>CM060188.1:5000000-7500000 GCA_030549335.1 Pontederia crassipes | reverse complement strand
TACACTCAAGTATTACGATGAAGACTCCTAGTGAAGGAGCGTATGTCATAAACTTCGTAACACGCACAGATCAGAGTTCAAATGTATACCCATGATGTCTGACCTGAGTCCTCCCACTAGTCGTCCAAGAATTGGCGCCACGAGGTCTCACATCTGGCTTCTTTTATTAGGCTACACAGAGTTATATACAAATTGTGTCATCCTCCTTAACATATCAGGGCGATCTTAGATCATATATCTGAATCTAAATCATTTTACCTTCGCTCGCTATGTACTAAGCGCCGAAGTGATTATCCGTGTGACTGATAATCTCGTGTCTGATTTGACATACTCTACTTGTGTATAACAACTCATAATAACTTAAATAAAGAAATGAAAATACTTTCATTAAAAAAAACAAGCGTTTAAGTACAATTAGGATTACGTAATCCTATAGCTTTTATATGTTTAATAAATACATCTCTCGGAATAAACTTCGTAAATGGGTCAGCCACATTCTGATGTGTAGACACATACTGAATCATGATCCTTTTCTGAACATCTTCATTTCGTACAAATTTGTACTTAGTGTCGATATGCTTCCCTTTACAATGATATTTCTAATATGTGACATATATAATGGCAGTTTGATTATCACAGTATAGGTTAGTCTTTGAAGCATCATCAGCTACTCTCAGATGGTGAAGGAATTTACCTAATCAAAGGCCTTCTTTTGCAGCTTCGGTACATGCCACGAATTCAGCTTCCATTATTGACAATGGAATGCAATCTTGTTTTTTGCTCCTCCACATCACAGCGCCATTGCTAAGCGAGAAGACGTAAACAGAGGTGGACTTACGTTCATCAATATCGCCAGCCCAATCAGCATACGTATATCTGACTAACTTTAGACTTCCTCTTTGATAGCATAATGCGTAATCAATGGTTCCTTTCAAGTCTAACCTTCTAATATTGATGTCCTGGATTAGACTGATATCGACTGACTAGATCAATGATATGACATATGTCAGGTCGAGTACATAACATGACGTACATCATACTTTCGACTGCGTTGACATAAGGAATGGAGGCCATAGCACTCTTTTCTTCTGAAGTCTTCAAAAACATATTAAGACTTAAAGCTTCACCTTACACTATAGGAGTATCAATGAATTTACAATTATTCATTCGAAAATGTTCGAGAACCTTTTTTATATAGGTTTCTTGCGAAAGAGCAATGAATCTCTTTGCACGATCTCGATGAATTTTTACTCCAAGTATATATGATGCTTCACCCATATCCTTCATCTCAAAGATAGAGGACAATCATTGTTTAATGGTATTTATATACTCCTTGTCATTCCCAGCTAGTAAGATGTCGTCGACATATAGAGTTAGAAATTCAAACTTATCTTTGGAGTCACATATATAGACACAGTGGTCTTCATCAATCATAAAAAATTCGAAAAAAATTATTGATCGATGAAACTTCAAATGCCACTACTTAGATGATTATTTTAGTCCATATATAGACCGTCGTAATTTACATACTTTGCGCTCTTAACCTTTTACAATGGAGCATTTAGGTTGTTTCATGTAAATTTCTTCATCTAGTTCTCTATTTAGAAAAGCTATTTTTACATCCATCTGATGTAATTCTAAATCCATATGAGCAACTATAGCTAGGATTAAGCAAATTATAGAAAATCTTACAACCGGTGTAAAAGTTTCATCATAATCTATACCCTCCTTTTGGGTATATCCATGTGCAATAAGGCGAGTTTTATATCTTTCTATGGATCCATCCGCACTACATTTGACCTTTAGAACCCATTTATTCCCTATTGGTCTTCTATCGGGCGGGAGATCAATCAAATCTCAAACTTGATTATCTTTCATTGACTTCATTTCTTCTTCTATCGCTTTCGTTCATTCTTCCTTCGCAAGATATGAGAGAGTCTCCTCAATTGTTTTAGGCTCATGTTCGTCTTTCAGACCAACTATAAAAGCTTCCCTCTCAATATCAAAACGATGACGTGGGATATTTTTTCGATTAGTCTGATGTATTGAACATTCTGGTATATCTCGTTCTTGAGTTGGCGAGGATTCTCTTCCACTCGGATCAATATTCTGAGATAAAGAGACATACTCAGCAGATTGATCCGTCGGATGAACCGACTCATGATCCTCTTCTTCTTCGAGGTGAAGATCTTTATCAATTTCGCCTTGCTTAGGAAAATCATCTTCTAAGAATGTAACATCTCTACTTTCTATCTCTGTCACAGTTCCATCATCCTTTTCACATATGAAAACATATCTTTTGAAAGTCTCAGAATATCTTATAAAGATACATTTTTTTCTACTATGACCTAGCTTTCCACACTTATGAGAAGTATGAAGTACATAGGCTACGCAACCCCAGGGTCGCAAATAACTAAGTGCAGGATTTTGGCCTATCCAGAGTTCGTAAGGAGTGGAATCTATGGACTTTGATGGAACACGATTCAATATATAAGCTGCAGCCAATAAGCAATCACCTCAGAAAGAAATAGGAAGATTTGCTTGCGTCGTCATTGATCGGATCGTATCAAGTAAAGTTCGGTTTCGTCTTTCTATAACATCATTTTGTTGCGGAGTTCCAGGAATTGTTAGTTGTCTAATAATACCTTTTCATCACATAATTCTCTAAAGAGATCAGATAGATATTCACGACCACGATCTGTATGCAAGTCTTTAATCTTATGATCCAATTGATTCTCAGCCATATGCAAGAATTATTTGAAACACTCTAATGCTTCAGATTTATGAGTGAATAAATAGACCACATCATATCGTAAATAATCATCGATAAAAGTAATGAAATAAGAGAAAGCATGTCTAGCTTTAACATTCAAAGAATCACAAATATCAGAATGGATTATTTCTAAGGAAGAATCAGCATATTTACCTACTCCAAATGGTTTTCTAGTTGCTTTACCAACAAAGCAATCTTCACACGTGGGCAGAATTACTTTAGCGAGATTGCCCAAAAGTCCTTCTCTAGCTAGTCGATTCATACGATCTTGTCCAATATGCCCAAGTCTGGCATGTCAAGTTTTGACATCAATATTTTATTAGGAAATGATACAAATGAACAACTAGATTTTTTAAAATCGTTAGAGATTTTAAGAATATAAAAATCATTATACTTGTAAGCAATACAAATACAAATATTGTTTAATATCACATTAACATAACTTGAACCAAATGTCATTACATAACGAAGTTCATCTAAACGAGATACTGAAATTAAATTTCGTCGAAAATTCGGAGCGTAGAGGACATCATGGAGGTATAGGACCATCCTTCGCAAAGGTCCAATTTACATGTACTAATGCCTTTGACCTCCACTCATGCATTGTTGCCAACGTAAATCCACTTGGTTCCGACACCGAATCGACGAAAATCCAAAAAGATATCGTGTTCCTTTGCTATGTGGTCGGTTGCTTTTGAGTCTACAATTCACAAAGGATGAAAGTCAACGACTAATGCATAGTTAGAAACATAAACGAAAGTTTGTTCAGAAAAGTATACCTGTGTTTTCTTCTTCGGCTCAGTGCACTCACGAGTGAAGTGTCCACGCTTGTGACAATTATAACACTTAACTTTGCTTTTATCAAACTTTCCACCGTGCTTATCACATCTGCGTTGGTTTTTACCTTTATTTTCAGTCTTGTCTTTACTCTTCTGATCGTGCGGCTTTTTACGTTTTGAACATTTACTCGCACCTTTCATACTGGATTCAGTAACATATGCTTGACCGTAAGGTTTAGCTACCTCAAGGCGCTCTTCTTCCAGTTCCATATGACGTGCAACATCAATAGAGATTTTGATGTTATCGTTGTGAGCTAAGTTCAAAATCATTTATTCCTAATGCGCAGGAAGAGAACGAATGACAGTCTGCACTTGTTGTTCATCACTAAGAGGAATATCAACACTTTTGAACTCACGAATCGATAATTCACACAAATGTTGCCGCATGGTGTGATTTGGACGCATAAGTTCATTTTCCCAAGTTAACTTATATTTTCAATCAGCAAAAACATTTTCCGGTTGATCAAGCTTTTTAATGTTACCAAACATCAGAAAGTCAAGAAAGCATTTTTTTAAGAAAATCATTTTCATCAAAGCTTTGAATAGTTGTCCCGTACAAAGATGCCAGCAATTGTCGCCAGGCTCTCAAGAATTTGTTACATCTGGTAATTTGGTGGCCTTTCCACTCATTCTAAAAGAACAAGTACATCTGAACTGATTAGGTGATCATTTTATTAGTGGAACCATGATATTGATCTCCATGAAATGAATGTGATATTAAAAATGAAAATGATTTGAAATGATTCATTTGATAGCATCTATATTTTATACCAGTAAAATCAATCTTGCCAATTGTCCACATAGAAGTGATCCCTTAATTAGCATGCAGATCATCCACAAACTACATCAAAGCATTCCAATATCAAACTATGAAGATCTGAATTACTCGTAATGGCTTGGACCTCGTTCTTCACCTCGTTCTTGAATGTGATCCTGCCAAAGACCTCGTTCTTCACCTCGGGGATCGCCTCATCAGTAGATGGCTTGGACCAGCCGTGCATGGGACTCCAAGGCCTGCATCACCATGATCGCTCAGACAGTACTCCAGAGCTAGCAGCGTCGTTAGCGCTGCTCGGATCGAACCCCCGGAAGACGATCTCCAGAAGTTCAACTTGTGCTCCCTAGGATGGACTCGTCTTCAACCAGTGAACCAAGACCAAGAGGAGGGCTCATAGATAATATTTCTACTCAAATTCATTTGAGCACTTGAAAAAAAACATTTTTATATCTTTAATTTGTTTCATCAACCTCTCTTTCCTTATCTTAAAGAGATCAAATGAATTAACTTAAGTTTCATAGCATTGTTCCATTGAAGAAATTTATTAAATGTAAGTTATCTTCAAATCAACATGTAAATTAGGACTGATGTTTGACACAAAACCGGGAGGAGCATCAAACAGCAAAGAAAAAAGAAAAAAAATGCAAAAAAGGACAATGAAAAAGTCATTCTGTTTTCTTTCATCACATCTCAGTGGGACTGAAAATCAACTCAGCAATGCAAGGAGAAAAAAAAAAAGAAAACATAACAATAAAAAGGAACTCATCTAAAATTTTGGTCTTTAGACTATTATTGTGGAAGGAAACCTAGTATTTGTCCGTCATTCCCCTCCACTTCTTGAACTTTACACTTCCTGTGAAATGCAAATAGTATGTTGAGTTCTCTTGTTTATGGAGGAAGGGAAGGGGAGTAGCCATGGAGGGGAGATGGCAGATGCATGAGAACAGTCCTCATCCTCATCAGTTCTTGCCATGACGCAATGTGTCCACTTTTCTCCTTTATTTTTTTTTTTTTCTCTATTCTTGGGACACCGTTTTATAGTTTATACACAATATTTATAATTTTTTTAAAAAATAGTGATAATTTCACACAAAGTAAAATATAGAGCTTATAGTTTATCATATTTAAATTGTATATCTAAGGTATGGACAAGATTTCATTAGTTATTTATTTAGCTATTGTTTTTTTATATACATCTGCATATAAAATTCTTAGAAAGAAATAAATAAAAAAATTCCTGTGAAGGAGATTTTAGTTGGAGAATCCAAAAAGACATCAATTACAACCAACAAATATTAGAGATTAATTTTAAACAAAGTAAAAAAGAAACTGCTACAACTTTAACTTCATTCGTTGCCAAGATGAACATACGCATCTAGCAGAAACCATAAAAAGATTAATGCACAAAAACAAATGAACTTGACAAAAGCCGAAAGGCTTCATGTTTGGGAAGATTCTTCCATTTGTGGCTGCCGCAGCTTCTCTCCTTCCGTTGTCGTTGCTGTTGCTGGGATAGGATCTGAAGAGACTTTTCTTTTTGATTTGTACTCTGCATGGACGTACAATGGCGGTAGCAACATAAAAGGGTGCTTCCTCAGATATCCCTTGGGAAGGTGCGTGAGCAGTGAACTCGTAGGATGGTCGCACCAACGGTTCCTGAGTTGAGTTTAGGGGAGAGGAGGTTGCGACCGTGAAAGGCCAAAGATGGACGTGACGGACACGTGCTTGTGGAGATGGAAAGTGAGGAGCTCGTTACGTGAGAGGTCGGGCGGGAGGTCAGAGAAGGATGAGACGACGTATGAGATGGAGCATTCCGACGAACTGCCCGACCATCGGAAGGAGGTGCTGTGAGGAGTACGGGAATATGTTGTGCCCGACCGTCGCCTTCGTGATAGAAATCATGAGGAAGACAGCGGAGCACGGTCTCGGCCGAGCAGGGGCAGGAGTGGAGCATGTTCATGGGCTCCGGATCAGGGTCACCATGGAGATGATCTTGCTCGGTTGCCCCAAGCCACAAGGTGAATGTTGTGGAGGAATGGAGGATGTGAAGCATTCGCCCGCACGTAGCTGTGGAAGTCCATGGATGTCCTCCCTTTAAACTCTATTTGGAAAAAAACTGGCGTCCTTTCATACTTCCACGTTGTGGAGGAAGAGAGTAATTGCTCTATGAATTATGACACCACTTCATATTCTAAAAAGAAACTAAAAAAGAATTCACGGCAAGATAGGATCTGGAGCTCAAGCAACCACATAATAGTTAATATCAGAAGGACAGAGGTTACCACTTCATATTCCAGACCAAAAAAGAAAAAAAAAAGATAAATAACAAAAGAGTGAGAAAAAAAATAAATCAGAATGTTGAATGGACAACAATTTGAAACGGTCATTGAAACATGAGCGAAGGTGACAATTTGAAATAAACACTAAAATAAGAGCCACGGAGAGGAAGATAGAACACTAAAATAAGGAAAATGCATGCCTGAATCAAATGTATGTCAAGGGGAACTTCTCTTCTCAAATTGGAAAATTGACACTGAACTTTGAGTCTCATGGATTTCATATGGAGCACTGTTGCTCATTCACATGAAACTTGAAGAACATTGATGATGATTGAGCGCGCAAAGCAAATGAATGTTTTGTGTAATTAATTGATTCAAGATTCTAACTTCTAAGTTAAAATTATTGCTTCAACCATCATGTTTAATTAATTTTACGTTGTTTATTCCAACCATAGGGAGGCACTAGTTATAAAAAAACCCGGATGTGAGTGAAGGGGTGATTTTTAGTTTTTTGTTTTTACATGGTGAACCTCTCATGCCAAGGTGTATGTAATATATTGTTCCTATGACCTCCGGCTATACGTGACCACTTATGTTGAGCATATACATTTTGTTTACACATATATATATAGTTATTACAAATGATAATTTGAAATTTCTGTATCTAATTCATTAATTATAAATTATAGCCTTTGGGGGATTCATTTTTTTTTTCACCCTCTTTAAGACTAATAATGCAAAGGAAAAAATATTTGCGTAGTTTTTTTCGGTGAAAAAAGTTCATGGGCGGCTGAAGAAATTCTTGGGTTTTCATTTCTCAAAACAATACATCTTTGATAAAAAAAAAAAGGTGAACTTTCTTCGGATGAAATTTTTGGCCTCCGTCTTATATATAATAAATGGAATTTTAGCCATTTATATATGCGCGTTCTAGTGTATCATACTTTAGTATCTTTCACATGTTATATAAAATTGAAAGAGAAAAGAGCAGCCTCCTTAGCGGGCGCTAAGGAGGCTGCTGAGCAGCATTGTGCACCGTCGGATCTCATCCGACGGTGCACATTTTTTTTAACATTTTTCTTTACCTACGTGATCTCCATCGTCTATAGCAACTTGGACGGTCGAGATCGAATGAATCAACCCCCCTTTTTCGCGTGGACGAAGTCGAGGAAGAGGGCAGCGGCAATGGCGTCGACGGAGCAGGGCAGCGGTGCGAGCGGCAACAGCGATAGCGGCACGAGCAGGGCAGCGGTGCGAGCGGCGGCGGCGATAGCGGCAGCGAGCAGGGCAGCGGCGCGAGCAGATCGGTGGATCGACGACGGAGAGGATGCGAAAGAGGGAGAAAGGGAAGATGACGATAAGACAACGACGGCACCGAATCGAAAGGCATATCGGAGGAGGAGGGCGGCGGCGGCGGCGCGACAATGGCAATGGCGTTCCAGCGAGCAAATCGATGGCGGCCGATGAGAGCAGATCGGGAGCAACGGCAACAGCAGGAGCAGTGGCAACGGCAGGAGCGGCGGCGGCGCGATAGCGGCGGCGGCGCGACAGCGGCAATGGCGTTCCGCAGCGACGGCGGAAGCGACGAGCAGAGGTAAAGACGTTTGGCAACGGGCACACAGCGAGCAGATCGGTGGCGGCCGGCGAGAGCACGCGGCGGCCGGCGAGGAGATGAAATGAGAGGAGGTAGGGGATAACACGAAAAAAAAAAAAAGGCATCCGACTGCTCAAATGCCGTCCGCAGGCTGTTCTCAAATTAAAATAAGAAATAGCGCGCCTCCCAATCTCCCTCCTCCCAATTTTTTAAACTAAGTTGATTTCATGTGGAAACAAAAAGAAATTTGTAATAATATATTTTCATGGAATGGCCCTCTAGCTTCTTTACTGACAAGAAAGATCGTTACGTGTATTAAAGATAGGAACTGCATGAAAATCTAAATCTTCGGCAAGTAACCACATCAATGGTAGGACAAATAACTTGAGCAGATCATCTACTCACGAATATTATAAAAGATGATTTTCTGTATCATTGTACAAAATAATTATTTTTGTCAAATTACTTAGTTCCTTTTGTTACAAATTAAATTAGTTTTTTTTATATTAGATTTCTGCTACCGGGAGAAATTTGACGAAACTATTCGGGTCGAATCCCATAACACTAATCAATTTTTATGCGTGATTATTAAAAACTCAAGATATATATATAGAGAGAGAGAAAAATGAACGTATGAAATCATTTTAAATATATTTTTCTTCATTTTTTTATATCTTTCTTTACTAATAATTTAAAGTATCATTCATAATAACAAAAAATAGTTTTATAAGATTAAAAATTATATGAAATGATTATATCTATTATGATAAATAATAATATGCAGAAGTTCATCAAAATTAAAAAATGACAAAAAAATTTTATTAATAATTTAAATCATATATTTATTATTCTTAATGACCTTTTAAATTATCAATATAAAAAAATAAATAAAAATATATCTAAAATCACTTCACACAAAATACTTCACACTCGTTAAACCCTTATATACAACAACAACAACAAAGCATTATCCCACTAGGTGGGATCGATTATATGGATCATACGACGTCATTCCGCTCTATTAGTAACCAAACCTTTCGGTATATTATTCACCAATAGACCTTTCGTTAAACCCTTATATATATTCTCAAAAAGTTGGTGAGGCCTTACGCAACACAGAGGGGACTCATTGTTTTTTTAATTCCAAATATTTACGATCCCACGTATTTTTGACTTTGGTAACGTCCGCCAAAAATCTTTTGAGACGTTTAGTAAAAACGTCGTCATAATTTAGTCATAAAAAATATTTATGACGCATATTGATTAAACGTCGTCAAAAATTTAAATGTTTTAAAATTTAAATGTCACAAAAACTTAATCTTTTCATGACGTTTAATCATCCCCAAATGTCATGTTAAGATGACGTTTAAACGTCATCAAAAATTAATCGTATCCTTTTAAAGGTATTTCAAACATCACAAAAGATACATTACTAATGATATTTGAACGTCACAATTTTTTTATGACATATAATAAACGTCACTAATATGATTAATGAATAACAATAACAATTCAGTAGTACAAATTATGTTATGAAGAATCGCTAAAAAAAAATTTCAAAGAAGTCATGTCAACTGCTTTCTTGATGGGACAATAGCTAGGCATCCAAATGTCAAAAAAGTAAACCAAAGCTTTAAAGCAAACCAAATTTTAAAATCACAAGAACAACAATACGTTGAGCTGAAATAGTTCGGCTCAAGGGATCTCACCACATTAGATCCTAAACTGCTACTAATCTCAAGAGACAAGAGTTTAGCCAAACATTGGCTTAAAATCCAACATGACAAGAAAGTTCAATAGGTTTGTTGTGAAGATCGGCAAGAAACAATACAAAAAAGGAAGCAACTTGATTCAACAACAATTGGATGAAGTTGTGACTCCTTCCACTTCCTATGATTTCTCTCCTTTCTCAACCTCTAATTTGTGTAGCCTCCTGTTGTGAAGCATTCTTTTCTACTTCTGTGAAATCCTATAAAAATAACAATATAAATAAGAAATCCATAATAAAATAGATTTGGGGTTAAAAGATTTAGATTAATAATACTTGTCTTAATGCTAGTGGTTGACAGAATTAAGAAAATATATGCAGAAATAGAGAAGTAATGTATCCCACCATTTGTAATACAACTGAACATTGAAAGGATTCGGAGGTTATCATGTCAAACACTACAGAACAAAAAATGACTGCATATAAGAGTATGACAAGGAACCTAAAGATAGGATCATATGAATATTTGCACAGTAATAGTTCAGAATAACAACAGAACATTTGACATAAAGACAACCAGGACAGACAACAAGAAAAATAAAGCTCATATTTGAATTTCAGATCAACAAAAATCTCTGCTTAAGAGTGAAAACTTTCCTCCTTCATGGGCGTTTTTATAAGCAGGAACTGAAAGAGAACCTTAACCTAACACGTATTGCTGATCCTAAGACGTAACAATATGATTTCTGTCTCCCATCGTATGAAAAGAATAGCTAGGAAAACAGAAAAAACAGAGCAATATTGTTCATGCTAGAACATTTGTGCCCTTGATATTATAACAAGGAATTAGGAAGTGCATTTGATACCCATTACACTTGAGATAAACAGAGTGTTGGATCACTTACCTTCATAGTTTTGGAATGAGAATGGTACTTTTCCTTTAAGGTGTCCTTGGAAGTGAAGGATTCATCCTGGTCAAAAAAGGGTGGGGAGAGAAATGATGCACATCTGCAAATATATTACAGGATGCAAGTTAGTTTAAGGAATTTCAGATGACAGGTACAAAAGGAAAGAATGCATCAAATTGAAAAGGAAAGAAAAAGATTCATCAAATAAGATAGTCTAAAATGCACGTCATAGTGACTAGTGGCACTTTCCATAATGCAACAATAATGAAAAAAAAAGGAACTCTAAATAACCATAATGCACTTTCCATAATCAACAACAACAACAATAAAGCCTTATCCCACTAGGTGGGGACGGCTACATGGATCATATGACGCCATTCCGCATTCGTTGATCCATATTCATGCGATTCGACAGGGTTTTACGCTGGCTGTCAGGGCCTAACACAACCCTCCTCCTTTATCCGGGCTTGGGACCGGCTATAAAACATAGGCGGAGTTGCACTTTCCATAATCATGGCTCTTTATCTATTTTCCAAGTTGAAATAGGAACAACTGCATTTCAGCTCATATAAAAGGAGTTATGAAATGTTGCAAGTTCTCATTTGACCATTGAAAAGATATAAGATGCATAAGGTTCTACATATGCAGTGCAAATTTCTAACCATTAAAAAAGGAAGAGATTTATGATAAACTTCATGCAATCAGTTTTTTTTCTTGTTCTTACCATCCATTTGCAAAATGAATTTGTACGCCTATACATACCAATTCACATTTACTGAGGAATTTTATCATTTAGCACACAAAAGCCGAGCTAATACAAGAGACAGAACACAGCCCTATCTCAGTCCAACAGAGATAAATGTGAAACCATGAAATTAATGAGACTAACAGAAACCATGAAACTATTCTCACAGAAACCTATCTCAGTCCTATCGGAAGACTTAACACTATTCTCACAGAAACCATGAAATTAATGAGACTAACAGCTCAACTTGTCTTATTTAGTTAACATTTCAAGCATTTATTCTAGTATTCTTTGAGATTACTCGATTGACACAAACAATTTAGTATAAATTACGCACCCTAAGCAGCAGGCAAGGGGAAATAGAAGCAGAACTATTTGGAACAAAAATAGCAACAGGGGGCATCGCTAGACGAAGGCACGACTGCTATGGATCCAGAGGGGCTGTGGAGTCCATGAAAATTGAATTTCTGGAAGGAAAAAGAATCATACTAGAGATGTTTGCTCGCTGTCGTAGATGACGAAGGCGAAGCTGCCGCCGAGATCCTTGACAACCTGGTCGGCCGGGTACGGTAGGCCTCGATCACCAGCAGCGCCTCCTTGGTGGACTTGCTGCAGAGCCCGCACTGCCGGATCAGCCTGTACTATTGGATCAGCGCCTCGATCAGCAGCGTGCCGAATCCAGACGAAGGCAGAACAACCTGCAACGCCGCACGCAGCTAAATAGTTCAGTACACGCAGAAGAACTAGGGCATCAGTCAGCACACATCAGTCAGCACACGCAGAGGGGAGGCGCATCGACGCATACAGTACCTAGGGCACGAGGATGATGAAGATGAAGGAGGTGCTGCTGGTGATGAGATCTGCTGGAGATGAGCTGAAGAGGAACTAGGGCACAAATGATTTAGAAACTAGGGCACGATCATTTAGGGCACCAAAAATAGGCATTTGTGATTGGATTTGTTCAAGAATTTGATCCAAGGGCTCAAATATCTTTTAGAATTTTGAAATTTAATTCAACGGTTAAAATATTTTAACTATTTTTATAATTGTTTATTTTTTTCTAAACGTCACTGATATGTTTTAGTTAGTAACATTTATTATATGTTACAAAAAATTCTAATGTTAGATGACGTTTGCTTTTTATTTAACTTGCTCTCGAAACTTCAAGCTTCTAACGTTGGTCTCTGTCATGATATCGTTTGCCATCAATGGACGCTCGACTACGTGTCTTAAAACCTTATCGTAATGCCGTGGATCACGACCGACCCATTGCACTGTCCACGTACGTGTCTCTCTGCTCATGCACACGCGTCATGCCATTTCTACGCATGTCCCCCAGCCCATGTCGACTACTCTCCACGTACCTCCGATCCCCTCTCCTTTTATAAACATTGAGAGCTTTCTTCCATGTAGCACGACCGCAGCTTTCTCGCTAGCTTGATTTGTTTCAGGAGGACACCAAACGAAGGATCCAATCGGAGGCCATGTCGTCGACGCAGGAGACGCGCGAGGCCCGCGCCGAGGCCGAAGCGAGGAGGGCCGCAGACGAAATCGCGGCAGAGCGCGCCGAGCGGGAGCACGTGGAGGAGCGCCGGGGCGTCTTTGAGAGCATCAGGGAGGGCGCCAAGTCGCTTGTAGGCGCGGTCACCGGTCGAACACATGAGGCTGCCCAGAGGACTGCGGACAAGACCGGCGAGACCAAGGACGCCGCCTTGGAGAAGGCAAGGGAGGCCAAGGACGCGACCGCTCAGAAAGCGACGGAGTACAAGGACGCGGCGGCCGAGAAGGCCACGCAGATGAAGGACACGACTGTGGACACGGCGACGCAGTACAAAGATGCGGCAGCCGATAAAACTAGAGAGATGAAGGACAGGACAATGGACACCACGGGGCAGTACAAGGACGCGGCCATGGAGAAGACTAGAGAAGCCAAGGACAAGACCATGGAGAAGGCCGGAGAGTACAAGGACTACGCCGCCGAGAAAGTTCTCGAAGCGAAGGACAAGACTATGGAGACGGCCACGCAGGCGAAGGACACAACACTTGGAAAGTCCGGAGAGTACAAGGACTACACCGGGGAGAAGGCCCGGGAGGCGAAGGACAAGACCATGGAGACGGCCAGGCAGGCGAAGGACACAACAATGGGGAAGGCCGGCGAGTACAAGGACTATACAGCTGAAAAGGCGAGAGAGGCCAAGGACAAGACTGCGGACACGGCAAGGGCGACCAAGGACACCACGGCAGAGAAGGCGAGGGAGACCAAAGACACAGTCTCCGGCAAGAGCTGGGAGACGAAGGGAACGGCCAAACAGAAGATGGAGGAGTACAAGGACGCCGCCGAGGATGCCGCACGCAAAGCCAGGGACTATCTGGCTGGCACAGGCGAAGTGACAAAGGTGTGACTTTTTTTTTTTTGAAGTATCCTTCGCTTAACATTACACTTCTTGCAGCCTGCAAAGCTTTTCTTACGTGCTTTCTTCTCTAATAGGAGAAATTAGCGGAAGCAGAGGAGAGAGCAAAGCAGAGAATGGAGGAAGCCGAACGGGCAAGAGACGAGGAGGAGAACAGAATGAGGAGGGAGGCAGAGAAGGAGAGGACCGCAGGGCTCAGTGAGGAGCATGGCATTAGGTATGTACACACCTGTGGTAAGATATTCTAAGCTTGTGATCGTGCATGGTGCATGGAGAGTGAGCTCGTCTTGTGTCTCTGCAGGGGAAGAGACGAGAGCGCAGGTACCGGCGGCGGACTATTCAGCGCGATAGGGAGCGTGGCGGAGACGATCAAGGAGAAGCTCACCGTGTCCAAGGACGATGAACAGCACAAGGATCAGCCGACGGAGAGGAAGACGGTGCACGCGGTTGGCGTCAGGGACGACGACGATATAGTCCTGCGCGTCAAGGAGGCGGACCAGTCGAGTGGCCAGGGCTTCAACGACGTCGGGAAGATGGGCGGCGAAGGCAGGGCAGCAGATCGCCAGGGGAAGATGTGATGGGAGCACCGCGTGCGAACACGAGTAATTAGTTTTGCTGGCAATGGAGTTTGCAGTTATTGTTGGCCTCCCGTTTCATTTCGTTTTTGCTGGCTGCTTTTGTCGAGTGTCTTGTATACAATAAAGATTGTGAACTGGAATTAGCACACTGTTGCCTCTCTTTGTTTCTATACAATGTGGTTCTGGAGTGGAACAACAAGATGAGAAAATTATGCACTATGAGAAATGTATCCTCGCTCCTCGTTGGCACACGAGTGCGAACTGCGAAGGCAGGATTATCAGGCGGATGCTTCACAAATCCACGTGATTATATAATATTTTTATGAGATTAATGGTATTCCACATGGATGGGAATGTGACAGAAGTAACTTTTTAATTTGCATGAGAATATAATGGGTACGTAACACTTATAAATTGCAAGAGAATCAAACTGCTTCGGATATGCATAATTGGACATAATGTCGTGGATATGGATAATTGGGGCATTAAATAATATTAATGTATAATGTAATGGATATATGAGAAATTATATGAATGGTCCTAATGAGAATATTTTTTTATTTTTTATTTTTTTGCACGATTAGTTCTCTCCATCGATGATAATGAGTTTTTCGATTATCTTAGTCGATGCGTTAGTCATTTCTCTCTTCAAATCAAGTAAATTATACGGATCGTCCCTCAACTTTAAGTTTTTAAGTTTATTTTTAATCTATTTCTAAACAGTTTTTGAATTTTGATATTATTGTATGATTCATCCATTTGATCGATAAGAAATAATATTTCGATTATCTTGCGACGTTGCATAATAAAATATAATAAAAAAATTTAACTAGCTGACATCATACAATAAAAAATATTATAAAAATTTTAGGGTGCGAACGAACTGACAAAGGAGGGGTGTCGGCCCCCCTCCAAGCTCGTCCTTTAACGAGTTGGCATAGGGGGTGCCGGCTCTCATCTTCAAGCTCGCCTAATGGCGAACATCGCACAAGGGGCGCTAACGCCCCCTCGCGAGTTCGTCGGCGCTCCTATCATTTTTATTTTTTATAGTCTCTTAACTTCGAGTCGTTTAGGATTGCCGACGAGCTCGCGAGGGGGTGGAGGCTTTCGAGCCGCGTGGAGGCTTTCGAGCGTTCCCTAGCGCGTGGAGGCTTTCGAGCCGCGCTCCGGCTTTCGAGCGCTCGAGAGGTTGGGAAAGGTTTTCTTTCTGAGGGTACGCAATCAATATAAGAACATGGTTGTTGTCTTTGATACGTTCTTGTTCATCTTCGTCTTCCTCGGTCAGCTTAGTTTGAGTAAGAAATCGGGGAATCTCGAATGATCCGAAATTCTTTTCATTTGAGAATCTTTTGTCGCCTCAAGTTGGCGCCCCTTGTGCGAAGCTCGCCAGTTGGCGAGCTTGGAGAGAGGGTCGGCGCCCCCTATGCCAACTCGTCAAAGGGCGAGCTTGGAGAGGGAGGCCGACACCCCTCCTTTACCAGCTCGTTTGCGTTCTTAAATTTTTATAATATATTTTATTGTATAATGTCAGCTAGTTAAAATTTTTTATTATATTTTATTATGCCACGTCACAATATAATCGAGAGACTATTTTTTATCGGTCAAGTGGATGAATCGTGCAATAATATTAAAGTTGGGAGACTGTTTAAAAATAGACTTAAAGTTGAGGGACGATCCATGTAATTTACCTGATTTAGAGCGTTAAATGACGTGGATAACTTAAATAACTTAAATTGACTCAAAGTTGAGGAACTATTCGTGTAATTTACCATGGATATATGAAATTGAAATATGAGATGGATAATTGGCTTTCATGATTTATCAATTAGATCTTTATTGTTTTATTTAAATGTTTTATGAATTATTGAATTGAATTATAAACTATTTATTTGAATGGTCCTTACTGTGAATCTCCTCACATCCGAGTATGAAAGAATAGGTTGAAGTTAGTGACGAGTTTATATGGGAGATGAATCTCCTTACATCCGACAATCTCCTTACATCCGAGTATGAAAGAATACGTTGAAGTTAGTGATGAGTTTATGACGATGAGTAGCATGTGGTGTCGATATATGTTCGGTCACAATATATTATATTATTTATGAGTCATGTATGAGTCGACCTATGAGTCTTTATTATGGATTATATTATAATTGGACTTATTTATAGATTTTGAGTCTTTTATGTATTTGAACTATCCGCTATGATACACTATGATGTCATTGGGCTTAAAGCCATATGGTCCATTATTGCTTCCATTATATTTTAAATTGTAATAATTTTAAAGATTATCGTTTTCGTTGCTTATTCTTATCATGTGTTTCCTTGACTTAGGATTAACTATTGCATTATTCACCATGTAACGCGTTCCGAAGCTCACTCGCGACATGTGTCGTGGAGCTGATTTCGAAAGTGTTACATTAACAATCCGGGAACTCATGGGGTTTCGCAACACGACCAAATTTGCCCGCCGCCTCTGCCCTCTCTCTCCCCCTCCTCTACCGTCTCTCTGCTCTCGCATGAACTCTGCATGTGACGATCGACGCGGAGGTGGCCCGGTGGGCGCTTCGACGCCCGAGGCCCTGGCGGTTGGCGGAGGCTCAGGGGTGGCTAAGGGTTGGCACATGAGCGAGGAAAAATGGAGAAGCTGGCGAGGGAGGCTGACAGTGGGAATGCAACTCTTGGGCTGTCGAAGAACGAGAGTAATTTGTGGGCGCCTCCCGAATTTCGTTCTTCCATGTTTATTGCCGCACCCGGCTGGCAGTTAAAACTACGAAGGATCGTGCAAGTAGTGTGTAACTAATAAACCAATGAAGCAAATTAATAGTCCATGCGATTCTTCTGTAAACCTCTTTGGTTGTTTCTCTTGTGCTAATACGTTCTAGTTGAGATAAACGCTTTTGTTGTTGTTCTTGTGGTAATATTCTTGGGTGGAACCAAAGGAAGAAGTTTTTGGGTGTTCCTATACATCAAAGTCACTAGCTCTATCGCATTTTGACACCATTGTTTAATAACAAATGGTGCCGATAGGATTTCATGATGACCTTAACTAGTCCAGAATCATGTTAAAACAATAATAGATAAATTAATAGGTTCAAACAAGTGTCTGTTGTTACAACAATCGATGAATTGGATCCACGTGCTCATTCTACCCTTTTGCATCTCTAATATATATAAGATATTAATATTGGAACTGCAAGTCTGCAGCCAAAGCCTAAAAATTGTGGTGGTGGTGGCTTTACCTATCGAACAGAGACCAACTATATAGTGCTCGAACAAACATATCTAATAAAATATCTCAAGCCTGATCAAGGAAAAATCTCAATCTCAACATGCCACTACGTGAATCCGGTGCAGCGTTTTATGCCGAGACAAATTAAACGAATGCATCCACTCATGATAAACATAATAAAGCAAATATATAATGTTAAGAACCGACTGGAAAATCATATTTATAACGCAGACGACTACATATACTCGAAACACTATAAACGTAACCTTTGAGGATAAATAAAACAAAATAAACCAACATAAGATTGTTCAAGTTCTGTTGGTCTTCATGTCCAGTAACGTCATATAAGGGAAGCACCACCCATGTAGTCCTTGAAACTTTTGGTCCAAAATGTAGACACAACTTAAGCCTGGCAAACAATAGGACAAGAAAAATGTTGAGAGAAACTTCTTGCAAGTAAAGGATGAAGCAACAAGAAAAACAGGTCAACGGGCATAATAAACAAGTCGTTGCAAAGTGTACGGATGTAAAATAAAAGATCAAATAAAGTAGTACCTTGCTGGCAATGTTGTTTGACAGCCAGTCAAGCCCCTCGTACAAACCTTCACCAGATGTAGCACAGGTGCTCTGGATATACCTGGAGAGAAGTGCATTTTACATAAAATCACTAGTATATCATTGCCCATGCCAAATTTTGTTAAAACTCGGAAGGATGTAAGTTCATTGATTTGGTAAAACCTTCAATTACTTTGTGTTGTACAGTTTTATTCAGAGCTTTGCATCTTTAAGCAAATGCAACATAAAAGTGAACATGTAAAATGATTAGAAATTTGTCTCTAGTATTTTTTGTTTGCATAAAAGTTTCAAGTATTCTAGTATCTCTAATTCTTTAGTAATTTGCATCAGACATGGTACAACAAATTTGCCAAGGCGGACACTTGGCGAACTAATAGAGCAAGATCTATTGGTGAATAATATACCGAAAGATTTAGTTACTAATAGAGCGGAATGACGTCGTATGATCCATGTAGCCGACCCCACCTAGTGGGATAAGGCTTTGTTGTTGTTGTTTGTTGTTATAGGGAGAACTTTCTTCTCTGCGGTCATCTTCCTAAGAAAGGGCACGACTTGACATCTCCCTCTATCTAGATTCAAGATTAAGTTGAAACCAACACCTCATGAAAAAAAAACTGATGTAGAATATAAGGGGGAAATAAAAAAATTAATTTAAGGGATGCCTGTTGCTTTCTGAACTTGAACATCATCAAATGAAACAAGTGTAAGCTCAAGAAAGATACGAACAAGGAGTTGTATTGATGAACTAAAAAAATTCATTTTTACTAAACACCATAACCCTGGGGCTAAAATTGTTCAGGTTTACTATGTACAAAAAAAATCATGGAATGATTAGGCCATGCGTTTAAAATCTGGATAAACCATCATTTACACACATTTTCCAAGCTAATGATTATGTTATCATGATAGCTTATATTCTATGAATAAGATCAGAAGAATCAGGTTGACTAAACTAGCTATATCCAGCATCACCATCAAAACAGAATAGCAACTCATTTTTCATCTAGATGATTCAGCTCATAAACCTTTTCTAGACTTACTGAGGCCACTAAAATGAACATCATGTCAGGACCTACTTAACAAAAGGGTAACTTACCAGTGTCGTTGACGCAAAGAATGCAGGCCAAGCTTGTCAGTGATCTCAGCAGCATTCATTGCATTTGGAAGATCTTGCTTGTTAGCGAATACAAGTAAGACAGCATCCCTTAGCTCATCCTGGAAAATCGAAGACCAAGGAAAAAGACGAAAAAAATCAAGAAACAAGCTTTGCAATATTGTATAAATGTAAGAGAAAAGGAAGAAGTAAATTTAGAAATGAGCAGAACCATAAGATCTATTTTTTGATCTATTTTAAATAGTAGACATTAAAAGGCATTCTGGATATTGTACTCTTGATCTCAGTGTTTCTACTTCCTAGTTTTGTTATTTAAAAAGATTTCCTTTCCTATGCAAAACTACATTTATTCCTCACATAATTATAAGAACAACATAGTTTCCATATTTCGCCCAGACAACATATTTTTCACCAATGCTTGGACTGTCAAGCTCCATAGTTGCATTACAGAAGCATCAGCTGGCTTATGCACAAAGGTTAATCAGAAAAAATACAGAATGGTAAAATGCTTTGTCAAACTGTGTTGAATATGTTCTTGTTTCAGCACTACACTTCTTTTTTTAAGAGAACTTCAAGGTACACTTCTATCACAGGTTTCAAGCTTTTTGGTGGTCTCAATTTTATAGTAATCTCATAATTTATGTTAATATACCATGCATCCGCACAGTCATCAAAGCAAGAATGGACAAACATGGTTAGTCACTTCAAGTGTAATCCTTTAAAAAGGAACATTATAAAATAGAATATGGGTACAGATTTCTGTGCTATTTGTCACAATCTATCATAAATCAACTCGATTTTTAAACAAGATAAAATGTGTCATTGACTAGAAAATAAAGATATTTTGGCATTACATGTCTTTGACTTAAAACATAACTAGAAAAGAAAAAATTATCATCAATGCTTTGATAGTACCTCATTTAGCATCCTGTGAAGCTCATCCCTTGCTTCAACAACACGATCTCTATCGTTGCTGTCAACAACAAAGATAAGTCCTTGTGTGTTCTGGAAATAGTGCCTCCAGAGAGGTCTGATCTGTTTTTGGAAACAAGGAGATGATCATTATACCAATGGACGAAGAACAAACGTGCGAAAAGAAAATAAAAAAACACACAAGAATCAATGCACGCTTGTTAATTCATGGAAATGAAATAATTAAGATCAATTTTTATTTTCCTAATATTACAATAAAAGCATCTTCCCAAAATTGAAGTAACATGTGCAAAATATGCTGAACGATTGGCATACCTTGTCCTGACCCCCGACGTCCCATACAGTGAAGCTAATGTTTTTGTATTCCACGGTCTCCACATTGAAGCCTGCATTAGATCTCAATTAGAGCACAATAACATTAAGTGGCCATCACTAAAAGCATATGAGCACCAATACCTAAATCTCGTTCAGTGCACTACGTTAACAAGATCTAGACTTTTTCCAACTTGTAAAACAAAGAACATATGTAATTCATATAAGGTCAACAGAGTAAACCCCCAGGAGATGTGTAACAAATTCAGGATTGTGATTCCCAGCTAGCAAGCCCTTCAACATGGCTTTAGAAACTTGAAAATGTACCAAAATAAAAATGAAAAATAGAGGCCTTTCAACTGATTACAGAAATAACTGAAAGAGACCCATCATATAAAATTAACCAAACAGAATATTTGTAAACTTGGGAACGACCTTCAAGCATAACGATTATAAATGACTTTATTTCTTGCAGTACCAAAGATGCTTGATGGCTGTATCATTTCCTTACATCCAAATTTCCAAGAGGAGATAATTTAGCACCTAAAAGATTCTCTGATACATAAACCAGCAGTTCCTTACAAGTTCCTTACTAAATAAGTGTCGAAATTACAAAGAGATTGTGAAGAAAGAGCCTCAATTTGGAAGGTGATTCATTAAAATGGCATTCCACACAAAAGATCATACAAGCCATAATCAACGACATTAAGCAATAACAACCACATATATGTCTTATTAACAAAATGAGCGCAAAAAGAAACGGAAGAACAAGTATCACAGAAGAGAGAATACAATCTCACCAATGGTGGGGATGGTGGTGACGATCTCTCCGAGCTTGAGCTTGTACAGAATGGTCGTCTTACCAGCCGCGTCGAGACCGACCATGAGAATCCTCATCTCCTTCTTGGCAAAGAGACGGCTGAACAGCTTCGTGAACGTGAGCCCCATCCTTGCTCAGCCTATGTTTACAACATTTCCATAAAATCATAATTGAAGTGAAATTGAACATGAGGAAAAAAATATCAAAAAACGAAAAGACCGATCCGATTCCATTGATATCCAACAATAGATCCGGACGAACTCGGAATACCTATTCCTATCAACAGATCTAGCTAAGAAACGAATAGAATTCTAAGATCTATACGAAGATCACAAGCGCTCTCATCCGATGACAAATAATCGCAAGTGAAATCAGGCAAGCCAGGGAAAAAAAATCGGCGAGGATTGTCCAAAAAGAGAAGAGCACAGATCTAAGATCTCAGCGAGAGATCCATCGGGTAAACAGATGATACGAAAACAAATGGAAGAGAAGCCCAATCCAGATACCTCTGTCGCGATCGCAGGAGACCGATCTCGCCTTCTTCCTTTCCCTTCTGCTGCTCGATGAGAGAGAAGAGAGGGAGCAAAGGCGAGGGGAAAGAAGGGAATTGGAATAAGTTGGGAGATGACATAAATAGCACTTTTTATTTTATTTTGGGCTTAAAACTTAAAAATGGAGGGTGGCAAGTGGCAACCGTGGCACCGGCACATGAGGCCGGTCCCGTCGGCCCGGTTTAAGCGTTGGCGAGCCGGGTAGTGTCACGTGATCGCCTAGTCGTGCTGCACCGACTTGGACGTGGACCGGGACGTGAACGGCCCGTTTTGAAAAAATAAAATAAATGAATTCTAGAATGTATTTAATTTACCTTCTTTGTTGGTCAACTTTGCACCTCTAATCTTTTGGACACGTTTCCGAACCAAAACTTTTGACTAGAGATTGGTCATGATATCATTTTCAAAACCAAAGTAGCGAGATTCACTTTCACTTGAAAAAAAAAGTAAATAAGAGTGTTTTATATTATACTTTAAAATGAAGTGCCTGGAGGACTCGATATACATGTAAACAATGATCGAATTATCGACTAAAAAAATTAATCAAGATTAAAGGACTACATGATTGTATATCAAACTTAATAATATTTAGCTTATAAAACGAATTAATAGATAATATCAATGATTTTTTTTAAAATGTCATTTAAAAAAATGTGCATATGTATAAATACCTTTTTTTTGGTCGTGTGTATATTCATAACGTATTTTAAAAAAAGGTTATATATATAGATCCATCGTGATTCAATTATATTTGGATCTACATAGCTTTTCATCCTAGAATATAAATGCCATAATTCTCTCGTTTACCGAAAGAAAGTACCTTTTTATTGCATCCTTTTCTTAAATTATCGGAGGAATTCTGCCATAATTCTTCTTAAAGTTCCATTTGAAAGTTATAGATGATTCAAATACTCAAATTCTAATCTCAAAAATGCCGCAAAAACCGCTTATGAATCCTAAGCAAGGGAACAATTTTGCACCTCAGCAACAACTACAGCATGGGTAAAAGATAAGCAACAACATTCCCAGTTTACAACTACGGAATCCTTTACTTTTATTTGCAACAAATTAAGTCTTCCAACAACTTTACATTGATAAAGGGAAAAGATGACTACTGATAGTTACATTAACTACCTTCGCAGATTAGCTAACATTAGTTTCCCTAGGGAACAAAAGCCACTAAATCTTAAATTTTTCAGAGCTGGATGGATAAGAAATTGACTGATGATTTGGACACACGAATGGCATATGGCAGTTTGGCTGCTGGATGTGAGGAGCATTTGGATCCTGCTGAACTCAAGTGCCCTCTACTCTTACTGGTCTGTGATTATTATGATTCAAGCGCCTCAATCTCGTATCTGACTTCCTCTAGGTGCTCATTTATGCTTGTTACAGAATCCTGTAGTCCTCTGATGGCTTCCTTGAGAGCACCATCATACTCGGCATCAGCTTCTGCATCTTCTGTCCCAGCAGCTTCTGTTAATTCATGGACATGCCTGCAGACATGTTCAGTTGGTTTGTTGAACTGACAATGCTCATGACTCACTAGTCTCTCAGATGGTCTACCAGCCTTTTTTAATATCTGAATCCTTGCAGTCTTTGGCATGAAGAAAATGAAGGCATGGAATAGGAAATAGTTATAGTAATTGTTATTAAAAGAACACAAGAAGGCAACACGTTATATAGCTAACGTCAAATAT
This sequence comes from Pontederia crassipes, assembly GCA_030549335.1. Taxonomy (NCBI): domain Eukaryota; kingdom Viridiplantae; phylum Streptophyta; class Magnoliopsida; order Commelinales; family Pontederiaceae; genus Pontederia; species Pontederia crassipes. The sequence goes on along the minus strand of CM060188.1, from coordinate 7,476,149 downwards.
TCATACTCAAAATTTTCTATTAATTTCAGTGATCATATAGTCGCCTATATTTGCATGTATGTACCCCAAAATACAGAGAACAATTCATGATTAGATATTTATGGGATGGCTTACTTGAGGCCCTGGTGACTGAATATGAATAGGACAAGAAGAACAAAGATGAAAGAGCCAAGATAAAGGTCATTGAACCAGAACAAAATAATGCTAAAGCCTTCAGAATAGGTGTTTATCAATGTGAGAGTGTCATTAGTCAACTATGCATGCACAATGTCAGTGGAATCGTCCAACTGACCTATTTGACATGACATATGTATGAAAGGAAAGATTTGAATTCCTAAAAACTAGCTTGATCATGAGACTAAAGACTGTATTTTCTTTAGGAGGAAATTTAACGATGAAGGTACAGCTTAAGGAATGCATAATTGGTAGTAATAAACTAACTGAGGTTTTATGATGAGGGTATTCTCAAATCACCGAGAATAAAGCAATCTGATATGGTGTATACAATAAGGGCGAGAGAGAGAGAGAGAAGAGTGGCTGATATATTCCCTATTTATGTTCTGAATAAAAGTGATAACAGTGCCCACTCTCTTCATAAACTCTTAGCCATCAGAAGTAAAGATCCACACCCATGTCAAAGGAAGAAAGAGAAAAATATCCTTCCTACTGTCTTCTTTACAAATATATTTTGATTGCATACCATCTCTGATTGACTTGGACTCACACAAACCAAAAATGGTTTCCTTCCATCTAATTCCTTCCTTTTTCTCTGCACTTCTAGGCCCACTGCTACATTGCATGCATGGCTCTACATGATTTTAAGATGCAAAGGATGACTACATTTAGTCATCGTATTTTTCCATGAACTGGGACCCATGGTGATACATTTTCATTCACTTTAATATGCACATGTTAAGCAAGTAACTGAACTAGAAGACAAACACATGAATTACAAATGTAAAAAATTTTATCAAAAGGAAATGTAGACATAAACTAAGTACCAGGTACAGTTTCTGTTTTTCATGCGTCTGAACAGCCTTCAAAAGATCTGAAAGATCACTGCGACATATATCCGACATCAAAAGCAGAGATTCTATTTCAACAACCTGATAAACATCATGGATTCAGTTACAGTAAGTAAAACAATAAACAATAATTTATGACACCAAAATAAAGTTTCTCACCTGTTTTGAACAGTCATTAAACTCTATCGTGATCTCTTCACAAAGTTTCTGATAGGCCAATTCGCTTCCATTGGTCATATATTCTGTAAAACCCCTGGGAGAAAACTCCATTATGTGCATCCATGAACGGGAAATTTTTGCAAGAATTAACTGAACATCAAATGCCAGAGTAACAATCATTATGTTGTAAGGTAATGTGCAAGATGATAATACTGATTAATGCTGTCAAGAAACGTTTGATAGGGACGAAAGTGCAGAAATTTCATGATTCAGCTAAATAATGAACATTGCAAGTCTTGCATATATGTGGCACCGGATCTTTGAAATTCTATCATCAACCCGAAAGCACTAGGATGAATGACAAAACATAGAAATTTATTGGACTACAATTTGTATTTAACTTAACATATGTGAAGACTGTAGGAGACATTTTAAATGAAGACCACGGTGATCCAACAGAAGTTTTATTCTCAATCCTTCATGTAACCGAGCAAATTCTCAGAGATGGATGCTAGGATATGTTCTTGCACATAAATATATGACATCTCCATCTGTTTCTTGTTAACAAATTCTTAGAGATCGCAGTTGTCCCACATTCGTGAAAAATAATTACAAGTTTCATCCAGCAAACATGACAAGACGTTCTTTCTTTACATCCCAACTTATATTAGCAAATTATGCTATATCTCCCCATATTATTCAGAAGCAAAATGTTGGACTCAGAACTGATTACAATATTTTAATCTACCGAATTAAATGTTTCAAAAAGAAAAAAACTTTACATGTGCCTTAAAAATGAAAATATAAGGGGATTTAATCACCCAAAGTGAATAATTACCCAGTACTACTGAGATCACAAAGAGGCAAAGATAAATAATTGTGATAGAACACAAAATTTAAAGATATGAAACAAAGACAAATAGGGGAAGTAATAGATACCGCGTAGCAAGTACCTCGCAAGCTTGCCGTAGGCTTCGGCCCTCCTCTGCTGGACGAAGAGGAACCTTCGAAGGAGGTGGATAGTCCTGGAAGAACGCGATTCGCGCTTCCCGTCGTCGATCTCCAAAGCTTCCATTCCGTTCGCTAATTGTTCCTCGCTCGCTTGCTTCATTCGCATCGCCTCCGTCGTCATCGTTTCCTTCCGCTTCGGTTATCAGCGCAGCTGCGCGGACGCGAACTGCCGTGCGGGAGAAGACACGAGAAGGGCATGCGGACTGTTCACCTTTGAGTCGGCTCGTTCGATAGACTCGTTCCGGCCGATCAAATTGTTTAAAAACGAGGGCTATTATTATTATTATTATTATGGATTTAATATTTGTGCTACTTCTTTTATGGAGTAGCACCATCATATTTTTATTGATCATCATTTAATGATAACTTGATTAATTAAATAATTTTTTAATCCACCGTTCATCATAAAATGAACGATGATTAATAGCAGTAACATGGTGCTATCCTTTAAAAGGATATCATCATCATCATCATCATCATCATCATCATCATCATCATCATCATCATCATCATCATCATCATCATCATCATCATCCGTACGTTATAACAAATATTTTAATAAAGTCAAAATTGTTTTAGTTGGCAAACTTTGATTTGAACATGCCAAGTTTTTGTAAACAAGGATATTTCTTTTTTTTTCTTGTAGTGTTAATGATGATGTGATCAGTGCATAGGTCGATTCTCGCATCGTATATCCGAGAATTGTAAACGATATTCTCAATAAAAAAAATTTATGTTTATCAAAACTCGAATTCGATATTTGCTTATTGACTGACAGGTGGCTGAACTTTTAATAGAATAGTATCGACTTTCACAGAATTCATACAAGTTAGAAGAGGAGTAGATGAGTTATCGAGAAAAAAAAATACCTCTTTTGCATCAAACTTGATTCTTCGAGACCTAATCGATCATGAATATTAGAGAGTTAACATAGAGTTACTTGTATAATTAGGGGCGGGAAAAATCTGCACCTCCGAAGGAAATCTCTGATCGGATCCAATTTTAGAAATTTTCTCTTCTCAGAGGAAAGCCAATCGAGATAGGGATCGGTGCCCCCACTTCAAGTGACCCATCATCCAATCTAAAAAAACGCCGGTCACTATTTGAATGACTAAACAAATGCCAACTAAATTATGGGGGAATTTTGCAAAAATTAATTCATTGTTTCAATCTGCTTAATAAAATAAGCCTCGTACCTATAAAAGGGGAAACTATTATAAAAAAAAGTTATTTAATTTGATTATAGTGACATAATTTTAACTTTGTATTTTAATAATAAAATATTATGTTACAATTTAATGGATTATTTAATACAGATATTTATATTATTTATTGTTGTTGTTTTATAAAAAAAATGTTTATTTTACAAAATGTGATTGGGTTGCATTTAGCACATGTGGCTAAGGGTGAGCACCGCCTGGTCTCCTTGGTATGCACCAATTGGATCGGGTTCGGATCGTATTTTTTAATACTCAATCGAGATTGGATCCGGTTATAAAAATTCAAACCACATCTCGACCTAATTAAATATATTATATTAATATTTAGTTATTTTAAAATAATATAATTTATATTTTATTTTATTTTATATATATCTTAACATTATATTATATTATATATAATTTAATTTATAATTATCATATTTATATAATAATATTAATTTTCTTATTATTTCTATTTCTATTTTTATTTTTATTTTTATGATCAAATCAGGACAATAGAATTTTTTTTTATTTGTTTGTCCTGATTTGACCTGGACATCCCGATCCTGATCCTGATCTAATTTCTTTTCCGAAAATCTAGAGCAAACCGAGTTCAGACAAAAATGACCGAGATATTGTCTTGAACCCGATTTTGCTCACCCCAAATAGGGTTAGGTGTCATTCCTAGGCATAATCCTTGTAACAGAAAACTATCCTGTTTTCTCTTGTTTTATTAGCAGAAATGAAAATGTTTGATACCAAAGACTTTGGATGAATCTCCCTCCCCAAAAGTGTTCACTTGTCTTCCCTCTGACATCCATTGCATCACAATGGCATGCGAGCAACATAACAGAACATCAATAGGCTGAACATTTTGTTTATTGTTTCAGGTTTTGAATCGTTTTTGTTTGCTCACATTCTTGAGTTATCATTAGAAATTGGAGCTGGGTTGATCTGCAAAGAGACTCTTTCTTCTTAACCATTGCCCAAAATATCTTTTCGAGTTCTAGAATGTAAATATTGGATGAAATAAAAAATTTAAAACACTGATAGGAAACTTAACCCCATCATTATTTATTATTAACAAAGAATTGGGGGTATAGGATGAGTCACAGTCGGAGAACAAATCAAGGATTGAATCCATACAAAGCTGCTAAGCTTTTCTCATAACCAGCAAATCCCAGTGGCAATTTGAAGCCTCTGTTCATCCATGATCAACTTCTGAAGCCTGACAACTTCTAGTCAATTAGATCATGCGAGTTGCCTCCGGTCATTCGACTCGTCTGACCTGGGTGGTAAGACCCACTTGTTAACTCGCGCTCGAGCTATGACTACCTGCAGAAAGGCATCAAAGATAACTTGTTGTAAGAGCAGACAATGTAAAGTTTGGAAATCAATCATTTTTCTAGATAAGAGTTTGAAAGTAGTCAGTTATTATTTAAAAAACTGATACCTAAACATCATCTAAAAGAATGTTGAATTTGTGCATGCCTTACCTGTCTGTCCCAGTCTGTTCTGTAGGTGATGATTATCAGAACTAAAGTTTGAACAGCAGTGCCAATCATCATCCCCATCCAGATGCCCTGCATTGTTTACGAAGATGTTAATCTTAACGTGTATGCTTCATAATGCTTGAATGGGCTATTAGGCCATCAGGTCAAGGATTTAACATCACACAAATTTATTTTTAGTTTCGTTTACTTTTTTTCATAGAATCAAGTCATAATATGGGAACCACGGCAACATGTTTAAGCTCCATTAGTGTGCTGTTTACTATTCTGCTTCAAGCCTTATTTCCTTTTCCTAGGGGCAGGAGAAGGAGCACTTGTTTGTTGCTAAAGCCTACAAACAATAATTTTGAAATTCTTTTTTTTCATCGATTAAAAAGGGTGATCACTGACTAATAGAATAAAAGATAAACTAACAGTTAACACAATCACAAACACAAACACAAGAGAGCAATTACTTTACCTTAACTTCATAACCGATTAAGAAACCAAGAACAATCCCTAGTGGAATCCCTATCAAGTAATAGCACGTTACATTGACACAAGCAACCACATTCTGCCAGCCAGCACCAACAGCAACACCTTCCAAGAAAAATGAAAAATTAGAAGACAATTATGGACATTATAATAGTTGAGCTACAAAAACAGCATCTATACATACAGAGGTAGTACTAAACCATTCACGTAGATCAATGTAAAAGAGTTACTTATAGCCGGTCTTGAGGAGATCTTACCAGACAAAACTGGTTGAACGCTGTTCAATAATATTGAGAGGGACAATAAAGGAGACAGGTCATCAACTGCTGCAGCCACTTCTGGACTTTCTGTGAATATGTATGATATCCTCCCTCGGAAAAACATGAAGAGAGCAAAGAAAACTGATCCAAAAGAGAACGATGTGCTCACAACAACAAGAATTGAAAACTTTGCTGCTTTCGCATTCCCTGCACCTAGCTCATTGCCTACACGAACTCTGCAAGTTGAACAACTTTGCTCATAAACTTGAAGTTTTCTAATCACCAAAAAGTTATGAATGGTGAGCTCATTTACCAAACTATAATGGAGTAGAAATCATCGTTCTATGTATTTTATGCTTATAGATATTTAGTTCTGGAATTCTTTCACGTATTATGGCTGAAAGATGTAAAAATCACTAGTTTTTACTGAGAAATATGAAGGTTATATAGAACTATTAATACATTAGAAAGCATGTTTGCAACAATATAAATCACAGATTTAAGGAAAATTATACTATTATACTAATGTAAAAATCCAGATATGAAACAATGTCATTACCCTGCTGCAGCCAGAAAACCCAGAGAAATCATCATCCCCCATCCATTGATGTTGAGACTGTTCAAGTAGAAAATGTCATTCTGAGTATGACTAACATAGGTTTGTTGATCAATAGATAACTTCATTTTGTATTTTAGAAAAAAAAATCTATGAATCAACCATAAGCTAGATACTGCTGAAACAAAAGCAAGATGTAGTCTGCAATAAATATCTAAACAAATAGAACTCAGTCTTCGAATATACCAGATGGAGAGAGCATCAATTGCAATATTCGCATCTTTCATTCGTCCTGTTAGTAGTATCAATATGGTGTTATACCAAAGCTCCAAACTACAAGTGAAAAAACTACATTATAAATGCAATGTTAAGAAAGTGAGCAATATAAGTTGCATTCAGCATGTTATGGAGTGTAACTGTACCATATCATGACTCCAGATGCTAGTGATAGCTTAATGACAGGCCACAAACTACTGAAAGCACTTGATGAGAACCCTCTCCATGTATCTCGGCAACCACCCCCCAACAAAAACACAAACTGACCAACGATGGGTATCCACATTGCCAATATCATTGAACTCATTGCGCCCTGAACTCCCATCCCAAGCTTGGTCACGGTGAGCCAAGAGAAGAACAAGTGCAAGCTGAGAGAAAATGCCGCCAAATATGCGATGATGACGTTTTTGCTTTGGGACTGGAGGTACATTTGAAAGGTGAAAGAGAAAATATAAGAGAACATGATGGGGATGAACAAGAGAGAGATCCTCCCTGCCATTGTGGCCACATCTTCTGCTTGCCCGAGCAAGCTAAGGATTGGGGTTGTCAAGAAGAAAATTGGAAGGAGCACAAATGCGGTTGAAATCAGTACAATCCATGATCTCTGCAGGTAGATGCCAAGCATGTGAAGTTGCTTTGCACCAAACGCTTGCCCGCACAGTGTTTCTAGAGCACTTGCCATGCCTAACTGTACACAAATTCCATAAAGAAATTCAGATGATGATATAAGTGATCAGCAACAAAAATCAATCTGAACATCCAGATAAAACTTTTCGTGCATATTATCATTACTGATCTTTTACGGGGGAAAATTAAATATTTGGCATTTAGTAGTACCTCATCTATGTAAACAATGTAGGTGTTACAAGCATTATGAGGTGTTCCGATGAATCAAAACGTTACGAATTCATTGATCTTGAAGTTAACTTAACATGATCTTTAGGTTTTGAGTTATATAGGGACACTATACATGCAACATGCCTGTATCCTGAACCACAGATCTCCTTCCTTCCAAAAGTTCAAAATGGCATACATTTATCTGTTCTCAGGGCACCACATTAAACCCAGCTCATTTTGTGGGGGAAATGATACATCACATAGATGTCACTGCCACATAACTGCATTTTTTTCTTTCCCAACTGCCACAATATTATGTCCTTTAACCAATCAGGACTATAATTAGATGCTTCAAAAGTATATGGAGGAGGAGGGATCAGTGAAAGATCTCCAGGTAGATGTCATATTAATCAGCCACATTGTCCAGTTGTTATTTAACGCTCATTTATGTCTAACATCAGAGTAGCTCTTTGCGTCTGCTCATTAAAAATTCAGATGTATTCTCCATACCGTTAGTCCTTGTGAAGTTTATGCAAGTGTTGACAAATAATGAGAAAAAAATACCTTGAAGAGGATTCGAGAGATTGACTCAGCTGCAGATAAAAGAGGTTGCCCAATCCTACATTATTGCACACATCTGCAAACTCGCCATTTTTTCAACACCTCAAAGCCAAGAATACGAATTTGTAGTGGGACTCTTTAAGTTTGTAGTAAATAAACAGAACTCCCAACCTAATGGAAAAGTCAGTTCCTTTATCCCTATCTTACATTGGCAGTTGATAATTTGACATGCCAGAAAAAGGAAAGTAGCAGCCCCAGTGCAGGCAGGGTTCCAGAATGACAGTGCACAAACAAGACATGTTCCACTGGAAACCTCCAACTTAGTGTCAATTAATGATCATTCACCTTTTAAACATGAAACTGGATCTGAATTATAATTGTGCTGGTTTGTATCTACCTCTCCCTGACAAATCATTCTTCATCCTATTAGATGATAATTAAGTTTTTATCTACTTAATTACTTTTGGGTTGCCAACTCAGTGTTCAGAAGTTTTTGAGCCCCAACTAATCTGGTTCACTCCAAATAATAATGAAATTTTTAGTAGGAATTTTCTACAATACAAAAGTAGAATTTCAAAACTTGCTTAAAATAGTGGTCACTATATGTTATGGCTAAGTTTGGGCCACAGGAATAAGAGTTATTGACATCTGAAGGCCGATCAGAATAATCAAACAAACGATGACTTCCAATATTAAATTCTTCAGGGGATAATGGAATGATCAACAATAAATGTACATGTTAATGTGCTAAGAATTATATCCCGGACAAAGATTAGTATAAATAACACTTGAATTAAAATCAAATTTAACTTATGTAAGGGAGCAGCTGCAGAGCAAATGTTGTTCCAAATGTATGAAATAATTGTCCGCCTCATACTTCACGACTGATCTCAGATTTCTTTTAAAATTATGGTTTGAACTTTGAAAGTTCATAATCGCAATTTAAGGTATGTACGTGTAAAACAAAATTTGTTCTACCTTTTTCAACTATTTTTGTGGGAACAAAGATAACATGAATCTCATTAATCCCGTGTTCAACCTCTAATAAACCTAAAAGCATGAGACAGAATGTAGAGCAATCTTGCTCCACGTATGCACGTGTTTGGATATACATCCAAGTATATTTACATACACGTGTAAACCGCAAATATATAGAAATCTGCCACTTCGCAGACAGAGTCCTCTGCCCGAGGGATGCAAACTTTTGTCGAAATGCTCTCTGCCACTAGTAAATTTAATGAATCATCCGATAACCAAGTCGCCGAGATATAGAACATATGCGCGTGATAAAGTTTACTAACGCCTTAGATCGAACACTTACGTGTCATGTTATTTTTCGTCTTATGATCGTGATCAAGATACTAACTCGACGCAGAGGAAAATAAACAAAGAGATGGAGGGTGCGCGGCAGTCTCACCAGAATCCCATTGGCGAAGCGGACGAGGACGGTGAAGACGAGGGCGTAGGCGGCGAGCTCGACGGGGCCGACATGGCCGATGAAGGCCTGGCTGATGACGGAGACGCCGAACGTCGAGAACCTGGTGAAGATGGCAGGTCCCGCCACCACCCACATCTTCTTGCTCTCCTCCCACACCCGCTGCTTCAGTTCGGTGACCTCCGCCGCCGCCGCCGCCGCCGCCTCCTTCCCCGCTATCAACTTCTCCTCCGTCGGCGTCTCATGCAGGAGCTTCGCGTTCATGTCGTTCTCCATCTCTTCCTAGTCCTCCCTTTTCACCTCCACCGAGCTGTGCACTCTTGTGCTGCTTCCTGACGGCTTCGGGATGTATCCATTTATATATGTGCAGTATTGGAAAGTGGAGACGGTGGGATGGAAGCTACCGAACAAACGGTGTCATATTTCTTGCTTTTATTTATTTTAAATATTATATATAATAAAAAAAACCCTATTATGACTACCCCGAAATTTATTTTTGATATTCAAATCACTCTACTAATAAAATAAATATTTTTGCTTTTTCGCTTTTCTATTTTAAATATTCAAATCCTTCCACCAATACCGTCACTACTAACAATAATCACGTACGATAATATTATATCATCAGGCTATTTATTATATGCTGAAATTTTATATAAATAAGATGAAAAGCAAAGTCCGTGAATCTTTTTTTTTCTTGAAATAATATAAAAACTCAATAGTATGATTTTATATATCAAGTTTTAAAACGGTAAATATTGTTGAAAGGTTAATTAAGTGGATAGTTCGTAAAGCATCATAAAATACTGCGCAAATGATGAACTTTTTTCATGAGTTTATGGAAGATAAATTAACTAGTTTAATTCTCGTATAATATCAATTTTTTTAATATTATAAAGAGAGAATGTGTGTATGCGAGAAATTTTTTATGTTTATATCAGAATATAATTGCACTTGTTTGTTTAGTAAAAACAATCAAACACATGCACGTTCATACATCCATGTTCGTCGAAAAGGTCAAAAAATATTGAACTATTTTTTTTATATAGTTATACTTTTTGTTATGAGAGATCCGAAATGGGCATCTAATGAAGAATAATGAAAGATGTGCCACATTCTCAAATATCAAACTCAAGTTGAGTCACTCAAGACGCACACGCCAACTTGGAAAATTAGTAGCAAAGTTTGGTTGCATGATTGCATTCCCTTACACATTGGATCGGATGAACAACTGGCGTCATATGATCATGCATGTTACCTCTAATCTTCCTTTTTTTCCCTCACTTTTGTTTTCCCTTCATAGAATGGACAATTAATAATTGGACACAAACAATTTTATTTTTGTAGTGTTCGAGGAAAGGGCCATGAATAATTGAAATTAATGAGACAAAGATCTCGTTATCAAATTTGATAAATTAACTAAGAAAACAATGAAGGATTCATAAAAGTTTTGCATTGAAATGCATCATGTCTTATTGCCTTCTCTCGTCTCAACCAAACTTATTTGGATCCTTTCAATAATTTAGAGACCTTTGTTGGCATGCACCCTCTCAAGTTTTGTTTTGGATAACCTTTAATTTCTACGTATAACGCATTGCACTTTGATACCATTGCATGAATCTAATTAAAGATATATATGAGCTTTAAAAAGATCCATTTTTTGAAGGATGTAGCACGTGTTTTATTAGTAATCAGTCAAGGACACTCCCATAGGTTCTTTTAGCAATATATAGAATCTTTTTCATGTCCTTTCACATTTACATGGGGGTTGGTAATATATTTTTTAATTACTGGAGAAAAGTTTAGGCTTTCGAAATATATGTACTGTGTATTACTTCAAGAAACTTAGTATCCAGATAAAGGAAACTTTCTTTATTTTATACTGCGATTGGAAAATATATTGTGACTACGTCGACAAGTTACTTAGGCGGCAAGCACACACATTATTGTTGTAATAATAATTTATGTCATTTGATTGGTGCCTAGAAAGATATATAAGTTCCCATAACTCATACGTTCAGTTTATGATAAAAATTTATATATATATATATATATATATCAGACTTTAATCCATTAATATGTTTGTAGAGCAAAATATATTGTCTTATGGGAACTTTAGGATAAATTACACAAATGGTTCTCCAACTTTGATTCGATTTTTAATTGGTCCCCCAACTTTAATTTATAACTAGCACGTCCTCCATCTTTCAGTTTCTTGCACGCTTAATCCTCCTGATCGGTGATAGTAGGTTTTCCGATTGTCTTACTTACATGACGAATTTTCTCTCTCCTCCACGTCATTTTATGTCTGTCACGTCATTATAAAAATTTAAAAAAATAATAAAAATGAATAAAATTTCCACATCATTAAAAAAATTAAAAATAAAAAAAATCAGGCGGAGAGAGAGGAGGAGGGCCGCCCCCCTCTCTCGATTGAAGAGCTCGAGCTTGTCGGAGCTCGAGCAGAGGGGGGCTCGTCGGAGCTCGAGCGGCTGGAGAGAAAGGGGCGGTGCGGGAGAAAGAAGGAGGGGGGCCGCTCGGAGGGGGCGGTCGCCCCCTTCTACCGTCGGAGCTCGAGCTCTCTCTGTAACATTCTCCACCAGCGTGTGATATTGTTCGCTTTGGGCCTAGGCCCGCACTGTTTTCTCAAAACGTGTCACACCTGATGAAGGACATGTTCCCATATATACTCAGCATCTCTCCCGTGACTTATGTATGTGGGACTAATTCAAGGCATGCCTCATGCATCCTTCCCCCTTAGGGGACTCAAAGCTCTAGTTGAGTGATCGCACTCCACCATGCACAGAGGCTCACGCGGAGTGGCTCTGATATCATATGTAATATTTTCCACCAGCGTGTGATATTGTCCGCTTTGGGACTCGGCCCGCACGGTTTTCTCAAAACGCGTCACACCTGATGAAGAACATGTTCCCATATATACCCAGCATCTCTCCCGTGACTTATGCATGTGGGACTAATATAAGGCATGCCCCATGCATCCTTCCTCCCATAGGGGACTCAACGCCCTCGTTGAGTGATCGCACTCCACCATGCACAGAGGCTCACGCGGAGTGACTCTGATACCATATGTAACATTCCCCACCAACGTGTGATATTGTCCACTCTGGGCCTTGGCCCGCACGATTTTACCAAAATGCGTCACACCTGGTGAAGGACATGTTTCCATATATACCCAGCATTGCTCCCGTGACTTATGCATGTGGGACTAATCCGAGGCATGCCCCATAGACATGCCTTGGATTAGTCTCGCATGCATAAGTCACGAGAGAGACGCTGGGTATATATGGGAGTATGTCCTTCACCAAGTGTGACGCGTTAGAAAATCGTGAGCCTAGAGTGGGGGCAGAGCGAATAATATCACGCTGAGTATAGAGGTGAGCCGCTGTGCTACTCTGATACCAGGTGACGCGTTTTGGTAAAACCGTATCGGCCGAGGCCCAAAGCGGACAATATCACACGCTGATGGGGAATGTTACATATGATATCAGAGCCACTCCGCGTGAGCCACTATGCATGGTGGGGTGCGATCACTCAACGAGGGCGTTGAGTCCCCTAAGGGGAGAAGGATGCATGGGACATGCCTTGAATTAGTCTCACATGCATAAGTCACGAAAGAGATGCTGGATATATATGGGAGCATGTCCTTCACCAGGTGTGATGCGTTAGAAAACCGTGAGCCTAGAGTGGGGACAGAGCGAACAATATCACGCTGAGTATAGAGGTGAGTCGCTGCACTACTCTGATACCAAGTGACGCATTTTGGTAAAACCGTGCGGGCCGAGGCCCAGAGCGGACAATATCACACGCTGGTGGGGAATGTTACATATGATATCAGAGCCACTCCGCGTGAGCCTCTGTGCATGGTGGGGTGCGATCACTCAACGAGGGTGTTGAGTCCCTTATGGGGGGAAGGATGCATGGGACATGCCTTGGATTAGTCCCACATGCATAAGTCACGGGAGAGATGTTAGGTATATATGGGAACATGTCCTTCGTCAGGTGTGATGCGTTTTGAGAAAATCGTGCAGACCGAAATCCAAAGCGGACAATATCACACGCTGATGGGGAATGTTACATATGGTATCAGAGCCACTCAGCGTGAGCCTCTGTGCATGGTGGAGTGCGATCACTCAACGAGGGTGTTGAGTCCCCTATGGGGGGAAGGATGCATGGGGCATACTTTGAATTAATCCCACATGCATAAGTTACGGAAGAGATGCTGAATATATATGGGAACATGTCCTTCATTAGGTGTGACGCGTTTTGAGAAAATCGTGCGAGCCGAGTCCCAAAGTGGACAATATCACACGCTGGTGAGGAATATTAGAGAGAGAGAGGAGGGCGGCCCCCCTCCTCTCTCTCCGCCTGATTTTTTATTTTTAAATTTTTTTAATGACGTAGAAATTTCATTCATTTTTATTATTTTTTTAATTTTTATAATGACGTGATGAACATAAAATGATGTGGAGGAGAGAGAAAATCCGCAACATAAGTAAGGCAACCGGAAATCCACTATCACCGGTCAGGAGGACTAAGCGTGCAAGAAACTGAAAGATGGAGGATGTTCTGATTATAAATTAAAATTGGGGGACCAATTGAAAATCGACTCAAAGTTGGGGGACCATTCGTGTAATTTACCCAGGAACTTTACGTATAAAAGTTTCCACATCCATTCCACTACCAATTTTTTTAGAGAAGAGAAAAAAGTGACAAGTTTTGAAATGTTTGAAACTTGAAACTATAGCTACCTTCTATAACAATTATTTGGAACTAAAGCAGTAGAGCAACCAATTATAGAGTTACATTTTTTAAACTTGAAACGTCCGAAAAAAAGTGACAATCAAGAACATAAAAATAACAAAAAAAATTAAACCAGGAAAAAGTCATTCGATGTAATTTGATTTTTTTATTAATCATGTGTTGTTTTACCGTTAGAGCTTCATCATACACTTACTCCACATCGTCACTGACTTTGTCCTTTGAAAATCAGACACAAGGAAGGAAGTCCTCCCGTAAGCTTTACAGCCTAGTGAAGAATCACATGATATATAATGCATGACATGAATATAATAATCAGCAATAAATAATCATGCTTAACTTGAACGTGCAAGATAACATGTCAGTATCATGGATCATAATAGGAATAAGAGTAAGAATCAAAATATATCATGAATCATGAGAATCATATGATGCTTAGTAAACTTGGAATCATGACATACTTGACTTGACTTAAACATATTTTTTGATCTTGGATGATTATTAGAATTAGGGTGATTTTAGGTGCCTTTAGTTCTTGAGGTATGCCGAGCAAGCGATACGGCCTTGTGCGGATCAGTGAGTGATCAAACAATGACAAAGAGAGCTATCATTATCTTGCTGCACTTGGCTTGGACTGACAACCCATTATTAATCTTCCATCTGAACTTATTAATCAATTTTAATAACTTATGGCTCTTTGTTCTTTGTTCAATGGATACGATAAGATCAATAAGAAACGAATCGATAAGAGAATAAACCTTGAGAATCGATGAGGGATCCCTGTGGGGTCAGAAAAATAGGATAAATTATATATAGGTAATATTGAGATTAAAAAGAGAAATAATTAATAAATTTAATAAAAAAGTTTCTGAAAATCGATCGACCGGTTCAAGGGAATGGTCGACCGGTGGCCTACTGATCGGTCGACCGGTTGGTTGATTCGAGTTAACCGAATCGGTCGATCCGTTCAGTTGAACGATCAACCGATCGACCGGTGGGTAAGAATCGGTCGATCGATGACAAGGATCGGTCGATCGATCGACATATGCAGAAGTCGGTTGTAGTCATGTTGTCGGTCGACCGATTGTTGACAATAGATGCAGGCTGGTCGACCGGTCGGCGTACAGAAAGGTTGCAGACTATTTTTCCTAAAAATTTCTAACATAAACTCATCCTAATCTAATTCCTAACTCCTATCAATCAATCAAACATAACAGAACAAAAAGAAAGTAATTCAAACAATAAAAAATCAGGGATCAAACAATTCAAACAAAAATTCAACTAATCAAACGATAACCCTAGGAAATCTTTTTCTTGTTCTCTTTCATTTCATAATTGATTATGGCATGAGTTAGAACAATTCAGAGGTCATGCAAGGTGATTTCGATTCACCCACCTCTGATCGTGATTAATCCGTTCTTCGGTTCGTCAGAATTTGATCAACGGTTCCCTCCCATGTTTCTTCCCTGATTTCCCTATTCTTCCTCTCGGCTGCCCTCTGCAGAAATTTCAACGAAGGGCATAAGAAGGGTAGGAATCGGAAGATGATAGGAGAAGGGAGAGATCTCAGCATGACTTGAAATTGAGACGAGACGAACAAAATCGAGCGTTCGTGCCCAGCAGCCTGACTGCGGTCCAGAAATTCCAGCAAGGTCTCGTGAGATATGGGGAGAAGTGGTTTAATGAAAATCTATTTTATCTTATATAAACCCTCTCACGACTTCTCTAACTTTGAGTGGGATTTAGATCTATTTCCCTCCGCAGTCCAAGTCCATCACGATTTCTTTTCTTTCTTTTTTTTTTCTGTTTGGGCCGGTTATTACACCATACACAATATTCCATTCGGCAATTCAAGTAATTGTTGAAGCCTTATTTTCAAAAATGTACCCCATCACTGTATACATAACTTTTTTTCTTCCAGAAACAACACTGATTATTGTTTTTCACCTGAGGATCATAATCTATTTTTTAATCCATCCCTTAAATTTAAATTTCATATGGATCAAGTTTGATGACATGATCCGACCATGGGTTCGATCTGATCTGTCCAATTTTGATCGAGTCAAGTCACCCTTTTTTGAAGGGTTGGAATCAATTCAATCCAACTCAATTTGGGTGGTCGAGCACCATTTTTTTTTAAAAAAAAATCTTATTTTTTATTATTTAATATAAAAAATTATATAATATTTTTTTAGAAGCATAAAATATTACATTTAAATATTATTTTATACAATTAAAATATCTTATTAAATATTTTTATGCAAAATATAAATTGAAAATTAAAAAAATTAAAAAAATTTCTTTGGGTCGGGTCGAAAAATTCTGATCCGTACCCGATTCGACCCAAGGTGGGGTCAGATATGACTCGATCACCTATTCGATCTGATCTAAATTAATTTGGATCGAATTGAGTCATCGAATTCGTGATTCGACCCAACCTCTTGAACACTCCTATCCCTATCTTTTCTCAACTTCTCAAATACTTTTCAGTAACTAACGGCATTATTTTTTTGTAAACTTTATTTCTAGAATTAATATTTTCATCTTTTTTATCCATATGCAATGGATTTTATATCGTACATAAATCATGCAAGACTTGTGTTTAATTGTGAGTCTATCAAAGATATTAAATAATACATATAACTTCTCATTATGTGGGTTCAAATAAAAGCAGCTCGAGGGCTCAAGTCACGCAAGCGGTGGCTTGATACCTCTCCTTGTTATGAGGCCCACTAACTTATAATAAGTTGGATTTCTAGAGTTTCAAACATCAGAGGAATTTTATTTTGTTCGCTATCTTTAACTTGAATTAGCCGGATATGAATAGTTAAAATATTGAGAGTTCAATTTTATGTCCAAAAATATAAATGTTAAATCATCATCACCACCATCATCATCATCATCATCATCATCATCATCATATTATTATTATTATTATTATTATTATTATTATTATTATTATTATTATTATTATTATTATTATTATTATTATTATTATTATTATTATTATTATTATTATTATTATTATTATTCAACTAATGAAAAATGTGCATGTTATCTTTAGTTCTTTACTGTCAAGTTAATATTATTTTTATCTCTTCCATTAATTATGACTTTGAATATTAATTAATTTAAAACTTATTTTGTTATGAAGATTTGATTAGTTGTTTTATAACTCAAAAGAATATAAAATGATACAATTAAAAGAAAATATTATTTTTATTTATATTCAGATGTTTAGGTAGTTTTGCTTTAGGCCTCTAAATACCTTGAAATGGCCCTTTAGTTATAGTTTATAATTCTATTGGTTGTTGACAAGAAAATATCAACTTCCAAACTTTTATCAGATTTCAATTTCACTGTTTTATTATACTAAAATAAACCAATTCTCAAACTTTTTCTTTAACATTTCTTGATTGTTAAGTTTGAGGATATAAGTTCTTATGGATAAGCGTGCATAGACATTATTATTTGTATAAAAATATAAATACATATTTGAATAGAATTATTTACAAGAGTCATTAATTATCATTATTATTATATAGAGAAATATTAAAAATTTATCACTACCAGGAACGAACCCAGTCCAAATTTTAGGGGGGCATGTGTATAAAATGTTATATATACATATATTTCTATATAAAGCTACGTAGAGAACAAAAAAAAAAAAAGGGGGGGGGGGGGGGGGGGGGGGGGGGGGGGGGCAATTTGTAGAAAAAATAAAACTTTATGCTATTAACTATAAATAAGGTTGTCAATGTAACACCCACTTATGTATATGCCTTTGTCGCGTCAAAGATAGTATTTTAAAAACTAATATTATACAAGGCGAAATATAAGAAAATATTGAAAATAGTAATTTTTACTATAATAAAAACGTTTAGATCAGATCAACTAAAATAATTTAGTAATGTTTTGTCCAACAAAAAATTTCGCACTATATTGCAAGAAACATGAAAACTAATTTTTTTTTATTTCATTTTCTAAAATATACTATTGTTTTGTTGTTAACATGTTAGGACTTAGGAGGCTTAGTCTTGAAGCATACAATACGCCCTTTTTTCCCTTATAAAAGATGAAAATACAAAATAATAGAAGCTAAAATTGGAAAGTCCGCTTGCTTAGTTGCTTCCTCCAAGATAGACCATTTGACATAAAAATCCTTTAGAAAAATCATAAAGTTTATTTCCTACTTTTGAACTACTTGACCTCGTGTAACATGTATTTTCCTTCCCTGAGAAGGATTGTTGTTCATTTAAAAAAATATATAGAAAAGAAATAGGTGTAGCACATCGATGCACATCATCATTAAAAAATCGAGAAATTATAAACTAAAATTTCATCCGTGAGATTTATGTAATCTTTTATTTCCAAATTTTATTTTTCTTACATTATGTTCATGGAACTAACCGAATATATAGGAGAGAGAGAGAGAGAGAAAATATGTAAAATTTATGAGTAATTGTCTTAAACTAGTAGAAATTTATTGTTAGAAGAGATTTTTTTTAATATGGATTGTGACATCAAAGGTGACGTAAAAAAAGCTAAAATATTTACTAGACACTCAGTTGATAGGAAAAAATATGCATTTGATTAGAAAAATTATTTTGTAATTAAAAAACATGTAAAAAAAGCAGGCTTAAAAATATTAATATAATAAAATATGTGTGTTTTAACATATTTGAATAAAAGGTTCATATTTGTAGTAACTGATAGAATTGGCTATTTGGCTTGCTAAAAGAAGTTTAAGTTCATATAAAAAATACTAGACATCCCGAAAAGGAATTCAAAACCCTTCTTAAAATCTCTTTAATCAGGATAGAATGTGATAAAAATAGACAGACTGTCATAAAGAGTTCCAAGTGTTTACATAATATATATACATATACATATATATATATATATATATATATATGATAAATGCATCATGATTGAATTATTTTGCACCCTTTAAAGATGAGTAACTTTTTTTTCAACGATAAAATTATCCAAATTCGAACGCGAAATATTTTACACCAATTTAATTTTTTTTAATCAAAATCGGTGTAGAAACATTAATAGCCAGCAGTTCTGGAACCGTTATAATTATTATAAAAAATGGCGAGTACGGATATCGGCTGCATCGCTGCGATCTTGGCACGGTGACTTGCTTCTACTGTCCTTTTCCCTTTGGCACGGGTGACTTTGAAGACGCCCGATACGCACGCTTTAATTCCGTTTTTTTTCCATCGTAACGGCAGGCGAGCAAGTCAAATTTGATTCATATATTATTAGGTCGAGGCCAACAAGTCACGCTCCAATTGGGAACTTTCTTAAAAATCTGATTTAAGAAAGACGGAGCGCGTTCTTTTCCTTGGGGTCGAAGTCTTTTGCTTTGTTCTTAAAACCCCGAGAATTCCCGTGTTCGAATTCAGACGAACATTGGATTCCATTCCCTCTGTCAGGTATCTTTTTTGTTCTCAGTTCTTGTGTTTGATTCCTTACTGCATGGACTTTGATCCATTGGTGTAGAAATCGACGTTAAAGAAGACAAGTTTCGTTTACTTTGATGGATATATTTGCTATCTTGCGTTCTTATGTTCTGTTGAATCCTCTGCCAAAGAAGCTAATTTGGTTTAAGATTTTAGGTGTATTTTTTCGTGGAGACTTGATCATGCCCCTGGGTATATAATTTTCTAAGTGCATATAGTCTTTAGCTTGAGGGCTTGGTTGAATTGCTGTAGGAAAGTTTAATTAATTGGGCATAATTAACCATCTTCTCCTCTTGAAAGGGAGATGGATAATTTTTTCAGGAAGCGGTTGCTGATTCATCAATAATATCGACCTGTATTTTGTTTATTGAGCAAAGATAGTAGAAAGATACATTCGAAACTGCCAAGATGATTTACATGTTATCGAGTTAGGTTTTGAATTCCACATCTTCATTATGTATGTTGATTGAGAATGTTGGTTATTGAAATATGCAGCCACTTGTGTACACAATGACCTTTTTTTTTCTTTTGCTTCCTGAGATGAACTCAATTAGCTAACACTATCCAATGCACCTGCAATGTCATAGTACATTGAATATCAAACGTCTGCAGAATGCAGATAGTATCCTTCTAAACTATGATGTAGGACATATATCAAGCCTTGTCGTAGTTGATGAGCCATAATATCTCTAAAATTCCTAGTACTCGTTGTATTTTAAGACTTCCTAGAGGTCATAGTTGATAGAGTCACCATTACTTTCTTAGCTTTATTAATTTCCTAGCATTATGAACTATCAATCTCCTTTTGGGGCTTGCTACAGGCAATTGAAAGTCACTTGGATAAGCATCATGGCAACAAAAACCCTTCGAAGACGTCTCCATCATGGAGATGTTGATGGAAGGAGAAATGAGCAAATGGACACCTCAGGATATGATGGCCTGAATGAACCACTCCTTGGGGATTATAACTACAGGAGACATGATGAGGTGCTTTTTGTTCTTTACATTTTATTAAGTGAACTGAAGTTAGGGAGACAAAACTTCTGCATTTTCCCTATGGCTAACTAGGAACTCTTGTCCAAAGGGATACGTCAGGAGTAGTCTTGAGGATTGGGATGATAAAGATAAAGAAGTGCATCTTCACTGGTCTTATATCTTCTCAAATTTGATAGCTCAGTGGACACAATGGATAGGTAATGTGTTTAACATACAGCGTCACCAAGATTACCTTTTAGCTTTCAATCAGTGATGAAACTAAGTGTTCCTTCTTTCTATTCTAATAATGTATCATATAATATTTTATATTTTTCCATAATTATGAGAAATACATAATTTTGGTTATGCAAAATTACTAAACTAAGTGTTCTTTTCTATTATAATAATGCTGTCTCCTGTACATCCTTTATTTTCTCTAAAATAATGTTGTCGAAAGGATCATCATCAATTACTTAACATTAGTGCTTAATAAGATTATGTGAGCCATTGTTCTATGATTTGCCAAATTACTAAACTTTTGCATGATCTAGCATTCCATTTTACAACACACAGATATATGATGTTAACATATGACCATGAGGCTTTTATAAATCATGAATTCAAACTTTCTGAAACCTCATTTGTAGAGTTTTTGTTACTGGGTGATGCTGTCCTAAACAAATCATTAGAGGTTGGGCATATATTTGTTCACATCATTACACGAATAGAATAGATGTTACATTAAACTTTTTTTTTCATTACCTTCAACCATAATTTGAGGAATGAGGATTATTTGCCTTGACATTTACCTTTCTGTTATCTTTTTGTTACAGCAAATATTATCCTTGGTTCTGGATCAGTTATAGGAAGATTTTTACCTTTTCCTTCTGGAACTTGGTACGGGCAAGACAACACTCCAATTTGTCTTAGTCCTTTGCAGGTAAATAAAGATCCTCCTATTTCCATACTTTAGTTATCTTTGTGTCTTGGTCATTGGTGAAATATGCGCAGTTTTAAGTTCCATGTTTGTTTTAATTTTAAAGTCAAGTTGATTAAACAATACAAACTGATCTTAGATTCATTAGACCAAGAGCTCTGTCTATAGTGAATCACAACTTTTGAACATATGTGAATGTCTTGCATATGTCAATTCCTGCAAATTCTGAGATGTATTACCGATATAGGTGCTTCTGTATCAATTAAACATGTATCAGGATAATGCAAGTACTACTAGGCATTTGCTGTCTGATCACATGTCTCCTCATTTCTTTATATTTTTTTTCTTTCATGCTGTTAACGTTGGTTCTAATACTATTTAATCAGAAAACTTGGTCATGTTTTTTTTTCAATTCATTCACTTTCATCTTATGAACTGAGTTAATCCATCCAACATACCTCTAACAAATAGAAAAAGAAAAAGTAAGAGAAAACAGAAAAAAAAATGAACGGAGTGCCATAAAGAATGAAAAAGGAAATTTTTTTCTTATCAGTTGTTCACAGATCTGCCTTGTGTGCTTACGTTTACTCATAACATGCTGTTTTATTGAATGTTGAAGAGTAGAATACTATTTATGAGAAGAAAGTATACTCGTTCATCTATAGGAAATTTTGAGTTCACCTTCTCTTTAGAATGTGGTGACTGTTGGTTCACTGGTTTTTGTCTGTTCAAACTTGTAGGAAGAAAGGTTGAGAAATTTGAAGCTGAGATTGGAGGTCCAGTTTGATGGTTCTCGTACCGAGCATCAAGTATGTAATTCTCTTATGTTTTTTAGTCTTATCCATCGAAACCTAGCACATCTTATTTTTTACCACTTGAGAACTTTTCTTGTTGGCTCCTCCTTACCTTTTTCTTCCAAGTATCACATTAAATGATGACTATCATGATTTAACAAAATTTTTCTTCCATGAATATAATACAATTAGCATGGCCACCATATATTTTCTTTTCTTCTCTTTCTTCATTTTTGTTGTAAATTTAAATCGAGATGACTAGATGAGTCCATTATTAATAATAGTTTCTTTTATAGGATTCTTTGAGGCAACTCTGGCGGCTAGCCTATCCTAATAGGGAAGTCCCTCCTCTTAAATCTGAGTTATGGAAGGAGATGGGTTGGCAGGGTCAGGACCCATCAACAGATTTCAGGTAACCTGGCTATTTAGACAACATAGTTACCACTTCTCTCAAGGAGTACTTATGGCAATAACTGTTGTTCAATTTCCAGGGGTGGTGGCTTTATATCACTGGAAAATCTCATATTTTTTGCTAAAAACCACCCGGTAGGTTCCTTTCTGTTGATTCATATATAGCCTCTTCTTTCTTCTTTCTTCTTTTTTCTGCTTGTTATATGACAAAAGCCATCATCTTTATCCTTGGCCTCTTGTTATTTTGTGATAATGCAGAACACTTTCCACTTACTGTTGCACAAAACAGAAGGTAAAAGGGCTGAATGGGAGTACCCTTTTGCAGTAGCTGGCATCAATTTATCTTTCATGTTAATACAGATGTTGGATTTACAATCAGGTAACACGATGGACAACCAGTTAGGGAATGAGGACTTCTTTAATTTCTGAATTTGACACTGAACCCGTGTTTTGATCAATCTTTCTCTTTTTTAGGTTTCCCTGCTTCTAAAGCAGGAGTTCGCTTTCTTGAATTGCTTGGATGTGATGAAAAAGTCTTCGATGAACTTTACTGTGTTGCCTTCCGGTTGCTGGATGCTCAGTGGCTTGCAAAGCGTGCTTCTTACATGGAATTCAATGTTATTATCAGATAGCTTGAACTCTAGAATGCTTTCTTCGACATTGTCGTAATGTACTCTTTTTATTTAATCCTAATACCTGTTTTTCTCGTCTTTCTCAGGAGGTGATGAAATCTACAAGAACTCAATTAGAACGCCAGCTTACATTAGAAGATGTAACCAGTGTAAAAGACTTGCCAGCGTACAGCATGTTGAACTCATAGTTTTCAAATTTTACACAACAAAAATGATCACTCGTTTTTGCCAAGTGTTAACATCTTGGAGGATTGCTCCTATCTTTTTTGTTGACCTGTGTATGTCAAATTATTTGTCAGGTCTCGCCGGTAAAATATTGAAATGCAAATGTGATCCTGCAAAAACAAAATGTAGGGGAAATGTTAAAAGGAACAAATGGAAAGTACGATCCTAGAAGAGCAATTGACATCCTGACCTTGAACGGTCTTGTTGTAAAATTGATGCGTAAAGAAAAAAAAACAAAGAAATAATATTATTTACTTCTTTCTATTTATTGCGTCAATTTTGAATGTGATTTCTCAACTTGAAATTCTTGCAAATTGCGTTTCTATTAACTAGTAAATTTTTTTAAGGAGGGAAAAGAATTCCTTGCATACAAACAAAGAACAAATGTACAATTTCAAATGTAAAATAGAAAGTTTAAAGGTACTTGGGTTTCTTTTCTTTCTGGAAGTCGGGGGAAATGTCAGCATGTTTTCAGAGACGAGTTTATCTTAAGATTTTATTTCTATTTTCTACCATGGAAAGCTAAATTTCAGGTGGTGCACTTTAATGTTTGGTTGATTTTTACGGGTAAACTTGGTTTCAATCAAAGAAAGAAAAAAAGACAAATCACTCGGAGTTTATTTTGCAATTTATTTAGGTGCTTATACTCTTAAAAATGTGATTTCCTAAAAATAAATCTATGAAGCTTCTTATACAATTAATCCCTTGCATATTCTAAAATGTAAAATTTGTTTGGCTACTATCACAGCACAGCATTGGTATGGAAATATTTTAGCAAGAAATTTTAAAAGCGGGTGAAGCTTGGCCAAAAAATCATTTTGGTAGATAAAATTCTACTAAGAAATTTTACGCCATCCTGTTAGAAGTTTGGCCAAAAAAGTGGGAAAAAAACTTTTTCAGCATTCTCATCCCGAACTGAGACAGTGTTAACAAAAAAATATTCTGAAATGAGATCGAATGTGTGTTCAACGTACTTTTATAATGCATAAATATTATAATCAATAGTCTGATCAAGATCAAATTATTTTACTTCATCTTTCATGCAGTCCTGGATCCTTTGCTTGTTTGGACCAAAAAAAATGTACTGTTCTCAAGTGTTTTGACATCCGAAATAAAACAATAAGAAAGATATTTACATAAAGTTGTAACCATGAGAGAACTCGAAAGCTTTTGTTATGTTAAATTCCAGCAAGAGGGAAGAAGAGATAAAATTTCAGCAAGATTTTCCTGTTATCATTTGGTCAGAGGACAAGAGTCTAGAAGGATGCAGCGGCAACATAGACAGAGACATCCATGGCGACAAAGAACTAATAAACCTGTCTCATGTGGACTCTTCCTGTCCATTCAGCAGCATATACAACCAACCATCTACTTTGCTGTAAGTTATAACATTCTGGAGGTCCCGACTAGCTCCATCTTCCTTGCAAAATCTCCAGTTTCCACCTTCCCACCGCAATCCAAGATTCTGACAAGGCTCAGGCAAAGTTCTGATGACGATCCCTTCATCCAGTCCCCTGCGATGACCCAAAAACCTCAGCAAGCAGACTCTGTTCGGGGCAAGAGGATGTGCAGTGACTAAGCACCTGGGCGAGGAATTCCATCTTCTTCTTCATCGCTACATACAGCGAGGATGCTTTGGGAAGGCCGCCAGCATCAAGGAGGCATGCATCTAAATTTCATACACCTTTTGGCATTTGAATTGAACCTACTTGCTAAGAACTTTATCTTTGTTCTTTCTCTTAACAGAAAATAGGAAATTAAGACTAAAAAAGATATGAAAGGAATAAGATGCAAATTAAGCTAAAAAAACATTTCTTGTGTTCTATCCGTTACAAGTTAGGAGACTTAGATGCATTTTATCAGAAAGTTTGTAGGCATCCTTACATTAGAACCGCCTCAGGCTTCCGCGATCGTCATGGCATCAACAAGCTCAGGAACGTCGTCCTGGTACTTGATCAAGAACTTCTCCAAGAACATCTTTTCCTGCATGAACAAGTGACTCATCGTGATCCCGCCTTTATGTAAGCCCTTGGACGCGAGGATTTCCAGGACCAAACACCTCGGCTTCGTTCTCCTCTCGAGACTGAGGCCCATGACGGCGGGGATCTTGCACAGCTTGTCCGCCCCCCATCCGAGCTTCTCCGCGAAGAACCCGACAGTTTTCCTGATCTTTTCCTCAGAAGAAGCCATGAAGTATGGATGCCTCGTGAAGGCAGAAATAATTTGATCGTTCGACCACCCGAAGCCCCTGTAGGCCTCCAATTTCTGTTCCCAACTTGGCTGGGTAAATTCCGCGAGCACCCTGAAGACATAAACGAACTGCGACCTCGAGCGGTCGACGTCCATCTCCCTGATGATGGCGAGGGTTTCATCGATGGGCCGCTTGGGAGAGACCAGAGATTTAGGAGCCGCTCGGATCAGAGCTGAGATTGTGGACTCCGGCACGCCCTCGTCGATAAGCTTCGTGATCTTGGGTAGCAGCACGTCCGACAGATCAATTCTGATCAATCCCGGGTACCTCCTGATGGCGACGATCACCATTCTATCGTCAGAGAGGAGGGTTCTGAGAATCCCGACGCTCGTCTCTATCGTTCCCACGCTGGGAAAGAGCACCACGGGCGCCGCTGAGACGAACTCCGCGACGTCGGAGTCGGAGACCCGCATCCCGCGGAAAAAGTCGAGCTTGGGCTTGAGAGTCCTGTCGGGATCGGCGTTGAGCACCCGAGGCTGCCTGGCGGCGAGGCTGGCGATCTGGAGCTTGGAGAAGCCGCAAAGCTCGAGGAGGGCCAAGACGGACTTGGCGTTCGCGATGGACTGGATCTGTGTTCTTTTCGCGGCCGCCATGGCGGACTTCGAGGGCAGGCGGCATGAGTCCTCGAGGAACCGGATGGTCTCGGTGCGCTCGCCCTTGGTGGTGGAGACGGCGGAGGTCCGAGAGAGATGGCGTCCGAAGAGCAGATAAGAAGGTGGCAGCGCCGCTGCTGCCCCCGTGGCGGCGGCAGTGGTGGTCGCGATGAACGGCGTGCCTCGGCGAAGTAGCTTAGCGCCGAGGAGCAGAAAGCTGCGCATTGTGACAGAAGGTTGAGGGACGGCGAGAGGAGAGCGGGATTCGCTCGCAACATCGCGACAAGGACGTAGCGACGTAGCTGGGCTACAATTCTCGGGCCGCTTGTCTCGCTTAGGCCTAGACCCGTCAAGTTTAAAGGGGGGGTTTACCAAACGCTTTTAGCCCAATTGATCGATGTCTCCTTATTTGATTTTAATTAATTTTCAAATGTTTTTCTTTAACATTTCTGGATTTTGATCACGAGAGACGATTTTGATTCGTCGATATCATTGTTTTAATTTTTTAAAAATATTGATTATATTTTTACTAATTATTTTAATTGTAATATTATAGTCTACTAGTCTGGACCGTAATAAAATATTTTTCTGGCCCGTCCCTGCATATTCTAGTCCTAGTATGTAAATTGTATCATACCAGAGAAACATACAACCGTGTTAAAAGGCAGAAACAACTTTCCACCTCACTACAAAACTTATCAGGATATTTCAGGCTTTCAGCATATACGGAGAGACAACGAGTCGACGACTGTCACGAAACACAAAATTTATTACCAACGAATTATAAATGCAGTTCAATTCCCTCGCCAAAGGAAAGAGAATTCTGACCACGAAGAGAAAAAATCTACTCCTAGTCTCAAGTATGAAAAAGAAAACAGGCGAAGATCAATGTTGCTTTGCTGCATCTGACATAAATCAAGACTGAAAGAAATGGGACAAGTGTGCCTTCTGATCTGAGGTATACCATAACATAATATTGCTCTTCAAGATAATTTATTCCTAGCATGAGCATCCAAGGGGAAACAAGGCAGCAGCAGTACTTCATTCATGTTCTTGATCACTAACCAGTTGGAAATTCCATCAACAAAAGCCGCGTCATACGAATTCAAAAGGTACTACAATCAATCCCCACATGTATGCTCTTTCACTACGAGGCATTAATCAAGAGCTGAAAGAAATGGATCAAGGTTCACGATGCAGAAACTTTCTTGCAAGCCATGCTTCTAAGAATTTTCTATCTCCTTGATTGAATAGCATAGAACTTTCTCTCAACTGCATGGACTATGCCTTGCTGCCTACCATGAAACCAGGGAGCTCTGGCATTTCATTCTGGTACTTGACGACATACTTCTCCAGGAATGCATCGTTCCCTAGCATCAACTGCTTCACTGTGATCCCCCCACTCAATATGTTCTTGGATGCGAGAGCTTTCAGGACCGAGTACCTAGGCATCAACCTCTTGTCAATGCTGAAGCCCAGGACGGCAGGGTTCTTGCACAGCTTCTCAGGACCCCATTCGAGTGTCTCCGTGAAAAACTTCACGTTCCTCCGGATCTTCTCCTCCGAAGCCGCCATGAAATATGGGGATTTGGAGAAAGCATACAGGACTTGCTTCTCGGTCCAACCTAAACTCTTGTAGACGGCCAACTTCCCGTCCCAGTTTGGAATGGGAAATTCCGTGAGCACCCTGAAGGCGTGAACAAAGGTCAGCTTTGACGAATCGATGCCCATCTTCTTTATCATATCAAAGACCTCCTCGAAAGGACGCTTGGGCTGGATCAAGCCTTTGGGGGCAGTAATGAGCAGCACCGAGATGAGCGGCTCCGGGACACGGTGCCTTCTCAGCTTTCGGATGTTCGGCAGCAAGACCGCATGGAGATCGAGCCTGATCAGGCCCGGGAACCTCTTGATAGCGTACAGCACCATCTGCTCGTCCCGAAGAACGGACATAAGGTGCTCGACGCATGGCCTCAATGTCTTCAAGCTGTTGTGGAGCACTGCCGGCACGGCCGTGATGAGATCTGATACGTCGTCGTTGGAAACCTTGAGCCCGCGGAAGAAGTCGAGCTTGGTCTTGAGGGTCCTGCCGGGGTCGGCAGAGAGCAAACGGGGCTTGCGGGCAATGATGCCGGCGACCTGAGCCTTGGAGAAGCCGTACTGCTCGAACAGAGCGAGGACCGCCTCGGCTTTCGTAGTGGTCCTGAGGTGGACGCCTTTCGCCACCCCGGCCGCGACTTTCGGCGGCAGACCGCAGGAGTTCACCAGAAAGTGGATGGTCCGAGACTTGTCGTCCGGCAATGTGGTGGAGGTGGAGGAGGAGGCCAGGCGCAGTCGGTGGTGGGATGATGATGCCGGCGCTACGATGGAGATGGTGGACGGTGTGCGGCGAAGTAGCTTGGCACGGAGGAGACAAAACATTAGGACGAAAGCAAAGGATCTCGATCTGAGCCCCGAACAAAAATGAAACCCGACGTAGGGTTCTGATTATGAGATTGCCAGATAAGAAATAATAACAGGAGGGTTTTGAGTTGGGAGGTAGAGAGCCGCCGTTCGAATATTTAAACGTGCAAAATGGAGAATGGAAACCAGGTCTCTATGATGCATTTTGCGAAGCAAATTTTCATGACAGTTTCCGAAATTAATTAATCCTCTTCATCTCATTGTCAAAAGATTGAAGAACTGCGTTGAGACAAAACAAAAAATGTCCTCAAATTTGATTCACACAAGCTAACCAACGACATCTCCATGATTTTCTCAATCATCACAAATTCACAAATAGGTCCGATATAAAATTTACCGAATACTTTTTAATTTTAAACGCTTAATTAACGTTATGTTTCACTAATTGTCATTTTCACTTGCAATGTGTTTTTTGATTGCTCTGTCCACACATGTAATTATTTCCGACATGATATTTCTTTTTCTTCCATATGTCTAATCGTATGATATGACATCTTAAAATGATAATATAAAATTTTAAAAAAACTAAACCAAAATGATCGGACTTTGCCCCTTCTCTTCTCCATGGACTGGTGCCAGGAGAGAGAACCACCCCCTCCCCATCTCTTCTCCGCAGGAGAAGAGAGGGGGAGACCCCTCTGCATGAGAGGGGGCTCCCACGCCAAATAAGAAAGGGGCAGGGCGAGGAAGTGCCCCCTCCCCCGTCGCGCTCAAAACAAATGAGGGGGTGCTGTCCCGCCAGAGAAGAGCACGAGGGGGAGGGGGCACTACCCCCTCCCTCTAGAGAAGGCAAGGGGAAGGAATGCCATAGGAGAAAGGGGCGTAAGGAGGAGGGCTGCCTTCTCCGACGCCGGAGAAGGGGGATGGGGCACTCCCCTTGGCAGGCTATCTTCTCTGACATCGGAGAAGGCAAGGGGAGGAAACGGCCGGAGAAGGCAAGGGGAGGGAACGGCCGTCTCCTCCCATTTAACATGCCATGGAGACATTTGGATGTGTGAATGAGAGAGAAAATGGCACGTAGATGATGTAACCGACAAATTAATAATAAGTAAAAAGGGTAAGTCATGAAATAAATCTATAGTTAAAGGTCAGTGTAATTTCAAAATAAAATTAAAAGATAGAGCTAGAAAGCGATCAAAGTTCAAAAGTATTTTATGAAATTTATTTGTTGGAGGAGAAAGCAAGTAACTTGGTCGTTAGGACTGCTCAATTTTGCAGCCAATTAAAGCAAAATAGTACCATTAGTGGATACTAAAAGCACCAAAAAAAAAAACGCCACGTTTTTATTCTTCTGGTGGAGGTCGTATAATTATAAAAACTTCACCAAAATGCGTTCTCGATATACAGATGTTTAGAGATACAAACTCCGCGAGCCACCAGGCAGAAGGCTTAAGGGTATTTGTCTAAGTTTATAAGTCAAAACTTAAGCAATTTTGATAACTGAAAAAAAAAGGTTGAGAATTATTTTACCTACTTAAAGAAAAATAAGCCGAGGGACCCATTGTGAGAAGAAAAATGATTAATTTGACCAATGAATATACTATTTTATCCTTAAGATATATTTTTTCGCATATTTATTCTATTATAATATTAAGAACTTTTTAATTATTTGACTAAAATAATAATAAGTTCTCTTATTTTTAAAATCAACTTTCACTACTAAATTACTTATCAAACACGCCGACTGAACCCTTACGACTTGGCTGACAAAAGGTGAAAGCCATTCCATGTGTGGGTACAAACAAGATACTAATGAGGTTACATGTAGCTCTTATTTAGAGTCTTAAAATCTAGATGTATACATTAACTCAAACTCTGCTTACATAAAGTAAGAGATAAGCTAACTATAAGAACATTGAAACTAAATAAGAGAGCAATTATACTTCAATCCTAAACCCGAAGAGAACAACAGAAAAATGTGTGCAGAGTAGAGCTACGCTGGAATTTCAACCTACCAAGTGGGCTAGATTTTCAATCCAGAATTCCTAATCCCAAATCAAATACCCTTGGACACCTAGGTTTTGAGAAGCAAACAACCAAAGCCACACTATTTTCTATGTTCATAGGCAAAAGGATTGGATACTTCCGCATAGTATCTCGTCCCTGATTCAACTTCTCCATTAAAACATGTTCGACTGACCTTGTCCGATACTGAAAGCAATACAGATGTCTGATAAACATGAGGGCATAATTACTGCCCGTATGAGCAGCTTGATGAAAATCCTGAACATGTAATTCATTGTTGAATGGCAAGCTGATACCTATCTCACTGAGAGATTGTGCAAAGTCAGACTGATGGTCCTGTCAGACACTCCAGGTAACTTGAACAATTTCCACAAGGCCAGCAATGCAGTGATCCTTCGGAGACTGTATTCCATGAAGCATGCGACTCCACACTTAAAACAGCAACAAGGAGACTTTTAACATGACTCATGATTCAACATTACCAAGTGCGATCGTGTTATCAATTTCTTTCTTTACCCCCATCAGTAAATGCCCATCTCTGTCCGGAGGATTTTTCTTCATCCATTTATTTAGAGGCATATCTTCTTTAAGTATCACAGGTCTCTTGGAACTGGTTGAAAGCTTTTCACCATACAAAAGTTCACTTTATCTAAAAAAAGGTTCAATTTTTCTCCTCCATATTGGATAACACAAGAATGTGGAGCTCACATAAAAGGCCATACCAGCAACACCAGAATGTTGAATTCAAACATGACTCATGAGAACAGCATGAATTCAGTGCCAAAAGTTGGCTCGTCAAAGCGCAGATTTGGAAAAGAGGCAAATAGAAATGTAAAAATCATTTCAACAACCTAACCATGTGAGGTGCCAGAAGATATAAACCACAACCCACAGAACAAGACTTTGTATATTAACATATAATGTCAAATCCAACCAAAACTTTGTGAGAGAGTTTCCTTGAAGAATTGTATTTGACTAGTGAAACTATCACTTTGTACCTACAAAAGTAATTACGACTAATCTGTGCAATTAATATCCCACTTTACAGTGTCTAATTTGGTGCAAGTAAAATGATACAAACACCAAATAGACTGCTAAAAGATAATGGTATGGAATATTAAGCATACCCAATGACTGAGGTCCGACATTTACCAATTTATTTGTATTCTTGGTCTTGAAGTCCCACATCCATCAAGCCAGCAAGTTCAGGGATTGCCTTACAATTTTCGGCCACAAATCTGCTCTGGAACTTTTTATCCCCAATCATCAAATGTGTCGCAAACACATTATCCTTCCGCAATCCATTCGACGCCAAGATCTGGAGAACCAAATACCTTGGCATGACCCTCTTCTCCAAACTCAAGGACAAGAGGACCGGATTCTTCGACACATAGTCCGGTCCCCAGTTCAACTTCTCTGAAAAGAACTGCATGTTCACCCTGACCTTCTCATCCGATGCTAACATGCAATACGGATGCCGCCTGAATGCAAGGAGCACCTGTTCCTCAGACCAGCCCAAACTCTTGTAGTTATTCAATTTCCTCTCCCATGCCTGCCTAGGCACTTCGGCGAGCACCCTAAGTGCGCGGCCAAACATTGTCGACAATGGGCTGACTCCAAGATTCTTGATCGAATCGATGGACTCCTGAAAGCATTGGTCCGGTACGATCAAAGCCTTCGTGATATTGTTAAAAAATGCCCATATTGCAGGCTCAGATACGCCATAATCCTTCAGAGTCTGGAGCCTGGAAAGCAACTTACCATGCAGATCAGACGAGAAAAGCCCAGAGGACGCGGAATTCTTGACGACTTGGAAGACCTTGGCGTCGTCGCGGAGAATGGACCTGAGGAGTTTCACGCTCGGCTGCAACCTGCTTTCCAAGTTCCACAGCAGCAGCCCGGGTCTCGAAGATATTAACTTTGGCAGCTCGGCGCCGGAAAGCCCAAGGCTGCGAAAGAAGTCCAGCTTGGGCTTCAGAGTGCCGTCGGGGCTGGACAGTAGGAGCCGCGGGCGGCGGACGACGAGGTCAGCGATCTGCGGCTTGGAGAAGCCGTAGGACCTGAGAAGGCCGAGGACGGAGTGGGCATTCTTTGTGGTCTTGAGATGGATCCTGTCGGCGGCATAGCGCGCGGCGTCGGCGGAGAGGCCGCACGAGCGCTCGAGGAAATGGAGTGTGAGGGAAGGGGCGCCGGCGCACGCGGAGAAGGCTTCGGAGTGGCGTTCGGAGAGCTGGGGCAGATTCTTCGAACGCAGGCAGCGAAGCATCGTGCGGTTTTTTGTCGTGGGACATAAACTTGTCCGCCAGGTGCTCGAGGAAATTACATGGTCAAAATGTTTTTGGTACTGAGAAGGCGAAAGGGTTGTGGGCTTGTGCTCGGCCCGTATTTTTTATTTAGTCATACAAGTTAGTTAAACATAAAACTTGTAGCTGACGTTTGGTGGTTAAATGATGAAATACTAATATGTCAGGGATTACAATTAAATACATCTTTTATTGAAAAGGAAAAGTTGTCATTTTCAGAACGCTAATTTTGTAAATAGTAAAAATATAAGAGTTAAAGTATTCTTTATAAAAGATGGAAGGATTATTTTCACAAATTTCTCTTAAACTATTAAAAAATTTTACATTTAACTCCAAAATACACTTTAGTCATCCTGTCCATTTATGTTATGTTTTCCATTATTTTTACTTTTTTCATTTATTAAAAAATTAAATTATCCCTTCTTTCAAAAAAATATGAAATAACAAATATAAAAAATAAAAAAAAATCATTGGAAAGGTTAAAGTGGTAAACAAAAAATTTATTATTTATGAAAAGATTAAATTATCCTCCCTCGTTCTGTTTTCTTTGTTATTTTTTAGGGGAAAGATTTAGTGAGGTCAGTACTTTTTGCATCACTAAATGGCCACTAAATATACGACGTACTGTGGACGGATTTTCATCGCGCACCAAACTATTAATAAGACAATGGTAATTTTTAACTCGTCCGTCGAATTAAAACCTGAGGTCCAGATTCATCCCCTCCACACCAAAACCCACATTCTTCTCCCTCCATGTCTTTGCCACCAGCGGCTAGGGCACAAGCATATCTCTTCCCATCTTGCTTCAGTTTTATTTGTTAGCTTCCAGAACCAGCAAGAGTGATCTGTATGGCGACTTTCGACAAAGGAGATATGTCCAGCGGCTTCCCACGACGAACTTGTAGAACCAGGTCAGTTCGGCGACGAGCTTCATTTTGTTCGGCGGCTGCTAGCGACGAACCAGCAAGAGTATATCTGCCCGGCGACTTCCGACGAAGAAGATCTATCCAGCGGCTTCCCACGACGAACCGGTACGAGCAAATATGTCCAATGATTTTGTTTGTTTAGTAATGTTGCAATCTTTCTACTGAGATGAAATAGGAGTTGAGGAAGTTCAGTACATTTTTTTATCTTCGTCATTTTAAGGTGTTATGAAATTTAACTATTATATTATTGTTGTCATCATCGTATAACTTTTAGAATGTTCCTCATGCCATCTTGTTTATTTCATTTTCTTTCCTACTAGTTAAAAAATAACTTGAGGCATAGTTTCTTAGTGATTTTCCACTTTATGTAATAGGCACATTTGTACATATATGGAGAAGTGTTGAAGGGCTACTTGTAGACAACCAAGTGGAGGCAAGTTTTCTATTTTTGATCCACGGTTTCAGCTATTTGATTAGTTCTTGTCTACTCTTTGATAAGTTAATTATTTACTTTTGAGTTATTGCATTTTACTGTTATTTATCTGCACAATTTAAATTAATAAAACATCACATTTGCTAAGATTATTCATTTGTACTAATCCATTATTAATTTTTTTATGTGTTTTACTAGGATTTCATGACATCAAACATGAGTAATGACATTGATGTGTGTGAGATATATTCTCAAGAATATTGCATTGAAGGATTGGATGATCGACAACAAAGGTACGCATTGCTGCTCATATTTCTCACTTCTAATTTTTTACTTATATTAATCCAAATTTTATGATAACAGTGGGCAAAATCATGAAGATGTTAATCCAGAGATGCATGTTGAATATGATAGATTCAAGGAGACTCATGGATTTTCTAAACCATATGTTGGTATGAGATTCGATACACATGATGAAGCATATAATTATTATAACTTATATGCGAGTCATTGGCTTTTCTATTAGGAAATTATACTTTCACAAGTCTAGTGAAACTAGAAAATTTGCAAATAGATTGCTTGTTTGTCAAATTTTTGTTCATATTTTTTTAAGAAGTTGTACTCTTCATTATAAGTGATTTATTGCCTTTTTGTTCTTCTTTGTTGAAGAAGTTGTACTCTATGTTGTAAGGGGGAGAAATTCTGCAAGAAGCTTGAAGTTCACTTGAAGTGTTTTACTAGTTCATAGTGATATGGTTCTTTATGTTATTGTCTTTCTTTGTGTCATATTCGTCAATAGAATCATCAAGGTTGTTTATGGTATTGTCTTTCTTTGTAGATATGTGTTTCTGTATTGAATTTTCCCACCTACGAGATGGTGCATTAAATGTAAACTTAGTGGTTCATTTCGTTATGTCGTTTGTTGTTACATTTATCATTGTTTGTTGTTCACTTGATCTTACACCATGTTTAGGTTCTTGCTCAGTGTGATATCTAGTGCATTCGTGTCTCGTATCATTTTGTTGGGAGTATCGGTCTCCCCAGTGTAAATTATGAAGTATACAAGTGAGTCGTCCAAAAAGGAATCTCCAATAGGAGGAGTATGGATGCCCATTTAAAAATAATATCGTATTTTTGACTTTGCTACTCAAATTTGTATAAAGGCTATGTTGTACAGTTTTATACATGCATAATAAGATATGCATGACAAAAAATTCATGGAGATGAAGGAAAATATCATAGAATGCACTTCATGTACAACATTTACGGAGTTCCAAATTTTCACTTAGCAAAGCATTTGCATATGCAAAGTCTTAAACCTACAAATTCATTACATCGTATGGATATTATAAAAGCAAATACAAATATTATCAACAATATCATCATTTTACAACATAAACTATGTCAATTTTTCTTGCTTCTTGTTTCTTCTTCGAACTTATTTATCTACATCAACAGTTCATTGATTACTTTGCTTTTCATTTCATCCTCGACTTTCATCTTATCGATGACTTCTTTGTATTGAGATTCATCAATTGGATCCATCCATTGAAAAAAAGGGCATGCTCTATATTGCTTACAAGAAATACAACAGAAAAATTTGAATAACATATAATCAAGAAAAATATAAATTTGAAAACAAATGGAATACTAGGTAATAACTCACCCTATAATATCGACAACTGTAGAACCTTCGCCCTAGTTTATTCTCTGTCCAAGATGTTTTAATTGTTGCTTCTTTATCACAATAACACTTGGGTAATACTGAGTTGATTTTTGCCATTATCTACAAAGAAAAAATGATGTAGTAGTTAATAACTAAATTCCTATTAATAGCTCAAATAACAAGCAATCAATAACTATAATAGTTTTAAATATTGGTAGCATCAATATAAAAAGAAATTTCTTATACCAAAATAGTGATAAACTCATATTTGACGGAATGTGTTGAATGCATAATATAATAGTTACAAACTCATATCTGGCGCCACATACCCACTTGTTACAACTGCAATTGCTAATATGGAGTTTATAAATATGGAATGCTAATATGATTGCAACAATTAAAGCCACCAAACCACTATGGGAACTAAACATGAAACACTAAGATCTAAAAAGTTCAGCAAAGAGATCACTATGCTAATATTGTTACAGCAAATAACATGAAGTAGCAAGATCCAAAAAGTTCAGCAAAGAGACCTTTAATCTCTCCCTTTCCCTTTTCCCTCTCAATGAGAAAAAAACATAACAAGCAAAATCTCATTCTGATGTTTCCCTCTTCATAACAAGGAGATAAGAAGACACAAAACCACTTACCTATGTCGGGTGCATTCTTGTGAAACACTATGGGAAGCCGCCGGATAGATCTTTGTCGAAAGTCACCGTCGCGATATGTTGTCGAACACAAGTAAAGCTCGTCACTGGACAGATATGCTCTTGCTGGACAGATCTCCTTGGTCAAAAGTCACGAGGCAGATCTGCTCTTGCTGGACAGATCTCCTTCGTCATGGGAAGCCGCTGGTCAGATCTCCTTCATCGAAAGTCACTAGGCAGATCTGCTCTTGTTGGTTCGTCGCTTCTTCTTCATTGTGGGATGCCGCTGGACAGATCTCCTTCGTCGAAAGTCGCCAGGCAAATGCTCTTGCTGGTTCATCGCTGGAAGCCACCGAACAAAAT
The DNA here is from genome assembly GCA_030549335.1 of Pontederia crassipes. Taxonomy (NCBI): domain Eukaryota; kingdom Viridiplantae; phylum Streptophyta; class Magnoliopsida; order Commelinales; family Pontederiaceae; genus Pontederia; species Pontederia crassipes. Next base: position 7,439,011 of record CM060188.1, on the reverse strand, counting down.
TGAAACTCGTCGTCGGACAGATCTGCTCCTACAAGTTGACCGTGGGAAGCCACTGGACAGATCTTCTTCGTCGAAAGTCGTCAGGCAGATCTGCTCTTGTTGGTTCGTTGCTGGCAGCTGTTGAACAAAATGAAGCTCATCGCAGGGGAGATCAGTTCCTACAAGTCGCCAGCCAGATCACTCTTGCTGGTTCTGAAGCTGCCGAACAAAACTGAAGCAAGATGGGAAGAGATATGCTTGTGCCCTAGCCGCCGGTGGCAAAGACATGGAGAGAGAAGAATGTGGGTTTTGGTGTGGAGGGGATGAATCTGGGCCTCACATTTTAATCTGACGGACAAGTTAAAAATTGCCATTGTCTTATCAATAGTTTGGTGCGCGATGAAATCCGTCCACACATCAGAAAATGTACGCTGTATATTTATTGACCGTTTAGTGAGGCCAAAAGTACTGGCCTCATTAAACATTTCCCCTATTTTTATATGTATTATTTAATGTGTTATGAAGGGATGGACAATTTAGTCTTTTCATAAATAAAATAATCAAAAGTAATAGAAACGTAATAGAAGTAGACGGAAGGACTAAAATGAAAAAATCGTGATAGTTTAAGCATACAAAAACATAAGTCTATAATTTGGAGTTACATGCGAAAAATCACGATAGTTTATGAAAGATTTATGAAAATAACTCTACCCCAAGTGGAATAGAGATAATTTGGTGCAAACTTCAAAAATTGGCTAGTCGGATGGATTATATGCGTTAACACGATGCAAAGTTACCCCTCCCCCCAACCAAACGGAGCATAGGTGTTTGGTTTAGGAATTCAATATTTTTAATATAAGAACAAAATATGTCACCAGGAAGTCACTGTTCTTACTTTTTCTATTTTCAATGTGCAGATAAAAAATGAATAAGTAATGTTGACATTTGATCAAAAAAAATTATTGTAGGAGTGTTTGATTACTTCACTTAGAACAACCTCAAATTCTTACATTTATTCTCATAGCAACCCCCCCCCCCCCCCCCCCCCCCCCCCCCCTAAACAATTTTATCTCATATTCAATTTGTATAGTATGAAATTTCGGTTTACATTTTAAACCTCTTGAAAATTGGAGCACTTAAATATAAAAATAGTTAAATTTTTAGTTGCCATTTTTATCATAAAATGTTTGTGCTCTACGTTTTCGAAGTGTGAAAAAACAGAGCAAGCTCTCCACATACATCAATCTCTCAGAAGTAAGACAAAGGACAAGTTTATTACTTTGTAGTTTGATTATTATTTTGTTGATATTTGAAGATGTCGCGAAAAGTTAAAAGTTAATGAAGAAAATAAGAGAAACTATTTTACTTTGTATTACCTTTATGATTCATTAAAGAGAACCTAAATGATGTTATCTAATAGATTATTCCTGTATAATTAACTAGGCAATATAAGATTACATGTAATCTAAAGGTAGCAATCTTTCTAATTGAAAACCCAAGTGAAAACAACCCTTCGACTGTCAAATTTTCATCAAACAAAGTAACTAGGCAGCTCACTACTAAAATGTTGACTCGAAGGCGAATGCATCAATTTTTATCATAATTGATGTTTCAGAATTCGAATTTGTGACTTCTCCGAATGATGATGTGTCACTGCTACGTCACTGCACTACATCTTTGTTGTCCTAATCCATGATACTTTTGAGCGCTATTTCATACTGACCTAAAAAATAGAGATCATGACTCATCAGAAAAAAATCTGAAGCCTATCAAAATGCTTCTGTTATATCGACAATTCGTCGTGTCTCTCCATCCTTTTTAAATTGGTCAGAAAATGCACAAAAGATGAATATCCCATGAGGTTAAATTGAAGTGTTTTTAAAACCAACACTATTGAAGAAGCAAAAGCAGATTTGGCCTGCCCCAACTGGGTGAATCGGACAGTTCAATCCGATCTTTTCAAAATAAAAATGTAGAACATATAGAAGAAGGAAACTATAGTCTAGTAAAGAAGGTGGAAAAACAATCAATTGGTTAGGAGAGTAAGGGTAAATCAACATTGAGTCAATTTTAAATCGATCCTTCAATTTTAATTTGTAATCAGAAGGTTATTCATTTTTAATTTTTTTGCACGATTAGTTCTCATAATCGGTTATTATAAATTTTCTCGATTGCCTTGCATATCTGGTCATCTTTCTCTTTCATCCACGTCAGTTTAAGTCGTCCACATCATTATAATTTTTTTTAAAAAAAAGATGAGATCTGACGCCCCCCTTTGCGAATTCGCCACAGAGGGGGGCGGCCCCCCTCGATCGTTCTCCCTCGTCGCTGAGGGAGAAGGAGGGGGGCGGCGCATCCTCCTCATCATCATCGTCAGAGATCCAACCGAAGGTGCCCGTCGCAGCGGGAGGCGCGGAGGAGCTCTGGCGGCCGCTCAATCTGGACTTCCGTGAGACGGAACCTCCCCTCTTCTCGCTCTGCCCTCAAGAACTCACTCCAGCACCCGCCGTCGAGCCACGACAGCAGCCGGGGCAGCCGCTTCCGCTCCTCCCTCCACCGGCCCGCGTCGTCGCACCCCGCTTCCATCCCCACGACGACCCTTGCCCGCTCATCACCCCCTCCTCCTCCTTCAACATCGGACCGACGTCGCTCTCGGCGGCGAGGCTCTTCGTGCACAGCTCCCCCCTCCCATAGTTGAGCTTGTAGATCCCGACGGGCGCCACCTAGCCCAATCCGCGATCCGGGTATGCCAGCACGGGAGGCAGGGACGGAGCGCGCTTCGCGACGACCGACGACTCCAGCACGTTGGGGGACAACGGCCGCGAGGCGATTGAGGCTTCGACACCGACGAGGATCCAGAGGCGGGAGGAGGGATTGGGAGCAGGGATACTCCGTTAGCGGAAAGGGGGCCGCTGACGGAGAACGAGAGGAGGATGAGGGGGCTGCCGGCGAGATTTGCAAAAGGGCCACTGCCTCGGCCCCACTTTTTTATTTTTTAAAATTTTTATAATGACGTCGATGACTTCACCTTTTTTTTATTTTTTAAAAAACTTTTATAATGACGAGGATGACTTAAACTGTATGAGAGAGAAAAACGGCCACGTATGCAAGGTAATCGAAAAACTGATCACTGATCAAGAGAACTAACCGTGCAAGAAAATTAAAGATGAAGAACATTCTGATTGCAAATTGAAGTTAGGAGATCGATTTAAAATTGACTTAAAATTAAAGGACCAATCGTGTAATTTTTTCGAAAAATTATAATCGCTAGAAGTTTCATTCCTAGAACCAAAAAAAATATTGTTATGTTCTTGGTTCCAACTTCGAATTAGTCTAATAATCCTCCATACCACAGCCTCGAATGAGTATCCAAAAAAATGAAAAAAATAGGGAGAAAAGAAAAATAAGCAATAAAGTATATTTTAGAAGATAAGTTGAAAAAAGGAAAGTAATAATAAATATATTTGAATTAGAAAAATAAAAGCAGAAACTAGTAATAAAGAAAAAAGTAAAGAGAAGAGAAAGATATTCAGAAATTTTTTAAAGAAGATGATACAATTATAAATCATACAATAAAAAATAATATTTAATTATTTTTAAAATAATTATTAATAGGCTTTCATTTCATTATTTTTAACTTTTATGATTATTTCATTAAAAGTTCGGTTAAATTAGTCGGCCCCAATTTGAACTATGACCGGTCCGATTCAAATTTAAAAACATTGGAAGTAGGTGTTAGATGCAAAGAAGCATGTTTTGCAAGGGTGAGTGTTCTTAAAACGTCTTGATAGGAGAAGAAAAGCCAGAACAATTATTGAATACCTCTGATTTAGTTAATAAAACGCTATTATAAAATAAGTGTCAAATTTTGAAAACATATGCAAGATAATCTTATTGTTTCATATGAACTACATCATGTTTTTTCCTATAAACTCAATTAAATCGAGTTACATTGAGGTGCCATTACGCCCAAATGTAGCGATCTATTTGCTCCCCGGGAATGCAGGACCTCAAAAAAATTGAAAAGCATCAAATTTGGTTTAAGTGAAAAAACAAGTTCCCAAGGTTTTGAAAGGTAGTTCACCAAAATTGATCAACACTATGAGCAACAACAACAAAGCCTTATCCCACTAGGTAGGGTCGGCAAAACATTTGCATAAAAACATTTGCATCCCAACCTGAACAAACAAAAGGTCCCCAATCCCCATTGATAACTTGTTGACATTTCACAACCAGCAGATAGGATCAACAATCATTGTTATGCCAGAAATCCTGCAGTTCCTCGACAATCAAACAGAATAAAAAGACATCACATATAAGCAGTATCTGCTGGGTGTACTTTAAATATTTGTTAACCTGTCGAAAATTGTGAGCTAAAAGTTAGATGGCATGTAGACAGAGAGCACCTGGGAAAGAGAAGTGATAGGCAAAACCGAGCAACAAAGAAATATTAACCAGAGAAAGTGTAACAAAGAAAAATTTTCATGAAGAACTAACAGGGAACAACCATGAAATACTGACCAGAAAAAGAGTTAGCAAGCTACGATACTTATTTCTCTTCTGACAAAAATCATAATTTGGTGTACCTAGTTCTTTGCTTATAAAGCAAGGGAAAATGATTTAACGGACATGTCTTCTAAATATCATGAATGAAAACAATGCAATTAAACCCTACTGGGGCTATCTTTGTTGGATCATAACTCCCGAGCCTCAAATTCTGCTTGCTTCACAATTTTTTTTTTTTTTGAAACGAGAAAGGATGGCTTCACAATTAGTTCAGGAGCTCATGCTAGATCCACTAGAGGTCCATGATTCCTAGTTACTAGGTGGTTCAAACAACCTACTCGAGCATAGTCAACATCCAAGTTCCCTGAAATTTGAACTTTTACATGGCTTCTCGAAAGTACATGAAAAGCCTGAACCGTACTTGTTGAGTTGTTTCTTACATGTAGAAATATTCAAAGAAATATTAGAAACTACAATGTATGACAACTGCCTATATGCAAACAAGATGCAAACCTCCAATGCGAATGTTAAATCGGATACAAATGAAAGGAATTTGAGCCAACATGGTAGCTTCATGGGATTCATGCTAACTCTGATAAGAGAAACAAAAGAAAGCCAAAGAGAAAAACAAGGAAAGAGCCATAACAATTAACAAGGTCAATCCAGGCAAGCTCAACATGTATGTTTAGATGTGTGTGTAAAGATATATATAACTCATAACTAATTGGCAGATAAAAAAATCTGCACAATGGAACATGCCGATTGCCATGTTTCATCTGGCCGCCTTATGTTGGAAGCTTCATAAATGCATAATGGAGTCGTCTAAATATCAGAAAGCATACCTGTTACAATGCTCCCTTCCAATCGGAAGAGTTCTCGGTACTGGAACATGCCACTTCTTGTGAATCAGTTAGTTTCCAACAGGCAATGGCTAATTTAAAGCTTAAGGTCTAAACCTTTGAATTCCATCTCACCATTATAAGCCATCAATACTTCAGGAACATCATCCCGATGCTTCTCAATGTATCTCTTTACGAAGTATCCCGATGAAAGAGTTAACGCAGGGACCAATTTTGTATTCTTCTTAATCTTCCCCTTTGATGACAAAACACTCAAGGCAGTGCATCTAGGCACAATTGTCTTCTCCAAGCTTGGCATTAACAGTTTCGGATGGGCAATCACGTCGGCCGGCCTGAGCTTTAATCTATTGACATAAAACTCCATTGCTTGATTGATTCTTTCTTCCGAACTCTTCATACAGCTCGGCAACTTCCGGAACGCCGAGAGCACCTGGTCCTCCGACAACCCGAAGCTCTTATAGACGGCCATTTTCCTTTCCCAAGTGGGCTTGGCCAGTCCACATATCGTCCCGTAGGCAAATATGAACATGCCGTCAGAAACCAGAAGCCCTGTACGTTTCACTTCCGCAACGAGCGTGTCCACCCGCTTTGGCCCGTAGATCAGGACCCCCGGCTGCAGCATAACCAGCTTAAAGATCCTCAGCTCCGGCAGGCCGTGGTCGCGGAGCGCCTGGATGCCAGGGATCACGGTGTCACGGAGGTTCGCATGGAGAGATCGCGGCGCGACGGTGCAGGCAGCGACGACGTTCTTTTCGTTTTGGAGGATCGAGCGAAGGAAGCGGAAGAAGGGGATGAGGTGCTTCTCGAGGCTCCGCTTGAGGATGATAGGCTCGGCCGTGACGAGCCGTGCGAGGGAGGAATCGGGGAAGCCGAAGCCACGAAGGAACTCGAGCTTGGGGCGGAAGTTATTTTCGGCGCTGTGCAGCAGCACGGTGGGCTGCTTGGCGATGATCTTGGCGATCTGGGCGTCGGTAAATCCGAAGTCCCTGTAGAGCTTGAGGTGGGAGGTCGGGGCGTCAGTCGTGGGCTTCAGCTCTATCTTGCGGGAGGCGGCGAGGGCTGATTGAAAGGAGAGGCCAAAGGTGCTCATGAGAATGGAGACAGTGGGGGACTCTGCGGGACTTGTCGCGGGGGTGCTGGTGGCGGCGCCGGCGCCGGCGCCGGCGAGTGTTGAGACATGGAGGAGAAGGTATTGGGGGAGGAAGGTCCCTGTTGCACTCTTGGTGGGAAGAAACATTCGGGACAAAAAACTCATCGTAGGTGCAACGTCAACGAAAGATGAGAAATATGAAATGGATGGGATGCAGACGAGGTGCTTGTGGGAATGACAACGAGGGTGACGGACGAGAGTCCTCGAGATGATTTTGTAGTAGGATTCTATAAAATTGTTAAGAATATATTATATCCTCCTAATTTAGGAGGATTTAACCTCTAATTGAGCGGCAACAACATCAATGTAAACTTAATAACTTTTTAGGACAATTTGAAAATTATGAATATTAGAGAGAATTTTAGGCTAAATTTTTAAGAGGATTTAATATTTTCCAATTATTAATAATAAGGATAACCTATTATTATCATCATCATTATAATAATAATAAAAGGATTTAATGCGTATGATAAGCATACGCGTGCTTTTCATCCGTCCGATTAGATCGGACGGATGGCATCCGTGCGCGGATTCCATCTCGCCGGCGATGAGATCAAATCGCGAGGCCATCACCGACACCGGACAGGGACGAAGGAAGGGGAAGAAAGAGAGGGAGAGAGAGGACGTAGGGGTCGGCGGCGGCGGCGTCAGTGTGCACGGATTCCATCTCGCCGGCGATGAGATCAAATCGCGAGGCCATCACTGGCGCCGGACAGGGACGAAGGAAGGGAAAGAAAGAGAGGGAGAGAGAGGACGTAGGGGTCAGCGGCGGCGCTCAGTGTGTGCGGATTCCATCCCGCCGGCGATGAGATCAAATCGCGAGGCCATCACCGGCGCCGGACAGGGACGAAGGAAGGGGAAGAAAGAGAGGGAGAGAGAGGACGTAGGGGTCGGCGGCGTCGGTGGTGCTCGGAGAGGAGGCGATCGACGACAGATCGTCCGTCGGGGATGGAGAGGACGGAGGACGGTGGATCGGCGGATCGGGGACGCAACATGAAGGAAGGGGGAGAGAGAGGACACAGGGTCGTGCGTCGACGACGCTCGGAGAGGAGGACGAGGCGATCGGTGACGACAACGCGCGAGAAAAGTGGGAACGGCATCGGCGGAGCTCGAGGTCGTAGATCTGTGACGGTGGCGATGGGGAAGCAAGGACGGCGGCGGCGCAGATCAGGGACGGGCGATCGACGTCGAGCTCGCAGATCGGGGGACGGGCGGTGGTCGACGTTAAGCTCGCAGATCTGTTGCGGGACGACGATGGTCGGAGACGGAGGTAGAGAAGAGAGAGCGGAGGGAGAGAGAGAAGAGAGAGCGGATGGGAAGAGAGGAGGGGGGTAGAGAAGAGAGAACGTCATCCGTCCGATTAATCGGACGGATGAAAAGCACGTGTATGTTTATCATACGCATTTGATGCATATAATAACCATTAAATCCATAATAAAAATAGCGACCGTATCATTTTGTATTTCGAATGACGGAATGAAAATGAAAGAATTCTTGATTTCCCTATAAATATAAACTCAAATAAACAAAGCATAGATTTTTCAATGTATAAAACTTCACCAATTTCGAAAGGTCAGATTGGAAATTTCTAGTATTATTCAAATCTAATGTTTTCCGCTTTCATTTGAAATTAGTTATGCATTAATAATTTCGAACGCCAGTGCAATGAATAATGGATCCTGATCGAGAAAAGAGCTACATATTTAGTGGCATATCTTCGTTATTATCATATAATTTTTTTAAGGCATATATATTGTAATGTTAAAGATTAAAGAAAGTATCAACTTTGGAAGTAACATCTCATACTGTCAGATTATTACCTTGAATAAACATATTAAATTTTTTTTATCTTTTGAATTACATTACTTATTATTTATGCCTCAAATCTAAAATTTACATCATAGACAAAGAAACAAAAAGACAAATGTAAACATTTTATCTTCGCATCAGCTGTTTCGGTCATGAAAATTGAATATTGAGCTTCAATAAGTTTGATCTTGATACTGTCATGTGAATACACATATTAATCTTATCATTTATTAAGGGGATAAAAAATTTGATCTCAACTAAAAATGAAAATATTTTTTGATGAAAGTTTCATTGAACTTAATATTTAAAAAAACATGTCTTTATATTTATAATTGCCATATATTTATAATTTCCCGCGCAAAAGAGTGCGGGAAGCGGCAAGTGAAAATTTTATTTATATTCTACTAGAGAAATTAAATATCTGCATGAATAGAAAGAGGAGATTAATCATCTTAGAAGCTATTTTTTCTTTCTCTCACCTTCCCGATCTTCAGAAAAATAGGGAACTTTACCGCCTTAAACACTCTCTCTCCACCCCAAGCACTCTCCAACTCCCACACCATCTCGCCCGTCAGCAGCTCCACGCCCTTCTCCTTTGCCGTCTGATACGCCGACCACGACCTGATATACGTCAGAAACCCGGCCACGTCCATGGACCGCTCGGCCACGAACTCAAACGGCCCCGTGTCGCCCTCCCCGTCCACCGGGTCGAACGGGAACTCGATGCCCCGGTACTCGTCGTCCACCGTCCGCCTCGCCCCTGCCCAGAACGGGCCCGACTCGGCGTACAGGCGCGCGAACACGGCGTCCACGGCCGAGTCGACGCGGGCCTCGGTGTAGCACCACGCGGCGAGCACGCCGCCTGGCTTGACGAGGACCGAGTTGACCCGATCGTAGAAGGCCGGGAGGTCGAACCAGTGAAGGGCTTGGGCCACCGTGACCAGGTCGACGGTGGAGGGGGCCGCAACGTGAAGGTGGAGATCGGCGGCGGAGACGTCCTTTGCGGTGTGCACGTAGGTGACGTTGGGGAGCTCCGGCGCCATCGCGAGCTGCTCCGAGCTCGTGTCGGTGGCCACCACCTTGCTGTAGATTTTGGACAGCTGAGGGGGGTGAACCCAATCCAATGCCACGTAGACATTGCGTCAGTTCAATTGAAACAGATATGTTTAGTACAATTAAAAAAAATGGGATTTCAAGGGGCTACATTAAAATATTCAATTTTGAATTCGCTTAAATTCACAATTGATCATTTTCAAAAAGGAATTAGTGATTTTGCACTTTGGGGTTTTCTATTTTACACTTTTATTTTTGTACCTTCTTGTATGTTAATTGTTACCAAGTTTTTTTTCCCATCGTTACAAAGTGAGATTCTTATGATATGAACCAGAGAAAATGAGAAAAAAATATGTTGAAAATCTGCTAAATGACTTAAAATACTTATGATAAGAAGAAAAGGTGGTAAAGGGGGATACTCACGGAGACGGCGGCCTGACCGCTTCCCGTGCCAACGTCCCAAACGAGTTGGTGGCGGGGTGTTTTTGAGGCGATGAATCGGAAGAGCTCCTCCGGGTAGCTCGGCCGGGATTCCGCGTAGTTCTTCGCCTGCTTACGGAACAGATCTGCCATGTCTTTCTGTTTCACTTTCCCTTTCCTCCTCTCGTTTCCTGATGAATGTTGTTCCCCTTGATCACGGTCAGTATTCTCTCTCACACACTCTATCCTTCTTTCTCCCCACGTTCTTATAGGGGGAAGAGAGAGAGAGAGGGTTCAACACGCATAAATTCACGGAACTGTGACATCAAAATATCAAATGACATCACCGAAAAAAAAATCAAATGACTTGCATCCCAAGTAAAAGAAATTGTTTGGATTGATCTTTAAAAAATGTGAATTTAGTGTTAAAAATGAACGAAGTGTTCCTTTGTCACCTCCACAGGCTCCACTTACTCATCAACTATAATATTACTGTTATATTTGGATCCGTCTTCCAAGGTCGTTTACGTTACAGTTTCTTATCAAGCACACGATGTCGACTCTTCTATCAGTCAGTGTTAGATAGCATTGTTTACATCAAGTGGATTAAATGGCTTAAACCTTCGTTTCATGTCTCCGTGGAAGATCAGATAATTAACACCAGCTTGTGCCTAAGGCAATCCTCATAAATATGTTAAGCCCTTATTTATTAAAAGTTTTGTTTCTTTAAGAAACTATTATATACTTGTGTTCGTGCGTACTTCTGCCACCTACTTGTTCCTATATTAAACCAAAGTCATTGATAAAATAATTGACTCCAAGCTTCATTAATAATCTCTCACAAAAATGAGGCGCATTAGAGACAATTTGACAAAAACTTAAAACATTCTATCAAACACAGTAAACATAAAACCCAAACCACCGACTATTCCTCAGACAGTTTTGAATAAAGGTCAACATTTTGAACCAATATTGAAGATGACGCGCCCATTTCATTCAGAACCGCATGTGTAAACTAAAAAGTTGGAACAGGCAATTCCATATCAACAATATAAAATAAATGGATTCATGGAAGGCGATAAAAGCAACTAGTTCAAGCTTTAGTTAGGATAACTCACAGTATCCACGAGGTGAAATGGCTTAAACAGCACTGTCATGCTTTCAATAAGATCAACAGTCAGAGGTAGTGACAAACTATAAGGTAGATGTAGATGTCAAAGGCCATAGTTGGCCATCTAGCAAAGCAAAAACTTTGCTCAAAAATGGCTCCCACCGCCTCACTTCAAAAGTGGGGACTAGAGAGCTAGATAGCTATACAAAAAGTTAGTGCCACAAGTCCCAACTGTCAAAACAAACAGCCTCCTAACAGAAGAACATGGAGTTTGTCACGTTCTCGTGTAACCTTGGCAACTCCGGAACTGCAATGCTCCCAGCTGAAGTGTGTCCACCGTGGCTCGAACTACCATCAGACATCTCGTCAAATTTCATGAACTGACCTATCTGACTTGCTGCCAGATGAGCATAACAGATGGGGGCAACTGAAATGACAGGAAAATAACGAACAAAAAATTTCCATCAGCACAAGTATTGGAGTCATTCATAAAACAAAAGTTAAACCATAAGACCAAATGAAATGTGATTTGACCAATGAAAAGAGACAATAAGAAAAACACGACACATACAACCCATGAAAACCGTGATAAAAGAAGAAAAATGCATCACATACCCACAGATATTGCAGTTGTGCTTCGTTGGTAACTGAAATTTTCAAAATTTTCTCATTAGCACACAAGCTACAAATACAAATCCATGGTCTCTAAAGTAGCAGCATTGTAAAAGAACTTACACATAGGACAGGGAATGCACAAGTTCCTGCAGATCGTCAGCAGCGAATCCAATCTGATCCAACAATACATGGTAATGGGTGGGTCGGGTAGTACCCTGAAAATAAGGTTCACAGAAGTAAATCAAGCAGCATCTAGAGCACTACTACTCAAGATATATTACGAGCAACATAAAAACAATGAATCGACATGAAGAGATCATTGAAATAGTAGCAAAATCCAAGAACAGTAGAGTTAAAACTTACAATCATTCCAGCATGGGCACAGATATAGAAATCAAAGTTTCTAGGGTGACAAATTTTGTTGTCAACAACTGTGCCTGAAGATATTCAAAGCAATATTAATAAAAAAATGATAACCAAAGCAAAACTGGAGGCAAAGAGCACTCTACTCAGTGCGACAAAAAACACTAAGAAGTTACACATCATATGAACAAGTTACCAGGAGGAACATTGTCTGGCGAATTGTTCTGGAAGAACTTTGTGTGATGATTCTTTTGCGCAATTATTACTGTAAACTTAGGCGACCAGCCCTCATCAAGAAACTTGCATGCCTAAAATTACAAATGAAAATAAGCAGATATTCTATTTATGCAAGTTGGCAATAAGTTTTATCATACCTCAATGATTTGATCTAATTCTATGTTTAACACTTGGTTGAACTGTGATTCACTGACTCCGTCCCTGCACATTAAGCTTCAAAGGTCAGAATGCACTAGAAAATCAAGACCACACAAATGAAGATTCAGAATGGTGCCTAGGTGCTGTGAACTGCAAAAAGAACCCCAAGAATTAAGGAGAAACAATTTTCACATATTTCCCATGAATGTAAAATGGTCCCCCACAAATTTGATTCAAGCTTTAACAACAAAGGATAGTGAAATTAACCATGAAGACAATATTTTAATATATGCAAGCAATCAAATTACTAGAAAAGCAGAAGAGCGCAAGATGACCATGAAAAAAGATGCTTAGATACTGTGGGCTATTAAAGGAAAACAAATAATTAAGAAAAGGCAATACTCCAATTTTTATGTACACTTTCCATATAGCAAAAATCATTAAAACAGATGCTTAGATACTGTGGGCTACAAAGGGAAACCAATAATTAACAAAAACCAAAATGCATTATTTCAATTAATATGTACACTTGCCGAGTAGGGAAACACATGCATAAAATGTGGAATCAACAAGGAGCACAAAGATACCTTCAAAAAAAATGAGCACAAAAAGATTTTTAATATGCACAAGATAACGATAGGACACTCAAGTATCACCTTCATAAAAGTAGAATCAGTCAAGAGCACAAAAAAAATTTATATTTGCAAGAAAATGATATCATATCAAAGTAGCAAAACAATCACAATGATATAGATCTGGAATGATAAAAACCAACCTGAAGATCAAGATATTGTCAGGCTTTCTTTTCGCCGAACTAGTATAGAAATCAAGCAGCAACTCACTGATTCATATAAATAAAATGACATTAAAAGATAGTTTTTTCCTTCTTTCAGGTGAAATTCAAGAGCTATTAAAATTTATTATTCCAGAAAACAACATGTATATAAGTTACCGAATAATTCCTTGATCTTCTTTAACAGAAACAGGCTTAAATAAGGAGTCAATCATTTCAAGTTTTGGTGATTGAGTTCGCACAGCAGCTCTATATCGAGTGATAGAAGGCCAACTTCTAGAACTAACAACCTTGCAATGTAAATGAAGTTAAAATAAGGCATGGCAGTATAAACAGATTTCAAATTATTAGAATGCATGAAGAAAGAGAAGAATACAACATACCGCAGCAATTGATGGGATATCAGACTGACCAGGAGATCCATGGGAAACATCCATTCCCAGGATAAGAGTTGGAGCAGAAGAAACACATGGGATGCCTCTGGGCACCTCTTCAGCTTTCAAGTATGAGTTAATGCCACCAAGCTAGGCAATGAATAGTGATCATCAGACTAAAGTAATCAATTCACAGAAATGGGAAAAAAGGAACTAGAAAAAAATCAACCTTGGCATTGATCTTTAGAAGAACATTAGTGAGATATTGGTCATTCACTCTAGTTGGCGCAATGCACTGGGTCACAATCCCAAAGTCTGATAGGCACTTCTTCTTCCAAGGACCTAAACAGAGGTCAGTGCTTAGGATCCAAATATAACTAAATAGAATGACCTATTTTGCGTCTCAAAAGGTATGGAAGAATTAAAAAGGAGCAAACACGATACACTAAGCAATTGTTAGCTAGTTGGGATACACAATATGGGCACATATTTGCAGCCTTCCCATATCCCAGAAAGAGTGTTTCCAGGCCTCTGACACAACCACCATCAGTCACCAAAGGAACCATTTACACGTCTATCCAACGCAAACATACATACCATAAATATCAGAATTCTTCCTTTCTGCCAAGAGACAAAGAAGAAAACGTGGTTGACCAGGTAATTTTGACTTCATCTGATTGATTATGTTATCCACCCTAACAGTGGGTGGTGCTCTTCGAGATGAATGATCCTCCTCAATCACAGCATGTGGTTGTTCGATGACCTAAATATGTGAGCATATCAGAACAAAGAGTAATATTAATGACATAAGGAAGTTGATCAAGACCTCAATATACATACAATGCCCTTCATTTCCCCACATTTGATCAAGTCCTTGACAAGGAAATTCATATCACATCTAGCTGAGAAGTTGACAATGGCCCACCTTCTGACCTCAGTAGGAGCAACCAGTTTCTACAAGAATGGCATTCTTACATTACTGTAATAACTTCAATCAACAAATATAGCAATATTTCGTCCAACATTTGACACAAATTACCTTGTTGTTAAAATTCCATCTTCCCCTTTGTGGGGTAAAATCCTCGCCATTACCAACTCTCAACTGTAGGAAAAGTAATATCAGAAAAGAATGTCATTAAAGAAAATAATAACTGAGGTAAAATGACAGCAATCGCATACCAAAGGAGGCGATAACACACGACCTTCCACTTGGGAGAAAGAAGAACTTATGGATACACCACACGCACGTAACATTGGATCAGCATCATAGTTGTTTAATTTAAGTGCCTATATATCAAGAACACATTCTTTCATCACACGAATGAATCAATACTAGAAAAACTCCTTAAACAAAATTAGACATACATCTTTCAGGACACCCATCCTCTCTTGAGGCTTTTGACGAGATTTTTCCACTAGTGAAGACCGTTGAAAAGTTGTAAGAGCCTTGGTATATCTCTGTAGTGGAACTAGGCTACAAAACTTCAAAACAGAGCACACATACAAACATTGTAAAAACCCTGACCAAGGATACTTCTAAAGGTATCAAGATGTAAACTGAACAAACCTCAATAGGGAAATAGGTTGGTCGCTTGGGCTTTCCAACATTAATACAAGGCAAATCAGAAGAATATCTTATAGTCATTTTTTTGTAATTGCGGAAATAGTCCTCAACAGTTAGTTCAATCTCTGAGTCACCATTACCTTCGCCCCTTCCATTTCTTTGCTTAAGAGTAAAGCTGCAATGAAAAACAGATCACTGACAATAAAAAATATAACAGCGGTGTGAAAAAACATTTTAGTTACAAAAGTTGACAAAGGTTTCATATGACTCCAATTGGTACACGAAAAGGAAAGAAGTATTTACGTCTGCTTATTGCATGGTAGCTCGCTCAAACCAACAATTTTATATTCTGCGTTAGAAGGCTGGACCTTTACACGTAAATTTTTCAAAGCACGTTTGGCCTGTTAATTTGAAAAAAAATATGAATATCCAACCATATCAACAAAGGTAAATTAAGCCACAACCTCATTCGATAGCAAAAAGAACATGAATAATGAAGAAATTACAATGAAAGCAACAATCAATACTTCCAAAAGCTTACTTTTGCCCAATCAAGACTATAGGGATCCTTGGCATTTTGATTGGAAATAAGGAAGTCAACAACTGGACCAGGTCTGACTATCATTGTTGTTGAGACATCTGTGCAATATTACACAACAAAGGAATGGGAAGATATAAGGAGACAATAAAGTTAGAATTACTGTTATAAGAATTCAAAAGGACCAACTTCAAGGACATACCAACATTCAGCGAAAGGCCACCTTGTGATGTTCGAAAGCTCGAATGAAATCCCCGGCATCCCATGACACCACCACCAATATCCGTACAGTTGGACGGCTGCGGGTGAAAATAGGATTGTCGAACAAGAAGACATCCCCTTCAAAAAGAATTATGACTAATCGAATTAACAAATATTGTAACACTTGATAATTCAAATCAAATTAAAAAAGAAATACAAGACGCACTGTTTAGCGGCATGCTGCCTCAATATAATATCAAGAACACGAAACGCTTCTTGGGAGTTCTCAGACTCATTGCCCTTTAAAGCCATTGCAATTGATTTCATTGGTATCTTAGCCGCAAGACTCACAGCAACCTTAAAAGTTTTTGTTCCATATGAGCGCTTTGTGCGTTTGCGGTCACCCTCACCAGGACTGTTTCCTCCTGGGCTTCCATCTCCACCATTCCTAGGATAATATAATAACAATGCATCGAGTCCATATTACAGAAAGCAAAAGCTGTAATCTACTCTAACTAACAAAATACCTGCTTTTAAAATTTAAAAAAAAAACAAAATACCTGGTGGAAGACACTTCCTCCAGCACCACAACAAACTCATTGTTTACTTGAGGAAGAGCACCCAATGTGAATAAACTCTTCTCACCGTCGTACGCAAAATTCTTGTTCCCCAGTTCACTGTCGTATGTTTGTTTTAGCTTATCTATTACTTTTCTACCGACGCCTTTACCTTCAACAGGCCGATCATCTTCATATTTGAGTGAAACCTAGGGGACCGTACACAATGGATAAGATTACTATGTATATGTTACTTGTACTTCTACAAAGAGAAGGTTGTGTCCAAAGATGCCTCCATACACTATAATGATAGAAGTCATCATCAACATTCTTCACTGTGACCGCAAAATGATTCGTCAGAAGATTAATAGGCCTCCCTCGTTTTGCAAGACCAGGCCTCGCCATGGGAACCCTCTTGGGCTTGGCTTCAGATTTCGCAGGGGCGGCTTTGATAGGAACGACATTTGGTGGCAATGGAGGTGGTGGAGGAAGATCCTCTTCCCCTTCAAACTCTCCATCGTGAGATGCCATCTATCCACTCTGAGAACCTGACTCAGAATGAATAGAGTTTAGATTAACAGCACAGATTACTCAAATTACCTTACAGAAAGAGGAAGGTTCTGAAACATAAAAAACGGACTTTGACTGGACGAAAGAATGATTATATCATGCCAACAACAAAGAGGAGATCGAGACTATCACGCACCAGAGGCGACAGCACCACCAGGGCAACGGCAGCGACAGGTACAGGCAGCTGGTAAAAAAAATGGAGGAATTACGGCGTCAACTGAAAAGATAAACTCAAAGAAAGAGTAAGAAAATGTTCCAAAAAATCAGAAGAACACAACAAAAAGTTGTCTAAAAATCACAACTAAAATATCGAAAAATTGCAAAAAAAAAAATCAGAAAAATGCCACGAAGTTATAACTAACATGAATGGACGGAAAAAAAACTACTACATTATATGGGAGATTTGTGATTCGAAGGCAGAAAAAAAAATTAACATAAAGATCACCTCGACCAAAACCCTCGCTCTTCCTCCGACGAGAAAAGAAACCCTACTCTTGCCAACTCCGCTTCTCCTCGGTTGCTTTCTAGCAAGATTCTGCGCTCACCTCGGTTACGGCCCCTACGCGACCGCATAAAGTTGATTGCCACGCGGCCTCCCTCTCGCCGTCCATTTTGAGTTGAAGAAGCATCCAACGCAAGCGAGTCGACCCGTTTATAACACATCATGCGGACGACGGGAGCGAAACCTTCGGTGTGTTTAACCGAGAACCTCACACGTGTCAAATCTATTAATTATTTTCCTCTTACTACTGGATTGCCCCTTCTGAGACGAATACGTAGGCGTGGTTAGTGGACGTCGTCCCATGACTCCCATCTCTTTCCCTCTACCGTACCTACGCCGTCATCCGAATCGACGTCCGATATCGATTGCGGCTGGACAGAAGGGAATCACCGTCGTCCGTTGTGGGGTGCGCTGCAACGGGGCGCCGACGGCGTGGGGAAGGGGGGGATTTAGTAATCCTCACGGGGGTGATTTGGGGAAGTGAAGTCTTAATTTTTTGGGCAGCTTTGAATGCCCCGCCGTGCTTTCGGGTGTTTTTTTCTGTTTCCGGATTTTGCTTTGCCCCTTCCATGATTTTGGCGGTTTCGCCACGAAACGTACTTTTTTTGGCCTTTTCGACGGATAATAATGGAAATGTGTTATGGAGATCGTCCGATTACGGATTTCTCCCCGTTACAGATCGAGAGAGTCTCGCGTTAAGCATGGGGCATTATGGGACTTTTGGGTCATCGTCGACTCTTGAACGCATGGCGGCCTTTTGTGGTGCTTATAATTAATACAGATATATTAAATATGTTAAATTGCCTAATATTAAGTGAAAAATTTTATGTCAATAACAATCATCTTCAATGATAAATAAATAATAACAAATAAATATTTTTTATTACGTAATAATAATACAAATTGTTGAGGTTTTATGGTTTCATACGAGTCAAGAATGTTCTTGCCAAAGCAAATAAGGAAAAACAATTATTCCAGCAATAATTGTAAGTAGGATGCAAAAATAAACCAAATTATTCAGATAAAAAATTGATATTTGGTGGGATGTTCTTCGTGGGTCGAACAACACTCCACTCAAATATACTTTTGTGAGATCATGTGTTGAGCTGGATTGATGGTGAAAGAATTATTAATTCTGATTCAAGTTAAGAATTGTTAAGTGGGATTGGTCTGTTATAGTATTTAATTATTTTCGCATATTTAGTTATTAAAAAATATTATCTAAGGTAACTTTTCTCTTTATTTTTTGTATATTTTAATATTAAAGTATTTTAAAATTTCAAATTAATTTACAACAATTCATAAAAAAAATCTCAAGTCGTAGGTCAACATTGAAAATTTTGATACTCATTCCCCACAATTTAATTATTGTATCAGTTTAGTACAAATTTAAAGCGGAATTCACACATGTCTAGTGATAAGAGAGGTTAAATTCCTATCATTATTCATAAATGTTAATAATAATCAAATTTAAATTTTTGTGTGAAGCTAACAATATTTTAAGGAGTAGTGACGCATCGAGTCAGCCCTAGTCGTCTTAAACTTCAGTGATATCGATCGGTCAATGTGTTTGAAATTGAGTATATTCGTCTATCGAATCCAAATTCATATAGGCTGCTTTTTCTTGCTTTTCTATACTATTAGTATGAACTAATGAAAAATTTTGTGATGAATTAATGACTTAATTCTTAGAAATATTTTCCAAATCAACACCAATTTCAAATGATAGAAAAGATTTGATCATTGGAATAAATGAAAACAATAATAAGAACCAACAACACAATAATAGAAAATAGAAAATAACCATCGACCATTCCAACCATGAATACCATATAAAGAAGCATTATCAAGGAAAAATGCAACATTATGAAATTAAAAAACATATGTTGTAATTTGAATATTTCAAAATTCAAATATATTTATTTTTTTAACATTAAAATCATAATAATTAGTCAAGTATGAATGTAACATCACATTTTTTATTAATAAATTATTACAATATTAAATGAAAAGACATATTCATATGTATAAAATGATACTATGAATAAATTTTCTTATATGAAAAGTTACATCATTTTCATAAAGTGAAGAGATATTGAATAGTTGTATTCACAATTGAATAAATACGTTCTTTCATCACAAGGTGTATCCCTCAAAAATAAGTTCGCATATAAAATTCACATATAAAAAATCATGTGCCTGCTGACCAACTTTGAGACTTTAAGTGATGTACACGTGTTCTACTATAAGTTAGCGAGAGAAACACAACTTATTGTATAAACCATCGATATGGGTTTGCTCATATGTGCATGCTGCAAATTTCCGTCAGCTAATATTACATATCAAATGGAGGAAAGAAGAAACTTTTAATACTTAAAAAAATCTGTTGACGACCAAGTTTGACTCATCGGTCATCATTAACAACATTAGTGACTAAAGATCCGATCCTTAATACTTACAATGTCTATCAAGAACCTATCGTGATGACTCAAAATATTTGTCGTGAATATTTATTTGGACACTATAATAAAGTTTGTCAAGTATATTTTAGGATCAAGATACATATTAATGACTAGTTGATCTTGATCACTTTCAACAACGAACAAAACAACTAAGTTTCGTTCAGAATTTACGTTGACATTTAACTTTCATTCACTTGTAAAATAATACTACAAAAAGGTATGACACAACCATTCATAAATTTCAAGAAAAAAATTGTAGCTTCAAGAAAATAAGATGTTGTGTTTTGACTTTCGGCCTTGCTCTTTGATATGTTGCGTACTTCTTCGAAACCTATAAAATTATAGTACAAATTATTGTAGCGTTTATTCCAGAATTTTTAATAAAAAAATGTGATAAAACATCTCATCTCATGTCTAAATATGCATCATTGTATTTCGTATATCAAAGGCAAATGATATGTCGTTATATTGATGTCAAGATGGAACACTAAATTATTTATAAAAATTAGCCTTGAAAGATGCTCATGTAGCTTTAATTGCAAGAGCATGGTTACACCAATAATTTACAATAATATAATACTGATTGAAGCAAAAATGGTCATCATTTTCATAAATATCTAGAATGTTATGAAAAAGAATCAAAACTATCAATATTGAAGTCAATATTTTATTATAAAGATTTTTCAAGGTTAAAATAATATCTTTTTTAAGGTATTGTTGTTTATTAAAAGGGAAAAAATATTGGAAGAACTGATAAATTGGTGAACTATTTAATTATATGAGAAATGAAAATAAGATTCATTTGGAAATACAAATAAAATTAAAATACTCACCATTACTTGATTATTATATTAATAATAATATGCCTCTTCCTTCTGGTGGTTATTGCCATTGCCTTTTCCCTTCTTGGTCTACAAGAAGAGGTTTCTCATCTTCCTCAAGCCAGGCCGTCAACAGTTTTTCAGCAACTGCAAGATCATCATTGTAGCATCGGTTCCTCTTCCGCTTGCCCGCCGACGACGATGACGGCGGCCGGATGATTGAGTACGGCCAGCCCGATCTTAGGGGCGCCTTCGCCGGCGCCGCCCAGCTGCCTCGTGTCGAACCACCACAGCTCGACGAGCTGCCCCTCCGCCATGCCCAAGCCGCGGGCGAGCCGGTTCCAGCCGTTCATGACGCGGTAGTTGTTTCTCGACGGGATGTACTTCAGGTCCCTTCACGCTCTCGCCGTGTACGCCGGAGGCGGTCCTCGTCGGCCCTCGCAATGTTCGCCAGGAGCGACGGAACCCTTCGGACTTCTCCACCTCGTTTCTCTTCAGCTGCCATGCAGCGGCTCTGCGCGCTGTCGACGTCGGACTTCGAGAGGGTCTTCTGGAAAAGGTACGCAGCCGGCTCCCGGACGCCGAACGAGCGCCTGTTCTCCTCCATGGCGGTCGATCGTCTGCAAGAACTTGCGTAATAATAATTTTCTTCATCATCTCGCGGTCAATCAAGAAGAGTAAAAAAATGATCATCAATCTCGTGATCTCATGATCTCATTGATCATCTCGCGTTCGGGTCTTCTGAAGTTGTATTTTTTTTTTATTTCATTTTCTTTGTTATCTCTGTAATATAAATGTTGTACGCATATTTTTTTTTCTCAGTTTTATAAAATGGTGCAATGAAATCAATGGTGGAAGGCTAATTCTTTCCAATTTACATGTTCTTTTTTGTTTAAAAAAGGTAGAATTGCAGGGTTTACGTGATTTCAGTTTTTATTGATGATTTTCACCTTTTAAAAAGTAGTTCATCTTTTATTTATGATATTTATCGTTTCATCTTTTTTAATCCTATTCTTTTGCCAATAATCAATATATATTATATGTAGAAACATAAACTTATTATGAAAGGTCTTTGAACTCGTACAATTATTTGATCGCGCTTTGCGCGATAAGAGTTCCCAAGTTTTTTTTTTAACTCTAATTCGACTTTGTGCAGGAATCTGAAATCGTTCAGTTCGCCTATAAATAAACAGGCGCCAGTGGTTCCATGCAGAGACGAACGCGATGGAGGAGAACAGGCGCTCGTTCCTTCTCAAGCTACGAGAGCTCGGCGTCCAGGAGCCGGCCGCGTACCTTTTCCAGAAGACCCTATCCAAGTCCGACGTCGACAGCGCCCAGAGCCGCCTGCAGCTGAAGAGAAACGAGGTCGAGAAGTCCGACCTCCCTCTCAGGGTCACGTCACTCCTGGCGAACATTGCGAGGGCCGACGAGGACCGCGCCCGGTGGCGCCCTCCGGCGTACACGGCCAAAGCCATATTGGTGAACCGTCTGGGCCAAGCGTTCACTGGGGACCTTAAGTACATCCCGTCGAGCAACAGCTACCGCGTAATGGGCGGCTGGAACCGGCTGGCCCGCGGCTGCGGCATGGCGGAGGGGCAGCTCGTCGACCTGTGGTGGTTCGACGCGAGGCAGCTTGACGGCGCCGGCGAAGACAGCCCTGAGATCGGGCTGGCCATACTCAATCACCCGGCTGTCGTCGTCCCTGCGTCGGAGGAAAGAGGACCAAAACGTGATCGTGAGGCGGAGGCCGAGGGGTCGGGGCAACATGATGATGCGGTGAATGATGACGAATCTGAATGTTGTGAAGCACTCGTAATTCTGCGCCTTGGCGAAGAGACGGGAAGACTTGTGCGAAACATACAGTTCTGTCGAAATTGTAGACCGAGAAGGGAAGAGGCACAACGACTAACTAAAATATGATATCGATGTACGTACATGCATGTTAAGTGTCGGTGTACATTAACTACCACTATATTATATTGAACTTTTTGATATCGTTGTTGTTAATTCGTGATGAAACATGATTAATGCTTCTTGATATCATTGCAAGCTTGACAAGGTTATCTATGTGCACACAAATTATTTCATGCTAAGTGAAGGTTAACGCTTGACAAGGAATTGGAAGATCGTTGCAAGCTTCATTATGAATACACAATTGCATTGGTGAAGACTCGGTCTAAGGACAGGTCCATCCAAACTAACACGTGCTTTTTTTCAATCACATATATGATCTAATGAACGGATTTTTATATAATGAACCGCTATTTTTTCTTCCCTTAAAAATGGGAAATTTGGTGATACATTGTTGGGTTTCCCACATATATGGTCCTTGTGCGGCCCTTGTTCTTCTGCTACAAAGCCCATTTGACGAGCCTCTCATTTGATCCATCCCTTCTGGAAACGCTTGGCGTGGTCTCAGAATGATTGCCCCATAAAACTTGAAACACAAATTTGATGCGAGTTCATTTACAGTCACATAAAGTGTAGGCAAATTGACAATACACAAATTTTGGGACGTGTTACGTTTTGTTTTTTTCACTTTCTCCTCCGTTTCTCTCGGACCGATTCATTTTGTTGGAGGCGCCACATGTTGCACTTTGCACTTTGCTTTTATATATTTTTGAGTCAATTCCCCCCTTAGTTTGAGTTATCACCATCTCACCAAGTGCCAGCGACGTCGAGTTTCTCCACCGACCGCGTCTGTTTGTGCAGTTGGGTTAGATCAAGTCCACTTCACATGACATAATAATAATAATAATAATAATAATAATAATAATAATAATAATAATAATAATAATAATAATAATAATAATAATAATAATAATAATAATAATAATAATAATAATAATAATAATAATAATAATAATAATAATAATAATAACGACACGACCATGAATGTAATAAGAAAACACTCATGTGATGAGTCATCATTCTGATCCTACCTTCGGCTTCATGTCAGCAAGTTGCAATATTTCTAATGAAATGAAACAACATAACAGACACTGGCTATAAGTTTGGCTTTTGAAGAGATCTCAAGTGTCATCTCATTCTTGAAACTTGTCTAGTCTTTTATTTCACTATTTTACATATCCATCTCAGGATGTGCGTACCTGGAAAAAAAATAACAAACCAATGGAACTAGAAAAAAGAGACCGAGTCCGATTTATTTTTTGTTAAATCCTATATGACCGATGGAAAAAAAAAAGGTTAAAAGAAAAAAAAAAGTGCTACAAATTTAAGGACTCGCGTAACAAGAATCCTAACAATTTTGAATCTCATATGAAAACCAACAGGAGTTCATGATCATGAGTTGAAGTGAAAATGATCGACCTAAAGTAAAAGGAAAAAAAATGACCACCAATTTTGAATTTTCCGGAATGCAATTGTTGGGCACATGACATAAGTAGGTAGGTATATATATATATATATATATATATATATATATATATAGGGGGTCCCAGGATGGAAATATCTAGCAAATGAGGATCAAGTAATAGATTGGATAAAAGCCAGCTAGGACTCATAATCTCATATATATATTAAGAACATAAGGCAAGGAGACATGCACCAGTGGCCGAGCATTGAGGCCTCTGGAGAGCCACATATACCACGGATATTTGGGGCCTGTTTCACATGCCTGTCCCCTTCCTATGGGCTGTCTTGCCCTATTGTGTTTCTTACCCAACCCCCACCCCCCATATATAGGTCAACCATCTTAATTGCATTATTACTACTACTATTATTACTACTACTACTACTATTACTACTACTACTACTACTACTACTATTATTATTATTATTATTATTATTATTATTATTATTATTATTATTATTATTATTACTACTTTCTCATATTCTTGAAGCGAAATGAAGTAGCATTAAAATGATATATATATATATAGTATAATTTAAAATGAGTTCGTTTGAATTCTATCTTAATTGCATAATTATTACTTAAACGTTCAGATTTTACGAACATATTCTTGAAGCGTTCAGATTTAATTACGTAATTATTATTTTATCTTAATTACATATTAACGTGCAATTACAAGCTATGGTTGCACGTGCGAATAAATCTTGGATTAACATCATTTTAATCTCATAGTTCAAAATATAGATAATTTATACCATTAGATTAAAATGATATGCTAATACAAAAATTTAGATTATGTCATTGTATATTAATTTAACTTATATATACATGTAAAGATCGCAAATGGTAGGAGGCATGAAGCATGGGAATGGGGCCACAAATAACAAAACACATGGGTTGGTCCGGAGGCATACGCCATTTGTGTACCTGTGTACGTGCATCGGTTCTTTTGTTGCGTGCACGCTCGACTTGGATCCATCCCCCCGTATACGCCCCCTCGCCAGTCGTGCTTGGTCGCCCGACATTAACGAATTTGCTTAACTCATGCTACTCGCCAGTTGGATGGGTGAAAAGGATGCGGTAGTAGCGGCTCCTCGTTTAAACAGATATTTTGAGTTCGAATTGTTGTAAGTATAAAAAATTTTTATTGAGAATTTAGCACGCGATCTGAAATGATCTTATTGAATTAGATTAGTTCGATGGTGGACTAGTCTTTCAACCTTTGGTTAGTGCATTCAGTAACGTCACGTGAGTTGGACAGTCAGATATCGACTATAGGCTACATAATTATTAATTCTTGTCAATCTTGTGATTCAACTTTTTTTTTTGCACATTTTTTTACTTTTCACCTCTGAGATCTTTGTAAGAAAAGATCGTCATCTTCCAATCGATGACATTTTCCCAAATTCGAATATCGACGAATTAAAAAGGACGTGAGCAATTTGTTTCGTCAGCGTCGTGGCAGGTTGAGGGTAAATTAACCCATCATTTAAATTAGTGTGAAATTAGGTCGCACCGTGCAATCACATTACATACTTTGTGTTTTTGAATTATTATTTTTTAATTTAATGATATAGATTAATTGTAATTCAAATCATGAGATTAAAATGATACTGGTCCGTGCGATTGAACGCTATATATATGTTATAAATTAATGTGTAATCATAGTTTATAATTGTATCGTACAAATTCATAATTCTGAATCTTGGAGCCATGATCCAAAATACGAATAATTTGGATCATTGGATTAAAATGATATTAATACACGATGCAATCACATGTTGTAATTGTACTAGTTGTATATATGATATGTATTTAATTCACACATAAACAAGTGCACTGCATATGGGATATATGTGGGGAATATATCTTTTGTTTCCATTAAATGGGGAGGCTGGCAGTTGTAGAATGTAGGTGAATTAATTATAAAGATAATTTTTTAATATTTTTATTTATCAAATTTCGAACTAAGGGTGAAAGAAATATGAATACAGAATCTTGGAAGAGTAAAAAAAGACGTATAATTAAACAAGCCTAATATTTCGTTTATTACTATAACCTATCAAATATCACTTGTTTAGACCGATTTACTAGACGCACGCTACTTTAATGATTCTCCGTTCCTAAGTTGTTAAGCAATATTTGAGACAGATTATTATGATAGAATTAGATAAAAATCATTATTTGTATTTAAAAAAATGACATTCTTAACGTAAAGTTCTTTGAAAAAGAGGTTAATAAATATGTAGGCACTCCGTTTTATATTTTGATGTAGAGCACATATTTCTTATGATTCAATCAATGTAATGATTATAATCTATTATTAAATTAATTATATATTTTTTAAAATTGAAATAATTCGATAATAAAAAATATCATATAAAGTTTACAAAATTATAATTTTTTTATCACGGTCGTCAAATAATTTAACACTCTTAATTTTAATCATATATTACTATTTAATGCATACTCTAAATTAATAAATACTTATTTTATTAATTTAACAAATACAAATAATATTGTGTATTCGTTTTACATTGTTCCATCGTATACAACTTTCCGAGTAAATTATACGATTTGTCCCCAACTTTAAGTCGATTTTCAATTGATCCCCTAACTTCAATTTGTAATCATATCGTTCTCCATCTTTCATTTTCTTGCACAATTAGTCCTCCTGACCGGTGATCAGGGGTTTTCCCGATTGCCTTGCATATGTGGCCATTTTTCTCTCTCATCCACATCAATTTAACTTATCCACATCATTATAAAAATTTTAAAAAATAAAAAAATGAAATCGTCCATGACATTATAAAAATTTTAAAAAATAAAAAAATAACCGGCACGGCGAGAGAGAGGGAGGGGGCGGTCGAGCTTGACAGAGGGTCGAGAGCGAGCTCCAGAGGGGGGCGGTCGCCCCCCTCCCTCTCTCTCCCGCACCATGAGAGAGCTGGAGCTCATGTGGGAGAGAGGGAGGGGGGCCCTCCCCTCCTTCTCTCTTTTGCACGGCAAGAGAGAGGGAGGGAGGCGACTGAGGGGGGTCGAGCTCCGCACGGCCCGCCCCTCCCTCTCTCTCGCCTTGATAGAGAGAGAAGGAGGGGGGCGAACGTCCCCCTCTGGTCGAGAGCGAGCTCAATATGGGGGCACAGTCGCCCCCCTTGAGAGGGAGGGGGCGATCGCCCCCTCCCTCTCTCTTGCCGCTCCGTCCTTTCCTCTCTCCATGCAGGTCGCCCCCTCCCTCTCTCTCGCCATGCCGATCACTTTTTGTTTATTTTTTAAAATTTTTATAATGATGTGGATGATCTCATTTTTTAAAAAAAATTATAATGACATGGACGAGTTAAACTGACGTGAATGAGAGAGAAAAGCGGCAATGTATGTAAGACAATCGAGAAACTCATGATCACCGGTCAGGAGGACTAATCGTGCAAGAAAATAAAAGATGAAGGATGATCTAGTGACAAATTGAAGTTGGAGGGCCAATTGAAAATCGACTCAAAGTTGGAGGACCAATCGTGTAATTTACCCACCTTTCTAAAAGTCGATAACTAAATATAAAGTGGAATATCACTGCTGTGATTGGTGGAAATAATGCCCATGTAATGCGAGTGACATATCATACCATATCATATTAATTGATTGGATACACACTTATACATTTGAGATGTTTAATTTGGATGTATCAGACCATATCATATTAATTTGAAGGATGACATTAACCAAGGGGTTAGGTGGAGTGAACTTAATTATTTAAGTAAGATTTTGAATTTGAGTTCACGTAAATATAAAAAAATTTATGTTAACTAGGTATGTGATGCGAGCGACATAATCAAATTAATTAGACTTGATGAACCAACTTTTAATTTGTGGACAATGTGTCTTTCGAATTGAATTATCAACATCGTTTTCTAACCGGAGCTTAACAAAACAAAGGATGACATAAAAAATGTGATCCTATATTAAGATTATTTTGGTCAAACATTAAATTCGTGAAACCAACTAGAAATCGTTCAAACCGTCATGTTTGTACTCATAAGAAGAATAAAGATATTCTTCAACATATGAAGAATAGAGATATTCTCACTTTTTTACTTTTTTTAATCATTCTTTTATTTTTTTAATCATTTGCTTTTATATGAATATTTTTTTTATAATAATATTAAATATAAAGTATTTATAAGAAAATATATTAATTAAAATATTATATTTAAAAATTTTATTCCTTTTCATTCAAATACAGATAAAAATAAAAATATCTATACTTTTTTAAGAATATGATATTTTTACTACTTTATTCTCCGTATTCTTCAACCAAATGGCCATATTGGTTACGGAATAAATTCTAGAATATCATATTATTCTTGAAATATACAATAAAAATATCTCGATCAAACTTAGAAAACTGTGAAACGACTTTAAAAAAAGTGAAACCGTTATTTTTATCCCCATTCAGAGAATATTATATTCTTATATTTTTCAAATTTTAACTTATAATTTATTTTTTAAAATTTAATTATATATTATTGTATTAATATTTCTACTGTTATTATAAACATCAACTTTTATAATGAAATATTTTTGTTATAAATTATTATATTTTTAAAATATATTCTCCTTCGACCAAACGGAATAAGAATAAAGTTAATTTTTCGAAAATACCATAGAATATCGTATTATATTATTTGTTCCTTATCATTTTATTGCGTAACCAAACGCTCTAAAATAGATACAGTCCATTAATAGATAAGAGAAAGAAAGTTAAAAGGATATAATAATAATCTTCTCACGATTTTGTTCTTGATGAATTCCCTTTTCAATTATCTGATGGTGATGCATGACTCATCGGACGGAAGCACAAAAAAAAGTAACCTAATGGTATCTTTACGGTTTGAATTTGAGGCCACTAATTTCTTATTCCAACTTTTAACTTCAGGTCCTCACCTAATCACCTCGCAAGGGTGATTAAATGATAAGTACAAATTGAAGGGACATGAGTGACTCCAACTCCTTGAATATTGATCAATTCTTGGAATTTTCACAATCACCGTGAGAACAGTTCACATGTCACTTTCTTGTTCTTAATGCAAAACAGAGGTTACGACGTATATCATCAGATAGAGGAATTGGAATCATGTTGGCCCTCCAAATGTATGGTTTAGAACCCATTATGAACTCTCTTTTTATGACTTCCAAAGTAGTAGTAGTAGTAGATGAATTAATGAATGAAAAAGGAGGGGCATCACGGGTCGAAAACCTTCCATCTCTCATGATCTCAATTATTATTGTTCCATGAACCAAACCAAAAGTAGATTCATCCTCTTTGTACCTAGTATCGAAAAGGATAACACAAATAGCATAAATGGGATGAATAGACCAAAAAAGTACTCATTTCTAATTCCATTTTAAAAAAACCAAGGACTAAAATAATCATGCACACAAGAAATGACATCTTAAATAGCTTCAAGTTTTTTTCTATTGCAATTCAAGGAATCCGAATTTTGATTAAGAAATTTGGTGCATCATCATATATGTTTTGCTAATGTTTGAATCAAATTGATTGTAGCACGAAATAAACTCATATTTGAAATGATGCTCTAAAAACATAATGTGGTTTTAAATAAGTAGAAACCTTTCTTAGTTTCTTTCTCTCCGGACACTTTAAAAGTGCTTCTATGTTATTTGTACTATTTAGCTCATGAGAGAATTAAATGTCATGCACGTTTGTACAAGATCTTTTGTCTCTCATCCTGTTCCTGTTTACGTTAAACACAACAATTATGTTGCGAGCTTTTGGAAACAAAACATAGGAGAGGACAAGCCTCCGCTGCACCTTTCGTTTTAGCTAAAAAAAAATACGCCACTGCTAATAAATCAGATCAGCTCTCGCAGGGCGGCGCAAGCGGTCGCACGCCGCTCTGAGATGTACAAATTTGGCCCGAAGCAAAAGCGCCCATGCATGGCCGCGAGCTCTGGGTAGAAAAAACTAACAAAACTAGAATAATAAACAATTGGCGCTGCAAGGAGAAGAAGGCACGGCCTCTGTCTCCTCGAGTTCCGTGGCCGGCCGGCCGGCAGTTGTTAATTAACGCTCATCGGAGCATGTCGGTGAGGGAGCGGAAGACGACCTCCTCGCAGGGGATGGTGAGGCCCATGTCGTGGCCGAAGCCAAACTCCTCCTCGGCCTGCCGGAGGAGGCTCTGGAACTCGGGGCGCGCCAGGTAGGCGATGGGCACGACGTGGCGGCTCCGGCTCTCGCCGACGTACACCGCGAAGTGGCCCTTGGGCACGTCCAGCGGCAGGCCTTGCTCCTTCCTCCCCAGGCTGGAGCACCTCTTCAGGATCTGCTTGATGGCCGCCGCTTGCGGGAGCTTGTTGGACTTCCGGAACGCCATCCTGATTCCTCCCGCGGATTCCAGTCCCAAGTACGCACGTACTGCTCTCTTTTCTCGGACAGACGAAAGAGCTTGGAGTTTGCTTGTGGTGCAGAACGAGCTGATGACTTGGAGAAGGTGACGAGGTGTGCGAGCGAGCCTGTGTGTGTGTGTCTGTATATATAGTGGCCGCGTCCGGGCACTAGAGAAGGTGAAAGCAGCAGCAACAGCAGCAGCCGCAGTAAATGCGGAAGGCTGAGGAGGACAAGAGCATGTGGTGGGGGGTGGAGAGAGGGGGACGGGGAGGGAGGACAGGCCACGGCTGCGTTCGTGGTTTGGGGTTTAGAAATAACGTGCTGGGTCTGCCCCGCGTTAGCCCTTCTGTTTGCTTTGTTCAGGACACTCACGTCCCTACTCCTCTCTCTCTCTCTCTCTCTCTCTCTCTCTCTCTCTCTCTCTCGAGGGAGATCTACTGCTGTATCTTTGCACTGGAGAAGACGGCAGATGTTGTTGGTGCCTGATTGATGTGTTTCCGGAACTGTCATTTCAAAATATGTGTACCGTTTAACTTTTCCTTTTTCTTACCAAAAAAAGGTTTAATCGTTTCATGTGTCAATATTTAGCACTAGTTAGCGTAATCATTTTTATTCCGATGTAAGTTGCATCTTGTCCAAAAATGTAAGAGGTCGTCAGATATTATAAACAAGGTTATAGTTTATTATGATAATATATATCCCAAGACAATTGTGTAATTAAAATGGACATCTCGGTAACTTATATATATATGTTATTTATGAATTGATAATTTTCACATTAAATTTTATAATTTGGTGGTTTCCATTTTTTAAAGTAGTTTTTCATTAATTTAATTTCAGATGGGGACATATATATATATATTATACAGTCATATAATTAACTAAAGAATCTTTTTTTTTTCTATGGTGCGCTCAACCTTAATTAATTAGCTTGAAACATTGCACTTGCAACTCCATCTCCCCAAAAGATATTGAACTAATAATAACTTATCGATGTGTTAATTAATTAGAAAGGATCGATGCTGAATGAAACATAAAAATGAGCCTTGCAATTAAAATCAGATTTCGATATTATTAAGACAAGTACCTGTGCGACCACGTTGAGCTGGACTTTAGAGAAAGCTCGATCATGCATGATGCATTCCACATCAATCTTAATTGTGATCACGTCCTTGTGCAATAATTATTCAGTAGCCACACCTACAGCACATGGATGGGATGCATTCTTACCAGCCTCCTGTAAAAATGGAGTTCTTTTTTTTTTGCATGAGTCAAGGCTAAGTGCACATATGATAACGTCCAATTATTCCCTTAAATTAAGAAAAAAGTGAGACTGCAGGTCTACATTTTATGTCCCGCTCAAATTAGAGACATGTTTTCTTGGAGTAATTAAGAATAACTTGTAGCTACAAGAAATGCCAAAGCCTGGTCGGCCACTAATCCCTAATGTAAGTCTTACGTAGTTGGTAGAGAAGATGTTAAGTTGACAAAGACCCCAAAAAAAGGTTGACAAGGACCATTTTAAACCTTTTTTTTTCTTTTCGAGAAGGTGAAAGTATAAATCAATAAAAAATTGGCTCCTTTTTTAACCCAAAACAAGATGGCATTTTTTCTTTTATATTTAAGTAAGGAGTGCAAGGGTGAGGTAATGATAAAATAATTCTCCCGAGTCATAATGATTCTTTTTGTTCTTTTCTTTTGGGGTTGATTAGTGTTGTGTGTATTTTTTTAAAAATAGATTGTAATGTCGTAAAATGTCAAACTAATTCATTATTTACTTGCTACATTATAGTGAATATGTACTATATAATCATGCTTCACTATGATAATTGATAGGATGGTTCCAGGAAATTGGCCAGAGTTCAGGAATGCAAGGCTTGAGTTCTTAAAATGTGTTGTGATTGTTTTAGGTCAAAGGCGGCCCTAGTTAGATTCCACCTAATCCAAACGGAGTTATGTCGAACTTTGGTATTGCAATTATGAATAGACGAGCAATAAGTGAGGGTTCTCTATATTGTAATATTTATGATTGATTAAGAGCTTCAAACTATAATGAATAATTGATCAATTAGTAACCTATGAATTCTTTGCATTGATAAAAAGTTAAAATGTAATGACTTTTAAATAACCAATTGATAAATTTAGGTTAATGGACAAGTGTAATTGATTGATGATTATAACCAATTCATAATTGTGACTAATGGATAATTAAAATTTATTAAAGAAATTATTAATTATGATCGATTAACTATTGTAACTGATGATTATAAATAAATTGATAAATTACTAATTGAGGTGGAATTTGATGTATGACTAGTTGAACATTTATAATTTAAACTTGACACTAGATAAACAATGCATGGATATTATTAACTCATAATCAATGCATGGATATTTTTATTTATGCATGTTAATATAATATTTCATACAATTAAATCATCACATATGATAAACGTAAGGGTTAAATGATTGTGTGAAACCTTTGTTTCACACAGTGTCAAGTAAATTCTTGATTATCCGATCTGTAATCAACACTTTGCAATCTTGTGATCCACCGTAAAAAAATGCACACCATGTTCATTTAGTATAAGTTTTGAAAAATCAATTATCAAAGTGAGTGCTTTAAGGTTATTTTCTTTTACCTTCTTAGAATTTTGTTATTTTTTCTGTCATTATTTTTAACTTTCTTATATACTAATTACATTTATACCTTTTCAATTTAATAAAATATACTTTACAATAAAAATAATATTCTATCTTTCTTTATGATTGAAATGGTCAACTATACTCTTGAAGATTCATTTTTCTTCAACTTGTAGCAAAAGGTAAAATTGCAATTAAAAAATCAAAACACTAAAGTTTTCTGATATGTATACCTATTTGGTTTAAGGATAAAAAGGATAATATGATTTTATTCTGGCTTATTTTACCAAACAGTTGAATTATTCTGCCATAATGATGATGGTTATTTTTGCTATTTAGAAAAATGTTATATATACTTTCATCAGTAATTTTTTTAGAGATAAGTTATTTCAGCTTTTAGTTACAATAACTTTATTCTTGATTTAAAATTTTTTAAAAAATCAATCAGAATAAAATCTCTTGACTATGGAATTATTATCCCTTAATCAAACAGAACAAAAAAAGAGAGATTCTATTTAATTTTGCATCTCACCGCTATTTATCAAATAAGATCAATTAATTTCAAAGAATCACTAAATTCTTTGAATTAGAAGCCAATATTTTTTTTTCTAAGAGCAACAATTACTTATTTTTTAGGTTTCTCTCTAGAAAGGGCTAAATATTTCTTATACACTCAACTTTACGGTTCATCCTTATTTGGGATTAAAATTAGTGTTTGGTGAGTTTTATTCTATACTTACTCTTCTACCGAACATCTTGGAACATGTGCATATTGATAGTATAATTTAAATTTATGACTCTAGAGATAAAAGTGAAATCATTGTTCAAAGAAAATATGTGAAATAATCCATAATTCTTTTGGGGAAATCACCAATTGTAAAAGCAATTAGGAAAAAAAAAAGAATGAATTGAGCTTCCTTTTTCTTCGATTTGTTTGAAATGGTGATTAATATTAATGTGTTTCTTTTTTGGGGGTTATAAAGGGAAGTTCATCAACCTAATGTAAAAAAAATGAAGATTAAAATAAAAGCACACGTATAATGAAGTGCGAACTTGTAATGTCTCATGAAGTGCACCATTAAGCTACACCCCATTCCTAATATTTAAAGCTCATATTTCTTATTGTCCTCCTCTCATGACCTAGAAGTCTTGAACAGAAGAAGAAACATCGTGATCAACGCTCCTGTCTGCCTCCTTTTTATCTTGTCCAGCTCTAATTGGATGCTTCAAATTTGAACACAGTACCCAAACTTTTTTTTTAATCTTTTTTTTTTCGTCTCTTTCCAAAGTCATAATATGCATAAATTGCTTGGAGATCAATGTTATGCCTCCGTCGGAAGAAGGGAAATAACTTTTCCTTGTTCCTATTTCGCACTATTCTTTTCCCCCTGTAACTCCATCTGAAAGGACTAAGGAGGGGCAGGTATTCATTCGTCCTTTGGATGTGCCGTTCATTTTATGTGTGCGTGTGAGAGCACCATTCACGGCCAATAATTTTGATTAATTTTGATTTTTCTATTCAATTAATTCGATTACATTGTTCCGGGTCCTCATGTACTTAATAATAACACGTGAGGCTCTCAAATTTTACGTGAAAAATTTTATATTCATAAAAAATCGAATTCGAAATCTTATATAACATTCTAAAATTCATCCCACGACATATTTCACGGCCGAGTCTCATAGTGCATGGTACAATAGCAATTTGGTGAAATAATTGGTCAAGTTTGTACACCTTCCTACAATTTTAGTCCTATCATCTTTGGGACCTTTTAGATGAATGGTTGTGATTACTCCAATTAAATACAACCTGCAACCGAGTTCCATGCTCCTTTTTTTGTTATATTAAGAAAAACTTATGTCATTTCATTTCATTTTATCTTTTCTTGTACTAACTAAATCCATAACTCTGCTTTGCAATAAAAAAGATTAATGCTGTCAACAATTTACCAATAATATATTCGGTAAATTACGTCAAATACGACCATTTTCTTATCGCTATATTCCAATTTTACTTTGTAACTAGACTCTTCTTCATTTTTTAACTCATTTCATAAAATACTATTTTCATCGCTAATCGCACGTTTTCCGATTGCCCAACTAATGTCGCAATATTATCTCTCCATCATACTGACAACCGTTTGACACTGTCATGTAGATTGTCCTCCATGTCAACAAATAAAAAATTAATAAATAAAATAAAAAAGAAGGAGACGCCACACCCTCCTCTCCGGGGCCGGAGAAGAGAGAGGGGAGGGGGCGCCCCCTGGCACTAGAGAGGAGAGGAGCAATGATCACCCCTCCTTAGGGGTGTTCATGGCAAACCCGACCCGTTTGGCGGGTCGGGTCGGATCTCTTTTTTTTTTGCTATGACCCGAAGATCGGGTTACCCAATCATCATTATTTTTCTAGTTATATTTTTTAATAAAAAAACATTTATTACTTTATTTTTTATACTAAATAAAAATATTTTTAAATACTAATTTTAAATAGATATATTTCTACATTTAAAAAATTTTTATTTTATAATTTTCAATTTAAAATGTTATAAAAATCTTAAATTTAAAAACATTTAAAATTAAAAAAAGAAGAAAAACACTCGAATCATCGGGTCAAGTCGGATTGAAATTTTTCAATCCGAATCAAACCTGACCCGACCCAATGAATCTTCGAGTTCACTG
The DNA here is from genome assembly GCA_030549335.1 of Pontederia crassipes. NCBI lineage: Eukaryota > Viridiplantae > Streptophyta > Magnoliopsida > Commelinales > Pontederiaceae > Pontederia > Pontederia crassipes. The sequence continues at coordinate 7,403,288 of CM060188.1, read as the reverse complement.
AGTTGACCTGACCTGATGAATACCCTACCCCTCCCCCTTTGAGCACTCACTCTTACACTTGAGAGGAGAGGGATGCGCACACGTAAAGGGGGAGGGGCGACACCCCCCTCCACGTCTCCTCTTCGGTGTGAGAGGAAAGGGGGAGGGGGTGTCGCCCCTCTCATTCTTCTCGCCGCATAAGAAAGGAGTGGGGGGGGGGGGGGGGGGCAGGCGGCCTCCGCCCTCTGTAGATCTCGCAGAGGAGAATGGCAGTAGGGAGACTCCCCTTCCTTCAACTTTTTATTTTTAATATTAATTTATTTTTGATAATTTGTTGAGTAGATGATAGTTTGTGTGACGGTGTCACGTCGAACAAGTATCTACGTGGAGGAGAGAGAACGTCACAACATCATCTATGCGATCGGAGAACGGATGATCGATGGTGAAAATGATATTCAGTGCAATGAGTTAAAAGATGGAGAACATTTTTATTATAAATTAAAATTAGAGGATAACGCTCAACAAAGGTTAATTTTTTCATTTTATATATATGAAATTTAAAACTACTATTTCTTATCTCTCATGCATGATGAAACACAGTGCAGTGCAGAGTCCCCACCCGGCTGAGTGTGGCATGTGATGCATTGCAGGTTTTGCTTCAGGAGGTCTCCCAGATCGCATCGCAATTCGTACGCTCTCGCCAACCAAAACGAAGCTCTCTGAGTAAATGATTAATTCCAGCTTTTAGATAACATGAATAAATAAGATGATAATTATGCTAAAATCCGAATAATGACAATTATATTTTCTTGCTGAATTAATGATAATAATAATATGACACAGAAACGGACACAACAAGAAAGAAAACAAATAATGGAATCTATAAGCCGCCATTAACCCACTGTCGGCAGAACTCACTTGGTAACTCTGTGGCATCTTTTCAATCCGTAAGATTTTTCATTACTAACAAAGTCTGCGATTTTTGTTTTCTAAAAAGAGAAAAAAAAGGAAAGAAAGAAAAGTAAAACACGTCTTTTGCCAACAAAAGATAGTTCACAAATCGAATACTGAAGCTGAGCACTTATAAACTTGATATCTATTGAACAATTTTATCATTATGTTTTATTTGTATTAATTATTAATGTTAATATTGCAGAACATATCACCATTTCACTCTGTAGCTATTTCCTCAATCTTGGGCCTTGAGCCAGTAACCTCAGTAGCAGGCCTGGGCCGCCCAAATGCGTTGGGATTGTAAGAATTGCGCGTTTAGATAAGTTGATTTTCTTTCCAAATAAATAAATAAATAAAAAGATAAAAAAAATTTGAAAATTTTCACGGTGAAAATTTAACTCTCTTAATCTACGTCTACCAACATGTTGCGTTATAAAAGAGTTAATCATTTTAATGAAGATTGTAGGGAAACATTTATCAAGATTGTAGGTGAATTATTTTGCCACAATAATTATGGGTACTTTTGTCACTTAGAAAAACATTATACTTGTTAATAATTATTAATAATGTCTTGAATATAAATCAATTTGTAATTTTAGAAGAACCTCTATGTTAGTCCGTACTTAAGCAATGGGACGACGAAGTCGCTCCTTTCTTGAGAGAGTCTTCGAATAATGAGAGAGATCCCCTAATAGGGGCTTGATAGCGAAGCTCTCGAAATCTAAATATTTTTAGAGTTTTTTTATATTTTATATTGAAATTGTCTATAAAAATTTCGTAGTGGTTGAATTTTTTTGCATCATTGTAATTAGGGTTATTTTCTTTGACCGCCCCTAAAGTATCGCGAATTATCACATTTAACCTCAAACTACGAACTTCATTTTTTTGTACTTAAACTATCGTAATTTTACCAGTTTGATCCTTCCGTCCAATTTCGTCGACTTTTCCGTTATTTTTTATTTTTCGCATTTGTGAAATATCCATTATACCATTGCATTAATTCACTTTTACATAAAATATAATAATGAATATAAAAATATTTTTTTTTTAAAAAAAGAAAAATCAAGAGAACACATTGGGGAGGGGGGGGGACCTCCCTGTCCCGTCTCTCCAGCGCTGGAAAAGAGAGAGGAGGGGGGGTCCCCCTTTGTCGACTCTTGTTTTTTCTTTTATTTTCTTTTATATTTTTTATGTAAAAGTGAACTAACGCAGGGGTAAAATGGAAATTTCACAAATGCGAAATATAAAAAATAACAAAGAAGTCAACGGAATTGGACAGAAGGATCAAACTGAAAAATCGCGATAGTTTAAGTTCCAAAAAATGAAGTTCGTAGATTGTGATTAGATGTGGTAATTCGTGATAGTTTATGGGTGGTCAGAAGAAGTAACCTTGTAATTATCAATATTCTAATAGGAAAAGAGAGTCGTCGCTCAAGAATGTAAATCAGTTTATGATGAACCTTGTTATGTGATTTTTCTCTTTTTGTAACAATAATATTTATGTTTTACATTTATAGTCATAAAGGTGTTTTGAAGGGGGATTAATAAATGAATAATTAGATATTCTAACAATAATAACAAAGTAATAAAAAATTAACTACAACAAGATTAAACCTTTTCTTTGCCAAAAACCACCTAGAAACTGTAAAGACTACTTTTTTTAACCATAAAAAAAATCTCCATTCTTTTTTTTTTATCTCTTATCAACCGTATCTCATTTGTATTCTTTTTCTTTTTCGATTACATGTTATTATATCTTCTATATGTCTTGATATAATCACCAAATGTTAATTATCATTAAAACTTTTACAATATATTTTGAAATATTTTAATATTAAAAATAAATAATTTGAGGCAATCAATCTCGAACTTGATCCGTGACTAATTTCGGGACCTGATCCGAATTGTGGAGAACAGCCGGAGAAGGGTGACCCATTATATTGCAATACAAAGGAAATTAATCACTTCAAAATATTTTTCTTTACTTCATCTCTGCTCGTCTTTGGATCATATATATTATTTTCTTATTAGTGAATAGTTCGATTTACTCGAATTATTTAGATGTCTCATATTTGTCAAAAAAAAAATTGATTCGGACGATGGAATTTGATATCACGTACACTTACGAGATTGATATTCAAGTAGTTTTCGTAGAAAATATTGTTTTGACCCCATAAGTTAAATAATCACTCAACATCATATTTCCACAGAAACTCGTATCTTTTCTGAGTTTTCTTTGTAAATTATTCCAGTGCAGTTAGAAAGAGAATTTAAACAGGGAACTTTTTTTCAGATTTAGTATAACCTATTCAAGATGGCTGTATATATGGATAAATGCACATTTGTAGTGGCTATTCTCCGGTGTGATGCAGAGCAGATTACGATCGTCGATTTTAAATCCTACAGTCGATATGTTGGTGTCCATCCGACGCTGCCTGCTTGATCCACCTTCGGCCATTGCGAGCGAGTGTGCGAGAAGAAATGTAACACTCCCGATATTATTTACTTTGGACTTTAGATCCGCATGAATTTAAAACGCGACTTGATAGGTGAAAGAGATATCTACATAAGTCCATGACTACCTTCGTATTTTGCTCATCTGAGACTATTCAATAAGATCATCTTGATCCTTGTACCTCAGGTCGTTACAATCTTTTTCCCATAAAAGACTTAACGTCCTCGATGAGCGCAGTCTATGTTGGCCCTTCCCAAATGACTCAAGTGAGCACATGCGGTTAGCTCTGATACCATTCTATAACATCCTCGGTCCAATCAAGATATTGTTCGCTTTGAACTTTCGGCCCGTACGAATTTAAAACGCATTTTGATAGGTGAAGGAGGTAGCTACATATAATCTCATTCCTCCGTGTTTTGCCCACATGGGACTATGCAATAAGACTATCTTGATTCTTAAACCTCAGATCGTTGTAAGAAAGCTTTTCTCCATCGTTCCACTCATCCCCGATGATAGAGGCTTCACCCAACAAGTTCTTCACTGAACAAAGTCCACTCGCTCGATTCCCCTTTCAGCCAACAGATTCCATTCATGAGTGCCTCCACCGAGATGCTCTTCCCCATCATTTGTCATTTGTCAAGTCCTCTCTTCCTTGTCGTTCAATGGCTCGCCAGACAAGTTCTTCGTCGAACAAAGAACAATCCCATTCGCAATCCGCTCTTCCCCCAAAATCTCTGCTTGTGAATCGACATCCGTCGTTCATAGTTCGTCGGACAAAGCTTCTTCGTGAATCGACATTCACTCTTCACTTGCTCATGATTTGCTGGAGATGCATTCGCCATCGGAGAAATCTTCTTTGTTGCTTAAGTTGGAACAACGGAGTGGGTGCGGGGGTGGGGGATGGGGAAGGCGGACGACGCTTTGTCTTTGCGAAGTCATTCGCCATTTGCCAGACGCTTTTTTCGTCGTACATTTGTGCTTTGCTATCATTCGTCGAACGGAGCGAAGCTTTCGGTCGCATGGGGCAGGGGGGAAGAGCGATAGGGTGGAAGGTTGGAGCGGGGCAAGGCCAATCACGAGCAGATGGAAAAGATTGGAGAAGAGACTTATTGTGATGCAGATTGCCACCATTGGATTGTAGTTGTTGGATTAAAGATCGACGGTCATGATCCGTTCCACATCCCTCCGGAGAATGACCTCTATAGGGGTGTGTTTGATAAGTGGAACCATGTGGAACTAGCCCTTGATTATGTCCTGGTTTTTCAAACGCACTCATGTGGTCTGGTTCCTAAGGCAAAATTAAGCCGCAATAAATGCGGCGAAACCAAGGTCACAACTGGTAGGGGTGTAAGAAAAATCCAACTAAATCGAAAAATCTACCCAACCCGAAAAAATTGATCTGAAAAAAAATAAAAAATTAGAAGACCGAATATGATTTAAGGTGGTTTTTAATAGAGCAAAATTGACTCGTTTAAACTAGGATCCACTCGAAAAAATCGTAGGAGCCCATGGAGCCCTCTTTTATTTATTAATTTTCATTATATAATTAATCTGGATGTAATCAATTATTTTATTACTAGTGAAATAAATTTTTATATAGCTTAATTTATTCCTATCACATTATGAAACTATAATTTAATAATTCTAACACTATATTCTATATTTAGTTATAAAATTAAATATGTTAATATTAATATTAATTTATTATATATATTTTTGAAAATATTATTTATTGAAATAGGGACTCAAAAAAAGCACTTGAAAAAATTGATCGGTTAGAGGACGGTTTTTCTTTTTCCTAAATGATTTGAGAGTGGTATTTTGTGATTTAAAAAATTAATACAAAAAATAATATATATATTTTTTGGACCAAAAAAATCGACCCGACCACTTTCACCCCTACCAATTGATTCTGTTTTTATTTTCAATTGCAAACTCTTTTTTCTTTTTATTCTTTTTACCTATCTTATATATAATAAGTTATTTATTATATGTAAAATGTTAATAATAAATAATTAATAAAATATAATTTATTACTTATTATTTCATTAAAAAATTTAATATTTCATTAAATATAAATTATAAAAAATTGCTTTTTATATTTAAGTAATATATTTTCAACAAAATTGTTTTAATAAAAAAATATACTTCACACTTTTTTTTATTTATTAACAAGATTATATTTTATATTTATAATATTAATTTTTAATTAAAAACTCACAAAAAATTAATTCATCAAATCTACTTTTTTTTCTATCATATCAACTCATTGTAACTCATTAGAGTTCCATTCCACACACCTCAAATTAATTTATAAAATCCAACTATTAACCGGAAGAAACTTTAATTTCATTATCTCTTAACCAAAAGAATCGACAAATTCACAGTCCAAATACCGGTGATCAATAGATGATCCAATTAATTCGACTATTCGAGGGATTTGTGACGGTTACCTAACAATGCACGTAACTATGCATGTGCACGTCTCAGGTCCGTCCAACAATAGATAAACCTGTTTTTTTTTCCTTTTTTTTTTGCCTTTTTTTTGTTGGCTTGTATCTTTATGTTTAAACGTTTCCATATCTGGGACATTAACTCACACTCCAAAGATCACCACGAGTTCAAATATCATTTTGTGCCTCTTTAATTTCGTTTTTTACTTTTTTGTGTTACTTTTTAATGGGTCTCTTTTTATAATTGAAAAAAAAATCAGTTGAACGAATAAATTATATATCACAAAGAACTTGGCTTTTCTTCGCACTAGCTATTTAACTGTAAGAAGTGCTGCGTGTGGTGAATAATTAAGTCAAACTGCATGCACTTCTCGACTGACATATTCTCAACTATATATGATCAAGAAGACAACAACGTTGGTAAATTAATAATATAACTAACTAACTAACTAACCAAATAGTAGTTAATGGAATCCAGGTCCCTAATCCATTAAGGAAAGAAAAAAAGGAAGGGACGCAATCGAATGCACATATATATGGTGGTGGAGTGCACGATGAGTCATTTTGCAGCAGGGCAGCTGGGCAGGTCATGAGATTAGATCCTTTTGTTAGCTTCTTCTTTATAAAAATAAGAATAAATTAAAAGAATGATTCTCTAACTTTAGACCAATATTTTAACGATTTTTTAACTTTAATTTATAATTAAATTATTCTCGAACTTTGATTTTCTTGTATGCATCGTCCTCAGATCGATAATAAACGATTCCTCCATTATCTCACTGACAATAATGAATAAAATATAATAAAATAATAAAAATACAATAGTTAAATTAAATTTTAATTAAAGAACCCCTCGTCGGAGAGGAGGGGAAAGGACGCCAGTCCCGTCGCACAGGGGCCAACATCCCTCTCTTCTCCTTCGTCGGCCGCGTCGCACTGCTCACCGGCGCACAAGGAAGCAACGACCCCCTTGCCCAGCGAGATAGAGGGCACAATGACGGTGAAGGGGGGAGGGGGACTTGGCCCCCCTTCTCTCATGCATGTGCCTCGGCCCCTTTGACGCGCCAGCGAAGGGGGGCCGACACTCCTTGTATTTTCCTCGCAGTCGACAAAGAAGGAAAAGGGGCCGACGTCTTCCTTCATCGGCCCCGTGCGAGCTCACCCAAAGTTGAAAGATGATTAGTGTAATTTATCTTTATAAAAGAGAGTTATAGTACTTAACTGCACCCAAGAAAGTGTTTTATAGGACTCGATGGATATCCCATAGGCGATCATAACACATGCACAATCTTCAGCCAACGAGTAGGACTCTAGAATCTAATTCTCCAACTTGTTGGCTGTCGATCTAGTCCTCGAACTAAACTAATAAAGATATTTACAAGTTTTTCGATAGAAGAATTATGAAATCAAATAGAGGATCTTAAGCTCATACTTATTATTTTTTTTATAAAGGAACCCATTTTGGTAGCAGATTTATCATAAAATTTATGTCTAAAAAATTACGTTTTTTTATAATGGAACCCATTTGGTAGCAGATTTAGCATAAAATTTGTCTAAAAAATTATCATCTTTTAGATTAGTTATTGTAAAATGATATCATTGAATATTTACGAATTTCAAGCAACTTACTCTTTTTTCTATCTCACTACATATAAGAAAATATTATTTTAGATCTATATAAGCTAAACTTTGATCGATTATATAACGGCAAATTTGCATAAAATAAAATGAAAATATGCTAATTTTAACAAATTTTCAAAAAAAAAAACTATATCTTTGATCAATTTAAAAGTTTAAGATTTTGTACACAAAAAGTGTATATTAGAACTACAACAAGAGAAAAAAATTTACGTTTTTTTAATATAATTTACCCACTTTATATATATTAAAAGATAAAAAATATTAAGATTTTAGTATTCATCTCCTCTTAAATGATACCACACTAAGTCAAAGTTCTATTTATTTATGTGCCAAAATATATTAAAACATTATAAGAATGGGAAAAATATATTGAGTCCCATCTAAAATAATAATTATATTATGCATATATTTTTTATTGTTATTGAAATAATTCTCTTAATCATGCACGTGTTATTGCAAGATTGGATAAAATCTGAAAGGGATTAAGGATTGTGTGGACCAAAGCATGTCAACGCATATGAACCATCATTGAACTATAAATGAATGTTAATAATAAATTTATGATAAACTCATTTTGAAGGTATTTATCAAGAATCACCATGATTCATAAATCAATGGTGGTCCACATATGTGGATCCATTTTGGGTCCACGTAAGGATTGTGTGAAAAAAAAGTGAGCCATATATATGGGTCTTCGTAGAATCATGATATGACGGTTCACAAATAAGTACTTATTTGAATACATTTTTATAGTAATTATTTATGAACTGTCAGATCACGATTCAAAAGTTGCTCATATATATGTGCCACTATTTGTCCCACATAGTCCTTATCCCCTTCTTAAAATTCAATCTGAAAGGAATTAAGAATTGTGTGACCCAAAGCATATCCACACATATGAATCATTATTGATATATAAATTTATGATAATAATAAATTTATGATAAACTCTTCCCCTCCTCTCCGACGTCGGAGAGAAGAGGGGTGGGGCGACGCCCCCTTGTTCCCCTCTAGTGAGAGAGGCGGCAGCCTCAGGCTACTGCCTCTTTTTTTTTTAAAAATTTAAAATTAATTTATTATTATTTATATTATTTTATTATATTTTATTATGTCACGTTAGTAAGGTTATCGAAAAATCATCTATTACTGGTCAGGAGGATGATGTGTGCATGAAAGTTAAAGTTCGGGAACGATGTGAAGTTGGAGGATCGTTAAGATATTGATCTAAAATTGGGGGACGATCTGTGTAATTTATTCGAGATATTATAATATTGAAGATGATCTTTGACAATAACAAAATGTACTTAAATGGAAATAAAAAGGATTACAATAGTTTAAATTGAGATTAGTCCTAACCTACTCTTAAGAAGTTTATGTTAGCATTACCTTGAACTTTACAACAATCCCTACAAATTAGGACACTTATCGCAATATATAAAATTAAATTAATTTTGAACTACAAATAGAATATTGAGTGAGACCTCTGTGCTCCTTTAATTGTGCGGCGTCTTTAACTACAATTACATTTAAGACATTAGCTACACTAGGGTTAAAACTTAAAAGTTAAAAAAAGTTTACAAAATTTGGTTGTGAGGTAGAGATAGCACTTGTAGGGTTATTTCTACTTTGGAGGAGAGAGAGAGAGAGAGAGAGAGAGAGAGAGAGAGAGAGAGAGAGAGAGAGAGAGAGAGAGAGAGAGAGAGAGAGAGAGAGAGAGAGAGAGAGCTATAGGAAGAAGGAAAAAAGAAGCTCACATCATCCATGCACAGTCTACGTTACGACCATCCCCTGTTCCTTTAGTCCGAGAATGCAGGGAAGGCAAAGAGAAAATTAAACATCTCACAGACACCACCTCGAAGGGCGGTAGCTGCTAAAACACATATGACGTCACATGGAGGATCTACAGACTCACCAGCGCTTTTACAGCCCAATTCCTCCCGGGCGCCGCCGCTTCTCACAGCAGGATGGACCGGCGCCGGCATCAAGCGAACCGTGGTATCCGAGCTCCGAGCCCAGCGCGGTATCGCCCTTCCCCTCTTGTTCGTGAACTTGGCGTGGTGCATGAAGATGGTCATCACCACTGCGTTCCTCGGCCGCTTAGGCGAGCTGAAGTTGGCAGGGGGATCACTCGGGGCCACCTTCGCCATCGCCGCCGGAGATGCCGTGCTCTTAGGCCTCTCCGGCGCCATGGAGCCCATTTGCGGGCAAGCTTACGGCGCGAAGAACCACCGGCTTCTCCGTCGAACCCTCATAAACGGCATCGTCTTGCTGCTGGTAGCATCTCTTCCTCTTTCCTTCTTGTGGCTTAATGTCGACAGGATACTCGTTCGCTTCGGGCAACAGCGGGACATCGCGCACCTCGCGAGGAAGTACGTCGTGTTCCTTCTCCCTGACCTCGCCGTGATGTCGTTCTTTTATCCTCTTAAGGCCTATCTGAGTTCTCAAGCAGTAACTCTGCCGACGCTGTTCGCCTCGGTCGTCTCCATTGCTCTTCACATCCCCTTCAACGTCGTGCTGTCCAGGGCCAAAGGTCTCCAAGGTGTGGCCACGGCCAGCTATTTGACAGATCTCAGCGTCGTAGTCATGCTGGGAACCTACGTGGTGATCACCGAGAAGCGGAAGAAGCCGGAAGAGGAAATGAACCAGAGCTCCGAAGACGGGGCCACTGCCAGAGGATGTTGGCGGACAAAGATCTCCTCTGAATGGATCAAGCTACTCAGGTTGTCGGGCCCCTGTTGTCTCACGACGTGCTTGGAGTGGTGGTGCTACGAAATATTGATCCTGCTCACGGGGAGGCTGCAGGATGCCAAGCGCAACGTGGCGGTGTTCGCCGTGCTGATGAACTTCGACTATCTCCTGTACTCCCCGATGGTCTCACTGTCGACGTGCGCGTCCACCCGCGTCTCGAACGAGCTCGGCGCTGGGAACGTCAGAGCAGCTCGCGCGTCCGTGTACGTGTCCTTGGGGTTCAGCGTCTTTGCAGGAGCTCTGGGAGGCTCGGCGATGGTGATCGCAAGGGGACACTGGCCTTACCTCTATAGCCACGATAAGGACGTGGTGGACGAGGCGAGCAAGATGCTGCTGCTGATGGCGATCGTGGAGGTGATCAATTTCCCCCTCGTCGTCTACGGCGGGGTCCTGCGAGGGACGGCGAGGCCGTGGCTGAGCATTTACGCCAACCTCGGTGGGTTCTACTCGGTGGCGCTGCCGTTGGCCGTGACGATGGGCTTCAAATTGAAGCTTGGCCTAGGTGGCATACTGCTGGGCCTGCTGGCGGGCACGGTGACGACGGCGACCTTGCTGGGGGTCTTCGTGGCGTGCATTAACTGGGAGGTGGAAGCAGAGAAGGCAAAAAAGTTGGCAGGCAAGGTCAATAGCGATATCTCGAATCAGATGGAATTGGTGATGTAGAAGAATTGCAGTCACTTCTCTTGTACTTCAGTATTAGCGTGGTATTATTAAGAACAACGTATTAGCATGAATGAATGAATTGACACAGCACCAGTCGTACATTTTGGTGATAACTTGTTTTGTACTTCAGATTTTGCATGGTGCCATAAAATAAGTTGCTGATTTCAATTCTCGACAAGAAGTTACGAGCTTAAAAAGATTGAACGATCTTCAACCCTCTCGATTAATAAAACGAAGAATATTGACACCATAAGACATTCTTTTATGATATATATATATAGGAGCTTCTTCGTGATGAAAATATTTGATGATATTTTGTTGATCCACACTTCGATCTTGTCGAGGCGCATACATTTATGGATGCGGTTTGTAGCTTAGACGTAGCTGCTAGAAGTTAGTAGTAGTCTTGCATATAAATAGAAGGGTAGTGTTGTAAGAATTTGTTTTTTTGTTCCAATAAAAATTTCTTTGGTGCTTTCCTCCAAATCGGGTGTTATTGTGTGTTCCTTTGCAACCGAGAGATATTATCGCTCATGGAGATGGATCTTCAATATGGTATCAGAGTGATACACTTCGACAGGTTATGATTTATTGTCTCCGAGTTCATATTTGGTTGCTGTCAATGGCTTTAAGTTCTGGTTTGAATTCTAGTATTACCAATTTGATGAATTCTTTGTTTTTGAGTCCATCTGTTACTCTGGTACGATTCTGATATGTTTTCAATTAACTAATCACACTACAACAAAAAAGCTTTTTAGGAATCAAAGACATTAGTCCCTATAGTTTCAATTTTGGTCTATAATATTTTTTTTAGAACCAAAATAATCTTGATCCCCCATGGTCCCCACAGGTTGATCATTAAAAGTTCTTAGTGATCAAAATTTTTCTATTGGTTCTAAAAAGATAGACATTTTAATGACCAAGACTTTGGTCTCTAAATGTATATTTTTTTAAAACTAAACTACTTGGTCCTCAAAGTATATACTTCTACTTACCAACATGCTTAGTTCCTAAAGTTGCATACTTTTACACACCAATATTTTGGTCCCTAAAAATTTAAATAGGGATCAATACAATTATCCTTTAAAGATGCATACATGAAGTTTATATTGGAACGTGAGACACACATCTAAATGAGATTTAAAGTTTACATCCAAAGCATGCATGATAATAAAACTGAATAATAAAAGAACATCAAAATATTTCATAATCAAATTAAAGTATAAAAGGTTGCAATGAATATAAAAGAAACAACTATTAAAGTGTCAAATATCACGAGTTAAAGTTCAACATGACAACATAGTAAAATTATTAGCCAACATATCTCTATCTTGTCAATTACAAAAGTATCTTGAAATGACAGTAAAAAATTAGGCAACACTTTCTTCTACATCATCTAGAGGTTGTTGTCCCTTCATTTTATCTTGAAGGTTGTCTCTTCCAGGAATATGTTCAAGGCAATAGCTGAAATGTCTTCTCAACTTTCAAGTCACTATTCACGTGGAGTTAGCACTAGGTTAAGAAGAAAAGAAACCGTGTCAGGAAGAAAAGTAACTGGAGTTACGCTGCATTAGGAAAAAAATGTTTTCTTTATTGAAAATGTTAACTCCACATGCAACTATCTATTAATAGTGCTAGCAATGACTAAATCTGGAAGATGAAACCATCAATATGGCAAGCAGCATATCCATAATAATTCTGTAACTTGTACCCCTGCAAAAAGACTTTGTAGTCTTAAATAATATTCAAATGATTTTACATATGTATATCACTACAAGAAACTAAAAGGACTAGCATGTGTGCCAACTACAAGCAAGGTGGATAAGAAAAATTACTCTGTCATATTAATATGAATATGTGATAACTAAAAAGAAGTTCATATTGTTAATATGCCCAAAACATCTCTGATATTGACTTATAATTTTCCAAACAAAAAGAAGAAAAACAAATTTAATTGAAAATAATCAAGACAAATTCTCGAGAACAAATTTTACCATATGCACTATTTGCAATAGCTGCACACAGTAAGCTATCATATGAGTTCCTCATGTCCAGCATATTCTACAAAGTGAAATACTTTCTTTTACCAAAGTGAACTGATTATAAGTGAAATACTTTCTTTTACCAAAGTGAACTGATTATGCTGATAAGTGTTATTGTATGATGGAGAGTGGAGACAGACAAAAGGTTAAGCAAAGGAAGCAAATTGGGGTGATTAAAGAGAGACGAAACATTGATCTCTTGCCAGACTAACTCCAACTACTCCATACTTTGAATAATAACTTTCTTCATAGCATATGTTCCATCCTCTGTACAAACAAAAAAAACTTGAATTAGATCAACACATCATATAGGAGATTTGGCATTCTGAAGCCCAAAAATTTGGTCAAATGTGAAGAAAGTTGCACCCTTGGATGAGCAAAATAAAATAAAAAAATTTCAAGATGGATGTTCAGATTAACAGTGGCTGATTGTATCTTGGAGAGGGAAGCCTCAACACTATCCTCGTTTTGACATACCATGTACACTGTAGCACCACTAAAAAAATGAGGACATGGCTTATGTATTAGCTCACATGCATCCTTCTAAGATAAAAGGTTCAGGCTGTTGAAAACTACAAGTTTTGGGTGATAACAGAAAACATTACCACGATGCTAGACCCTCTTGCCCTCATTATTTGAAGTGCTGAGAAATTTCTTTCATTTCTTTTTCATCTAATCCAATCTGAATATTGAAATTAATCTAGAATTAATATCAGGAATCCATCCACACTTAGGCGTGTCATAAGACTCGGCCAAATACTCTGATACTGCGGACAAATTCCTGCCATCATGGTACATGCGTTTTAGCTGTAAGCCCATAACACTCCGATTCACATTTTGTCCTTTACGCCAATATCTCCGTCACCATAGTTGGAAGAAGACACCTGCACAAGATGAACAACCTTTTTGTGACATTTCAACCAATATCTTCCCTACATCATTGACCCATCAGGCCTGGTCCAAAGCGTTGAACGCGTCCCCATGCGGAACGACTTCAGCATAATCAACCGAGATTAACGGTCTTTACATGGAGTGCTGAAGGTTACCTCATTGGCAACTATGGCGCGTGTTGATGGTGACGACAGAGCAAGGATCATAAGCAGGGATCGTATTCGGCTCCTCAAGCTCCGTCTCTGCTGCATCAATCGTTTCCCTCCAGAACCCTAGCTTCCCTTGCTACCGCCGCGAAAGATGCCGACGGCGAAGAATTGGGGCTGGATGCATGACCGCGACTCTCTGGTACTTGGATCATGGTTCTATGAATCGTCGGCAAATATGAGGATGAGTTTAAGAGCTGTCGTGAATAGGAAAGGGAGGAAATTTAGAATGTGATTTATGATTAATTAGATGAGCTTAAGAACCGTTGATATGTGATTTATGTTTGATTTTAGATGTAGTCTTTCTAAATCAAAACTTGATTAAATTAAGATCATTGAAAAAATAATAAAATTATGGGTCCAATCCATCCGGTCCCTATTAATTAGATTAATAAGCACTAATGTTACAATTAGTCCTCAATATCAAATTTATTAGGGACTAATGCTAAAATTGGTCACCTTAAATTTATTAATAGAGACCAACCAATCTTTTGTCTCAAAAATTTAGAAAATTAGGGACCATTTTCCAAATTGTCCCTAATAAATTTTAAACACTAACATGTAATTGGTCCTTAATGTATTAGTCTCTAAATCATATTTTTGTTGCAGTGTGATACTGATTCTTACCTGTTATAGAGTATTTCAATTTATGATGCCTTGATCGCTAAGAACAAACAAGGATTCGTGAACAGTACTTGTGCTTTGAAAGATTATGATGATCCGGTGTTGCAATATGAGTGGCAAAGGTGTAATGCACAATTGTGCTTTCATGGATCACAAGCACAATGGCGAAAGGATTGATTTCTAACACAACCTTTACTCAAGATTCTCATACACTCTGGCATGATCTCAAAGAGAGATTTGACAAAGAAAATGGAACGAAGATCTACTCGTTACAAGGGTAGATATACTCAATTATGCATAATACTATGTCAAGAGTGGATTATTATAGTAAACTGAAGATATTATAGAAGGAATTAGCATTATGGTTCCAGCTCTTCCAAAAATGGATCAAAATTGAGATTACCACAATTACCTACAGCAATAGAGATTGTATAAGTTTTTATTTGACCTAAATGACTGCTATAATAGTGTTAGATCTCAAATTCTCTTGATGAACCCAATAACATCTATCAATCATGCCTATTCACTTCTGATTGAAGCAGAGCAAAGACAAAATAAAGGAGGTAGTTCTAGTACTGTCAGTCTTTTATGCAGTCAAGTATCAAAATCAGCCACAGAATCAACCTGTCAGACCACAAAGAGATAATAATATAATTTGTGATCATTGTAAGAAGTTAGTGCAAAAAAAGTCAATGCTACAGAATTGTAGGTTATCCACTAGGTTTCAAGTTCAAGCCTAGAGGTCATACTCTAAAGATTGCAAATGTTGTTATGGCATAAGAGTCTACTGAAATAATTATTGAACAAACTATGAATTCCTAGCCAGAGTAGTTCCAACAGCTTATACAATTTTTTGACAGAAAGAAGCTTGTAGATAGTAAGAGTTCAGATAATGTTGCAGTAGGAGCTACTATTAATCACTTAGGTACATGTCTTTTAGCTGATTATGATAATGCAAATGATTGGATTCTTGATACAGGAGCCCATAATTATATGACATCACATAAAGATTGGCTTTCTGATGATGTTCCAATGACATTACCTAATGGAAATAAGTCTGTAGTGACTCATACATGCTCTTATATGTTGAACTCAAAGCTAATTTTGCGAGAAGTACTTTATATGTCAGATTTCAAATTTAATCTCATTTCAATATCACAGCTTACTAGAGATTTTCCATCAGTATCAATTATATTCACATCTAATTCTTGTGTTCTTCAGGAAGGTTGTAATGCGATGAGGAACGGATGAAAGGATTGTATTTTTTTTCAAGAAGAGAAGTTTTTTTAATGTTTACCTGTGTTTTAGAAACTTAGTTGTGGCATCATCAACATGGTCATATGCCATTACAGAAATTGTCTTTACTTTAACAATTACAAAGTTGTAATAAGAAATGTTCATTTCATTGCCCAGTTTGTCCCCTTGCTAGACAAACAAGACAATATTTTCCAATTGTTGAAAAAACTAGATCTTATAAAATGTTTGAATTGTTACATGTTGATGTGTAGGGCCATACAAGCATTCTATTTATAATGGCCTCAAGTATTTTCTCACTATTGTAGATGATAATAGTATATTGGCTTGGGTTCATTTAATGAATCAAAAGTCTGATTGTGGTGCCATTTTACAAAAGTTTATTATCATGATGGGAAAATAACATGCTGCTGAATCATAAGAAGTGATAATGGTACAAAATTCTTTAATTCCTTTTGCAAGATTTTTTTTTGCTTCCAAAGGTATTATACATTAAAGTTCATGTGTATATACTCCTCAACCAAATGGACTTGTTGAGAGGAAACATAGACATATAGTTGAAACAGTTAGAGTTTTGATTTTTCAATCATGTACCTACAAAATTATGGTGAGAAGTAGTTCAAACAAGCTTTTGAGAAATGCTTTGGTGCTCCTTCAGATTTGAGCTACTTAAAAGTATTTGGATGTCTTTGCTATAAGTTTCATAAGCCTTCTCCAGATAGGTTTTCGGAAAGGTCAGCAGAGATGTATATTTTGTTGAGTCATTTTTTCCTTTTGACTAGACATATCTTCAGCTACTCCTATTTTTTTTCAGATAGAAGCTGAAAGTTTTCATGGACCTGTGGATGTTAGTCACACAAAGTCACATGGACATGTGGATGTTAGTCACACAAAGTCACATGATCTTCATAGTTCAACATCTTTGTCTCCAAATAGTGAATATTCACTAGTTCTTTCACATGTTCCAGATTATGCTTTCCGACTGGTTCAAATGATGAAGCTCTATCAAAGAATAATTCAAATACCATAGTACTTTCTCATAATTCAGAACATCCAATAAAAAGAGTAAGGAGACCACCAATTTGGCATTGGGATTATATAGTTTCTAATTAGTTACTTCTGATATTTCACATGTTGCACATTCAGTACAAAACCATATATGTTATGATCATTTTTCATCAACTCATAAAGCCTTCTTAGCACGTCTTGCTATGGTCAAGGAACCAAGTTGTTATTAAGAGTTGGCTAGTGATCCACTTTGGGTTGAGGCGATGGACATCGAGTTGCAAGCTTTAAAATCAAATGGCACTTGAAAATTAGTTGAATTACCAATTGCAAAGACTTCAATTGGTTGTAAATGGGTTTATAAAATTAAGTTGACAGCCAATGGAGAGGTTGAACATTACAAGGCAAGGATTGTGGATAAAGGATACAATCAGATGGAAGGAATAGATTATAAGGACACTTTCTCTCCAATAGCTAAAGCGGTGACCATTAGAGCAGTTCTAAGTATTACAACTCCTAATAATTGGTCAGTTTTTCACCTTGATGTTAACAATGCATTTTTGAATGGTGAATTAGATGAAGAAGTGTATATAGATATGCCACTTGGACTTTGCATTAAGGAGGAGTATTCAGGAAAGGTGTGTCGACTTGTCAAATCTTTATATGGGTTGAAGTAGGCCTCTCGCCAATGGAATATTAAATTTACAGACATTTTAGTTAATTCTGATTTCCTGCAAAGCAGAACGATTACACCTTGTTTACTAAATCAGCTGGTGAGGCTACGGTGGTTATTCTAGTTTACGTGGATGATATACCTATCAGTAGAAACTCTGAAGTCTTAGTTCTTGAAGCTAAACAATCTCTGCAGACATTGTTCAAGATCAAGGATCTTAGAAGTTTGATATTCTTTCTTGGCATGGAAGTTACCAAATCTCGAGAAGGGGTAGCCATTACACAAAGGAAAATATTTTAGAGCTCTTACCAGATCTAGGACTCTCAACTTGCATGCTACTCCTCCCCCTTGAATAGAATATGAAACTAACATCTTATTTGTATGACAAGCATCTGAGTACTCAGGGAATTAAGTTAGCTGATGACTCATTACTTGATGAACCAGAGATCTTTCAAGGACGCCTGATTTATGTAACTCAGACATGACCAGATGTGTCCTTTGTTGTACATCATCTCAGCCAATTCATGCATCAACTAAAGATGTCACATTATGGGTTGACGAGGTTTATTTTTTCCTGCAGTTCAACTGAGTTGGTTGCTTATTGCGTCGCGGATTGGGCAGCTTACTCGTACATCAATGTCAGTTTTTTGCATTAAGCCAGGAAGTGCAATTATTTCATGATTCCAATTCCTTGTTAAGATGGATAAATAGAGAAATAAGAAGACTAGACAAGTTTCAAGAATGAGATGACACTTGAAATCTGTTCAAAAGCCTAACTTATAACTAGTGTCTGTATTTTTTTTTCCTTTCATTAGAAATATTGCAACTTGCCAAAGGGGACGATCGGAATGATGACATGCTACCTCGAACAAATATTGCAATTGAACTGTTGCAGTCTTTTTTCATTAATCTTCAAATTCAACAATATATTCATGTAAATAATGTGCTCCACCAGTTGCTATTGACTAGGACGAGGGAGAGAGGTGTAATAGGCCTTATGTGCCCTGCAGGTGGCAACCATTAATTAATGGCACTTATTTTGTTGCAAATGGCAATTAATTAGGACCAGAATTCCACTCTTATTTGATGCATGCATCATATTTTATAATGAATTCCGAATCATAGGGAGAGAGGGAACAAAACTAGATTCTTAGTATGCATTAATCATATTTCATCACCAACATCGATATCAAAAAGTTCGATATAACGGCAGTTAATATACACCGACATTTAACATGTTAAAGATATCAAAAACTAAACTAAATCGTCTTGTTCCTTTTGGTTAGTCGTATTGCCTCTTCCCTTCTCGGTCTACAGTTTCGATAGAACTCCATGTTTCGCACAAGTCCTCTCGTCTCTTCGCCAAGGCACACAGTTATGAGTGTTTCACAACATTCAGAATCTTTATCATTCACCGCATCATCATTTACGAGTCCTTGCTCGCCGTCGAGCCTCCCCGACCCCTCGGCCTTCGCCTCACGATCACCTCTTGGTCCTCCTCCCTCCGCCGCAGGGACGACGACAGCCGGGTGATCGAGTATGGCCAGCCCGATCTCGGGGCCGTCTTCGCCGGCGCCGTCAAGCTGCCTCGCGTCGAACCACCACAGGTCGACGAGCTGCCCCTCCGCCATGCCGCAGCCGCGGGCCAGCCGGTTCCAGCCGCCCATTACGCGGTAGCTGTTGCTCGACGGGATGTACTTCAGGTCCCCGGCGAACGATTGGCCCAGGCGGTTCACCAGCATGGCTCTGGCCGCGTACGCCGGAGGGCGCCGCCGGGCGCGGTCCTCGTCGGCCCTCGCGATGTTGGCCAGGAGCGACGGGACCCTGAGAGGGAGTTCGGATGTCTCCACCTCGTTCCTCTTCAGCTGCAGGCGGCTCTGCCCGCTGTTGACGTCGGACTTGGAGAGGGTCTTCTGGAAAAGGTACGTGGCCGGCTCCCGGACGCCGAGCTCTCGCAGCATGCCAAGGAACGAGCGCCTGTTCCCCTCCATCGCGTCCGTCGACTCTGCAAGTGCAATCTGCATGGAAACCACCGACCGAAGCCTGTTTATTTATAGGAGAGCTAAACGTATTAACAATTAGAGTTCGAATCGTATTAAATTCGAAGTAGAGCTAAACGTATTAAATTCCTGCACAAAGTCGAATTAGAGTTCGAACTGGGGAACGCTAAAACGCCATGAGATAATTGTATTAGATTTTTATATTTTTAGTTTCTTTTTCCTACATCTATAATCGAACAAATATTACGTTCTTTGAGTAATTTCATATACACTATGCGTATTTAAAATATAATAATTATTTTGTTTGTCTTTATTGGTTTTCTATTATATATAATAATAAAATTTGTTTTTATTTTTTTATAATTAGAAAAATTTTATGTTAGATCGGATTAAATCAGGTCAATTTTTAAAATTTTTTATTTTTATTTTTTTCCCTACACCCTGAAGTACCGTTCTTACACTTAATTAGCTAAAACAATACTCATTTATGAATTTCACATCTACGGATCATTTATCACTTATTTAAAATAGAATGACAATGTCAAAGACAAATATCTTATGTATTATGTATGATTAATAATACCTAATACATGAATATTGTTTTTCGTCATCGTTTCTACTTCTTCTTCTTCCTTTTTTGGTTTTTGAGAAACTTATATATCTGAAATGAAAATAGAAAAAAAATAATTCCCCTTAACCTAAAAAATTAGCAAATTAATCACTAACTATATATTGATCATTCATGTGCATATATGGTGGATATATCAAATTAGGCACATGATTTTGAAATACTTGTATGATTTATTCCAAGAAAGATCAACTTTCATAATTTTCGTGGTTCTCAGATATTTAGCATATCATGCAGTAGTAAAAAGATGTTATAATTTTATATTTGTTTATAATAATAGGATAATTTGCATAATTGAATCGTGAACTCATGAGCTTGATAAAACAAAGAAATGCGGGACAAATAAATAAAAGGAAAATTCATTAAAATTTGGTGGGTGTGTTTGGTACGAGGATTTTAAAAGAGAGTTAGTTCTCGAGAACTAATCGATTAGATAGAAAAGTTTGGGTTAGTGTTTGAATAAAAAGAAATGTAATGATAAAGATTTAAAAAGTTGATTTGATAAATAAGTTTGTGGGTATTTGAATAAAAAGTAATAACTAATAATATAATTTATTATTTTATGAGGTATAAAATTATAGTAAATAAAAACATGTTATTAATATTATAATTTATGTAAATCTTAAGATTCAAATATAATATAATTTTTTATAAAAATAATTGAACATCTTAATTAATAAAACATTTCTTAATTATTAGAACTAAATATTTTATAATTTTTAATTAATAATACTTAATATTTTTTTTATAAGATGACTAAGAATGTATAATTAAAAAATAAATGAAGTTAGGGAGTTTAAAGAAAAGAAAAAATGTCGGCTCAAAAGACAAAAAACAAAAGCAAAAAAAAAAAAAAGAACTTCTGATCAAAACTTTGGCCAGAGATTATGTGATGAAAATTTTCAAAGTTCTCGTTATATATGTTGTTTGACAAAATAAAGGAAAGTTCGACTCTTTGTTCAACAAACAAACACAGCTCAAGAGAAACTCCAAGATTAATTTCATCTTTCACTTCTTTTATATCTCCGTGATATATATATGTCGCGCTCATATAAAAAAGATGTTTTACCAAATTTTATAACTTGGTGTGATGAAATCAAAGTTGAGGTTAATTCTTTCCAAGTAGAATTACATTTTTGTTTCTCTTCTTCTTTTAAAAAGGTTGGAACTTCAGTCCTTATGTCATGCGATTTTAATTTTTATTGATCAAAGAAAAACATATAACACTATTTATTTTCTCTGCGGCATAATTGTACATCATAGCGAATCATTAATCTATTTCCACATATTTTCTCTCTTTAATTGTTGTCGCTTTCCATTGTTTCTTATGTATTACGCATTATCTCATAGAATTATTAGATATATTTATCATGTAGCTATAACTAAAAACTTAAAGAAAAAAAAAGTATTGGACAAATATATTGTCCCATTAAATATTGAGCAAGTTTCATATCCAATACCATGAGTTATTATATCAATATAAGAAAGAATGACACTTTAAATTTTATAACAAGTATACTTTTTTTGTCCATATTTATCGGTGTCCCAAACTATTAACACCCGACTAATCCGACATTCGAATCGGAGTGATACGAATAAACTCTAATCATAGTGGTGACTGGTGACTCTAAGAACTACTTACACCCAAGCAATGATCTTAGAGCCCTACTATCCGATTATGCCGATTATAATAAGTATACTTTAGCATGAATATTTTTAATATGGTTTGAAGTTGGGTCTTTAGAACACGAGTGAAATAAATATTTAAAAATAACAACTCACCATAGGTTTTATGCTTCATGTGACCCGAGAAAGGAGTGCAGAATTCATCTTCAAAGCAACAACATTATGCTATTTGGTTTCCATTTTTTTCAAGTTGACGATTTTCATTTCATTTCTTTAAAAATATTTCATATTTTTTTATCCTACAAAATACTAAATATGATACTTTTCGTTTCATCTTTCACATTTGTGATCCTACTGTTTTGCCGAGAATTACTATTATAGTTCAATATCCTATTCATATGGTTTTTCAGCACAATAATACATCATATATGCAGACATAAAGTTTTTATGAAAAAAAAATTAGCTAATAAATAAATTATATAAGAGTTCGCTAGCTCGAACTCTAATTTGAGTTTCTGCAGGAATCGTTTAGTTCACGAAGAACAGGCGCTCGTTCCTTCTCAAGCTGCGAGAGCTCGACGTCCAGGAGCCGGCCGCGCACCTTTTCTAGAAAACCCTCTCGAAGTCCGACGTCAACAGCGCGCAGAGCCACCTGCCAGCTGCAGAGAAACAAGGTGAAGACCGACCTCCCTCTCAAGGTCCCATCGCTCATTGTGAACATCGCAAGGGCCGACGAGGACCACGCCCAGCGGCGCCCTCTGGCGTACACGGTCAGAGCCAAGCTAGTGAACCGCCTGGGCCAAGCATTCGCCTGAGGACCTGAAGTACATCTCATCGAGCAACAACTACCACGTCATGGGTGGCTGGAACCAGCTGGCCCGCGGCTGCAGCATGGCGGAGCAATAGCTCATCGACCTGTGGTGGTTCGACTCGAGGCAGTTTGACAGCGCCGGCAAAGACGGCCCGGAGATCACACTGGCAATACTCAATCACCTGGCTGTCATCTTCCCTGCAGAGGAGGAAAGAGGACCAAGAGGTGATCGTGAGGCGGAGGCCGAGGGGTCGGGGAGGCTCGACGGTGAGCAAGCACTCGTAAATGATCATGATGATGATGCGGTGAATGATGACGAATCTGAATGTTGAGAAACACTCGTAATTATGGGCCTTGGTGAAGTGACGGGAGGACTTGTGCGAAACATTCAGTTCTATCAAAACTGTAGACCGAGAAGGAAGAGGCAAAACGGCTAACCAAAAGGAACAAGACATTCTATTTACAATGTCTAACAGCTAACCAATAACATTCCGTCCTCAGCACTACACATCGATTTAGGATTAATCATATATACACGGTGGATCTCATTTAGTAAACAGTATTGTACTTATAAGCAACAATATATACATCACAATCCAGATAATTACCTAATCTATTTAGGTAATTAAAAAGAAAATCCCATTTGAACCTACCCTTAACTGTTTTTTAATAAAGGCACAACTGCTATTTCTTTATTCACCCAAGCAAAGGCTGTTATCCCTTGCACGGAAGAAGAATTATATATCATACCTATGAAGTGAATTTGCACCTGTCAGATTATCAAGAATGAAAGCGACAGAAGTGGTTTATCACATCACAGATAATGTGTAAGGTTCACTACAAAGCCAAATTATACATGGTAGTCATAGTTTACTTGCAATAATTTGTTTACTTTTAATTGATTCACAAACTTGACTTACATCATATGCTCGTTTTACAATGAAATTTGAGCCGATGGATCTATCTTAATACATAGATCATGACAAGAAGAATGGAAATCAAATTAGTTCCTGAAGATACATTTTACAACCCTCATCAGAAGCGCCATCAGTGGCATTGTGAGTGTATCAAGTTTGATCCAGTATACTTACAGCTGAACATCGGCACGATCTAAACTCCATGGATGCATCATCATTTCATTGAAGACATCTCACGGACAAATTCCAACTTTTCTTATTGAGCTTCCATAGGCTTAATTGATCACTGAGATATATCCACATTTACCATCTGATGAGATCTTAAAAAGATTCTTAACTAGCATCTATAATCTATTTCTTTGGAGTTAGTAACACACAAGAAATCCTCCTGGAATGTTGAAGTTTTCTATTCAGCAGGAACAGGACCCAGATGAAAGGTATAACATGTTGCAAACATGCCAAAATACCTCTTCTCACAGAAAGCTCGTTCCAAGTGAAAGATCGCTTAAATTGGACAGGATCTGAGAACGGGTAGTCCCTATTTGTTGCGCAATGTCTAGCTGATCCTCCAATGGCAACATCTCATAACTGAAGGATGACCAATGAAAACATTAATTCATGGTACACAATCATGTCTAGAACACAGTTAAAAGGTAGAATGTAAACAGTTTTTGGTATGAAACAAAAACTTTAAAAAAAACATTGATACATTACCACAGGCCTGAGATAACTAAAGGATGGTTATTTGTTTAATTACAACTGTTTCATCTTGCAAAGATGGCATTCATTGCTCGGGGGTGTACACCAAATGAAATAGTCAAGGAAATCACAATGTTCTACGGATTCTATAAACTCAAGATGATTAGTATAGTTCAACGGATATTTTCTTACATTTGCATTGTCAAGATCAATTTACTTTTAGAAGAAAATCAAGACAACAAATTAACTGGGAACGCAAATCAAGCAATTTGCAGCAAACTCAATGTGAACAAGATCTCATCCTAGTCTATGTTTTTTTCACTTGAAAGCAAAGGGTACAAAACATATACATGAGAATTTATGCTGCATATTGGTTGTAATAAACACACAAAATTAGTGCCTAACGTGTGATATCAAAACAAAAGGCCACAGAAAGAGAAATTGATCATTGAATTGCTATAAATATTGATATTAGAAAAAACATTTGGAGTGGAAAATTTGATTTAAGCATCACATGACACAAACACACACTAAGCAGCCTTTCATTAGTCATAATCAAGTTATCAAGATGATCATTAGCAACACTATGCCTAGATGACCTATTAACATAGACAACTAACAAGAACCATAATTCTAGACAATAATGACATCGCAACTTACTGAGAAAGAAGTTCACAGTCTATCATATTATCAGGACCAGGACGATGTGCTTTTCCGTTTGAATGATATTGTCTGAATGATTTTGGATTCAGACCACATGTATGAGGCACAGAATCTACAAGTTTTTTCTGTAGAGTCTGAAGTCTTCGAAAAGTTAGCTCATCAAGTGGTGCAATACAGCCAATACTTCCTTCTAGCGTACTGAATAAAAGAGCAAATCTGTTGGTTTTGTCAGACACCAAAGCTGCATTATTTCTTTCAGGTGTAGGAAGCATCTGAAGGCGCAAAAACTTTGTCAAATGAGCCCCAGCATGAAATTCTGCTCTAGATAACAACTTTTGACCTTTCCAGCTCTCCAACATTTTTGGTGCATAATAGAAAATCTGCAAAAAGAAAATCTTAAGATTGTATGAAAAATGAATAAAGAAATATTAAATCTCTGGCTTAAGGATGTTCGACGATAACAGTTAGCACTTTGACTAGGCTGGACTCAGTTAAGTCGACGATTTACGAAATATGAAATATTTTCTCTTCCTCTCATACTTTTTCAAAAAATCTCTTAATATTTCATGTTCCCCTACACTCAAAAGAATTTTCATTTTGTACTTTATAGAAGATATTAAGGTATTACCTGAATATTCTTTTGGTGATCTGAAACAACAAGACTCAACGTAGTGCCATCAATCAAAAATTCAGTAGCATAACAGTCAAGAGAACCAAAATCCTTGGCAAGCAGACTTAACTGAGCGCCTTGCTCTTTCCAACTCAGAAAGTAAATGCTTTTATGAATGTCTCCTAACAGGATGAAATTCTTGACCTGAAAATATAAAAGATTTGCATTAACGCTAGTCAAGACATAAGAAAGTATTTGGAAATAAATGTATCTTACAAATTAATAGGAAAAGAAAATTAAAACAGACTTCTTGTTGTGGCTTGCAATTTGTAGATCGCATGCACCTCCACAAACAAAAACAAAATCCAGAGAAACATATCCTCAGAAATCTTACTACTATGAGGGTCAGCAGAAATATATATCCTTTCATATTAATGACTTTTGTCAGAAATCTAGCTTCATGGGAATTTTTGTCTGTAACATGGTGATTTATGTAATGACTTCAGAATTGAAGTCGACTTTGTTATGAGATAGAACCTAGTTTCCCTTTACTAGTTAATGACCCACTTAGACGTAAATGAGTATTTTGAACTTGATATTATATTATATATTATGGTTTTTCAAGGGTTCAATTATATTAGGTTGCTTCACAACTGCTACTCATAATTTTTTTTAAACAAATTGCTACTCATAATTTGTTATTCCTTCCTTGGTTTGGACTGTGACTCACTCACAAACTTTGGGATTGAACATTAGCAAATATGGACCGAAAGTAGCTTTCAACTAATTAATGTAAGCCAGATTTACACCTTTCTACGAGTGCTGATACCTACACCAAGAGTCTCAATGATATCCTATTTATCTTTAATATAAGATTGCCTTGTCTACTTACTGACTAATTTAGTTTTTTTTCTCGAGAAACTGACTAATTTAGTTAATTATGATACTTTGAATCAGTCAGATTTACAAAAGTATACATCTTCCTAATCTAATCTGGGATGATTGGATTTGGAAAAAAAAACAGCAGAGTTTCACTTAAATGGAGGATTTTGTGGTGAATATCTTGTAGTAATAGGTATTCCCTTTAAGATTTTTTTGGAGGGTAAGTATATGAAAGAAAACAATTTAACGAGCATATAAATATGACTTGTCATTTTGTTATTTGAATTTTTTAGTTCAGCCTTTGATAACTTGGATCCTGGGATAAACGGATCGCATACAAATAATTTCTTTTAGAAAAAAAGTACTTACTTTATTGATTGACAAGTAGGTGTAGATTGCAAATTTTCATACAAAGCATTACACTTAATAACTAAATCTTCAAGAGATACTATTTTATTGAAGTTCCAAATGTTGAACTGTGCTATTAACTTCGAACATTTTATGGGATATGCATATAAAAGTACCCTTTATGATAACAAATTACTATAATAGAAATACATACAATGTTCAAGCTCACGACATAAAGAGGAGCATCATAGAAGGCAACACCATTCAACTCAGTTCCGGTCCACTTGTGCAAGGTCAACTTTGGTCCTGATGCTATGAGTAAATGACCCTGAAGGGATGCAACAGCAGAGACTGCCCCCTTTAACTCCTTGGAATAAACCTCTAATACCTATCAATAAATATTGAATGATTAGTAACAGACCTTGTTCAAGAAATCATATTTAAGTAGAAAGGGATTATCTAAAGGAAATAACGATGATTAAGTACCAGATTCTCAGAATTATCCGTATTTTTGCCAAAGGAATACAGTAGCACTCTTCCTCTGGAAGCTACATCTTCTCCTTGTAAATAAGCTGTTCCAATACATAAAAGGGTCTCATTTTCATTCGTGGTTATATTCTGAAGAGTACAACAAAAGTGAAGATGTTAGTCAAACTAATGATTACTTAACAAGATGCTTTCACCTTAGAAATAAGTTCACAGGCAAAATTATTGGGTGCAGTAATATAAATCCTTCCAAATTCCAACAAATAAATTTTGAGCTTACAGATAATGTAACCACACGAACAGTGAGCGCATTCTCAAAGTTTTGCATTGGAATAGAGGCCTTTGTTTCCCATTGTCCACCAGATTTCTCTGGCTCCAAGATGCGGACTTCAAATTCCTCAACAGTGTATGTTTTCTGAATATCCTCAGAATTCCCATCTTGATCAGTCTGATGAGTCATATCCAAGTCCATCAATGAAGAAATGATTTGGTTTACGGGTTTAACAACCTGCAGAAACAGTAAAACAGATGAAATTGTGAAATTGTGAAAAGGTTCAACAACAAGCTTTATTTTCATAAAAACTGAAAATGCAATATTTCTTTTGTTTCTTTAGGAAGAGTGGAAACTTAATTTAAAGTAGAGCAAAACTTTAGTGTCAGTCTGCCACGAACACTCATTTTTTTAACTAAACATGTCATCGTGTTTCTTAAAGGGAAAAAGGATGACTAGATAACGTCTAGTCATGCATGAATGTATAAATATAAATGTTCAGGATGACGTACTTGTGGGGGAAAGTAAAAAAGGAACAACCAATGTGATGTCGGAGATGGAGTTGGAGATTACAAGACATGAAATTACTTAGAGTCCAAGTTTGATTTATTTTAGGAATTGAGTCTGAGTTATTTTAGATATTTAGTTGCTGATTAGTATTTAATTTTGGTATTTAATTGTTGTTAGTATTTAATTTCTGTTGAGTCAATATTTCCTTATCTAGTCTATTGAGAGTCCTAATTTTGTATTGCTGAACTCTATAAAAGGGAACAACTGAGTTATTTGGTGACAATTATTGTTATCCAGACTTTTCAGAAACAATTATTTCTTTCTCTTGATGTTCTCCAAGTTGCAGTGCAGATTCGTCTCGTGCTGTGTTTTCTTGACACCTTTGTGTCTCACGCTCGTCGTATGAGGTTGCTACGGTGACCCGCATGAATTAATTCTACTGCTGTGCCGCCCCCCCCCCCCCCTCCTCATCGACTGTTATCAGAGCCGATCAAGATCCACCCTCATCTCAAACCCTAATTTTGCCCTTAGCCAGCATCTACAGTACTGCTACAGTACCCATCGCCACCTTCATCTCAAACCCTAATTTCGCCCTTAGCCGGGCGTCTAGAGTAATCGTGATACAGTGCCGCCGGGCGTCTAGAGTAATCGTGATACAGTGCCACACTGCTACAGTACCCCCAGCAACCGCATCGCTACGGTACCCCTAGTTTTGCAAGTTGTCCATTGGTATCAACAGCCGCCGTTCTATACCATGGGTGATGCTCCTACCCTTGCTGAATTTGACGAAGTGAAGGATGAGCTGGCTATGATAAACGCCTTAGGGAAAATGTTGAGTACCTTGATGAACTGAAAAGGTTGGCTGAAGTTGAAGGAATATCACAACAAGTCAAATTTGTGACATCCTGCACAAGTGCAGAAAGAAATGAGCTCCTCGCACAATGTATCTGTGTTTTATATACTCCAAAGGTGATTTTGTTTAATAATCAATATTGTGACTGTCATCTGTTTTACTTGAATGCATAGCAGGTCAAGAAGCAAACTGAATCACTTTCATAAACAATTCTTTTTAAAGACATATCCAACAAATATTTGATGAATGTATATAAGATATTCTATTCATTGTGTTAAGGTTGATTTAGTTATAACTTTACATTTTTCCATCAATTTGAGTTCGAGATGTGACAGTCTGTTCTCCATACTATAAGCTCAGGCATCTGTATACTCACTGTTGATGATCTATCCTGATCAATAAATAGTTTGGCTTGTGATTGGTGGTGGATCTAACAATCTTTCTCACCTTTGCCCATCTTTCTTCTCCCTGTATTTCTCTGTGTTTGTCTAGAACCCTTAAACTAGAATAACTTTTTTAAGGGGTTTAATTAGTATGTGTCAATTGGCCATTGTATATAATTACTTTTCTCAGCAAAATTTCCATTTTTTGTATTGCTTCTAAACAACTCCGCCTATATTTTATAGCCGGTCCCAAGCCCGGATAAAGGAGGAGGGTTGTGTTAGGCCCCGACAGCCAACATAAAATCCTGTCGAATCTTATGAACATGGATCAAATGACGTCGTATGATCCATGTAGCCGACCCCACCTAGTGGGATAAGACTTTGTTGTTGTTGAAGGATGAGCTTCATCAACTCAATGAACGATTTAATGAGGTGATGACGCTGCTTCACGATCGACTGCCTCCTCGTGTGCAACCTGTTCCTCCTCAACAACAATCGAGACAGCCACTTCGAAATAGTCGTTTCCAACCTATTCGTGGTGGAGAACAAGAAGATGAAGATGATGGTCAGTTTGTGCAAAATAGACAAAGTTACCATATGAAGATGGAAATACCCACCGTCAATGGATAATTTCATATGAAAGATTTTCTGGACTGGCTCTCAGAAGTTGATAGATTCTTTGACAATGTTTATGTTCCAGAACATAAACAAGCCAAGATGGTAGCCTTAAAACTAAAAGCTAAAGCCTCAGCATGGTGGGATCAAGTGCAGATAATGCGTCTTCGGCAACAAAAGCAACATGTTCAATCTTGGGACAAAATGAAGAAGTTGATTAGAGCACGATTTCTTCCACTTGATTATCAACATATTTTATACCAACAACTCTGCAATTGCCGTCAAGGATCTAGAACTGTGGCTGATTATACAACTGAATTCTTTCGCTTAATTGCTCGTAATGACATGATGGAAAGTGATCAACAACAGATTGCTCGATTTGTCAATGGCCTGCGTTCCAATGTTCGTGATCGTGTTGAAGGGCAGATCACCTATACATTAGCTGATACCATTTCTCTTGCTGAAAGAATGGAGCGCCAAATTGAACGAGCATCGCATGCTGCATCCTTATTTAGCAGACTTCCTCTGCAAAAAATTCTGCTAGTGTTTTTTTTTTGAGAGGAAAAAAGATGACTACCAGATAGGTTGCCATCCGGGTATATATATCACTGAAACAAAACGTCATGTACAAATGTGTAAGGCTCTCCAGTAGAGAGCATCAAAAAGGAGAGAAAGATGACTAGATAATACCCCACTCCCGAAGAAGACAAAAAATGTGGTGTACAATATTGCTCGCCTGACATCTCTCCCCATAAAAAATGACGCGGTTGCGCTGAAGCCAAATAGCCCAGGCACCGGCCAGAAAAGTCGCAAAAGGTACGCGCCAGCTCTGTCTCTGTGTACCAAGCCTCCTCATAGCCTGCCAGAAACCCCCCGCCGACAAGGGGATAACACAAGTAAAACTCGTCCGAGTCCACACCTCCCGGGATACCCGACAACTGAAGAAAAGGTGAACCACGTCCTCCTCCATCTCCCCGCACAAGACGCAAGAGGTATCCGCATGGGGTGCCCATCGCGCTCTATAGACCCGAGTGAGGATCCGCTCATGTTGCAGAAGCCAAGCCAGGATCTTGACTTTCAGCAGCACCCGAGAACGGCAGATGAGCCTACAGTCAGCTCTGAAGTCCTCCGAAGCTGTGGAGTCAGGGAGGAAATGAAGGTAGAGTCTGCGCGTCGAGAACGGATCAGATGCCCAGATCCAATCGTCCGACCGCGCCGGGTCCGGACGGAAGGGGGCCAGCCGCCGGTGGAGCTCCAGTAGCTCGAAGAAACGCTGATCAGATAATGGCGATCCGAAGAGGGGGGTCCAAGAGCCGGTGCCCGGTCCACCACTCTCATACCAACACTCAGCCACTGACGCATCCGGATGTGCTGCCAAAGCCCATAGTCGGGGGAAGGAGTCAGCAAAGGGGCCCCCGGGCGTCCAATCATGCCGCCAGAAAGAGAAAGCCGTCCCGCAACCGAGAGATGAAGTCATGAAGGGGCGCACCAAAGGGAATAACGGTGCCAGCCCCTTCCAAAAAGAGGAAGCTCCAACTAAGACGGCATTGAAAGGTGCAACTTCTGCGACCACAAATGAACAACCTGTTGATAACATGGCAGCCAACGCTTCAACGGCAAGAAGGGCGAGCAATCCTTATACTCAACAAAATACTATCACATGTTATAGATGTCGTCGTCCTAGACATCGGTCTAATGAATGTCCCCAACGTCCTACTGTGAATTTAACACAAGGTGAAGCAGCGATAGATGACGAAGAAGATGAAGATGAGAATGCTGATGATATTGAGTACGCAGACAAGGAAGGAGAGCATGTGGCCTATGTAATCCGACACCTCATGCTCACACCAAAGAAAGAGGATGACATACAAAGACAATATTTTTCGGACACGAGGTACTGTTAAACTCTGTGATATAATTATTGATAGCGGGAGCTCGAACTACATAGTATCACAACTAATGGTAAACCATTTGAAATTGGAGACAGAACCTCACCCCTCCCTTTATAAAATTGGGTGGATTCGAAAGAATACTGAAATTGAATTTTACGCTACGTGCAAAGTAGCATTTTCTATTGGTAAAAGATACAAAGATGAACTTATCTGTGATGTAGTGGCTATGAATACATGTCAACCGATTCTTGGGCGACCTTGGCAATCTGTTACTCACAATGTTCATATTAATTCCTATTCTTTTCAGAAGGATGGACACCATATCATATTAGCTCCTCTTACCGAAGGAATTCAGTCGAAACCTAAACTCAACAACCGCACATGTATGATAGTTGAGCCTAAAGAATTTCCTATAGAAGTTCGATCTGCTCAAAAGTTTTTGCTATTCTGGTGAAACCAAAGAGTTCTGACTCTTCTTACAACTGTAGCTCTCCCGACATCCTCAGCTCAACGCAACATCTGTTAGACGATTTTAAAGATGTCATGCTAGAAGAATTGCCACCTGGTTTATCATTGTGTGGAGCTACTATTTTCTCCAAGTTTGATCTAAGGGGTGGGTACCATCATATTCGAATTCGAGAAGGAGACAAATGGAAGACAACCTTCAAGATGAAAGAAGGCCTCTTTGAGTGGCTTGTTACGCCCTTTGGCCTCTCAACTGCACCAAGCATCTTCATACGTCCCATGAACCAAGTCCTGAGGCCGTTCATTGGCCGATTCCTAGTAACACAACTGTTGTTCTTGGGGTTCTTGATTGGAGCTGACGACATAAAAGTCGACCCAACCAAAGTGCAAGTTATCTCTAAATGGCTGACGGCAAAGAATGTTGCTGAAGTGCGAAGTTTCCATGGTCATGATTTTTTCTCCGACGAGAGTGGTTCATAGTTGGCACTTACAACAAATTTATTCGAGTATGTTCTAGAGGGATGCTGATGTTACTCGCTTGAGGTCGAGCTCTTTTCAAGATGGGGGGTACTGATGTAGATGGAGTTGGAGATTACAAGACATGAAATTACTTAGAGTCCAAGTTTGAGTTATTTTAGGAATTGAGTCTGACTTATTTTAGATATTTAGTTGTTGATTAGTATTTAATTTTGGTATTTAATTGCTGTTAGTATTTAATTTCTGTTGAGTCAATATTTCCTTATCTAGTCTATTGAGAGTCCTAATTTGTATTGTTGAACCCTATAAAAGGGAACAGCTGAGTTATTTGGTGACAATAATTGTTATTCAGACTTTTCAGAAACAATTATTTCTTTCTCTTGGTGTTCTCCAAGTTGCAGCGTACATTCGTCTCGTGCTGTATTTTCTTGACACCTTTGTGTCTCGTTTTCTCTTGCGTGCCAGTTTTGATACGCTCATCGTATTAGGTTGCTACGGTGACCCGCATGAATTAATTCTGCTGCTGTGCCGCTGCTGCCCCCCTCATCATAATGTTGATGAAGTCAATAAATAGATAACTTATTTGTTTTTTAACTTAGGTTACTAAGATATGAAGTTTAACAATCACATATGTGGCTTTCTGTATTTGTAGAAGATGAGGTGGAATTTTGGGATTCGTCCATCGAATTTATGCAAGTGGTTTTAGAAGGATGGTGAACAATATCATCAGTCATTTAAGTCATACAACATACAACAAACTATAAGTGTTCAACCCCACTCTTTTATCAATGATTTAGCATAATATGCAATAGTCACAACATATCGATGCTCTCCTCCAAAAATGATGTTAATTTAATGTAGCCAAATAGTCCAAAAATATGCCATTGCAGTTTCCTTCTAATATCTTCAAAGACAATATCGAGTACATATTTAAGTGGTATTAAGAAACTTACAGGTACTGATACAATAAGCGGATACAGATTCTTTTCAGCATAGTATGTGATCTGATGTGGAGTACCCCTCAGAGGGATCTGACAGAACAATTTGATGAGTCGCTTATAAATGAAAGAATGTAAGGAAACAATAAGTTAATGCGGCATCACCTTCTTCACTGGCCAGTAGTTATTGTAGTTGCATAAAGATGGAAGCTGGCAGATCTTCAAATAACCCTAAGAAACGATATGTTCTTTCACTTTCTGTTAGCATATCTTGCAAAAAGACATCTTCATGGACAAAGTAAAATAATCATGCATTCATGTACAAACTTCATACCTGCGATGTGACATATATAAGCCCATGATTACAATTAACATTGTGAAGAACAGTGAAGGCCACTATGGAACCATCACAGAGCTGCACAATATAATATATGCGAAATTAATCAATGACAGAGGTTGCCAATTCCTTGGCTGTAATGAAGAAAATTGACGCAATACATTCAACCCAGAGTAAATGATGAATGTTGTAAACTTATACAACTTAGCAATTTGGCATTCATCAGAAGTTTCTTGAAAGAATTTGTAAGTTCTCTAAAATAATATTCCTCGTTCTTACAACAATGTACAAATGAAGCCGAGATGTTTTATTATGCATACCTGTGGATGGACCCGTAGCCGTTCTCTGCAAAGCATAAACCATGATGGTCTTGACCCAGCAAGGAACAAACCTTGATAGCCTCCAACATTCTTAAACATTGTGATTCTTGGCCTTGCAGCAAGACTTGAAGTTTCTTCTCTTGCAGTGACATCAACAAATACACGAACAAATCTCAAATTCCAAAGCCTTGAGGTGCTTATATTACTAAGCTCAACAGAAGCATCAGCAGAAACTGGATCTTCAGATTTTAATGTACTTTCCAGGCCCTCAAATAAGTAAGCCTGATAACATAGCATTGTTCCATCACTGAGGATTCCGAAAAGAAAAGGTCGACTATGCTGTCCACTCCATCTTTGCATAGCTAACTCAACAACCTTCATATTTTGTAGTGGTTCCTTTCTCAACTGTCCATTCAGTTCATGTAAAGTTTTCTTCATAAAATTCCGAGTTAAATGCCCCCTGTGATATTTATCCATGAGATGACTGCCCCCAGAAATGAAATTATCCACAGAATAAACACATCTAAAATTAGGGACATCAAAAATCTCAAGTGTGCCACTTTCATAGCAGACCAAACAATAAATGTCACCCTGATCATTGTATGATCCATCATGTCCATCAACTGGTTCCTCAACTCCAGTGGAAAGCCAAGCATCTGTACTTGTTTTGCGAAGCCACGGATCTGGCCCTTTGTCATGATAAAGTGCACAAGCAGATATTGCTTCAGTTGAACTTGCAAATGCAGCTGGGACATTGAGAGAGACCGTACAGGTAGATGGATCTAAAAGGGAAAGCATAACTCTCAGCCAAAAAGGACCACCAGCAGTTTGAGGATGAAACTAAAATGATCAATATTAACATTCAAATTCCCAAGATTAAGCAAAAATGAGAGGAAATTGAAGAACCACTAAAATAAGATTAATTAACCAATAATGTGTGAGTACATTTTGAGGACAATGTCAAACAAATATGTTATAACATGAAACAGTACCTCCAACAAGAAGCTGTATACTTCCATCAGTCATTTTGAGTAACACATAAGGATCAGCAATAGAAACAGATGCCACCATTGATGAATCAGAGTTTGAACTAGAGTCAGGATTATGCACGCCAAAAGTCAACTCTTGAGTCATGTATGAACCATCGAGAATACGAGCACCACGTGAAAATATTTGCACAACTCGACGCCTAAAGAAAACTTGTATTAGCTGGGAAAAGTCCATATAAAGAATTTATAAAGCTTATGAAAGTTATGAATATAAAATAAACTGAAATCATTGCTCCACAAATAGTCAGAGTTGACTATGAAAACAAACCTCAATAACTAAGGGTTACTGCTGAAAGAACATGGTAAAAAGAGTAACAATGTAGATGAGGACAATGTCCATACATGACATTTCCAGTAAGAAATGCAATATTGCTGAAAATATAACACTGGAAAAAAGTTGAAAGAGAATCAATTTCTGCAGACAGGAGCATCCCATACAAGATTATACCAATAGCAAGGCCCCTATGACTTAAACAAGTCTAGTCTTTAATAAAGATCCAGTTGACATATAGTCTCACATCGAAGATAAATGTACACTAAATTTCCATTTCGTGATACAGGTCTTTCATACTGACAAAGTGTATAAGTTAGATATTTTCATGTGAACTGAATGACATGAGTAGTCATCCAACTTGTATTAAATCCTAAAATTGTGAAATGTATGAGGGGTATGAACCAAAAGGAGTAAATAAAAAACAAAAGAGGTATTAGCCCCAAATGACATATAAAAGCATTTTGGTATTAAAATAACAGGCTGTGATATATACAACAACAACAACAACAAAGCCTTATCCCACTAGGTGGGGCTGTGATATATATATATATATGTATGTATATATCACCAACAATATTTTAATAGGGGGCTATCAGAAACAACATTATTAGAGTGATACTTCTTTTCCGAAGAAAATATTTCATTTGAAATCATTCACCTTCCAAACAAGTTTCCTGCAGCAAGTGTACTTCCTTGGACAAAGTAGTCGACGGTTTCAGTAACCTCACCAAGATCATCAGCTGTCTCAAGAACCTAGGCAAAAAGAATCAAATAGATAAATTTTTTTCTCAGAGATACATATATAACAATGTAACTCAACAATAAGAAGCACGTGTTCATTTTACACAAATAAAAGAACAAAATGGAGCCATTAACACCTACGGAGTAAAATAAACAAAATCGGAAAGAAACAAGTGGAAAAAGGGGATCCCAATGAATGAAACCATCTATTTATAGTCAGAGAACACAAT
This sequence comes from Pontederia crassipes, assembly GCA_030549335.1. Lineage (NCBI taxonomy): Eukaryota > Viridiplantae > Streptophyta > Magnoliopsida > Commelinales > Pontederiaceae > Pontederia > Pontederia crassipes. The sequence goes on along the minus strand of CM060188.1, from coordinate 7,366,675 downwards.
AAGCTAAAAGAAATGAATAACTGCACCTTTCTTTTTGTGAAATGAAATAAGTCAAGAATTTTTTACCGACAAATTACTATAGACAGAAGATACAAAAGATTCAAGGATTGCAAATGAAATAAAAAATATCTAGCATCTACACAAGATCTATGCATGTAGTACTTCAAGATTTTGAGAAAGACATACAATTTGATCATAGCATGAAGATTTCATAACTTTTTTACAGTATATTTTTATGTTTATATATATGTATATTCTAAAGGTCTTTGAATAAGTTGTACTTCTACGAGACAAATAATTAATCAATCTTGACAATTTTTGTATCTGTTACAAGAATATTCAACATTGGGAACTATAATACAAACTTATTTGATCATAACAGGAAAAATAACACTTCAGCAACTTTTACTTTTATCTCAAATTGATTAACTTTTTTCGGTAACACTAAAATGATCAACTTTTGAATCTGGAGCGGATCTATCATCCATTAACATCCTAGAATTTTTCGACCATGTGCTGACAAGGCACAATCATGTCACACAGTCAATTGAACGAATTTTGGGGAAATAAAGTTGCACACTTTTAGAGAAAAACTTCGGGAGAAATAGGGAAAATATATTTTTGCACAGAAAAACATGAGCTGGTTTCCACATTGAGCATTTTCCATCGTGTAAACCATTCATGTTTGAATCCAGAATATATGGCCAGTTGTAAATATCATTAATAAACGGATTACAAATATCGATAGCAATCTGCATGGAGGAATGACGTGTAATATGTTAAAAGGACATGAGAGGCATAGCGGCAGACAGTCTAAAAACAAGCTACCAACCCAGAGTTTCTACTTAAATTACTGCAAATGCTTTGATTTCTTTGACTCTGCCTTCTCAGCTAGAACCAAGATTGCCAAGATCAGAATCCTACTAAAGATCATAAAGGATCCATAGCTAAAAAGGAAAATACCATATAAGATCTCTCCACCACAAATATGACAGTTGTGATAGAACCAAATATTTATCGCACACAGCCAACTCCAAAAGTATTTAAGATTCCTGAGATCAGGTAAATACCCTCGCACTTCATATGCTGGGAGAAATTTGAGGTCATAGTGTTTAAGAAACTAAATGCAGAAAGGGCCTATAGTGTGCTTCTCTCCACAAAAATTTTGCATGTTCCTTCTGAGTTGATGGATTTCATTTTCTTATGACAGAATTGACGCGTACTCTGTCATTCACAGACAACTTTAAGAGCACCCCACTAAGTCTCCACCGAGCTCAAATGAATCCCCAGTCTTTTTTAGTATTTTCTAGTAAGAAAAGATGACTAGATGATATCAGTAATCAACAAATTGTACTTCTGTGAAGAGTAACAAATTGTACTTCTGTGCAGATGATTTCTTTGACTCTGTGCAGTAAATAAGACACTTCAAAAGTAATCCTTTCTTGATCTCTTTACAGAATGTAAACATATCCAGATTTGTATCAAAATCACACATACTCTTACATTAACAATAGAGTCTAAGGTAAAATGGCAAAATAGCTACTATGAAAATATGCCTCTTATGTCCTCTGAAATAGATATAAAAAAGAAACCTATGCACACAGATAGAGTACAGATCAGAAAGAGTAGATTTTACATGGATTCATGGCACTGGAAATATTAATGGATCGACTTAAAGATATAAAAGAGAGCATGGTCTTGGAGGTGGCGAGGCTGCTCGGGAACCCCCTCTCCTGCTCGCTTCAGCCGCTTGGCTCGCCGGATGTCTCCATTGCCACTGTTGAAGTCGAGCTGCGCCCTGGTTTCCGCATCCCTCCAAATCTCACGCTCCACGCGGGCACCGGAAGTTTCCTTCTCCGGCTCAGTCGTGCCGGCAGCACCTCATCGTGGGCAGATGTCGTCATGGGTCAGCCTGTCCTGTCTCCGCGGTCGACAGCCACCAGAGGTCCGCAGGCACGCCAGCCTGTCCAACAGCAGAGCATCAGACGACCACAGCAGAGCCGTACCTCGGACGCCCGTGCCACCATTCAAAATCCCTCCCCCCATACAACCCTAATCCAGCCGAACCTGCAACCTCCCCCCATCCACAACTCACTAAACCTGGCCCCAACAACCCAGATGACCCCGCGCCTGACCGTAGCCCAACCCACCTTCACCCCACAACATCAGAACCCAACCAGCACCCACCCAACCAACAAATCTGACCAATCCGCCCAACTGAGATGCACCCAAACCAAACCTGAGTCCAACACTAATTCTCAGACCAGGGTGCGACCTGACCTGGTCACGTCCTCCACCACCTTTGGCGCCGACCCGATGCGTACCCTCCTCCATCCTGACAAACCGCCGGCAACAGTTTCGCCTCCACCTTCGCTGGCATCGTCTCCCACCCTCCGTCAAATGCTGAGATCCCCTCCGCCTCCTCCACCTCTCTTATCTCCACTGGCGGCTCCACCCTCCCTCATCCAACAGCAACATCCAGACATCAACCAATTGGCGACCTCCTCCCCTTCCCCTTCCCTACCCCCTCTGGCTCCACATCAACACTCACTGACCTCCCCCCCATCCCACCCATCTCGGGTAGCCATGGTTGTCGGGCCCCCGCTGACAGCAGTCTGCACAGCCCGGAAGGGGGAATCGGAGTGCAATACTATCAGCGCTGGCGCATTCTGCCTGGAGATACCTCCCTGTCCTCACAGCTGGATAGTGATGCTCGGCTGCCTGCCTCTCCCCTCTCACTGAGTGCAGTTGATGCGGCAGACCCAGCTGGCGACCAATGCCCCCCTATAGACCCACCAGATGAAGAGGTGAGGCAGATGGCAGATGGCAGCTGCAGCAGGTTTCCGCTACCTGGGCAGGCGGCCTAGAGCGCATGCGGAGGCCACATGGAAGCTCAGAAGACCATTACACCGCCTTGTAACAAGAAGAACGGTAAATGGAGACAGGAGTTCCCGCATGCGGGGGGTACCACTGTGTCCTTATGAAGGTCCTCACCTGGAACGTCCGTGGCCTTGGCGACGTGGGGAGGCGTGGCACCCTTTGCCGCTACATCAGGGAATGGGGGGCAGATGTGGTGCTCCTTCAGGAGACCAAGTTATCAGATTGCACCTCGTTGATGTGGAGACAGATTGGCGGCCCTCGCATTTCTGAGTTTCTCTCTTCAGCGCTATCGGCCAGTCAGGTGGATGTATCATTGGCTGGCGGGCAGATCAGTTCACCTTAGTTGATTCTTGGGCAGACCGGTTTTCGTTGTCTGCACGCCTACGCCAGAGTAGAGATGGCTGCTCGCATCTGTTGTCTTAGTGTTTACGGCCCATGTTCTTCCTCTCTCCGTGCCACCATGTGGGACGAGCTCAGGTCTGTTCGCACTCGCCTTCCGGATGCTCGTTGGCTGTTAGGGGGTGACTTCAATGTCACGCTTGACATGGAGGACCGGCCTACCATCCGTCAAGGGAGGGACTCCGCCGCGGAGGAATTCAGAGACTTTATTGATACTCAGGAGCTGGTGGTTTTCCCTGCCACCAACTGTAGATTCACATGGCGGAGCACAGCTACACCCACAGCGAGGTCGAGGCTTGACAGATTTCTGGGATCGCTCGAGTTAGCCGAGGCTCATTAGTTGGCGGATGTTCAGGCGCTAGATAGACCGTTCTCGGACCACACCCCACTTTTGTGGCGGTCCAATGACGGTCAACCCCAACGTTCTCTTTTTAGATTTGAGCGATCCTGGCTCTTGGAGGACGGTTTCCGACAGGCGGTTATCGACCATTGGCAGAGTGTTCCGGCGTCTGACTCCGCCGCCAGGACGATTACCACCAGGCTGGACAGCTTGTGGACCTTTCGGAGGCAGGTCCAGGATGACAGGGAGAGGCGTCAGACAGAGGCTTTGGGGCCTATCACACAAATGGACCGACTGGAGGACGACCGCCACCTCACGGAGGCGGAGCTAGAAGAGCGCAGGGGTGCTCAGCAGATCATTCATCTTAAGGACAGATTGGTGGAAATTCAGTGGAGGCAACACTCACGACACACTCACGACAGTCTTGGCTTCGGGATGGCGACGCCAACACTCGCTTCTTCCACCTATATGCTAGCTCTCGCCGGAGGGCGAATAGGATTGACCGATTGGAGATTCAGGGGCAGCAGATTGTTGGCCACCAACCCATCGGGACAGCCATTGCTTCTTATTATCGGGAGTTTTACAGGCGGCAACCTCCGAGCTCCTGGAGGTGGTCCCCTGGGGACATCTCCACTCTTACTGGTGCTCAATCTTCTATTTTATCACAGGCCATCACGGAGGATGAAGTGACCCAAGCGCTCGGGAACCTCAATGCAGATGCATCGCCAGGACCAGACGGCTTCCCACTCTTTTTCTATAAGGAGTTCTGGTCTACCCTTCGTGGGGATGTCTTGGATGTCATTCAGGAGTTCGCTGGCGGGAATCGGGGCTTCGAGCGCCTCATCATATTCCTGTTCTTCATGCCGCCCAAGCACACGCCGGCGGAGCGTGTTGAGGACTATAGGCCGATAGCTATATCCAATTCCATCTACCTTCTGGTGGCTAGGGTATTGGCTAACCGACTTCGGGAGGTGTTTCCTGACCTCATTCATCCAGCACAGTCAGCGTTCATCCAGGGCCGTGGTATCGTTGACAGCTACTCCACTGCTACAGAGATCATAGCACATTGGAGGAGGACCGGCGCCCCCACCTTCCTATGGAAGGTAGATTTCTCTAAGGCTTATGACATCGTTTCATGGTCATTTCTTTGGCACTCACTACAGGTTAGAGAATTCCCAGCGACTTGGATCACGTGGATGAAGCGATGTATCACTACTGCCTCATTCTCTGTTTTGGTCAATGGGTCTCTGGTTGGTGGCTAGGTGCAACCCCAGAGGGGGGTTCGACAGGGCTGCCCGCTCACATCTATGCTCTTTGTACTTGCAGTTGATGCCTTAGCCAAATGCACTCGGGCTTCATGTGGGGCTGGGCTACTCAGGTTTTGCCGACAGCCTTGTTCCCATCTTGCAGCATGCTGACGACACGGTCTTCTTCATTGAGGGCTCGGCCCAGGAGGCCAGACGGGTGGCTATATTAGTAGAGCTTTTTGGTGCTGCATCGGGGCTCCAGATCAACCATGCTAAATCCTCATTCATCCCTTTTGACATGGTCCAGACAGACGTTGATCGTTGTGCGACAGAGCTTCATACTCCGATTGCTACCCTACCGCTCACCTATTTGGGTCTTCCACTTTCCGACCGACGCATAGGTTCCCGAGGTTGGACTCCGGTTATTCAGCGACTTGAGCACAGACTCCATGGATGGACCTCCAGATTATTATCACGGGATGGCCGGCTTGTTCTCCGATTTGTTCTCTCGGCTTTACCCATCTACTACATGTCGGTTCTGTTGATGCCTGGTCAGGTACAGAGACGGATTGACTCACTGAGGAGCAGATTCTTTTGGCAGGGGTGCGACTCTGACCGCCGAGGAGTCCACTTGGTTGCATGGGATACTGTCTGTAGGCCCACGACTCAGGGGGACCTTGGAGTTCGTGACCTTCGTATCACCAACTGGGCACTCCTTGCCCGGTGGGTGGGTCGGATCATGGGGCCAGCTGATAGCCTTTGGAGGACAGTTTTCTTTACTTGCTATGGACAGGACCTATCTTGGGCGTCTAGATCTGTTCTTCCTAGGGGGGCTTCATACTTCTGGAGGGGTGTGGCATCTATTCTCCCTCGGATGCGTCCTTTTATGGTTCCCTCCCTTGGATCCGGACAGGTTTTCTCCTTCTGGTAGCATGACTGGATCCCTGGAGGGCCCTTATCGGTGGCTTTCCCTCGGCTATATGCCTTAGCCACACATCCGGGTGTGACTGTTGCAGACACTTGGTCTGACTCAGATGGCAGGGGCACTGGTTCTTGGACCCCCATCTTTGGCTCTGCACTATCGGTTCAGCGTTTCTTGGAGCTCCTGGCTCTATTTCAGCAGGTGGCCCCAGTCCGCCCAGACCCTTCCAGGTCTGATGGGTGGACTTGGATATCGGAGTCCTTCTCAGCTCGTAGTCTCTATCTTCGCTTTCTTCCTGCGCCGCCATCCTCTGATGCACTATGGACTGACTGTAGATTGATATGGAGACTCCAGGTGCCGTTGAAAGTCAAGATTTTTGCTTGGCTCATGCGGCGGGACAGTCTCCTCACCAGGGTATACAGATCGAGATGGGCACCACACGCAGACACTTCTTGCCCCTTGTGCCTTTTATTGTTATATGCATACCTGGATGACAACCACAATGGGAGTCATCCTTTTCCCTCTCAAAAAAATAGTTGCATAAACAAAAATATCAATAGAACCAACTTTTTTTAGAAAAAAGAGGATGGCCATCAATTTATACAGCCATCCATTATTATTAATTAATTAATTTGTACATGTATACCTCATGGAAAAATACAATGCAACTTTGTGTTGTGTCAAATTGTCTATCCACATTTGAAACATTTCAAAGGTTCAGGATACAATATTTTCTATGTAGCACCTAATTCCTTGAGAAATGAAGTTATTTCCAAGATTTTGTTGAACTGACTTATGGGCCATTTCATTTTATATAACCCAGATTTAACATTAGAATGAAATAAATTTATGTTGATTGCGACGTACTTTTGACAAAAGGTTGCATTGTGTGTTTGTAGTTTGTCCCATGGTTATATCAGTATGTTACATCACAATAATGGTCAAACATCAAGTTAGGGGTCACAGATTTGTAAAGCACTCATACTGAAAAAAGAACTCAAAGCAATTCATGTGGCCGAATTTCCTGTGCTGATACTAAATGTGGACATTGATGGAAAAGGTTATATACCTCAACATTATTTGGAGGACTATCAAATAAGGAAGAGTGACCCTCATTCACTCTTACCTCCCCTCCTCTTCAGGAACCATTACAAAAAATACTTTGCATGTTGCAGCAAAGCAAATTCCAGCTCCCTTCATTTTCCTTTTTCTTTTTTGAGGAGTCATTTTCCTTTTTCTTGTACCTCACTTCCTTCCAATTCTTAGCTATATTTTTCAATTTTCTTTTCCTCTACTTGTTGGGACTTTCAAGTAACATGGGAATGGCATAACACAGCAACAGCATTTATCAGCCATTCCGTGACAGATAAATCTACATTGCCATATTTCACTGATACACATTTGAGACATTGTAAATGATAATGCATACGAGCAAGCCAAAAGATTCCCACAGCACGAACACACAAATACAGATACAGTAGATAAGAGAACTGTTTCTTATTCTAATGGTTTAACAATCTCTTTTTATAGAAGACAGATGCTATCTTAAGGGAAGAACAAATATGTTGAGATAAAAGATTCAGCTCACAAGGTCAACCACATGTTAATACTATATTGATAAGATCAAATAAGTCAGCATACCATTGTTCGACTCTCTAGGCTTATTATTAGATAGGCATGACATTCATCATCTTCTGCCATTGCTTTTGAAGAGTCAGTTGTATGACTACGTGAACTCTTATGGTACACAGTCCAAATTCCTCTGCAACCAGGTAGCTCAACCTGTAGATCAAACACATAGTTAAAACCACCAAATTAACAAATAGTAAGGATCAACAACCAGATAAGATTATGTTTGATCTGACGAATCATAGAATCGAAAATTTCCTCCCTTCCCATACTTAATAAGTGCAAAGAAGATGGTACAAGTGGTACAAGTGACTTTGAACTCTTGCATGACCCGGACATTGTTGCTTTGGTGGCTCAGGCCTGTGGTGTCAGGCGAAAGCGTGTCTGCAATTGTTCAAAAGTCGTGTGCTGTCCAAGTGGGGTAGGCAGCCTGGTGTCAGCGACACTTGAATCGATCATTTGCGCACTCTTCAGGAAATAGGAATTTTCGTTTTATGGGATGACCGTGTGGCTGTTGCCAATTGCTTTCATTGGCTATTTTTTGGCTGCGACGTCATCGGGGCTGCAAGAGCGTGGGTGGTTATTGGTGCACGGAATAATGATGTCATCTTTGATATTGAGTAGTGTGATGTTGTCATTCTGTTTTCAGGCCTTCTGTTGGCCTTTCTATCATACTTCTTTTGTAACTCACAATATTATTAATGGAACTTCTGGATGACTACCTTCTTGCTAGTCGTCCTTTCTCGTTTCAAAACAATAACAACAACAACAACAACAACAAAGCCTTATCCCACTAGGTGGGGTCGGCTACATGGATCATACGACGCCATTCCGCTCTATTAGTAACCAAATCTTTCGGTATATTATTCACTATTAGTTCGCCAAGTGTCCGCCTTGGCCTCCCTCTCCCTCCCTCTCCCTCTCGTTTCAAAAAAACTTATTAAAATGTGTAAGAGAATTTATAAGAGATTCAAGTAGTTAGAATTTTCATCTTTCAAATCAGAAAGAAATTAGAATTTGAACTATGGTACAGTTAGAATTCATGATAAAATACCTAATGTGTAAATGTAAAATTTCATTAAAAGTCACCAAACTTTTACTTTTTTAGAAAAAGAAGGATGGCCAATTTGTATTAAAACTATACCATGGAATATTTACAAGTGTGTAGGTGTAGGTAGACATCCAAAATGAAAGGAGGTGTACAATGCCACATGGCACCCGCCAGTGTGTTGACCATCGTCAGTGCTTACCCAAAACCCCATTCTCTAAGCAAAAAGGAAAGGCATCGAATTATGTTTTCTACATGACACCGCTAACTGTAGAAAATAGTGCGGTTGCACTGCAACCTTATGGCCCAGGTGACTGCCAAAAAACTCGCTACCGAACCCTGATTCCCGGGCCTGCCTGTCCCTCAGTCCAGTCCTATGAGATGTTTTTGTTTTCGAACCTCCCGGGCAACAACGCTCGAAGAATAGATTTGTTTTTGAGAGGCGCTCGAAGAATAGATGGGTGATGTCCTCCTGCTTCTTGCCTCATGGAGTATAGGAGACATCAGTGTTTGGTGCTCATCTCGTTCAGTAGACCCTAGTGGGTAGTCTCCCTCACCACATGAGCCATGTGGAAATCTGAACTTTGAGTGGTGTGTGTGACCTCCAAATCAGCTTGCAATCCATTTGAACTCTCTATAACCAAAATTTCACCAACTTTTTTTGTCATCAACCCTATCATACATTAATCTAATATTCGATTTCTTATGGCATTGCACATGAGCAAAGAAATTCCCATGGTACTTCCACATAAATGTTAAAGTAAAAAAAAAAAAAGAGGATAAAGAGTCAAAGAAGGCCCCAAAATAAGAAGACAAAGAAAGAGTCACCAGCGAGATAATACAGCAGGCCACGTATCAATACAGTATTACCATGAAGCCAATAACCAACAACATGTTCCAGTGGTGCTTAAAAGTTTCCTTACTCCAAATTAGAGGGACAAGTCCATAAAGTTTAAGGAATAGCAAAATCGAATTTACCTCAGTGATCAACTCAGGCCTTATAGATTGTTGTAATATGCTAACAGCTCCATTTTTTCCATGGCCAGAACAACAGACCTACAAATAAACCACAGAGAGAAAATTTGTTCTAAAAATATATATATGCCAAAATAATAAACAGCAAAACATTAATGGTACAGTGAAAAGATAGAAAATACAAGCAAGATAGAGTCAAAATCAGTTGAAGACAACATCATCAATCACATGAAGATCTGGCTTACTTTGATTCAACCATTTTCTACAGATTTCATTGTTTGGAAAGGGTTGAGAAACTCAAGACCACTAGAACAACTTGGAGCCAGGCTTTCTAGTGGACTATCTGATATGCAGATTGCCAAGCTCTCATTATTACAATTGAACTCTGAAAATTCTCATATTTACTGATTTTTTTTTCTAATTCTTATAAAAACCTCATTCCAGATCCATGAAAGGTGTGACGTAACTTTAAGGTAGTTCCTTCTCGTATAAAAACCTCCTTCATCGTGAAGGATGTGAAGTAGTGTTAAGGTTGTTCCTTCTCTCATAAAAACCTCAGACAAGATTCTTATAAGAGGCTTGATACCCACCTTATGGATATCAGGTACAAAATCCTAGATTGAATGTAAGATGGACAAGAAACTACACCACAATGTTCTATTAGTTTTAAACTTCTAACCATGAGATATAATAATCCAAACCTTCTACCTCATTCAAGAAGTCCAACCACCATAATAACATAGATACATTATTTTCTCCACTTATCGAGAACATAGATGTAATCTTTTAATGAACTAACTAATCGGCATCAGAAGTTATTAAGCTTTGCCTCCAATGCCTCCAATGCCTCCATATTGATCTACTCAGCTGGATTTCGTGAAAGGAATGCTGTCTTACAAAATATTTTTTTTAGATAACAGATGAACAAGCATATTATTACAAAGAAATTCTTTCAATGGGAAGAGAGAAAAGAAAAAGTTCTCCGTTAGTAACAATCAATATATTTATCACAGCATAATTTTTTTTTAACTCATATACTAAACTGTAATGTCAATTAAACACTCCTGCATCAAATTCAAACCAATTCAGATTAGGATAACCAAAAGATGAATACGGAGTTATTAAATTCACCAGCTCATAATTGCTTTGTCTAGCAGGACCTGTTGCATTTGGATCTGCATTTATTCTCAAACCATATGAGAAGTCCTTGAGAGGACCAACATTAATCATTGAATCTCGAACTGCAAATGTAAACATTTTCTGTAGAAAAAAATATGATAAACATCAATGCTAGATAAGAAAATGACACTTAAGTACACATCAAGAAAACCAAACGGCAATCTAAATCAACTTGATGATGAGCATGAGTAATTTCAAAATGCACGAGTGTCCCTGCACATGTACGTTCTCACATTAAATGATAGCAATGATTCCTTGGTCACACAAACAAGACAGACACAAATCTTTTTGGGTAGCTAGCAGACACAAATCTTTGATGGTGCTCATTTCAACAAGCAACTGCATGAAAACAAATCATGCTTTTTTGTACTTGTTTGTGCCTTGGCAATATGCATTTCCTAGCATACAATTTTGTTATTTTCTTTGTTTCTTCATCCTTCACGTATGACACCACAATACCAATCCTATAATATGTCCAGTATGCTCATTCTAATTGATGGGTCAATGGTGAAGGCAGAATGAAGGGTATCATCGTGGATATTTTACATATTTCTTAGTAAACATATTAATTACATGAAGTCCACATCCATTAGCTTTGACATGTAACTGGGGCAAGGACATAGTAAATGGCATAATAATATTCACATTCTGTGACAGGTGGAATGAATCATTGATGTATCAAATAAAATATTTCTTTGAAATAATAGTAGATCAAAGATCCTCAGGTACACTCAGCAACTTAGAAGATATTAGTAGTCATTACGTGAGAGTGGTATTGCCATTCACAACTTTTGGACAACAAATGATTCCCTCCCCGCCAAGTGCCATGTGATGGGGTCTACAATGGATGTTTGGAGCGCTTAATCTTTTCTTGTGTTATGGAGAAGAATTTATTGGAAGTCCCATGTACATGGATGGTGACACTCATACCCAAGTACACACCTTCATCTGTTTGGGACAGATTTTGCTCAAGCGACACAACATAAGGTGTGTCTGGTTTTTCACTGTAGACAATAAAAAGGTACCCTGGGCAATTTACTTACAGAGGACGGACCAGTAGAGATAGATTTCATGTTGAGAATATTACACATTTTGCTCATGAACTTCCTAGGGAATGGGTGAGTATGAGCTCCCTTTTGTTTTTGTTGATTGGGAGGAGCACCTCTTTTTTTTAGTGGTAGGAAAATTCGCTTTTGGAAAATAGCACACTTTTCACATGTATCCCTAAAAAATACTTCATCATGACAACTTTGGGTCCTGGGAGGCCTTGTACCTTTTTTATGTTATATTCTTCATCCCATGGGATTGCATCAGTTTACTTCTTCTTTTTCTTTGTTTTTAGGGCTTCAAGATCAGTTTACCGGCACCTATTACTCAGCCATGGATAAGCATGCCTCTGTCTCAGCAAATTGGTCAAGTTTGAAGGATGCCTCTCATGGTACTTGGACACTTCGTTTCACCCTAGATGCCTAGACAAGAGATCACATTAGATGTCCTTGCTGATGGAGATGGTTTTGAGGTTGCGTCCTTATAACTCTAGTTCCTCTTGCATGAGTGCCGGCCTCAAGATTTTTTAATGCTCATATGACTTATACACTCCTGTGGGTCCAAGAGGCCATGAAGGGCGATGAGGTATGGATGGAATATATGATGATATGAAGAATTTGGGCATTGGAATATCAGCTTCGGCGTATGGCTACACACGAAAAGGTTACTAACTAGTATAGTGCGAGATTACTAAAGCAAAAGTATATTGCGGTGGCACCAGGGCGTGAATGATTCAAGAGGTGAGGTCAAGCAGTGGGATCAACTACAAATGGATTTTTCCGATGTAATTAAAGAATATTTTTAAAAAAATTATGTGAAAGTATTGACATTTCATGAAATGTAAAGCATCAAAGACATATTGCAAAAAATACTAACAATAAGAATGAATCAAAAAGTGATGTAATGTTGCTTACTTGTGATGTCTCTGTGTTATTTGGTGTTGTTGAGTACAAAGATAGCTCCTCACCACTTGCAGCCTCTTGTAATGGATCAGATGATAATCTACGTAAACGTTTTGCCAATGGACCCTCACTTTCAGCATCATCAATCTATGCAAAAAGATAGATAAACATGGATTTTTCTCTAAAATTGTAAAAAGAGAACCACCAAAATGCATCACTTTCTCCAACTACAACAAAATGAAGAAAGGAATTTGTTGATGAATAACTAAATACTTCAATAGTCAGTGTGATGCAGATTGGAAACAGATGGATACATTGTCCAATGTAAGTAGTTCAAACTATATTAGCCAATGTAGAGATTCCACCAGTTTGCTTTCTTTCCGAATAAATAGTGCCAGATAGCCCACAACAAATATGATGTAAGATGAGTCGCGCCTATGCTGAAAATATTTGTCATCATGCGGAAACTATCTTTAGAGAGTGGAGGAATCATTTATGATGTAGTCTTTTATTTCTTGATGATGGGATTGTCATGTTTTAATTTCTGCTTTAATCCTGTAACCTCACTTAAACATTAATGAAACTCTGGATGACTACCATCTTGCTAGTCGTCCTTCCGTTTCAAAAAAAAAAAGATGAGTAGCATAATTACTTATTTGTTTTTCTGAGTAGCATAATTACTTATTTGTTTTTCTTTTATTATCATTGATTTGCTTGCTATTATAGTTTCTTTGTTGCCATTAAATTCTCTTCGTGAATCCCCATAAAAGGATTTTTTTTAAACGCTATAAAAGGATATTTTGAATTTTGAACTTCGTACTTTCTGTTATGTGGAGCATAATGTCTTCATTAGTGGATTTTGAATCTCTGGCGGATTAGAGTAAATGGATTTCAAAGTAGTTCCCATCATTATTTTATCAATGCTAGTGGATTCCAAGGTTCTCGAGATTGTTTAACCATCTTCAGCGTTGTATCTCATCATTATCATTTATTTTGCCTCTACCCATCTTCCACAAACTCATTGAATCAAAATGTCAACATGCAGATCCTCAAGTGAACTATGGTTTCCAAACATGGACTCAAATAAACAACTTCTTTTGGGGAGAAACTCAAATCAACAAGTAAAATGAATCGATACTCTCTCACTAGCTTTGCTTTCTCATTCAACAAGCTTTTTGGTAACGATTTATAATCATTTTTTTAATCTCAGCACTAACTCCTATCAACTTGCCCTGGCACCTTCACTAGATGGAGAGTGATCGACTTCTACAAGCGCCGGAAAGGAATAGGCGAGATTCCTTTCTCACTCAATAACACTGCCATCATCAGCGGCCAACGCTAAAAGAGAAGTGCCCAGCACTAATACTATAAGTACACCATGTTTTTTTTAGAGGATAAGTACACCTTGCCACGAGAAACTCTTCTTTTGGTAACGATAGAATAATGGCCTGGTAGTGATTAGCAACTAGAAGACCATATGGTAAATATGAATGCCATTAAAAAAGTAGGTCATTTGCTTTGCTGGTTTGGAGAAACATGTACTCATCCGAGTGTACTGCATGAATAGGGTTCCTAAGACAAAAAGCAACTACGCTCTATGTGACACCATCAATGAGGATGTTACTCACTTTCTGGCAACCCAAACGTGGTGAATTGAAGTGTGCTAAGGGCCAACTTGGATTTTTGGCACTACTTCAAGACTAATAACTAGTCAGCAGGTTGAATCAACTGCATGCTCTGGACACCAGAAATAAGTATTTTTTTTTTAGCAGAACACCAGAAATAAGTATGTCACTTAATTAGCTGCCAATGGCGAGTCATGAGATGTATTGCTCTCGAGACTTTTGAGGAAATATGTTTTTTTTAGAAGTTATGTAACCTACTTTAGGATTAATTGCTCTAGTCAACAAGACCTGGCTGGTGGTGTCGCCAAAAGCAAGTGGGTCCTCCCTCATATTCTTTTGTTTGTAGAGAAATTCTCATAGACTACTAAGAGTGTCAACCACACCTAGAACCATTCAAGCAACAATATGTAGATCATGAATGAACAAAGGTTACAAAATAAGAAACAAGTTTATCTTGCGAAGCCAGTGAAATGTACAACTACACTTTTTTTTAGAGGAACAACTACAAATATATACAAGCAAATGCACCTCCTCCTTCATGTTTGTAGAAGTTAGAGTGGATGTCGTAGTACTATATTGAACAAGAATGCTATCTCCCAACCTACTACCAAGGAAGAAAAAATTATTTCCCACGGTTGTGATGTCCTTGCAAAAATAAGATAAACATGTCAGTGAATATATATAATAAAATTTCGAATTATAAGACAAAGTGTAAGAAGATTCTATATACCGAAGTCAAAACTGAAGCTTTTGACTTCATAAGATCTAGTCTCTGTACTACTCTGCAACGAAAATTCGGAGATGAGTCAGGGAGCTTCAACGTTATTTAAAATGGGACATTGCAAAGATGCTGGAAGGTGCCTATATAACTTAATAAGGATTCCTCAAAAAGAACTCAAAAGTGGAAAAGACATTAGCTGCTGGCTAAAGAGGTTAATCTCCATGGACAATCAAGAGGGTGACAAGCATGATAAGAGTAATGTGACATTGATCCAAAGAAATATTAAAACCAAAAAAGATAAAATACCTCCCATCATAAATAAGTGTTAGCAAGAGCAATTCTCCAGTTTTTGTTGAGAACAATGCAACATCATGTGATAACCATGTTGCATTTGCTGCGTCAAGCTCTATTGAGAAACTTGATTTTGGCATTTCCACACTGAAATTTATATCAAAGTAGGAAACATTCAATCAATTTTTTATATTAAACGAAATGGGACTCCAAATAAATTAAAACATCTACAGTATAGAAGTTTTCACAACAAACTCAACATGAATTCTACAAAAAAGAAAAAACAAATTGTTACATCAGGTAAAAAATAGAGGATCTGAAGCCACCAAAACAAGAGCCTAGAGCTTATTCTTATCTTACCATCAGCAGAAAGCAAATTGGCTCAATTTCAACTTACAGATGTCTAGATCTATAGCAATACTTTTTTTGATAATCAAACGATCACGTAAAGGAGAGATTATAACCGATCATGCAAAAGATTAGAATAGTGAGATGCGGCCTTAGTCTGACCAATGAGTAAAAATAAAATGATGCACTTTGAAAATGAAATTGCAGTATTAAGAGTGATATATATATACGGATGACACCCTAACTTGGTGCTCATCCTTTCCCTCCTCAAAAAAAAAAAAAAAAGAATCTGCCACATGTGTAAAGAATAAAATCAAACTCAACAGCCCAAGAAGAGAACAGTAATGTCCAAAAGCTCTAAAATGTCATTTGTGACACAAACAATAATTACATTTTTTAGAATAACAATGTAATAATTATGGGGTCGAAACTTCACTGGAAAAAACACCCAAACGGTAATGTGTGACAAGGTGAAAGAAACAATGCATGTCATTTGAAGAGAGAAGCTACTTTTGAACTTCTGTTCTGTTAAAAGCTACTTTGGTAAAGCTCAAGTCAACCATGAGAAAAGAGAGGTTGAGTGATAAAGAACCTGTTTTCTGCTGAAATAGCAAAATTGTTGAGGGCAAGTGAACAAGATGCAGACTGAAAATATTAACAAAGCCATGTAAGGTTGGAAACTGATGTAAATGCCAAATACATCACGAGAAAATCACTTCCGAGTTTAGAACGAGCTCAATGACCTGACTATGATAATGAATAGAATTGGCAGAAATAACAATCACACCACCAATAGGAGAAGGCACAGCAAGAAGTTTGTAAGCATCATGTGGAAGATTCTGCATGAAAAAGAGAAAATTTTAGGGAGAATTTTCGACTCGCTACAGTTATAAATAAAAAATGCCCGCTCTCACCAAAAAAATAAATCAGAATTGCCATGATAAAATGACTACACAATAGAAACTAATATAGCAGAGTTCAAAATCAAAGTAACTCATTGTGGAAACTAATTCAGTACAGCTCAAAAAGTTAAAAAAATTAAATTTATCATAAAATGCAGACGTCAAAACAATTAAATTTAGGATAAAAGTCAAAACTAATTCAGTACATCCATGTATTAGTTTTTAAAGGTAACCTCATTCATGTCCCAGTTTCTGACAAAAAAAAACAGAATTCTAGCCTCTTTCTATAGGAAAAAAGTCTTGTTTGACTAATCAGTGACCTAGTTGCCAACATTTCATCAATAAGTTGATTACAAATTGACTCGGAACTTTTGCAGGAGTTATAGAAGGGAGGGGTATATCAGCTGGGTAACAATTTTTTTCGTTTAGTGGAGCAAGATATTTGTGGATATGATCATAAGATACCTTAGTTAACTGCATGATCAGTAGTCCATATGAAAGCTACATTATATGTTGGCATGCATCGCGGCGACATCTAAGGTTTAGAATTTGTTCTGTCGAAAGATTAAAAATGATAAGTAGATAATTGACGTTAATGTTTTGCTTTGTTATATAGATTAAAACAATAAAAATAGTGTATGTTTTTCCCTTGCGGGACACACACTTGTAAATCTTTGACGTTCTAACCATAACATGCCTAGATGGCAACCACAACTCAGTAGTCATCCTTTTCCCCTAAAAAAACATGATATGCAAATCACTATTATTCATCTATAAATCAAGACAGAAACCCCACACATGAACATTTCTATAATAATGTTTGCTTATGAGAAAAAGGTGACTACATATCTTGGGTAGTCATCCAGCTTGCATTAAAAACTTCTTGTAAGAAGTAAGATGTATAAGTGTAAGGTGAAAGAAGCAAAAGGAAAAAAAGGGAAAAGGAAAAAGAGCGAAAATGCAAGAACTTGATCTAACCCAATCCCGCGCTCCACTCCAAAATAATAATTAAATCCAATTGCATTGACATCTCTCTCAAACCTATTTACATATACTTTCCTCACATTTTCACACCATCACATTTTCATTTTCAAGTATATTTTTTGGATTTTTTTGTTACCCATCAGCAAGTGGAAATAAAGGTAAGAGTGGAACTATTTTAAAAAGAATTGAAAAGTTAACATTTGGAGATAAATTGCATTCTCAAAAAAGAACTTGACATTAGAGAATTCATGATGAAGGACTGGAAGACTGCCGTCTGGAGAAAAAGGATGTGCGTGTGGTAAAATGATTATGGCTTTTTTGAGAGGGGTAAAATGATTATAGTTCAGGGGTTCAAATGGAAATGCATCCCGATATTTAACAAGGCAATATGACAAATAAGGTATGATTTTTATTCTGTGCAAGAAAACCTAGAAAATAACTATAGGGGTGGAGCTCTAGACTTCTATCTTGTGGGGGACACCTTGTACTCCTTTGGTCGGTGTTATCGGTTCTTCCTACATATTACATGTCAGTTCGATGAGAGGTGGATTGACTCCATCAGGAGCCACTTATTTTAGCAGGGTTGCAATGCCAGGTGGCGAGGCATCCACCTAGTGGCCTGGAGTGATATCTTCCATACCTTGGTGGTCCCAGTGTCCAGGATCTTCCCCAGTCCAACCAAGCTCTTTTGGCGAGGTCGGTTAGTTGGATTACAGGCCAGAGGATGATTTATGGAGTACAGTTTCTATCTCATGTTATGGCAGGGATCTCTCAGAGGACTCCCGCACATATCTCATTTCAGGTGTATCACACTTGTGGCGAGGCATCACCAGGATCTTTCCTTTGATACGATCACTACTTACCGCCTCCCTTGGTTTTGGGGTGGATTTCTCATTCTAGAGGCATGACTGGGCACGCTTGTAGAGGCACTCCCTAGACTGGCAACACTATCTGCAAACCCCGACGCATCAGTTTCTGATGTCTGGGCAAGGGACTCATGGACCCCACTTTTCCGCATGGGCCTCTCGGATCAATGGTTGACAGTTTTTTTTTCCTTTGAGGAGAGCAGTTCACGGAGTTGCTCGCTTTACTGGGGATTTCGATTAGACCAGCCACGGATGGCTGGGTGTGGCCCTCTGGTCACTTTTCGGTATGAAGGATCTACTTGCATTTATTGCCAGTTGGGTGAGTGTAGCAATGACGGAGTACACGGCAGATTGTCGGTTCATCTGGAGATCATGGTTGCCCCTCGAGATCAAGATCTTCGCTTGGCTTGTGAGGCAAGGCAGTATTCTCACACCAGTGTATTGATCGAAATGTGCACCTACCACCTACCATGGACACAACATGTGTGATATGCTGATCATCACCTGAGGACATTGGTTACCTTTTTGTGGCTGCCCTATTGCTTCAGAGGTGTGGCAACGGATGCAAAGGACTACTATTGACCATTGTTGTAAAACCAAACTGGACGACGCCCCAAAAAAGTTTTCGGTCAGATCGGACGGGTTAACCTGGATGGTCAAGACCGGGTGACAATAAAATAGTATAAAAATATGTTCAACCAAAATACTAATAACATATATTAATTGATAACTAATATAAATTATACATACCAAAGAATAAATAATAATATTAACAAACTTTAATAAATAAAGAAACAAGATAGTTGTTCAAATATTTTGTTTACTTCAGTCTTGAATACATAAATTAATATATAAACCTATAATTCATGAGCTTAATTATTAATATTTATTTAAGACAAATAAGAAGTGTTAAAATCTAAATAAAATAAATAATTATCTTACAACTCCTTTTTATTAGAGGATGAATTATTTTTTATTCCAATATTCAAATATGGTAAACAATTATGACTTTGACAATAACAGAAGAAACTAAATTCTCTCAAAAAAAAACAGAAGAAACTAAATAAAAACATTTTAGTAACAATCAAATCACATGACATACATTGGCTTAGTGGACGGTGAACCTCTTTAAATAGTAAGAGGTGCCAGGTTCAAGATTAACTTTCTGTTGTTGAACTTTAAATTTTTAGAATAGGAAATTTAAAAATCTGGTTCAATAAAACCGTCCGGATCAGCAGTTGAACAATGGGTTTGACCAGTCCAATCCGGCCAAACTACTATGCTGGTTCAAGCTTGACCCATAAACCATTTTAAGACCTGGATCACAGTCGGACCAGTTTGACCAGTCCAATCCGAGCAAACTACTGTGCTGGTTCAAGCTTGACCCATAAACCGTTTTAAGACCCAGATCGCGGTCGGACCGGTTTGACCGGCCCGTCCGGTCTGGGTTTTACAACAATGCTATTGGCGCTTCAAATACGGATACACTTCGGATGTCTTTACGTGCTACTTGTCAGTCAAGAAACCATGGATGGGAAAATCAAATAGATCCAACTGCATGTAAAACAGACCGCCTCGCCACCCTAGCCTCTAGCAGTCCCTGCCGGCGGCACCACCCCGCCGGGGATGCCACCCCTCCCGTCTCTGGCGGCCCCCACCGGCGACGCCACCCTGTTCTCTCCCTTTGCGCCCATCATGCGTCATAGGGAGCAATGCTATGCAGACGGATGGACGACCTTCAGCCATCCTAGCAACACTCGTAATAGTCGCTGTCTCCAGTGCAGGGGAGGGTCATCGGACGTCGTCCTGCCCCATGGTGCGTCAGACAGATCGCCAGGAAGCTCTTATGCCACGGTAGCCTCGCCGCCACCCCCCTAGATCGAGACTTGACAGATTTCTCGAATCTCTGGAGCTAGTTGAGGCGGACCAGCTACTAATGTTCTGGCCATGGATCAACTGTTTTGGATCACACACCAATCTTGTGGGGGTCCAACAACAATCAACCCCTGCGCTCTATGTTCCGCTTCGAGTACACCTCGCTTCTGGAGGATGGACGCTTCGAGCACTTGCAGAGTGTGGCGGCCTCGGATTCGGCGGCGAGGACCCTGGCCTCCCGGCTTCACAGCTTGCAACGCTTCTTACGGATGCACCAAGGTCAGTTCTAGGCTTCCCGCGAGGTGCAAAGGGTGGAGGCTTTAGAGGCGATCGCCAAGCTTGATCGTGATGACTCCCACCAGCTCACAAAGGAGGAGGTGGCACAGCGTAGACGTGAGTAGGAGGCCATCCAGCTCGAGGACTGGATGGTGGAAATCAAATGGAGGCAGCGCTCTCGGCAGACCTGGCTTCAGAAGGGAGTTGCCAACAGTCGTTTCATTCACCTCTATGTGAGCTCGCGTCGGCAGGCAAATCGGATTGACCAGCAAAGGTGATGGGACAGCGGATCACCGGTCACAACCTCATCGAAACTGCCATCGCTTCTTTCCACCGAGAATTCTCCAGGCGGCGCCCCCTGACGACATGGAGATGGTATCACAACAATATTCCTTGTCTTACTAATGCTCAGTCTTCCATGCTAATGCGGATCATCACGGAGGATGAGATCATTGACGTGCTCCAAGATCTCAACGGAGAGAGGTCCCCCACGTCACGCCCCACTCTCTGCCATGTCCAAGACAGGATTAGGATGCAGCGGCTGAAGGCTGGGACACGCACGAACACAACATGTGGCGCTGGGACACGAGGCGACCAAATGCACATGGAACCAACGCAGGAGGCTTTGGAACAAAAATTGTTTGGGACGACCAGGAAGCTTGAGACGCCTGGGACGTAGCAGCATGCAAGCGGCATCGCCACTGCACACTTTCTCACAATTTTTGCAATCACACATGTACATTTTCTGATTAATTATATATATATATATATTGCAAAAATTGTGAGAAACCAAAATGAAAAAACAAAAGAAAGAGGGGCACAATTTTTGCAATCACACATGTAAATTTTCTTATGACTGATATATATATATATATGTATGTATGTATGTACCTGGATGACTAGAAGAACCTAGTCATCCTTCTTTACTTCAAAAAAACTAGAAAATTCAAGTAATATTACAATCTATCTTGATTCATTGACAATACGGAAGTGAATCTCAAAATCTTTCGGATGATAAATTATTCTTCATCCATTTGGAACATCATGAACCAAAATCAGATATTATTAGGAAGAAAAATGAGAATATTCCATACGTTCTGAGTATCCAGTTTGAAAATGGTATACACATTGCAACATGTACAAAATGACTTCAATCGTACTTCTCGGACAATGGCAATAAGGATAAAAAACAACATTTTAAGCAGTTACAATGCAATCAACTCATTTTGAAGGAGAAAGATGGTATGAGGACAAAACTCAAATTGTGTTCTTGTTTCTGCATTTGTACATTATCAAGGAGTGGAATATTGGTGTGACCTTTTTGTTTCAGCACATACAACATTGTACATCTTATTTTTTGTGTGTCCTTTGTGTCTCTCCCTACACTTGTACGTTTTACTCTTTTTTTTAATGCAAATGGATGTCTCCTAAAGTTATGCAGTCATCCTTTCCTTTTAAAAAAATCTTCATCGTCCAACCTATTCAAAAGTGAATTTGAATAAGCATATTTGAGGGACAAAAGTCTCATTTGCATCACACTAAAAGGCTGGGACACGCACG
The DNA here is from genome assembly GCA_030549335.1 of Pontederia crassipes. Taxonomy (NCBI): domain Eukaryota; kingdom Viridiplantae; phylum Streptophyta; class Magnoliopsida; order Commelinales; family Pontederiaceae; genus Pontederia; species Pontederia crassipes. The sequence goes on along the minus strand of CM060188.1, from coordinate 7,344,659 downwards.
AACACAACATGTGGCGCTGGGACACGAGGCGACCAAATGCACATGGAACCAACGCAGGAGGCTTTGGAACAAAAATTGTTTGGGACGACCAGGAAGCTTGAGACGCCTGGGACGTAGTAGCATGCAAGCGGCATCGCCACTGCACACTTTCTCACAATTTTTGCAATCACACATGTACATTTTCTGATTAATTATATATATATATATATTGCAAAAATTGTGAGAAACCAAAATGAAAAAACAAAAGAAAGAGGGGCACAATTTTTGCAATCACACATGTAAATTTTCTTATGACTGATATATATATATATATGTATGTATGTATGTACCTGGATAACTAGAAGAACCTAGTCATCCTTCTTTACTTCAAAAAAACTAGAAAATTCAAGTAATATTACAATCTATCTTGATTCATTGACAATACGGAAGTGAATCTCAAAATCTTTCGGATGATAAATTATTCTTCATCCATTTGGAACATCATGAACCAAAATCAGATATTATTAGGAAGAAAAATGAGAATATTCCATACGTTCTGAGTATCCAGTTTGAAAATGGTATACACATTGCAACATGTACAAAATGACTTCAATCGTACTTCTCGGACAATGGCAATAAGGATAAAAAACTACATTTTAAGCAGTTACAATGCAATCAACTCATTTTGAAGGAGAAAGATGGTATGAGGACAAAACTCAAATTGTGTTCTTGTTTCTGCATTTGTACATTATCAAGGAGTGGAATATTGGTGTGACCATTTTGTTTCAGCACATACAACATTGTACATCTTATTTTTTGTGTGTCCTTTGTGTCTCTCCCTACACTTGTACGTTTTACTCTTTTTTTTAATGCAAATGGATGTCTCCTAAAGTTATGCAGTCATCCTTTCCTTTTAAAAAAATCTTCATCGTCCAACCTATTCAAAAGTGAATTTGAATAAGCATATTTGAGGGACAAAAGTCTCATTTGCATCACACTAAAAGAATAAAGGTACATATTGCAGGAATTAGAAAGTAAACTGACATAAATAAATTAGTAAAAGAAAAAAAAATAAAGATATCCTGGGTTTCTCAAAAAATATTACAGGATGACTACTGAGCTAACTATCATTTTAAACATCCCTCATAAAAAACTATCTTAAACATGCACTTTATGATGGCATTTAGACCCAACAAAGATCCCAGCAAGAAGAACTTACAGAAGCAGACCATATCATAGGATGTTGTCTTAGCAATGTGCTGATACTAAGCGCTGATAACATACATGTGTGATGCTTCCATGAGATACGACCAGCACATGTAGGTTCTTTTTCATGAAGTATAACCATAACAGGTTCTATATAACCTGTTTTCAAGGAACACAAATTAAAAGAAATATGTGGATGATGCAGATGAATGAAAAATTAGAAGCTAAAAAAAATGTTAATAGTAAAGTTACCAAATAGGCCTTTGAATATGCATGGGAGATAGTTACTTTAATCATGCTCAGGACATAAAATAAATCATGAAGTGAAGAATATTAAATAATAACAAGCAAAATAATTTAACACTGGAAATAAGAGATAGCAAGATAACTATAGTATGTCAAACTACTAAGTTTGTCCAACAAAACTAGATCTAGCTACAACAACAACACCGAACAGCCGTAGAAACAGCCCACATTGCATAAATTTGTGAAAGTACGTCAGATTCTTGTTTTAGAAAGAGATTCATTTTTTTCCTGAGGGAAAAAGGAAATGCATATAAGATTCTTGACCATTTCAACATATCAGATTTTTTAAGATGTGCATGAAAACACAAAACTCCGCCTATATTTTATAGCCGGTCCCAAGCCCGGATAAAGGAGGAGGGTTGTGTTAGGCCCCGACAGCCAACATAAAATCATGTCGAATCTTATGAACATGGATCAACGAATATATTGTGTTAATGCTAGGTCGTTACCCGTAAGTAACGCGCTGTACAGCTCGGGTACAGTGATAAGAGAGCAAGAGCCGTTGCATCCTCGCCTGAATGCAGTGTTAAATGAGCAAGGGCTACCGCACTCTAATGGACGGAGGCGGTTAAAGAAGCTAGTTCATGAGACTAAGGTCAGATTAGGTTCTTGGAACATTGGGACGTTGAATGGGAAGCGTCTCGAGGTGGTACAAGTAATGGACCAGCGTAAGATTAGTATCTTATGCTTGCAAGAAACTAGATGGGTAGGAGAGGGAAGTAAAGAGATTAGGTTAAATGGTTCCAAACTTTGGTACACAGGTAAGGTAAATGGAAGGAATGGTGTTGGTATTATCGCGGATGCAGAATGGAGGAAGAATGTTGTGGAAGTTAAAATGATTGAGGATCGAATCATATCCGTGAAAGTAATTGTTGGAAAGGAGACTATGAACATTATTAGTGCATATGCACCCCAAGTAGGAGCAGAATCACATCTCAAGGAGAAGTTTTGGGCAGATATGGAGGGTTTGATTGAAAGTATACCAACAACCGAGAAAGTTTATATTGGGGGAGACCTTAATGGACATGTTGGTAAAGAGGCAGGACCATATGCAAGGGTTCATGGTGGTTTTGGTTTTGGGGAGTTGAATGAGGAAGGACAAACTATTATTGATTTTTCTTTAGCATACGACCTTAAGATTATCAACACTTGTTTTAGGAAGAGAGAGGAACATTTAATCACATACAAAAGTGGAACTCATAGATCTCAAATCGATTTTTTCTTGACAAGAAATACTGATAAAAGACGTTGTACTAATTGCAAAGTAATTCCTGGGCATGGGGTGACTACACAACATAGATTGTTAGTTCTTGATATGCAAATGAAATGTATAAAACTAAAATCTCGAACAGTTTTTGATCGAAAGATCAAGTGGTGGCAGTTAAAGGGGGAGAAGCGAGAGACTTTTAGAAGTAAGTTATTAGAGGAAAGTGTGTGGGAGTTAGAAGGAGATGCTAGTATCATGTGGAAGAATGTGGCAAAAAAGGTTGAAATGGTTGCTAAAGCCATTTTAGGAGAATCAAAAGGTTTTGGACCACGAGATAAGGAGACTTGGTGGTGGAATGAGGAGGTCCAAGAAAAGGTGCGTAATAAGAAGAATTGTTTCAAGGCGATACACTTGGACAATAGTTCTGACAATTGGGAAAAGTATCGTTTGGCGAAAAGGGAGGCTAAGAAGGCAGTTAGTGATGCTCGTGCTAAAGCATACGAGGGGTTTTATAAGGAGTTAGGGACAAAGGCGGGTGAACAAAGGATTTACAAGATTGCAAGGAACAAAGAGAAGGAGTCGAGAGATTTGGATCAAGTAAGATGCATAAAAAATGAAGTTGGCAAGGTTTTAGTTACTGAAGAAGATATTAAGAACAGATGGGAAGAGTATTTCTATAAGCTATTTAATGATGGATGTGAAGGTTCGCGTTGTGATTTGGAGGACTTGACAGTTAGCGAATGTGAGCTTAATAGGTCATTTTATCGTAGAATTAGAGTCTCGGAGGTTAGCGAAGCTCTTAAGAAAATGGAGAATGGTAAAGCCGTTGGACCGGATGGTATACCGATTGAAGTTTGGAAATGTTTAGGAGAAAAAGGTGTGTTGTGGTTATGTAAACTATTTAATGAGATTTTACGGTCGAAAAAGATGCCTGATGATTGGAGATTAAGTACATTAGTTCCTATTTACAAAAATAAAGGGGATATTCAGAATTGTGCAAATTATAGAGGGATTAAACTTATGAGTCACACTATGAAATTATGGGAAAAAGTGATTGAGCATAGATTGAGAATGGAGACTAGTATTTCTGAGAGACAATTTGGGTTCATGCCAGGAAGATCCACTACAGAGGCGATTTATTTACTAAGGGGGATGATGGAGAAGTATCGAAGTAGGAGAAGAGACTTACATATGGCTTTCATTGACTTAGAGAAGGCGTATGATCGGGTACCAAGGGATGTACTTTGGAAAGCCTTGCAAAAGAAGAGGGTGAATGTTGCATACATTAAGGTAATACAAGATATGTACGATGAGGCATTGACTAGGGTTAGGACACCCGGAAGTGAGACAAATGAATTTCCTATAGGAATTGGCCTACATCAAGGATCAGCTTTAAGCCCGTATCTATTTAACTTAGTTATCGATGCTATAACCGAGAGTATCACAGAGGAGGTACCTAAGTGCATGCTATTTGCGGATGATATAGTACTTTTAGCGGATTCAAGAGAAGAGATTAATACAAAATTGGAAATATGGAGAAATACGTTGAAGTCAAAGGGTTTTCGTTTAAGTAGGAATAAAACAGAATATATGCATAGCAATTTCACAAATAAACAACTTAGAGACGATTTGAAAGTTAGGTTAGGGGAGGATATAATTCCTCAAGTGACAAAGTTTAAATATTTAGGATCAATTGTAAGACAAGATGGTGAGATTGATGACGATGTTAATCATAGAATTCAAGCTGGTTGGTGTAAGTGGAGGAAAGCCACTGGAGTTCTTTGTGATAGAAAGGTACCCAATAAAGTTAAAGGAAAATTCTATCGTACTGCTATAAGGCCAGCAGTGTTATATGGTAGTGAATGTTGGGCTATGAAGGGACAACATGAACGTAAAGTGGGGGTAGCCGAAATGAGGATGTTGAGATGGATGTGTGGTCATACAAGATTAGATAAGATTAGGAATGACCATATACGTGAACGAGTCGGAGTGGCTCCTATTAGTGAGAAAATGGTAGATAATCGCTTGAGATGGTTTGGTCATGTTCAGAGAAGACCATTAGATGCGCCAGTAAGAAGAGTAGATCAAATAATCTGGAGTCCGATTAAAAGAGGGAGAGGGAGGCCAAGGCGGACACTTGGCGAACTAATAGAGCAAGATCTATTGGTGAATAATATACCGAAAGGTTTGGTTACTAATAGAGCGGAATGGCGTCGTATGATCCATGTAGCCGACCCCACCTAGTGGGATAAGGCTTTGTTGTTGTTGTTGCATGAAAACACAAAAACTGAGGTACTCCTAGATTCATATTTTTGCATGATGATAAGTTACAACTTTATAACTCCGCCTATATTTTATAGCCGGTCCCAAACCCGGATAAAGGAGGAGGGTTGTGTTAGGCCCCGACAGCCAGCATAAAATCCTGTCGAATCTTATAACAACAACAAAAGCCGACCCCACCTAGTGGGATAAGGCTTTGTTGTTGTTGATAAGTTACAACTTTATAAGTTTTTTTCTAAAATTTGGACCTTATTTTACTTAGATTCTGCATTTGTGTTTTTAAAATGAACATTCTAACCTTGAGTTATAAATTAATAAACTACAGTTAAACCCTTTTATTTCAGTTATCACTCAAAGAAATGTATTTCAAATATAAAACTTTGGTTTGACTCTCATCTATGTGTTTATGTCCAGTTCAGCTCCTTTGTCCCTTTCAAAAACTTCAACTCTATGCCGTACTTGGTAGCAGATCAGCATTTAAACAAAGGAGGAAGCTGATCCGAACCATAGCCTCAAACCAACAAGAGGTAGGTGAAAAATATATTTGAAAAGGGAAGGATGACTACATCAATATGCTAGACAATAACTTCAGGAAAGGACATTTTCCAAGAAATAGTATGTAAAACACTTCCCACATTGTTTGCATAAAAATGTATATTCCTCTTAAGTAGTTTCATTTAAATAGACAAGGAAGTTTTTCTTGCCATTTATAAAAGTGAAATCTTTGATATGCTTCATGTCTAAATCACGTAAGTTAATCGCATATGATGACTCAATACGAACGGAAGATGTCCCACTTCTACTAGTAGGCTCGTTATCTCCCACTAATCCCTGGCCTGCCTGCAAGTAAAATCATGAAACACATTCATTAAGTCATGCATTCGAGGTTGATGCATTAGAGACATAAAATACACCTCTCTAAAAAGATATATAATACATGAACATCTATTAAATCTTACATTCAGTGGGTTCCTAGGGAAACTAGTATTTTTCTAATATTATACTTCACAAAAAAAGGTATCTTTTTCTAATATTTACTGCTACATCCCCAACATATCAACTAATTCATATTGTCTGATAACTATGCATGAGCTTTCATGTCAATAACAAATAGGGTCAGAAACAAACAAGTTAGAAAGATAACAAGGGCATAGTTTGGATAGCATTAACACCTGAGCGGCCTTAAGGATTATCATTTGAAGACCATATATGAGTACTCCACTGCATCGCCCAAGAGGATCAGCCTTTACCACTGGCCCCCTGGCAAAAGATTCTCTGCCTCTTTTCAGGTAAAGCCAGTCCGGCCCTTCAAAGCAGTGCATAGAACTGAAGAAAGATAGGATCAAAATGAACAAATGGAGGAATTTTGATTATTATACTTTCAAAAAAATTGAGTGGAAGAACGCAACAAAATTTGACAACAGAGACTCTTCATGTAAACATCTTATTTATTTATTTGCTTATTTATTTATCAGCCAGAAAATATTCAATTCGACATGAAACATGTCTAACTGCAGAATCAACAAACATGTTTCCCAACAGAGGAAGGAAAAAATTGTTCACATACAGCTTTTTTGTTTATCATGATGAATAGCATAACTCTTTTTTTAGGGAGAGAACAATAACATCTAAGTTATAAATACAGTCCAGAACATGTACTCGATTAAAAAGGGATAACCAAGAAGGTGGCAGTAATTTTTTCCAAAAGGATGATATTTAAATAATAGAAGTATCATCATTGAGATTGAAGATCAAAAAAGAAATGAATCAATTCAACACCACTCCACGGTTCCTAAAAATGCTAGGATCATGATAAGGAATATTGTTAATTTGTTATAAATATCAATATATACATATGTTTTTATTCATTTGTTTAACTCCGCCTATATTTTATAGCCGGTCCCAAGCCCGGATAAAGGAGGAGGGTTGTGTTAGGCCCCGACAGCCAGCAAAAAATCATGTTGAATCTTATGAACATGGATCAACGAATATATTGTGTTAATGCTAGGTCGTTACCCGTAAGTAACGCGCTGTACAGCTCGGGTACAGTGATAAGAGAGCAAGAGCCGCTGCATCCTCGCCTGAATGCAGTGTTAAATGAGCAAGGGCTACCACACTCTAATGGACGGAGGCGGTTAAAGAAGCTAGTTCATGAGACTAAGGTTAGATTAGGTTCTTAGAATATTGGGACGTTGAATGGGAAGCGCCTCGAGGTGGCACAAGTAATGGACCAGCGTAAGATTAGTATCTTATGCTTGCAAGAAACTAGATGGGTAGGAGAGGGAAGTAAAGAGATTAGGTTAAATGGTTCCAAACTTTGGTACACAGGTAAGGTAAATGGAAGGAATGGTGTTGGTATTATCGCGGATGCAGAATGGAGGAAGAATGTTGTGGAAGTTAAAAGGATTGAGGATCGAATCATATCCGTGAAAGTAATTATTGAAAAGGAGACCATGAACATTATTAGTGCATATGCACCCCAAGTAGGAGCAAAATCACATCTCAAGGAGAAGTTTTGGGCAGATATGGAGGGTTTGATTGAAAGTATACCAACAACCGAGAAAGTTTATATTGGGGGAGACCTTAATGGACATGTTGGTAAAGAGGCAGGACCATATGCAAGGGTTCATGGTGGTTTTGGTTTTGGGGAGTTGAATGAGGAAGGACAAACTATTATTGATTTTTCTTTAGCATACGACCTTAAGATTATCAACACTTGTTTTAGGAAGAGAGAGGAACATTTAATCACATACAAAAGTGGAACTCATAGATCTCAAATCGATTTTTTCTTGACAAGAAATACTGATAAAAGACGTTGTACTAATTGCAAAGTAATTCCTGGGCATGGGGTGACTACACAACATAGATTGTTAGTTCTTGATATGCAAATGAAATGTATAAAACTAAAATCTCGAACAGTTTTTGATCGAAAGATCAAGTGGTGGCAGTTAAAGGGGGAGAAGCGAGAGACTTTTAGAAGTAAGTTATTAGAGGAAAGTGTGTGGGAGTTAGAAGGAGATGCTAGTATCATGTGGGAGAATGTGGCAAAAAAGGTTGAAATGGTTGCTAAAGCCATTTTAGGAGAATCAAAAGGTTTTGGACCACGAGATAAGGAGACTTGGTGGTGGAATGAGGAGGTCCAAGAAAAGGTGCGTAATAAGAAGAATTGTTTCAAGGCGATACACTTGGACAATAATTCTGACAATTGGGAAAAGTATCGTTTGGCGAAAAGGGAGACTAAGAAGACAGTTAGTGATGCTCGTGCTAAAGCATATGAGGGATTTTATAAGGAGTTAGGGACAAAGGCTGGTGAACAAAGGATTTACAAGATTGCAAGGAATAAAGAGGAGTCGAGAGATTTGGATCAAGTAAGATGCATAAAAAATGAAGTTGGCAAGGTTTTAGTTACTGAAGGAGATATTAAGAACAGATGGGAAGAGTATTTCTATAAGCTATTTAATGATGGATGTGATGGTTCCCGTTATGATTTGGAGGACTTGACAATTAGCGAATGTGAGCTTAATAGGTCATTTTATCGTAGAATTAAAGTCTCGGAGGTTAGCGAAGCTCTTAAGAAAATGGAGAATGGTAAAGCCGTTGGACCGGATGGTATACCGATTGAAGTTTGGAAATGTTCAGGAGAAAAAGGTGTGTTGTGGTTATGTAAACTATTTAATGAGATTTTACGATCGAAAAAGATGCCTGATGATTGGAGATTAAGTACATTAGTTCCTATTTACAAAAATAAAGGGGATATTCAGAATTGTGCAAATTATAGAGGGATTAAACTTATGAGTCACACAATGAAATTATGGGAAAAAGTGATTGAGCATAGATTGAGAATGGAGACTAGTATTTCTGAGAGACAATTTGGGTTCGTGCCAGGAAAATCCACTACAGAGGCGATTTATTTACTAAGGGGGATGATGGAGAAGTATCGAAGTAGGAGAAGAGACTTACATATGGCTTTCATTGACTTAGAGAAGGCGTATGATCGGGTACCAAGGGATGTACTTTGGAAAGCCTTGCAAAAGAAGAGGGTGAGTGTTGCCTACATTAAGGTAACACAAGATATGTACGATGGGGCATTGACTAGGGTTAGGACACCCGGAGGTGAGACAAATGAATTTCCTATAGGAATTGGCCTACATCAAGGATCAGCTTTAAGCTCGTATCTATTTAACTTAGTTATTGATGCTATAACCGAGAGTATCACAGAGGAGGTACCTAAGTACATGCTAATTGCGGATGATATAGTACTTTTAGCGAATTCAAGAGAAGACAACAACAACAACAAAGCCTTATCCCACTAGGTGGGGTCGGCTACATGGATCATACGACGCTTGATCCATGTTCATAAGATTCGACATGATTTTATGTTGGCTGTCGGGGCCTAACACAACCCTCCTCCTTTATCCGGGCTTGGGACCGGCTATAAAATATAGGCGGAATTCAAGAGAAGAGATTAATACAAAATTGGAAATATGGAGAAATACGTTGGAGTCAAAGGGTTTTCGTTTAAGTAGAAATAAAACAGAATATATGCATAGCAATTTCACAAATAAACAATTTAGAGACGATTTGAAAGTTAGGCTAGGGGAGGATATAATTCCTCAAGTGACAGTTTAAATATTTAGGATCAATTGTAAGACAAGATGGTGAGATTGATGACGATGTTAATCATAGAATTCAAGTTGGTTGGTGTAAATGGAAGAAAGCCACTGGAGTTCTTTGTGATAGAAAAGTACCCAATAAAGTTAAAGGAAAATTCTATCGTACTGCTATAAGACCAGCAGTGTTATATGGTAGTGAATGTTGGGCTATGAAGGGACAACATGAACGTAAAGTGGGGGTAGCCGAAATGAGGATGTTGAGATGGATGTGTGGTCATACAAGATTAGATAAGATTAGGAATGACCATATACGTGAACGAGTCGGAGTTGCTCCTATTAGTGAGAAAATGGTAGAGAATCGTTTGAGATGGTTTGGTCATGTTCAGAGAAGACCATTAGATGCGCCAGTAAGAAGAGTAGATCAAATAATCTGGAGTCCGATTAAAAGAGGGAGAGGGAGGCCAAGGAGGACACTTGGCGAACTAATAGAGCAGGATCTATTGGTGAATAATATACCGAAAGGTTTGGTTACTAATAGAACGGAATGGCGTCGTATGATCCATGTAGCCGACCCCACCTAGTGGGATAAGGCTTTGTTGTTGTTGTTGTTGTTTTTATTCATTTGTTTCCTTTATATATATCCTCTATTTGCTAGTCCAGTCAAAGCATGGAGTGTGTCTCCACACTTCAGAATTAACTTTTTTCTGACATCCTTTTTTTTACTATTTCTTTCACTTATCCCAAAGTATAGATAGGATCCAGGGCATTAGTACTAGGATGTTGAACTCTGAAAAGGATATGTGATCACACTTTTACAAGATACAACATTGATGAACAGTACAAAAGATTCATATATTTGTTTTCTATGGTTATCTGAATTACATATATAAGAGTTTGGAGATAGCCTGCTGTTGGAACTTATAGAGTTACATATACTCTGATGCTCACGCTTTCCATTCATGACAAAAGTTATTAAATAACTGAGGCAACCAATATCTAGAAAAAAGTGAAGTAAGACCACTAAAGTAAAGAAAATACATGGAGTGGTAACACCAAGAAAAATAGTCAAAAATTAGCTGTGCATATCTTCTTTTTATTTTTGCAGTTTTGTTTAACCTTTGTGAGAAAATTTGTGGTCCCTCGACTACTAAAAAACTCAAACAACTTTGTGACTAGCTTTATTTTAAGGTTGATAGATTATTTTTCTGTTCCACCCTCCACAGGAAAAAGACAACAGAAATAAGATTTAATCTTTTTTTTTAGAAGGAAAAGGATGACCAACAGTTTGGTTGTCATCTGTGTATATATATATCACTGAAAGGAAACGTCAAACAAATGAAACACTCTCCAGCGGAGAGCAGCAAAATTAAGATTTAATCTTTACAAGAGGACATTTAGAAAATAAGGACACCTTTGAGTACAGTGAACTTGGACAAACCAAGACTTAGTGCCAGAACAGTACCCTGTGTATAATTTTTAATTTACTTTTCTTTTTTATATAAATAGGTTGCCTTTGCAAGAACAGTACCATGCCAATGTCCAATCAATAGAGAGACCCGATGTTGTCAAACAAATATATCGGAGCAGACATGGAAAGTCTGGGTGAACACACAAAATCTGAGATCCTAGCATGAATACAGCCAATTCTACCAAAATAATATTTTGAATTATATGTATATATTAATTTGTACAAATATAAAAAAAAATACAGAAAATCAATATAACCATTGCAAAATATCAACTGTGTTTCTCTTTGCTCATGACAAATTAAGTGATAAGTTAACCAAACAGATCTGCTCATCACAAAGTCCTCTCTGCTATATTCGCCAACAGCCCTCTCAAACGTGCACTCATCTTCTATGCTTATGAGGAAAGCGTGAGCAAGAGAGGGTCCTCTCCTGCTCACAAGCAGAAGAGGTTGAGAAAGGGATCAGGGAAGAAGGAGCGAGAGAGGAGGACGTGGAAGGAGCGACACATAAGAGAATGCACGAGGTTGAGAAAGAGGGAAGAAGGAACCACCGCAGAAATAGCAACTAACAGCATTGCAGCAACAACAGCACCAACCGGCAACAACAGCACCAACAGCGGCAGAAGGGACCAGAAGCAGCAACAGGCAAGAGCAGTGGAGCAGTGCAACACAGACATGAGTTGGCATAAGGTATATGGGTTAGGGCAAAATACAACAACAACAACAACAAGAAAGCCTTATCCCACTAGGTGGGGTCGGCTACATGGATCATACGACGCCATTCGTTGATCCATGTTCACGAGATTCGACAAGGTTTTACGCTGGCTGTCGGGGCCTAACACAACCTTCCTCCTTTGTCTTTCAACGATGACTTATAATGAAGTAGTTGCAATAGTGTATTGGTTAAATCCATGGGTATTCCAAGGGTAAATGCACTCAACCACAATTGATTTCCCAACTTAGACTGTAGTCTCTAAGACCGAATTAGTAAGAGTTAGAGATGCTGATGAAAAATTCATACAACCAAATGATATTACTACCACACTTTCCCCACATCATGAAATGTTAGATGCCTACCACTCTTGAATTATTTTGAAAGCTTCAATATTTGCATAGGGTAATCCGGTCTTCGGTTCACGATATTTGGCAGGTAATCCAGTAAAAAAGGTTAGGGCAAAATATCTGATAAAAAATATCAAATAAAAAAGGTTGACATGGCAGCATGTCAACCGATTCTATGTGAGTCTATCGCATGCTGAACAAAAGCAAGTTTGAATCCTATACAAGTCATTTTTCCTTTGTAGAGACATAAATTCATCCGATTCCACGAGTTTGACAATATTGAACAGAACAACAAGTGCTGACAGTATTCTGTTCCTAGATGTATCTGTCCAAGATGAGCATTGCAAGGTTTAAAATCCCTGAGTCAGAAACACACCAGAAGATACTATCTACGCAGATGTTTTAGTAGTAGATACCCAGAAATCAAATATTCAACAAACCAGATACATCATGTACATATGCTCCAGGGAAAAGTTGTTTACTTGTATTAACTTCTTCTATTTCAAAAACAAGAGAGATATGTAACACATGTATCTTACCTAGTACGCAGTCCATGAAGTGAATCATCGTACTCTAGTACAGAAATTTTTGCATCATGGAAAGCCAGCACTATTGAGTCTCTTCTTTTACTTCGGTCATCCACTCCAAGAGACAATATCGCCATTGACTCAACATTACCATGCAATCTAATGGTAACAAAGTTGTCATTCAAATTGATAAAGCAACCACAAGAGACAAAAGAAGGTACAACAATTAACTACTAGAACAGTAGACATATCACACTATCACTTTTATGTGTAAACGAAGAAAGAGCTTACTTTATTTCGAGCATAATTGACAATTGGTCAAACTATAATTGTGAGATTTTATATTGTTCCTCATTGGATATGACAAGTGAAGAACATAAAATCATCCTAGTATCTTCAAATTATTCTCGCATAGATTTTTCTAGAATTCATGTGATTATTAATAAATTATTCCTATCTTTCCATGATTTTCTAAGGCATCCTATCTTTCAAAGTTCTACGACATATTTTCATCCTTGATACAAAAAATTGCTTGAAGCTAGGAATGGAGAGAGATATGATGTAGAAACATTATTCTCCGTGCTAAGGCACTATGTGCTGAATGAAAAGTGAATGCCTCAACAGTCTTTCTCTTAATATGCACAATAGTGTACTTCGTCCGATGAAATCATATCTTCCACCAATTCCAAAATAAAATACACAAAATGAGAAAATAATGGTGTGCTTATTCGCAACACGAGAAAATCCAAGACAATAAAATATTGAAAAGAAGGCTGTTTCATTGATAATGTGACATCTGACAGTAAACTAAACCAAAACTCAAAGAAATTAAGGTCGTTGAGGATTGTTCAGAAACTCATAAGCTTTGTGTACTGAAGTGTACATTAGTTATTGGAACTTTGGTGAAAGAGGTAGAAGGTTTCATGTAAGATATAGCAGTAAGTACATATGGCAAAGCATATCAAGAATTACCGCCCATTGGAAAAAATGTGAATTGTGTGTTCCAAGCTGCGTAGATTTTATTCATGTAATTACTATGCCGTTATAAAATCATAGGTATCTCAGTATCTGGACTTAAATGCAAGTTGAAGCCTGCTGCACAACCCTGTTGACCAGACGCTATGTTTAACTTTTCAAATACAATTACTCTGCCAAATTGATGTCTAGCAAATATGCAAAAATAGGGATATATGAAAGTGACGTAGATAGAACCAAGCCAAAGAATAAATTGGGGAGGACAAGTACAGCTAATCATGATTGCAATGGATCTCACACGTTGTAACAATAAAAATATATTCTTGCGATCTACCTATTTATTTCTTCCTTCGTTTTGTTTTTTTCTTTTTTTTTTTCTATTCTTCCAAAACCAAAAAGAGAGAAGCTCCTACCTATAGCTGCATACGAGTTCAAGGCGAGCGCCACTGATGCCGTCCATAAGACCGCCCCCGCCGCCGCCGACGACGGAAGATGACAACGACGGGCGATAGCTCCGAGACCCCGCATCCTCCTCCTGTGCGCGGACCAGGTAGATCTCAAGGACATTGGCGGCGGCCACGACCAGGTTGGGGAGGGGACCAACTGGACTGCGCTGGGCACGCTTGGCCGCGGGCCAGTCCGAGTCGATGTCATCGGATTGGAGGAGCGGGACGAGGTGTTGGGCGGCGGCGGAGGCGTCGGAGCGGGAGAGGGTGACGAAGCCGGCAGCACAGTGCTCAATGCCCGTGGGCCGGTGCATCATCTTGAAGGCCGCGTAGCTCATTGTGGAGTCGTAGGGGAACAATGGCTGCGCTCCTCCAGCTGCTAGGGTTTTTGGTTCAGATGAATGGGTATGTTTCTCCAAGAACGAAGCTTCCTTTCTGGGGTTTAGGGTTCCGAGAGCTGGAGCGATGTGGACATGGAGAGCAAGCGAGGAGATGGAAGGAAGAGTAGGCGCTTAAACCCTAGCGGGCTTTGTAACTTGGCGGGGCTGGGCGAGAAGCCGAGATGAGACGACGATGGGGAGGGGTGGGACGCGAAAGGTGAGAAAAAATTTTCCATCTCTCCTTTTTGTCTTTTTATTTTACTCAATAATAAATTCTGACAAAAAAAACATATCACAGACACATTTTAGACTATTACCAAGGAGCATCTGGATTACGAATATCAATTCTTTGTTATCGATTTAACGTTTTAGAAAAGTAATTTAACAGTATGTCTTCCCATAAATACATAAAAAATAAATTTAATATTATATTTAAAGCAAAATTATCTAGATTGATTCCATTAGTTTTGTTTGGTAGGTGAACAAAAGGCTGAATTGCATTATGTTCAATCAAACGCACGCGACATCAACGATCACAATAAAATTTCTGTTCAAAGCATTTTGTTTCAATCTAAAAGTTCTAACTCAATGCAAGAACTTTGAAAGTTCTTATTATTATTCAACCGGATGTCAGTCACGTTAAAATTTTAAATTTGTGTTCTTTACACATCCAGTCAAATACAAAGTCTGAACAAAGTCATCCCATCCGAAAATGTTTTAAAAATATTTGTTCTCTTAATCAAACGCGGCCATTGAGATTCTTTTTTAACTTTATATTTTGCTGCACGATAATACAAATTTTGAGGAACTATACATTCGTGCATAATTTATTTTCCGATCGAAATTGAACATTTCAATAATTATGTCTAGTCAAAGTTGACCTCGTATATGGCTTTGTGACTGAGATGCACTCGTGCAATCAACGTTGACAAAGCGGACGCATGATGGCATATTAGACATGTTTGAAGTGATTGAAATCGGCGCGAGTTTTCTTTGTTCTTGAAATTTCCCATCTCGGGGTTCTCTCGTATAACTTTCTGTAAAAACTGATTTTAGTTGGTTTAATTTTCGATTCCGCGGCCCTGCATGCTGAAATCAACTCTCCTCTAACTGGGGGTATAAAAAAAATCAGACCAATCCGAAAAACTCATTCGATCCGAAAAAATTAAAAATTAGAAGATCGAATTTGATTTAGAACGATTTTTAATAAATTAAAATTTACCCGCTAAAATTATGACTCCACCCAAAAAAACCGTAGGAGCCATAGAGCCCATTTTTTATTTATAGAATTAATACATATTATTAATTTTTTATTATAGATATAATCTTTTTGTATAAAATTTCGTACTTTTCTATCACATTATCAAACTTTAATTTAATAACTTTAAAATTTTAGTAGTATATTTTATATTTAATGTAAAATTAAATATTATCTATTAAATTTAATTTATTAAATATATTTTAAAAAATATAATTATATAAAAGTATGGCTCTGAAAAAATACTCAAAAAATCAACCGTTAGTGGGTGGTTTTGTTATTTTTTTCAAAATAATTTTAAGATGATATTTTAAATTTTAAAAATTGATCCAAAAAATAATAGTTATTTTTTTAAATCAAAAACTCGACCCGACTCCAACTACTTTCACCCCTACCTCCGACCTTACTTAGCACCAAATTTTTATCTACTAGCCATTTTTTTTCAAGATTTGGTGTTTGAAAAATAGTATCAACGATTCAATTCAGCATTAAGAATTATATGCAGTATTAAAGTTGAAGAGGCCATCATTTTCTTTTAAGAGAGCAAGAATGAATGCTAAAATTGTGGTTGTCATCCATCTATAAAATGAAAGTCATATTTAAGTGTAGGCTCCCAAAGAAAGCAGCAAAAAATGGAAAGTATCTCGAGCATTCGATGGAAGGCAGACCTTGTGTTGCGGCCACTCGCAACTTGGAGGTATCAAGTCAAGTCATGCAGGTCGAATGGCGTATCGTGTTCTGCACGATCCTGGAGCAACTCTTTTCCGAGCAATTCCTGAAAGCATACAAGAGTTGTTTCACCCAAAAGAAGCCAAATCACACAAGTTGACGCTGCGCAAGTCGAAGAGAAGTGAAGCCAACAGAGACTTGATGGACGGATAGTTGCTTGATGAACTCAGACCGCTCATGACGGACTCCACTGGCACTGCACAAGTGATGACTCCGGATTGGACGAAGGTTTAGCAAGCGAAGCAGCCATCAGGGAGAAGTTCTCAGCGAGACCTCAAAGAGCAGTCATTCCTGGCGTTGCGCAATGCTGGTGAAGTAGAAGTCAAAGCAAAGAAGGCAGAATTTAACGAGACAAGCGAAGTCAAGACTGAAGACGAAGGTCTCGAGAAGTCCGGACAACGGCGTCGTGAGCGTCGCCAACTTTGGTGGGGGAGAATGTCATAGGGCGTTTTCCCGTGATATGAAGCGTAAAGCCTCGCAACACCAGTGCCGCTCAACTTATATCTCTCGGCCGCTCAGCGCTGAAACCTTTGAACACATGCAGCCACCCCGCACTGCGTAATATTGCGGAGTACCAAGTTATCCGTCCTTAGGCATTTTATCTTGTAAGGTCATCCTTATGAATGGCCGAGTAGGTGTAGGGTACGTCTTTTACATCTTCAATATGTAATAAGACTCCTATACCTACGATACACTATGAGGAGTTCACTAGTGCATTCCGAGGCCCAATTGTATGTTATGTTTCATCATATTTAATACAAGTAAGTTTTCCTTTAATTCTAGTGTCATGGCCTTGAGCGTGTGGTGGCAACCCACATTGGTGTCCCTTCGTGGCGTCCCGTGATCCCTTCGTCGCCCCTTCGGACTTTAAGCGTCCAAGCGCCTACATTGGTGCCGCAATGCGCTAATGTCACGGTCCCATAACAAGTAGTACAACACTGTACTCATATCCGTAATTGAATGCCTATAAGAGCGACTCTCGACACAGTCGTCTCGACCATAAAACTTCCGTTGTAAACTCAAAACAGGCTTGGCTAGGTGTCTAACCACCTAGTCGTCGCACGTGATCTAGTGTCCGAAAATGATCTTGTGACAAGTGGTATCAGAGCAGTTCTTCCTGCTCAGATTACCCTACGATGATGACTAGCTTGTGTCGTCGCAATGTGCCCTGGCGTAGGGAACGTGCTTCCGCTCAAAAACTCCATCATGCTCAGATGCACTGGTACCATGATCTTTAATCATGGACTCCAACGAGGAATGCGTGGCAAGCTTCCTCGTCACACGCTCAGTCGTGCCCCGCAGCATGTTCCTCATACACCCATGTCGTGTCAATGAACGTCTGTCATGCCTCATGATGGCGGACTAATCGCCCCGCCTAACCGGGACGGTCATGGGTCGCTGACTCGAGTAGATCAACCATCCCTGGTATACAGTCGGGAATCTTGAAGTGTCGCGCTACGTCAAGAGTGGTCATATGCTCCACATGATGGTCTTGCACTACTCATACCATGAGATCGCTCACACGAGCCCCGTGTAACTCGGTGGACCCGTATCACATTCAGGGACTGTCGGTCATGCATTATCGTGACGACCTGGTGCTGCTCGGTATTTTGTGACGTTACATCGCATGTCCAGTCATGCAACGTGAAGTGCACAATCGCTTCACGAGAGAAGTTAGCTAAAGTTTAAGCATCAAAGTTCATGGTCCCTTTCAGCGAAGGAATATCATCCTCTCAGCTAAGGAGCATCAATCACAAGCATCTTGTCGTGCCGCAGCATCGTCTGCCATGTCTCGTTGACTTTCAAGAATGGAGCAAAGCGTTGATTTCTTGCAAACACTCATGGATGAGCTGTCAGCCTTGCCTGCCTCATCAAGTGTCGTCCCACAAGCGGCGTGATGTCATCCATCAAGGGTTGGGATGAATCTGCTACATGCCAATGCAAATTGCCGCCTCAATTTAATGACCAAGTTGGCAAATGGTCTGAGCGTCGAGCATCGATGAATCTCGACATATTGCTGTCAAGCGTTCTGCTGCATCCTTTCCTCTCGGACAACGCCTCGAGCGATCGAAGCGGTTTCCAAGGATCGCAATCCAAATGTTTCGAATGACACATTGGTAATGTCGTCCCTTCGAATGAAGATGGAGGTGATGTTGGGAGTTCATGCCATGACTTCACTAACCGTAATCCGCTTACCCAAGCGGAGCGTCTTCGCGAACACCCATGGTTCGTTGAAGACCTAGAATGACTATTCTTTCACAAGAATCAGCCGTCCGGTGGACAAGTATGTCAAGGGCGCATGATCCCTGTCGATAAGCGCAATGACATTACTTCATCAAAGCTGCGGACGGATGAGTATCCCAAGTGCATCCCCTTCGTGAACGAGCACAACAATCTCGCCCCGTCCATACTCAAAGGTGTTGCCTAAGCTTCAAAGGAGGTCCGAGGATTAGAAGAAGACATATCTCAAGAACCCTGCAAGATGTGGCAAACTCAGGATGACGTCGACATCGTGACAATGTGGAATGTGGCAATCATGCATCCCATTGAGACATGGGACAGAGGAAGTGACAGCTTATCAATTATGTAAGCCCCAACAAGTTGGGACTGGAGGTCAAGGTCGCTTTGTTCAGCATCGGTCAGATGAGCATGTTGAAGAAGGACGTGAAAGATATCATCGAGTTTCGCCTATAGTGTTCCCAGGAGAATGAAGACCCAGTGTTGGTGCTCTTCAAGCAGAGGAGTCAAAACTTTGGACTAGGACGGAGTTGAAATGACAGGATCGTCCAACCTCCGTTCACTAGTCGCCGCTACCAAGGCGTTCACGCCAAGACAACTGTCATACCACATAGCCCTTGGGCAAGGGCAATGGTGGGGGAGAGAAGTGCAGGTCGCACAGAGGAAGCTATCATGCCAAAGACAAAGATAGCTCATCGAAGCAGGATGATCGAATTGAACCACAGGAATGCGGGGAGACTCTCGTCGCTCATTATAGCGACTCGAAGTGGACAAAGTAGATAATGTCATATCCGAGAACCTTGCTCTACTTCAAATCATCGAAACATTAGACGACCATCAAGGGTAAGGTGGTTCCTCACTCGACACTCGACGAATGAAGGACTTTGCATTGCAGCCATCTACAACTTGGAGACAGTGAGTTGAACCACAAGGAAACGTGGGGAGATTCTCGTTGCCCACTATGATGACTCAGAATGGACAAGGCATGTATTGTTACATCAAATAATCTTATCCCGCCGAAATATCAGACGATCACCAAAGATGAGGTGGTCCTGCACTCTTCACTCGGCGGGGGTATGAAGATTCTACGTTGCAACAATTTGCAACAAATAGATCTTGAGTCAAGCCCACAAAGAGACCTCCTGAAGCATCTGTGGGAAGACTCTTGTCGCTCATCATAGCGACCTGAAGCACTCGAAGCAGATAAGTTGCAAGCGTCGACATCGAAGAGCTTGTGCTATTTCAAGCCGTCGGAATTCAAGAATGATCATCGAGGGTGAGATGGTCCCGTACTTCATATTCGACGAAAGGAAGACCTTGTGTTGCGGCCACCCGCAATGTGAAGGTATCGAGTCAAGTCACGCAGGTCGAATGGCGAGACTCTTCATCGTGTTCTGCACGACCCTGGAACAACTCTTTTTCAAGCTATTCCTGAAGGCATACATGAGTTGTTTCACCCAAAAGAAGCCAAATCACACAAGTTGACGTTGCGCAAGACGAAGAGAAGTGAAGCCAACAGAGACTTGATGAACAGATAGTTGCTTGATGAAGTCAGACTGCTCATGGCGGACTCCAATGGCGCTGCACAAGTGATGACCCCCGGATTGAATGAAGGATCAGCAAGCGAAGCAGGCCTGAGGGAGGAGTCCTCAGCGAGACCCCAAGGAGCGAGCGTTACTGGCATTGCGCAATGCTGGTGAAGTAGAAGTTAAGGCAAAGAAAGCAAAATTGAACGAGACAAGCGAAATCAAGACTCAAGACGAAGGCCACAAGGAAGTCGGGACAACGGCGTCGGGGGCGTCGTCTACTTTGGTGGGGGAGAATGTCACGGGGCATTTTTCCATTACACGAAGCGTAAAGCCTCGCAGCACCAGTGCCGCTCAATTTATAGCTCTCGGCCGATCAACGCCGAAACCTTGGAACAAATGCAGCCGACCCGCACTGCGTAATATTACGAAGTACCAAGTTATTCTTCATTAGGGCATTTATCTTGTAAGGTCGTCCTTATGAATTGCCAAGTAGGTGTAGGGTACGTCTTTTGCATCTTCAATATGTAACAAGACTCATATACCTACGGTACACTAGGAGGAGTTCACTAGTGCCTTTCGAGGCCCAATTGTATGTTATGTTTCATCATATTTAATACAAGTAAGTTTTCCTTTAATTTTAGTGTCATGACCTTGAGCGTGGGGTGACAATCTACATCGGTGTCCCTTCGTGGTGTCCCGTGGTCCCTTCATCGCCCATTCGGACTTTAAGCGCCCAAGCGCCTGCATTGGTGCCGCAATGCGCTAATGTTACGGTCTCATGACGAGTAGTCCAACATTGTAGTCATGTCCGTGATTGAATGCCTATAAGAGCGACTCTCGTCATAGTCGTTTCGACCATAAAACTTTCGCTGCAAACTCAAAACAGGCTTGGATAGGTGTCTAACCGCCTAGTCGTCGCACGTGGTCTAGTGTTCGAGAATGACCCCGTGACACGTACAGCCCCACCCGAGCTTGTTCTAAGCGAGCTCATGCAATCCAATGGGAAATAAAGTAAAAAGTGGACAAATTAAATTGAACATTCGAAATTCCGAATGATAAATTTGGGTAATGAAAATTTAATAGAATAAATAAAAAACATATTATATGTTCCAAAGATGTTCATCCATGTATCTATCTATACATTAGTGATAGTTCATATATTTTGGTCTCATTTGAGTCCATACAATCTTCTAACCCTAAGCATACAAATTTAGAAAATATGTGGATAAAAATGTGTGGATCTACCATTGATTCATAGACATGATCCTCCATAAACATCTTTTAAGACATTTTTTTATAATTAACTTACATCTAGCATCCATTTATACATCAATAATAGTTCACACCATTAATGATAGTCCACACATGTGAATCTCATTTGGTCCACAAAATCCCAAATGATTTGACGTGTCATTTCAAATTTACTCTACTTTTTTTTATTTTTCTTCTCTTATTTTATCTCTTTTCCAATCCTCAAGTATATTGGTTTTATAAATTAAAGGATAATCTTAATCATAAATATAAAAAACTTTTTGATAGCATATAAATACATTATTAGGCTGTCATGGACATATCAATTTGTAAAAAAATATGCAAAATAATAATAGTAAGATAAAAGCTTTTGATATGTTATGAATTGATATGAAAGGCCAAAATGTTTTTTTTTTTTTGCATAAGCGAAAACTCAATGGTTGCACAATCATATTAGATTGCCTGTTACGTTGACTGCTCAATGCAATCTAAAAAAAATTGACAACAATTTAATAAAAAATATTTGTTTGGAAGCACAATTTAAATTGTAAGATACCGAGTAAATTACATCAAATACCCTTCAATTTTACTCATCTTTCCAACGCTATCGATCGACTTTATTTTGTAACAAAATTACTCTATATGTTATAATTTGTTTCACGAAATGCCCTTTTGATGAAAAGAAAATGAAACAATGCAACAACTAGCAAGTGCACTAGTCATATCAAGTAATAAAGTAGAAAATAGAGTTTCAAATTCATGATAAACTAGTTAAATTTAATCTACCTCAATAATCTACTCAAATAATAAAAGGGTTTTGTAGTGAAAACAAAAAATTAAAGGTGCAAAAAATAGATAATTCGTGCGTAAAAATAAAGTGGTGATGATCTCTATAAGTTTTGGATGGTTAATGGAATGAGCTTCTAAACTAATGAAACCATAACAGAAACACTCGAGTTGATTCTTGAGATTGATTATGAGCACCTGAAATATTGACTTCTATAGACGAACAAATCAAACTATCATAATTACAAATAAGATCAGTAATCGTGTATGACGAGTTGATTACTGATTTTATAAAAAATCATGATGCAAGAAAATGTAACTCCTAAACTATTATTCATCCATACTTCTGAATAGAATAACAAACCGTACACTATTCAGCGTACACGACGAATTATCGAATATGGGTTATATATGCTTCAAGTTAAAATTAAAAGATTAATTATCAGAATAATAATTACTCATGAAATTAATCACTACGTGTACACATTTGTGATCTAATTTTAGAAATCACTTTACTCGTAAAAAGCCATTAAACTTAATATATAAATTAAAAGAAGTCAACTTACTAAATAACTTGAATAAGAACGAGGTCCAAACAATCTATCTTTCTGAAGCAAATACGAAATCTCTATTTCAAAACTAATGGACTATGAAAAATAAGGTAAAAGAGCATCATGTGGAGAAAGAGAGATTTGCAGCCTCCAAGACCTCTGAATGATCATGCAACACTAACTGACGAGTTGCTATGCAATTCTTCTCCTTTTGTGATCTTTTGGCTTCGAATCTTATTATCTGCAATGAGTCACGACTTCTCAGGGCTCAAGCACACGTTTTTCTATCTTTTAGGGTCTCTATTTATAGCCTCTAGAAGTCTCAAAAATTTTCGTAGAGTTTCGATTTGATTTGAAGTATTTTCATACTAAAACAATAAAAAATCGAAATAATTTTTTTTACTTTGAAACTATTCAAGACCGAGTAAATATGTTTTCTAATCATCCCCGAGGCTTAGGATAGAGTTTGAGTTCAATCTGAACTTAAAATTTCTAAGAAAAATCTCAAAAATCTCAAAAATAATGTTAAAGGTGATAAATCAAAAATAATGTTAAAAATAATTATAATCTTAATAAATCTCAAAAATATGCAAGATTTAATTATGTTAAAAATAATGTTAAAAATAATCTCAAAAATCTCAAAAATTTAATTATTATCTTAATAAATCAATTAAGAATATGCAAGATTCAAATTAGGATCAAGAATGATTGATAAAGGTGATAAAAAGGGATCACTAGAAAAAGGGATCACTGAATATGACTTTTCACGTTCTGTGACACTTATTTAACAACCTTTACAGTGTTCGCAACCCCTTTAAGCTTCTATATTTGTCCATCCATACCTTATATACGATTCTTGGTCAGCTTACTAATTCTTAAACTCTTCTTGTATATAGATATTACATATCTTGAACATAATTAATAATTTTGATTATTTTTTTCAATATAAAGTAGTCCAACTAAGAATTTCGTATAACTAGTTTATATTTGCTTAGGATATTTATCAATATAATATAGGTGGGCCATATGAAGTCTAAGGCACAACGAGCATTATGGGTCCATACTTATCAATATAAACATATAAGAAAATTTATTAAACTCCTATATTGGTACACCTATTGAACCGCATAAGTCATAACGATAAATCATAATTTAGACATGCTTGATTTCACTTCTACTATTTGAAATCGTCTCAAACCTACGTGTTGTGTGAGTCGAATCATTTAATTACTCTTATAATTCCCTTATTTCTTTCTTAAATCTACATCTCTTTACAACTAATATGCCTACTCATTTTCCCCTTCATACTGCTGCAGTCAGCATGAGAAGTCCGTGAATAGGGCGATCGTGAAAGATATGGAAAACATGATTTATAAAAAACAAAATTGTTTCTTCTATTTTATTCTTTAAATATTTGTAAGACTCATTCTTTATGCAGGTATACTTATCAACATGCTTATTACTTATTCTTTTCCAATTTGTTCGTAACCTTTATGACATTTTTTTGTCTAACCACTAATAACATTTAGGTTGATTCCTACCATACAGAATAACCTCTTTAGAAATCAACTACTCATATGAAATATATACCAATACATCAATAATGAATAACTCAAAGCAAGAAATATTTTACTTGTACTTTATGATGAAGGGTGTGACGACTGCTCGGCGATAGCACATGAACTAATATCATACTATTCTATACACTAGGATGCCAAGAGAGTCATGACTTTAGACTCTTATACCATAAATGTAACACCCCCAAATCGACCATCGCCACACGTGACCAATGCTACGGACACTGTGACTTTGACCATCATATTGACCGTATCACAGTCAAGAATCGAGACATGTCAGCGAAAGAAAGAACAATAGAGAAATAAAGAAAACAATAACTTTAATTGCGAAAGTCTAAAAGTGGCTATATCATTTTTAGGAAATAAAACGAAGTTCTACATCATGAATCTATAAATGCGGAAGGAAAAGAAATTTAATAAGCTTTGTAGTTCACGTGCTTTCTTGTCGCCAAAACTTTGTCACCACACACCTACTCCACTTCGTCATTGATCTGGTTCTGTGAAAGTCAGACACATGGAAGGAGGTCCTCCCGTAAGCTTTACAGTTTAGTGAAGAATCATATAATATACAATGCATGACATGAATAGAATAATCAAAGGTTAATAATCATGCTTAACTTGAACGTGAAAAGGATAACATTACAGCATCACAGATCATAATAAGAAGAAGAGGATATCATAAATCATGATAATCAAATGATGCTTAGTAAACTTGAAATCATAACATGCTTGAAAATCATGATGATTAACTTGACTTATCTTAATCATGCTTATTGATATTGGTTTATAATTAGAATCAGTGTGACTTTAGGTGCCTTTAGTTCTTAAGGTATGTCAAGCAAATGATACCACCTTATGTGGGTCAATGAATGATCAAATCATAAATAAGGGAGCGACCCTTATCTTGAGATATTTGGCTTGGACTGACAACCCATTATTCAGTTAGCTCTGAACTTATTAATAATTTTAAAATTTTGTTATTCATTATTCAATCATGACATAGAAATTTGAATGAACAGTGATAGAATTAATCATCATGTGAATTCGTAACTTGAATCATGGATGAATGAGAAATAAATAATATAGTACTAATTTAATTATTATCTTAATAAATCAATTAAGAATATGCAAGATTCAAATTAGGATCAAGAATGATTGATAAAGGTGATAAAAAGGGATCACTAGAAAAAGGGATCACTGAATATGACTTTTCACGTTCTGTGACACTTATTTAACAACCTTTACAGTGTTCGCAACCCCTTTAAGCTTCTATATTTGTCCATCCATACCTTATATACGATTCTTGGTCAGCTTACTAATTCTTAAACTCTTCTTGTATATAGATATTACATATCTTGAACATAATTAATAATTTTGATTATTTTTTTCAATATAAAGTAGTCCAACTAAGAATTTCGTATAACTAGTTTATATTTGCTTAGGATATTTATCAATATAATATAGGTGGGCCATATGAAGTCTAAGGCACAACGAGCATTATGGGTCCATACTTATCAATATAAACATATAAGAAAATTTATTAAACTCCTATATTGGTACACCTATTGAACCGCATAAGTCATAACGATAAATCATAATTTAGACATGCTTGATTTCACTTCTACTATTTGAAATCGTCTCAAACCTACGTGTTGTGTGAGTCGAATCATTTAATTACTCTTATAATTCCCTTATTTCTTTCTTAAATCTACATCTCTTTACAACTAATATGCCTACTCATTTTCCCCTTCATACTGCTGCAGTCAGCATGAGAAGTCCGTGAATAGGGCGATCGTGAAAGATATGGAAAACATGATTTATAAAAAACAAAATTGTTTCTTCTATTTTATTCTTTAAATATTTGTAAGACTCATTCTTTATGCAGGTATACTTATCAACATGCTTATTACTTATTCTTTTCCAATTTGTTCGTAACCTTTATGACATTTTTTTGTCTAACCACTAATAACATTTAGGTTGATTCATACCATACAGAATAACCTCTTTAGAAATCAACTACTCATATGAAATATATACCAATACATCAATAATGAATAACTCAAAGCAAGAAATATTTTACTTGTACTTTATGATGAAGGGTGTGACGACTGCTCGGCGATAGCACATGAACTAATATCATACTATTCTATACACTAGGATGCCAAGAGAGTCATGACTTTAGACTCTTATACCATAAATGTAACACCCCCAAATCGACCATCGCCACACGTGACCAATGCTACGGACACTGTGACTTTGACCATCATATTGACCGTATCACAGTCAAGAATCGAGACATGTCAGCGAAAGAAAGAACAATAGAGAAATAAAGAAAACAATAACTTTAATTGCGAAAGTCTAAAAGTGGCTATATCATTTTTAGGAAATAAAACGAAGTTCTACATCATGAATCTATAAATGCGGAAGGAAAAGAAATTTAATAAGCTTTGTAGTTCACGTGCTTTCTTGTCGCCAAAACTTTGTCACCACACACCTACTCCACTTCGTCATTGATCTGGTTCTGTGAAAGTCAGACACATGGAAGGAGGTCCTCCCGTAAGCTTTACAGTTTAGTGAAGAATCATATAATATACAATGCATGACATGAATAGAATAATCAAAGGTTAATAATCATGCTTAACTTGAACGTGAAAAGGATAACATTACAGCATCACAGATCATAATAAGAAGAAGAGGATATCATAAATCATGATAATCAAATGATGCTTAGTAAACTTGAAATCATAACATGCTTGAAAATCATGATGATTAACTTGACTTATCTTAATCATGCTTATTGATATTGGTTTATAATTAGAATCAGTGTGACTTTAGGTGCCTTTAGTTCTTAAGGTATGTCAAGCAAATGATACCACCTTATGTGGGTCAATGAATGATCAAATCATAAATAAGGGAGCGACCCTTATCTTGAGATATTTGGCTTGGACTGACAACCCATTATTCAGTTAGCTCTGAACTTATTAATAATTTTAAAATTTTGTTATTCATTATTCAATCATGACATAGAAATTTGAATGAACAGTGATAGAATTAATCATCATGTGAATTCGTAACTTGAATCATGGATGAATGAGAAATAAATAATATAGTACTAATTTAATTATTATCTTAATAAATCAATTAAGAATATGCAAGATTCAAATTAGGATCAAGAATGATTGATAAAGGTGATAAAAAGGGATCACTAGAAAAATCGATCGACCGGTAGGCTTTGAGTCGGTCGATCGATCTGCTCGGATCGGTCGACCGGTGGGTTTAACAAACCTAACTCTAGGATGGATGGATCGATCGATTCGTTCTATTGAACGGTCGACCGATTGGCTAGCGAGGCTTAAGATCGATCGACCGATCAAGCCATAACATTGGAAAATCAGTCGACCGCTCAATGTATACTGAAATTAATTGTGAGATCGGTGACTAACAATCAATAAGGGCCGATCGATTGGTCGACGTTCGGATTGATTTCAAATACAAAAATTCCTTTAAAACTCTGGCATGATAACATCCTAAACTAGTTTCTATCTCATAGCAATCAATCAAACAACAACATAACAGCATGAAATAAATCATGTTTGCAATTAATCAAACAATCAAAGAATTCAAAAAAATGAAACAATCAAGAAGAACTTCTTCTTCTTATCTTTTTTCTTACAGAATCAACTAGGGCATAATCAAATCTATTCATGGATCATGCAAGGTGATTTTAATTCACCCACCTCGATTCGCAATCTCCCTTCTTCGATTCGTCGAAAAGTTATCAATAGCGGCCCTTGTTTCCTCCCTGTTCTTGGCGCTCGCCTCCTGCAATCCAGCCAAGAACGATAAACAACTCATGCAGATCACAACGCCGAAAGGTTTGTACGAGAGAGGAAGAAGGATCTCTGGACAATCTTGAACCTATCGAGAGTCCTCCGGGAGTTCTCGGACGCCCCTTAGCAAGAATCACGAGAGGTTTCTTGGGAGGTTGTGATGGAGGCTTAAAGAAGAATTTGTTTTTATCTCATAATTCTTCCCACTCTTGATTCAATGTGATATAACCTCTATTACTTGACGTGATTTCCTTGCAAAGATAAAATTTAAAATTTTATCTTCAACAAGCCTCTTTATTTTCATTGTGAATTGAATTTGTTTTTGTTTCCTATTTTCTGTCGGCCGATTCTAATTTCATTTCATTTTTTTTAGCTTTGTGTCGGTTATTACACCGCACCATCCCCCTCTTTTCTCTATTGTTGGTGAGGAGAGGGTTGGGAGCATCCGCCCCCTCCTCTTCTCCCTCGATCGTTAACGTTGAGGTGACCCCACCTCTCGTCGACGAGGACGTCGAAGAGAGAGAAAGGAGCGTCCTTCATTTTTTAAATTATGATTATGATTATTATTAAATTTTTTATTTATTTTTTAATAATTTACTAACGTGGAGAATAGTTTGTGTGCTAGTGCGAGAGCGTCGCCACGTCAGCAGAGCGGCAGGGAAAGAACAATTATAAAAATGACATTGAGTGTAATGAGCTAAAAAATAGAGGATATTTATATTACAAATTAAAGTTGAAAGGTTTGTTGAGTAAACGTTAAAGTTGAAAGACATTTTACATAATAAGTTGGCTAAACCATTTCTTTATGCTTTGATTAATAAAATTATGTTGTTAGAAATTTAAGGATTGGGTTAAGTATGAATTAAAAAATTTCAATCCGAGTCGATCTCACAATTTTTATTTTACATTGAATTTTATTTAGTTTAGAGGTTTATGTGTTTAAAATTATAAAATATATAAATTGAAGCACTTGAAAATAGAATAACTATTAAATAAATAAGATGCTACTTTCTTGTTATAATAAAAATATTAGATATATTTGCATATAAAATAAAAATTGTTGGGATAATTGGATCATCTCACTAAATGTCCCAACCTAGTCCATCTCCATCAACCAAATTTGGTGGGATTTTGGATCGGGTCAAATCCTCATAATCAAATTAGTATTTTTTGTAGGTAAAAAAACTATTTATATTCATTTGACCCTTTATTGATTTTCAATTAATTTTAAAAATAGACAAATTATACTCTTCATAAAAATATTTATTTGACTTAGATTTTGTTTGGATGAAGAAATTTGAAAGGGTGAAATGAAATATGAAAGAAAGAGAATAGTTAAATTATATATATTTTATTTAAGTTAAAAGAATAAGGTAAAATAATTAAGCCCTTTAAACATCATATTTTTATATTTCATCATAAATAATTTTAGATCAAATTAATTTTTATTTTATTAACAAATGAAATAATTTCTCTTGTTATAAAATTAAACCATCTTTTTATTTCTCTCCCTTTGATAAATTATCTTATTCTCTCGTTAATATATATATATATATATATATATAATTTTTACTTTTAAAATAGATGAATAAAATAGTTCAAAAAATAAATAATATAATAAAAATTTTAAAAATAGCCAAAACAAAAAAAATTAAATTAAGTGCAAAGTAATAAATTATTATTATTTATTATATATTATAAATAAATTATATATAATGAAAGATAATAATAACTTTTTACTAAATATAATTTTAATTCCGCGTATTATTATTTTTTATAACTTAATATTCAATATGAACTTTCAAACACATCACACTCCACTGTCACTTCTCTCCTGCATTATCTCATTCCACCTCTTTATTAATTAATTATCAAATTGATCCTTAATTTTTTTAATTCATACATTATAATACGTGTAAAAAAGATTAAACTAGCCTCACTCAATCCCTTGGAATCTATATTCAAATAGGGTTTAATGGGTGCGTAACACCCATTTGGTGGAGCATCATGAAATGCTCCTATCATCATCGTCCATTTTCAGATATGCGGCTCAAATCAAAACAACCTAACTATTTTTCCCTAACCACTAAACCACTTCCCCCTCCCCCTCTTTCTTCTCTACTCTCTCTCTCATCTCTCTCCCCTCCCGCGCTTCCCAATATGCGCCTCCGCCACTGCCCATCGTCGTCGTCTCTCCTTCGATCTCTCTCCCCTCCGACGTCCCCGATCTGCGCCGTCGCCTCTGCTCTCCGCCGTCGTCATCGTCGTCGCCCTTCCCCTCCGATCTCTTTCCGATCTGCGTCGCCGCCGTCCCTCCTTTTCAATCTATCTCCGATCTACGTCGCCGCCGCCCCTCCCCTCCGATCTCTCCCCGATCAGTGCCGTCGCCGCCCCTCTCCTCCGATCAGCGCCGTCAACGCCCCTCTCCTCCAATCTGCGCCGCCGTCGCCGCTCTCCTTCGATCTCTTCCTGATCTGCGCCGTCGCAGTTCCTCCCTTTCGATCTGCGCCACCACTGTCGCCCCTCCCCTTCGATCTCTCCCCGATCTGCCCGTCGCCGTCCCTCCCTTCCGATTTGTGCCGCCGCCCCCCTCCCTTCCGATCTGTGCCGCGTCTGCCATTGCCCCTCCCTTTCGATCTGTGCCGCGGCCGCCACCGCCCCTCCCTTTCGATCTGTGCCGCGGCCGCCACCGTCCCTCCCTTTCGATCTGTGCCGCGGCCGCCACCGCTCCTCCGCTCCCTTATATGCGTCGCCGCCGCCTACCCTCCCCTCGATCTCTCTCTTATCTCTTACGATCGTCGCCCCCATCTCTTGTTAGCGCCAATGTCACCTTCCCTCCCCTCCGATCCGACGGATTAATGGGGTGAGGTGGTTTCAAGAGTGGTTTTGAGGGAAGAGAGATTGTTTTTTTATATTTTAAGGTGGTTTTGATATGAGCCAATATGAAATAGATGGTGATGATAAAGACGTTTCACGATGCTTCACCAAATGAGTGCCCATTAAACCCATTGAAATATGATTTCAATAAACAATTATCACATTCGCAAACAAAGCCTAGATAATTCTAAAACAAGAACACGTATTACAATTATCACTGTATGTCACTTCATCATCCATCATTCAATACATCCGTTGGGTGGCCATCTCGATCATTCCCTCCTCGCTCCTTCTCATCCGGTCCCTTGGCAATGGCGGCAGCTGCTCGAATCCTCCCCATCTCCGCCATCGCATCCAAGCAGCCCTCCGCCACCGCCGCCTCTTCTTCCTCTATTGCCCCCTTGCAGTTCTCTTCCGCCAGCATACCTATCCGCCACCGCTGCCTCCTCTCCACCTCCCTTTTCGGCGACGCCATCCACCTCTCGTCGCCTCCGGCGACTCTCCGCTCCACAAGCGCTGCCGCCGCCACGGCCGCCGCTGCGGCTGTCTTCTTCTCGCTCCCTACTGCGTAACTAGCAATCTATTCTGTATTTTTTCTTCTTATTTCGGAGTCATTTTTATGGGAACTATTTATATTATTTGAACCAGGAAGCCGGAGCGAGCGGCCGGAAGCCAAAAAGTGCCCAAGTAAAATCAGTGGTCTTCACTTGGTTTCTGTTTCTTTTGTTATTTAGGTTTAGAAGTAATGAACATTGTGGTGGTGGCAGCTGGTCGGCGAGGTCGATAAAGTCGTTCACCATGGGGGAGCTGGAGGCAAGGAAGCTCAAGTACCCTAACACAGGCACCGAGGCCCTCCTCATGGGCATGTTGGTGGAGGGTTAGTTTTTGCGATTTATTTTTTCTGTCATCTTGTTGTTTCAACTACTTAATACTTATATTACTGACTCGATGAGTATATTGAGGAACTTATATGTTGTCTGAAAGCCACTGACCACATTACTCTTATCTCTCCTTGACTGTTTAACCATCCACGGGAATGTAAGTTCTTATGCTTCGTCTTATCATTTTTCAATGTTCTCAGGGCTTCTCTGTGATTGTCATCTTCCAAGCACATATTTCCATTTGCTCATCTCCGTCTTTACTTGAAGATATTTGATCTCATCAATAATGGTGCCTTATACTTTCTAGGTATCAACTTGTGTTGCAACTCCCAGTAGTCTTTAAGGCTCCAAAGTGCATTTGTGTTGTGGGTGTGAAATGTCATGGAAGGTTTTATTCCCTCTCTTTCATATCAGAGATATCTGTTATGGATCTTAGTATATGCGTTAAAAAGTTACAATTAGAGTAAGCCGTTGAGGCATTCAGAACTTTGATTAATTTAAATTCTATATCCTTATGACCTTTAAGGTTTCTCAAGGATGAATGTTTAGGTAGTTTGACATTTACTCTAGTGTTTAAGCCCATATAAGCAGCTCTACAAATCAAAGCACAATGCCTCCAGAAGCCCCTCTCCTTTTAAATATTTTCCTGAAAACTTGTAGATTAAGGTCAGAACATTTTCATGTCCAAGTGTTCAGAATCTTGAGTTGAATTTATAGTTCACTCGCTACTCATTCTTTTTCTAAAGAATGGATAAGTTTTATGAGACTAGCCTTTGGTTGTCAGTATAGTTATGTTATTTGTTAACAATTGTTTTACTCTCCATTTATTAGAGATGCATCAACTTTTGCAGGTCTTTCTTGAAGGCTGATGTTTCTTCATCTGTTGTATTTTTGTTAGGAACAAGTCGAGCAGCTAGATTTCTACGTGCAAATGGAATCACAATTTTCAAAGTTCGCGAAGAGGCTATAAAGCTATTGGGAAAATCAGACTTGTATTTCTTCAGTCCGGAACATCCGCCATTGACGGAGCCAGCTCAAAGGGCTCTTGATTGGGCTGTGGATGGGAAACTGAAATCAGGTCACTCAATGCTCAATAATCTTGTATCTTTTTTCCCATTTAATTTTTGGTTTATATATATTAGGTAATATAGGCAATTCCTCTAAAAAAGGTAATATATGCTATTTTTGAGATTGGCTATTTTTGAGATTGACAAGTTATGAATATAAATTTAGTCTGGCTTGTTTGATTAACTTTTAATGCTTGACCTAACTTATTAGCCTATTAAGCCAAATATATTTTTTGATGATCTACTAGATTAAATATAATAAATCTTATTTATTAAAGAAACAACAGATATGAACTAAATAAAAGAGACACCACTAATATATTTTTTCTAAACATATAATAAAAATAGTAATATTGAACTCAAAATTGAAGATTTAAAAGATGAAAGATTAAAAATTATATATATAATATAATATATTAATAAATCTTGGCCTGATAAGCTATAAGGTTAGGCTAATTATTAAGAGGTTAAGCCTCTTTAAGAAAATATGCTTTATTTAATATTTCAGCCTGGCTTATTTTGATAATAGGCCGAGCCGAGCTATGTCAAAAATAAACCGAGCCACGAGTTGCTCACGAACGGCTCAGCTTATTTCGAGCCCTAGTCCCAATGTATAAGTAACCCTTAGTACCAGTCATATTACATAAACACAATCCTGAATGAATCTTTGAGATAAAGTCCGACATCAAATAAGTCATGTAACCCTGTATTTCTGCTTTGGGGCATTGTTCAGCTAGCTATGTCCCATGACAAACTGTTGCTAATATTTAATATTCTTCTCTCTTGCTCTTTATGGTTCAGGCAGTGCAGTGATCCCATATGATCTAACACTCGTATATTTTTTTCTCTTAATATTTGGTTTTGTATCCCATTTTTGTTACATTGATTGGATTATCAGTTTGTTGTTCGGAAATTTTGTGACTAAGGCAATTGTGTGTGATAGGATGCCCGATATTTTAGAATACTAAATCATGCTCTGTTATATCTAATAAATATTAAACATTTATAACCTTTGTCTTTGTGGTTACTGTATCATAAAGAACTTTTCAATAAATGATCCATTTTTGTGTGTCAAAACGTCGTTCAAATTTTGCTGCCATAATCATTGTTTTTTGAAAGGGTGCCATAGTCATTGTTGAATTATTTAGACGTGCTAAAGTTCCGGTGGCATAATTATTGTTGAACCATTTATATGCAGAATAAGTATATGAATGAACCTCATTCTTGCCAGATTGTTGTTTGATGTTTTTGGTTATATTGGATGATATGATCTTTCTGCATGAATTTGGTCTTGTTAATGTATTTAGCTGACTTTTCCTTCTGCCCTATGTTATTACACATTCTTTCTTGTAGCAAAGCCAAAATCTACATGGTAATTTTGTTTTCTTGCGATACCTTCAGATTTAGGATTAGAAAGTTTCTATGATGCTCAAAATCATTATTAATGACTCCTGGATTATGATTTTAAGATGATGTGATTTGTTGAGATTCTAGATTGAACTAAATGTATAAGGTCATCAGATCATGAAGTAATGTCATTTTTTCCTTGTTCCATATCTTTCTTGTTTTAAAAAGAAATTTAAATATTTTTTTAGGGCAGGAAATT
This sequence comes from Pontederia crassipes, assembly GCA_030549335.1. Taxonomy (NCBI): domain Eukaryota; kingdom Viridiplantae; phylum Streptophyta; class Magnoliopsida; order Commelinales; family Pontederiaceae; genus Pontederia; species Pontederia crassipes. Next base: position 7,310,030 of record CM060188.1, on the reverse strand, counting down.
TGGGAAAAAATGTTAAATTTGAATTTTAAGTGATGTTTAGTAGCCATGTTTTCTTCAGGAATTTTTCGGCAGATTTAACACATATTTATCTTCAAATTGTGATTCTGAGGAGAAATTATGATGGATAATAGTGACATTAGAATCAATGATGATGGCTTCCATCGCCAACTTGGACCGGCTCATCCCTGGTGTATGGCTCTGTCCTCTGTAAACATGCTGGGTCATGGTGATTGGCTCCAATATCCGGAAATGACTCATGGTAGTTGCAAGAATTGAAGGCTGGTAGCTGCAATGCCGTGTGGGCCTGATGATTGAAAGATGTAGGGTGTCTGTGATATCATTTGGACGGACTGTGACCTTGGCTGCAACACGGCAGATTGGACAAGGATCATTTGGTTGAGAATTGGAGGACCTTCTTCTGTGTCCTCAGCCTCGATCATCTTGTTTTAACCGTGTGAGCACTGTTTCTAGTTGTTTTCTTTGTGGTGAGATTTGTCGTTGGAGAGAAGCTGCTTTGGTAACTGACGAAAATGAAAGGAATCTCCGGATATGGTATTGGTGCATTTCCAGAAGAAAGAGAGGCGGTGATGCTGCTGTAATCACCATTGAAATTAATGAAGACAATGGCATTGAATGCTGATGTGGACAGAGGGTGTCTGGTAGATGCGAGGCCCTTAGCAATCAGCTTGGCCTGTCTGAGCCTCTGAGGTATGCAGCGAATGAAGAATCACCATTTTTAAGGTTTTGTTGTTGTATTTGGTGCTGAAGTATAACTCCGCCTATATTTTATAGCCGGTCCCAAGCTCGGATAAAGGAGGAGGGTTGTGTTAGGCCCCGACAGCCAACATAAAATCCTGTCGAATCTTATGAACATGGATCAACAAATATATTACGAAATGGCGTCGTATGATCCATGTAGCCGACCCCACTTAGTGAGATAAGGCTTTGTTGTTGTTGTTGTTGTTTAGTAGCCATGTATACTTTTGTTGTTGATATTTGGAACATTTTTTTTACTTAGAAAGAGACACGAAGAAGCTGATCAATGAAGTTTGGCTAATGATGCACCCACATTATCACAGGACACTAGTAATCCATGTTTCATAGGGCTGTGAAATGTATTTGGCAACAAATATTTTTTGTTTCCTTCACAAGGATTATTTTTTCTTAGGATCAGTCAAGCCAATCTGGACTTTTGGTTCCTTCACGATGGTTTTTTCCCTTTCGTGTTTTCTGGACTTTTTTTCTTCACAAGGGCTTTTTCCCTTTCATGTTTTACCTTCGATGTTTTCTCAACTCTAACTTATCCTGAATGTATATGCTTTCTTATGAGAGCTAGTGCAGCTGATGTATACTCTTTGATACCAACTCAATTTTGTGGAATTTTAATATTGTGGTGTATTGAACCTACTAGAAGATTTTATTTGCTAGTATTATGACCAACTTATCAATAAAAACTTGAACAGTAAAATTTCCTCTGTTTTGGTTCCACATTCAGTCAACGACGCACATGCTTCCTTACTCTTATTTGCTATTTTCTTTCCATAGCAAGGTTGCTTTTCAGCGGTCTGCTCTGATGTCCAGGTTTTTCTCCTAACTATAAAACCTTTTACCTCAGGTGCTGATGGAGAGATAACTACAAGTCACATGCTTTTGGGAATATGGTCTGAGAAAGAATCAGCTGGTCACAAGATACTAGCTTTACTTGGTTTTGATGATGAAAAAGCAAGTGAACTGGCAAAATCTGTAAGTGCATAACCTTTTATTTCCTGATTACTTTGTTCTTATATTTTTCATAATTTTTTATTTTGTTTACCTTCAGGCTGATGACGAGATCGTCATGAACTATAGATAGAACGTACTGGGAATCTTCATATTGCCAAATTCCTTTTAGAGTGGAGGTTCACAGATGTGCTCTCTTGGCCATCAGGTTTTAACATGTTTTAGTGTCAGGTTCTACGCACAAATGGCCTTTCCCTTGTATGCTATTGTCATTTTCAGATTCATCTCAAGCTGGGATGTTCTTGTTCAGTTTCTCATCATTTTTACCTGGCATGCCTAGATGTATTGATTCCGCTGGTATTTGTTGAAATTAAATATGAGCAATCAAATGTTTCTAGCTGTCGGTGAAAATAGTCCAAATTGCTTTCTTTCTGAATGATTCAGACGGCTTGCTGATTTTAATATCAAATAGCATCACATGTCTTGCATTTCCTCAGCCGGTGTCATTCTTTCTTTTTGCTACAATGTGCCCTCTATCCAATCTTATGAACATGGATCAACCAATGGCGTCGTATGATCCATGTAGTCGACCCCACCTAGTGGGATAAGGCTTTGTTGTTGTTGTTGTGTCCTCTGTCCAAGATGTGAAATTGTTCAATGAAATATCCAGCCTAGTTGCAAGTGTTGCCTCAAGAAGCTCAAATTATGGCCATCACTGAGAACAGAGTAAATCATTGCATGTGTAACGCTTCCAAATCGCACCTCAACACGTGGTAAAATACATTTTGAAAATGTTATGAGTCATCTTTACGTGTACATCATATTAAGATTTTGACTGATCAATTCAAACATCATATAAACGCGAAAGATTTAATTATCATTAAATAATAAAAAAAGTATGATATTTTAGTATGCGAAAGACTAATAAAGAATTTTATGTGAGTTAAAAGTTAGTACATCAAATTAAAGGACTCAAGATATTCATGTGCAGTCATCTACGAACTCGATCTGTCATCATTGGTCACCAAACATGCAGGGGAAATTTTTTTCTATGAGTCTTACAATTCAGTATGAAAGTAAGATAGAAATAATCATAAAATTATGATACTAGACAAGAATCACAAGGACATCATCATTTTCATATAGAAATAAAATATGCATTATCATGATATAAATAAAAGAATTTTTATAACGTGTCATATGAATAGGAGACCACTAAGATCATAAGAAATTTATAGATCAAAATGTTATCTTCTTGGAATCAAAAGATCATGATAGAACATAATAAATCATCATAGAATGACAAGAGTCGATAATTATGAGGTCATCATCATACAAAGATTCATGAGAGATAATTATATGAAAATAGAAAATCATGAATTGTATCATCTTCTTTATATCATATTAATAATAAATCAAGAGATCGTGGAAAGATCATCATAGGTGTGACAAAATCCACTAATCATCATAAAAAGATTTCATTATTAATATGCTTCATCTTATTATTCATCTTTGACTTATAGTGGAGTATATTTCAATCCACAGGGAGGTTTGCCTCAACCCATCTATCATAATCATATCTGATAAAATCAGCCCATAACTAATTGAAGTTAGCCCATAACTGATCGAAGTCAGTCCATAATTGATCAGAGTCAGCCATACTTAATCGTCACAAGTCCATCATAAAAATAGCTCTCAATTGAACAATTTTTATCTTTTATTTTATAGCTTTTACTTTATCTTTATTAGGATATAAGGATCGTGATCAAAATTTGATCATCATAAGAAAGAATCAACGAATCGTACTAATCAAGAGTTCTAATCATCATCATCATTATATATATAACTTAATCAGAGCTACGAGACAGGATCATGGAGAGAAATTAAAAGTATATGTACATCATAATCATCATCGTCATAAGGTAGATCAAGATCGATGGATATGGATCAGTGTCGTCATAGATTTGATTGAATCTAAATTACATCATCATAAGGTCATACTATACATAATCATCATGACTTAAATCATGATTAAGTACATAAATCAAGAGCATTAATAGCATAATTATCATCATCATCAAGATCTGAATTAAATACATGATAAGGGATCAAAGGATTAAAAAAATCAACTTAATCGCTTCGGAACCTAGGCCGAGTAGAGATGAAACATGAGCCGAGTTCGTAAGGGCATCATCGGAGGAAATCAAGACATGGCTCGAGCTGGGTGTAGGTCATACCCGGGCCGGGTTCGTACTTAGCAGGCCGATCGACCGATTCACAAATCGATCGATCGCTCGACAGAAGTCGCGGCCGAGCATGACTTTGTCGTGGAACTGCCCGGGCCGGATCATCATCAATCCGAGTCAGGTTCTTCTTCATTGCAGAGCTTCGCGCTCGCGACAATGACGAACTCGGCCGAGTTCCATCGAACTCGGTCTAAGCATGGATCAGCCCGGGCCGATTGAACTCGGGTCAGGTTCCTCTTACGCAGAAACTACGAGACGCACAATCATCATCACAGAACATTATACTATAATTAGGCATCAACTATGACATGCTTCAAGTCTAAAATCATGATTCTAGGAAGAATCTATCATAGTTCCATACCTTGTGAAATTTCCGTTAAAACCTCACATTCTTTCTCTTCTTCGTGTTCCTCCTCTTCCACCTCTTCTTCTTTTTCTTTTTCTTCCTCTTCTTTATTCCGACCGTTCCCCTCTGTCCAGGTTTGACGTCCACGTTCGTCGATGTCCAAATCCTCGGTTCGTAGGAGAGGGGGAGATAGAGATGCACAAAAATTAGGGTCAGCTTGTGGAGAAAAATAAGGGGCTAATTGGTTTGCATTGATATCATATTTATAGGAGAGGAATTTGAATTGGTGGCCCAACTTTTAACTCTGATTTGATTCCTCTTTATCTTTTCCTATTATACTTTTATTTTTCTTTCTCTCTTGTATTCGGTTTCTAGTTTTTATCATTTTTTTTCTTTTTTTTCAAAAGTCTCGAGCGTTACAACATGTGATCATGTCCCAAAGAAATGAAGCTTAGGTGAATTGCGGTATGATTGCGACCTTAATTCTTGTTATGAAGATTAGGACCCCGACTGATTGGGGAAATATGTTGAAATATGTCGGCTAGTTTTCCAAACATCATTGAGGCGTCTTGATTCCCAAGGTGGAATCAGATCGCATGGTACTTTGATTCCATTGTTCCACCGAAAATGGTGGAATCAGAGCACTGTCTTTTTTTTATTTAATTTCTTATTTTCTCTCTCACACATTTCTCTTAAAAAAATTATTTATTAAATATAAACCATTTATAATAAATGATTAATATACTATTACTTATTACTTATTATTTCATTGAAAATATTTCATTAAGTATAATTTATTAAAATATGTTTTTATATTTAATAATATATTTGTTAACAATTTTTTTGCATAAAAAATTAATTTATACTTTTATTTATATTAATTGCATTAAATTTTTTATATTTATAATATTTAATTTTTTATTGGAATTCACTAAAATTAGTCCATCGTTCTCTTCTTCATCCGAACACCAACTATTCTAACACCAGAGAACTTGGAAGAAATTATGAATCAGAATTTGAGCGCTGAATAAAATATTTAATCTTTTATGAGGCCAATTACCATTTCTTAATTGAAAGAATACATTGTTCTCTTTTTTTGTAATAATATTTTTTCCTAGTTGGAATTCAACATTGTTTCCTTGCGTCATAATAAAGGTTAAACTTCAATAAAACTGCCAACACTAAGTATATGTAGACCTGTTGATGAAGGAAATTTATTAAATGTAAATGAAGCAAAGTGTCCCCTGTACATGAAATGAGATATTGTACCATTATAATATAATTTATTGTTCATGTGATGAAAGAAAATTTGTGCTACATTGGTGGTCCATGCGTCATTTATACATTCGTATTCTCGTTCATCCTGTTGTTATCGTAGTTGGCAGCAGGAACCAAACTAGAATAAGGTATTTGATGTTTGGCAGAATTAAAACTGACCCTAGGTAGGAATCTTGGGTTACTTTTTTTTTTCTGGAACTACATCACTATTCATGGAAATTTTTTTTGGACGTGACATTTCTTTCTTTTTTTAAAATCTATATTTTCTTTTTATTTTCTCTCTCTTATATTTCTCACACAAAATATTTTATTATTCTATATAATATATTTATTATCAAAAGATTAAACTAATAATATTATTTATCATTTCATGAAAATTAATATTTTGTTAAAAATAATTTATCAAAACATAGTTTATTATATTTCAATAAAAATATTTTTAATCATATTTTAATTTATACTCAATACTTATTAATTATTAACATTATATTTTTTATATTTCATGCAAATTTACTAAAATAATTTTATCACATCAACTTTTTAAATCCTATCACTACGTCCTAATTCATCCAAACAATGAACCATTGTTCCACTTGTTAACTCTCCCATTTATATATATTGAACATCTTAACCAAGAATTACCAACTCATGAAAATTATCATAATATCTCATCAAAATTGTTAAGAACTCACGCGAAGAACTTAAGATCATGAGTACGAGTATTTTTTTAATCGCGCGAGCTTTTAAAATTTGAATTAACATGTCCTGTTATGCGTGACGTGCATTTATAAGCTTTATCATCTACATTCTGAATTGAAATGAAGTTAAATGCACATCCATCTAAGTTTTTAGCAAAATATTGCATTTTATGTAGGCATTTAATTGAACATCTCTTGTGTATAACTCAAGCTTTTAATTTAGAGGGTGTTTGGCACCAAAATGTCTTACACATTTATTTTATTTTATTTATCTCAACTTAATTTTTCTAGAACTTATAAATTATTTGGTCAAAATAATTAATTTATCGTTATAACATTCAAATTTTCTAAATAATTTCGTCATACAAAAATATTTGTCGTGTCTCATATTATTTTAGCTCGTCACATGTTTAGTTGAAATATTTTGTGTTAATACTAAAACATATATAGGAAATCGTATCATTTATAATATTTATCATCTAGCTTATTATTTTTACTTTTTTATTTTAAAATGATCCATTCTAATCAATCATTCACCATCATTAATGTATTAATATTTAGTTTCACCCATTTCTTTCACTCTTTTTTTTTATTTTGTAATTTAGCATTAACAAGTAATTCAATATGCTTTTTAAATGTCAAAAGTAATTCCATACTTATTTAACTTACCATGATTAAATTGTGTTATTGAGACATTATTTATATAACATAGGTACATATATACAATTCATACCTCAAAAAATCTTATCTTTCTCTTTCATGTAATCCCCTTGATCATCCTTTCAATACATTAAATGTCTTTTGTCCATTGAATCTATTTTTTAATAATAAAATCCGTGTTCACTAAGTAATATATAATTTACCATTTTAATGAAATTGCGTACTTGATCTCTAATTAATATCTAATTCCACACTTTTTTTCATATATGAAGTTGCACATTTGATCTAAATTCTATAATACATTATTTCATACCCTTATTTAGATTTTTTTCATAGTTCCATAAAATTCTGTGTATGTTTACTTGATTTTTCTTTCAAACTTTAATTTTTGACTTTCATATTTGTTTTTGCTATAGAGATTATATGCATAAAGTGACAAATAAAATTCGTTAGCAAAGTGTACTAATCACTTGAATAATGTAATATATAAATAAAAGTGTTAATTCATGAATTAAATTTAACTAACTATCTAATCTAAAAGGTTAAGCAAAATAAAATGATTTTAAAAATAATATATATAATATGGTGATGAAATTTGTAGACCAATGGAAAATAAACAAGTGAACCAAACACTTAATTCAGTTTCTTTTAAAATGGATTATATTTTTCTAAATAAATTATAAAAAAATTGAGATTTTCAAAAGTTCATATCTACTCAACTTCGCGTAAGTAAATAAAAAATTATGTTAAATAAAATAAAATTAAAGTTTCCTTAAATTGACATCTTTTTAATTAAAATTAAATTAAAGATGCATTGATTTATTTTTTTTAAACTATTAATTACTTCAAAATTTGATATAAGATCACTCGAAATTAAACACTAGCTGTTGAGATCACTCCAACTAGTAATCCCAATTGTAATAAATTAACTAAAATCATGAGCTCTATAATTAATCACATGAAAATGGGTATAAATTAATTTAAAAATAAGTTAACTAATAAAAATATTAAACACAATATTGACAAATAAATAGATTATACAGTTTTCAATACTTTCACTAAAATAAAGCTCCAAATTGAAAAAAAACTATAATAATAGATTATTTCATCATATGAATATTGATAAAAAGCCGAATAGAAACATCTTAGAATTAGACTACATTTTCTCTTTTCTCTTTCCTAGTAATGTTATGCATAAAACACCTCAAAATAAATTCGTTAATAATTACACTAATCACTCGAGTAACTAAATAAAGTGTAAGGGTGTCAAATCGGAGGAATAATTATTAATTAATTATCTAATTTTATAAGCTAACAAGAGATAAAATTTAAACTTAAAATAATATATTTTGTTACTGTAAAATAAAAATAATAAAGTTTAGTTAATGTAGATATAGTATGCTAATGAATTTTAGGTCTTAGAATGGCAATAAAAGGGAGATAAATAAATTAACTAAAAAATTGTTTAGTCTATTAATATGGATTTCAAATTTTAAAATTATTAATTAGCAAAGTAAAATTGTGATATTTATAAATTATGCATATTAAACTATCGTAAATTAAAATGAATTTAAAATATTCACAAAATTGACATTGTATCAATCCATATTAAATTTAAGTTGCATTAATCTGAAATTTTGTACTATTAACTTCTCAACAAACTAGCATAAATTAATTATAATTATTAAGTTATTCCAATTAATGCTTCCATATAAATTCAATTAATTACTAACATGAATCTTAAGATTAATCACTTTACAATCAAGTAAAATTAATTGATTAAAAACATTAAACATTATTAAATATATTAATACTACATCAAAAGATACTAAAACATTAAAACATAAGATTTTCTCTTCAAATAAAATTCTCCAAAATAAAATAGAATAACCTAAATGACACATGAAGTTCATACTAAATTTATGAACAATCGTATTAAATAAAAAGAATAAAACTAAAATTAGATTTCCAACAAGAAAAGCTTTGGAAGAACTCGTGATTGATGAGAGCATTATTGAGAGTAGCACCCAAAAACTTAGTCATGACATGTCACATCTTCAACCGCCAATGTCACACCTTGTCTCTATCTCAAAATTGGAGGGAAGGCGCAACATCAAAGCATGGATTATTACATCAACCATGACCATATGTATAAAATATGACGGGCTTGTTGGCTTATTATAAGACTAAACAATAAAATAGTTGAACAAAAAATCTATTATGAAAAAATTCATCTTTGTCATGACTAAATGGAATTTGTTTAACTTCATAACGACATCATTTATCAGCGAATACAAGGTTGACACATTTGGATATTTGATGCTATTGCACCATCCATTGGTGCAATCTCTATGTCATGCAAAAATGTGAATTTAATACATGTGATACCAATCTTGAAGTTGTTCATTATGAAATAAAAGTCTTCTTGTTATAAATTTGTGATTTGTCTTGAAATTCAAACAGTACCAATGAAGAGTTGACATGTCATTACTTGTCGGTCAAGTTCATCATGATCAAAGTTTGGAACATGAGACACTTGCAACCATTGAGTATAATTCCTATACTAGGTCTTGACTTCAAATTTTTCATTGTGTCTTAGAACTAATTAGTCGGGACTTGAATTTTTCTAATCATGATTTGGGTATTATTGTCGGTTGAATTTAACTAGATTGCATTCTCCACCTTCAAATAAGTGAGCATATTAGACACAATATTCAAAGTAAGATAAATCACTAACTCATGAATTTAATACACATGAACATAGCAGAAACATTAATAGTCAAATTAATTGCTTTATCATGAATTCAGCGGTGAAATTGAATCTCCAATATTGCATGGTCGCTTGCATGTCACAACCATGATTCTAAAAATCTCTCCACTCATGACTTATATATCATGACTTAAAATTAATTTAATTGTTTATTACTTGTTGCAACTTTGTGGTCACACCTTCCATGTTATAAACGACCAAATGTTTCCTTGAACATGGTGATGAAATTTTTTTGTCGGAATTCATAGTCCTAGCTTTGAATATATTGTCGAGACTTACTTTCTTTTCAACCAAAATTAAATCCACAAAACTATCATCTTCAATTGGATAAAATTTATAAAAATAATAACACAAATTTAGCACATAAATTTTCAAATTTTGATAAATACTCCATGAATAAAATCGTTGGAAGAATATTAGAATATACTAATAAAAATATGTAAAATTTTACATGCATCATTACTCTGAGATACTTTGAAGTTGGTTTATCTATAAAGAGAAATTCACCTTCTTTGGGTTTGCAATAGGAAATGGGACATGGTTGAAAAATTCGCATCCAAAGATTTTGAGTTGGTGACAAAAGTATGTACTATTTCTATATCACATTAAAGTTTTTTTAAATGTATATGATGTTTGGCAATAATTAACAAAAGCATCATTTTAAAGTAGTTATTATTAATGTTTATTAGTTTACATTTTATTTATAAATGTTTTATTATAACAAAATAAATTGAATTTAAACAATCATGTAATCCTAGTTTAGTTATTTCTTAATTCAAAACAATCCTATCAAGATCGAGTTTGGGACTAAGTCCAGATATCAAAGACCTAGCCAACATTTGATTGGAATCAAAATGAGGGCAATTCAATCACGGACCTGATATATTCGTCCCTATCCGTGCATCATTGATCTTCGATCTTCATGACAGTAATAGAAATCACTAATTGAAATTAAAAACACCTGTCAATTTATGTGGCCAATTTTAACTCTCATCATTATCCTTAATTTTAGGGCCATTAGCTCTTTGGTGAGATCACTCATACTAGCATTAGAAACCTTTCCCCCATATACCTTCTCATTATTTATGGACTTGTTTTACAATAACTGATAGATATAATAGATAACTAGAGTAATGGATACAAATAACGACGAGCATATTTATTGCCACGAAGATTTTACCAAATAAATCAAAATAAATCTTATCATAGAATTATGATCTTAATTATAGTTTTCAAATGTGTGAACCACATTTCTTTCACTTCATTATTCAAATAACTAATGGCAAGATCTAATTGCATTAAAAGAAATTAATAGCTTTATTTTTTTTAAAAAAAATCAACATTGGAGTGTGGAATAAGTATATTTTATTACGATCACCTATATATGTTTTGGCATCTATTCCTAAGTTTCTTAAGGACAATTTAAAAAACTCATAAAGCTTTTAAATAAATTCAAATGAAATAAATATAATGTGATAAAAATTGTTTTTTTATAAAGTCTTAAAGAATTTAAGAAATGCATGCATAATTTTGAAATATCGATTATACCCTTCTACTATTTATATCGCCTTTTCACGTGATAATCGTCGAGTATAATAAATATCCAGAATACAGATTCAATTAATGGCAAATACATTTATTGTCAATAAATGCCAAATAAAAGTGAAATAAATTAAGATTCATTGCTTTAATTCAATTTTGCTGTGCATGCACCTCATTGCCAACTTTTAATTCATGTGCCGAATCGCTGAAAGCCAGATGTCATAATATTAAACAAAATAAAATTAATTGCTTAATATTTTTTTTTCCCAATTCAACATTGGAGGTTTGGTGGCTAGAATTTCTCTTGTTCCAATCTCCTATATATACACCCCTAATCCCTTTTTGATTGTGACTCCAAAACACTCTCCTAGTACACTAAAATCTTCTTGATGTCACAATAGAATTTAGGCGCAAGGGTAACTTGTCTGAAAGCAAGTAGGAGAGAAGGTGCTTGGTAAGATTATAAGCACTTGAATCTGATAGTTCTTTTATCAATTGCTTGTAAACAGGTTAAGGTCATCTTAAACCTCTTCTACTTTTAAAGGGAAATGTTTGATATTTTTTTCTCTTTATACAATGAAGAATCAAAGCAAGATATATTTGCAACTCAGTAAATTTGACATGCAACAATCTCCAGGTATCACATCTTGCTTATGCTTGCATCCTTGGTTTCGTCTTTTTTTTTCTTAAATAAAGTTCTTCGATGATCTTATTCCCAAAAGATTTGCTCAGATCTATGTGCTGCGATTTTGACATGGAACTACCACCATTGATATTCTCCCGTTCTTGCATGTAATCGATGTGTCCTCTTTGAACTGATTTCATGTTTTCTCCTTAATTTACTTATGGAGTTGTTCATAAGTATCTTCTTTCAGAAAAGTTATCACGAACAATCTTTTTATGATCTTATTGCTAGATTTTTAACGATTTAGTGTTTTTTTTTATTTTTTTTACTGAGGAATCGATCAAAATTATAGGTTTTTTTTTGTATTTTTTCAGTTTATAAGTTTTATTTGATTAAAGGGAACTCAAATATCCTTTTATCCTCTATCAGTTGTCTGCCTGTCCCATTTTCGTCAATTATAATTTTGACACACTACCAGTAAGCATTACTGTTGATAAAAAACATGCACTACTAATTAACTTTTGTTGTGTCAAAGGTAGAACTAATTAATAAACAATTCTTATTTGTGAACAAAATCTAGGATCTCGAGTGCACATTTCCATGTATGCAATCAACATGTACATGAAATATATACTCATTATTAAAGCCATTTTGTTCTTCTCGAATTAAAAGATGAAAGTACTCCGGCATTCAATATATCAGATGTTCTGTATAATTTTAGGATGTCTTTTCTCTATATACATCAGAATTATGGAAGATTTCTTTAGTGCTATTCAGTATATCATTCATGATAAAGATAATAATTATGCTGTACATGATCATCATGTCATAAAGGGAATAACAATTACAATTCTGTACAATATTTTACAGTTTACCTAAACTCGGAAGACATGGCACGCATAAGAGGCAGTAAATCTGGTGGAAATGGAGGCATGAACGATTCTGGAAATAGCAACCCCCCTAAGAAAAGGCATCAGAGGCAAAGAGGTCACCCAGGTACAACGTTTCTTTCTGCTCTCTCAAGTTATCATTTTTAATCCAATCCACACTCATCATTTTTCTTAAGGGTGTGTTTTGATTGAGGAGGGTGATCGACGAAAGGGAATGTAAAAACTCATTCAATAAATAAACTTTCAAGAATTTTATCCTTTTTTTTTATTAAAGATGAAGCTATATAGCTTATATATGGTTTAAGTAATTGATTAAAGCTAATTTTACTTTGATATTATTCTTTTCGGCAACAAGTTTACTTTGATGTTATTATAAAACATTTATACTTTGCTTATTGAATTACGTTGTTATTACATAGTTGTCGGCTATCATAGTTACCTAAGTATAAAACATAATTGTCGGCTACCAAGTATATACGTTTATACTTGTGTACAAAATATTTTGTCATTTGGTATATGTATTTTGGGTTCACTCGTGCCATTTTTTACACAAAAACATATTGATAGGCCCAACATATAAAAGAAAGTTGGAATTGAAAGCAAAAAAACACATGAGAACTGAAGATAACTTGATGTTAAGAGTAGGACCAACCTTGTTCTTAGTTTCAATCTGTTGCAATCGTGCTGCAAACATGTAACACCCTTACATTAGAATTACACTTTTAGCATTCTTTTTTCTTTCTAGAAATCAGCTAACTTTACTTTGATCGATGACATTACGTGCGTGCGACATTTCCATGCATGCACACGAACGACATATGCATGCGATGCAGACGCTGATGCTAAGATCATCGAACTGACGCCGGAGGAGCTCACGGACGACAGACTGTTCGTCTGCACGCTGTGCAACGTGGTGTTCCTTCGGGAGCAAAACCTCATCTTGCACGTCCGCTCGCACAGCATCCCGTCGAAGCTGAAGAAGAACAGCAAGGACGGCTCGTCGTCGACGGCCAAGAAGACCGCCTTCATCTGCCCCATCGTTACCTGCCGGCACCACGACTCCAAACGCGCTCTGAGCGACATAACAGGCATCAAGAAGCACTACGGCAGGGCGCACGGCGAAAAGAAGTGGGTGTGCACTGTGTGCACCAAGGCCTACGGCGTGGAGGCGGATCTCAAAGCTCATTTGAAGCTCCACTCTAAGGGCAAGGGCGCCGAGACCTCCAAGTGTGCCGTCTCATCTAAAGATCGGTAAGTTAATATGACGTAGTAGTATAATACGTATATGTCTTACCATTCATCACTGATGCATGGAAGGGCGCGGTCCCGCGCGGGACATCATGCAGGCCTGAGGAGCACGAGGAATTAGCCATCTCGTCCAATGACGAGGAGGAAGCAGAAGAGGCTGCCGCAGCCCAGGCCGCAGCCGCAGCCGTTGCCAACGACGACGGCCATACTGACAACGGTGACATTCTCGGCATCGGTGAGCAGCAGGAGGTGTACGTGCCGCAGTTTGAGGTAGCTCCTGATTTGGAGGAGCGGGAGCAAGGACGGTCCACAACGGACGAGAGAGCATTGTTGGACCTTGATCTCGAACTCATGGGGTCCCTGCCCATGGGGCTGACGGGTCTGCTCACGGGCTGTACCGTTCATCCAGAGGTACCAATGGCTGCCGCAAATTCTGCTCCTCTAGGCGCTCTCTTTCCTCCCGCAGCGGCCCCGCCGGCGCCATCGAGCGCTGGTGGTCCTGGCGCGGTCACGAGCCCGCCAAAGTCGGTACTTCCGACGGTCGACCTAAATCTCCCCATCACGTCCTTCCGGGCTCTCCACAGCAGTAATGCTGGTGTCAGGATGCTGGAAAACTCGTCTTCCGCTGTTTTTGCGGACCAATACCCCATAACCCAGGCGCCGGCGAGCGAGCAGGAGTGTTCGGCGGCAGAAGTAGAGCAGCGGGAGGTCATGATGGGGCCAAATGCGAGCATAATGAACCCCGCCTTCCTGTCCAATGTTGACGGCCTCCAGATGCCCCAACTGGTGACACTTCCGTCCACGGGCAGCTATTCTTTCCCACCAGCACCAGGCATCGCCCGCCAGCAAGCGGCGATGAACAGTCCGAATCCGTCTTTCTCTTCTTTTGCACCATTCTTCCGAGGTGCAGTGCAGGCGAGCACTGATGATTACGCCATCGGAGGCGGTTCTTCTGATAACTTGTTCGCAAGTTACCCCGATCTATCTCAGGGAACGGGACTCGTGCCCAATGGCGCTGGCGGCTTCTGTCTGGGAAATCCATCTGTGAATGCACCACAACAGCAGCCAATAGTTGCTGCGCATGGTTTCTTTTACCCGATCATGCCGGGCGTCAATGACGTCAGTGCTGCGGCAGCGGGAAGCAATATGAATCAGCCTTGGACGGGCCTGCAAATGGGATACGGAGCTCCTCCGCCGGCAGCGCTGGGATTGGCAAACCAGGGCGACAACGCATCCGGCTATGGGGCAGCGATGGGTCTGGATTTAAATTTTTAATATATGCCGCCAGTGGCTTTTGTTTTGACTATTGAAGATTGAGTCAATAATGTGATGAACAATTAAAGTTTGAGTCAACATTTTATTGCTTTTATGCATGATAATAGCAATCATATTACATATTACATATGATCAAGTTAGTCTAGATCTTAAGCAAGATAATGAAAATCCTACATCCCATCCAATGTCGTAGAATCTATCTTATTTATATGTTAGTTAAAACAAAATAAGATATAAAATTATGTAAAATACTAATTTTTAAATAAATAATTTAAATTACAAATAATGTTAACTTGACTATTAATCTATTAAAATTTTCTACAAATGCATATATTATATATATAATAGTATTCTAGTAAGAGTTGAAAAAAAATGATAATAATATGATTAATATGGAATACCATTACATAAATAAATTTTAATATGTATTGATAATAAAATGTTTACATATTGTACAAACGTATGCAAGGAAGGCAGAAGATGTATGATAGATTTCTCATTAAATTGTTATACTTGGATTGACTATTATGTTATTAAAAGAAAATTTGTCACCCTTCAAATTATAATCCATGGATCGAACAATTTTGATGTCTGTTTTTCTTTTTTGTTTTAATAAATTATTCTTATCGAATTTGGTATGACTGCACAATTGATTATCAACTATAGATTGAAGTAATATAACTTTATTTGTAGAAACCTATTATGGTTACGGGTTTTTAATTAGACAATCTAAATAATATTTAAGATTTTTTAAAAAATAAAGATGTCTTTAATATCATTAAATGACACGCATAAACGGAAATTTATTTCTATCACATTAATTAGCTCTTTTTTTAATGACTACTAAGATTTTCTATTAATGTTCTTTTTTATGTGAAGACATCATTAATTATATTTTTTTTATATAAATGTGCTTTAATTTAAACGAGTAATAGAAAAGCTCTACGGTTGATATTCAAATGCGTTCGATTTAAAAAATCACACCCTCTTTGTTTTTTCTAATAAATTTAATGTATACGGTTGATATTCAAATGCGTTCGATTTAAAAAATCACACCTTCTTTGTTTTTTTCTAATAAATTAATGTAAAATATTAAATTTATATATTTTGGTAATCAATAATGCCAAAATTATAGTGGATGCAACTGCTTGGCGGGTGATTTATTTTTAATTATAGTTAAAATTAAATTAGATAGTTATAGTTAAAATTAATAGAGCAAGATCTATTGGTAAATAATATATCGGAAGATTTGATTACTAATAGAGTGGAATGCCGTCGTATGATCCATGTAGCCGACTCCACTTAATGAGATAAGACTTTGTTATTATTATTATTATATTCTTTTTGTTAATTATAATAATATTAAATAATAATTTCTTCTACATGTTGATGAATAATTATGACACGTTCATGTCACTCCTAACTTATATATTCTATAATAATTTATCTTTACATTTATAAAAAAAATTAATTATTCTTTTAAAAAAATATTTATTTAAAAACTAACTAGTGGAAATTTTCAATCGGCGGGAAACCAAATCCATCCCCCGCCAGTTTCTCCGGATTAAAGTGAAGGGAAAAAAAAAATTGACGCCGATAACGTGCAGGTTTTAAGATCTCGTCCGTCGATTCCTCATCGGACGGTTCTCATAACCTTCCGTATGCCTTACCGAGGCAGTGGAGCTGCACATGGTCTCTGACGGCCGTTCACGTGACCCACTTCGATTTGCCCGTCGACACGTCGCCATGGCGGCGCCTTAAATCCCGCCACGTGAGCCAGTCGCGCCACTCGAAGCGGCCCCCGACGCGGCTCCCGACGTGGCTCCCGACGTGGCTCCCGTACTTCACCTCCACTCACAATTTGACACGTCATCCGCGTCGCGTCCACCGCCAACGCCTGTTTCGGTACCTCTTTTTGAATATATCTCCCACCCCCCACCCCGGCAGTCGACCGTGACCGCTACCGACCGCGTAACGTGAGCCAGCGGTCGCTCTCTAACCGTTACTACGTCGTCCCTTTTTAGGTCGAAACGAAATTAATTGCATCGAACTAACTAACCGAACACTCTTCCAAGATATATTTTCTTTCTTTTAATCAAGTAAAATGCTGGTTTAAAATTTTTAACTTCGAAGATTTTGTTTAAAAACAAATCAAATTAGCGAAAAATCAAACTCAAGAATAAATGGGATAAGGAGAAAAGATATGTTAGACTACTGTTCAGTGAAAATGACATGCCATCACATTCTTGAGGTACTACTATAGCAACATGTTTATGCATCCATATGGGAAAAAAAAAACTCCCTCATGTTTCTCTCTCCTATTATCCTGAATCCAACTAACGCCCTTCGTATGAAGTCGTAGATGTACCGGTGTACCATGTGTGCATGCAAGAAATGGCTTAAATGATGACTTAATTTTTAAGCAGAACAACATGTCAGCGTGAGGGGGGAATGAAGGTTCGTTGGAGGACCGGAGGAGGGTGGTGGTAGGGGGCCAATGGATGGTATAATTCTGGGGGTTTGGCGAAGGTACTGCTACAACACACCAACAACTACTACGAAGCGTAGGATTCAAGGAAAATTTTTCAGTAGCTTTTTATATATTTCTGAGACACGTGGGAGCATTTATAAGGGCCCCAAAATTGGATTCCCATGCATTTGCTCAACCTCGGTGGCTCCATCATTCTATATATAAAGTTCCAATTAATTGCCTAGTGAGATCGAATGTAAAAACTAAAAAGTGATATTAAATTGCTCAAATTTGGATCCCTGGTTTGTGATGCTGTGGCTTTGGAGAGACGTAAAGTGGCCCCATTTCAGAACAAAGGAGAAGCGAAACTGATTCAGGATTTAGACGCGGCTCGAGTTTTGCCGGTTGACGGGGGTTATCTTTCTATTTCTTTTTTCTCTCTCTCTCTCTCTCTCTCCACCCACCCATATATAAGAAGCTATGCCTGCGTTCCCTCTTTAGTGAGCATTTTCTTGTTACTAGACAGGCGCGAGGGAAGGAGAGGGAGGGAGGGAGATGCTAGTGGTTTCAGAGGGAGGAAGGAGCAGGTAGAAGAAGAGTGGCTAAGAAGCAGGGAATTAAAGATGGAGTGGAAGACGTGCGTTGATGAGTATGCCAAGTTAGTGATGAAAATGAACACGCCCAGGTTCTTGTTCCTTGGCACATCTCTTCGTTGCTATTTCTCAGTCAAGTTTGTGTGTTTTGTTTGTTCAATTTCTCTTGCGCTCCTTTGAAATCGGAAGGGTCGATGGTTGGATGCCCTTTCGGATTGCTTCGAATGACGGAATGCGCGGACGTCTGTGCAGGGTGGTCATCGACGGCGCGGGGTGCCCGACGGCGACGCTGGTGAAGGTGGACAGCGCGTCGCGAGGCCACGGCATCCTGCTGGACGCCATCCAGGCGCTCACGGACCTCGGCCTCGTGATCAAGAAGGCCTACCTCTCCTCCGACGGCCCCTGGTTCATGGACGTCTTCCACGTCGTCGACCGCAACGGCCTCAAGCTCTCCGACCCCTCACTCCTTTCCCTCCTCGAGCGGTCCCTCGCCGCCGCCTCCGCCGACGAGTCTCCCGCCATGGACGGCGCCCTGGCGGGGCTCACCGCCCTGGAGCTCACCGGCGCCGACCGGCCCGGTCTGCTCTCCGAGGTCTTCGCCGTGCTCCGGGACCTCGAGTGCAACGTCGTGGCCGCCAAGGCCTGGACGCACAACGGCCGGACGGCGGCCTTAATCTTCGTCAAGGACCACGACTCCGGGTGCCCGATCGAGGACGCCCATCGCGTCCGCAGCATCGAGGCCAGGCTCCGCAACGTGCTCCGCGGCGACCACGGCGTCCGCGGCGCCAGGACCGCCGTGTCGCCACCCTCCATCACGCACCTCGATCGCCGCCTGCACCAGATGATGTTCGCCGACCGCGACTACGAGCGCGCAGCTGCGTCCTCCGGCGGCGACGCCGCGTCGTCCAAGGCGGCGCCTGTCTCGGTCCAGAGCTGGCGCGAGCGCGGCTACTCCGTAGTCAGCGTGCAGTGTCGCGACCGCCCGAAGCTGCTGTTCGACGTCGTCTGCACGCTGACGGACATGGAGTACGTCGTCTTCCACGGCATCATCGACACCTTTGGCGATCGAGCTTGTCAGGTATTCTTCACTTCTGATTTTTTGTGATCTAATAAATAAATCTGTCAAACATTTTAGTAAGTATACGCCATTTGGGTTCAGGAGTTCTACATACGGCATTTGGATGGAACTCCAATTAGCTCCGAAGCCGAGAGACAGCGAGTGATCCAATGCTTACAGGCGGCGATCGAGCGCAGGGCATCTGAGGTATTTATTTCTTCGTCGTGTGTTCTCCCTTTCGTTATTAGTACTCCTATTTGGTTGTAAATATATGATGTGACCTACGCCACCGAACAGGGTCTGAGGCTGGAGCTATGCACGACGGACCGAAGAGGCCTGCTGGCGGACGTGACCCGCACGTTCCGCGAGAACGGGCTGTCCGTGACCAGGGCGGAGGTGACGACCCGGGCGGGGACGGCCGTTAACGAGTTCTACGTGACGGACACGGCCGGCCACCTGCCGGACAGGAGGACGATCAATGCGGTCATCGAGGCGATCGGGAACGAGAGCCTCAGGCTGGACGAGGAGCGCCCGCCGCGGCGCCGCGACCCCAGCACCCGGCCGCCGCCGCCGCCCGCGCTGCGGGAGGACCCAGAAGCCGATGGAGGGGCCGGCGCCGGGCTGTTCTCCCTGGGGAACCTGGTGATGAGGAATCTCTACTACCTGGGCCTCGTCAGGTCCTGCTCTTAGGGGAACAGTTGCGCCGCGCCCACTAGGAGAGGCACTGGGCTTGGAATATTTTTGCTGCCCGCCTTTGCTTGGTGGCAGCCGCAGGTGTGGGGGCAGTCGCTTGTGACCTGATCTGCATCATGCTCTGTACATATGGAACCATGGTGGGTCTGTACATATATTCCTGATATATTGACACGCAAGGAGAAGTTGTATGCCTTCTGGTTGGGCCTTTCGGTGGTTGTAATGGCCAAAAAAAAAAAAAAACGAAAAAGAAAAAGGAAAAAAGATTATTGTTTTTTGTTGGTAGTTTACATTTTTTTCCTTCTTTTTTTATACATTAGATATGTGTACAGTTTGTGGAAGTAGCAAGGTAGCTTATGTTTTCTTCCTTTTGTACATAATATTAATGCTTATTATAGTGGCATGATCAAATGTAGCCAGCTTTTCATTATTCCATCATCCATGTTGCGGTGTCTTGAAATTGAGACATTGCAGAGCAACAGCGGGATCCGGCCCCAAAGCCAACTTAGCCAAGTTGTTTCAGGATCCTACTTCCACCTAATAATTTGGCTCGCTGTGTTTGCACAAGACTGATCTGATCAGCAGCTCCATTCCATTTCCAATCGAATATGCCGTGTTAACGTCCATGTCGACAGATTCAAAGCTCATATGCCGAAAGCGATTGATTGCAGCTCTGATTGTTGAGAAGTTAGTCACAATGAAGAAGATATTGTCCTACAGCAATTTTTTCCACAATCGTTGATTCTTGTGTAGCTGCATGGATTAAAAATATGAACCCTTATAATTTCGACTAGTTCTGAATCTTCAAGTCCTGGTGATGAGATTTCTCCTGATCCGATTCCGACGAACTTTGGACGGTGAAGAAGGTGCTGGTGGTGGTATCGTCCAGGGGGTGGGGGAACAAAAATCCGTGCGCGTGACTTCAACCCTCGTCGCATAAAATAATTTCGGTGGTCGGAATCGGGTCTCTTTCTTAGAGAGAGAGAGAGAGAGAGAGAGAGAGAGAGAGAGAGAGAGAGAGAGTTGTTGAACGTGCCCTCATTTTTTTTTTCTGACCTCGGACTCGTTAAAAAGGGCATGCGGGCGGTTGCTTCGCCCCCTGGGTGTCTCATGCAATTCTCTGCCATCAGGCGTGCTGCGTGACATAACGGTCCAACCGGCCACGAAGAAATAATAATAATAATAATAATAATAATAATAATAATAATAATAATAATAATAATAATAATAATAATAATAATAATAATAATAATAATAATAATAATAATAATGAGATGGGTGCATCCGGTATATTTTGAATTAGTGTCACGTACATAAATAATTAAAAAAATGTTGAATATATATAAGAGCATGACAGTCTGATAAACGTGTTTTGATAAAATCGTGCGAGTTTAGATTCAAAGCAAACAATGTCCTATGCAATATGTTACATATGATATCAGAGTCGGGTGGAAGTCTAAAGCGAATAAACAATATTCTATGTAAGAATTATTATTATTATTGGATGTTTTATTGTATATAATTATACAAAAATAATTATGTGTAGTTAAATTTGGTTATCTCGTATCTAAAAATAAAGTGGGAAAAGAATTCGAAATAATAGTAGATCTGAATTTAATCCTTATAATGATCAATTTGGTGAGATGGAGGCTGGTTTTACGTTCCAAATATATTATAGTAATGTGACGTTAAGGAGTATTATAAAAAAGATTATATGAATTATTATATAGAGATTCACATGAGTGATGTGTGAAGATTTTGTGGTGTCGTTCATTTTGAGAACAACTTAATAATATTGTAGTAAATAAATGCCATCAGCAATGGTATTTGATGAAGTTACTTCACCTCTCTTCTCATCTTTCCTTTCTTTTTTATTTATTTATTTATTTTCTATGTAGCCATGAGCTCTTTAGAGGGAGCAAGAAGAATTTAATCCAAATCCATCAGCAACATTTTAAGTCTCATTTCAGCTTGCAGACAACATTGCTGTTTGTTTTTTTTTATTCCAACAAGGGACGACTTCAAATTCGAAGAGAACAAATTGTCTACTGTCCTTTTCAGATACATCATTTTAAATTTGAAATAATGTTTTCATGTCTTTTTCCTTGTTAAATTTGCTACATTAATAAAAATATTTATGACAAAGTCAAAACTTCATAAAATTATCTTGAATATTGAGGGCCATCATGCACATGTTGTTAAATATCTTATATATATATAATTTGGAAAAGTACCTAGTGCTTTTAAGCATTCTACGCATGCTGGACGATATAATGTTTTAATCAAGATGTATTTATCAAACCGGGTTAGACTCAGTGAGCAGCACCATTAGAACTACTCCAATTATTATCGAATCAATGCATATAATTCAATGTCATCAAACTTGATTCTTGTTTGGGTTTTCCCGACCCGAATATATCCGACATGCTAATACTTTTATTTTTGCTTGGATGAATTGAATCGATTAGGTTTTAACGATTTTATCACCTAGGGTTCGATCGATGGATCAATTCGGGTTTAGGTTTCCGAAAATTTAGACTCTCCAATTTTATCACCTACTCTGAGAGGCAAACACTTTCCTCCTACATAAATTTTGTGGAAATTCAACACTTCGTCCTATATAAACTTTGTGAAAAATAACATCTGTTTCTTATCGATATATCCTATATTAATTTGGTAAACTTAGAATTTGGGGGAGGGAATCAGGAGATCCAGAAATATACAAAAAGTTGCTATTGGATTAGTTAAGGACATGAATTTTGTTGAAATTTCATCCATTATTGGTAACTTTGGAGGACGAATTTGATCCTAAAAATACTTGATATTCGGTAAGATTATATATATATATATATATATATATCAGAAATTTTATAATAAAATTATTTTTAGCTATTTTTTCCGATTAATATCATATAATATTTCTAGTGGTCAGATAAACTATTATCCATGACCAATTTGTATGCCACATCTCATTATAATGGATGAAACTTTCAGCAAATTCTTCTGGTAGGATTGAATGCAAAAAGTTTGCACAAAATATAACCAAGAATTTTTATATTTCACATAAAACGCTTTCTTCCGTTGAATGGTTGTTTTGGCTAACATAAATGTGTTGACAACATCGTTAAGAAGGGAGGAAAATAAGAGAGAGAAAAAGGAGAGACAGAAAGAGAATTTTTCATCTTAATTTGGGATCGAAATAAAAAAAAATAAAGATTTCTCTCCATTCATTTTTTTTTTGAAATTTTATCAAAAAACAAGGAGAATTTTTTTCTCTTTCCCCTTTTTATCCGTCCTTCACCTACATCCAAGCGAGAATAAGTTTTTATTTCATATCTAACCTTAGTTTTTCAGTGTTGACACCTCTATTCATATGAGCAGGGACTTCATGCAATGAAGTTGGAAACTTTTGATCAAAGTAATGGCATCCATCTGATAATTATATGGGTTCATATGTTGGAGTTGATGAATATTTTAGGATTATTTATTTTTCACATCGGGTTTGTCCACGTGAGTTTAGAGAAATTTGAGTATTATCCAATTACCTGCTGGTGTATTGACAAAAGAGAGGGTTCGGGGGGCACCGGCCTCCGACGGCGGTCCCGTTCGTCGGTGACGGGAGGAGGGGGGGGGGGGGGGGGGGTTTCGGGGGGTTTGGGGGCAGTGTCCTCCGAAACTTAAACGAGTTTGAACTTTTATTTAGCCGGTCCGTCCGTATGGTGCGGATTAGGATATTTATGACTTATTTTTAAATATAATCTGTATGACGATTGTAACTTAAAAATATATAGTGAAATCTCTTTGCGGAACGTAGACCTAATATCAAAAATGAACTTGAATAAATCATATGTCTCCTCTAATTTTTCTGCAATCTCTTTACGATTTTCTATTATGATTCTCAAATTTTCCATATGACCACTCGGCTCATGTACACCTTTACATAGAAGCATCCGTATTCGTCTTGCCATTATCGCCTAATCCCTTTATTTTTCTTTTGTGATTCTAGTAAGTAACACGTGCATGATTTAATTCCACTCGCTAAAATATTTGACTCTAATGCCTTAGAAGTTATTAACTATGCTTCATTTCATTTGGCTTCTCTTGTGCATATAATATTGTTCATCTAACCTCCGTGATTGGCCATGCAACTCCACGCGGTAAAATCCTTTCCTTACGATCAAAGCCATGCATATATTTAATTAATCCATTAATTATGAATGCTGATCACCTAACAGACGAAAAAGATGATGCCCAATTATCAAGATGACAAAATTCCTATGCCCTTGTGATTATATTTGATCTACTTTATTTCCCATTACCTGTCTTTATAAGGATTAAAGGTGCCAAGGTTCCATCTTAGTCCAGTACACTTTTCTTTTTCTTTCTGTTCACTCTGATCCTATTCACATTAACTTGGTAATGGTTCATTTGTTTTGAATAGTCAACTAATTAAGTCAAGAGGAAAGAAATTTAAAATTGTACCTGCATATATCATATATGAACTTTGGTATCATAAGCTTGATGGGTTTCTACGTAATCGCAGTAGGAGGGCGAGAGTATTAATTTGTCTTACTTGCATCTTTTCTTTAGTGTAGACTTGACTTTTGTAGAGTACGTAGGTAGAACAAGTATCTAACTGAGAAGGAATACTTTGCCTTATCCTTCAGCTTGTTTGTTATCTTCAAATATAGCCAGGTAGAATCTGTCTCTTGGGAGTTATGTATTCCATGAACTGGATATAGCTAGCAAGATTCCTCCTCCCTCCCTTTAAGATGGCAATCCAAAGTCCGGCGACTGCTGAGTCATCGTGCATGGAGAGTTCTGATTTCAAGTTTCAGACATTTTTAGTCCTTAAGGTAAGAAGAGCATCTGCTTTAGTTGTCTTGATGGATGCATTAATGGAGAATTATTATACACCTTTAATTAGTTCCATATGCAGGATCTCTGTTTTCCCTGTAGATGTGATTCTTCTTCTGGTTATTCTGGCATATATGTTATTCTTGGTGCAAAAGCAACAATGAATATAATGGAAGATCAAATCTTATTGTTATTCTTGTTCTCTTTCATGGTGCAAGCTGATCTGCAACTCTCCCTGTCTTGATGACGGTTAAGAATATTATAATATATAAAATAGAACAACTGTTAATTTCATAAAAAAAGAAGAAGAAAAGCATGAGGGAAATCCTCCATCATGATTATATCTTTGCTTCCTTCTAGATCACTTTAGGACGTCTGGAAAACATGAGCACTCTCATTGCTTTCTGGTATTCACATCAATAATGCTTTGAATTTGAACCCAATTGATCTTCCTGCATAGTCAGGCGCTTCAGCAAAATTCTCCTACGGGGGTCTCGCTGTCCAGTCATCGAGTCTGTGGAGGGTCAAGGGGGATCCCTCCCAGCGGGGGTTGCAGGAGATTTATTTAGAGTCTCAGTCCGTATGTAATTTCTATCATATGTCAAAGGGAGTGCCTATATAAACTTCCTAGGGGTCTAAACAGAGACACATCCTTGTAATAATTGTTATTCCATAACAAAGAGCCGCCGCCATTTTTCCTCTTCGCGTTCTTCTGTATTTCGTGTGATCCATCTCTCCTCATTTTCGTAACAAACTGGTATCAGAGCCTTAGGGTTTGTCAGTGATTATCGATCAACAGGGAGATGACGTCGCATAACGTGAGCGTAGAGAAGTTCAACGACAATAACAGTTTCGGGTTGTGGCAGATCAAGATGCGGTCGCTTCTGAAGCAACAAGGAATCTGAGCGCCGCTCTCAAAGGTGTCGAAGAACAAACCAAAGGAGGAAGACTCGAAGGGCAAAGAAAAGGAGATTGACCTTGCAACTTTGGCGGCACAAGAGGAGAATGCGCACTCGATGATTCTATTATGTCTGGCGGATGAGGTGATAATCGAGGTCGTAGATGAAGAAAAGACGGCATGTCTATGGTTGAGACTCGAGAGTCTATATATGACGAAGTCTCTCACCAATAAGTTGTTGTTGAAGCAACGTCTGTTCTCTCTCCACATGCAAGAATGTACCCATCTGAAGGAACATCTTGATCAGTTAAATTCTTTGTTGATGAAACTCAGAAATATCGATGTTAAGATCGAGGATGAAGATGCTGTCCTAATTCTGTTAGTTTCGCTTCCTCCATCATATGAAAATTTCGTTCAGTCTATGATTATCGGGAAGGAAACTATAAGTCTAGAAGAAGTAAGATCGAGTCTCCATACTCGTGAACTTCGTCATAGGACATCTGAAAATTCTGCAAAGGCTCAGGTCGCGGGTTTGATATCGACCCGTAGAGAAGGGACAATCCTCGAATTCGAAGAAATTCAAGCCGAAGAAGAAGAAAATCACTGCGAAAGATATTTGTAATTACTGCAAGGAACCAATTCATTGGAAAAAGGATTGCCCGAAGAAGAAGAAGACCTCCGTCGCTACGGTGACACATGAAACTGGGAATTCCGAAGATGATTTGGTTCTGGCTGCTACTGATCAAGAATGTCTGGCGGATAGTTGTATTTTGAATTCGGGGTGTTCGTATCATATGACTCCGAATAAAGAGTGGTTCTCAACTTATCAGAAGATTGATGGTGAAAACGTCATCATGGGCAATGATGCAGCATGTTAAATAATTATGATCGGTTCTGTGCAGATCAGGACTCATGACAATCTTGTGAGGACGCTAACAAATGTCCGTCATGTTTCGCAACTGAAGAAGAATTTGATATCACTTGGAGTCCTCGACTCTAAAGGGTGTCAGATCAATGCTGTTGGAGGCATCCTCACGGTCATGAAGGGTGATGCTACGGTTCTGAAGGGAGTCAAACAAAAGTTTTTGTATATACTATAAGGCAAGATAGTCTCTGGTGTTGCTGCAGTGGCTAGTTCATCCAAATCAGATGTGTCCAGGCTGTGGCACATGCGTCTTGGGCATATGAATAAGAATGGAATGAATATTCTCAGCAAACAAGATCTTCTGGGAGGTCAGAAGATATCTGAAATTGATTTCTGCAAGCACTGTGTATTCGGCAAATGGCGAAGGCTTTAGTTTGGCAAGGCAGTATATAGGACGAAGACGACACTTGACTACATCCACGCCGATTGTTGGGGTCACTCTCGTGTTCCATCATTAGGAGGTGCGAGGTACTTCCTATCTGTGATTGATGACTACTCGAGGATCACTTGGGTATTCATGATGAAACACAAGAGTGAGTCCTTCAAGGCCTTCAAGCAGTGAAAGGTTCTGGTGGAAAATCAGACGTCGAAGAAAGTGAAGCGTCTTCGCACTGACAATGGTTTGGAGTTCTGTTCTGCTGAATTCGATCAGTTCTGCAAAGATGAAGGCATTGTCAGACATCGCACAGTCAGAGATACTCCACAGCACAATGGAGTTGCAAAATGAATGAACATGACACTTCTGGAGAGGACAAAGTGCACGCTCTCTAATGCTGGTCTGAATAGGACATTCTGGGCTGAAGCTGTTAACACGGTTTGCTACTTGGTGAATCAAAGTCCGACGATTGCGAATGATCTCAAGACTCCAACTGAGGTATGGTCAGGAAATCCTACTGATTATACTTGTTTGAAAGTTTTTGATTGTCCAGCATACTATCACGTCAGTGAAGGAAAGTTGGAGCCAAGGGTCAAAGAAGGGATGTTCATGGGATATGGTACAGTAGTGAATGGCTACATAATCTGGTCTCCTTCAAAACACAAAGTCATCCACAGCAGAAGTGTGACCTTTGATGAAGCATCAATGCTTCAGTTGAATGTAGATGCTGAAGAGAGTGTCAGTAAATAGGTGGAGGTTGAAATCACTCCAACTGAGGATGATGCTGAAGGATCACATCAAGAAGCAGAACCAGAAGGCGAAGAATCTGATGAGCAATCTGAAGAGGAGTCAATTGCTGCTAGACGTCCTCGCAGAGATGTGGGTCCTCCTAAACGATATGATTTCGAGGACATGGTTGCTTATGCACTACAGGTAGCTGAAGAGGTGGAGTCCCTGAAGCCATCCTCTTATAAGGATGTCATCACATGTGCCAAATCTGAACAGTGAATCGCTGCTATGGGTGAGGAGATCGAATAACTTCACAAAAATCAGACGTGGGAGCTGGTCAAGCTGCCTAAAGGCAGAAAGGTTATTGACTGTAAGTGGATCTTCAAGAAGAAAGCTGGAATTTCAGGAGTTGAAGGCACAAGATACACATCACGACTGATTGCTAAAGGTTATAGTCAGAAAGAAGGTATGGACTACAATGAGATATTCTCACCTGTTGTCAGACATACTACTATCAGGGTGCTACTTGCTCTTGTAGTACGGTATTTAAAATTTCACGAGATGATAGTTCAATTTGGTATTAAAACATGGATCATTGTGCGTGCGTCATGAAAAATGAGAACAATTTTGTGATATTATTATTGTATGTAGATGATATCTTGCTCATCGATAATAATGTCACAATGACAAATAAGGAAGATGCATCTTATGTACTAGGTATTTAAATTATTCGAAATAAAAATTAAAAAATGTTGAGTTTTAAGTCAAGAACAATATATTAATGATATATTAAAAATGTTTGAGATACAAAATTATAGTCTCACACCTACACTTATTGGAAAAAGATTTAGTAAAATAAATGTCCGAGCTGATGAATTCATTTCATTTGAATTGCCAAATCAGGTAGAAAGCAAATATAAACTGGTACTCCATATATGTGGAAGGAATCGTACGGGTCGTTTGGCAATTGGAACCGTAGGTTCTACAAAGTTCTCGTGAATAGTTGATTTAACAAATTAGTTCTAGTTCTGTTTGGATGTAAAGAAGGATCGGAACAAAGCGATTGGATTGATAAGTTTTGGGTTGTGTTTGGGGAACCAGAGGTGAACCGCTAAGGATCAGGTACATCATGAAAGAACCAAACAACATTGATGTCAGGTATCACCTCATCCGCACTGAGAAGAGGATCAAGGTGAAGAAGATTGGCACTGAAGACAACCCGACTGATATGTTCACTAAATTCGTTCCTCATGACAAATTTCAGCATTGCTTGGACTTGCTTAACATAAATATTTGGTAATAACTTCAAGATGGGACTGACGGCGGCATGGCATGGTTTTTGTGCTCTGAAAATGATTCAAGTCAAGGTGGAAATTTGTTAATAATGCCTTAAATTTGAACCAAATTGATCCACCTACATAGTCAGGCGCTTCAACAGAATTCCCCTACGAGAGTCTCGCTACCCGGTCAGCGAGCCTGTGAAGGGTCACGGGAGGGATCCAGGGGGATCCTCCCCTGCGGGGGTTGCAGGAGATTTGTTTAGAGTCTCAGTCCGTATGTAATTCATATCATCTGTCAAAGGGAGTGCCTATATAAACTCTCTAGGAGTCTAAACAGAGACGCATCCTTGTAATCATTATTATTCCATAACAAAGAGCCGCCGTCATTTTTTCTCTTCGCGTTCTTCTGTATTTCGTGCGATCTCTCTCCCCCTTTTCGTAACAAAAACATTTACATATAAATTATAATAACTACTAAGGTACGGTCATGCTCGTTGCTCGCAGAGTCATAGATACGATACAAAAAGAGTTTTAGGAGCAAATCTTATTATGAGATGCTACATTATCGTCTTGATCAATTGGTTTAGTTTACGATAAATGATCATACCACCTATGAAATTCCAGTTTCTGAATAGAACTAAATTTGTCACTGTTTCAGCAAGCATCTTTCTATTACTTCCACTCACTAAAAATGAAAATAAATATGATTTTATAGTTTTGTTCGACTAAAAGTGTAAAATGATAAACAGAAGTGGGGAACAAATATTAATATCCACATGGCTGCAATAGAATCCAGAAAGGCCATAATAATAAGATAACTATGAAAATAATAGTACTTCAACTCTCGAAGTTAAATCTTGGGATACTTCCAAAGATTTGAACTATAAATTTCACTCTAAAAATCAGATCTTTCAAATGTTTAAGAGATATTGAGTTATTATCATGTTTACATCTGTATTCAAGAATCTTATGGACCACAGCTGACCCGGTTCAGCAAAATTATAATGTGTAGCATTTCTTATTGAACTTCGATTTCAGCACTGCATATTAAGTATATCACCATGGCGATTGATGGGAAAGCATAACACTAACTGCACAGGTAAGCTGCAACATAAGAGAAAAACGAAGTAGCTGATAACGAAGAACAAAATAGCTGAAATTGTTATTTTAGATTATAATGTATTTTAAGCAATTTGAGAATCACCAAAGAATAAATCAGTTTTCTATCCTATTTTGCTAATATGGGGAAATAAGACTTACCATCTAATGATTTCTTTTTGGTTGGATAGAATGCTAACTCAAGCCGAATAAACAAAACAAATGTAATATTTACAAAGAAGATGTGACAACTTCAAATGGTCGGCTCCCAGCATTTATTTTCAGTGAAACATGTTCTCGCACTTCTGTAGGAGGAAGCTGGCAATGAGAAATAGTATTTGACAGTACTCACAGAATCAGTTACTAAGGGATACATAATTCAGATGCGAAATAATTTAATTCAAGTGAGATGACATCTAGAAGCTATTCATTTATCTATATCACATTGTTGTAAAGATTTGAATATTTCACCAACTTAACTTTGAACAGGGAAAGAATACACCTTTAGTGCATTCTTCTCATATGTTTATTACAAATATAACCAAAAATCATTGCATGAGGATTCCATTCATAGGAAAAATAGTCAAGGGCATCAGATTTAACATGCACCAACTGCCTCGACTTCATTCCCATCCAAGCCTAGACCTTCAGAAAAAAAAAAGGATTATGGCATTGATACAATTAATAACAAGAAAGCTGATGTCAACTAGAATGTTTTTTTCATCCGAATTCTCCAATGGCAAAACTCAAACTAAGGTGATGAAACATACAGCTGGAATCAATTTTGTGGAGAATGTACATGTAGACAAGAATTAGCCTGAAATTCCAACAATATTGGACGTGTTTTTTTGGTTTCACACATGAGAATACTAGTTTACTGCTCCGAAGGTATCAATGGAGGACAATACTTCTTGCCGAGAAGCTTGTACCGAAGAATTTATAATCACATTTGAAGCATGACAGCCTTCAGTAAATATTTCAACAAGTAAATACTTAATAGCTTTACCTTGTGCTGACTGTATTTTTCTCTGATTGCAGGTAAGCTGCTGCCAAGGATATTACAAAAAAAGAGATGCAAAGCCTTTACACGAACACAAAGATCAGATATTTTATATAATGTGTAATGACAAAGAGTGGCATTCTGCAACAAAAAAATAGAAAGTGCATTAAGCTTTTTGTACACAGAACACAAGTGATTAATGAATACTCTTTGTTTTTTTATATAGACAAAGTTTGGATAATTGCAAGGCACATGCCCAAGGTCGTTTGTTTAGTGGGTTGTAGCACGAACTCTGCCGAAAAAATGGCTGAATCTGCTATAATGGATGGAGAATAAGATAGAATTATACTTGAGAAGGGACAGCTGAACGACATAGTTGGCTAGAAACTCAAGCTGTTACATGGAACCTGAAAAAGAAAACAGGTCAAAACATTCAAAAATAACAAATTTCATGAGATAAAGAAATGACCAATTAACCTAAAACTTTCCTCGAGCAGCATTGTTAAATTGCCTTCATTTAAATCAAACATAGCAATGATAAGTAGCATGTCTACAACATGTGAATATAGAAAATTCACAAAGTTAAAAGCTACTACCTCAAGAATGGCTTGGTAGTTGGAACTATCACTTCGAATTTCAAATACTTCAAGACATCATCTTCCATTTGGAAACAGATGATCCTATAGGTCAGTGAAGAGAACCGCCACAAAAATGTCAAGATAATTTGGAAGGATATCTACCTCATCCTTGAAGTATCTGTTGTCCATTATTTAACAATAGCTTTCTGTTTGAGGTGCATGGAAAGATCATGGGAAAAGAAGAATACATTTACCACAATGAAAAATACTAGATCATAATTAATTGGTTTCTTATGTAGAAATAAGAATGCATGCAACACCAACTGTAATCACTGACGAAGATATCGTTCAATGTAGTTACCAGTCGGATATAGTGTCAGGAAAAAGGCGGTATTCCTCAGCAGCCTGCAAGAAGGAAAAGTATTAGTAAACTGCCCGTTGATACAAAGGTGCTCAAGAAAGTTTTATTGACAATAATATAACTCTACAAGTCAATCTATTAGAATTGCACGCATGCTGGTGTTCATATCCTTCAGAAATGTTTTCATGAAATAATTGGAAGGTTTCTTGATTTGTCTGTAAGCAAGCATATAAGAAGATCCAGTCAGTAACATTTTGATCAGAACCAAAATTTTAAATTACAAGTCTAATGCATCGAACACATCTAACTTTGTTACAAATAGAACTGGTCATCAAGTTGCAGTAAACATGTGATGAAATATCTAGAGAACTTAAAGCATAAGTCCCTTAGCATGTCCAATATAGAAATGAAAACAAAAGAGTTTCTTACTAGTACAGCTTGAAGAGCAAGAAGGAAACTAGATTATGCTGAAGAAATAGTGCCAGTGATTCCAGCAGTGGATATTATCTTTTAAGACATCCTCTAGAAGTTATCAATGAACCATACGATGCCTGCTGGATCTCTATTCTCAGAGATGCAAAGATTCTTATCTGCTTGTTTCCCCAAAGAAGCAAAGATTGAAGAGTCTGCATTGTCCATGTACTCAATGTCAGGACTTTTCATGGAATCGTAGAGACAGGGTCTCCAGAGGAACTAGGAGACTTGATGTCATCGCGTGTTGCTGCACCCGTTGTTATTGTAGCCATTGTAGGTGTAGGCTCATCAGTTGTCATTAATACATCATCGTGACGTAGTAATATTTGAATTGGCAACATATGACGTAATAACAGAGTGTCGAAGCAACCTTGTACCACGGATACTCATCAAAGACCCCCTTCTTTACACTTGAAGGTTCCATCTAGATTGATCAACTAGGAAGACACTGAATTAAGTACTATTACAAAGTAAAAACAATGCAGAGCAAAGATGAATAAAATAAGCAGACATATTACCACATATAATATTATATTCAGTGTTCTATGGGAAAAAAGGGAGATGGCCTCCAACATGCAAGCGAAAGCCATAGCTCATGGGAGGTAAAACTGCATTTTTTTCTTATTATTATTATGATCATTAAATTGGCCAAAGCTGGCCTATCATACGAAAAAATAAATAAGCCATCGCATTGACCAAAACTGACTCGTCAGCCAAAATTCACGTGATGAAAGTGAAACTTTCTGGCAAAATCGTCACAGAAAGACATCAAAACTCCATATTCTTGCGGCGAAACCATGAGACGAAATGCATCCGGAAAAAAAGTGCAGCATTAAGACATTCCAAAAGCCCCACGTAGTAAAGCTCCAACTTTTAGAACTAAAAATAGGAGATTAATCACGGAAACAAATATCTACATCCTCTACTAAAAAAACAGCGAAATGAGCTCTTATATCGCATTGATTCCTTTGGCGCCGATTGGTCGGTTGCTCTGGTTGGTGATATTCTCGACGGCGACCCCCTCGACCCCGCCGGCGCTTGTTGGTATTTCTCTCCCACCACAGTCGTAGAAGAAAACTGAAAACTTTGGGGGGAAAACTCCGGTTCGTCGGTTCCCTCTTCTTAAAACACAACCACTAGTTTGTTTTATTTGATATGGCATTTTCTTTTGAAATTGTAATCCGCCTTTGATCTTGTCTAATAAAAAAATCATTATTGTAATTTTAACTTAAAGAATATAGAGATACACTTTACTAAAAGGTAGTTAACTAGTTATTTAATAAGAGAATAATGGGTGTCCCCCCAACTTAAACGGGGACACTCCCCGTTAAACGGCGCCCGTCCGAAGCGCATTAGACGGGCGCAGATCAAAGTGCAATTTTGTCTTATGGGGCGGTCGACGGTGGTTCGATGAGAAAAAAAATGATCACGGTCCCATTTGATCTTGAGGTAAAAAAGCGCGCGGGGTAAAAAAGTTTACCTCTTTTACTCTCTCTTCTCGTGACTCGGCGACGGAGATTCGGTCGACGTCTGCCTCTCTCCTCTGGCGACTTCGCCATTGGAGACTGGGTTGTTGCCGACGAGATCCGCGCCTCCAAGCTTTTCCTCCTTCCTTCTCTCCGTGCGGCGAACTCTCCTACGCCCGTCCACATCTGCCCCCTCCCCCGTCAAGATTTGCACCTCGGTGACCTTGTCCGTCCAGAACTGCCTGTCACTGACGAAATTTGTGCCTCAGTGACCTCGTCCATCTAGATCTGTGGGCCGCCGACAAGATCTATGCCTCGACGACCTCATCCTTCGAGATCTGCTCGCCACCGACGAGATTTGCACCTCGGCGACCGCATCCGAATGGATCTGCCCGTCATCGATGATATATGTGCCTCGGTGACCTTGTCCATCGAGACCTGCCTATCGTCGATGAGATCTGCGCCTCGACAACCACGTCTGAACAAATCTGCCTGTCGCCGACAAGATCTACACCCCCGAGACTGTGTCCGAACAGATTTGTCCACCGCCGCTGCTGAGATTTGTGCCTTCGTGACTGCTTGCGACCCCCGGGCGACCTCATCCCGACATATCTGTCCGCTTGCGACCCCCCAACCTCGGAAGTGCTTTCTCTCTCTTCCTTTTCATTCTCGCGAGTGTTTTCTCCCTCTTCCTTTTCGTTTGTCGACGAGGCCTCCCCCGCCAACGCCGCTGAGCACGTTTGTCCCACCGTCGCTGAGCTCATGCGCTACCGCCACCGAGCTTGTTTGACAAGCCACCGCTGAGCTCATCCGCCTCATTGTCGCCGAGCTCGCCCGCCCCGCCGCTGAGCTCGCGCACTTAATTCATGTTAATCCACGTTAATTCTTCATGCTGCAAATTTTGTGTTAATCCATGTTGTAAACTAGTTAAACTTTTGTTAATCCATGCTTTGATTTGTTACGTTTTTGTTAATCCATACTGTAAAATTTTTTTTCTTGCTTGTATGCGATCAACAACATCGCAGTGGTGTTTTCTCGTCATCATTTGTACAATGCCTCAGAACGTTGAATAGCTCATAGGAAGCTCGTCACATATTCTGTCTACATTCTAGTCTTTATTGGACATAAGCACATCTTTATCTCATTTTCCGTCGAGCTCCGCCAACATATGGAGCGAATTATTGCTAGAAGTATTGTAATCCTCTCCATGTTAATTACATAATTGAAGTTATTCCACAATTTGAGTTGAAAATATTTAATTCTAACATATTGATCAATCTCGTTCTCGAAAATAATCTCACACACATCGAAAACAGCCTCAACGATAAGTTTTGGAGGCACTGGGAAAACAACCTCATGCTCATCGAAAACAGCCTCAACGATAAACATTTTGAAGTTCTAGAGACATTGCACAAATCTATGCTTTACACGATAAGTACATTTTGATAAATCACACTAATTTACAACATGAATTATCAACAAAAAATTTACGAAAGTGTAACTAATCACACTCTCACAACATGGATTAATTAAGTTTACCTAGTTTACAACAAAATTTACATCACAAATGATTAATGGATTAACAACGAGCTTGGCCACAACTAGGCAGGCAAGCTTGGCAGCGGCGGGACGGGTGAGCTCGGTGGTGGTGCACCAACACGACGGTAGCGGGGCGAGAGCTCGGCGGCGCGGTGCACGATGAGGTCGTTGGTGGTGCTTGAGGTTGGCGGTTGTGCGCATGAGGCAGATCTAAGCCACGGCGTGCTCGATCTGGTCAGCGCGGTGCGTGAGACCGTCGGAGATTCCACTAAAACTCTTCCTTAATTCCAAACGAGGCAAGGAAGAACACCCTTTACATCAACCATCTTTTCTCCGCTTCGAGAGACATGACAACCTCTTCTCCTAGAAAGCTAATATTTTCTCTCGCTTAAGAGGTAAGATTTTGAACATCTTTTACACAGGAGCTCTCTCAGTATTTTTCTAAATAAAATATTTATCTCTTTTACAAAGTTACGCTCACAAGAGAAGAAGAGAAAAAGAAGAGAAAATTAAAAATGAAAACTTTAAGAAGAATGTCTTCTTTTGATAACTTGAAGTTTTTATTTAAGGCTTGGATGAATGCACTTTCTTCTGCCTTTGACACTCCTTTTATAGGCTTCTACAAGTGAGAAAGTCATTTAAAAATTATTCCATAATTTTCTCCTTCAAATTTGACCATTACTGTTCATTTAACTCAAAGGTCGGTCGACTGCACATATAGACCGGTCAACCGGTACACTTTCTTCTTATGAAAAATGTGACCGTTGGCGAATTCTGCACTGTTCGATCGATCGGTACAATCTCAACATTCTGCTGATTAAAATTGGACATTTTCTGTACTGACCTGTGGACCTGTGTTATGGATCGGTCGACTGTGTTCCTGGTCGATCGGCCTATTTTTCAGTCGATAGCTCGACTATCCTGCACTATTTTAAGCCTAACATTTTATACAATTATTCAAGTGAGATGATTTTTGATTATATGGAAAGTTAACAGAATTCTCTATAATTTTGATATTTATGACTAATCCTAATAGAATCATAGTTAATTATTTAATCAAAGTGTAGTGCATAAAGTTATCCCTTTTTCTCTTAACTTTTTCATTATTTAACTTTAATCTTTCAAGGTTTATATCATCAAAATATAATTTTATACGTTATTAAAACTTAAATCCAACAGACGCATGATCTGATCCGTCATCGGCATCGATAAGAGAGGAGAGCGAGAGAGAAAGGAGGTGAGCAAAAGTGAGGGTGAGAGCACGCGGTGGAAGAGAGAGAAAGTTTTGGGGTGAAAGAGATGATTTTTTTTGGAGGGGGGGGGGGAACTTGTTTTGTACTGAATGTCGTCGAAGCGAGTTTCGACTGACGATTCTCGTTCGTGAACTGCTATTAACAACGTCAACCGTGGGATGACATCGAACGACTGAAGCTGCATGGGGGACGGTCCCCCACATATGTTAGGGGACACCCATTATTCCCATTTAATAAATTATTTTGAAAAATTAGTCTTTTATTATTCTTATGTACATAAATTTAACTAATAGTTGGCCAACTGAAGACTCCTATTACTTATCAAATTTAATTTAGTTTTCTATAGCTAATATTCTTTTATACATAAACTATCTAATGTAACATTTTTTTTTGGAAGATGACATTTGGTAATTGATAATAATAGGATAATACTTAGGGAATATCAAACACATAATATTTAATAATTGCATCCATTATTTCATGTACTTATCTTTAGCTTTTTCATTTAAGTTTGACAAGATTTATCCTTAACACTCATTGCCAATTATATTAATTGTTAGTCCTTTAATGAATTTTTTTAATACCCAATGCTCTAAAAAATTGATCTCGATGCCATTCTCCTAATTAGTTACGGTAAGATCAATAATTATTTACATAAAGAAACAAAAAAAAGTTCAAATTCCCATGCGTTTGCCTATTGTTTTATACAAAAAATACAAAAAATAATTATTGTTGCAGTGTTATCGAATGTATATGTTTATAATTATTAGTAGATTTAAGAAAACAAAAATGATAACAACGAATAACAAAAAACTAAAAGGTGCACAATTATCTGATCATTATCTAATAACTGAGTATTATATTAAATTTTGTC
This sequence comes from Pontederia crassipes, assembly GCA_030549335.1. Classification (NCBI taxonomy): domain Eukaryota; kingdom Viridiplantae; phylum Streptophyta; class Magnoliopsida; order Commelinales; family Pontederiaceae; genus Pontederia; species Pontederia crassipes. The sequence goes on along the minus strand of CM060188.1, from coordinate 7,272,212 downwards.
ATTATTTAATTTTTAGAATTAGGATAATATAGGAAGTCACAAAATTTTTATCTTCTCTGTTAAAATAAAATTCCAAATTAATAAATTATAATAAATAATTATGCTTATAAAAAATTAAAGTTAAAATAAAATGTACTTATAAACCCTCAACTTCCAAAAACTGTAACTTTAAATCATACCAAATTCTACGATATCATTATCAACACATAAATTTTATAGTTTTTCTTTATGAATATATGTAATATGAAATTTATCTAATAATTTTTAATTCTCAAGTTAAAAATGACTCAAACCTCAAGAACATAAACGTAGCTCATAATTTTGAAAATAACAACATAATCCGTATATTTTATCAATATAATCCGTATATTTGAAAATAACAAAATTATTATTATTTTATTTTAATTAATACTGCTGGATGCAGCATCATAGAGATGACAAGTGGATGGTCAGGCCTTGGCCGAAAGATGGGCCTTGGTCTTGTTTAAATAGCGACAACAAATTTCGACTCGAAAACTCCAAACTCACAAACAAATCCAAAATTTAAAAATTAAAACACTTTTGGAAATTTAAAACAAACTTAATATTTTATACCTTTTTAGGCCGATTTATTTAGATCACCTTCGCAATATATACCTAATAATAATTGTATTGCATTATTTATTATATAATGTTGTGATTTATTAAAATACAACTTTTTTCTGCTAATTCTCTCTCCTCTTATTTTCTTGTTCGTGACTTCTTCTATTCTCTCTCCTCCCGCCGCTGTCGTTGCGAACGCTACGACCTCCGGAGCAGTTTTTGGGCGGTGAGGACGTTACGCGACACGCAGCCGTTTACTCGCCGGACGTCAGTCGCCGGAGAACGACCGTTATTTCGCGCTAAATTTTCTTTTCTGTTTCCCATTAGGTTTCCCTCGAGCTCTCTTCGCTGGCGCTCACTGGTGGAGGAAGGAGCTCGAGGAAGCCCTAATCGCGTGATTGAACCTCTTAAGCTCTGACTCGGAGTCCGCGGAACGGCAGGGTTTTGCTAGGGTTTTCGGTGCTTTCACTGTGCATGGAGGGGACCAACGGGTTGGCTCCTATGGCCTCCCCGGTGCCGCCGGTTGCGGACCCTGTGGGGTCCGAGGTTGTGATAGACGACGCTTCGGTGCTTTTGGCGGCGATCCCGGACGCGACGACGGTGCCCGGGGGGGTGGAGGGCCCGACTGGGCCGGTTGGCGCAGGCGGGTCGGAGCCTGTGAAGAGGAAAAGGGGGAGACCGAGGAAGTACGCGCCGGACGGAAGTTTGGCGAGGCCCTTGACCGCGAGTCCAGCTTCGGCTCGTCTGCCGGGCGCGTACCGTTCGCCGCCGAAACGGGGTAGAGGGCGGCCAGTGGATCACTTCAAGAGACCTCGTCAGGGATTTGAGATGGCGTCCTTGGGTATGGTCAACCAAAACAACTTATTTTTGGTTTAAAACTTAATATGTTATCCTCATGAATCTTGTTAATGCGTTTCTCCCTTCATTGTCAAAATTTTTCGGCAGTTTAACAAATATTAGCTGATGAGTGCATATTAGGGCTCTGGTTGCACATGAAACGCTGTGTTTTTTCTAATAGAGTTAGGAAGTTTGACGAAGTCAAACTGCCAAATAAATTGAGTGATAAACTAGTTTTAATAATGATGATTATTGATTAATTAGAGAAATTGAAATTTAGAGTATACTACAACAACAACAACAAAGCCTTATCCCACTAGGTGGGGTCGGCTACATGGATCATACGACGTCATTCCGCTCTATTCGTTGATCCATGTTCATGAGATTCGACAGGGTTTTACGCTGGCTGTCGGGGCCTAACACAACCCTCCTCCTTTATTCGGGCTGAAATTTAGAGTATATAGGGTATAAAATAAACTTTCTAGTTCAAATTTATTCCTCTGACTACATGCACTATATACGATTTTTGTTAACTAAGCTTAGGATGTCTTATAACAATTATTTATTTTATTTTCAGCATATAAATATTGATCGTTATGTTATGTTTGTTTTACTTGTTACGTACTTATGATTTGAACAAATTTTCAGTATATAGAATAATGATGATGCAAAATGGATACTCTGAAATTGTGAAGATAACAAAATTAAAATTGTTGTTTTCTGATCAATATCTATTTTTCAATGTAACAAACAAATTTGAAATAAATTATTTGTTACATTACAAATAAAAGGTTGTTTAGATGTATATAATATTAGAAATTGAGTAATTTATCACCATAAGCTCATTTATGTTATTTTGCATAAATAAGCTCAAAAAATTTTTTTAACACTTATTTATTAATCCCCTAATTGAACCTTTAAACGTTAACTTCTATCCATTAACTACTATTAATTGATCAAATCGTTGTCCACATATATAACTGTTAAGAATGTCAAACAGAGGTCAGGTGTAAAGTTTCATCTAGTTCATTACTATTTAACATTTGCCGCTGCTACAGTTTCTCTTAGTTATTTTTCTTCTTCTGTCGGTTAGGTTTTTCCTTTCTTTTCAGTAGGTATGACATGCCACAAATTCTTAACAAAATTTCTCATGCCCACGGATGTCTGTTTATCCCTCTCTCAAAAACTTTACCAGGAAACAATGTCTGATTTTGAGCTTTATTTCAAGATTTTGGGAAATTTCTGTTTACCATGATGATTCGAAACTTCTTCAATTAAAATAGATATTCCATATTATTCCTTGCTTTCATAACTTAGTGATATGAGCACAGAATGCAGGATGCAGACACACGAAAGATCTGTAACAAAAATAACTTTCAGCATGCAATAATTAGTCTTCCTTGATATTTGTTCAAAACGAAAGCTTTTGTATCCTGATGAAATCGGAACTGGGTGATCCACCTATAACATAAGTTGTTATGAAAGGACACCCTCCTGAAAGTTTTATACAAGTAATTAAGTCTTAGAGCAACATTAAGTTGTATCTGCACAAACTCATGGACGACCATATTGGTAATAACTAATGTTATTAAATTGATAAAAAAATTGTGTGCCATTACTTGCCTAGGTGACATGGCACGGTACTCTGCCTGGTGATTATTCACATTATGCGTTCTTCTGGAAATTTCAATTTTGTTCAGTTCTTTGCTTAATAAAATGCTTGCATGACTTCAGTTACATCTATTTTCTCTTCTCTCCTAACTTCTATAAAGACTTCTGAAGTTACATTTCTTTGAACTTTTGACAGGTGGAATAATTGCTTGCTTGACAGGCACAAATTTCACACCTCATGTCATCACTGTTTCAGTTGGAGAGGTACTCAATTACTATAACGTATTTGATATAAACAATTTTCTTCTGCTTTGTTTATGTTCTTAATTGATGTGATCTACATTTAACTGGAAAGGAGCTTCATTTATCTGATATGCATTATAAAAGTTCCCAGTTAAATTGTTTTCATAAGATGAAAAGTTTCTTGCATTTAATGTTGCAATGGGAAATTTTAAGAACTATGCATCAACTACTACTAATTCATGTCATTGCATCATGGATTGATAACATTTCATGTCCCATGTTGTCATTAGTTCCTTTTACCTCTTAAAAGAAAATGTTGGCATCGGTTGTTGATAATCTATGGTATCATGACATATGCTAATCCTCGAATATTCAAATTAAATTTGCAACTATATCATATGGTGTCTGTGATTTAGTCGATATGTTTTTGTCTTCTAAGATGAAGTATGTTTCTTCTGTACATGCCAGTTCTTGTTCTGCTAAAGTAATAGTGTTATCGTGTCATTAAATTCTCTAATTTAATAATTGTGAAATGTTAAAATTGATAATATCTCACAGTATTCTACTTTAATAAGGGAGATGCATATGTGTGTGGTGGGCAGGGGGATATGCATTGGAGTTTGATACACAACATATATTTTTTTGCATTACCTTTGGTGATCAAAAGCTCATCAACCCTAGCTAATCCAGCTTAGGATATTAACTGTTGAATACAAGACCCTTCTTGCAAGAGTGCTTTATAGGTTTGATATTGTGGCCTCTCCTAAGAGGACCTCAGCGCATTTTTATCACTTCAACCAATCGAATGGCTTGTTGCTACATGTAAATTCTTTCTAAAATAATATACTGAGAACAACTAATGACGATAGTTAGTCATCCTCTCCATTGTAAGAACCCCACTTCTTATATAAGCTTTTTACAATTTTGTGTATAACTGATTTCCCCACCTAGTGGGATAAGGCTTTGTTGTTGTGTATAACTGATTTCAGAAAATCTCTTCTTCCCACATCTTACCTGTTTGATCCTTTCTTTTGGTTAGCTGTAAAACCAAATCTGGAAAATTTACTGCAGTTAGAATGTTTTGGGACTTTTGGTCGTTTGGTTGGCACCATGAGAGAGATAGTTAGTCATCCTCTCCACAGTGTTATGCATTTCACCTTTTTCCATGCAGCAGTATCCGTTTCATCACAAAAGTGGGATGTGGTTAGGTGGGCTCCACTGGTTCGTTTGGTGGCCTATGTAGTAGTTGGAGAGGGGAGACTAAGAGGGATAAGGTGGGCTCTACTGGGTCTAGTGGAGGGTGGAGGGATACTATTTATAACTTTATTGATATATTTTTTTTAATTACACAACAACAACAACAACAAAGCCTTATCCCACTAGGTGAGGTCGGCTACATGGATCATACGACGCCATTCCGCTTCGTTGATCCATGTTCATGCGATTCGACAAGGTTTTACGCTGGCCGTCGGGGCCTAATACAACCCTCCTCCTTTATCCGGGCTCATAGGCGGAGTTATTTTAGGTCACACATTTTCTGAATGACTTCTTGGTCAAGCAATGCTCCAAAATTTTAGTTTCATGATAACAATAAAACAGAATTAAAGTTGAGTGCATAAAAGAAATTCTGGTGACAATATAAATTGTGACAAAAAGGGTTAATTTCACAGCCATGTAAAATTGTAGTAGGGAAAGCAGTATGTACAATATATAGATATATATGAGCATCAAAAAGTTGCTCATCAAATTGTCATAACAATGTGGATCGCAATAACTAGCTTCTTTTTCTCCTACAAACATATACATAAATTTTAAGAGGAAATTTATATACATATATGGAGATCCATATATTAAATGCAGATGCAATGTTCAGCAAGATATCTCTACATAAACTTTTTTTTTAAAAAAGTAAACTTTATCAAGAAAATTCCAATTATGACAATTTTTTTTGAGAAGGAATTATGACAAATTATGTGCCATAATTGGGCCACATTTCAACTTGAGGCAATAAAGCTTGAAGTAGCATGGTTCAGATGTTAGTAGAACCAAAAGGTGAACAGAACCCAAGTACACATGAAATTGAATATAATGGATTTCTCACATTTGATGGTTAAAATCCCATACAGGCAACATTTATTAGGGCCCCCCATGGGTCATCCTAATTACAAGTTTCGAAATGACAATCTACCGTGCTATTAACACTTCTAGTTTGACCAAGAAATAAATCATCCAAACCCCCAAAGTAATCTTGTGTCTCTAGATCCACCACAACTCTTCATTTTTTAGAAGATACATCAAAATGAATGCCAACTTGCTAGTAGTCAATCAATGAAATAAGTCAAGGTGAGTATTAAACTGGCAGCAGTTGGATTAAGTTGACCACTATCAGTGAAGGTCAGACATTTTTTTTCCCTTCAAAGTGATCCAGTCCACGAGTATTAAAGGAGACAAAAAACAAGTCGCACCCCTTCCCCATTTCAAAGGGCAACATTTCAGAAGATAAAATCAAGCAGCAAACATAGTCATGACTAACAGTGCACCCTCTAGTGGCAAAGGAATAAAGACGGGTGGTTTCTTCTTTTAGTTTTAGAGTAGTTTTCTTCTTTACTGCATTGTCTATTCTATATTTTCTAACCCAAATTAGAATTTCTCTGATTATTGGTTATTTTTTATATTATTTTCAGTAATTGTATTGCTGAGTAGTTTTTCTTTTGTATTTCATAGAAACAGTACACTTAGCCAAAATAATATCACTGAATGATGTGCAAGGGTTTTTTTTCTTGGCAGACAACCAGTACCACTTGTACCGCCAGGTATTTGAAAACTTCATTAACCATAAAACCAAGAGCACAAGACCCTGGATAGATTACCCAAAGATTATGAAAAACAATTTAGCTTAAACAGTGAGAAAAGAGTGGGAAACAGAAAACAATACAGAGCCTGAGAATAGTTCTTCAAAGATCAATTTTCAATTGGTTTGAAGGTAAAAAAATGAGAAGTTGGAAAAGCACTAGCATAACCTTTTATTTAGAACTGAGACATATATGTATGTATGTATGTATATATATATATATATATATATAGAGAGAGAGAGAGAGAGAGAGAGAGACACATGAAACTCTATAAACTTGTGAAACTTACTTCCAATCTGCACTCAGTGTATCGCATTGCAGCAGGAGGGTCAGCATCAATTGATCCAAAGTTACCATGTCCTCCAATTAATGGGCAGCGCAAAGAGAAACCCTGTGCCATCCGCACCAAAGTTACCATTATGATTTAATTATTTTTTTAAGTTGATCTTCTGTAATTAAAAAAAAAATTTAATTTTTTAATTACAGAAGATCAACTTAAAAAATAATTAAATCATAATGTGGGCATGGTAAAAAGAGTACTATGTAAATATTTAAATCATAATGTGGGCATGGTAAAAAGAATACTATGTAAATATTTAAATCATAATGTGGGCATGGTAAAAAGAATACTATGTAATATAAAACTAATTAAAATAATATAAATAAATTAAATGGATATAATAAAAAATAAAATAGAAATAAATTAAGATATACATATAACAAATAGAAGATATAAATTATAAAGATAGTAAATAAAATATTAAAAGCTGTTATTTTTTAAAAATAATAGGATAGTAATAGAGTTAAAATATATTAATAAGTTAAATTAAGTACAAATATTAATTAACATTTAAAATCGTGAAAAATAATTAACAGATATATTAATGTTGACATATGAACAAAATCAAAATTAAAATAATTAAAATGCAAACATATTAAAATAAAAGACAATAAGAGGTATTCAAATAAGATATAATAGAAAATAAAGAAAATAATTGAAAATATCAGATGCCATGAACTTTAAAAGTAAAAAAATAAAACAATCATTCCAAATATATAAACTACAATAAAGGTTTTACAATTTATTACTAATATTATCAAATACGGACACTTATTTTTTTATTCATCGCTTGGATTATCTCACAAATTTCAACCAAACAATGCAATTCTTTTTCTGAAATTTCACCTACATCTATGGCTAAACTACGTAAAAATAACTACCGTAAAGCAAAATTATCATGGTATTTCACTTATACACATTTGCATTGTGAATTTCATTATACATCTATCCAAACTAGGCCTATAGTTTTTTTTTATTTTGCAACAAGATTTCGAATTGGCTTCTTGTATCAGTTTAACTGAAAATATTTCCTTCATTCCTTTTGGACTTACGCTACCAATAAGTAATAGCCACAAGGGAAGAAATCTACAGGTTTCAGAGATAAAAAATGGTTGTCAAAATTTTCCTTGTATCAAAAGTAATTCTGAGATGATTCTTCAGGTGGGAGTAGGCTCTTTTATATTTTTTATTTTTTAAATTATCCACAACCTTGTTATGATAATCTATGTTTAAAAGCAGTGTTATAACATGTTCAAATAAAATTAAGATAATTTGATCTTTGTTTTAAAGGTAGCTTTTAGTCTTATGGATAAGCTTAAAAAAATAATGATGCATAAGCTACCAACAATTCTCTCATTTATTCTTATATTTGATTTATCAAAAACAAATTATAATATCATTTTAGAGAATGTTGTAATGACCTTTTGAATATCGCCGGCCATATAATCTATATGTATTGTAGGATATCACTATGAAGATCCTGTCATTTTCTCAACAAGGCCCTGGTGCTGTTTGTGTCTTGACTGCCAATGGAATTGTTTCAAATGTGTCACTTCGTCGGCCTGATTCCTTTGGCGGTGTATCCACTTATGAGGTTTGAGAGAAACTTTTCACTATTTTGATCAGTTGATCATCCCTTCTCTCCTTATGTTAAGTGGTCGTATTCTTTTTAAATTTGAACATGGGTCCCACCCTGGTCAGAATGTGAGATATATTACTGCAGAGTATTAGACATTGAATGTATATAAGCTTCATCCTGCCCAAAAGATATAATTGTTCTGAACTGATTGTTACAAAGATTATATCAATTCAATTAACACATAAATTGTTTCTTTTATTTTTTTGTGACTACCTAGACAAAGTCATCAAGTTTCCTCTGTATGAAAAAATGTTAGAAAAGGCCAATGTGGCAAATACAAGATCATAATTTAGAAAATCACATCTCAACTTTGTCACCTACTCCTAAGCAGAGGTGCAGGTTTTATCTGTTCATATCTACAATACTAAGGATGCTGCCCTTCAAATGAAATGTTTATGAATGATGTTAACCTAAGTTAATAAAACATGGCCTCGTGTTGTTTGACTTGTAGATCTGCAGCATTTTTATTACAATGGTACTTATTTAATATTTTGTAACATGAGTTGGTTTACATTATCAGTATGTAGTCGGTCTCGCTGATACACGTCATATTGAGTTGGGCTGATGGTGCATCCATAGTTACATTGTTGTTCTTTTTTCTGTTGTTTCTGTAGAGAGAGAATGTTTTTAGCATGATTTTCAATTATATCTATTTCTCTTTGGTTCTATTGCTTTAAATGTTTTCTCACGTTTCATGTAAAAATGAAACTATTAATTAAATTTTGTGTTAGAACTGCAACATTCTACTTGGTTTTTAAGCATTGGTTGAAGGACTTTGGATCCTGGCATGTTCATTCTTGTATATCAGACATCCAAGAATTTGCTTTATGATTACAGTCCAATGCAAGGTTCTAGATGATTTTTACCTCAAATGTGAATCTGTCTTCTATAGGTAAAAGAAAAATTATAGCATAACCCAAGAGATTCAAAGTTACAGAATTGATGTCCAAAAGCAGCAGCTTTCAAAGTTACAAAATTGATGTCCAAAAGCAGCAGCTTTTGGCTGGAAGACGACACTATGCCAACTTCTTGAGTAATTATCATGAATCTGAATGAACATGTCACTTTACCAACAACAACAACAAAGCCTTATCCCACTAGGTGGGGTCGGCATTCGTTGATCCATGTTCATAAGATTCGACATGATTTTATGTTGGCTGTCGGGGCCTAACACAACCCTCCTCCTTTATCCGGGCTTGGGACCGGCTATAAAATATAGGCGGAGTTACCGGCTATAAAATATAGGCGGAGTTAAACATGTCACTTTACCAAACTAATGAAAATTTAATGTCGAAGTTGTGAGGTGTAACATATGCCTATTTCCAGGGAATAGAATGGTGAGGTCTTGAAAGTTCGAAGTCCCTTAATTTAGAAGATTTCTCAACTCATGATGCCTTCAATTGCTGAGCACACACATATGAAAGAGAATACCCACTATAAATCATCTTGGAAATATGGTAATGATCGTAGTATTATGGAGAGAAATTACTATGCGCATCGCTTGATCCAAACCTCATAATACCCATTGCGTGAATAAACAAGTTATCATTAGGAAAATTTGAAGTTAATCTTTGCTTGTTTTATATTTTATATTATATGGCTGAATTAGGTTAATATTTAGTTCGCCCAATGTTGAATTGACGTTTCCAGTGATTTTATTTCTAAAAGGTACTTATATTTCTGTAATTTTGGAGATTAACGAAATTGCCCATGGGTCTGTTACCAGGGATATGAGATGCTTACATGGCCTTATGACTTCTTTTCCCTTGTTATTTTAGGGTCCTTTTGAGATACTTTCCTTATCGGGATCATTTATGCCTACTGAGAATGATGGAACAAGAAGCAGATCTGGAGGGCTGAGTGTCTTGTTGGCAAGTCCAGATGGTCATATTGTGGGAGGTGGAGTTGCGGGCCTCTTGATGGCTGACAGTCCGGTGCAGGTATCGTTTTGTTAACTGTAAAAGGCTGTCATTGTTTGTTGCAGTCAGCGTTTCTTCACTTTGTCATTTGCTGTGCTTCTGTGTTGCCATCTCAAAATAGGTTGTAGTCGGCAGTTTTATTATAAGCAATCAGATGGAGCAGAAGAAAAAGAAATCAAAGTCGGAGCCCATTTCAATCTCCTTTCAGACTGGTGCGAACGTTTCAACGATGCCGACGGATGCGTTTCAGCAAGAGACATGGTCTGCACTTCCATCTGCAATCTCCGATGGCAGAAACTCTCTCGAGGATATCGGTGTGTCCCTTGCGGCCATGTGATACAACTCGTGCTTACGTAAAAGAAAAAAAAATCTAGGTTCATTTATGAATAAATTCTCTGCATCTGTCTTATGAAGCTTTTCTAAGATATAGCTGTTCTTAGTCCTGTTAAAAGAGATTATAACTCTCTTTCCTAGTGAGGGAGCCATGCTATATAAATTATAAAAAGCTCGTTTTTCAACGTAAAATACCTTCCGCCCTGAGGTTTTGTTAACATCTTGCTTATCGTGCAGAAGGGTGGCTTTCTTCTCTATTTACTTTGACCTTTTTCTTTTCATTGTTTTTGTTTTCTCATTGCCTATGTTTTCGACCAATAAATAAAATTTATTTAAGCCATACAGGAAAAAGAAACTGAATCAAGTATCCGATACAATTTCCTTCAATGTTTTCCTTTTAGATTTGGGTTGAATCTTTTTCCCTTCTATTTTTTATTCAAATTTCTAGTGCGTACAGGTCCAAGTCAACAAACAATTTGAAATAGAATAGTTCTTTGGGCGTTTAGCCGTTTACTATACTTTTTCAACAACAATTCAAATGACATTGTTTATTTATAAACAACAACAAAGCCTTATCCCACTAGGTGGGGTCGGCTACATGGATCATACGACGTATTCGTTGATCTATGTTCATAAAATTCGACAGGATTTTACGCTGGCTGTCGGGCCTAACACAACTTTCCTCCTTTATCCGGACTTGGAACCGACTATAAAATATAGGCGGAGTTTGAATCCTCACTCATAATATTCCGTAAACTTAAAGAGGGTCACATCAAATGAGAATCACAGAAGGAGACAGATATGCAATCTACGAAGTCATGAAATAGTAGATTAAGGATTGGTTAAAACATGAAGTAAACAATTACTAACCAAGCCATTATAATATACCCAGAGCAGGTGACATTGGTCAGAAGACACAATAACACAAGAATTTCAGTAGCCACAATAAGAAGACACTGACGGTGGGAAAACAAAAAACTGATTTTGAATCCAGTAAGAGATGAAATCGTTACCGCTAACTAATAAGTGAAAATGAGACATAGTATCGCAAAAAAGGCCCCGTAAAAGATGGTATAATTCGTCAAATAAAAAATTAAATGGAGTTAAAGAACGAAGAACTACAACTGCAACAAAGAAAGAACAAAACACTATTGCTGTCCACAAATAGTTTAATTCAGTAACGAACAAATCGAATGCGGCCTGAAATCAAAAGATAACTTTTTGATCATCAAAACTCAACGCACAAAACATCATGACTCACATTGGCTCAGCATTTGGCCCATATTTTGCAAATTGAACCATAATATTCCGACCGTCTACATTCCGCCCATCAAGCAGAAAAAACAAAACCAAGAAATAAGATAAGTACATACCAGGGGAGGCAAGCATTCAGTTGCATGGTTATGTGGAATAAAGTATCGATCGTGCCACCGACATCAGAAGTCGTCAAAGTCTTGCAGAATGTGAGTATTCTGGACCTCGATGGTTCCGGTGTGCACGACTCCAGAATGTGAAAGGCACCATTGCCTCTTAGGTTGGTCTCTCTATACATGTTGAATAATGTCTCTATAATAAAATAAAATATTATTAGATAATGCATATTTTACTAAAATATCTTTTATCATTAATATCACGTTATAGTTTATTTAATCCCACTTAAAATTTGAAAGTTAATAAATTAAATAAATATAATAATGATAATAAATTAATAATTTTAAAATGAAAATATTAGTAATAAATATATGTAATGTTCAAGATACTGATTAGTAATAATATGTAATTCATGTGAATAATAATTATAAAAGAATAATTTAAATAAATTAATATAATTAGTCATGATAATATCAGTAATAATTTTTGGGTTATTTTCTTAGACCTCTTTAAACTATCACACCCTTTCACTCGTTGCCAGCGCGGACGAGGGGGCGGGAGGGGGTGACTCCTGTCAAATTCGTAGAGGAGGGAGGGAGCGACCCCCCTTCGCTTCGCATCGCCGAAGCAAAAAAAAGGGGGGGGGGGGGGATCGCCTTTTGTGAGTCATCATCGACAATCACAGGGGCCATCGCCTCCTTTTGTGGGCATTTTTTATATTTATTATTATGTATTATTTTAAACTTTTAAATATTAAAAGAGATGAGAGAATGATAATTTAGTTATCTAATAAATAAAAAAAATAAAAATGATAAAAAAAGTTAACAGAACTTGACGGGGATGGACTAACGTCAAAATTGTGAAATAATTTAAGGAGGAGCTACGATGACTTTGTATATAATTTTCTTATATTATTTCATATTTTATTTGTCTAAAATTAAAAATAACATAAATAAAAGACAATAAAATTAGATTGTCACTCCATATGGACATTCCCTCCTGATCAACCTACGTTGATGAACAATGTATATTGCTTATAAATTAAATAAAATAATATAATGAGTTCAAGTAATTTAACTTCATATTATCGTTAATGAGAAAGATTAAAAGAAAACACTCTCTTCGTTTCATGCTCCACTACATCTCTTTTAGATTCATACTCTACTCCATCTCTCTCTCTCTCTCTCTATACAATGTGACGAGATTGAAACAAATTGGGCCGGGCTCTTCCTCAAAGAAATGTGGCCGAAATCTTGATATTCTGTTAATTTGTATGAATTTAGAAAAGAAAAAAGTAAAAAGATAGGAAATGGATTTCTATTAATTTTGAATTAAGATGTGGTTTACAGCAAAATAATCAGATAATATTAACAAAATAAATAAACATAATAATCAACCATATCATATCTTTGAGTTTATTTTGTGATTTAAATTCCCTAATATATAAAGATAGTTTATTTTATCTGATTAACAAGAAAAAAAAATACATTTCATTTCTATACTTATATGAGCAATAAGAACACGCAAATCGACAAGTTACATACTTTTCATCTAAGATTTTTGTTTCCTATTTATCCTTTTACACGGCAAGTTGGTAAATCTCTCGTTTCAATTGCTTAATGTGATCTTTTGGCTAATTTAACTATCTGCACCACTGGCATGACATTTGACTCAAGTCATCCAACTTGCATATGATACGGAAAAAAAACACACCGTAAATGAATAAGATTTTTGTAATTGTACAAATTTTTTGTAACCAAGTTTAAATAATACGTCTATTACATGAACATGCGGGATATAGAATCAAAAGTACAAACCTTGCACTCTACAAGCATAAAAAGGATTAATTATTTAATCAATTTTCGAAAGAATGTTCTTTTTTGTTTTCTTATTAGCAAATTAGTATATCATTGTGCAAAATGATATTAATATTCCGAAACGATATTCAGATTTTTCATAAATACGATTCTATTACACCAAAATATAGAGTTATAAGTGACATTTGGTATGTATTAGTTATTTCAAACGAAGATTCTGCTAATAAAACTCCTATCTTCTGAAAATAACACTTCATTATTGTGTGCTTATAGTACAACAAACACGTCATAATAATAATAATAATAATAATAATAATAATATCTTTATCAATTTTGTTGCTATAATGATTAATTGGTTTATTAGTAAATAATAAATAATAAATAATACTAAGTTCTTATCAATTGCTCTAGTTTATAACAATTCATAAGAGTAAATGTTTGTTGTATTATAAATAACCAATATGTATTGTAAAATAAACTATTTATGAATAGGAAATAAAGCAATGCACAATGTTAATAATTTAATACGTGTCGACATTTTGAAAGACAATTTGAATGGTCTAGTAATCTCCCTCAAATCAAATCATCCAATCAATATGAAAAATCGACACCAGTCATTGTCTGTGGACTTTGGATCATTATTTCCTTCATATTTAACAATTAATTATTAGAACATTTAGTAATTAATAGCAGGCCTGAGGTCAAAATCATTTTAATAAAGCATCGTTTTATAATATTGGCTGATACTATAAAACACGGGATCACTTTTTCTACATATAAATATGATTAATTTACCATTTCTTATATTGACAATTTTCTGAGATATGTTCGAAAATAATAAAAATAAAAGCGGTTATTTTTTGTTATCTTCATGGAGCGCCTTCTGTTTTTAGATCAACGGTCAAGATGATATCGCTTTGGTTTACTGCATCTGAACCAGACTTTGAGGCTCAATTAGACTGGTTCACCAAAATGGTTCGAAATATCTGGCATAGGTTTTGATAAAACTCTGAAGACCGTAGGCCGTAGCGCTCGAGCGCTCCCCTCCCTCCACCGCCGAGCTTCCCAATCCGTCGCCTCGCCGGAAGGTTCGACCCGTCACCATTGTCGTCCTCAGTCCTCACTCTTTTGTCGACCTGAAGGGCCCATCTAACGCCATTACCGGGCCGCCTCACCTCCCTCAGCTGTTCTCGAGTTGGAGTGTCGTGCTCTGCTCCGCCAAAAAAAAAACAGGTAAAATCAGATTACTTGTCTCTTGGTTTCTTTTTGAGCCTTCTTTTCGTCGCAATATTTTTGGTCGGTTTTGTTGTAGTGGAAGTCAAATTTCTTGGTCAGCTTCGTCGAATCAACCAGAACAAAAGGTTTTCTCTTACATTTTTTGGGCGTCTTCTTTCAGAAACTCGACAAGGAGCACAGGTGCGTGTGTGCGTGTGTGTGTGTGTGTTATTATTTGCAGCCTGCAGGACTTTATTTCAATGGTTACAATGATTTCATACGGTGAAGCGAGATGCATGTAAACAACCATAAGAAGTTTGCCCACATTGTTTCCTCTACTCATTCTTTCTTTTTTATTTGTCGCTTTATCTTTCTTTACTTGCAGTTAAGAGGTTTGCCAGGTTTTCTTTAAACAATAAAGTTGCTAATAGACACGTTGAATTTTGTTCCTAGTGTTGTATTGAACGTGATAATTGATATACAATAAACATTTCAGACGTAATGCAATTTCCTCAATAACTCTAGTTATTATTCTGCATATTTATTTTGAGCACGAACCTCTCATGTTTACAATGCAATGCAATACAATTTTATATCTATTCACATATTTTTTTGTAACCACAATTATACAATTCATTTTTAAGCCAGTTCAATTTTGTTGAGGAAACAGTCACAAAGAGGAATATGATAAGGGAAATAACAAAATATTAAATTTCAGACCGGTAATTTGTTGTATTAACATTAAAAAAAATAAAAAGAAGTTTTTTTTGAGAGAAGTGAGGATAACTACCAATTCGGGGTAGTCATCCAGTTTGTATTAATGATGTAAGGAAATAGACAATTAGATGTGTGTATGTGGAAGAAAAGAAAGTAAAAACAAGAGGGTGTGGGGACACAAAAAAGATACTCACTCCCCCACACTCTCTTATGCAAAAGTGGTGTAATGTACAATATTCTCGATGTATGTTGAGTTCAATTTTGGAGGCTACCTTGCTGTGACTTTTCTATTTCATTTATTATACTAAGCTTAGACTCTTCTGTACAACAACAACAACAAAGCCTTATCCCACTAGGTGGGGATAAAATGACATTCGCATAACCTTTGCACCCATACGATTATTGTAACACACATCTCAATCGAACCATTCATGTTCAAATAACATTCGATGTATGTGACCCGAATGTCACTAGTAAAAGATGCAAACTAGCATACATTTGGCCTATGTTTGTTTCAGGAAAATAGTTTTGAATAATAATATTCAGGAGAGGTTTTGGTTAACAGATGTACATTTCTCCTTTCTTTTGCCGCTCTTTCCTTGAGACCATACACATGTACATTTTCATCGTTTCATAGTGATATATATGCATGGATGTCAACTAAAATTTGGCGATCATCCTCTCAAAAAAAAAATTTTGGCGATCATTCTTTTTCTCAAACAAATACCCATAACATATATATTTGTTGTCATTGGCAAGTGTGTTATGTATTCATCTTGGAACTGCACTTTGTTTTGGCATTGCCCATTATTTGCATCGTGTTGGTAACCTACATAGTTGAACAATTCTGATGAGGGAACATAACTACAGATAATATATAGTTCTGTGTATGCATCCATAATTATATAAAGCTTTGCGTTTACTTAAACGGGCTTTTTGTGTTAGTTCCCTTGCTGCAGATTCAAGGATGAAGTCAACAATATATACTCTATTTTCTTCATCCATCCCTCTTGGCCAGTGCAATGTCACAAAATTTCACAAGAAGTCATTTCACACAGTCAGTGGATTTTCTGATCAGTTTAAGAGAGTCCATTCTCTTGCAAAGAAAGTTAACTTTCATGCAGCAGATAATGTTAGTAGAGAATACTTTCCCAATTGGTTCAGGTAAAAAAGGAGACAAATATTATTGACACATGTGGACACTTCTAGCTTATCGGAGCATCTTCACTGTTTTGCAGTGTTGCGCCCATGATGGACTGGACTGATAATCATTTCCGGACTCTTGCTCGATTAATATCCAAACATGCATGGCTTTACACAGAAATGGTTGTTGCAGAAACAATTGTTCATCAGAAGGATAATTTGGTAGGGGTATTTGTCTTACTTCACTATGTGTCAGTTTATGGAGTTTGTTTCCTAGAATATTTGAGATTGTTCTGTCAATGGGTTGCTGTACTTACCTTTTGTTGAGCAAGATGACATTATTATTTGTACTGGCATGTATTCCACAATGCAAGAGAACAACCTAATAATGTAATAAAAAATACATGATTGAGTCTAACTAGGTTGACATATACATAAATTTAGATATTCCTTAACTTAGTTTTATGGGATATGCTTTCTTTTAATATTTGTTCTTTAAAAGGGCACATTTCTGTTAAACATGTTACAGTATGACAGTTTTATGACCATTAGCACATAATCCTTGACTAAGGACCTTTAACATATTATGAATGGTTCAATGTGCCAAACTTTTCAATTTGGTCATTCGAAGGGGAAATTGAAAAGGATTATCCGGTAAATATGCAATAGCCAATATTTCAATTCTTCTGGAGTGTTCAAATTTGGCTTGAATGTAACTGTTCTCATAGAAGGGGTCGGAACTTTTCCCATTTTACAATACACTCTACACTCATCAACACTTCAACCAAGTGGGCTCATGCCTTTTGATATTGCTCGACTATCTTTTTGTTGAATGGACAATCTCTCTAGAGTTGAGGTTAGCTACTTTCTGCAAGCATTCATCTTTCTTTGTTGGTCCAACTCTGAACATGCAAGCCCAAAATCTTCATCTATGTGCAAATATGTGACATTATTATTAGATATAGGGCACCATATTGGGAATATGTTGAGTTATTTGTAGTTCTCTAACAGTCTAACTATTATAAGCTATTTTTTATTTTAGAAAATTATATGAAACAGACAGTTATGCCGAAATCATTGTATATGATGTGGAAATGGACAAATAGTTTGGAAATGTATGATTTATGATTGTTTTTAGGCAGAGGATGTCTTATGAAAAAAATATTATGATTAATATTCATGGAAACGCTTCCTTATACATGATATATGAAGGATAATGATGTAACAACACTGCACATGAATTGGGAGTTTCCACTTTATGTGTTTTTATCCAAATGGTAAAACTCTATATATTTGGATCTGTGGAATAAATAACTATGAAACTAGAGATGTAAAAAAGAGATTTAATCAACATGTATACTCCTCCTATTTGGTGTGACATATTCAGTATTGAGCACGATTAAATGATCAATAGGTTTTGAGATAATATTTGTTGAAGTTTTCTCCCAAAAAAATGTTGAAGCTTAGATGTAACAGTTCTCTAATTTTATGATTTGATGACTTAGGCATTTGAGATGGAGATAATATATGCGTCTAGGTCTCTGACATAGGAATCTATCAGATAAACTTTGAAGTTTTCCTCAAACAAACAAAAAAACTTTGAAGTTTTGGAGAAAGTAACTAGACTGATGCTTGTTCTTAATACAAAGCGGATGACTACCCAAAATTTTCAGTCATCCTTAAAACAATAAGAAAAATGGTTTAATATCTAGTTTATGTGTGTATATATATATTGCATGCAATTATTTATCATATATGCCGGTCCCAAGCCCGGATAAAGGAGGAGGGTTGTGTTAGACCCCGACAGCCAGCATAAAATCCTGTCGAATCTTATGAACATGGATCAATCATATGATCCATGTAGCCGACCCCACCTAGTGGGATAAGGCTTTGTTGTTGTTGTTGTATTTATCATATATGCATATTTGATAAAATTTAAGTTATATATCTTACTGGTTACTAATATAACGCATAACGAATCCATAACCCAATCCGAATCGGCTCAAATATTTGATTATCAAATGGGGGTTGTATTTGGATTAGTAACCAAAATTTGGGCCATGCTTTTTTGAGGAAGAATTGGGTCGTATTGCCACCACGGTGTTGTTATTTTAACTTTTAAACTTGACATATAAGAATATTGATATAAATTGATGCCTTTGGCTATGTTAAAAGGAGAAATGTGATGCTTCAGATTATTATGTTTGTAACATTGAATATATTTATGTAATACATCTAGAATAAAAAAGGAAATTGGATTTGTCTTTGGGGTGTGCTAGGGACTTATTGTACTGATATGCAAATAAATGATTCAGCATTAAAACTTCAGTATAAATTTCTTCGTATTAGAAGCTTAAAGTCTAGGAAGATTGCTTCGTGTTTCATATCCAAGGTAAAAGAAAAATAGGGCTTATATTTTTCTCAAAAGAAGTAGAATGTATATTACTTCTTACTAATATAGATAGGTAGGACATCAAATGGGATGAGCTATTATGATTACACAGACAGAAGCTTTTGCTTTTCTATGATATTATAAGCTACCGAGATGCTAATCATACACTTCGTTTAACATTAGTCTGCAAATGTGAATTCACAAAATATTTTGGTAGCTTTGAGTGGATTAGAGTTTTGGATGTGTAGAAAACAATTTTTTAAGTTGTCACTAACAGTAGCCTATGATTATAATATTTTTAGATTGATAAAATGGATTCGTTTCTTTCATTATTGGTTCAGGATAGGTTCTTGGCTTTTTCTCCTGAACAACATCCTATTGTTCTACAAATTGGTGGAAGCAATTTGAAAAATTTGGCAAAGGCAGCTGAACTTGCAAATGCATACGGTTATGACGAGATCAATCTCAAGTTCATACTCATATCGCCTCTCTTTCTTTTCTTTGTAATCTTTTTTCAATAAATGATATTAGGTTTTCTTTTTGAACTGTCTCAGCTGTGGATGTCCTAGTGGAAAAGTTGCAGGCCATGGTTGCTTTGGTGCTCGTCTTATGTTTGATCCAGAGGTTTGATGCCTATGCTTAGAGTCTCTAAATTGGTGCCATAAATGTATTCCCTTGATGTCTTATGGTAATGTTTTCTTTTTAATGAGTAAGTTTGTCGGGAATGCTATGTCAGTCATTGCTTCCAACAGCAATGTCCCTGTCAGCGTGAAATGCCGAATTGGAGTTGATGATCGCGATTCTTATAATGAACTATGTGAGATCCTTTCTTAGCCTTAGGTAATTTTTAGAGATGTTTCTAGTTTGCCATAAGTATATAATGAACTATGTTAAATCTTTCTTGAAAAAGATAATCAAATTCTGTTGTGACCATATTTTCTGTCAAGTTGGTTTAACTTCCCAAATTTGTCTAGGAACTTAGACTTAAGTACTTGATTCTGCTTAGCCATGTGTCAAGTTGGTTTATTTTCTCAGGTGATTTTGTGTATGCTGTTTCTTCTAGATCACCAACTCAACATTTTATCATACATGCACGGAAGGCATTGCTCAATGGACTGTCTCCTGCTGATAATAGGAAAGTTCCACCTTTAAGGTATGTATAATAAAGGGAAGGATTGTTACTAATGCACATGCAATATTAGGGACTTGCACATCATTGCACTGATACATTTTTTCAAAGGGATTCTATAAAATGTTTTTTTTAGGAGAATAAAATGTTTATTGTGTTCCAGCTATCTAAAGATGCATTCTTTCTTATGATCCATACTTAACTTGCTCCACACAACCAAACGAATATTGCTGCCCTCTAAAGTTTAAACCAGTACTCTGCCAGAGGAATCACATGTGTCTGTTTAATGCGCTTGATACCTGATGAAACATGCGAGAACTAACGTTGAAAAACATATCTTAGGAGGGACTAAGCAGTTGCCCCACAAACTTTAAGGAACCAACTTCTCTTGAAGTGTACATATAAAAACATTATTCTCTGATATGGATATCATGGACAGGGAATTTGTTTGATTGTGGATGCCAAAAACCAAAAAATCATAATCCTATTTCCTTTTTTGATAGAAACAATGTCCTAAAATAAGAGATCTATAGTGCAATTTGGATAGGGTGCAGGAAGGTACTCGAGGGAGAGAGTAGATCAAATAATCTGAAGTCCGATTAAAAGAGGGAGAGGGAGACCAAGGCGGACACTTGGCGAACTAATAGAGTAAGATCTATTGGTGAATAATATACCGAAATGTTTGGTTACTAATAGAGCGGAATGGCGTCGTATGATTCATGTAGCCGACCCCACCTAGTGGGATAAGGTTTTGTTGTTGTTGTTTGTTGCAGGAAGGTACTCGAGTAGAGAATGGACTGACCATCTAAAACAGATGAAAACATCTGATCAAGTAGCCAACATGCATTTATCCCATTCTGTGTAGGAGTATACAAGAAAATTGATGTACAATTGAAATGAGTGAAAGTAGGAAAGATTTTTTTAGTAGTGCAAGTAGGAAAGTTTTCTTTTTTTGCATTATCAGTGGTATGAATACAAATAGGCATATTAAACTAATGTTTACTTCAGCATGAAATGGGTGAAAAATAGATCGTAATGTCAACCTAGAGAGACCACGTTATGCATAAAACTGCATGACTTGACCATAATCATGCAGTCTTCATGCATTTGGATGAGCTTGTTGATTCAGATTTACGCCATGCACTGTTCATGCATTTGGATATGATGTTCTTGTAAATTGTTTACCTCTTAGGATCTTATTTCATGCCCTTTCTTGGGACCATTTTTACACAGATATGAATACTACTATGGCTTGGTGCGTGACTTCCCTGAATTGCACTTTACCCTGAATGGAGGTATTACCTGCATCAATCAGGTAATCTGAGTAATTTTGTTTTGGCACCTTAACAAAATACACATTTCTATGTTATCTGAGTTTTGGGTAGTCTGTTGGATATCGTGCGAAATACACCTAACTGAATAATCTTGCTAACATAAATCACAGGAGTATATCAATGCATTATAAAAACATTAGGTTCGTGTTATATTTCATTGCACCTTTTGATATCAAATTTGATTATTATCCTTTATATTTTATACAACGAGCTGTAACCAGAATATGGCATATTAGTATCATCTGGACCAGCTTTTGACGTTAGCCTTGTAAATTTGCATGACCGGAACATAACAAAAGAAGTTGTTGATATTATTTTCATCTATTTTAAAGTGTCATTGCACCTATATACCTATATAATAACAAGCAACATAAAAGTTATTAAGTGATCCACTTAGTGGACATTTATGTTGCTTGTTTGAACCTGAACATTTATGTTACTTGTGATGCATGGATATAGATATCAGTATATTTTTTGCCAACGACATAAAAGAATCAGTGATGTGTCAAAAAAGTGACATACTAAGAACATGGCGTTTACAGATATATAAATTTTCAGAAAAGAATTCCATAATGCAATATATTACAGCAGATGAATGAGTCTCTAAAACCATTGCCATATACCCTCTCAAAAAAAAAAACCATTGCCATATAGACATTTTTCATAAATACGAAGGATGATGAAAATCATGTATTAAACAATCAAAACAACAACAACAACAACAAAGCCTTATCCCACTAGGTGGGGTCGGCTACATGGATCATACGATGCCAATATTCGTTGATCCATGTTTATGAGATTCGACAGGGTTTTACGCTGGCTGTCGGGGCCTAACACAACCCTCCTCCTTTATCCGGGCTTGGGACCGGCTATAAAACATATGCGGAGTTATTAAACAATCAAAACAACACAAACAAAATCATCAAAGTTTATAATTATTCCATTCTTTTTGTTATTTTAGA
Organism: Pontederia crassipes; assembly: GCA_030549335.1. NCBI lineage: Eukaryota > Viridiplantae > Streptophyta > Magnoliopsida > Commelinales > Pontederiaceae > Pontederia > Pontederia crassipes. The sequence continues at coordinate 7,249,776 of CM060188.1, read as the reverse complement.
TATGAATATGAAACTTGTATGAATTTGAGTTAATTTTTCATGTATATCTTTATATGAATTCTCTTATGACCTCAAAGAAACCTACCACAGATTGGAATGTTCCAGAAAAATCATTGAGGTTTAGTTGTTGCGTCTCTTTTCTCTTTCATCCTCAATTTGAATTCATTTCTTATATATCTAGTTTTGTGAACTCTCTTTACTCGCTGTTTCAGCCCCTTAAGATCTTGGAATTATTCTGTGTTTTAAATTCAATGAAAGTCTTGAATGGCTGTTGTCAAAGCTACCATTCTAGTGTAACCAATCTATGAGTATTGTTTTCTTGATGTTCGTTACTCTTCAGACTTACTCTTAACCTGTGGAAGTTTTCATCTTTTTGGTTTATACACTTCTAGTTTGTTATAAATTTTGCGGACTTCTTTAATTTTATAATTTATAAGTTTTGTGATATTGTTTGTAATTCAGCAAACATGTTATATTGTCTACTTTCTTTTCTTTTGAAGTTAGGAACTAAGACAAGATTTTTTTTTTCTTTTTGAACTCACAGTTGTACATTCCATTGTTTTGGTTTTAATACTACATGGATGGCTATCCAAGCTTGGTAACCATCCTTTCCCTTCTGGGAAAGCATGTAATATGTTCATGTATGAGTAAGGCAAAAGGGAAAAAATGTGCACCAGAGGATCCAAAAAACCAGAAACCACTTCTTCCTTCCAAGAATCATGTGGTTGTTTGATACCCCTGACCCAAAACACTGTTAAGAGGAGTCTCGGAATGTCCCTCCTGTACCACATAACTAAAACAAGTAGTATAATGTTTTACTTCTCTAATATCAATGCCATTGAAAAAAAAAGGTAAGATTAAAATTTCTTATCCCATTTAGTTTGAACTTTAAACGTGAGGCCCTTGTTGTATCTTGCCTATTGATAGGTCAATGCTGCCCGAAACAAAGGAGCTCAGGGGGTCATGGTTGGCCGTGCTGCTTATAACAAGTATGATTCTAAAGACATTCTGTTATCCTCGATTCTAAACTTGTCTTGGTTTGAAGGAAACCATATCTCTGAGGAAAGTAAATACTGTGAAAAATGTTTTCTGGAAAAACAATTTCTTTTCCTGTGTTTATTCTGTATTAGAGGACCATTGAAAATTGTTTATATTTACTTTACTATCAAATAGCAACATGTCACTCAAGTTCGGGAAGAAATGATTTTTCCTCTTTTGGAAAGGAAAATATTATTCCCAGATTCCTAAGAACTTTTTGGTTATCGGAAAACATTTTTGGTTGATGAAAATTTTCCTGATTAATGAAAAAAACATTTCAAACATAGCCTAAATGTACTTCTTGCATTCCAGAAATTTCAATCATTAACTTTTTAGCTATGCATGAAACTATGTTGAAATATGCTAATACCACTATTATGATTGGCATTCTATTCCAAGAAAAAAAGATATGCAATCATCTAGCTATGTCATAATCTTTTCAGTATAGTTCTATGCTCAGTTCTCTGAACGTTATGGCTATAATCTTTCATGATCCCTTTGTAACTAATTTACATGTGCAATTATTTGTAGCCCATGGAACACACTTGGATATGTCGATTCTGAAGTATATGGTGCTCCTACCTTAGTCCTTTCTCGTCGTCAGGTTTAAAGTGAACATTGTTGTCCTCTTGTACATGATATTTTCTTATTCTTACAATTGTTACTTGACACAGATCCTGGAAAAGTATCAGTTATATGGTGATTCTGTGTTAGGAAAATATGGATCCAACAAGCCAAGTATTAGGCAACTTGTTAAGGTGTGTAAATCCCTAAACTCAATTCATTTCTTTTTCTGAGTTTGTAGAAATTTATTACGCCTTTGTGGTAAAAAAAAATGCATGTATGTGCTGAATGCATATCTTAAGTAAAATGAGCAACTAGAATTTAGACATTAAAAGATTGATAAGCAGAAACCTTACACGACTGCTTATTTGGACAGAGGTCCTTTGAGGCCTGGAAATATCCTTTTTGGAACTAAGGAAGAAGCTTATATCAATATAAATTCTTCTCTCCCTATTCCCACTATTTGGGATGTGTTAATGAGGTTTAACCTTTGTACTTTTTTTTATGATGATGTCCTTTGAACTTCTAATAAACTGTTATTCTATCTAACTACTGGAATATTTTGTTCCTCGAAAATTATCGTTCTGAAAATTTCCTTTTATTTCCGATTTTCAATATTGCAAAGATTGTACATGGATTTTATTTTTTCTGTTTTTTTGTTTCTGTTGACAACAAGACCAGATCTTCTATGCTGAACTACATGTTAGTTTGGTCATGATATACTAATGTCCTTATATCTAAGTGTGAAAGGAATGCTCATCTCGTTTTCTTATATTTTACTTGACATATATGTACTTGAAAGGCGAGGACCATTTAATTTCAAATCGTTGTTTTTTATTGTCTTAATTGCCTTAGCTTTTAAGACATATAGGGGAAAGTGGACATGGGTACGGATGTACAACACCTCTTGTGCATGAATGATGATCATGATATTCTCATCTTTTCTTAGGTTGTTTGGTGTCTCAACTATTGTGGTCTTTTGGTGGGGGGAGGGAATGTGAAGGGGTCATCTCTTCTCTACTCAACATCTATTAAGTGTTCCTTATGTCATGTCTATTGGCCATTTAGCTCCAGAAAATAGAGCTACTTTTGCTGAGGAATGATGCTAAGTGGAGAATATGATGGAGCATTCTCAGCAATTATTAAGAGAGGGAGGAAAATTTTCGAATTAGTAATTCGGGTTAGAACTTGCACTGTGTAGTCTGGATATATTGCCAATTATTGATGTATGTCAATGATTCCTGATCCTGAGTTGACATCCTTTCTGTTTTTAGAAAAGAATGCCCTAGCTTTTTAAGTAGAGGCAATCAGAAGAATGCACATGCAAGACTACTACTTGCACTGTTTAGTCTGGATATATTCCATCTACGTGGACAATTCTTAAGCTACAGTAGTTATCCTTTCTGGTTTTTAGAAAAGAATTCCTTACAATCAGATAAATGCACATGAAAGTACTCTGTACTAAAATCTTTTACTATTTCATATATTCTTTTGAGACCATTGCATTATGTCAGCCTTGTTTGGTCTTCAATTCTTCATACATAAAAATATCTTTTAGTAAAACAAATTCTACAAAATGTCAAATTCTGATTGGTTCATTCTTATAACCACTTTTGTTCTTGGATGAACTATCTATATAACGAGCTTTTTTTCTCCCTACTTGAACTAATGACGCACTTGCCATTACTGCAGCCATTGTTAAATTTATTCCATTCAGAATCTGGAAATGGTTTATGGAAACGCAAGGCCGACAGTGCATTGCGACATTGCACGGTAAGTTAAGCATCTCTCGGTCCAAGTTATGTTTCCATCATTGGAGTATAACGTGGCTTTATACTAGTTTCTTAAGTCCTAACTTTACCATAGTTGGAGCTGAAGTAGGAAAGAGTAAATATGATTTGGAAAATGATGGCTCTGCTTGGGGGTTTGTTATGTATCATTTCATCAATGATGGTTGAAATGCATGAATCTGTGATCACTTTTTCCCTGATGCTGCAAGCATTACTGTAATATTAAGGTTGATACCCAACTATCTGCGATAATTATTCAACTTTTTCTCTCTTTTGAAATTAATTATAATCCAGACAAATCCATCCCTGCAAAAGATAACCTATCACTTATTAGAGGGAATTCTGTCCTCCTGATGTGAACCATCCATACAAACTTCTACAAAGGAAGTTATTTGGAAGGGCTGCATTATTTCAAGGCATCTGCTTTAGCTATTGGAAACATGAAAAAAAATCCATCTTTTGGAAATAGGTAAAGCTGGAAAATCTGTAGGTAGCATCCTTAAGGCAGAAAAAAGGAAATATTGCACCATGCAATGACACAAGAGCAGTTGTTCCTGTATTCCATAATCTTATTTTAGTGCTTTCTTACTAGAACATGTTTCTATGAAAATACAACATCAGAGGTATTCTATCTTCTGTAGGATGTTTGTTTATTAAAACCAAACAAGGACTTGAAGGAATTATGACATCATACTCCATTTCGAATCTCTGACTTGGGACCAATTCCTTGGGACTATGGCGTAGAATATTTGTTGAATTGCCTTTGTGAAAAGAACAAAAAGACTGATGACTGTTTATCTCATGCAACAACTCTGAGAAATATGTCAATTAAACATAAAGATTAAGCACAAGTCAGATGAGCTTGGATTAAATTCACAATTGTGGGATGTAACTCAGAATTTGAAATCTATGATAGCGAGTATCGATGAAGTATGAAAATGCAATAAATAGAGAATGAAAAATGCCATGGACTTATGCCCACAGCAAGCTTTGGAACCCTAAACACATAATTATAACTCCAAACGCAGGGTTCTCATTGTGGCATAAAGGTATCAAATCCACCGGAAAGCTATTTAACAATATTAGTCCTAAACTACCGAAGAAACCGAGCTACCATAAGAAGATAATTAGTGACTACCGCTAATGCCAACTTAAATCAGAAAGATGCCCAAGTAAATATTTTGTATTTTTCACTAAAAGGATGCAATAAAACAAAAACAAAAATATTTTGTATTTTTCATCCTCATCCGACCCAGTCTGACGATTGGGTATGGGCATCGGGTGCTTTTTCGGCACGCAGCCTTTATCTTCATTTTCTCTCGGCTTCCACCGACCCAGAGGACCTCAGAGCTGATTGCAGACACAACTGGCGCTCCCGTTTGCCGCTTAAAGTCAAGATCTTTGCTTGGCTTCTGCGACGGGAGCGGATCCTTACCAGAGTTTATAGGGCGAGGTGGACGGCGCATGCGGATACCTCTTGTGTTATGTGTGGAGAGGCGGCAGAGGATGTCACGCACTTGTTCTTTTGCTACCGCATGGCTCGAGAGGTTTGATCTCGGACTTCCATTACGAGTGGTGTTCCACTGGCGGCGGCGGATTTCTGGCAGAGCATGAGGGCGTTGGATACTCAGAGTTCGGGTTGGAGACTTCCTGTGGCGTCTTTTCTAGCCGGTGCCTAGGCTATTTGGCTCCAGCGCAACCGAGTCATTTTTTGTGAGAAGATGTTAGGTTGATAGTATTGTACACCACATGTTTTACCTTCTTCGTGAGGGGTTTTGGGTAGCACTTTTTGCCTTTTGCCGCTCTCCACTGGAGAGCTTCTCACTTGTATATGATGTTCCTTTTTGGTGATATATATATACATGGATGATAACCAAACTAGAATCATCTTTTTTCTTCTAAAAAAAAAAAACAAAAACTGAGTGAGAGTAAGGAAGGCTTCGCTAAGTTGGTGATTGCCAGAGTCTAAGATTCACCATCGAAGTAGCTTTATGTCATTCATTGATTGATTTCTACAAATTTTTCAGTCAGGACTTCTCTTGACATGGCAGGATTTTCTATCACTATAATGAAGGCTGATCCAGAAATTCTGCAAAGACTGGATGCCCCAACTCTTGCTCCTTCTTGGCCTGTTGGCGTTGAAGGTTTTATATGTTACTAGCATGTAGAAGAACCATTATCTGTTCATATCATAAGCAAATGTTTGTTTACGTCTAAAAAAAATCTGCACATTCGAAGTTTCTCCTGGTCCAAAAACATTCATCTGCGTTGGCTATTGCATGTTTTTTATACAGTCTAGCCATTAAGTGAACTTTTTGATCAAGTAACTGAATTAGCATTCTAGGTCTAGGTTATAGGTTTATAGGTTGTTTGTAAAGCAGCTTAAATGCCATCCAGTTCCATATAACTTACGTTCTGGGCCATTACATATGTCTATTTACAAAAGCTAGAGAAGTACGGAACAATCAAGTTATGCTAGATTGAGTTTGTAGTTTTTTTTCTTTTTTAAAGGAAATGATGGAGACTGAACTGGTTAAGCATCCAATTTATATTCAAAGTTGAAAGCTTTTGCTACATTTGCAAAACACAGTTGAAGATAATTACATTCTCTAACACTTTCATGATTCAATCATATGTCATGCTAGAGAAGAATGAACTTAAAGTAGAAATATGCCTGACAAGCTGTTTGAGTATTGATTGTATCAGCATCAGTAACATGGAGTTCTTTGCCATATGAATGAAGCTTGAGCCACTAAAATTTGACTGATCTCTTTCTATAGTTTATCAATCCCGAGTGTTTAATAACTACTGAATTCAACTTGCCATGAGAAACGCTTTCAAAAAAAAAAAATGATTCCATCATATGTCACACCAGAGAAGAATGCAAATTAAAGTAGAAATATGCCTGACAAGCTGCTTGAGTATTGATTGTATCAGCATCAATAACGTGGATTTATTTGCCACATGAATGAAGCTTGAGCCGCTAAAATTTTCTATAATTTATCAATCCTGAGTGTTTAATAACTAGTGAATTCAGCTTACCATGAGAACATATTTTTGATAATTCTTGTTCCATGTTGAAACTCCGCCTATATTTTATAGCCGGTCCCAAGCCCGGATAAAGGAGGAGGGTTGTGTTAGGCCCCGACAGCCAGCATAAAATCCTGTCGAATCTTATGAACATGGATCAACGAATAGCGTCGTATGATCCATGTAGCCGACCCCACCTAGTGGGATAAGGCTTTATTGTTGTTGTTGTTGTTGTTGTTGTTATTGATTAGAGAGAATATTAGAGAATATTTCTACAAATATATTGGGTTTTACATGACAAAATCAAATATTTGGGCTCGCTCCTTCTCGCTGTCGAGTCCTATAAACAACTTATGCAAATAATGTCCTCTTGGCTCTTCAGCAGTTAGACTGAAGAACAAACTTCTGAACTTAGCATCCCATGAAGAAAATATATTTGGCTGCGGTGAAACCAAATGACCCAGACACCAAAACAAATCGCCTGAGAGAGATTCGAGCACTGCCTCTGTCTGCCGGGGGCCCGTAAGGGCTGCCAAAATGTCTCCAATGACGAAGGGAAGACACCATGAAGTCTGTCTGCGACCAAACCTGCCAAGATACTACATGCCCGAAGAATAAGAGAGCTACGTCCTCCTCCGCCTCCCCGTAGAATACACAAGATGTGTCAATATGTGGCGCCCATGTCGCCCTGTATTCTCTAAAGAGGATCCGCTCACGCCATATAAGTCAAGCAAAGACCTTGACTTTCAACGGCACCCTGGAGTTCCAATGAGCCTGCAAGCTGCTCTGAAAAACATTGAAACATTGAGATAGTTAAGACGACAGCAAAGTTCCAGCTATCCATACTCCAGAATTAAAAGTCTAGCCATTAAACTCCATAGGAGCAAATGTCAGAATCAATGCAAGAACACCCATCTTCAACATCAATACAAACTACAAAATATTCCAACATGGGCCCCAAACTCCAGCTACAAGGGAAGCTTCCTCAGGGAATCTTGTGGGAGATTATCAGAAAAAAAAACCGTCATCTTCTCCTCCATCTTTGTGTTTTGTCCTTTCAGGAGTTGCTTGGGTGTGGTGATTCAGAAAATTGGGATGTTAATAGGTCCTCCTTTCTTATCTCCCTGAAATAATACACAAACACAATATAACTTAAAGTCTAGAACGTATATTTTCATGTGTTGGGTGTTCCGCATGGGTGGCCGACCCCACCTAGTGGGATAAGGCTTTGTTGTTGTTGTTTGTTGGGTGTTCCGCATGGATGACATGAAATATGCTTTCAGAAGTTAGAGAACTATCTTCATGTATGTATGTATGTATGTATGTAGAACTAAGATAAAGTGCATCATGTCACAATTATAAATGCATTTGTAATTTTTTAAGATCAAAGATCCTTCTCTTTCCCTTAGAAAGGAAAAAAAAACTAAAACTCCTTCATTGATAGGCCCTGTAACTTGAGAGAGATAAGCCTTTTTCTGGTCCTTTTTGAACTTGAAGGGACCTTGGGAGTTTGTCCTATATTAGCTCAATGTAGGTCCAAAGTAATTTCTCAGTGAGCAAAATATTTCCTCCTTTCATGTGGGATCAATGGACTGAGGTTATTCTATATTTCTGCTCATCCTAGGTTAGCTTTATTTTTCTTAACTAAATAGACTTTTAATCTCTATAAATGACTTAGATTAGTTAGATGTCTTTGATGCACAAAAGAAACAATCTCACAAATTACATGCTTTAATTCTATAATGTTGGAATACAAATGTTCTTCAGTTCGTGGTCAATATGATGACTGCAATTTGATGCACATTTTAAAATCTAGCCCCTGATGTCAATTTCTTTAATAGTACTTGCCTATTTATCTTTTCCACAATGAGACCGTGAATCATGGAGTCTGATATCTCAAGTTTCGCAATCATGTCTTTGTCAAAAAAACAATCGTTTGCCTATGAGAACTGGCTTTCTAATATCTCAGGTTGTTACCTGATGCAAACTTGTAATAAGAAAATCATTTCCTGATAGCTTCTGCGTTCTTGTATCTTGTTCACAATGGAAGTTCTCAAATTTTTTTTTTCACAATGGAGGTAGTATGTGTAATAAACTTTTATGTATTATTTGTGGAATCACAAATACAACAACAACAAAGCCTTATCCCACTAGGTGGAATCACAAATACTGCATAAAATTTGTTCAATATAGACACGTGAGTTTCTTAAGCTATATCTAGTAGGGTATTTTGTGTATTTAGATAATGGTGATGGATGCTTCAGAAACTGATGCATACAGATGATAGTTCACTACTATCATCAAAAGCTGATAATATGGTATGTTCTCTTAAAAGTATCTAAATATTCAAAAGTTCTGTCTTCCAAGAAAACATTTAAGAAAGCGCAATAGTTCTGCATTTATATAAGAGGTACATTAGAGTGCCAACCCATCTCAAACCAATTGATCTGGCTGAAGTGAGATGCACATTAGTTGCACCTAACTCAAACAAGTGTTCTTTTCATAAGTGTACTCTCTATTGATTCAATTTCACTGCTTAGGATCATTAAATTGGTGGATTGAAGTATTGTACATATAAACTTTTCAGACATTTACAACAACAACAACAACAAAGCCTTATCCCACTAGGTGGGGTCGGCTAATGCCATTTCGCTCTATTAGTAACCAAACCTTTCGGTATATTATTCACCAATAGATCTTGCTCTATTAGTTCGCCAAGTGTTCGCCTTGGCCTCCCTCTCCCTCTTTTAATCGGACTCCAGATTATTTGATCTACTCTTCTTACTGGCGCATCTGGTCTTCTCTGAACATGACCAAACCATCTCAAACGATTTTCTACCATTTTCTCACTAATATGAGCCACTCCGACTCGTTCACGTATATGGTCATTCCTAATCTTATCTAATCTTGTATGACCACACATCCATCTCAACATTCTCATTTCGGCTACCCCCACTTTACGTTCATGTTGTCCCTTCATAGCCCAACATTCACTACCATATAACACTGCCGGTCTTATAGCAGTACGATAGAGTTTCCCTTTAACTTTATTGGGTACTTTTCTATCACAGAGAACTCCAGTGGCTTTCCTCCACTTACACCAACCAGTTTGAATTCTATGATTAACATCGTCATCAATCTCACCATCTGGTCTTACAATTGATCCTAAATATTTAAACTGTCACTTGAGGAATTATATCCTCTCCTAACCTAACTTCCAAATCGTCTCTAAGTTGTTTATTTGTGAAATTGCTATGCATATATTCTATTTTATTCCTACTTAAACGAAAACCCTCTGACTCCAACGTATTTCTCCATATTTCCAATTTTGTATTAATCTCTTCTCTTGAATCCGCTAAAAGTACTATATCATCCGCAAATAGCATGCACACCTCTGTGATACTCTCGGTTATAGAATCGATAACTAAGTTAAATAGATACGGGCTTAAAGCTGATCCTTGATGTAGGCCAATTTCTATAGGAAATTCATTTGTCTTGCCTCCGGGTGTCCTAACCCTAGTCAATGCTCCATCGTACATATCTTGTATTACCTTAATGTAGGCAACACTCACCCTCTTCTTTTGCAAGGCTTTCCAAAGTACATCCCTTGGTACCCGATCATACGCCTTCTCTAAGTCAATGAAAACCATATGTAAGTCTCTTCTCCTACTTCGATACTTCTCCATCACCCCCCTTAGTAAATAAATCGCCTCTGTAGTGGATTTTCCTGGCATGAACCCAAATTGTCTCTCAGAAATATTAGTCTCCATTCTCAATCTATGCTCAATAACTTTTTTCCATAATTTCATTGTGTGACTCATAAGTTTAATCCCTCTATAATTTGCACAATTCTGAATATCCCCTTTATTTTTGTAAATAGGAACTAATGTACTTAATCTCCAATCATCAGGCATTTTTTTCGACCGTAAAATCTCATTAAATAGTTTACATAACCACAACACACATTTTTCTCCTAAACATTTTCAAACTTCAATCGGTATACCATTCGGTCCAACGGCTTTACCCTTCTCAGGACATTTGCTTGCACAAATTTACTTGGACAAACTAATCAGGACAATTTATTAGTATTTATGGGACATCTAGGGTTTCATCTGATACTTGTCTTCGGGACTTGTTTTTTAGGTCAAAGTTGCACATGATTTAAATTTTATTTCTGTAACTTAGTGGTTGGTTTATTTTATGTTTTTAAAGTGCATATAGTTAGTTTTTTTTCTTTTTATGTGAAAGTAGAAGAAAACATTTATGCGTCATCTAGTAGGCAAGCTTGTTCTTGGTGTTTTGTCCCCCTAGGTGTCTCCAGGAAGGTATCTACACTCCCTTTAGAACCGTCACAAGATCTTTGTGGTGGGATTAGCAAGTGAAAGTCATGCATATCTCTAGGGAAACAAACATGTGTCTGATACCCTTTATGCCTGAAGATCCACTTGTTAAACTTGAGTTGTCTTTTTGCATAAAATAGATCTAATATTATTTTCTATCAAAATAGTTACTAGGAAATATTTTATGTTTGACACTCCCAGTATACTTTGGGAATTTCATGTAATTTTGGGCAAGACAATTACCTTTTCCACATATAAGGTATGACAAAACACTGTTGTGGTTTTATGAATTTCTTGTTTAGATGTAATGTTCCTATTCAACCATATTTGTTCACTTCTTGGGAGGCAGTGTTGGTGGAATTTTAGTTAACTTCAGATCGGTTTTGTAGGGAATGAATGCACTCTCTTTGTTTATATATATCAAATGATTTTGCTGGAATCTGGATAGTTCAATAAATTGATTCGATCATTCTTATTTATTTGTCAACCCACTTTTTCTTTTGCTTTTCTAGTCTTCCGATTGCATTTAGATTTTAAATGCAACGGATTTAGTACAATGTATCTCCATTCCATTATCCCGCATTCATATTAACACTCAGCTGTCAGCACCATGTGGATGTGGGTAGCTGAAATTAAAGCCAAATTGGATAAAGTGAGCCAGTACTTTCTTTTGCTAATGACTATATGTGGATCGTAATTGTACAGACACTTCAGTCTTTTTTTGAGGAGACGTTGGATGCTCTTCCCGACTCTGTGTTGGACTCGACCTTTACTGGAAATCCATCAACTTCAGCAGGGGATTTTGATGAAATTGATGCATCGTTGCCTCCTCCATTTAAAGCATATCAAAGTCAATTCTCAGCTTCGAAGGATGACGCAGAACTTTCTGTTTTCATTTGAGTATATTGTCTACACAGCAAGGAAAAAAACTACATCATGTTAGTATTGTATAAACATGAAGAACATGGATTTTTCTAATTTCTTATAGTAAATTGACAAGTTAAATACTTTCAACTGAGGTTGCATTGATTTTCCGAGAAGATAATTTCATGACATTTTTATTCTTCATCAATCTCCTTAACGTGCTTGGTGCTACTGCCGTTATTTCTGTATCAAATACATGAGTTATCTATTATGATAACATCAAATCTAATCTTGCGGTACGTAAGATAAGAATTTTAATTGCATAAAATATTGACAAGTATACATGACGAATCGATTTTCTGAAATTCAAATTATATTTGCCTTGCTCAAATCGAATCGGCAGTCCTCAATTTTTTTTACATGGACAATTAGTTTTTTTTTTTTACATTGACCATTACAAACTTTTACATGGGCATTAGAAACTTAGGATATAAGAATGTTTTGATTTAAGTTCTGATACCTTATTGTAATGTTCTCAAAATAAATTTTGCCACATCACAGATTAAGCTTCGGGAGTGTTACATTGGTATTATACAACAACAACAACAAAGTCTTATCCAATTAGGTGGGGTCGGCTACATGGATCATATGACGTCATTCCGCTTTCGTTGATCCATGTTCATGAGATTCGACAGAATTTTACGTTGACTGTCGGGGCCTAACACAACCCCCCTTTATCCGGGCTTAGGACTGGCTATAAAACATAAGCGGAGTTTGGTGTTCCATAGCAAAGATCAAAATATTTGATGCACCTAAACAGGACTAATTATTAAAGCAAGAGACATCTTCATTGACACCTTTTCCGACTAGAGTTAAAGAAGGTTTTGATTGAGAGGAAAGTTATACAAGTAGGAGTCAAAAGAAAAGGTTTGTCATAACATCTTTCATATGGGCTCCTCCTCTAATTTAATTCCCAGCATAAATATGATTTAATTCCTCATTCAATGAATTCTAAGCATGATACTATATAACTTGCATAAGTAGTTTCATATGAAAAAGGAAACATGCATGTATGTTTTGTACATAACAATATGATCTACATGTCAATCATTAATAAATACATCATCATGCATTAATATTGAGAGCATGGAAATAACATGTACTAATCATCATCATACAAAAGTATGGTACTTCGATCATCATTCGATTTCAAGCACTATCATGTGACTTGCACTTACCATTGCATTGCCTTAGTAAACTTTCTGGGGGTTACTTTTTAACCCGTTGGACTTCACTTTGGTGGGAATCAGTCTTTACAATTCAATCTTCTATAACAATATTTATAGCAATTAAATAGTCATGTTATTGCCTTCACAGTAGGCTAGTTCTGCCTTAGAAACAATGCTTCTCTTGCCTCAACGTTCCAGGAAAAAAAAATTTCATCTTTGGTGCACATTACTTAATATACTTAGATGTAGAAACAAATGCCAGCACAAGCCTTTAAGCAAGGAGTATGAAAATCAAAGAGATGAGCACGTTTGGATGTAAGATGTAAGCATTATCCTAACCTATACTGCTTCATAAAGAGAGGTATAATATAAACAAAAAGTTTTTTTGGCACCACAATAGTGATCTTAGTTCGACTAACAATTTTCAACTACTGAAAAAACTATAGCATTAGATGAGCAGGAAACTAAAATATTAATATAGCACATATTTCAAACTTGACTAGTGATCTGTAAAATCATTTTCTTCCAAACTTAAGACGTAATGCACAAGAAAATCATATGCAAGTAAGGAATAAAAAAAGAGTATCCTGAATAACAAAACCTAAATTGTCATAAATGAAAGAACATAAAAGCTACATAATATTGTCATCAGAAGAGTAAGTGATCATGTTGTTTAGAAGAAGAGTAAAATAATCATGAATAACAAAACCTACAGGCGCACTAATAACTCCACATTTGTTGAATGCTAGTCATAGTGAAGAAAAGAACATTAAAATTTTCACCTCTGGTGGTGCAAATGAAAGATAGCTTGAATGGGGATGTTTATAGGTTAAATCATATCCTGGGGTCTCAAATGGGACCTGGAACATAAATGGATCAGATAACATTGGGTATCCATCAACGTGCGGGGTCTTGATAGAATGAGGAAAAGGTGACCTGCATCTCTTCCCTTCAATTGGTATTATCTTGACCAAAAATAAAACTTTTACTAGTCAATGGGAATGAAGACATGATACGGAAGGAAAACAATTATCAGTTAAACAAGAAAAGATATAATACTAATGAAGATAATTTGCTGACAAGACCTATCTGAAAGCTGACAGAGTGTCCAATTAACTTTCTGTTATAATTTTTAACCACTTGATCATAGAAATACTATTATACCCTAGAAGCGGTAACTCGTGCAGCGTTGTCCATGAGTTTGTGATCAATTCATTATCGAGTTCAACTAATTCGATTAGGTCATCCCGTGTCGCGTACCTAATAGGGGCATATGAGACTCTTGATAGAATTTTTTTACATTCTCAAATAGGCATTACTTAAACGATGAGTCGCTTACCGCTCCAACCTGATTCGTAAATGTTGTTAATGATACTTATCCAAATTCATACAAAAGGAAGTGAGGGCCTTTGGTTCATTGGAGGCCTACCTTTTGTATGTGGATATGTACTGTTCGCACTTCGCATATTTTTGGTTTATTTGGTTTACGCTAAAGAAATAAAGTGTGCCATGTACATGCACTTCATTTGTTGGTTTATGGTTTATGCCTAAAGAAATGGAGGTGCCATGTATATGCACCGATGTGCAAGTGCGAAAAGCTGATAAAAGTCAGCGTTATTGATCTCGAGTTGACAAATGACGATTGTTTTTTTTTAATAGTAGGTGTGTATATGAAAAATGGTACTGATTGTTCATAAGTTGGAGATTGACTCATTATTAAATTTAATTAATTTAGTTAAGTCGTCCCGAGCAACGAACTCATAAAATTCGAACTTGAGATCTTACTTAAACGATCGTCAATCTATCCAACTTTTATTGGTACGATTGTCGTTTGTGATCATAAAAATCCATGTAGCAACTCCAAAAGCGACCTCATCGCGTGGCAAATGTTTTTGTAGACGCTGCACAATGTCTTTGGACTTTGGCTAAATTATTAACCAAGACCGACCAACTAAAATACGAAAGTCCAAAAGTTTCCATCTAACTAGATTTACAACTAAAATGTAAGCTTCAACTAAAAATACCGATATCGCATGCAGAGGAGAATTGTCACACACTATGAGTCAGATGCAGAGGAGAAACTTCTCGTGAGTTTTGTAACCTAATATGAGAAACAATGATATTGAATTCGTTTGCAGTAATAAAAAATATAAAGTTTCTGATAATGAGAAATAATAATTAATTAACTATTTAATCTCAAAATATGATATGAGAGAAAAAATGATATTGAAAAACACAATAAAAAGAAAGTTGGTGTTAACAAACTTAACCACGAATAAGACGATATAAGGTTCGAAGAAATTGTGTATCCCTTAGGATTAGGATTAGAAGTTTTAGTGCAAAATGCTATAAGGTACTAGTATAGCGGTTTTGTTTTTTATTCATATATATTACACCATCATTCATTTTAACATACAATTTTATTTAATTTTCAAACATCATTAATTTGACATTAAATGTGAACAATATTTTTTATTTATAAAATAATCAATATTTTTATATAATAATAATATTGTTTTTAAAATATTTTTATTTAGAATAAAATATTGTAAATTAATTATGGATATAATTCTTATAAGAAATTTAAGTTATATTGTTATGTCTATTTTTTTATAATAAATACACACTGTTATAGTTACCAAACAATCTTTAATATAACCTTAGGGTTACAAGCCCAAGTGGTGAAATCGATTTTGGGTTTCTGATATTTTTAAATTTTTTTTTTTCAAAATGCAAAGTAGATTGGTCAAAATAGGAACATTACAAATGCATCATAACTATTTCAAAAATTATAATATAATAAAAAATTTAAATTATCTTTTTCTTTTCATAATTTATATATATATATATATATGTATATATGTTCAAATGATTGAACTTGGAACGTATTTTTTCCCACGTTTTAAACACGTAAGATCCCTTTGATAATTTAAAAAAAAACAAATTCTTTTTTGCAGTTTGCACTTGAAATCTGTTCTTTCTTTTTTCTGTCTCATTACAATTCAGAATCGGAATTCTTTGAAGGGTGGAATTAAAAAAAACACTTTTCAATAAAGTTTTATGTTCTTAAAATTAATGAAAGCTAAAGAAATCAAGATGATTCAAAGTCAATAATCAAATAGAGTGAAACAAAAGATGACAAGAGATAATTTACACAGATTTAATTTATTAATTAGTTTAATTAAATGATAGCCAATTACTTGAGAGGAACTTGATTCCATCAAAATTCGGTTCAAGTATAATAAAGGACAATCAAATTCTTTATTTATGATAACCAAAATATATGATGCATCAATCTTGATGGAAAGCATGCTACATCTATGTCAGTGACGCAATATGCATTTTCCCCCTTCAGTTTTGTTGTCTAACCATTCATCTTTTTTGGGTGCAAGATATCCACATGCAATGGGAAGATGTGCTGCATGCATGATTGCTGGTGCAATAACTGGTGAATGTATTACACCACCAAAAAGCAAAGTGCACCATGCCATTCAAGGAAAAAAAAAAGAATCATGACATACAAAATTCAGAAAATTGATGCACGAAAATAATTAAAAAGAAAAAAAAAGAACAATATCATGAATTCAAGACCAACTGAAGCTAAAGGCTAAAGGGCACAACTATCTAATTAGTCTTGAACAACACATATTAGTTGTCTAATTGGCTCTTTTCAGGGGTTTAAGGACCGAAAATTTAGCACACAAAAAGCTTGGTGTAGTATAGAAATTCGCAATTAATTCCTTTTATTGACTTTGCACCCTTCTTAGGCTTTAATCCTTGATCAATGAGGTTAAACTCTAAGTGAAAGGAAAAAAAATACAAGTGAGAACGCATTATCACAATAATTATAACTACGATAGGTTCACATTACCGGCAATTCGATGCTACTATTACCAAACGTCTTCTACCACTCAAAATGGAATCCGCCACCTCGGATTATATATATATATATATATATATATATATATATATATATATATATATATATATATATATAGAGAGAGAGAGAGAGAGAGAGAGAGAGAGACGGATAAAATTTATCGATGTGGCTACCAACTTTTAATTCTAAAAATTAAAGACGTTAGGACGGTTAGGTGTATATATATATATATATATATATATATATATATATATATATATATATACGCACTTTTTTAGAGGGAAAAGGAAGGTAAATCAAGAATGTTAACCATCCAAGGGTTCAGTACTAACTATTTTCGTCGGAGAACATGTTTATATTTATAATCTTAACACAAGTAACTATAGCAACTATAATGTGAATTATGCGTTCTCATAAATTTGCATTGACACTTTTAAGATATGAAATTCTAAAACTAATGCTAATGCCTTTGGTAATTGGATTATAAAACTAAAGGGGCAGTGGCACTCTCATAGAATGTTAAGAATAAAACCGATACCTAATATAAGACACAAAGGCCTAAATAAGGCTACAACTCCATGAGAAAGGTGGAAATCACAAAACAGCCACCAGCTTAAACAATCACTCAAACTAGTTCTAAACAGCCATGTTGCCAGACTCCAGAAAAAGTAAAATGAAATCTAGTAATGGCAAAAATAGAAAAATATAAGATTTAGGCCCTAGTTATAAGTTTTTTTTTTATATTACTAATGCTCCGTCTTATCCTATAAAACATCATCTAATGATCTTTTGCTGAACAACAAGCTAAGTATGGTTCACAATAAAGTAATGAATTCCTAGTTCCCAAATTTCACAAAAGATATTCAGCATAGGTGACATTTAGTCAGTTACAAATGCATCCCAACAACTATTAACACGGAACTTAATGCATTAATCGTCTCAAGTATGAAACAATGAATTGTTGATACACATAGAAGCCCCGTTTGATTCGTCAATATGTATTGGAACAGGTGTATAATCGATCGTTTTTTTGCCAAATGACGCATAGAATAAAATTAAGTACCAACAGGAGTTGCACTTCATCCGAGACATGTTTAATCATGTCGGAGCGTTGCTTTTTGCGTTGACGTATTTGACGAAAATGGTCGAATACACGATATATTCGCCTTTGATACCAGGGGTAGATTCGTCATGTTGGGCGAGAGAAGCGTTTCTAATAAATTAATAAGGCGAGGGGTAAAAAAAAAATCATTTGACAAAGTCCTATTCCATAAAGAACTAAACAGCACCGCTGAATAGAGCATTACATCATCGATAAACATGTTGCTAAACAAGATTTAATCGCTCCAATACAACGGGCTTATTCCCATAGACATATCCAGGAAACAAACGGCGTCAGATAGTGGCAAGCATAATGTTCACACTGAATTAATGGATGGCGAAAAATCATGTAGGCAGACATAAGTGAAAGCCAATGGGAAATAAAAGAGATTGCAGAATGTGTTCGATAGAAAGGAGACAAGATTAAATAGGTTTTGAGTATATTGTCGGCCGATAATCCCTATTGGGACCCCTGTTTGAAGCTATTAACTGGAATGAGCCTTTATTCGGCCGTTTATTATGCAACCAAACCACGTGGTTACATGATTATAAAAAGATTATGAGGTCATCAACTTTGAACCTTCGCCGCTTGTTTTATTATCCTGAAACTTTTCATATATGATTAATATTATAAGTATGCATATATATTAATAATATTAATACACGGTTTCATGTATCAGAAAGTTTTCCCGAGTACGTCAAATTTGGTTTCGACATTTTTTGATAAAATATTAGAAGTTAACACTCGACTAATTTGTCAGTGGAATATTAGAAGAAATTTTATGGACAGAAGAATGAAGAAAGCTTATTAAATAGGGGAATTGTGTTCTCTTTGCCCCGAGAGAAAGCCCTGACCCATATTTACTCTCCAGCTCAGCTCCTGCTCCACCCCACCTACCCGCCTCTCTCTCTCTCTCTCTCTCTCTCTCTCTCTCCAGCGGCACTCCCGGCGATCGATTAACTCCTCGGGCCACAATCTTTCTCCCTGTGGTCAGTAGATTTATATATAATAATATTATTATTACTATGTTGTTGCTTATTTATTATTCTTTCTCCGAGTTGTTTCCTTTCTTTTGTTAAATTAATTTTCCTTCCCCATGCTTTCAACTAATGACGAAAATATCTGCTGCAAATCCACAAGGCATGTTGGTTCTGTATACAGACATTTTTTCAACTAGCACTAGAGTTTTTTTAGTTCTCTCGACTCTTTCCATCGTGGATTTCATGTTTGAAGGATAAGGATAAATAGATTTGTTAAGAAAATGTGTACAAAATGTGGCATCATGCCTAAGTTTTTTTTTTTATGTCTTATCTCCGGAAAGGTCCCAAGCCCGAATAAAGGAGGAGGGTTGTGTTAGGCCCCGACAGCCAACGTAAAACCCTGTCGAATCTCATGAACATGGATCAACGAATGCGGAATGGCGTCGTATGATTCATGTAGCCGACCCCTCCTAGTGGGATAAGACTTTGTTGTTGTTGTTGTCTTATCTCCGGAAAGAAAAAAAAAGGTTTAAAATGCTATATTTTATAGCCGGTAACTCCGCCTATATTTTATAGCCGGTCCCAAGCCCGGATAAAGGAGGAGGGTTGTGTTAGGCCCCGACAGCCAACATAAAATCATGTCGAATCTTATGAACATGCTAATGGTTTTGTCTTGCGATCTAATATTTTTTGTTTATTCTCTTGAATATCATTCACCC
Organism: Pontederia crassipes; assembly: GCA_030549335.1. NCBI lineage: Eukaryota > Viridiplantae > Streptophyta > Magnoliopsida > Commelinales > Pontederiaceae > Pontederia > Pontederia crassipes. The sequence goes on along the minus strand of CM060188.1, from coordinate 7,230,240 downwards.
TGATACTATAGGATCCAGAAGGGGAGGCAACATGCACAACTTGTATGACAAGTGGAAAACAATTACATGGCTGATTAGAATTGAATACAGGGAAATTTCAAGGACTTCAACTAAATGTTTCACTGGTTTTGCTTTAACCGAAGACGGTTTGATCATGACCTGTGCTCATCTTTTTCCAAAATGTGCATATCAAATTGATGCTCGCAGGCTTAGCGATGATATGTTTTTCTCCGCAACCTTAGTTTATCAAAAGACAAACTGGGATATTGCCTTACTGCAGATTAAATATCCCATCGAATTCAAGTTTTGTCAGCTGGCAAAAGATGGAGCATTGCATGTTGGGCAAACATTATTTCATATAGGCAATCCCGGAAACCTTGTGGCATCATTTATGATTGGAAATGTAATTTTTTCATGTGTTGATGATGTTATTATTCCTGTTGTTGACCATGAGGTTTGCAAAAATTATGATTCAACTGCACTGGACATTACGCCTAGATACAGAAAGATGGTTGACATTGAGACGGATGATGAAGGATTTAGTTTTAAACAAACTCTGCATCCTCGTGTTCCTATTGTACAATTGCATGGCCTTGCTACTGGAGAAGGCAGCTCAGGTGGCCCTTTAGTAAACGCTGATGAAGAAATCGTAGGAATGATTATAAAGTGTCACAATACGTATGACATCGCTGTTCATGTCAGTATGTTGAAAGAACTTTTAAAATTATATCAAGCTACTGAAGATGGAAAAAAGAAGCATGCTTCAATTTCAAGTGCTCGAGGCAGTCCATCCAAGAAAGTTAAACAAAGAGAAGGTAAAGTATACTCTCCCTAGCAGGATGAATCTTTTGGCATCTTATTTAAGTAACTACTTTTCTTTTTTTTATTATTCTTGTGTTGTTTTCCTTATTTTACCACACCAAAATTATCATAAACTCTTTCATTGGTACAACACATCTCTTCATCACTAAAAAAATTGTATATAGCATGAATCACTTTTCTTTAACTATCATCTTAGAAAAGAACTTGTTGCCATCACATGCTTAATTAATTTGCATGGATCAGAGTACTTTTAAATGTTATAATCTGTTAATATATTTGCAAGTTTGAGATTCATGATCAATCAATATAGAATAAATCGTATTTAGCGTTGGATTGGATGTAGCATGTGTTGTTCATTGTTTTTGGTATTATTGATAATGTTGTGTGTGTATATATTTGAAGGCCAATATTTTGGAACTGAAAGCTATTGAATAACCTTAGAAGGTCAATGATAATGGAAAAGATAGATAACATGAGTTATATTTGTAACATTATTTGTATAATGATTGTCTTATTTTGAATATTAACCTGATTGAATTAGATACCGTCAATATTTCGAGGCATTCATTCTTAAATGTCAAATTTGCGTTCTTCCCTCATCCAAAGACAAATTGGGCACGTCTGCAATATTTATATGGTGAAACTTTGATATATTTTGTGACCTATATTTTTCATGTTTCTCTTTTGGTTCAATTATTCGTGTATAAATGAATAGAGAATATTCTTTGCTTTTTTGCTAACCAGTTTGTTACTTAACATTGCCAATTAATAGGCTCTTATCTTCTCTTTTAATTTTCTTATCACATCGCATTTCAGGTAGAACTGCATGAAAGCATGAAGGAAAAGCGTAGAAGGCTCATATCACAAAGATCATTTTCTGACAAGATCCGTCAAGTATCATTTAACTTTCCATTGTAATTGTCACTTTGATCCTTTTGACCGTTTGATCGTAGGAATATTATTGCAGCATGCTTAGGGATGTTGCTAATGATACTTAGCCAAATTGGAGGCCTACCTTTCTAATATGAATATGTTACTGTTGCATATTTTCATGTCTTGATGAGATGCTTCTTTGTTTATGGTTCATATCCAAAAAAATCAAGGTGGCATGTATGTGCATCGATTTGCAAGTGTGCAAAGCTTATGAATGTCGTGCCGGTGTTACACGCTTATTTGCTTTCATGTTTCAAAGCTTTAGCTTAAATACTTATTAATTGACAACATGCTTGCTGGAATACTTCGGATTATGGATTATTGCATAAACATTTCTATCCTTGTCTTGATAAATTCACACGATTCCGCTCAGTAGAAGATTATGCATGCGGTAAATATGTGTCTGAAACTTTAACTATGTGTTTGAATTGTGTATCATGATTCCACTAGATAGCCTCGTAACATATAAATTGTACCACATCTTGACCTCTTTTCCCCCAACTTTCTATGTCATTAAATTAAACGATTTTTTTATCTTCTTATATTTCCAAATGGTTTTGTTTTAAATATTGTTTTGTCCACTCGCCAAAGCATAATGCCACTAAAAGCACATTAATCAGCAGTTTCCAAAGTTTGTCTGCCACTGTATTACTATTGTCAAAGACTCGAAATAGTCAATTTGCTACATGATTCTACTCGATCTATTTCTGTGCTATATACTTTAACGCATAATATCGAATTTTTAAGACGGATATTTAACACTCACCAATAGAACGATTGTTTCTTTCACCGCAATAGAGGCTTTGCACATTTATTTTGGTTGGAGGAAACGTGGCATCATGTCTCCATTACTAGAAAACGCTGCAAAATGACACCATATTTTACACGTGTAAACCGGTTGACAATGCAAATTACATCATGCATTTCTCCTATATCCTAAATGAAAAGGACACGTTTCCAATCTCCTATATCCGAAATGAATTAGCAAATAAGACACCATCAAAAGTAAATTGCATCATGCCATTCAAGTCTTCCGTTTCAAATGTTGCATCATGCCATAAATAACATATAAAATTGTTCAAAAAAGATCCCCAAGGGCAGATTAACATTAAATGATCAATTATATATTGTCTTCAAAAGCTGTTCACCCTTCCACATGTCAGCTATCTGCAAAAATGAAGAAAAAATATATATAAGCACCATGACAAAAAAAAATCAGAGAACAAAATAGAACTCTTTTCCAAGTATCGAAATAATTAAAATAACATTACGGTCATGACTTCGAGACCAGCGGAAGTTAAAAAGGCACAACTACCTAATTTGTCTTGAACAAAATGATATTTAGTTGTTTTTTTCGTTAGGGGTTCAGGAATGAAAACTTAGCATACTAAAAATAATTGTATAATAGAGCAATTTGTAACTGATTCTTTTTTTTTAGAAGGATTGATTCCTTTTTTTTACTTCGAACACGGGGGCTTCAGTCCTGTTATCAATTATGAGCAAGCAACATATAAATCGTAAGTGAAAGGGAAAAATATTAGCGAGGATCCATCATCATAAATTAGGATGCATGCTTAAATATAAGAATCAGCATAGCTACAAAATATTCCCATTACCTACAACTCTTAATATGCTACTATTTCCAAACATCAAGGTACCTCTCAAAGTGGAATCCGCCACCTGACATAATTAGAAGATAGATAATGAGAATGGCGGCAAATCATCAAAGCAAAAAAATGAAATAAGACACCATCCATTAGCTCCATCAATAAATGCATTCCACATAATCACATTCTAAGATGTTTGCGCTCTACATAAATATATATTAGCATTACCTGTAGAGCTTGTCCGATTTGGCCTCATCCACCAACACATGGAGATGCAAAGGAATATCATTACATTCTCGTATCACAACCAACTCAGCGTGCTCCCCAACCTTATGCCAAACGGTTTCAAACAACTATTGCAAATTTGAAAATAAGACAATGGTTAGTTGTTCTTCTGATTGTAAGCAAGTTTATGTACTTGGCTTGTGTCAATGTTTTGTGGATGCATGTAGACATTCTACTCAACATAGTCAATTGCAACATCACTATGACAATTAAAAGAAAAGGTTCTTGACATAAAATATTGGGTTAGTAGCAAACAGTTTAGACCATATTAAACAAGGTTGTCAAACCAGACCATTCGTTGTCCCAAAAGCATCTCTGGTTCAGGTCGGACATTTATGGGTTAACACAAATGATCAAACTGGATTATAATAATACAAACAAAATATGGTTACGATAAAAATAAAAGGTAAAATATAAAACATTATAAAATGAAAGATTAGCAAATTAAAAGTTCAAAGGATGTTAACCTTAAAACTGTGATAAAAGGAAATATGGGAGTGAAAACACAGTTATTGATTGCAAAAAAGAACAAATACAGATGAAAATGCACATTCAAAATAAAATATATAAATGAGATATTATGAAGAAATGTAATACGAAAAAAATTAATGGTCCACATAATAACATATCTTTTGACATTCTAATGCATTTTTTACCATTTTACCATTTTCCGCCTATGTTTTATAGCTGGTCCCAAGCCCGGATAAAGGAGGAGGGTTGTGTTAGGCCCCGACAGCCAGCGCAAAACCCTGTCGAATCGCATGAACATGGATCAACGAATGCAGAATGGCGTCGTATGATCCATGTAGCCGACCCCACCTAGTGGGATAAGGCTTTGTTGTTGTTGTTGTACCATTTTTTAGTTTTTTTTCTTTTTTTCCAGTTGAACCGGCTGGTTTGGATGATTCAACTAGCTTTCCTGACAGGATGTAACCAGTCCAAATCAATTTCCAGACAGGAGAGGATCAGGTCAACAGTGGTTGAACTAGCAGGTCCAGTCCGGTCCTACCAACCATGATACCAGGATGTGAATAATTATTCTTTACATGTGCTTTTATAGCATTCCAAGGACTAGTCATACTAAGACTAAGAATTTAGAATTCTACCATAACTAGGAAAAAGAATAAAAAAGCATAAATCGAAATAGACTAGAACTCTAAATTTCCTATTAAAACTATTAAATAAAAGAAAAGAAAACAAACACCATAAGTCCTAATTTTAATGGAACTCGTCCTACATCAATGAAACCCAGCAAACGTACATCTTGCATGTAATTTTTTTGTCAATTGTACATTTTGTCCCCAATGTTTTACACTTCACTGCAATTGAAGATTATCAACCGACAGAACTTAAACTACAAAGCATCAATTGGTATGATACACAGATCAGTAACAAAGATTGGGCTTCATGCAAAATTGCATTTTCCCAATAGAATATACCAGAAACTAAATGTTTCTAAAAGGAAAGTAAATATTTGACGGATCAAAATAAAATGAAAAGAAGGGACAATTAGTAAGAAGCAAACTTCCACAACACTTGTGTAACCAAGCAGGAAAAAGATTGTTTCATAAACCATAGGGTGTTTTCTGGTTTCACCCATAAGACACAAAAGATAACAAATCCAAGGATGATATTGATAGAAATTTACATACTGGGTTGCAATCGTAAATACTACTGGGTTGCAATGGTCAATACTAAGTACTCACAGAAGATCAAAGATGACAAAGGATGGATATAGTGATGGCAACAAAGGAAGATCCAAAAATTGAGAAACAATTATAATGTTGCATCATTATAATAAAATAAGCAATCTAAACCATAACCACCAAAAGACTCCAGCAACATGACAAGAAAAAAAAAGGCTACATCTCTCCCTCAAGCTTAATGAAACCCAAGAAGTGGCAAATAAATACACCTAATAATAAGAAGAAGAAAGGTATCACTTCAAGAAAGACGAGAAAGATAATATACCTCCAAGAAACTTTGGATGTTTCTTCCATCAGATTGTATTATAACATCATTCTGCTTTATCCCAGCAGAATCAGCAGGGGATCCTGGTATGACCTAATTAAATCCAACAAATTATACAAGTATTCAATTAGTAGTTTTATCTGTAAAGAAATTAAAGAAATCGCATATAAGTGTTAGCAGAAACTTGTAGACATAGACAATACAGTGTCAAAGTTTTGACTTTGTTCTTGACTCTGATGAATGCTTTTGCAAAGCTTTACTTTATTTTTCTTGATTGCAGCATGTTATACTATTTTCCACTAAAACAACATAAACAGAGGCCTACTTTATTACTCTTGGCACACTAAAACATTACATGAAACTATTAAAACAAATATCCTTTTTGTAACACTAAAGTAACCTTCTAGAATTAAAGCTAGAGATTTTCAAATGATATTACTTACCATATTTTATGACGTTTGGTTTTTTGTTATTCCACGTGGGGATTATGTTTTTTGCAAGAAGACTAAGCTATGACGTGGTTTTTTTTTAGGAGAGAAAGGATGACCAACAAGTTGTGGTTGTCATCCATCTCTATATATAACTGTGGGATGAAAGTCATGTGGGAGCAGCAAAAGATGGAAAGCATCTCCACTAATCAAATCCCTGCTCCCGGATAAGAAAGGAGATGTGATGTACAATGCGCTCAGCGTGACATCTCTCCCCACAAAATATGATCCAGTTGCCGGAGCCGGCCCAATGCCCAACTCAAATAAGGTCTCCTAATAACTATTCCTCTATAAACACATTATTAATTTGTGTTATTTTATTTTAATAAAAAATTCCACTACAAATGATTCATTCTGCCAACAACATTTCCTTTAACTGTCACCAATAAATACTAATTTTATTCCTTGTCATTAATCTAAATCATAATTGATTCATTATTTATTACTCTACATTCCATAAACACAATTCCCTTAATATTTGTCATCTAAAATTAATTACTCAATATTTTCTCATTAATTTATATATATTTATAATCCGTCATTCCTAATCAATCATCATTTTTTTTGTTTTTCTATTATAGAGGTCATTTTCTTATTTATGTAAAAGAGAGTTTAATTTCCTTATATTTTCACTTTATTTTTTTCCAATTTTTTATAGCATTCATATTTTTTCTATTATCTTCTTGGAATAATTTCACAAAATATTTAAGATAAACAATGTTTTAAGAAAATAAATACTCTTTTTTTAGGGAAGAAAGATGGTCTTCAATTTGTAACGCCATCCATGTATGTATTATTATTAATTGTTAGAATGTACATGTATAAGCTCTCAAGTGAGAGAAACAAAAGGAGAGAAAACCACGTGAGGCTATCCAAACCCCCACTCATGAATAAAAAAATGAAAAATGGTGCACAATGTTCTCAACATAACACCTCTCACCACAAAAGATAGTAGGATCATGTTGAAGCCATATGGCCCACATAGCCGCCAAAAAGATCACCACCTGCGTCCTCAAACACTGCCGTGTCTGTCTCCGCCCCCTGAGACCTCCGAGTGGCTGCCAAAACCCATCTACTCCGGAGTAGGAACACCCATGAGTCATGTCTGTCTCCATACTGCCAAAACGCCTTTATATGCATTTTAAATCAATTGCACCTTTACATCCACTGCATGAAGTCCTATTCTACCCTATTGCTATAATGTGTCTAATATCATTTAAAAACTATGAGATAAAGGGACATAATGCCATCCTAGACTTGAGTTTTCCACAGAAAAAATAGCAATTGACAAAGAGCATACCTCTTCAACAATGACACCTTTCATGACCCTGGGGAACTTTCGGATGATTCTCTCCAAAATGTCTATGGGAGCAGCATAAAGATTAGCCATTTCCATCCCAAGCCAAGGACAACGTGATTGCCTGTGAAGGAGTATTAATATTAATATAAGGTAATATGTACTTAGATTTTCTGTAGGTGTAAAGAGGGATGAGATTTTACTGCCAAACTATTTGATCATCCTCCAGAAGTTTGATCGGTAGCATCAACGAAGCTAGTAAGCTTCATTCCAATGACACTACACGTTCGAGAAATGTGCAACTGCTACCTCAAACTTACAAAGGTTCCACAAAGATTTAAATTCAAATACAGAGAAAATGGATATCCAAATGCAATGTTGTATAACACATATTTGCCCAACTGTAATCGGTTTATTCTTGGGTTTTTAAATGATGGAATCAAGACTTTACACATACTCTCTAAGACTCACACCAAAGTGTTAGAAAAAAATCAAACCACAGAGAGGATTGCATCACAACTAGGCTTGTAATGATGGCAACTACTGTATGATTTTTTTAAAGACTACCATCTGAATTATGAACATGGATCAACGAATTGGCGTCGTATGATCCATGTAGCCGACCCCACCTAGTGGGATAAGGCTTTGTTGTTGTTGTTGTTGTGTTGTACCATCTGAATTATGAGTTCTCATAACTTGTGTTTACAGATTCAATCTACTCCTACACTTTTAAGACATGAGATTAAAGTGCAACTGAGGCTTTAATAGACTTTTAAGAATAAAACTAATACCTGACATAAGAAACAAAGGCCTAAATAAGTCTACAACTCCATGACAACTGGATAATTAAAAAAAAGTCACTAGCTTAAATTATCAATCAAATTCTAAATAGCACTATGATGCCAGACTCCAGAAAGAGCAAAATGAGATCCAATAATGGCAAAGATAAGCAGGATATAAGATTTTTTTTTTAAACAAGAAAGGATGACTAGCAAGGGGGTAGTCATCTGGGAGTTTCACTGATGTAAAAAAGAGTTACAGCAAATTAGGAAATAAATGCAAAAAAAAGGTATGTACTTTATTATTAATGTTTCCTCCATCTAATAAAACATCAGCTAATGATCTTGTGCTGAAAGATATGATAAAGATAGTGCGGTTCACATTAAAGCAATGGATTCCTATTTCCTGAATTTCACAAAACATAATCAGCACAAATGCCATTAGTCGGTAACAAATGCATCAAGAATCCCAACAACTATTAACATGGAATTTAATTCATCAATCGTCTCAATTACAAAAAAACTGGTCATCAATAGACATAGAGGATGACAAGCATAGTGTTCAAGCAAAATCTAAAGGATGAAAAAAGTATATAATTCAAATGATGAACCAATCCTGTGGACAAACATATGGATGAATGCTCATGAGAAATAAAAGCTAGTGTGCAACGTGTGTTCGATAGAAGGGACCTCATAGAAATATTTTCTATCCAAGGTCAGTTATACACGAGACCTTGTGCATTTCTTTAAAAACTATAAAAGAAATGCTAAATCTAGGATAACTGTCACCAGCACGCATCTTGTATTTTATAAAATGATTTTGGGAATGAAAAATGAGTACAACTGTTGGGCAATCATCCACTTTGTATGAAAAACAAATTGTAGTGCATAACTGCATCCTTTAACATTATGACAAATACAGTAAGAAAACATTTATAGAACTGAAAAGATACTGGACTGCGAAATAAAAGTAGCAAGGATGTGGAGCAGACCCATTTTTCTTGAAATGCTCCCACCATTTGTAAGCTACATTGATTGGCAAGAATGCAGCAAAAGGGATACTATGGAAGCAAATGCCAATGACCTCTCCATAACGGTTAATAATTGGGCCTCCAGTACCGCACTACAACAAAGAAGGAAAAGAAACAACCCCAAAAGTATCATTCGATAACTATCTTTATACTACAGAGCTAACATACAGTACCTATACCTTTAAATATACATCAACACATTTAGGCAACACATTCCAGTGGTTCTCGACAAAAATATAATGAGAAAGTGAGATGAACAAAAGTAATAACTGTCAAAGTAAAAAATAAGCATGGAGGAAAGAGAAAAGAGATTTACTCTTGTGATTTTGCAAGTTGAGTTGAAAAGCTCTTTGCAATCATAGTCAGAACGATGGAGGCTACAAGCATTGGCCAAAAAAACTATAAGATTTTGAAATAAGAAAAACCTAATAACCAATAGGAAACATGGGGTTTCACAATATGTGGAGTGTTACTCTGTTTCAGTATTTGCACAATATGTTGACAGAAATGCACATAGTAAATCCAAAAGCATAAAGATGACATGGCCAAACAACTAATTAAAGAGGACTTATTAAATAGCAGCTAGAAAAGTGTTATTTCAAGGGAGAAAAGTGTTATGTTGATAACATTAGAAATTCTAATAGCAGCTAGAAACTTGGCAAGTGAGTGGGCGAGATTATAAGATATGTTGTAATCGATACAAATTTTTATAATGAATAAAAAATGGATGTGAGAACCTGGCTCACATCCTTTATCTTCTCACAAAAAAAAAATACAGACCACTCTTTTGACAGAATTATAAATAGAGAAAAAAGGTAAATAGAGACCTAAAATGATAACTATTGAAAATTAAATATTTTTCATCTTGATACCACCCATAACAGTGCATGCATACTCTTTGCCTTTGAATACAACCCATGCATCACCCTTTGCGAAAGGAGGGTAATCTCTTTCTTTATCTTGTAAAAAAGAAACCATGATAGTTGATGTAGAAAATATCTAATCTAGAAAAACAACACAAAAGCATAGGAATAAGTACGAATATTAATCCTTTAAAAAAAATACGAATATCAAAGATAACGCCAAGATATCATTTGAAAATTGAAATGATAAGGAGAATATTGGAGTGCAAAAAAAACAAGAAAATGACCCAATATGTTTTAGTGTATAATTTTTTTTGGCTTGTTAAGTTTTACTACAACTAACATGCCTAGTTAAAGTTGACAAACTTTAAAAAAAGTGTATAATTCTCTCATCTAATGCATAGGGATTAACAAGGCAGCTATTAATCTAATAGAACATCAGTGTACACAGGAACTAAATATAATATATAATACCAAATGTAGAGAATACTTTAATTGGCATAATCTACACAATTATTAGTCAACACATTCTATTAAAGACATCATCCATATCAAAGCATATCTTAAGGTGATCGAAAAATAATATATCAGTATTCAATTAACTCTAAAAACAATCGATATTCACCTAAAAAAACAATCAATATAGAACCTAACACTTGAAAATAAAATCAAATTCCATCTAAAGGATGCATTAAACACAGGGTACACAGGAACTAAATATAATATATTCTACCTAATGTAGAGAATACTTTAATTGGCATAATCTACACAATTTTCTGTCAACACATTCTATTAAAGGCATCATCCATATCAAAGCATATCTTAAGTTGATTGAAAAATAATATATCAGTATTCAATCAACTCTAAAAACAATCAATATTCACGTAAAAAAACAATCAATATTGAACCTAACACGAGACAATAAAATCATATTCCATCTAAAGGATTCATTAAATACAAGGTTTGAACATCCATTATTTTTCTTTCTTTGGTATTTTGCATGCATATTATCTTATTTCATAAAAAGTATTACTTCATTTTACACCATATGAACTTATCATCCTAATAAACTTATATTCTTCTTTTAAATGTATTAAACTTAATATTCTTTAAGGAAAGAATTATTGGAAGTTGATATTCATTCAAATAATATCACCAACCTAAATTCACCAGGAGCAGCCATAATGTCATATGGTTTCACAAGAAAACGGCCAAGCGCAATGACTGGATCTCCAGGAAGAAGATTATTTGAATTTGAATGTGGACGAAGTTGAAATGAACTTTCTCCAACCACTTGATGTTGACCCGGATCAATTGTGACGGAATCATTGACATAAGCCAACGATGCAATTTGGAGTGGAGAGTCAGATTGGATCTTGATGGCAGCAATATTATAGCGAAGATCACATCCCTCAATTTGACCATCAAATGATTTTCCATCTGATAGATGTACAACAACCTGCATAAACAGTCATAATTGTCAACTCATTCATCTCTCCTCTCCTAAAAAAAGAACAAATTTTGAAACAAATTTAGTTGTAAACAATAAGTCAAGATGAGAAAAGACAACATTCAAATAAGTGATTACACAAGTTGAAAAAATATAACAGAAATAAACTAACCTTTACATCATTTACTATAGAATATCCACCTTTAGGGCCTGTAAGTAGACTTGCAGAAGTTAAGATTATACCATAGGTGTTATCGCTTTCGATAATAGTTCCAGAACCCTGAAATAAATGTTCTCCACCTACAAATGAATATAGAAGTTAATAAACAAACTTAAATAATAATAATAATGATCATAATGATGATTATGATACTACTAATGAAAGGGAATTAATCCCAAAGAAAGAAAGAAAACAAAGAAGCAAGGACTAAAACAGATAAATTAAGTAAAAACTATCATGAACAAATACCTGAGTATGATTGAAGACTGACAACGGCTGGAGAAGCTCTTAACGCAATCCTTTTGGTATAAATATCTAAGTAGTCATTTCTATCATGTATACAAAATGGTTCCTGCTTCACACTGTGAGTCTTTAGAAAAATTATATCGTCGACACCTACAAAATTTTAAAGAATAAGCATGAATAAGATAAGTTCACAAGCTAACAAATAATTAGAGGAATAACAAAATGATGAGACAATTCAAAGCAATTTCTATTATGAAAATAATATGATATACTTGGCGGTATTAACATCTCGTATATTAAGTGAAAAGTTCATTTCACAATTCAATTTTCATTTTAAAACAAGAAGACCTTTTGTAAAAAGATAAGAAACAAAATTATTTAACCATTGTTATTAAATTGAACTTTCCACAACAGTGTTTTGTTGAAAGAAACCAGAGCTTCAACTAAACAAATTGATGTGGTTGCAATTTGGAACTAATGAATAATACAATACTTTTTTTAGGAGATTAATAATACAATACTTGTTTTAAAATTTGTCTCATCAAAGATGGTTCATGAATTTTTTTAAGAAATTTAAAGGAAATTAAATTTGTCTCATCAAATATGGTTCATGATTTTTTTAAGAAATTTAAAGGAAATTAAATTTGTTTCATCAAATATGGTTCATGATTTGTTTAAGAAATTTATAGGAAAAGATGCAGAACTCTGTATAAGTTGATGAAGTCTAAAAAAATATTCGTTTTGCTAGAAGAACTTTTGCGGCAAAAATATATGAATGTTGATAGGTTAACATATATAAAAAATAATTATAGTATGATTGTATCCAAGATTTAGTTGGAAAATACATCACACGAAGAATAAGTGCATTAACTGAAAACTCACTATATGCAGGGCATTTTCGAGTTCTAGTCCAAGGATTAAAATCATCATCCCACTTCCTCTTTTGACCACCAGCAGTCATAATTTACCTACAAAATGTTCGATTTTCGCTAAAATATAAGCATAGACTCATGTATTTCTATCTAAAGCATGAAGCATAAAATGAGTATTGGTATTGTAAAGCAACATATATTTGTTTCAAACTTTATCCTGTGAAGAATCTTTTTTGGGAGAAAATTTGAGTAAAAAAAGGATGTCTACCAAGGTTGTAGACATCCTAATTTATCACATTGATAAGGACAATTATACAACTACAATGATTACTCGTTTAAAAAAAAACCACAATGATTACAAATAAAGGCAATAGGGCTCCTTAATCACCAGCCCACAGTTTTGCCAAAGTAGTCGATTTTGTCCCCGCGGATCCTGACCTGGCTGTAGATTGGGTATGTGGAGAAGGGTTTGTCGGACAACTTCCCATTACCTCAATATGTGCAGTCGGCAGCAAGTATCCTCAGGAGTTTCTGCTGCCAATTCAGGTCTATTTCCAGGCAGTGTCGAACCAACCGTCCCCCAGCATGGATGCAGTTGGGTCCCATCAGATCACCGCTCACTCGTGGCATATGATTAGCATCCACACGGTTGGCAGCCCTGTGGTCCAGATTCATTTCAACCTTGAAGATTATTGATGGATTTAATTTTTGAATCATTCATTGTATCTCCGGCCAGCTGACGTGCCACCAGGGGAATCACACTCAAATCAAAATCTCGATGGTTACACGTCTCTGAAATTTTCGCATACCAAGGCGCCTGAGTTGATTTTCCAGTGATCACCTCCGACCAATGTTGTCAAACTCGTAAATTGGACTTGACACGAAAAGCTGAGGTATACACGTAAATCGTGAAATCGTAACACGGATCAGATTCTACCAATTTTTTATTTTAAAATATTTATATGATTTATTTTCTACGAGATTAAGAAACATTAAAAAGTTCAATATATTAAATTTCAAAGAACTAAATAAGGTAGAAATAAGTAGCCTAAAATGATTGCATATATCACTCATAAGCCATAAACATAATTGTTAGTACAAATATTAAAATCTACGTTAATGATACAACAAGAAATAAGCTTATTTAAAAAAACAAACATAATAGATGTAGCAAAAAAAAAACTCCCCTGCACACGAGCAGGGGCATTTCAAGATGGATTCAGCACATGCATAAGCAAATACAGAACATGAAGCCGATAGAGGAGGGATGAGAGAAAGCATAGGCGAACTGGCAACAATGACAACAGAAGCAACTACAGAAGCAACAATGGTAGCAGCGAGCTCTTGCAGTAGCATGGCTAATGAAAGCATAGGCGAACTACAGAAGCAACAATGACAACAGTGGCGAACAATGGCGGCGACCAGCCAAGACAGGTAGAAACAGCTGCGGCGAACAGCAGCAACAGAGAGCAACGGAGGCGAACAACGCGCAGGCGAGCAGCGGCAAACAGCGGCGCCGGCGAGCAATGGAGCGAACAACGTGCAGGCGAGCAGCGGCGAACAGCAGCGCCGGCAAGCAACAGCAACAGCAAGCAATGGCGTCAGTGTGATGAAGGGCATCGTGGCACAGAACTCAGGTAAAGGGAATAGTATAGTGGAGCAGCCAACGAAAGGATCAGTTCGTGTTTGAATTTGGGGCATGAGTAAGTGATTAGGGCATCGTGACGAACTCAGGTAAAAAAAAATCTTGCTGGACTCGATGGGATGCCGTTCCCACCGATTTTGCGAGCTAGCACGCAATTCTGTCGCGTGCCGGCTCAAATCGAGTTTCAGCGCGAGTTGACCCATTTTCCTGAGGTGAGATCGTAAAATCGTCCGATTCTACGAGTCAACTCGCGATTTTGACAACATTGCCTCCGACCATGTTTGGGGAATGGTTGATATTTGAACTTGCGTAAAAGAACCACCAATCGGAAATTGATTCGTGGTGGAACAGAACTGTTCGCATGACGGGCCACATCTACTCCAACATAAAAGACATCGACAGAGTCGTAAGAGGGAAAAGAGAGATCAACGATCATTGCAAAGGGAGAGATGATAGCCGTGATGACCTCCTGGTACCAGAGATGTAACAGGATGCCCGACAGCTTCAATCTTACAGTCTTCTCCATATCTGTCTCCTTGCAAATCAGCACCAAGTCTACCAACGGCCAACAGCATCGTTCTGCAGTGGCATTGGATGTCAAGAACTATCGTGTGTTCATCCAGGATGGAGGAGTTCTCGATAACCAAGTTACTCTTATCGTCGATAGTGTGTCATCCAAAAGCGCTGACTTAATCATCCTCACAGTGGATGTCTGCCCAGAGAACACCTCCATGATGCATTGATTTAGATGTTCAAGGTTCAATGGTAAAGTCAGAGATCACACTGTGAGAATCTCCGCCACAGCACCATCAATCTCTGGGTGTATCCAGTTAGAACGGTGGAACATGTATTTCACCCGAACATGTCATGTTTCTTTGCATCGCAGACATCATACAGGATCTCGGCAGTTCTTATGCACATGTTTCAATGCTAAGCATCTGTAACATTGGGGCCTTTCTCTCCTCCAGCCGCTGTCCTCACCCACGTTGTGAGTATGTCCCCTCTTGTCGCTTCATTGGAGCAATGGAAGAAACCTCGCCTACACATCATTTCCCATTCCCCATCGTCTTCATCTTTTTTTCTGCACTGGTGCCATCGAACGGGAGTCGCCCGATGACGTTGGTTGGTGGCACCATTGAGAGAGAATTTCTTCCAACAGTTATTCATTAGGCAACAGGAAAGAAACTCGCATCCTTTATCCTGTAAATAAATTGAATCAAGCCAATCATCTACAAGGAATATGTTGTTTTGATTATTGTCATTTTATGGGCGTTCCAGTAATATTTCTTCACCCGTTGGTACCAGTTAATAGGAAATAGTTGAAAAGCAACAATACAAATAAAACGAGGGTTTTTGTGAGAGAGAGAGAGAGCAACGGTTATTTACGCTTTTCTTGACATTATTAATAACAAGATACACTGTGTAGAATTTATTTCACAATATACATAAGCTATAGTACGTATAACACATATCACAATATCTACTATAGTATGCTCAACTTAAACATCAGCTATTTTTATTTTGACTGTAACCCTTTTTTTTCTTTTTGAGTAGAGACTGTACAATCCTTGTTAGCTAATCATCTTCCAAGTGTCTTGGTCAATATTGATAAAGCCAGAGTCAAAGCGAGGTCATGTTGATACAAACTTGCAGCAGCCCAAAAAAATTGAGGTAGATGTTCAAAAAAACTACAAGGAATACGACAAGGTAGGACCTGTTATGGTCAACACTCTTTGGCACCGAATTTTGGATGCTTTGGAATTTGGCACAACCGTGAAACCTTTGAGGTAGATGTTCAGAAAAACTCCAAAACCAGGGGTAGAAATCACCAATAGAGCAAGTGGCTTTGCACTCGCATGGACTTGTGCTAGAAGGGTCTATGATGCAAGGGTATAAAATGGCATCTGCCACCATCTGGATGCTTTAAGTGCAACACAGATGGAGCTCTGGGTGCTCTCCCCCTCAGCGTATCCACTGCTAGTATCATCAGTAATCCAGGATGATCATGAAAGATTGATAGGCAGCTTCTATAGCAACTGCGACATGACCTCAGTTGAGGAAGCAGGTGTACTTAGAGTATTGGAGTTTACATGGAACAAAGGCATCGGATATATTATCTGCTAGAGTTGGGCTCTAAGGTGGCAGTTGATCTCATTCAAAGGGATCCACCCTACTCCTTCCCCTCTACAAATTACTCTTGGATGTTAGAATGTTGGTATGCATTCCTCTGGAACTCAGTGTAACACCTGTCAAAAAGAATAAAAATGGGAAGAAAAGAGGGGCGAGTGGGACACATGGCAGCCTCCTATTGGACCCTAAACCCACTCAAAATTCTACCCACCTGGTATATAAAACCCTTCCACAGCTTGTTTTTCCCCTTTTGCCTGAAAATTCCAGCAACTAGTTCTGCCCTAGGAGCCTTAATCAGGAAAGAAGCTGAGGTTCTTCTCATTCTCTGCAGAAAATCAGCAAGGTAGGGGCAGAAACTTGGAGCGAAGAAGGAACAGCAGGTCCTAATTGGGGAGGAAGAAAAGGAAAGCTTTAGGGAGAAAAAAGGGAGAAAGCAACACTAAAAGAGGGGTTTCAAACCTTGAGAAATCTGGAACTTAACTAGTCAACCGCCTGGAAAGTTTTGGATGACCAACCCTCGGATCTAACATACGGAATTTTCCACAGATTTTTTTTAAAGAATAATTTTCCACAGATTGAATAATCATTTTTATATGATTGATTATTTAGCTGCTCATGTTTGCATGCTCAGACATAATTATAGAATGATGTTAATGTATTGATTGATTGAAAGAACCCGTCAGAGGAACAAAAACTAGGAATCCTGTCATATTGGCGGATTAGATGCCCTTACATTGTATTGAGCCATACGTTGGATTTTGGGAGCAAAATTTCCCTGTGATCTAGCTAACCACCATTGAGACCAATGCCAACTCAGTCCTTCAACCATTGTTAAAGGCTCACACTATTGATTGTTTAATAATTAAATTGAAATTGGTAGTTGTCACTTGATGAAAATGAAGACGGCTTATATGGGAACAGCTATGGAAGTTATGGTGCAAACTTCCAACCATCAAGTTTGAACAACAAAATAATTATTATCTATTGCTTAAGCATGAAATTATTGGACTTTGGTCAAATTGGGTGTTATTGGATTAACACCATATTGTTATTGACATTCATGCTTATTATTGAGGATATGCTAATAAAGAAAAGCATATTATTGGTGAGCCTAAAGAATCACTAAAGAAAAGTAAGAAACTAGGTTTAAGAGTTACCTACCAATTGCATGTATTGACATTGTTATTGCATCGTTGTTAAAGCTGTCCATTTATTGTTTTCATGCTATATTATAATATTGATCATTTTATGGCTTGGACTTTACATACTCTAATAAGATGGATTTTCCCCTGCACTGGATATCTTGCAGGAAATCACAGTTAAAAGGTGGTGCTGCTCATGATGCTAAAGCTTGCACATGGCTCAACATGGTCTAAGTTTATAAGCTTTTGTTCGTGGCCAATTAGTAGGCTCTTATGTAATGTTCAAAACTATATTTCTTTATGATGTACTAAGCTGCCCAAGATGGATCTCATTGAGCTTTCTATGGCATCTGAATGTAACTTGAAGGTTAAAGTTAACATTCTCCAATTGCAAAAGTTTAGCTTTAATCAAAGTTCGGATGTTTAATTATGATCATTTTGTATAATGTGTCTGCTGTGAATTTTTGTGCCATAGCAGTGTAAAATATCCATTCATGCACACGTGGGAGGTGCCGTGCCCACACATGTCGGGAAGGCAACTCATGCGCAGATAAGTTTGCGCGCTTAAGACAAGGACGACCTCCTGGCTTGCACCTTCTCACTCTCTCACCCAACTGCATCAGGAAATTGGGTTTGCAGATTAAGAGGGATTTTACGTCCCTCGTTTTTTTCACATGTAATTCAAGGGCTTAAACCCCATTTTTAGAAAGAAAAACCCTCGTATTTTTACATGTAATTTCAAGGGCTTAAGCCCCATTTTTAGAAAGAAAAAAAGACTTTAGAGTTTAGGATTAAGTTTTAGGGTTTAGAGTAAAAAAAAAGGATTTTTTTTTTCAAAATGTAAGTGAAATCCAAGATAACGAAGTTCAAGAACATATAACTTCTTCGGACTACAGGCCTCGGCGCGAGAGCCGAAGCGGGGCGGTGTCGAAGGTGAAAACCTCTGCTCCGGCGGAGAGCAGACAGGGGGTGAGGAGATCAGCATACCAAAATCAAAAGAAGAGAGAAAAACACCTGTACCAGAGGGGAGAAGTGCTTCTCGTCTGCGGGAGAAGAGGTGCTGAAGCTGAGCGGCCAAAGACACGAGAAGCAACAAAATGCAGGCAATTTTCGGTCCTTTTCTTTTGCCTCTCACTTTAAAGATAACCCTAAACTATTAAAATTATAAATTTTAATTCTCAAACTATTCAATCAAAGTTCACTTAAATCTTTTCGTTAAATTTAAATTAAATTTAATTATAAATAACCCTATTATAATAAAAAAAATTAAAAATAATATAAATAAAATGTTAATTGATAATATTTTTTTAAATAATACTATGCTTATGTCAATATTTTAATTTTTTACATTTTTCATATTAAAAAGTAAGGGCAAAAATGTCATTTACAAATAAGAAAAAGAACTTAACAAAATTGAGATTAGAATTATTCTAACTGTCAAATTTAGACAAAGTCGGAAAAATTTATAAATTTATACTCTAAAGTTAATTGAAAAAAGTTATAATTAAGGTATAACCCCACTTTAAAATCATGGACCAAGTTGAACTCCAAAATCCATTTTAAAGTGGCCTCTAACCCAATAAAAGGTCCTTAAACAACCCATTTGTATTCTTAGGTTTTTTTTTATCTGACTGAAGTAATCCTACTTTTAATAATTACAGTATCAAAAAACCTCAGCAAGACGTACATTGGCCTTGCAATAGACGAGAACGTGATAAGAATTACAAAATGTACAGTTTCATGCTTATTTTGTATCTTTTATATTTTTTCCTCAAAGTTTTTAAAAAAAATTAAGTAACGAGTAAATTTTAGAGTTAATGAGTATGCAAATCACCTCCTTCTACACCTTGATATAAAGCATTTATTTTCATTATTTAATTAATTTAATAATTATAATCCATGATTAGATTAATCATATACTTCTTAGATGAAGAAATTTATATTTATTAATATAATTTGATAATAAAAAATATCATCTAATGTTAAATAAATTGAATTAGTTATATTTGTAAAAATAGCTTGATCATGATCACTAAATAATTCGATGATTCATCTTAATTATATTTATTATTTAACACATACTTTAATTTAATATATATTTATTTTATTAATCTAATAAGTAAAATGAGTGTACTACACTTGTTCTACATCAAATGTTGTACATGTATATTTTCCTCTAAATTTTATAGAGAAAATATATATGTAGAGCATTTGATGTAGAGCGAGTGCAGAGCACTCATTTTACTTATTATATTAACAAAATAAATATATATATTAATTTAAAGTACATGTTAAATAGTAAACGTGATTAAGATCATGATCAACGGATTATTCGATGGTCATGATCAAATTATTTTCGCATGTGAGGTACCGTTCTTCGCCATTCGACCTTTATTTTTCGCGTGTGAGGTACCATTGAAAAGAGCGCAACGAGACGAACATTTTGACATATCGTAGGAGATGATCGGTCTACTGTGCGTGACGCATCAAGCTTAGAATGCGATAAATGAGGGGAGTTCACCAGCGACCCATTCCGGCTTCGATTCGTGCCAATGAGTTATGCATCACCCTAAGGTCGATTAGGTTCATTTCAAGAGTTGTAAATGTGCTTGTGGTCCTAATCTTGTAGATGACCGAGATTGAGATTTTTCGGCAACCTTTTCGGCGAGCCGACGTGGGGCTCTGACCAACCTCACAACAACATTATGGTAGGTGCTCACATCAGGGAGAAACACATCAAGTTGTTGTCCGTATAAAAATTAATCACAAATTATTTGTAGGTTTATTGATTTCGATTTTCGATTGTCCTCCGACGTTTTCAACGATTCGCCCTCAAAGTTTGATGGTAAGGGAAAGGGAAACGTGCGTATTATATTTAATAGCGGTTATGCGAACTAATTTAAAATAATATTATTTATTCATTCTTGTTGTAAAGGCGATCGACGATTGTGTTCGGCATTTCGACGGGTGCGGTTTTGATTTCGAGAGCGTGGTTTCATGGGTGTGGTAATGATGATTGGTGACTGAAACTATTTATAAGATTTAATTTCATACTTGATAAGAATTGGTTATAGGGTATAATTCGAATTATTATATACTTATCTGGATATGATATGTGGATCTCCGTTGAGGTTTGAGTAGGATGCTATTAGTTGACGATACATACTAAAAGCCCATAGTGTTGATCAATTAAGAAATTAGTTATATGGGTGCTATAATGCATTACTTATGAACTTAGGTAAATGATTTATAAATTATAACTCTATGTACCAAGATGTCGTTAAAAAGGATTATTAAGAAAAGATAAATGAAAAGTTATAAATGTCTTAAATGATAATGCTATGTTCCCAAATAAAGTTTAAATGAATGTAACAAGTATTTCTTTCTTTTGGGCGGATTCAGATGAAAGGTAGTTGAGACTTGAAAAATCTAATGTGAGGGAACTTATCTCAAATGATATTAATTACGTAACTCTTCCGAGTGGTAACATTATCCCATTCAATGTGGTACGGATTTTTGAGATCATTTTTTTTTCATGAATAATCATACTTATTTGTATGCTTCATATGTGTGCCGTCGTATGAACTGTGATGTTTTATTATGAATTTTGGATGCCTATTGATTTTGATAAAAAATTTTATTGTTCTCTGAATAAAATATTCGATTTTGAAATAAAATGTGTTAGCGTGATGACTTCAAGTTTCAAACCTTCACCTTGAATATGCATTCATGCATTATATGCACTTCATATAAAAACCTACATAAGGCGGAGTATTTTCACCTCGGAGGATTAGCCAACTCCGGATAGACCGATTGGGGTCTGGTTTACTCTGTGTCGATATAATGACACGAGGAGCATATGACACGAATGGTGTAATTAGAACAACTATCCTGTGACGATATAATGACACGAGGGATGAAATGGAAAAAGAAAAGAAACAAGTTATGTATCGATATAGTGACACATGGAGCGATTCAACGTCCTGTGACGATATAGTGACACGAGTGATGGAATTAGAACAACTACCCTGTGACGATACAGTGATACGAGGGGTGAGTGAAGAAACACTCGTTTGATGAATGGTATGGATATTCGTGTTTGATGATGATTCCCCAACTTATATATATATGATTTTACTATGCATGTGCACACAAGACATTCATTTTCTACGTTCATTATGTGAATAAGTTTCCTTTTGAAGAAAAGAGGATTTTGAATATTTTTTGAAAATAAAGATGTTGATTTTCGTAACGATTTTAATACTTGAGGTAGTCATTTTAACTCACTGAGCTTAATCCATGCTCACCCTTTTTTCTTTTAATGTTTACAGTAAAAGAATACATACACTGCATGTTTGATTAGAAATAGTATTAATTCAAAAAGGAAATAGTGTGTGAGATTCCGCGAGGAACGTATCTGGCTCAATATTTTTCTTTTGATACTTATCATTTTTTTTAAAATGACAATTATGATTTTATTTATCTCAACACCACCAAATTTGGGTTGTGGCCCATGATCCAATGTGGATATAAATTAATTGACAGGAGTTAAGACTCTATGGTTTATGAATGAGATGATATGGGTGAGTCCTTATCATGAAATTGGAGAAGGGTTGACGCTTAATGGATTTTGGCAAGCATTTAATATGTTTTGGTTCATGTAAGAGTTTTGAGACGAAACTCGTATGTTCATATAATTCAGAATTTTTGGGCTTCAGTCCCATATTATTTGATAATTATAAACTATCATTGATGCACATTAAATTTTATAAATTGCTTGTGAAGTGAAGAATTATAGATAAATGTTGTATTTGACGCATGAACGAATTTACGCATACGTCATGCCAAATTTTTTGAAAATTTCTAGTATTAGTTGATTTTTGGATCATTGATTTTCGTTAAAAATTTGAATTTAAACGATTAATTTTTTTGGTTTCACACCTTGTGGTGTCAAAATGAGTAGCTGGGTGTCACATTGCCGCATATCTCGCACAAGAAGCGGTTGGTGGCCAGGAGCGTCCTTGGCGACGGCGCGATCACTTTGACTTTCGGGTCTGCAACATTTGGATTCATTCATTAATTAAGTAGCGTTTGGATTCATTCATTAATTAAGCTTTGATGCCGCAAACAACTTGACCATTAATTAATTGCATGCTCGATCAATTGTGTTATGTACTTGGTGTTCCCGAGAGGTTTCTCTTCTTCTTTGCGGGAGGATTAATTAATCACAAAGGGGGCTTACGATCTTGTCGCCGATGATGAGATCGCAGGAGGGGGAGCCCCTTGCGACCTGCGATCTCATCATCGGCGATGAGATCGCAGGCAGGGGGATGCCCTCCCTCTACGATCTCATCGTTGGAGATCGTAGGTCGGTGATGCGTACTTAGAAACACTAGCAAGCGCACTAATCGTTCAAGTAATAAAATGATGAGTATAAAGTATCGTTCCCACGAGGACAAGAAATAATTAATAACTTCTCTTACTTATAACTTGAGAAAAGATAAATAAGCTGTTTAATGTGAAAATAGGATGAATGAATAATAAAAATATAAAACTATGATCAATGGAATTTAAAAAGTATAGATTTGATGAATATGACTTATCTTGATTAATATCACTACTCACATATGAATTATAGACAAAAGATGATGAATTAATAAAGTAAATTTCCCAAATTGATTTAACCGATATTTTAGGCTTTAAACCCTATTTTGAGATCAATAAAAGAAAGTAATTCTTTCAGTTTTTAATATAATCTATTCAATCTCAAAACGCATTCAACTGGAATATAGAGTTAAGGGCTTTCTCAAGTCACCTTAACAGCAACACGATTGGATCTCTTGTGATTTCTCCAATTATGGCATGTAAGAGAAAAGTCTTTAGAAAAACTCTAAAGAATCTAAAAACTTCTTTTTAGATAATCAAAAGATTCAAAAGAATAAATCTCTGGTAACAATTAATCAGATCTTCAAACATGCTATTGATCCATCAACTAATTATACGAAGAATTCATAAAGATATGGTTCAATCAAGAAAATCCTAAAGAACTACTCTAATAAACTAGAGTACATCAATCTAAATAATGTTTCAGGAAAAGAAAAGAAAACAAGAAGAACTACTCCTAATTCTACCGTCCTCTCTCGAGTTTCCGGCAAAACTTCGTTGTAGCCTCTAGATCTCCTTCACCAAGCCTTCAACATCTGAATTATGTCATCCAAAGATGTTCTTCCAATTGATTTGTGGTCTCCTTAAATAAGTTTTCCTGTAACATGGCTCAACAACCCAAATCTTATAAAAAAGATGGATAAAAACGGCTTAAAACTACATAACAGAACCGCCGTCACGGCCGTAAAAATCAAGTGGCACGACCGTGATAGAACATCAATTTCTGGTCCTTCGCAGCACGGGCGTGATGATCGATTGCACGGCCATGACAGAAAGTCTTCCAAGCCTCCGATTCGCACGGCCGTGAAATTCATCCGCACGGCCGTGACAGAAAGATTGAATTCCGCTCTTCATTGCACGGGCGTGACATCTCTTGGCACGGTAGTGTCAGCTGCAAAAACTTGTTTTCCACGACTTTTCCGTCCAAATTCCAATGTATTTCCATTCCCTGTCATATATTCAATCAAGCTTAGGTAGTAGTAAATCTTTTGGGAATTTCTCTATATTTATACTAATTTTTCACTTTAAATCATGAAACACCCTTAAAGTTAGAATAAATTGGCCTAAAAATTATGCATGAATTCTATGCATCAGTCGGGGTCCCCCTACGACCTGCGATCTCATCAGGCGGGGGGGACATCGGCGACGAGATCGCGGAGGAGGGGGGACACCCTTCCTTTGTGGTCTCATCGCGGAGTGGGGGGTTCGTCGGTGCACTCGAGTGGAGGGTTGAGAGGCCTCGTGAGAAATTCTATGCAGGAGATCGAGTGGGATGAGCGGACGGTGCCGTTCGCGTCTGCATCCAATGGTGAGGTAAACGTCGATAGGGAAGGACAATGGCCACCCCAACCCGATACCCTAGGATGCCAACGACTTCACCTCCGTTCGTTAGTCTGACGATGCACGACGTCGTCGCAAGGGGGGCTCACGCGGGCCAGGATTTTTTTAAGTTCTTAGGGCAATTTGGTCATTTTATAAATAAAAAAATAACGAAAAAGTTAACGGAGGTTGATGGATGGACTTAAGTGAAAAATGTGGTATAGTTTAGGGAGTCAGTGGAATATTCGAAAGACATGAGTAGACGCGAAAAAAATCATAGTTCAAGAGGGGATATCAGCGAAAAAATTCAAAATAAAATAATAGAAATATTGATTTTAAGAAGAAATTAAAACAATTGTGAATTGTGTTATGGCATCCACTTATTCATGTGGTGATTGCTAAACCAATATTAAATATTTCTTTTCTATAAAATAAAGGCTAAAATGTTATGAATGTGTTCCACAAACATCATTTTTACAAAATCATGATTCTAATTAGTATATTAAGTTAGTTTAGATGTTTTTAAAGTCATGTTTGCACGTAGTAATTAGCATTTGAGTTAAAATATAAATAACTTAAATTATCGATAAGTGTTATGACAAAACTATATAAAATTATTAGGAATAAAATTCAATATTTGAAAATATTATAATATATATGTTTAACTATGATTAATTAAAGGTTAAATATTAATTTGTAACAAATAAAAATGATTGAACCTTCATTATAACCAATAGGGTTTCAAGCAAGTGAACTCACCACTTTGTATTATATTTTTTCTGAAGCGACATATGACGTGGTAAAATTTTGCAAAAATTATAGAAATCAAACAATCATCCTCTAGCCTAAAAATTTTTAGGAGAAAAGTCCTATCCGAATGGCATGAAGAAATTCGTCAAAGTCACTCAGTTAAGGTATTTGATCCAAAATTGATCTTCAACTTCATATGATCATTTCTTCATGTTCTGTGAAATTTTACATGTTTAATATGTTTGAAGTTAGCATTCCATGGCCTCTAGAATTTAAAAATGATATTTATAGAGAAAGTTATGAATTTATTTTCATTTGTCACTTATTCTGTGCTGAGTCAAATATAGGTCCATCTTATAAATTAAGATACAATTAGGATTGTCTTAATTAAGATTTGAAATTTTGATATATTTAATTTGACATTGCAAGGCTTCAGTGAGAAATTGAATCATTCAATTTATAATTGTATACGTGGATAAATGAATTTTTCATCCTGCATAACTTCTTATATCTAGTTTCATAACATGGACATAACCTAAGTTGAATTGATTATTTTTGTTAGAAGAGTATACAATGAATTAAATTCATAAATTTTATGCCTAAATACCGATAAAGTATAGCTTCTAAAAAAATTAGGATATTGTCAAATAGACAAATATTGCGAAAGAAAGGAATCATCCTTTCAGTATCTTACAGTCTGGCAGAACATAAATCCTATGTCGAATTGACTAGACTTTTATGAATTACACTGAGAATTAGCTGATGATATTTATAGGTCGAACATCTTAGGAAGTCTTGTTTCTAATTCATCTAGAATAATAAGATTTGATCTCCTAGTTAATAAATTACGAATTAGTTATTACCAAACCCTCAGTATGGAATTTCGAGATAGCACCTACTACAATTTAGAAAATTGAATAGTTCTAAGTGTGAAATAGCATATGAATATGAAGCTCGTAATTAATTGCACATGATCATATAGGAATACATATTGATCGTGTTGAATATGTGCAATGACATATGTGTGGAGTTTAATTGCGACTATGATGATATATTGAGTTATTTTTATTTATGTGAAAGTTCGTATGATTTGACAACTTATGTTATAATGTTATGTTTTAAATATTTTCTCATATGAAAAAATATGGTTATTTAAATATTATATGCACTCGTATTATTCTCTTATATTGTACTTTTATTTCACTATCTGAGCAAAATGATTATTGATCATGTTACCCTTGTTGAATTTTTCTCAAGTTCAATTGACTTCAAGTTTGCTTTTTATGCATATAAAAGAGGTCAAGCCATTGAAACTTTTCGATTTTTCTTTCATTTTTTGTTTTTTAAAGCATGCATGTATTATATAAACATAAATGTTCAAATAGATATTATTAAAAAAATAACTTGTGAAGTTATATGACACTTAATATTTGGAACGTTATATGTCGGGTGGCATGTGATATAAAAATGATGACATTATGTGAAGGATATGATTTATATCTTTTGATTAAACTTTAATGAATGTAA
Source organism: Pontederia crassipes (assembly GCA_030549335.1). Lineage (NCBI taxonomy): Eukaryota > Viridiplantae > Streptophyta > Magnoliopsida > Commelinales > Pontederiaceae > Pontederia > Pontederia crassipes. The sequence goes on along the minus strand of CM060188.1, from coordinate 7,203,198 downwards.
TTGTATCAATAAATAATATCAAATTAAATAAGGGAGGATGTTTTATCAAATTTATTTTAAAATAATTAAATAAGATTAAGAGTTGCAATAATTAAAATTATGAGTTAATCACAGAGTTGGGTATGTCAAATTTTGATTAAGATTTTGTAGACAATGTGACTTAAGTTTAAGGTTAGGTGATATTATCAGCATTATATTATTCATTTTTTAATTATTTTTAATTATATATTATTTTAAGCAAAAAATATATTAACACTTGTAGTGGGAGTATAATGGACTTTTCACAAATGCAAAAAATAAAAAATAATCGAGAAGTTGATAAAATTGGATGGAATGATCAAATTAAAAAAATCGTGATAGTTTAAGGATGCAAAAATTGAAATTCATAGTTTGGAGTTAGATCTGAAAAAACATGATAGTTTAGGGGTGGTGAGAAGAAATAACTCAAATAAGAAAGATGTATCCATTCTTATTCCCTAAAACACGTATCTAAATTTCAGGGATGACTTTTTTACCAAAGGAAGAATTGTCACGAACATGCTACACAAATATCATTTTTACATATATCATATCAATTTAATTTAGATGCTTATATGGTCATGTTTGCGTGTAGTAATTAACATTTGAACTAGAATATAATGATAGTTAAATGATCAGGAGCGTTATAAAGAAATTATATAAAATTATTATAAATAAAATTTAATATTTCTAAAATATTTATAATAAATATGTTTTACTATGATTAGTTATAGGTTAAATATTGATCTCTAACAAATAAAAATAATTGAATCTTCATTTTAATCAATAGGCTTCCAAGTAGCTGAAGTAGACAGCTCACTAGCTACTTAGTATTATATTTTTGAATTGACATATGTCGTGATAAAATTTTGTAAAAATTATATAAATCAAACAATATTATACTCTAGTAGCCTAAAATTTTCCAATAGAAAATCCCTAGTCGAACGCCACAAAGAAATTCTTCAAAGTCACTTGGTTAAGGTAGATTTCCTAATCCAAAATTGATTTTCAACTTCATATGATCATTTCTTCGTATTCCATCCTCCATAAATTTTGAAATTTTAATATTTCAATATGTTAATTCCATAGCCCTAGAATCACTTAAAAATGATTTTTATAAAGGAAGTTATGAATCTATTTCCCTAGACGCTTGTTCTGTCACAAGTGATATATATGTCCATCTTGTAAATTAGGGCACAATTATGATAAATCTAATTATGGTTTGAAATTCTTATATATTTGATTACTCATTATAAAAGTTCAGTGAGAAGTAGAATCATCAAATTTAAAGTTGTATATGTGGAAAAATGATTTTTTCAACCCGCTTGACTACTTAAAAGCCTATACAAAGAATTAAATTTTACAATTTTTATTTCTAAATACTAATGAAGTTTAATTTATAGGAAAATTGGGATTTCGTCCAATGGACAAGTATTGAGAAAGAAATAAATTATTCTTTCAGTATCATACAGTCTCCCAGAATAAAAATCCTAAGTCAAATTGCCTAGACTTTTATAAATTACTCATTACAAATTAGCTGATGATATTTAAGGTTTAACACATTAATAAGTCTAGTATTTAATTTACTTAGAATAATAAAATTTGAGCTTGTGATTAAGAAATTATGAATTAGTTATTACCAGACATTTAATATGGAATTTAGAGATAGCACCTAGTCAAGTTTGAAAATTTGAGTAATTCCAAATTTGAAGAGATATGATTTATATATTCTGATTAAATTTTGATAAATATAATTATATTTATTATTGTATCAATAAATAACATCAAGTTAAATAAAAGATAATGTTTTGTAAATTTTATTTTAAAATAATTAAATAAAATTAAGAATTATAATAATTAAAATTAAAATTTAATCACGAAATTAGGTGACATAAAACTTGCCCTAGTTCTCGATAGTCCAACAAAACATAAAAAGAAATGATAATCGATTTTTTTTTATCAAAGTAACACGTGCGTGACTCGGAATTTGATATTTAAGTTTTTGCTTTGGGCAAAAACTTTTTAAATTCTCATATAGGAACGACATCTTTTGTTTTCTTTTTTACTTTTTTTCCTTTACTTTTTTTTAATTATATGTATATTAATACTTATTATTCAACTTATAAAATAAATTACTTAATTCAATATTAATTATTTATTACATTTTAATTCGTATTGTAGCATAGTAAAATATTATTAATATTATTTTGTTAAACTATTTTTACATTATATTAAATAATAATAAATTATAAGATAAATTAAAATAAAATTATACATATTATAAAAAATAAATTTATCTATTTATTTCTTACTTTTGATTTAAATATCCACTAAATTTTTTCGTGTAATCAACTTTTCCATCGTTACAGATTCAATCCAAATGCCGAATCAATATTTCTCTGCCTAATCGATTAATTGATTAGTTCTATTTAAATTCTACCATCTAAACACACACCCACCCAAAAATTCAGAATAGTGCTTTTTGCCGTACATGACAAGTGACATGCATCATGGGGCTGCACAAGTCGACCTCGGAAAAAAAATAATACCTAAAGGTTTATTATTATTATTATTTTCCAACTTTTAAAATACTTAAACAAGACACGTTTTAGAAAATGTCAACTTTTGTTCTCACAACAGAATATTCTTTAATGTCTGACTATAACTGAAAACACATTACAATTATAAATAATTAAATAATTTATATATAAGCGTTAAATTATATTAATACTTAAAATATTACACATATCCCTGTTTGGTACAAAAACTTAAATATCTCAATAGTAAGAATAATATGTAGAACAATTATGTTCTTACACAATTCTTCCATTATAATTTGTCCTATCAGCAAGAGCTTCTTGTTCCAGTTTGTTATGCATCACACAGGGATCCAATCAACTTCTCTTGCATGCACTTGTCCTTATTCTTATCACGCACGTTTGTCAACCAATGTATTGGAGAATTTGTTCTCACTTTATACTCGAAACAATAGTAATAATCCAATACAAAGGTTTTAGAATAGATCCAAATACTACAAAGGGAAAAAAAGATAGTTGCCAAACAATCGAGGTTCTAGAACCAATCCAAGCGCCCAAGGTCACACTGTCTTTACCGAATTTATACACAAAGACAAACTTTAACACAGGCACTCAATCTTTCAGCCTGCATGTTTGATGGACTGTGTTAATAGATGTGACAGGAAGATCGCAAAGAGGTGATGGACTAGTGCTACATAGTTTGGATTAAAAATATAATCAGTTCCAAATAAAATAAGTTAACACGAATGTGGTAAAGATAAAGAAGTCAATCCAACTAATTATAGTTTATAGTAGATACGTAATATAATGAATAATACTCATTGTCATAATCATAAGAAAAATCTAGAAGTTGGTCATATAAGCTATACATTTTGAAAATTAATGAGTGGTTAACTGAGCTAAACGTAAAAACAAGTAACAAACAATGGTGTGCTTCATACATCATTACATAGGTAATCTCTACAAAATACTAGATAGGCCGTTTAAATATACGCAAATACAATCTTCAGCTAAGCAGAATCATCCAAGTATATTAAGATACAAGCAAGGACAATAATCAACATTGTGCAATAATCATTTTTACACTTCAGAAAAGGTTGCTTGATAGCCGATAGTAATGATTCGAAATCCTTAAACCCGCTGTTAATCAAATGTTCAAATTCACTTTCTACACATGAAAGTATATAAATTATCGAGGGTGCAAGAGGCAATGTACATTCCTGTCGGCTAGATGAACTTTTTTTTTTTTGAGAAGAAAAATGATGATTACCAAGTTGTGTGTTGTCATCCAGGTATGTATATATATATATGGAGAAAAATGGAAAAGTGTGTGCTCTCGAAGAGAGAGCGTAAAAAATGGAAAAGTATATCAGCTAGCCAAAACCTCACTCCCGAAGCAAAAAGAAAGTGCGGTGTACAATATGCTCTATCTGACATCGCTCGGGACAGCATTGTCGATCATAATCTTGCACATCGATACCTATAGAAGGCACCAATGAATTAATCAAAAAACACATATGGAACCGACACTTGCATAACTCACACGCCATTGTCGGCTTTCAGATAAATCCTATTAGCAAATTGTTTTCTTCACACTAGAAGCTACTCTTCAATTATAAGAAAATAGATAAGAAAAAATGACTCGTCTATCTAATGGACAACAGAAAGTGCAACTTGGTGGGAAAAAAAGATCTTGTACTCACACACAATGCAGAAAAAATGTGTCGTTTCGGGAAGGAAATAATGCGACTCAGCTAATCTACAGTTTCGGCATACAAATATTTCAGATTATGTATGAAACGCCTACTCAATTTGTCAAAACTGTAAGCAATCAAGGGAAATGTAGTTCAATCAAGTAAAGAACGAAGCTAGGTTGTAGCTATCCTATTTTATTGAATAGATAAAAAAAAGTTACAAGAATTAATCCCAAATAATATCATTGATCTCCAGCCCATATCTTAGCCAAGTTAACCGCATGTGCGATAATATTGTCCGTGTAAAACTTTATTTTTTTAGGAGAGGATGCAAGTAGCATTAGCATCACTCAATGTTATGTGACATTCTCCATTCGTCATTGTCCTTTTAAAGCTATTTTCCAGTTTTTTACAAAAGTAGTAAACTATACATTCTCTTTCAACAATACTAAAAACCTCCCTAGATAACAAAAAGAAAACTTGCTACATCCTATACTTGCAAAAAGGTTAAGATATTAAAGACTTTTTTTTGTTAAGAGGAACGCATTAAAGAACTTTGTAGTTTATTCATGCAAAACTATTAAACACATGTTTGCAACTTATGTTTGAAGATGCCAAAGTCAAAGAAAAGCATTTTCTACACTGATTATGAGGGATGTTTTATGAGGAATGAATTCATGATAACTTTGGCACAGCAAAATAAAAGGAATTAAAAAATAACATAGGCAGAGGAGGGCACAAACTACCTTTTCTTCTTGGTAAGTTGAAGGATGTTAAATTTTCTTGAAACTGCTGCTCCCCACACTAGGATTTGAAATGCCTTTTCTCCTAAAAACTTTATTATCTCGTTGCTCTTTTTCCTTCATAACTTGTTTCAACACACTTACATGTATAACAAAATTAAACTTATTGAAATGCATTATATTCATTCCGACAATTTCTCCTTCAGCATTTAAGACAGGACCACCTGGATGACACCCCACAGAGCTAAGGTCATATATCTGTACCACAGGAACATGAGGATGGATATTTCTTTGAGAATAAAGAGATATTGAATCCGACGGCCGAGTTCTAATGTTTTCTTTATTCAAAACATCTCCCATAACTCTATGTCTAGGTGCAGTCAATGCTGCACTTGATTCATAGTTATCACAGGTCTGATAATCACTAGGAATGTCGACGTCATCAATGCAGGGAAATACAACTTTCCCAATTAAAAAAGAACCCGTAAAGTTGAAGGGATTCCCTATATGAAATAAAGTTTGACCTACGTGTAGCGCACTATTTGCCACAAATCTACCAAAGACACAATCATTCACATCCTTGATTTGTAACAAGACAACACCCCAATTTTGTTTTTCGTGAACTCTTTCAGTTGTATAGCAAAAATCATCTTCCTCCAACCTCCGAGCAACAATACTAGATACACTTTGGAAAGAATGACCACAAGTCATTACTAATCCATCCTTGTTCAAAGCAAAACCAGTTAAGTAATCATGAGTATCTGAATTTTCTTTGTATTCTATTCTAATTAACCATATCATCTTTTTCCATAAATCATGAAATTCATGCATGTTAATTACTCCCGGATCCTGTAATAGGAAAGCAAACTTACATTAGTACAACAAACAAAATCAATGGTAGAGCCTATGTACAACGAGTGCAAGTCAGATCCATTACCATGCTGGAGGAAACAGATTTTCTTGGCCAGTGAGGAAAAGAAGGATTGAGGAGTGGGTAATGAATCTAGAAACAAACAAAATCCATTTTGGTCATTAAATATATTTTAAGGGAAACACGATCTTGCAGAAGCAAGAACTATTAAGAAAGCTAGATAAGATGCAACATTTCACAACAGTAATAGCTATAATAGCATATTTTTAAATATCCATCAAATATGATTTTTTTTACGACCTTAAAATATGAAATTACATCAGCAGTTCAGTCAACCTAAAATTTAACAACATGATGGTAGAAGCAACATAAAAAACTAAAAGAAATGACAGAACTAAAAGCCTATGTGAGATAATAGATATTGCTACAAATGTTGCATCTCCTATGATAAAAATTATGCAGGTGATAACAATTTTTTGGTGTTACTTTTTCCTGTTACAGATTTGATATGCTGATGAAGTTCAGCAGAATTTTCCAACACAGATTGTTATAGAAGTTACTAGAAGTAGTTATTCAAGTCTCAAAACCGTCACCGAATTTTGAGGAAGCCACCATTTTGTTTCCTCAGTTCAGCTCATAATGAAACAGAAAAACATCAACAGTCCCTTCTACCTCTAAAATTGTCTTTTTTGCTTCCTTGTCTCCTCTACATCTAATATGAATATGCTCAATCAATAGAAACAGTAATATTTTCAACATGACATTTAGAGTTCAGTGGTTCGTTGGGCCCTTTCAACAGGAGATCAGCAGACTACCCTATCAGATTGATCTATCTTTTGTTGATTGGGGGTTGTTGAAGCTTTGGCAATGGTGAATAGGCCCAGCAACAACAACATCAATGTATATTCTGCTTGGGCATATTCATCCATCGTATCTGCATCCTTCGAGTAATCCAGGTGCAATCATTAACCCCTTACCAATGAGTACTTAGTAGGAAGGAATGATGCACGTGGGGTAAGTTTATTTAATGATGCTCTTTTGGCAGACAATAAAAAGGGCTTTGCTTTGCTTTTCTTCAAGGAGTTGAGATTTTTTTTTATGCCATTTGTGCAATAGATCAATTTGACAAAGTTCTACAAAATCAAAGTATCCTTATTTAATCTCCCTATCACATTTAAACCCAATAATGTTATCACTTGTTTAATTAGCCAAACAAAGTAAACCATTACACATGTAATTTTCTAAAGTGTTTGTGATCTCTTCTTCCTAGCTTTTAAACAGCGAATTAGTGATGTCAAATTGTCAATTATATAAATATTCTGTTTTTTTTTTCTAAATGCATATATAGGGATCCGGAAGATAAATTAATTGCAGTTCATATATTAATGCTCAAAGTCTATATAAACCTGGTGTCACTTCATGATTATACAAACGGATTGGAATTGTTGTAATATCAATATCAACCCTCTTTGGCCATCCATTTGGTTTTTATTTAAGAGGTGCATGTGGCCATTAAGTTTTATTTGAGGGTTGTTTATTGGCCATTTAATTATTTATTCCCTTTAATACATTAGTCAAATAATCTGGAGTCCAATTAAAAGAGGGAGAGGGAGGCCAAGGCGGACACGTGAATAATATACCGAAAGGTTTGGTTACTAATAGAGCGGAATGGCGTTGTATGATCCATGTAGCCGACCCCACCTAGTGGGATAAGGCTTTGTTGTTGTTGTTTAATACATTAGCTACCAAGAGTTGGAATCAACATAACTACAACCTTAAGTTTTCCTTCTTTTTTTTTCCTCCCCTTAGCTCACAGCTTCTAACCTGTAGAGTTCGAAGTTACGCATGCATACATAATCTCTTGACTACAAGTGACGAAGACTTTAATACATCACAATGTGAAAATAAGGAAGCAATACTCATGAGGATAACAGGAACCTTGAATGTCACGGCAAGGAAAAAACATGGTTGGAGGTAATCAAACGAATCTTTGATTTAATAAAAAGAAAAAGAGAGAAGACCTTGCTCAGCTTCGTTTGATGAATCCCAGAAGGCCAGCAGTCGGCCGGCAAGTCCCCTTTAGGCGTCGGGTAACAGAGATAAGGAGGACTGAGATGGAGGCGGACCGGTGATGAAAAGACGAGGACCACCAAGAGGTAGGCCAACCAAGAGGCAGAGCCGACCAGAGCTTCGCAGACTCACAGTCCGGCGTGATTTTGGTATCACAAACTCGACGTGTGTAACAGTGGTGATTTAGGACAAGTCTGGTGAGTGAGTTGGTGGAGGTGCAGTAATTGCTGGCACGAGGAGCAAGGCCGCAAGGGCATACTTTTTCTCCATTACACGAGAGAGGCCCAAGGCCTAGTTACAAAAAACATAAATTTAAAAATAAAAGGACGAACATATAACGAATATTTTTATTCTTTTGAAACGATAGAATAAAATTTTTTTTTTCTTTTTCATTTTTTCAACCGTTTCTTATTTTTCATTATTTGACTAAAAAATATTATATTCTAATTTGAATTATTATTATAATAATAAATGTAAACTATTTATAGTAAAATATTTTTATTATAAAAATATTAAATATTTTTCTTTCAATCAAATAAGATGCAGAATAGGAATATAATTAGAATATGATATCCTTTAGAATAAATTGTTTTATTTTGATTAAGAAATTCTTTAATCAAACGGTCAAATGTAGCATAACTTTTTATGGAATTTATATATGTATATATAAAAAATTTAAATTATATGAAATGCTAATTTATATTAATAATCCGGTCAGGAAGATATAACTCCTGAAGTTGGGGCGACCCGAACTGAGTTTTTTGTGGTCAAGATATTAAAAAAAAACGTGAGAAATATGATTTTAAATAAAGGTTAACTTTTTTTAAAAATTGTGCTTTTGCATATATATGTATAATTAGATAAATTAGATTCTCTGTAACTTTCTCGTTGGAGTACGATAGTTTTTATAATAATTTACTTTATATAAAATACAAGTTTTCGTGTTTAAGCTTGTATAAAAGCATTTCATGATTTTGCAATGATAATTATCTGTTTTACATTCAAGTTTTCTATCTCTTTGTACAGTTCATCCTGACTGTACTTAAAATTCCGTGATGAGTGTTCGAAGATATCTAGAGCAGTGTTTAGATGCGAGAATTAAAGTTCTTATTAGTTTTCGAAAATTAATCGATTAGATATAAACATTTAAATTTAGTGTTTGAATAAAAAATGTAATAATTGAGAATTAAAAATTGATTAGATAAATAAATTTTAGTGAGTGTTTAGATAAAAAGTAAGAATTAAAAATATATTTTATTATTTTATAAAGTTTATTTTTATATTATTAAATATACAATATTTTATAATTAGTAAATTAGATAGAAGGAAAAAAGATATTTAAGGTAAATTAATTAATAACTAAAAAATGAAATATAAAAGAAAATTAACATCAAATAGGCATTCAATTAAATGTAAAAAATAAACAAGTATAATATTATATTAGTTAATGACATCATATTTATATAAAATAATTATATAATTACAACTTATTTAGAAGGTCGTAATTAATAATTTAATATTATTATACTATTAATTATTAATTATTTTAATGTTAAACTAGTTAACTTTTATTATGATGTATAATGTCATAATGTGCACGTCTATACTTAAACATTAAATTCTTTTACTATAAATAATAATTATATTTTTAATTTATCAATCCTAAGTAAATTGTACTACATAATTAGTAAACTTATTTATTATTAGACCTAAATAAATTTATTTTACAAATTTATATTAATGTAATGCAATTCATTAAAATGTATATAATATAATATATATACCTATAATATATATAATTAAACTAATACTAAATATAGGTCTAAAAGTTGGTGCACATACTTTTAGACCTAGAAGTTGAAAACGAAAAAAAAAAAGAAGATAGTTCTTGCTGTTAGCTTGCTAAAATCAAGAACTTGATTTGAGAACTTATTGGATGAATTTAAATTCCTGTGGGGGCACATGAAAAATTGGGTGTGTTTGGCAAAACTAAGCCAAAATCTAATATAAAGTTCTTATCCAAACACACCCTAAAAAAAAAGAAAAAAAATCGCAAAGAAGAGCCCTTATTAAGAAGCATCTTGATGCTGCTTCAATGGACGATTAATCATTAGAATCCTCTCCTCTAGTAACATAGTGGACTTCTGAATCAGCAGCTTATAATTTAGCATAAGACGTCCTGCAAAATTTAGCATTTAAGATGGTTGGACCAGAGGCATGAACGTTTGGAACCCCTTTGGCTCCTCAAATCAGCATCAGTAAAAGGAAAATGTATATATCGACAAAGCTACCATCTTTTAATGTAGGAAATTACATATACTAATCCATATTGATTTGCTTTAAATGGAGTTTAAAGCTGTATATAACTTTTGTTAACATCCCCTCTGAAATCGATGGGTTTCCCATACGGGTTGATGTGAGCCAGGAAGAGCATCCAATGCTTCTTCAAGAAAGCATTTCTTTGCCTGCAAAATTAAGGTAGACAGAGAGATTAACTAACAAGAGTTTTCGGAAAAAAAGAAGAGTTAGCTAACAAAAGGACCCGCTTATTTTGTCTAGATATATGGCTTTAAACTACAATTACCTACAACCACACTTTGTTCACAAAGCAGTATTTTTCATGAAAGCAATAGAGATATTATGTCACGAGTCCATTGCATTTAAATCCTAGTACAATCTGCAGACATCAATAGAAATAGAAAATAACTCTGCTATCAAATACAGGTCATACCATAGTAAGCCTAATAACACACATCAATGCATGTCACTAACTTATCCAACAAGAACAATTGACCAGGAAAAAAAAAGAGTGCATTCCCTGCAAAATTGATCTACATTTAGTTAAGACTCCACCAACAACGCCTCCAAAGGAAGTGAATAAATAGTTGAACAGGTATATTACACCTAAAGTAACATCACACGTCTGTAGAACCATGACAAAGATTTATCATACATTACATGTGAAAAATGTCTAAATGGCCATTGCTTCAATGTAGTGACAGTACAAGATGCTATTGAGTATGTGAAGGGAACAAGTTTGGTGATCACCACTGCTATATATCTTAGGAAAGTCTTGTTAATCATCAAACATTTCAAATTTTACTCGAGGATAACAATAGTACTTAATCCTACCAAATTTCTAATGTGTCATGGTAACTATTTAATAGAAAGAGGTATCAGATGAATGGGGTAAGTTGACTTGTAATTTCATGTAAAAAATATATATTATAAGTTGAGAACAGATGACAAGTCCTTAAAAATGATAAATATGCCAAAGTTGACACTGAACCAAACCCCCAAGTCACAAAAACCAAATATATCTCTGTAACTATAACAAAAATTATAAGTATCAATTATGCCCCAAGTTGCTGCAAAACTACCAACAAAATGTCTGTATTACCTTGTAATATTTCCTAGAAACTATGAAAAAGAAATCAGTATTAGATTGAATGGGGTAAGTTCCATCTTGCATTTTCATGTCAAAGAAAATGTCTTACAACTTGAGAAAAGAAAACAAGTGTTTAAAAATGATAAATATACCAAAGTTGACACTATGACAACCCACCAAAATACATAAACCAAATAAAACCCAGTAAGTATGAAAAAAATATATGTATCAGTTAGCCCCTAGTTATTGCAAAAAATGCTAATGAAACGTCTGTGTAAACTTATGACACTTTTGGTATGAAGACAAACCATCAATTTTACAACCCTAAGCAGTGAATTTGAGTTGATAAATACATTAAAATATGAACACTTGGTTTGAGTTTAATGTGCATCCACTTCAAATAGATAGGTTTAAGTTAAGCGGACACTCTCATGTACCTCTAACATAAATACAGACTAATTGCTCTTTCACAAGTGCAAACTGCACAGAGGCATACTAAAGATTGGAAAGAACGATGATATGTGATTTTAACTCTGTACATTCCTTCTCGTAATCCTATAATTAAAAACTTTTAATAAATGGATGGTTGACACATTGTCAACATCCTATCTTTTTTAAAAAATAAATGCGTGCTGGCAAAAAGTGAACTTATGAATCTTGAGGGGATTCAAAGGGAATATAACAGATTAGCAGCTTTTTGACAGTCATCATTAACTATCCACCATATACAACAACAACAACAAAGTCTTATCCCACTAGGTGGGGTCGGCTACATGGATCATACGACGCCATTCTGCATTCGTTGATCCATGTTCATTCGATTCGATAGGGTTTTACGCTGGCTGTCGGGACCTAACACAATCCTCCTCCTTTATTCGGGCTTGGGACCGGCTATAAAACATAGGCGGAGTTAATAAATTGCAAAACATTATACAATTATGCCAATTTAATCTATTATGGGATGAAATCATTGCAAATTCCATTTACCTGTGGTTGATTGTCAATGATGGCAATTTTGAAAGGATGCCATTCAGGGTTTTTTATTTCATCTTGCCAATGAGAACAGAGTGTTACTGCTTTAATATCAGGATCATCTCCTGAAAATTTTCTTTTGCAGACAGCATGAAAGGGTTTGTCATCAATTTCACCCATCCTCTTTATTCCAATCAATGTTCGTCCACTCAACATTTCTGTCAAACCGTCAATCAATGCCTTCCACCATATATACATACATACATATATACATATATATATATATATACATATATACATAACAACTTAGAGATGATTTGAAAATTAGGCTAGGGAAGGATATAATTCCTCAAGTGACAAAGTTTAAATATTTAGGATCAATTGTAAGACAAGATGGTGAGATTGATGACGATGTTAATCATAGAATTCAAGCTGGTTGGTGTAAGTGGAGGAAAGCCACTGGAGTTCTTTGTGATAGAAAAGTATCCAATAAAGTTAAAGGAAAATTTTATCGTATTGCTATAAGGCCAGCAGTGTTATATGGTAGTGAATGTTGGGCTATGAAGGGACAACATGAACGTAAAGTGGGGGTAGCCAAAATGAGGATGTTGAGATGGATGTGTGGTCATACAAGATTAGATAAGATTAGGAATGACCATATACGTGAACGAGTCGGAGTGACTCCTATTAGTGAGAAAATGGTAGAGAATCGTTTGAGATGGTTTGGTCATGTTCAGAGAAGACCATTAGATGCGCCAGTAAGAAGAGTAGATCAAATAATCTGGAGTCCGATTAAAAGAGGGAGAGGAAGGCCAAGGCGGACACTTGGCAAACTAATAGAGCAAGATCTATTGGTGAATAATATACCGAAAAGTTTGGTTTCTAATAGAGCGGAATGACGTCGTATGATCCATGTAGCCGACCCCACCTAGTGGGATAAGGCTTTGTTGTTGTTGTATATACATAACTATCCACCATATATACATATATATATATATATATATATATATATATATATATATATTTTTTTCTTCTGAAGGACCAATCTCTATTTGCACCAAACTAAACCAAAAGCTAAAACTTGTTCAAGCAAATATAGCACAAGAAACTCACATCATTTCTAGCTTTACTTGCAGCATTTAGAACAATCACACAGTTCTTATTGATTCCACAAAATAGTACATAAAACTTGATTTCATGTATATTGTTTAGGGGATTTGTTTTAATAGGCTTCCTCTAATATTGTTTGAATGAAAACATAAGAGCACAAAGTGTCATGTAATTAGTTTCCTATGGCAAGTTTGCATGGGGCGAATAACAGCTAAACCTGAGATCCTTCCCAGTTACACAAGCCTGAAATATTATTCGCAGGACAGTGTTAACCAAACCTGATATAACACTCTCCATTATTCTCAGTGAATATATAGGAACATTAAAATGATTCCTTTGTTCATGAAAGGAATGTATAACCAAATTTCAAAAAAGAAAATGAAATCTGGACTTGATATTAACATGCAGGCAGAAGGCAATTGTATGCATCATGTTGACAACAAATGGAGGTGCATTTGTATTTCAATACAACAGAATCAGATGTTGCAATTTCTTGCTCTTAAAAGCTATCTAGCTAATAGAGTTAAGAAGTTAGTAGTCAATTCTGCAAACACATTAGTCTGAAGCGACTCAAATTAAACTTTTACAGTTTCTCCGCATAGTCATTATGAGATGTGTTTTATGCAATGAATGAGTTAAAGATATTTTGACAAGGTAAAATAAAAGGAATAGAAAAGCAATACAAAACTGATCACAATATGTGAGATGCCAAAATAATCAAAGTGCTAGGGAAAACATAATCTACCTTTTCCTTTTGGATTAGTTTGATGGGGATTAGGATCTGAAATATGTTTCTCTTTTGGAGCTTCACCGCCACCTCTAAGTTGCTTTAAAAAAAGTTTCAATGCGTTCACATGAATAGCAATGTCAAATGTACGATATGAAAGTGAACATAATCCGACAATTTCTCCTCTATCATTAAAAAATGGTCCACCTGAACAACCATTTTCGATACCGACGCCATACAGTTGAATTATTGGAATATGGGGATCTAGAGCCTTTATAAAATGCGCTGCTTGGTCATTACTTGATGGAGAATGCGGGACATCACCCATAATTCTATATGATGGTTGGAGCTAACAGATGTTTGTTATGTGATGAATCATGCATCGACATTCATTTACATTTGTATATATGATGGTTGGAGCTAAGTGTTACATCGCTGATCACGATGGGAGCCACTTCTAGAGTCAAATCCATCATTTTGTTTCCCTGTAATGAGATGAGATAGGCTTGAGCTAAGTGTCATGCGGAGCTAAGTGCCACATCGTGAGTAGTCACGATGGGGACCACCTCTAGCATCTGTAGGGGTCACTTCTAGAGTCCACATATCATTTTATGATTTGTTCCTCGAAAGGGATGAAGTAGAATGGAGCTAAGTGCTACATCGTTGATCACGATGGGAGCCACCTCTGGAGTCCACCTACCGACCACTGGCCAGTTGGTGATCCATGCATTCATATGAGAGTATTGCATTTGCATACATATGTTTGATATGATTTATATGATATTGATTGCAAGTTGAGTGTGATGTTTCTGATTAGTATGTTTATATGTAATTATCAAATATATAAAAAATGCCTGTTTTGCTATTATGATTATTGCATGATTTTCTATGTCCCTCCAAATTGATTAGTTGGTAACACATAGACTATGAGTTATCAACTTACTGAGCTATTTTAGCTCACTCTGTTGTTTCTAATATTTTTCAGATAATTCTTGGGAATCATGCGAGATGATATTATTTGAAGGGTTCGTGGTAAGATGGAAAGATTTGAGTCCTTCGTATCCTTTTATTAGGATGTGGAGGGGTTTAGTTATGTACAATTCATATGTATTATTTTGTAAGAAGGCAAAAACATTTTGTGAAATGTAAAATTTAAGGATTATTGATTTGTTCTGAAGATCATCATAAATTGTGTAGTTTATTTTATGATATTTTCATTCTTATGTATGTTATAAAAAAAATACATCACGTTTCCATAATCTTTTTCAATTTTATTTGATCATTCGTAATGAGTCGCGAACTCCGCTTTAAACTAAAGTTTAAATCGAAGTCGTGACAGTTATGATATCAGTTAGAATGTAATTAGTTTGTGCATTATGTGAACTTTTGTAACCGTTAGAGTTATATAAATACTTTGGACCGTTGGTACCTTCCAATTTTAATTGGACGAGAGAGAAATGGTCACATAGGCCGCCAATTGTAAATGGCCATGTTGGTACCCTGCTGCCTTAAACACTCCAATGGCCATACTCCAACCTTTGAACAACATAGGCAGTCGAACCCTCTGTAAAGACATGGAACCTTTGTTGACTGCAAGAGAGTCCTTCAGTTGTTGGCAACAGAAAACAAACAATATTTTAGATCATGAAGGAATGACCTCTGAACAAGCAATCTAAAAATCTTTTGCTAGAATGATCTTTTGTCCTTTAACTTTGCGATAATAATTTTAAATTAATATTCTTAGATGTGGAAGTTCAGTAGCTTTCATAAATGTGACAATGAAGGAACAATAAACAATTTCGTTGATAAATAGAATGAAAGTTCCACTAGCTTTCATTTAGGAAGACATAAAATATGTAAGTTCCACTTACATATGGAATATTCGAAATACATAAATGCTCTTCCAACATAATGTCCATATCAGAATTCTTCATTAAGAATTGTACACAAGTCAAAAGTAGAAGCACATAATGCCAAGCTGGAACTTATTTGTCAGAATCGTTGCAGAGAATATACAACCTATTCCACAAATACAAGAACTTAGACTATTACAAAATTGTAATGAGTTAAAGAATGTACATGAAATAAAATACCCTTACCTTATAATAAGTTGTAAACTATTATACATCACGTTGTCCCCCCTCACTTTGAGCATTCTGCTTATAATACGATTCAACTATGTTAAAAATGATGGCAATGATTTGGATACAAAACATATACTTATATGCATTATCTTAAATGTACATGTTCTTTTGTTATGATCATTTTTTTGCATTTTTCGCGGCTTTCTTTTTATGATAAAGAAAATTCAATGGCCCAATATTTTTTTATCTACCTTTAGATTTCACACGAAGTGAGTCGTGTATGACGAATTGAGACTTTTGATAGAGTTGGATCGACTTGTAATAAGTTCACTAGTAACATGTTGTCTTTCATGAATATCACTTGTCATTGCTTCATTTGTAATATGGAATGCACTCATGTTATTTAGAACATCATCGATCAATGGAGCACTTAATTGTAAATATTTTACGAATTTTAAGATCATATCTTGCACTTTCCATAAGTTGCTTTGCCAACCTAGTTTTTTTAATGGGACTTGTGAAGTCATTACAAGTGAATGAGTTATCATAAATTGCATGAGCCATTGCATATCTAACATCTATTGTCCAACGATGAAGTATGTATCTCTCAAGTATGAACCTCACTCCTTTCATGTAGAGAAAATATAAAATGTGACAACATAATAATCCTTCTTATTCAAATTTTTTGCAAGAAATTTTTTTTGCAAATTTCTGCAAGGTGACTGAGCACCACAATATTCCTACTTTCGTCAGTCCTTTCCATGGGTAAAATGAGTAGACAATTTTTTCAGCATCTTTATATATCTTGTGAGCATATGACTTTAGAGATTGTGCATATTATTCTTGGAACTTACAAAATCCCACATGAACGCATGAATCTCTAATGGGTATTTCAGAATGTATGCATGCAAGGAGTTCATGATTTGAAAGTCTTCTTTTTCTTCAAGTCCACGGTGGGTTTAGAGAGTCGTATTGTTTTACAAAATCAGAAAGAGACATGTTCGCATTTACAAAACCATAAAAATGCATCTTTGAGTAGTATGCATATATGCAGTAAAAATATCTTTATAATATAATGAGATTCATTGTTCGCGTTTATTGTACATGACCTCTAATCAATGCCCATTAGTTATATCAATATTCTTTTTCAATAAAATCTAGCTCTCTTCAAATTCATCTATATTATATCAACCATAGTCTTCTTTAAATGTGTCGTGCATATAAATCTTATACATGAGTCAACGCGTTTCTAGTAATATGTCATATGCAAAATATATGCTTAGTATACAGAAAAACCATACGTATGACATTACCCATTGCAATATCTTGATTTGCAAATTGGATGCTTAACATAGATGCATTTAGACCATTTTTCAAATAGCCATACAAAAGTCTTCTCTGTCTCATTTGCAAGTAAAGCACAACCAAATAAACATAACCTTTTATGATGATTTTCTCTAGTAAAAGGAGTAAATGATGTCTGATATGTTGTATCAAATGCAGTCACATCGTCAAATGTTATATAACTATTTATTAATTTCTATCATCCCAAAAGAAGTTCAAAACATCGTCATCTCTATCCAACTCCCATTTAGAAAAGAAGCCTGGGTCAACACTTATCTTACTTTGGAAAGCATATATGATATTTAGGCATTCGTGATTGAAATTGCTTTTCCTTCTTGTTCTCAAATGATCAATACAATCTTAAATTGTCATAAGCGGTTCACCGAACATATTTAGAGCACTAGCTATTCTCGATGGACCCATGCCGAAATTAACGTAAATTATGAATTGCTTCTTTTGAGGTGACATTGAATTATTTTTGTGAGCGTAAGTATTTTACCTTTGATGGAGTTGTCTACGTTCTTCCACAAATTTTCTAACATCTCACTTTTCATCTTTTCGTAGACCTATATATATGTGTGTGTGTGCGCGTGTATAGGCAAGGTGATTGTCCTTAACTTCTCTTCTTTGTTTAAATTCATTTCAATACATTGTCTCACTTTTTTGGTGCCCTTCTTTATAACACACAAATCTTTTATTTATCAATGTTGTAGAGCAAAAGGAGAGGCCAAGTTTTTTTTTCTGAAGGGAGAAAAAAAATGAAAGATGGGGAGAGAGGTTGAAAGAAAGTCGCTGCATGATCACAAGAAGAGGTGGGTTCCGCCACTGGATCAAAAGAAGAAGTGGGTTGCATAGAGATGAGTTCCGCGACGGTGGCAACGCTTGGAAGGGAAGGAAGTTTGGCCGAGCTGAATCGTTGAACCGATGATTCAAATCTAGGTGTTACAAAAGGTTGCAATTACACACCACACGCACGCGCACACACATATATATTTATATAATCATGTATCATTAATTCAAAATTTATAACATCTCAAAAGATATTGTGTTATTTTGAGAGTAAAAAAAAAGTTTTAAATAAAGAAATCAATTTAAATCTAATTAAGTTAATATTTATTTTTTAAAAGATAATGGACATGCATAGTACAATAATAATATCTCCTAATTAAAAGATATTGCATAATGTGAACAATAAAAAATTATTTAAGTTTAGTATGATTAAAATAAATAAATTTTCCTTTATAAAAGATAATGTGTAGGTATAACAAAATAAATAATATTTCATTCTTAAAAAATAATGCATTATTTTCGGAATTAAAAAATTAAAACAATGAATTCAATTTGAAATTGATTAAGATTAATATTTCTTTTTGAAAGATAATGCACAAGTAAAATAATATTCTTTAAAGATAATATATTATTTCTGAAATTAAAAAATAAAATGGCTAAATATGTACAGGTATAATAAAAGAAATAATATTTCATTTTTAGAAGATAATTTATTATTTATGAAATTAAAAATAAATTATTTAATTTGAACATGATTGAAATCGATAATATTTTCTTGTAAAAAAGGTAATACACTGGTATAGTAAAATAAATAACATTTTCTTTTTAAAAGATAATGTAATACACGAGATGATGACGACTGCGCAATATCATGACCACATATGTCATTTATTATCAATTTGAGTATGATTAAAATAAATAAATTTTCTTTTTCTGAAAGGTACCATACAAACATAATTAAATATATAGTATCTCATTTTAAGAAGATAATGCGTTATTTTCGAATTAAAAAATAAATTAAACGAATAATTCAATTTGAGTAAAGTTAAGTTAATACGGACTGAACAACATGTATCCTTTTTAAAAGATAATGGGCCAGTATAGTAAAAAAAATCCCCTATTTAAAAGATAATGCATTTTTTTCAAAATTTTAAAAATAAATCATTAAATTTGAGAATGATTAAATTAAATATTCTCTTCTTTATAAAAGGTAATGTACAAGTATAATAAAATGAATAATATCTTATTATTAAAAGATAATTCATTATTTTCGGAATTTTAAAAAGTTACATAATAAATTTTATTTGAGTCCAATTAAGATTAATATTTTCTTTCTAAAAGTCAATGAACAAGAATAATAAATAAATAATATTTATTTTTTTAAAGATAATGTATTATTCCTAAAATTAAAAAAAATAAATAAAATTATTAAATCTGTAAATGTATACATAACATTTCATTTTTAAGAGATATTATTTTCAGAATAAAAATAATTTTAAAAAAATGAATTTCAATTTGAATCCATTTAAAATTAGTGCTTACTTTCTAAAAATAAAGAATAAGTATATTGAAATAAATAATATTTTTTAAGATAATGTATTATTTCAGAATTAATAAATAGTGTGTTAAATTTGAGTATGATAAAAAGAAATAATCTTACCTTTATAAAAGGTAATGTGTAGTAATAATCAAATAAATGATATTTCATTTTTAAAAGATAATGTGTTATTTTAAAATTTTTAAAAAATAAAATAGACAATTCAATTTGATACACAATTAAGATTAATATTACCATGATAAAATTCAATTTATATTTTTTAAAAATAAATGATTAAATTTGAGTATGATTATAACAAATAATCTTTCTCTCTAAAAGATAAGGCACAAGTAAAATATAATAAGTAATATTTTTTAAAAACGATAATGGACAGGTATAAGAAAATTAATGGTATTTACTTTTATAATAATAAAATAAATACCAAAGATTTCAATCTGAATTCAATGAAATTATATTTTCGATATTGATAAAAGATTCTCTGCTAATTAAAAAATTCAATTCGAGGCCAACTAAATTAATATTTAGAAGTTAAATAATACGTTCTACTTAGAAGATATTGTATTATCTCCAAAATTTTTAAAAAAAGTTATTCAATTTGAGAATTATTAAAATAAATAATCTTTCCTTTATAAAATGTAATGTAGACGTACAACAAAAAATAAATAATATTTACTTTCAAAATAATAAAGAAATCAATTTGGGTGCAATTAAGTTATTTTTGGAATTAATAATATTTCTTAAGATAATGCGTCATTTTCAGAATTAAAACAAAGAATTCAATTTGAGTTTTATCGTTTAATTTTTTAAAAATAAAGAATATTTGCTATTTAAAATATAATGTATTATTTCAAAATTTATAAAATAAATTATTCAATTTGACGATGATTGATATAAATAAGCTTTTCTTTATAAATGGTAATGTGCACGTATAATAAAAATAATAATATTTCATTTTTCAAAGATAATGCATTATTTTTGGAATTAAAAATTATTTAAAACAGTGAATTAAATTTGAGTTTAATAGGATTAATATTTTATTTATAAAGGATAATGGACAAGTATAATAAAATAAATAATATATTTTTAAAGATTAAATCTGTACTGGGTATAATAAAATAAATAATATTTAATTTTAAAAGATAATGTATAAATGATTAAATATAAAAAATAAATGATTAGAAGATGATGATTAAAAGATAAATGATCAAATCCATACAGATATAATAAAATAAATAATATTTCATTCTCAAAGAATAATATATTATTTCTGATTTTTTAAAATGACCAATTTGATTATAATTAAAATAAATAATATTTACTTTATACAAGGTAATGTGCACATATAATAAACAAATTATATTTCATTTTAAAAGTTAAGGTATTATTT
Source organism: Pontederia crassipes (assembly GCA_030549335.1). Lineage (NCBI taxonomy): Eukaryota > Viridiplantae > Streptophyta > Magnoliopsida > Commelinales > Pontederiaceae > Pontederia > Pontederia crassipes. The sequence goes on along the minus strand of CM060188.1, from coordinate 7,181,906 downwards.
TTTGAATTTAAAACAATAAATTCAATTTGAGGCCGAATAAGATTTATATTTTTTAAATATGATTAAATAAATTTGTTTTAAAAGATAATACATTTTTAAATTTTTTAAAAAATAAACTATTAAATTTGTGTATGATTAAAATAAATAATATTTCCTTTTTAAATAGTAATGCACAAATAAAATAAAAAATTTCCTTTCTAAAGGATCACGTACAAGTATAATGAAATAGACAATATTATTTAAAAGAATAAATAGAAAATATTTCCTTTTTTCAATGATATTGTATTTTTTTGTATAATAATGTATTCAATTTGAGACCAACTAAGATAAGAAAACAAAAATTCTTTTTAAAAACAAATTGTATAATAAGATAGTTAAAGTTAAGTTGTATATAATAGTAAAATATGTACAATATAAAATTAAATGAAATTATTTTTCAAAATAAGTAAAATTCCCTTTAGTGCAACTAGGGCTTTTGGTTAGTGTTAACTCAAAATGTAATTTAGTGTATGAGTTTTGTTAGGCTTAGATCAACAAACAGATCAAGAAATATATTAACTTCCATTAGACAAAATAAAAAATGTAAATTTAATTTGAGTAGGAGTAGGAAATTATGGAAATTTCATTCATTCTTTTTTTTAAATGTAAATTTGGTTTGAGTAAGAGCTGGGAATTTTATGAAATTCATTCATTCTTTAATTTAATTTTTTAAATTTTCTATATTGAATATCTACTTTGATTTTAAAAGACAAAATTTTTGTACAATATCATAATAAAATTAATTTAGTTATCAGAATTACCTAAGCCAGAGAAAGTTTTGAAACTTCCTTACATAATAATAGAATTGAGATTTCTAATCAAGCTTAAAATAGGAATAAGCTACAATTAAATATAAAAAAATAAAATTATAAATAAGAAAGTAGTACTTTTTTATAACAATAAAATAAAATAATTAAATTTCAGATTTTTAATAACAATGATGATGATAATAATAATAATAATAATAATAATAATAATAATAATAATAATAATAATAATAATAATAATAATAATAATAATAATAATAATAATAATAATAGTAATAATAATAATAATAATAATAATAGTTGTCAAACTCGTGTATTAGTACTTAAACTCGTATGAGTTTATGACTTTAGGTTGAAAAAACGAACGAACAAGGTATAAAATCGCAATTTGCACTAAACTCATATGAAATTTCGATTTAAATTGTTAAAATTGTTGAATTCATACGCTTAACACTTGGTGTCGGGTTCAAAGTTGGTTGGCGCCTTTATTTTTACTTTATCATTCTTTATTGTTTTTCTTATTTGTTATTTTCTTTTGAATTATTTTTTTCTTTAATCCCAGGGTTAAGTAAAAATATAAAAATGAAAATTATGATATATTTTATTAATTAAAAATAAATATTACAATGATATAACTTTAGTGTGAGTTCATATTAGCATTATATTTTCTTTCTTTGTTATTTAATTTCTTTGTACCGAAATATCAAAAAATAAATAATATGACAAAAAAAATATTAGACCAATGCAATATTTAATATGAAAATGTTTTTTTATGATAATATCATATATATATATATATATATATATATATATATATATACATACTTGTTTAGTATATATATTTCATATATTTTTTGGGACTTTAGTTGAATTAATATAAGTTTTTTAATTGGCAATGATGAGATGGGTTATGCATGATTGAATGTTTTAATTGTTAAATATCATGAATAATATTTGATTTGTGAGTTTTTCCATTTATGAGTGATATTTTTTATTTATAATAATTTTATATTTGCATATTTAATATGATTATTGAATTTATTAGTTTAATTTGCATCGCACTTAAGCTCTATGTACTTAGGAACCGAATGTACGATACGTCCCCCCCCCCTCCCCCCATCTAAAAAGAATTTATGTAGATGTCCGAACTTGACAACCTTGATGGATGATGATGATGATGATGATGATGATGATGATGATGATGATGATGATGATGATGATGATGATGATGATGATGATGATGATGATGATGATGATGATGATGATAATAATAATAATAATAATAATAATAATAATAATAATAATAATAATAATAATAATAATAATAATAATAATAATAAAGTTATTTATCTAAGATAATATTTTGAATATGATTAAACAATTAATATTTACTTTTGATGAAGATAGCGTATTACTTTTAGATTACAAAGATAGTTTAAAACAATGATATAATGGATATTTATACTTGAAGAAAAGTAAATTCAATTTGGATAAGATTAAAATAAATGTTTAATTTTTAAAATGTAATATATATATATATATATATATATATTACAATTTTAAAAATAATGTAAAACAACAAATTCAATATGGTTATAATTAAGATAGCTAATTGTTTCCCTTTTTAGAAATAAAAAGATAATAAAAGTTACTTATATAAGATGATAATACAATTTTAGTTAAAATAAAAATAATTTAACATATAGATTTTTTTAAATTAAAATAGAAAAAATATGAAGTAATTCAATTTATTATTGTTATCGCTTTTCCTTTCTACCATGTTTTATTTAAGTAAATAACTTGAAAAAGTAGTGTAGCAATGTTTAATAAAAAAATTAAAATTTATTTCAAAAATATAAATTAAAAGATAAAGTTTAAATTAATGTTATCATCCTGTATAAATAAATATAAAATAAAATTCTTGGTTTGAACATAAATAACTCTTTTTAATGTTTAGAGAATAAATAATGCAATATATATATATATATATATATATTGGGTGAAACCTGGTGAATGCCCTAATTTGGGCCGTCCGTTTTATATGATCCAGATTATTTCACATTTTTTCCCTCTCTCTACTCCCCCATGCTCTCTCTTCTTTGTGATCTCTTTGTGCCAGCTAGGAGCGTGGTCGACAGTGGGACGACAACGGACGGCTCTCGGCGCAAGTGTCACAGGGTCATTTTTCGTTTAACCCCGTGCAACGTCTAGACGTGTCCACTGTCTAGAGAAACTCTTTTGTTGCGCTTTGCGAAAACTTTCTTATGCCACTTTCGTAATGCCACAATTTTGGGATGCTAGGTCCCGAGCGAATGCTTCGACGGAGGCGTTTGTGAACAAATGGGTGTCTAGACGGAATGCTCAATCTGTTGGGATGCTTTGTGGATTGTCACACTATGCTTGAGGCACAATGCTAAGTTTTGAAAAATTTGTTGAGTGAATAGAATGATTACAAAAGACTTCATACCATCATTTTGTAAGGTATGTTTGCGACATGTGATGTGGAAGATAAGCCAACGGGGTGCAATTTTCTAGAGTATATATTACAAAATTACTATCACATGAGTAAATCAAAATAAGTTACAAAAGTGGGCTAAAATAAGGAAAAATACAAGTAAGATAATTCGGCGGTTCCGGGGCATGTTGTGGAGAGCTCCCGGGACATTCTCCTCCACTCAAGCCAGCGACGTCCCTGAAGCTGCATTTTCAAATTCTTCAATTTATTTCTTGAACTGTCACAAGACTTCGGTCGTCTCTCGACTTGTGTCAGGCATTCAGTTTTCTGCTCCATCGAACAAGGTACTCCTTCCAATTCTTCATTTGGACGGTGAGTAGTTCTTTAAGTTGGTCAGGAAACTACCGACGGATGGTCGGCGGAGTACGATATGAAACCCCACACTCTGAATCTTTAGGATCTTCGATGAAGAGCTTGAGCAAGTTGACATGAAAGATATGGTATTGTTACATCTGTGGTCGAAGCTCAAACTCTTAGGCCACCTTACTTACCTTCTTCAGGATATTGAATGGACCCTCGTAATGCCTAACGAGACCTTTGTGCAGATTCTTTCCACTTAGTCGAAGATGTTTGACCAATTTCACAATGACCAAACATTCGACCTCAATATTGACGTCCCGTCGGGGCTTATTTGTTCGTGCACTTCGATGCCTTGTGCAAATATGCCTGAGGTAAATCATTTTTCTCATGCCATTCCCTCGCTATGCGGTGAGCGGTAGAGACTTTGAGAAAATGGAAAGCAGCGAGAAAACAGAGCCCTAGCGCGCTACGACTTTCGAGCCTCCGCTTGTTCCCTAGCGCGTGGAGGCAGAGAGCAACGAGAAAACGGAGCCCTAGCGCGCTCCGGCTTTCGAGCGCTTGGGCTCCATCAACTTACTAGTAATAGGGGAGGGGAAAACCAAAACCTGTTGGAGTTCCCCGCCATGACCTCGCCTAGATCCGAGGGTTCATACCCTCCAGTAGCAGAGATGCAAGTTGCCTTTGCAACTTGCCTGCCGAGGCCATCATATCAAATTCACAAAGCAGCACAGGTAGCAGTGGTTGACATATTTGTCACCATAAGAAGTGGTGACGGCCTATAGAGTGAGGGATTGTTGCCCTATCACTATATCGTAAGGACTCCGATTGATCGACTCGTTACGCTGTAGGTTGTAAGAAAATTATGTGATGTCGAGTAGCTTCGCCCAGTCTTTTTTATTGGCACTCACATGATGCCACAAGTAAATCTCCAGGATACAATTCATCATTTCATTCTGGCAATCGATTTGGGGGTGAAGTGCGACGGAGAAATGCAGGTTGGAGCACATCATCTTGAACAGTTTATTCCAAAAATTGCCAACAAATCATCCATTTCGATCACTAACTATTCTTTGGGCACCACATGCTTCATGAACAACTCTGCAACTTCAGTGGCGGTGAAACTAGCGGAGCCTATGGTGGAAATGACATATTAAGAGAACCGATCAACGATCACCATAATCGTTCCTTCCCCTTCAAACTTGGGCAGTCCCATGATGAAGTCCATGGAAAGATATTTCCATGGTCGTTCTAGAATAGGCAGAGGTTCTATAAGTCTGTCGGGTATTTGATTAATACCTTTTTCTTACTAGAAAATAAAGCATATCTTAAAAAAACTTCAACATCATCCTCCATCATTGGACAAAAGTAGTTGTCCTCGATGAGTGTCAAAGTGCAGCGGATGCCCAGATGTCCCACCCACTTGGAGTCATTGCACTTTTGTATGATGGCACGCCGCAAGTTATCAAATAATGGAACATAGATGCGATGTTCGTTGATGAAGATCATCCCATCTTTCATACAAAATCGGCGTGTCCTTCCCTCCTTTGCTTGCTCAAGAAAATTCTTCTCCATAGGATCCGACTTCAATCCTTTCTTGATCCTCTCGATCAGGTCGCGAGGAGCTCATGGCGATCAATTCTGCACGTTGGCTGAGGACGTCGGCAATGACATTCGTTTTTTGAACTTGTACTATAGGACGTTGTCAAATTTCACCATAAGTCTTGCCACCGTGTTTGCTTTGGAGAGAGCTTCTTTTACGTCTCAAAGTAGCTTGTTGCAACATTGTCTGTCTTGATATGAAATCGTAACTTGAGTAGGTAGCACCATCATGTCCTATGACAATGGATCACCGCGGTCATATCCTTCTCTTAAACGGCGTAGCGTCGTTTCATGTCATTGAGTTTGTAACTCTCGAATGTCACGGGACGTCCCTCCTACATAAGAACTCCTCCGATAACATAATCAGAAGCATCTGTCTGTACCTCATAAAGTTTGGTGTGGTCAGATAAGACGAGCATCGGTTCCACCGTCATGGCCCTCTTGAGGGTGTCAAACGATTCTTAGCATGTAAGCGTCCATTCTTACTTCACATTTTCCTAAGAAGGTTCGTCAAAGGAGTGATCACATGTGAATACCCCTTGATGAACCGTCTATAGTAGTTTGCCAGGCCAAGGAACGACCATAGATAGGGAATCTGCTTGGGCGGCTTCCACTCCATGATGGCTTAAATTTTTGCGCCTCCATTTTCAGCTTGCCACTTCCGATGACATGCCCCAAGAAGTGCACTTTCAGTTGAGCGAAGACACATTTTTTCCGCTTAACATAGAGCTAATTTTGCCACAATACCTCGAACACTTGCTGAATGTGCTCGATGTGCTCCTCCAAGGTGCGATTGTATATCATGATATCATCGAGGTAGACAATCACGAACCTATCAAGAAATGATTGAAATAACTTGTTCATGAGGATGTATTAGATTGTTGGAGCGTTGGTAAGGCCGAAAGGCATCACGAGGACCCGAATGAGCCATATCTTGTGATACACGCCGTCTTCTACACATATTCAACTATTCGGCTTGTCAATAGCCCGAACGAAGATCAAACTTGTTGAACCATCTTCTACTGCCAAGTTGGTAAAAAAAGTCCACCACAAGGGGATGGGGTACTTGTTCTTCACTATAATTTTGTTAAGCGACCGATAATCAATGCACATTCGAAGAGATTGCTTCCTTTGAAAGAGAACATTGTAGTCTTGTAGATGAGGGTCACTGCACATTTGGGGGGATTGTCGAGCGTCTGATAGTCAATGCACAATTCACAAATTGCCCGATAGTCACTTGCATGCAGATTTCTTTTAAAAATAAGAAAGCACAACCATAAATTCCTTACCAACACAATTCTTCTTTGATGTCCTGATATGATCAATGTAATGTGGAGATGTTATGAATTTCCCATCAGACATTTTGAGATATTTGACTATCTTTAAAGGACGGATCCCAACCTTTCTCATATCAGTCATTGCTTGCTTGGAAGGACTTGATGATTTATGATGTGAACGTAGTCTTGATACATCGAGTGATGAAACAAGAGGATGTGTGTGCTCTTCCTGAAATTTTTTTATCTGTCATTTTTCATCATCTACTAATTTGATTAGCAATTAAGCATCACAATTCTCTCTGACATCTCTTCTTTTTTTTGCATCATTTTTTACGAAGATCCTTATGTCATTCTTTTGAACAAACCGACATTCTACCAATAGACCCATTTGTTTTCCTAGATTTATAGCAATAATCCTTCCTTATAGAAAATTTTGTTGATCTAGCGTATGCATTGTAAAAATCATATGCATCATCGTCTATGTCAAACTTTATTCCAATGTATGGCTTGTTAATGTCGATCAATTGATCTTGAAGCTCTTCGATTTCTTTTTCTCTCGAATGCTCCTCGTTTGGATCCATCTGCTATTGTAATAAATAGCTTAACAATATACAAATTAATGCAAATCATAGCCACTTGATGATATATAGATTAATGCAGGTCATAAATCACAATCACCCAATTATAATCTTCATAGTGAAAGAGGCACTTCACCCTCAATAACATACTATTCTATGGACAAAGCAATAAGCATCATACATCATATAAGTGGATGAGCATAAATAATGCAAACAATGTTGGAACAAAGTTTTTATGATATGACTAATTATACTTTGATAATACAAACCTCGAATAATCAAAGTCATATATTTAAAGTGCGAGGAAAGTTCAATTCAGAATGTATTATTTTATGCACTGAACTTGAAGTTAATATTTGAATGTGTTTGATTCATATCTGGATTAACATGTGAATATGAAAATTGTAAATAAATCTTGTTAGCTTTCCAACGAATCAAAAATTACCTCATTCTGATTTTGGTGCAAAAAGTTATATACAAAACAATGTAAAGTGGTTGACCAACCGATCTAGCGAACTGGTCTACCATTTTGGTGAATCGATCGACCGGCCAATTGAACCGATCAATCAGACCGCACGCAAAATGACCTATAGTAACTAGTTTTTCGCCAAATGAAAATGCAACGGTCATATTATCCAAAGAGGACTATAAAAGGGATTTAAGAGATGCAAAATCAATCAAGAAATGAATTGAAACATCAAGCATCAAAGGAAAATCGTTTCTTGAAGATCTGGAGCCACATTGTTGAATATTCTCTTCTTTCTCTCTTCTATTCAAGTGAGTTTCATATTGTAAAAGAGAGAAACATTTGTTTATTTATTTTGGTATGACTTTATATGTAGAAGAGATTTATCTTATCTCTCGAGCTAGAAGTGCTCCTTTGTAAATAATGTGTGCCTACCACTTGGACAAAGAATCAACGGGTAAAAACTTATTAGAAAGAGAGGTTACCTTGCCTCTCGAAGTGGAGAAGAATGTAGTGTAAAGCATTCGTTCTTATCCCATTTGGAACGAAGGAAAGTGTTATTAAAATCTCTGGTGGTCTTGAGGTCGAGAACTTAGAGCATAGGTCAAGGTGTGACCGAATCTCGCCAACAAGTCACTCATCTTCTTTGTGTTTGCTTTCTCTCTCCCTCTTCTTCCTACCTTATTATAAGTGATTTGATTGTTATTACATTGATTTAAAGTTTACCGAATCGATTTTAAACTTTCGTGACGATTTTCATGAAATCGGTCTTTACGGTAAAACACTAATTCACCCCTGGTGCGTTGCGATCCAACAATTGGTATCAGAGCAATGTTGCTCTTTTTTTTTAAAAGATTTAACTATCTTTTAGAGCATGACACCATTTTTTGAAGAATGTTCTTCCATTTTTGACCCATTGAGTTTTAATGACTATTTCTTTTTTCTCAAAAATTAGAATGAAGGCATATTTGTGTTCAATTGATTTTGATATGATTTTGAAAAGGCAAAGAAGATTTTGAATGTTGCTTCCATCGATCTTTCCTTCTTTGAATATAATAATTTTCAAATTTCACTTGCCAAAATTGATTCTAAAGTTCAAAATATATTTTATTGTGCTTTAGATAAGGAAAGCTTAAATCTCATTTTTAAATGTTCTACTTCTCATGTGATTTGTCTAAGATTATTATTTAGATATGAAGGCAAAGAAAATGAAAGAGATGACACATCGGATGAAGGTGAAAAAAATTTGTCAATTCTACATTAACAACATTCGATCAAAATTTTGATCTATGCTTAATGACAAAAAGTGAGGAAGACAAGGTAACATCAAACTCCTTCTATTGTTCTACATCTACTAGCAATGATGATTATGATATTAATTTTGATGTGCATCAAGAATTTTCATCTCTTATTCAAAAGTATCTTTCTCTTGAAAAGAAAAATAAATTTTTAATAAATGATTTTCATATAATGAAAAATGATTGTGAATCCCTTAAGAAGGAAAATAATGTATGCTTAGTTCAAATAGATATTTTAGAAAAGAAAAATGATTCTCTTTTATTATCTTTTACATCTTGTGAATTATTAAAATGTGAAAACAAAATTGACTAATCTAATTGAAAGTTTGAAAAAGGAGAATGATTCATGCATAATTGAAAAAGAGATTTTGAAAAAGAAAATTATTTCTCTTAATAATTTATCTACATCTTATGAATCTTTAAAAGTGACGAATTCAAAATTGATTGCATTGCATGATGAGTTACAAAAGAAGAATATTTTTTTACAAAAATTCTTAGATGAAAAATTGTTATTTCTTTGAAAAATATTAAGAATGTTCAAAGGCCTATCCATGTTATTAAAACTCTTATACAAAGAATATTTCTTACGTGCCACAAAAGAAAAATGATTTGAAAAAAAATAGAAACTCAACGGGATATTGTTTGAAGTATTTTTATTTTTTAAAATCTAAAGATTATTATTTGAAAAAATAAGTACTCTTATGATAGTTTTCTTGATGCTAAATATTCTCATGCTTATTATAATGATACTTTAAAATTTAAATATGATCATAATAATTTTATTATATCATCTATTACTTGTCAATTTATTATTTGTAATACTCGTAATCATTATTCATTTGAGTGTCAAATTAAAAAATTCATTAATATGGGCACGAAATTGACGTGGATTCCAAAAAGAAGCAAAACTAATAATGTTGGACCCAACCAAATATGGATACCAAAGAAGAAATAAATTTTGCTTGTAGATGTCTCACGTAGAAAGCAAAAAGACATGTTGACTTGAGAGAATGAAAGCACGGTAAAAATATTATTGAAGTAAAAATTTATGTTTGTGCACATGAGATTTGAATTATGAGTCTTCATATTTGAAATGTGCACCTATTTTGAATTTATTTATTCTTGTATACATGAACTATGAAATTGAAATGATACTTGTTTTTGCTCATATGGCATAAGAATTTCTCGCTTGTTATGCGAATATATGAATTGATAAATGTTTTACATATTTTCTACTACCACTTGAATATATATAAATTATGTTAGACATGAACTTCGAATGCTTTTAAAAAAATCACTTGAAATAAATATATTGTCAAGGTTCTAATGTGCAACTTGATAATTTGAAAATACACATGTTTCTCATTAGGGTGAATATTATCTTTTTGACAAATATGAGTGTTTGATTTTGACATTTAAAATTTATTTGACTCGATGTTTCAAAATTTTAAAAAATCATAATTTTAAAATCTAAATAGATGAATGATAAAAATTTTATCTTCATTTTTTCTTTGTTGATGCCATAAAAATTGAAAAAACTTATTTTGAAAACAAAAAGTTAAAAGAAGCTTTTGAAATTTTATATTAACATCTTTTGACTTGTGATAATACATTGGCAAATGAAATAACTATATGCCTATTTTTATTTTTGTCATATTTATTATTACAATTATTCTTGTAACTTGACAAAGAAAAAAACACATAATCTGATAAACCCATGTGCTACTACTTAATTAAAAAAATAACATTACTATTTTTTGCTTTTAAAAATTAAATTTAAAGGTAAGTGTAAGTAAATCTTAAAAGATGGAGTCCTATAGATAGAATAGGCTTCTTCATATTATTTTTCTTCGATAAAAAAATAATACATTATTTACTTAAAAGGAAAAAACCGTTTATTTCTTCAATTTTTTTTTTAAAAACGAATAGATACATTAATATTTAATTAATATCTATTTCAATTTCTGAGAAAAAATAGTTATTTATCTTTGTTATGCTACTCAAATTGAATTTAAATTTCTTTAAACCAAAATCCTATTCTATCTTTATCTTCGTGTCAATATTAGTTTACATGTAAAATATATTGAGAATCAGAATCATAACCAAATTAGGCATAACTACCTAATTTGTCTTGAACACAACATATTAATTGTTTAATTGTTTTTTAATGGGTTAATTGTATAATAAAGTAACTTGCAACTGATTCCTTTTATTGCCTTCGCACACTCAGCTTTCCTTTATCAATGATGAGCAACACGAATTAGGTTAATAATATATAGATCGTAAGTGAAAGGGAAAAATGTATGTGAGCCCACATTGTCATATATTAGGATGCATGCGTAAATATGACAATCATCATTTCTACGATGCATTCCCGTTACCCATAACTCTTCCTGTGCTACTATTCCCAAACGTCAAGGTACCTCTCAAAGTGGAATCCACCACCTGACATAATTAAAAGATAGATAATGAGAATGGAGGCGAATCATCAAAGAAAAAAAAAATGAAATAAGACGTCATCCACTAGCTCCATTAATAAATGCATTCCACATTATAAGATGTTTGCGATCTATACAAATATATATTAGCATTACCTGTAGAGCTTGTCCGATTTGGCCTTATCCACCAACACACGGAGATATAAAGGAATATCGTCACATTCTCGTATCACAACCAACTCCACGAACTCCCCAATCTTATGCCAGATGATTTCAAACAACTATTGCAAATTTGAAAATAAAATAAAACTGTTAATACCAACGGACCTATTTTTATTCTACGCAAGTTTACTCTGCTGCTTATGTCAATATTTTGTGGATGCATGTAGAAATTCTACTAACATAGTCAACTGCTTCATTGCTTTGATAAATTGAAAGAAAAAGTTTATGGCCTAAAATATTTGGTTAGTAGCAAACAAGCATTGCAAAAGGAAATCCATTAACCAAATGTGAATAGCAGTAGTTACACCGTGTCCTAAAAGCATATCGAGTCCAGGTCGGACAAATATAGGTTAACACGGATGATCAAACTAGATGATAATTGGATAATAAAATATTATTACGATAAAAATAGAAGGTATAATATGAAATAGTATTAAAATGAAATATTAACATATTAAGAATTCAAAGGACGGTAACATTAAAAGTTTAAAACTAAGTTAAATGAAAAACATAATAGTAAAAAACATGGTCATTTATTGCAAAAAATATATACAGAGGAAAAATGCACATTCAGAATAAAATATATAAAACTGAAGATTAAAGAAATGTCGCTAACATGATGATAAAAGAGACAAAATTAAAGAAATATAAAAACAAAATTAAATGTCCATGTCATAAAAAGAATTTTACACTAATGCATTTTTCTTGCTTTTTTCTTTTCAGTTGAACCTGCAGGTTTGGATAATTCAACTAGCTTTCTGACCAGATGCAACCAGTCCAAAGCCATTTCCCTGATTGGGATCCACCAAGGACCTTAGATTCAACTAGTTTTTTTTTTTCACTAGCTTTCCGATCGGTCAACAATGATTGAACCAGCAGGTCCAGTCAGGTCCTACATCCATGATCTCAGGATTCAGGAAGTTGAGCCAAGCGAAGCTCAAGTCAAATCTGGCATAGGATTCATTTACTTTATTTGGAAGTTGGTCATAGTATATTTGTGGAATTCCTATTGCAATAAAGATTAATGAAATCACATTTCCCAATATAACATACCAGCAAATAATTCGCAAATTAAAGTAAAATGAAAAGAAGGGTCAATGACCCACCTAGTGGGATAAGGCTTTGTTGTTGTTGTTGTTGAAAAGAAGGGTCAATTAATAAGAAACAAACTTCCAGTCCGATTGCATCATAAGAATAGCAACACTTTTGTAGCCAAGTAGAAAAAAGAATTGTTTCATATATCATACTAAAGCATGGGGTGTTTGCTGATTTCACCAATAACACATGAAAGGTAACAAATCCAAGCATCTGGGTTGCAATGGTAAATAAGATCTATCATGCGACAAAGATGGATGTCATGACGACATCAATGGAAGATACAAAATTGAGAAACAATTATAATGTTAAATCATAATAATAAATAAGCAATCTAAAAAGACTCCAGCAATTCATTAAAAAAAAAAGACTCCAGCAATATGGACCCAAGAATGTCTACATTTCCCTTTCAAGCTTAACGAAACCAATAAGTGGCCAATAAATACAACTAATAATAAGAAGAAAGGTATCACTTCAAAAAAGTCAACAAAATAATGTACCTCCAAGAAACTTTGAACATTTCTACCATCCACTTGTATTATAACATCACTCTGCTTTATCCCAGCAGAATCAGCTGGGGATCCTGGTATGACCTATTCAAGTTCATCAAATTATACCAAGAGTCCAGTTAGTAGTTTTTATCAGTAAATAAATTAAACAAATCACATATAAGAGTTAACAGTAGCCTGTAGACGTAGATGTTGGCAGGAATCTGTGTTAAAAAGTTTGAACTTTGTTCTTTACTTTGATGAATTTTTTAGGGGTTTTACTTTGTATTTCTTAGCTGTCGGTTGTTCTATTAATTTCCACTAAAACAACAAAAACAAAGGCCTACTTTATTGCTCTTGGCACATTGAAACATGAATTACATGGAACTATTAAGACAAATATCCTTTTCGGTAACACTATGGTAACTTTCTAGAGTTAAGGCTAAAGATTGTCAAATGACCTGAGAGTTACCATATTTGATCTTGTTTGGTATTTCTTTGTTATTACACATGTGGATCCTGTTTCTGTTATTCCACATGTGCGGATAAAGTTTTTTTTTAAGATCGTTAAATCATTTCATTTTTGCATCAGTATGCATCGTCTTGCAGTTAGAATAAGCCATTTGCTTCATTAAATGCATCTTAAACGAATTGCATCTGACATCCATTGCATGAAGGCATATTCTACCCTTTGCTGTAATGTGCCTAATCTCTTTAACAGCCATGAGATAAATGGACATAATACCATCTAGAGACCTGAGTTCAAATGACAGCATACCTCTTCAACAATGACACCTTTCAAGGCCTTCGGAAACTTTTGAAGGATTTTCTCCAAAATGTCTAGGGGAGCAGCATAAAGATTAGCCATTTCCATCCCAAGCCAAGGGCGACGTGATTTCCTGTGACAGGAGTATTAGTCTTAATAGATTATAAGATATCAAGTGCTTAGATTTTCTGTAGGTGTAAATAGGGATCAGATTTTACTGCTAATGATGGAATCAAGGCTTCCGCATATTCATGCTCAAGACTCACAACAAGAAGTCCAAAGAAAATCAACCATGGAGAGGATTGCATCACAATTCAGTAAGCATAACAGGATGTGCTATTAATTGACCTAAATGCTCAAGTCGTTAATAAAATGAAAAATATGTAATGTTTATAATCTTAGCACCTCATCTCATGTGTGTGTTGATAAATTTGGCCAAGCCCAATCCATCACATAAAATATTTTCCAAATACAAGTTCTATTAGGATTAAAAATCAATATTGTAGTGTCCTAAAACTTCAACCTTTAGGATTAACAACATATATATATTTACAATCTCAACACTTGTAATTATAGTAACTATTATCTGAATTATAAGTTCTCATTAATTTGTGTTTACAGATTTAATCTACTCCTATACTTTTAAGTCATGAAATTCTAAAACTAATCCTGATCCCTTTGGTATTTAGATTTCAAAATAAAGCTGAAAGGCAAGTGGTGCTTTAGTAGACTTTTAAGAAAAAAATTAATATCTACATAACAAACAAAGGGCTAAATATGGCTACAACTCCATGCAGAACTGGGAATCATAAAAAGGCATACAAAAGCCACCAACTTAAATTATCAATCAAACTAATTCTAAACAGCTATGCTGCCAGACTCCAGAGAATAAAATGAAATAAAAAAATGGCAAAGATAAGCAGGATATATGATATTAGGCCTTACTTCTGAGTTTTTTTATATTATTACTGTTTTCATATCTAATAAAACATCAGTTGATGATATCTGGGAGTGAGGTTTTGGATAGCTAATTCAAAACTCTTCTTTTGATGCTTTATCTCCCACAGTAATACACAGTGATGGCACCACAATTTGGTAGCCATCCTTTTGCCTCTCAAAAAAAAAAAAAAAAGAAAGTTGATGATCCTGTGATGAAAGACAAGTATGGTTCACAATAAAGTTGTGAATTCCTATTTCCTAAATTCCATAAAACATATTCAACACAAATGACGTTAGTTGGTTACAAATGCATCAAGAATCCCAACGACTAATCACATTAACTTAATGCATTAATTGCCTCAACTACCAAACAACCAATTATTAATAGACATAGAGGGCAGCAGGGATAGTGTTCACATCAAATCTAAGGGATGATAAAAGTAAATAATTTGAAATTTGCACCAATCTTGTAGATGAAAGCCAATGGGAAATAAAAGCTACAGCGCAGAATGTGTTCGATAGAAGGGACCTCATACAATTTTTTTATTTAGGGTCAGTTAGACAACGAGACATTGTGCATTCTTTAGAAACTATTGAAGAAATGAGAATTTAGGATAGTACTAGCAATGGCAGAAATAAAAATATGGCACCAGTACGCATCTTGCATCCTATAAAATGTTTTTTTTGAAGGAAAAACGAGTACAACTGTTGGGCAATCATCCATTTTGTATTAGAAAAACAGTAATGCATCACTGCATCCTATGACAATATGACAAATACAGTAAGAAAATCTTTATCAAATGATAAAAGTATTGGATTGTGGAATAATAGTGGCAAGGATTTGGACAATACCCAGATTTCTTGAAATGCTCCCACCATTTGTAAGCTACATTGATTGGCAAGAATGCAGCATAAGGGAGACTATGGAAGCAAATGCCAATGACCTCTCCATAACGGTTGATAAGTGGACCTCCAGTACCACACTACAACAAAGAAGGAAAAGAAACAACCGCAAAATTACTATTCAATAGCTAACTTTTTACTACAGAGCTAACATACAGTACCCATACATAAAATATGAATATCATTTTAAACATTTAGGCAACATGTTCCACTGGTTCTCGATCAAAGTATAATGTGAAAGTGAGATGAACAAAGCTAATGACTACCAAAGTAAAAGATAAGCATGAGGGAAAAGTGATTTACTCTTGTAATTCTGCAACTCGAGTTGAAAAGCTCTTTACAATCATAATCACAGCGATTCAGGCTAAAATGATTGGCCAAAAAAATAGATCAACCATCAAAATTTTGGAAAAAGAAAAACTTGATAACTAATAGGAAAGATGGGGATAACAATGTCCAACTTGCAAGTGTTACTGTGTTTCAATATTTGCACAATGTGTTGCAGAAACTTACGTAGTAAATGCAAAAGCATAAAGATTTCATAACCAAATAACTAATTAAAACACTTATTAATAAAGACCTAGAAAGGCAATTATTGGAACTTAATGTTTTTCATATTGATACCACCCATAACCCGTGCATAGGCATTCTTTGCCTTTTAAATATAACCTATGCATCACCTTTGCTTAAGGATAATATTTTTCTATATCTTTTAAAAGAGAAACGATGATTGTTTTAATAGAGAAATATCTAGTCCAGAAAGGCAACACAAAGCAGAAGAATAAGTACGAATATCGAAGACAACATCCACAGATCATCTTGAAAATTAAAATGATAATGAGAATATTCAAGTTTTAAAAAAATGATCCAATATACAATATAGTAAAATGTTCTATAGTTATTAAGTTTTATTACAACTTACATGACCTAGTTAAAGTTGACGAAGTTTCAAGAAAATATTAATTGCCTCATCCAATGCATAGGGATTAACTCTTATTGCTCCTTAAAACATCACAAGGCATCTAATAGTCCCTCAGTGTATACAGGAACTAAATATTATACAAGTTATTTGTATCTAATCTAAAGAATACTTTGGCTGGCATAATCTACCCCATTTTCTGTCAACATATTCTATTAAAGACAACAGCAATATTAAAACATATCCTAAATTGATAAAAATAATAATAACATATTAGTATTCAGTTACAACAACAACAACAACAACAAAGCCTTATCCCACTAGGTGGGGTCGGCTACATGGATCATACGACGCCATTCCGCTATTCGTTGATCCATGTTCATAAGATTCGACAGGATTTTACGCTGGCTGTCGGGGCCTAACACAACCCTCCTCCTTTATCCGGGCTTGGGACCGGCTATAAAACATAGGCGGATTAGTATTCAGTTAATCCTAAAAAATTAATATACCTTACACTTGGAACATAAAAGCTTTCTCCATTTAAAGGATTCATTAAATACAAGATTTGAACATCCATTGCGTTTTCTTTCTTTGGTATTTTGCATGTGCACTACTTTATTCATAAAAAGTATTACTTCTTTTTACACCTCATGAACTTATCATCTTAATAAACTTATACTTTTTAAGGAAAGAATTGCCGCAAGTTGATATTCAGTCAAACAATATCACCAACCTAAATTTGCCAGGGGCAGCCATAATGTCATATGGATCCACAAGAAAACGGCCGAGAGCAATAACTGGATCTCCAGGAAGAACATTATTCGAAACTGAATGTGGACGCAATTGAAATGAGTTTTCACCAACAACTTGATGATGGCCCGGATCAATTGTGACAGAATCATTGACATATGCCAATGATGCAATTTGGAGTGGAGAGTCAGATTGGATCTTGATAGTAGCAATATTGTAGTGAAGATCGTATCCCTCAATTTGACCATCGAATGACTTTCCATTTGATAGATGTACAACAACCTACATAAACAGTCATAATTGTCAACTCACTCATCTCTGATCTCCTCCAAAAAAAAGAACAAATTTGATTGCAAACAAGAAGCATCAATCAGAATGAAAAAGACAATATGTTAAATAAGTGACTACACAAATAAAAAAATTCAACAGAAATAAACTAACCTTTAAATCGTTTGCTATGGAATATCCACCTTCAGGGCCTCTAAGGAGACTTGCAGAAGTTAAGATAATACCATAGGTGTTATAACTTTCTATAATAGTTCCAGAACCTTGAAATAAATGTTCTTCACCTGAGAATGATTGATAATGAAATTAAAATAACAACAAAAACAATAATATAAAGTGGTCATGTTAATGATGATACTAATAATGAAAGGGAGAAAATTAAGTCCTGAAGAAAGAAAGCAAACAAAGAAGCAAGGAAGAAAACAGATAAATAAAAACTATCATGGATAACCTGAGTATGATTGAAGACTGACGATTGATGGAGAAACTCTTAAAGCGATCATTTTAGTATAAATATCTATGTGCTCATTTCTATCATGTGTACAAAATGGCTTCTGCTTCAGACGATGAGTCTCAAGAAAATTTATATCGTCAATGCCTGCAAAAAAAATTAAAAGTAAGCATGAAAATAAATTCACAAGATGACAAATATATTAGAGGGTAACAAAAGGATGAGACAACCCAAAGCAATTTATAATATGGACATAATATGATATACTTGACAAGATTACCCTCTTGAATATTAAGTGAAAAGTTTATTTCATAGTTCAATTCCATTTTCAAAACAAGAAGACCTTTTGTAAAGAGAGAGAAACAAAACTACTATATGCGATCTGAAATTTCCACATCAGTGTTTTGTTGAAAGAAACTTCTAGAAAAGAAAAAAAAGTGTTTCAATTGAACAAATTGACATGGCTGCAATTTGGAACTGATGAGTAATATAATACTTGTGTTTAAATCTGTTTAATCAAAGATGGTTTATGAATTTAAAAAAAACGATCAAAGGAAAAGATGTAGCACTTCTATATGAGCAAATGAAGTTTAATTTGTTTCTCACAATTAACAACTAAAAATGACTTTCAATGCTTGTTTCGGCTGTGGCCTCAATTCGGATGCAAGAGCGAGGGTGGTTTTCGGTGCAACTAGTTTTCTATGCCTGTTTACTATGCCTTAATTGGGATGCAAGAGTGAGGGGGGCTTCGGTGCAACGCACTGAGATAATGAAGTTTTTTTTATTTAGTGTGGTGTGAGGCTGTCATTTTCTTTTCTTGGCCTTTTGCTGGCCTCTCTATCAAACTTTCTTGTAACTCCTACTATTATTAATGGAACTTTTGGATGACTACCATCTTGCTAGTCATCCTTTCCCGTTTAAAAAAAAACAACTAAAAATGACTTACTGTTTGTGCAGGGTTTTGTTTCTTTGAGAGAAAATATATCAAATAGGAAATGAAATATCGACAGGTAATATCTGTCAAAATATGAGTGTATCCAAAATTTAGCTGGAAAATACATCACACTTCAAAAAATGAATGTATTCACCGAAAACTCACTATATGAGTCCTTTCGAGCCCTAGTCCAGGGATTAAAAAAATCATCTCCCATTTCAAAAGAAAGATTAAAACCATCATGCCACTTCCTTCTTTGACCATCAGCATTCATAATTTACCTACAAAATGTAAAAAACATTAATTAAAGTATAAGCATAAACTCATATATCTTGATCTAAAGCATGAAACACAAAATAAATATTGGTATTGTGAAGCAATATATATTTATTTCAACCTTTATCCTTCTATATCCTGTAAAGAAAATTTTGAATAAAAAAAGGATGTCTACCAAGGGTTGTAAACGATTTTAATTATTAAATTAATAAGGACAATTACACCACTACAGTGAGTAAAATAAAGACGACAGGGCCCCCTAATCAACAGCCCACAGTTTTGCTTTTGTTGTTACAAACAAACAAACAAAGGGCTATTTATGCTTTTGTTCTCAATAATAACAACAAGACAGCAAATAAAAGTACGAACAGACACTCACAATCAATACACTGGGTAGATTTTACTTCACAATATACATGAACTAGAGTATACGTAGCACATATCATAGTACATGAAATATTACGCTCAACCTGAAGGTCGGCTATTTTTTTTTTTTGTTGTTGTTGTTATTTTGACTGTACAACCCCCGTTAGATAATCATCCTCCAAGTGTTCAATGTTGGATAAAACCAGAGTTTAGGAATTAAGCTTTAGGGTTTATGGTAAGAAAAACAGGAAAATCTCTTCCCGAATGCAAGTGGAATCCAAAGCAATGAAGTTAAAGAACGAGCATACAACTTTTCCTGGTTTAGAACTACCGACCCAGGCGCGCGAGCGGGAGGAGCGGAGCGGTGTCGAAGGTCAAAACCTCTATTCCCGCGGAGGAGGGGGCGGAGATCAGCATACAAAAATCAAAAGAAGAGAGAAAAGCACCTGTGACAAAAGACAACCAGAGGAGGGCGGCCGCCCGAAGAGGAGCTGCTGGCGAGCGAAAGAGACGAGGCGACGAAGCGCAGGCAATTTTCCTTTCTTTTTCGTTCTCCTTTTGAAACTCCACACTTTAAAACCATGGGCCAAGTTGGACTCCCAAAAACCCATCGATTTTGAAGTGGGCCTGTAGCCCGATAAAAAAACTACTGTCCACTTAAGCAAGTCTTATAACATTTTTATTTTTTCTAACTTTAATAATTACATGATCACAAAACTTCAGCAAGAATTATATTTGGCCATGTGATAAAAGATCACGTGGTAAGAGTTATGAAATGTATGGCTGGATGAGAGTAAGATTAGATAAATAAACTTTGATGAAAAGATTCGAGAGGGAGGGAGCAGGGGCTCCCAAACAAATTCGATTTGATCCGTTCAAATTTGAGCGGATCGAGCCTCTTTGAAAAAGTAAATTTAATTCAATCCAACCCGAGTCGAGTACCTGATCATTATTTTTTAAAAAAAGATTTCTTACTAATTTAATATTAAAAATATTATTTAATATTTATTTTAAAGTATAAAATAAGTTTTTCAAATATTCAAAATTATTTTCATTCTTATAATATTTTTATTTTAATATTTTTTAACATTTATTTAAAATTGTATATAAGCTTAAAATTAATTTAAGATATAAAAAAATAAATAATTGAATCTTCGAATTGGATCGAATCCACTCGGCATGAAATTTTCCAACATCTGTCCAATCTGATCAGTGACCCAACTCGTAAGATTGTCGAATTTACTGGGTCGTAAGAAAGTGGGATGGGGATGGGGATGGGGATTGTCCCGGTGAACACCCGTAGGAGGGAGAGAGAAAGTGGGATGGGGATGGGGATTGTCCCGGTGAACACCCGTAGGAGGGAGAGAGAAAGTGGGATGGGGATTGTCCCTGTTGGAAGAAGATTGAAGAACGTGCAAAACGTGTTAAAATTTATTAAACGCTCTTCCGTAGTTTATAGGCCTATTGCACTTGCACCCCCATGAAGCTTCCATTGTAGGGTGCCTCTCTGATGAAATCCGAAGGCCGTGGATGAATCAACTTCGTTCTGAAAAGAGCAACTAGTTCAATTATGACTTATTAGTGGAGGAAAATGATGACCTACTTTGATGTCAATTTCAGTTTGCCTATCAAATTATTTTTTCCCCTATCACCCAATTGCAATTGTTAATATGTTATTTTAATTTTACCAACCTTATGATAAATATGAAAATATCATTCCTCCTAAGTCCTAACTACTAAATTTTTTCTAAGAAAATGATCAACACATCAATTTCAATATATACTATTATTTATTAATCACATCTTTGCATATGAGGTCGTATTTTAACTTTTTTTTTTATCTCAACAACTACTTAGTAGAAACAGAGAACGGCACTTCATTTGTTTTCTTATGAAATCTACAGATTAATCTAAAAAAATAATGAAATGACTTGATTATTTATTTATTCTATTTTTTTTCGTAATCACTTTATTAAATTAACTTTATCAACATCAGTTGGTTCCTGTTACTTTTATCAAACAATAAAAGTGGGACAAAAGTTAAAGCAAAATTAATGCTTTTGAAATCGAACTGACCATTCAATTGATCAATCAATCGGATCACAATTCAATCTCTTCAACGGAATTTGGCCGAAATAAATCAGAATGTTTTATCAAAATAATCATATATGTATCAATTAGGGCCGACAGTGTTTCTGGTTCAAGTGGCTCTCAACGCAAGCAGCGACGTTGGCGGACGACTCTCGATGCTTGACGACGATGGCGAGCGAATCTATGGACTCAACCATGGTGACGGATTTTTTGTGGGCTTGATGATGGCGGCATGGATCTGGATTGATGACAATGGCTTGGATCAAAGATAGGGGCAATGATTGAATAACGGGGGCGAGAGAGGAGAGGACGTGGGGCGGCAGTCGGAGAAAGGGGTTGCCGCTCGCGAGGAAGGACGAGGGCGGTGATCCGATGAAGGGGCTGCTAGTGGCGCTCGTGAGGGGAGGATGGTTGCTAGGTCGGCGATGATTGGCGACGACGGCGACGACGCACAGAGCAGAAAAGGTGATCAATGGTGGCAGCTTCACTTGAGAGAGAAGAAAGATAGTGCGTGCGAAAAGAGAGAAAGAAAATGTGTTACACCCCATTAATCTCATAATAAATTATATATATCTATATTTAATATAATCTATCTATATTATATTAAAATAAGAGTATTATCATTCCATGATATGTTAAAGCTTAGATAGATATTTCTTTTTCAATTAACAAAGTTTTGTTTTCATGCCATAAGTTTACCTCTCATATATTTTCATTTCATAATTTATTTGAATGAGCATGACAACATAGGTAGATTGATAGATTTTTTAATTATTTAATATATTTGGCAATTCAAGTTTTATTGTATGTTCTCATTATCAATAATATTTTTTATTATTTATATGCATCTTGTTTTTTTTTCTATAGACATTTAACATTTTAACTGAAAAGATCGATCTTTATTAAATCTTCCTTAAAAATTGATGACATACTATCTCGCGTTAGATTACTCTCATTTTAATATAATATATAAATATAGAGTTTCAATTCTTAAAAACTTTGATTTTTCAATTCTTAAAAACTTTGATTAGATTATTGAATATAAATCTTTGCTAATTAAAGAATTATCTATGACAATTTTTTCTTAAATACACGAAAAATGTCATGTGGCATGATAATGCTCTCATTTTAATATAGTATTATATAGATAGATTATATAATTGTAATTATGATTATTTGTTATTCTAACACAAGAAATATTATATTATGATTTAAAATGACTATGTAACATGTGAAAGGGACTAAATTTAAAACGTTAAATAGTTGAGGATCAATTTGTTACTTTACAAAGTTGTTGTACCAACTTGAGATTCACATTAAAGTTGGGATATCAATGTTGAAAATTACTCTTAAAGAATTTAGAATGAGAAGTATACGACACATATAAAAATACACAAAAGATTTAGGACGTTCACAATTGATTGAGCTACATTGTGAATTGATGGTGAAATATGATTAGACGAGAGAATTTCGAATATTATAATATTTCCATATATCTTACTCTGTTCTAATCTTAATTCTTATCTAGTTTATATATGCCTAGGATAAAAATTTCACTCAAATTATACCTTACCATAGTCGTAAAAAATCAGGACACCTAAAATTCAAAATAATTTCGAATCACAAACAAAACAAAATTTAAAATTTTGTTCCAGACTCCACCTATGTGCAATGGCGACGTGGATAACATAAAAATAATGATTTTTTTATGCCAGTCTGAGTAGAAATTTTCGATGTTCAAAATTATTAACATTTCATTAATTTAGAGTCAGAAGGATAAAGATTATATGATCAAGGTGATGATTTTAAAATTCGAACATGAGACTACTAGCACTCAATGAGCACTTGAGATTTAACTATGTTACTAATTGAGCTAATCATTATTGATTAAAAAAAATAATGATTTTATTCTCATCATTTCATTCCAAGTGTGGTTTTCATGTTCTTCCGAGGGGGGTGGGGTGCTTGTTGGAACATGGTGTTCTTTGAGGTTTAAAAAAAATGAGAGGAGAGTGTGATTAAAAAAAAATTACGAAACATTTTCTTTGCATTCAAAAGGGCCTAAGCGTGACCCCTAGTGCTAGGATATCTTTAACCACGTATTATGTTAATTACAATAAAAGGATTGTGTTAATTACAATACAAGAACATTGGTACTTTCAATAAATTAAGATTTCATACACTATTAACATATTAGTAAAAAATAAATAATGTCAACTTAATTAGTAATTGAGAACTCAAATGAATTATAGTTTTAACTGTCAAGTGCTATGTTTCAGTAGCAACCAGTGTAGTTACTCTAGCAATGCAACCAAAAATTATATAATAAAATTAGTATGTACTTTTTCATTTTAAGGTAATAAAAAGTTAAATAAAAAATATAAAAATATTGAATCTATTTTTTTTTAATTTAAGGGGGCAAATAAATGTGTTCTCAAAATCGGACTCAATTGTTAGTATACACTTGCCCTTAAGAGCGTAAAAAATTGTTTGACGATTGGAATCAGACTATGACTTCTATCAATTCCGCTAAATGACGTGAAGTTTGTGAAATCATATTGGGAGCCCAAATCGGGAACCAACACGTAGATGACCTTGGTTCCCTTCATTAGTTGTTTTTTTTGTCAATATTTCTTTGGGAGTGACATTTATTTTTCTTTCCTTAATTTTTCTCTCTTGCATTACTCTTATAAAAATAATTTATTTATTAGACATAGTTTATTTATTATAAAAGATTAATATAATATTATTTCTTACTTGTTATTTAACTAAAAAATTTAATGTTCCATTACATATAATTTATTAAAATACCAATTTTTAATATTTAAATAATATATTTTCAACAAATTTTTTTCAGGATTTGTAATTTATACTTTTATTTTTATTAATTCATAAAATTATATTTTATATTTATAATTTTTCTTTATTCAAACACTAATTATAATTAATCTATCACATTATTTTTTCTATCACATTATATTTTACTTTATCGTACCCAATAAAGTTAAAGAAAAATTCTATCGTACTACTATAAGACCAGTAGTGTTATATGGTAGTGAATGTTGGGCTATGAAGAGACAACATGAACGTAAAGTGGAGGTAGCCAAAATGAAGATGTTGAGATGGATGTGTGGTTATACAAGATTAGATAAGATTATGAATGACCATATACGTGAACGAGTCGGAGTGGTTCTTATTAGTAAGAAAATGATAGAGAATCGTTTGAGATTGTTTGATCATGTTCAGAGAAGACTATTAGACGCGTTAGTAAAAAGAATTGATCAAATAATCTGGAGTCCGATTAAAAGAGGGAGAGGAAGGCCAAGGCGGACACTTGACGAACTAATAGAGCAAAATATATTGGTGAATAATATACCGAAAGATTTAGTTACTAATAGAGCGAAATGACGTCGTATAATCCATGTAGCCGACCCCATCTAGTGGGATAAGACTTTGTTATTGTTGTATTATATTTTGCTTTATCATTATGTTCTATTTTATTTAAACATAATCCAAATTAATATGTTAATTTAAATATTCAAGTGAAATTAGGCGGAAGAAAATTCCAATTGCGAAACGCAATCTAGTAGTATATAAACGTCGAACCTCTATGTTTTTTTTAATTTGTTTGTCCCAGACTCTAATGACGGGAGTGGCAGTGTGATAGGCGGGAGAGAGAAAGAAAAATACTCTTCTTCTTCTCTCTCTCCCGGGAGAGAGAAAAAAAAATACTCTTCTTCTTCTTCTTCTCCTCTCTCTCCCTCTCTCTCTTTCTCTCTCTCTCTCTCTCTCTCTCAATTTCTTTACGTTCTCCGTTAGTCGTCAATACATCCATCAACTTCCTCTGCGTTCCCACCAAAACCCAAAACCCAGAGACATCTGCCCACATCATCGCCTACCGTGGGTTTGGAAAGTGACTCCCGCCATGGACGGCCGCGTGGTCCATCGGCTCCGGACGACGGCGTCGCCGCGGCGCGTGGATTGTTTCATTTTAATGCTCGGGGAACGCTGCCCGCGGTGATGGGGAGGAAGCTCGATAACTGCACCGTCGACTAGTGTCTTGGTATTTTGTTTGCTCGTCCGTCGATTCGTTCGGGTGGTGGTGGTTATCGTTTTGAGTTGGAGGAGATGGCGACGGCCAACCCGGCGTCGACGAGCTCGCCGCCGGCCGCGATGGATGCTACGACGTCGCCGCAAGGAGGAGGAGGGGTTGGGGAGGATGCGGCCGTGAAGGCGGTGCACAAGCGGTACGAAGGGCTGATGATGGTGAGGACGAAGGCCCTCAGGGGGAAGGGCGCGTGGTACTGGGCGCACCTAGAGCCCATCATAGTTCAGAGCACCGACACCGGCGTCCCCAAGGCTGTGAAGCTCCGCTGCGCCCTCTGCGACGCCGTCTTCTCCGCCTCAAATCCTTCTCGCACCGCCTCCGAGCACCTCAAGCGCGGCACCTGCCCCAACTTCACTTCCCCCGCCTCATCTTCCTCCGCCGCGGCTGCTGTTGCTGCCATCGCGGCGGCATCGTCTCCTACGGAGACCGCCTCGCCGAAGCCCATTTCCTCCATTCGACCTTGCTTGTCCTCCACTCCTGCGTCGTACCTGCATCACCATCATTCTAACAGCCGCAAGCGCTCGGCTTCGTCTTCGGCCGCGGCGGCTTCGAACTCTTCGCCGACTTCTTACCACGTTCCCCACCTTGCAATCATTGATCCGTCTCGTTTTTCCTCCACGTCGCCCACGGCCCTCCCTGCTAGCGAAGTCATTTACCCCCCGCCACCACCGCCTCCCGCTCTGCTCCCACCTCCGCCGCCGCGGCACCAAATTGTGCTCTCCGGTGGGAAGGATGACCTCGGCGCCCTTGCGATGCTGGAGGACAGTGTCAAGAAGCTCAAAAGTCCCAAGGCCTCCCATGGCTTCGCGCTGTCCAAGGCCCAGGTTGAGTCCGCCGTCGCCTTCCTCTCCGACTGGGTCTACGATTGTGCCGGCGCGGGCGCCATATCGTTGTCCTCTATCGAGCACCCCAAGTTCCGTTCCTTCCTCAGCCAAATCGGCCTCCCGCCGGTCTCTCGCCACGACCTCTTTGGTTCTCGCTTAGATGCTCGCCATGGCGAGGCCCGAGCGGACGCCGATGCCCGAATTCGGGATGCGCTCTTTTTCCAGCTCGCTGCCGATGGCTGGAAGCCCCGGGATCCGTCTTCATCCTCCGGCGTTGACACCCTTGTGAACCTGACAGTGAACCTGCCAAATGGTACCGCCATCTTCCACCGGGCCGTGCTCACGCATGGCCGACCTGCGGTGCAGTACGCCGAGGAGTTGCTTTGGGGAACCATCGCGGACGTCTGCCGTGGCAGTCAGACGCAGCGATGCGCCGGAATTGTTGCCGACAAGTTCAAGTCCAAAGCACTCCGCAACCTGGAGGAACAACATCATTGGATGGTGAACCTCTCATGCCAGCTTCAGGGATTCCAGAGCCTCATCAAGGACTTTGCTCGCGAGCTACCCATCTTCCAGACCGTTGCCGCGAGCTGTTTCAAGCTCGCGAGTTACTTTAACACCCATTCTCAGGTAAGAAGCATCTTCCACAAATATCAGATGCAAGAGTTAGATAGGGCCGGCCTGCTTCGGGTGCCACCCTCGTTCGATCTGTGGGGCGGAGATGGCAGTTCAAGCAGTAGCTCCATGCATGTCTGTGTGATGCTGGACGATATCCTCAGCTCTGCTCGGGCAGTCCAGTTGGTTATCCTCGATGAGTCCTACAAGTTAGTATGCCTTGATGATCCTAATGCAAGGGAGTTAGCTGACATGATTCGGGATATGGGTTTCTGGAACGAATTGGACACTGTTCACTCACTTATCAAGTTGATCAAGGATATGATTCAGGAAATGGAGGTCGAGAGGCCACTCGTCGGGCAATGCCTGCCATTGTGGGATGATTTGAGATCCAAGTTGAAGGGCTGGTGCACCAAGTTTAATATGGAAGAAGCTCCCGTAAAGAAGGCCATTGAAAAGAGATTCAAGAAGTGCTACCATCCTGCTTGGTCTGCGGCATTCATATTGGATCCGCTGTATTTGATGAAGGATGCGAGTGGAAAGTACCTTCCGCCATTCAAATGCTTGACGCCTGAACAGGAGAAGGATGTGGATAAATTTATCACAAGGATGGTCTCCAGGGATGAAGCACACATTGTGCTAATGGAGCTCATGAAGTGGAGATCAGAAGGATTGGATCCACTATATGCGCAGGCGGTGCAGGTAAAGCAGCTCGACCTGTTGACGGGGAAGATGAGGATTGCAAATCCACAGAGCAGTCGGCTTGTCTGGGAAACATGCCTGAGTGAGTTCAAATTCCTTGGAAAAGTGGCTGTGAGGCTCATTTTCCTTCATGCTACATCTTGTGGTTTCAAATGCAATCCAATGTTACTGCGGTGGATCTCAGCACACGGTCACTCGAGGACAAGTACAGAACGAGTGCACAAACTGGTTTTCATTGCATCCAATTCAAAGCTTGATAGAAGGGACTTTATGAGCGAAGAGGAGAAGGATGCCAGGTTACTTGCTGACAGAGAGGATGATGTTTTCAATGAGACAACCTTTGTTGAAACTCCATCGGTGTAACAGATTAATTTTTCAGGCCTGATTTTCGATTTGTCTCATCAGATTTGTAGGAATTGGCAGAATACAAATTCTTGGTTCTGCCAATGTTAATGTTCTTACTCTCGCTCATTTTGGTGGGTGGGAAGTAGGAGCATGAGAAGTAGACACTATTCAGCACATCCTGGGTACTCCAACAGTCTCCTGCACAGGTATATATATAACTTTGGAGGAACCAATTAAGGGAAGATGAAATCAAGTCTTCTTGTCTATAAAGTTCTAACGAGGACAAAAAGCCAAGAAGCATCATGTAACTTTTTAGGTTTTGTGTCATATTATCGGATTCAGCTTGATTCTATTGGCCCCCATGGTGGATTGTTGTAATGTACTGTTGATCTGCCATCTTGCTTCATCATTTTCCTGATGGTGGATGTCCGAATTTTTTGCAGAGTTCGGGAGCATTAATGTGATCAATATTTTTTTAGTATTGATGCAATCAATGCTTTTTTTCAGTATTAATTTTGATCTGTCATCTTGCTTCTCTTTTTCTGATAGTCGTTATGTTCTTATTTCTCAGCATTCAAAAGCATTGATGTAATTGATACCTTTTCTTGTATATAAATGTAATCAATGCATTGCTCCATTCCCTTCATATCTTTCCTGAGTGTTTTTTTTTTGTTGAATTTGAGAACAGTTTATACATTATTCCTGAAACCTGCTTAGCATCTATTATAGGACCCGTTATGTGCTCACTTTTTACGCCAGACTTTTCATAATGCTGCTACATTTGCAAAGTGCTTTTGTGATTAAAAAAAAGACGCGCCTATTTTACCTTGATCATTTGGGGGCACATTGATCTTCAAAGGAAAGGATTAAATATATTCCAGAAAATAATCTCCACCATGAAGCTTTAAAGAGAGACGAACAATTAAATCTTGTTTTCCAGATACACAAAATGATACTCTATTCTCTTTTGCTTCCAAATTTGCTCACTTGTTCCATTTGAATTAAGCTAATTTCATTTGGCAGGTAATGGTGCAGATGGACTTTTATTATTGTCAAAGTTTAGATTTCAATCTTCTTGAAAAAGCATACATCCAAGTATTGTAGTAGATGAGACTTCTCGCAGGTACTGTAGTAGATGCAATTAAGCTGTTACAAACAAATATTGCAATAGTTCTTTGTATGAGAACTCCCAGGAATTGTAGCAGATGATGTGTCGATGGGCACCAATTATCCATTTTCTTTTTTATTTCTCCTCAATCTTTCATCTCTCGTTGGATTGATAGCAAACCAAGCGGGCGACGCGACCTCATGTCAACCGAGGAATATAATTAAAGAGCACTAAAATTCCCCATCAGGATTCTATCTTGAGCTTTCACCATCCTCTCTGCATCTTTCCTGTGGTGCAGAGCGTTAATTCAGGAAGGCCCACAGTGCAAAAAGCAGTGGACGACGACGTCGCGGCCGAAGAGACGGGAGGAGGAAGGAAAAGCTCAGACGCTGCTCCTGGCCGGAGTCCAACCAAATGTCAACTGGATCCAGACTTAGCTGAATTGTCCGTCTTCTGATCGCACATACACAAAAAAAAAAAAGGTTCTCAGAAACTCACTCCAATCTTCATCCATGACTTGTTCCCTCAAACCTTTCTTTTATCTTTTTATGCCTTCTGCAGGTTCAGGCATCAGGCATGGCCACTTCAACGCCACTTTGCGCAGGCTGCCGAGCATCATCACGAGAGAGAGAGAGAGAGAGAGAGAGAGAGAGAGAGAGAGAGAGAGAGAGAGAGAGAGAGAGAGAGAGAGAGAGAGAGAGAGAGAGAGAGAGATCCCACCCTGGAGAGGATCCGTCCGTCGTCGCACACTGCAGGGGTAGAGCCGCTGTCGGCAAAAAGATGCCGAGACGAGGATGCGCCAAGGCGCAAAGCTCCAACGGGCGAAAGGTAACACTCTGAGGAACTTGAAATTTTGTTACTGCTGCTGGCAGTTACGTGAACACTTGTACCGTTACGAGATCGAGCGTGGCCAATCATACGCGTACCGTATCATATATATATATATATATATATATATATACAGAGGCATGGAAAATTTTATTTATTAAAATAATCATTGGCACCACCTTTTGAGATGTAATGTTATAGGGCACATTGATATTGGTCATGCAACCATTTTCTCCATTCACCTAGCACACGAAGCACATACGTTTGCACACGCACATGCATGATGCATCCCTTATCATATGTGAAGAATTGCTGGATCATGGATCTCATCTTTGTACCCAATTATGGACACTCCTGGATCATGACCTTTGGGTGGACGCGTATAATTAGAGAAATAAATGTTGTCTTTAGTTTCAATGAATTCTCCCTCTTTAGTTTCAATGATGAGAGAAAAACTTTGGACAATACATATTGGTATGCAAGTCCACTTTTGGATTTACACCCATGAAGTATGAACATTTAAATTTACGAACAGCTTTCCATAAAAAAATAGATCCAGTTGTTTGTCAATGTTCATCATTTTGTGTGTATATAAATTATGAGAAATGCTGAATATTTATATGTATAAGGGTTTACACAGATACTTTTCTCTACTTATTTTTAAATCCAAGTGTGAAAAGCAGTACTGTCCAAACACAGAGAAAACTGAGATATTTGAGCTCAAAACCTTTGCACCGATTTATTTTGTATTTATCTTTATAATAAGCTTATGAATATAATCTAAAGCAATAATGTCCATGTTGTGTATTATTTTTTCTTTTAGGATTAAGCGAGAGGGTTAGAGCGCTTATGTGTCTTGAGCTTTGCTTCCATTTGTGGGGAGTTCTGTAGCGGGCACTCTCATCATTAGATTCTTGTCATGGTTTAGAGTGCAGTAAGAGGAAGGAAAGATTCATAGTTTTTTTTTATATATATTGAAGTAGGAAGGAATGATATTACTACACAATACTAACAACTACCATCTTTCTCTCTCTCCCACCATTAATGCATTGATGTCGTATGTATAGTTACGAACTGACCTCAATTGGTGGAGAGGCAGCCAGTAAGTATACTGTCGGCAAGAGGGGGCTTTGAAAGCTGACTGCTCACCAACTTATTTTACTTTTTGAACAGGTGCTTATGACAAAAGAGGGAGAAAAAGATATCTTTCTGCTCTCACAGAATCACGTTGGTGAAAGCAGGCAGAGAGAGAGATAGAGTTGTGAGACTGTGATTAGCAGAGGAGGACAATCACTACTTTCTACAAGAATCTTAACCACTTACCTTCTCCTACTTTGCTTTTTTTTTCCTTTTAAAATCTCCTTCTGTCTCTCTCCTGTCAACCCTGGCCAGTTTTGTTCCCTTTTTTTAGCTGCTACGTTTTACTTCATTGTTTTCGCGGGTTATTGCGTACCGTCTGGTCCTCCTTATAAGAAAGAGAGAGAGAGAGGCCTGCCAATCCTCACCTGCACAGCTGCAAGCCTGCGACTTTGCATTCAAGTGATTTTAGGGTTCCATGTCCACTGTAATCTATACTTCTACAGAAACTCCGAACTATTACAGAGTCAAACATGGAAAAACTAGGAGCATGCAATTAATGTAGTATGAATATTTACATTACAAAAGTTTTTTTTTTACATTTGTCAATCCAACACTGATGGTATTTGGCACTTTTTTTCATGAGAAATATTGAGAAAGTATATACAAGATAAATATACATGTGTATGTCAATTTACATTGATCTACTCTGGAGTATGTCAATTGTGGGTTATCAAGAGCAAAACTTTACATAATTCATCATTTGAAAAAAAAAACTGATAAATCTCTCGTCAGAAAAAAAAGAATTGGATTATCTGAGCTCCCACTATCTATCTACTCCATATTGAGCTGACAGAGCGCACGTTTTGAGGTAAAGCTCGCCAAAAAGTTTTATATGGGTACATTTGTGTACATATGTCTTTTAGGCGCCGTTTGGATCTCGGATAAATTTGCGGGAATACTAAAATATATTCAAACAATTAAACTGTATTCAGCATCGTGAGGATCAATGACGTCCTATTCTATTCAGGCGACTTGTTTGGATGGTCAAGGAATATGAATGTGTGAAATGACATCAGTTACCTCTCGCGCCATTTACTTTTTACTCTCATCTAAATAGTATAATGACAACTATACCCTCTTGTAATTGTGGAATATCACATATTCCACTGTTTTCGACGAATGATGCAATTGGAAAACATCTCCCTGATAAGATTAAACATGTCTTGATTTATGTGTGCGCCCTGTCGATCAATATCCTTAATCTATGCAATGTTTGGCAATTTTCGACTGAATAAGCAATTATTTTCTCGTCTATCTAGCTAGGATCCAAACGGCACCTTACTTTGTATGGATGCTACGCGCCTAAGACATACTATTTTTAATATTTTTTCTTTCACTTGATTAGTCTTCTCACACTCGTATATACAAGTGAAAGACTAAAGAAAATATCACAAATTCAATACCAAGGTTATCTTATGTTCATGTGCAAGTTAATTGCCATTGAAGTAATCACTAGCATAATCATCACCATTTCTTGTACTTGTTCAATTCACAAATTCAGGCAAAGAGAGACTCTCATGATTTAAAACTCAACGTGTGAGGCTCCAAAGTCTTATCATGTGATCAATTGAAAAGGAAAAACATAATTCAATAGAACTATATAAACAATCAACCATAATAATTTATAACGAGGAATTAACATATGATCCTAAATCATAATTAATTATTAATTAACTTCAATCATGGGCACAATTAACTTATCATTAGCGATCTCAATTATCATTTTTAGTTATTTATGTCAATTATCAATTCAATATTAATGTCGATTGTAATCAATAACGTGGAAGTTATTATGATAAATTTCTTCGATCTTATCAATCAATTGAGAGAGTTTTAAAAAATTGTCAACGAACACCTTAACAATGGTCCAGGTGCACACCATGACAACTTTCTTTTTGGAGCAAAATTCTCATGTTGAAGACCTTTAAGTTTCGTCTCATATTGGAATGATGGCCTAATCATAATTTCATTGAGAGTTGATAACAATTCTTCAGCCAACCGATCAATCAATAATAATTCAATTATTTATTCAATCCCAAGAACAATCAATAAATATAATGGCCCACAATTTGTATCTTTTATTTTATTTACATTGTGAGTTATGATGTCTATATTTATTCTTTTTATATATTGTAAATGTAAGCAACAAGATTATCACGTAAATCATCCACAACAATAAGCAATCAAGAAATAATTCAATAATCATATAGCAATTATAAAATACTAATTAAATGCAACAATATTAATGGTGATCTTTGCAGTCACGGTCATGAATAATGATTCGTGACCATGAGCTATTCTTCACAAATCATGAAGCATCTTTTCGTAGTCATGAAATCTTGTGTCATTTTCAAAGGTGAACACAAGCCATATGGTCTTAACACATGCCATGCTGTTGTTCTAAGTGCGATCTATGTAGATTCTTCAAGCTTGGTCCGCATCATTGCAAACCCGGGATGAGTTTTGTAGAATGTGCACAAATGATTTTTTGTCATAATTTTCATATGATTTTTGAAGTCTCTATACTAAAGAAACCTAACTATGCATACTACACATATTTTCATTTGATATTCAATAAGGCCTAGGATTTGTATTTACAAAATAGTGATATAAGGATCCCATAATACTTTAATATAGTAAAAAAATCCTAGAAATTTTCCTTGATAGTGAACTAAGGGAGGAAACTATTTTTTTTAATAAGAGTTTAATGATGTTTGAACTCTTGATCTTTGGCTCTAATACCATATTAAATTTGATGTACTAATCATTCTTCCTAAAAATTTAAATCATTAAGAAAAACAAATACCTCAAATTTGAGTGCCTCAATATCTCAAGGTGATCATTGTATGTCTCTAATTGTGCACATATCTCTTATTGTGTGCATGAGAGCGGGGCGTGTGTGTGATAGGAAAGGAACTCGATTTTATTCTCATTTAGCCTCTATTAGGATTCTTAGATCAATTTTAGTTAAGAATCCCTAAAAGAAAAACTCATTATTTTAATTTAAACTCAATCTAAATCTAACTTCAATCCTCTCATAACTATTATCTTTTTTCCTCACCCTTTTCTATCTTTTTTATCCCATAATTTTTTATTAGATAAATCGAATATTATCTTATTATTTCTAAGAAATTTCATTGCGCCATGTTTGCCTCCTTTTAATTATGATATTATTACCATAGTTATTGGTTGTCTATTTTCTTGCTCAAGTCAATCTTTATGCCGTTTCAAAATAGAGTAAGTTATACTAAATGTCTTTCAACTTTGACGTTTGTTCAGCACGACTCTTTAATTTTAATTTGTAACACGAATGTCCTTCAATTCATTGCACCGAATGTTCTTTTCATCATCGATCGCTTATTTTTCGGTCGCATTGCTGACGTGGCACTAATACCATACCTTTTTCTTCTCAACATGAACATTTACTGATGTTGAAATATTAAAAAAAGTTATAAGAATTAAAAAATGCCACCTAGAGAAGGAGGGGGCAACACTCCTCCCTCTATGACCACCAGTAGAGTTGTGCGTCGAGGGCCGGCCCCTTTGCACTGCGTGTGTCACCAACGCACGCAGGCAAAAGGTGTTGGGGGTGGTTCCGCTCCCCGACGTGGAGCTCATAGGGAGGCCGACCCCTCCCCTCCTTTTGTAAAGTAATGTCGTCGATTTAATTCGTGTAGCGTTAACGTATACGTCCAATTCATAATTGGTGGTCATCCCATCATTCAATTCAAGCAAGTGACATACCTATCTTAATAAAAGTTTCCTACATTAAAAAAATTAAACTTATCTTAGTTAAACGTGCCGGAGTCGTTTACCAAAGTAGTTTTATGTTTGTAATTTTGTGGCACAATAACAAATGAGGAGAGAAAGTGACAACAGAGAGAAAACGTAAAAACAAAGGACAGAGAGAGCAGTGTCATTTTTTTTTGTTAATAACGGCTTGAGGAACATTATAAGGACTATATAAAATAAGTTTGTCCGGGGATTTGGGAACAGTGGCACCAGTCCAAAGGACCACCAAAGAAGAAACCCTCACCCAAATCGAGACCGTACGGAACTGCGATTTGCGTGGGTACCACTCTCTCTTTCTCTCTCATCCAAATGATCCAACACTTCTGTGACCTTTGTTTTCATATGGAATCATTGGATGGCTTAGGAATGTGCTGCGGTCCCAACCTTTTTTTTTTCAGAATCTAATTCGATTTGAAATAAATTTAGAACGAGATTGATGTTAACAAATTTGTCTCTTTTTCATCAACTTTTATGTACTTTTTGTTTCAATATTAATATATCACATTATTGCACCTTAAACTTCGCACCGGAATATTTCGAAGTTAATAACTTAGTTGAGTTTGTATTATGCATAATATTTATTATAAATGCATTAAATTATTTAATTAGAGCTAATCACGTGCTAATTCAAATTATTACTATGATTTAGTTACCTTTATGCAACCAATATTTATTTTCGTGTATTTGTGTAGACCCATAAATGCAAAAAGGTTGTTAATAAATAACAATGGATTTTAATTTGATATTCGGGTATGATTCCATTTTTTATTTTAATTCTAAACTCAAAAATCTCAAATGTAGATAAATCATTTCACAAGCGGGGCCGTGCTTTTGCCTTTTGTACGGAAAGGGACTCAGCACGTGTTAATAATAATAATAATAATAATAATAATAATAATAATAATAATAATAATAATAATAATAATAATAATAATAATAATAATATTCTTGACTCGTGTTGCGGACCTCGCACGTGAGGAATTCCTTGTCAAGGGATCGAATTCTTAATTTTTTTCAGTAATTAATTGGAGGTTTTTTTTCCATTGATGTGATGCTTAATCCTTAATTATCTCGTTAATTAGTTCTGCTATAATATAGATCTTGGATATCTTTCCAAAAGGGGGGTTTATATTTGATGATTGTAGCAAACGAGAATATTTTTTTCCTAAAAAAATGTTTGGTTCCTTAACAAAAAATTAAGTTATCTACAGAATTTCATACATATAACAGGAAAATGGGAGGGACAAATGCTTTTGCTGTAAATAATCTCTAAAAAATTTTTAGTGTTTATGTAGATAATATTTTGAATTTGAACTCAATTGTAATTTTAAATGACCCCTATGTAATCAGATGCACAAGGACGACGAAATCGTCCGTCCCATAATAGGGTCTTGTTACTTGGACAACGAGCTTGACGGGGATGGAAGGTTTAGAAGGATCCCTTGAGGACTCTCGGGGGAGAGCCCTCGAAACTTAAATGATTTTAGAGTTCATATTTTGTATTAAAATTTTTTATATAAATTTCATAATGATTAGATTATTTTACATTATTATAATTATCAATATTTCATAACAAAAAGAGCCCAAAGATATAATATAATTTAAGGTGAATTTCGTAAATTTCGTGTGTTCTTCTGTATTTGTGTGATCTTTCTTTCTTTCTTTCTTTTTATATCCGTTTCAAATTTTACAAAAGTTCAAACATAATAAGAATTGTGGACACGTAGATGCATAATTTTGACCCAAATTAATTTCAAGAGTATGACCGGAGAAGCATAATTTGAAAGTTAAACTTTAATTTTTTTTGAGCTAAATCTATGATTCCTCGCACATAGTAATAAATCAATTTACAAAGAAGAATAAGTATTATATAATAATATGCTAACTTTAGATCCAATTCTTATATATGATGTTTCATATATTTTTTCTCAATTCGGAATATAGAAATTTCGTTGTCATCCTTAGAATAAAAAGTATAAAAATAAACTTTATTATTATTTATTGCATTCTGATTCCCAAGCACTTAATGTTTTTATTCTAAACAAAAAGTAGTCTGAATCATTGCCCCCATATCCCATAACTAACGCTCCCTATACACTAATCAACGATGGATGGAATTGTGTTGTGATCGTTATATGTTAGGAGTTTCAAATTTGATTTTTAGAGTTATCATTAAGTGCTAATAGCTCGATATTCGATTTTTAAAATTATCATTTTGATTAGAATTTATTCTCATCGCTTCCGTTAAATTAGTCGGATGTCAATATAATTTTGAAACTCTAATAAAAACTTTGTATACACTCAAAACTTAAAAATATTTTAACACTCCCAAAATCCATCCTTATTGCTACAATAATCGTATGCGGATGGTTTAATCAATGTCCTAGAATTAGCATCTTTCTCTATATTAGCAATAGTTCAGGTACGGCTTCTGCGTCGTGCTTCCAACACCTTTAATGGAGTCCAAGAGCAAAACGGACATCAGAAAAGACAAAGGAAAACAAATTTCATATTCTCCTCCCCCGTTACATTGAAACATGTGCCTAATTAATTTAATCGATTTGTTGATTAGTTGCCTAAAACTAGTAACTTTAATTTAAGACAAATTGTGGGGCTAATCCGCTGCTGGAAACATCTGATTCGAATCGTTCCACACACAAACGAGCAAATCAAAAGATTACGATGATTAAGGGGTTGGGGTGGCCGGTGGGATACGAAGCGGCTTTTTCTTGTTTAATCGATGTTTGGATTTCAAAAGAACATTTTTATTAAAAGTTTATTTATTAATATCAGATACGCGACACGAAATAATCTTACCGAATTAGTTAATCTCGATGATGAACTAATTTCTAATATGTTAATAATGCATATAATCATTAACAATGCTGCTTGTACTATCAAATTCCTTTTTTAACTCACTTTTTTTGTTATTATTTCTTTTCAATGACGTGTCCCTTTTTTCCCCTAAATTATATTGTAAGTGTTTTATTAGTTAAAATTTGAGTAGTACTTTTTGGTTCTTGACTAATTTGAGGGCATTCGAGGAACAAAGTTTGAGACAATTAGCGTACAATTATCTTTCATGGTGGGGATCTAAGCACATGATTTGATATGATTATTCTATATCATAATGGCTCATAAAATATCTGCACCATCTATCACTAAGAAACAGTGGTCTCCATTCTCCAATTTAAACTTCAGTCTACAATATTGAAAGAGAAATGTAGCTCCAATGATATTCTTAAAAGGGCTCGTGATCCTAATAAAAATATTTTCCATCGTACTACTAATAACATCTAACTAATCGGATATGTAAATAAGAGGCTGTATGAATAAATTCTAATTGACAAAATCGAACTTATAACTACTAACACTTAACAACTCCCGTACACAATGTTCCGAACCTTCTTGCTTCAATAGAAATAAATCTTAAAAGGATATCACCTAAGCAATTTTGTTGGTCAACTTATTAATAATTTTGATTCAAAACGTGACAGTAATTAACTAGAATCACGAGTAACTTTAGCTCAAGAAACATGAAGTGTTAGAGACCTAATGTAATTTTTGTTTTGAAAGAACCCTACGAAATTCGGAATCATTAATGACTAATTTAAAATAATAATTTTCAAATCAAATCGATAACATTTAAAATCAAACTCAGAGATAAAACTAATTGTGTCAATCACATTTGATTTCCAAACATTTTGGAGTGAGGTGGACTCCCAACTAATAGGTACAATAAATACACTTTAAATGTTGGCTGATAATTTAGATGATCTCCATTAAAAAAAAAAGGTCTGTGTTCATGACAGTTGATTCTAATGCTCTCAATGACAAAGCTTAGCTGACAACGGTCTTCAAGTCGACATGGGCACCAAAACATATAACTACTTGATTCCATAACTCCAACAAAAGATTATGGATAAAATTTCCACACTTTACCGCATTAAGTTAGAACTAATAGTGGATTAAACTCAATTAAAATACATGACCAAATCTAGGGACAAATTAATGCTGTAACTCAGAGATAATAAAAAAAGGTGTATGATGGATTTACTCTCTCCGGTATTAACTCTCCAACTTCCATTGTCACCGAAAGAGTGCACAAAACCCTGCACCTTTGGCTTCGACTTTTAAGGCAGATAAGATGTTAGATCTTACCAGTCTCAGGTACATCCCCTGCTCCAAAGGACTGCCATCGCTTTCATTTCCATGGTCAGAGTGGGGGACCCCCCAACTTGCTCACAGGACAGGACTTGACTGTAAAGCAAATTAATTCAGGGCATTGAACAACCGACTACCTGAAGGTGGGTACTTGCTGAGCCACCTCCATATTTACTTCACCATGATGCTGCACATAGAGATGAATCAGATCAAACTGTACTCGTAAAAAAGGATTTCACCACACAAAGCCTCAAAAGAACAGAAGGGAAAATGTGGTTGTGGTGGTACGCACCATTTATCCATGGACCAAAAGATTTCACTTCACCATGATTCTTTGGAACCGAGTCAATGGAGTTTTATGAAATCAGAAATGGTTGATATCAATCTACTTTTCTATGATGTTTAAGTGGCATGTTGTGAGGTATGTAGATTTTCAAATAACGATGAAAATTAACTCTGCACTCCTCTGCCCTCCCTGCAGTTCCACAATGCAAAAAACCTTGGGAGGACCTATCCATAAGCGGAAACAGGTACAGTAGGCTAACTTTTCTTCATAATGCACAACCCACACCCGTCCTTTACTGAAGACCGCCAGATCAGTCTCTCCATCATCAATAATTGCTTCAGCTGCTAGTGGCCTCCCTGACTCAAAAGTACTGTATGAGAGAAAAAAAAAAGTGTAGTTGAATACAGGCATCCATGCAGTCCCAAATAACACAACACAAGTGGTAAGGAAAAGCTTTCTTACTAAAGACTCTCAAAGCTTACCATCCACCACCATCAAAACTATTCAACGGAATACATATTCCTCTTTTTGCACACAAAACTATCATGTAAAGATCACTTGAAATAAATGTAAAGCACATCTGGAAATATAGGACATCAAATGAAACGAAAGTGAGAACAATGTCACCAGAAAGTTAAGATTTGGTCACACTTAGGACTTCAACTAAAAATGCAATCAAAATCATGCATCCACAATGGCATGAAGAAACTTGTGCCTTGCTTTTCTCTTTTTACAGTCCTTTGATTTCACTCTGTATGCTGTCCCTTTTAAGTGGATCACAGCTGGCCATGATTCCAAATTATGCATCAGAGGCATTCAAATGAAAAGTCCTAAGCATTTAGGCATGCACTTCTGCAACAAAACTGGTCAGAAACTCTCCCGTGTAAGTTTCATATTTAAGAATAACTCCCGAGCCAGCCACAATTTCATTTTCTTGTCAACAACAGATGTGGCCAAAACCATAGTAGGAACACCCCTTATACACATCAGCACAAGGATCCAATTCTAAGACAACAAAGATCCAATTCAAATCAAGCCTACTTATTTTCTGGTTTGATGAACTACACAAACAGAACATGCATTAGTTAAGTTGACCAGCCATTATAGGAATGAATTATTCTCACCACGAAAAGTAGTAACTTGCCATAATGAATAGGGGAATCAGGAACAAAATACTAGAAGGCTTATTTAATGAAAAAGATCCTTACCCATTGGAAGCAACCGAGAAACCCAAGCAATCCCAGTGAAGTGATCTAAATTAAGAAAAGTTGCTAGTTGACATTTCCAAGAATAAGTAGTGAACCATTGAACATACAAAAGAACAAATTTCAATGAAGATCATGGCTGATCAAGATGTAATAAACATTTTCTATTGCAAACATTCTATTAACACAAGAAAGCAAGTCTAAAAATAATAATCAGTATCCAAACAACCACCTTTGTGCGTGTGTATAGTCCAACAGCCTTCTGTCAGTTTGTCTCTAAGGAATTTTAACTTTTGAAAATATAGAACAACATTTTAATTCATCACAGACTAATAACTAAGAAGTACAAAACAGAGGGCAGTAATAGTATGTACATTATAAAAGATGGTACAATTTGCCTTGGAAATTTGGAATGCATATGATGAGTGCATGTCTTGGAGAAAAAAGACAATAGCAAATGTTCCCCCCTAAAAATTTCAAATATTTCCACAGTATTTCATTTTAATGAATCGTTAGGTTTGGTGAAACAATAGGTTATTCTTCCAAACAGAGGACCATAGTTGTTTCCTTTTGAATTAATCAATTATTAAAGCCCTCTATGCTAAACTTTATATTCTCCCCCCAGAGACTCATTCTCTCACCATTTAATCTATACATTTATTTCTCTTTTTTACAAGGGACTTGCAACAACCATATTATATCCCAAGCAACATAAGTCATACGTTAGAGTAATGGTTTCACACAAGCACAGTTCCACCTTTTTTTGGGAATCCATAAAAGGAAACATTTCTCTTCAGAACAAAAAAGACAACAAGAATTCAGCTGATCTTCAAGTGCTAATTCAACTGTATCCAATACACTCCCAGTTTCAGCACACAGTCATTGCCGCGCCGAACCACTAGCAACAGCCAAACTTTTAGCATCTGGTGACATGCAAATATGGTCATAAGTTGAAACAGTGCCTTTGCTGTCATGAATTGGGATTGCAAATACCTTCAAGGTCTTTGGATCCTCATCAAGACGATATCAAACTGTCAAATATATGAGCATCAGAATTAAAAGGAACTTCTGTACATTATGAGTTAATTTGGTTGTCACTCAAATAACAAAGTTTATTACTTGTAATAGTTAAAACTTAAGACATTATATCTTTTAAGCAATAAAACGTTTTAATTAATACAGAATATTTTTCAGAGAAATGGAATATAGTTAAACAATATATAGTGTGCCAATAGAACATGGATATTGAAATGGCAGAAATATCAAGATTAGTTAGTGTTGAGCAACCAAATGAATTGCCTTAGCATCAAATGAGATCCTCTTTCATGCTCAAAAGAAAAGTATCCTCTTGAATCTTTATAATCAATTACCACTTTATTTTGAAATGAGAGGTTCGACAAACTTGATGTGCTTTAACACTTTGTTTGGGGCCTATTAAAAAGGAGAAAAGGAATGGAATAACAGTAACAACATCATAGGTCGCTTTCTCTCAAATTGAGAAATCCACTTTTCAGAGACTGAATATTCTGCTCTTCTTTGTCCTGGGTTTATCAATGGTGACGAGAGCAAGGATAAGCAATTTTGCACAAAAATGTGAGATTCAACTAAAGATTGTCACATTCTAATTGGAAGTCATTTCTCTAATTAAAAAAAGGGATTTGAAGGCCATTGTCCCCTTTTTCTAGTACTAGGACAAGCACTCCCACACAAGTTGATCAGGACAGCTCAACATTCCTAAGGTTTGATCTAGGCTGTTGGTAACTTTCTTTTCTCAGGGTGTCTAGATAGTCAATAACTTGGTCCATCTCTTTAATGCAAGAAATACTACAGCAAAGATGGAGGATTGTGATCAGCCATCTTTGGCTCTATTAGTTGCCAGATCAAAGATAACAGAAGTATACAAGATAGTAAATAGTTAGTAAGAAAGAAAAAAAATCAAGATGAACTTCCAAACTCAATCAACATCTATTCTGATTTTTTGCATATTTTTCTTAGGACACTGAAAAACATGCATAATTGTCTGCTAAGTTTCATTAATTTGATAACATGTTCAACTATGGACTCGCAAAATAACACAGGTAACAACTAACTATATCTCTTTCCTTGAAGCTAGATCTACTGACAATCTCAATCAAGTCTACTTAACCATGTAAATGAGTAGTTTTCTTCATTGTTTGGTCTCTTGGATATGTCATCGCAGTATAGGACAGATTAGCTTACAATTATGGACCTTTAGCATGAGCCCGTTAGTTTAGGCTTTTAGATTCCTTTTATTTAGATCTCCCTGTTAGTTTAGAATTCCTTGTTTTTTGGAACACATAGTTTCTGGAACTCTATATAAGCCCTGAAATAGTTATATGAAAACTTAGCTTATGACGAATGAAAAGTATCCTTCAGTTTTATAAGTGAATAAGTTGATTAAGATTTAAGTGGATAACTTAATCAGGGTTTAGGAGTGGGATAACTTAGTAGACCTTCATCAGATAAACATCAATAATAGCAATTCCTCAAAAAAAAAAAAAAAAAAAACTGAAGAGAGCTTCATAAAACAAGGATCATTTTTATAGAAGATAACCAGTGCTGTTAATCTGTGATGAGATAAAAATACGCAGGAGACTTTTTTCCTCTTAATTATTGATTTTAGTTACAACTCACGTTATATTGTATTACCCATCATGATAGCATATGAGCTTTTAACTAGTTACTAGGGTCAGGATACAAGTAATCTGATCCTAGGTTGAGATTAAATATCAGTTTTAAGCTACAATTACATATTTTGAGGTTTTCTCTTGAGAATCTTGCAATCTCCTAACCTGCTTTATAGTAATCAGTAGCATTTTCCTCTTCTTACTGTAGGACTGTTCAATTTCGGGATGTCCTGACCCTCCCAGAAAATCGGGAAAAAACCACTCCTCATTTTAAACCAGGCGTTCCCAAATTCCTGGTTTAAACCAAGTCGGGACAGGAAAGAGTTCTAAAAAATTGGGACATCCTAATCCAGACCTGGTTTATAATATTATATTTTTTTATATTATTTGTTAAAGTAGTTTAAGTTATTTTGTCTTATTTATTAATGTAATATGTTACTCAATGACTATCCTATTATTATATATCATTAATTCATATATTTATTTTAATAATTTTCTCTTAATGACACATAATATTATATTTCTTTTATTAAAAAATCTATGTTTTAGAAGAAACCAGGACATCCCCATCAGGACAATTTTTTTATGTACTAATTAATACTGGAACGAGCATGGCCCAATTTTGAAC
This sequence comes from Pontederia crassipes, assembly GCA_030549335.1. Taxonomy (NCBI): domain Eukaryota; kingdom Viridiplantae; phylum Streptophyta; class Magnoliopsida; order Commelinales; family Pontederiaceae; genus Pontederia; species Pontederia crassipes. The sequence continues at coordinate 7,137,751 of CM060188.1, read as the reverse complement.
CCAATATTGACCACCCTAAGTTACTGCATCAAGAACTGAACCTATCTAAATTCTGTTAAAGCATAAGTAGGACTTCCAACAAGTACAACCACTTCATTATGTAATCTGCAAGAAAGTAGCTCTAACTTATCAATTTACATTTGAATTAGATGATTTTGGTTAATGATAATTGCAACACGTAGGAGCTTTATTTCCTTCTCCGTGATTGGAATCTTAGTTGTGCGAGAAGTTCTCGTGTATAGTTCATCTACAGAAAACCTAGTGTTAAAAAACATGTTTTCACTTCTTATTCACCAAATACTAATGCCTCTTTATTTATAATAAAAGTAAGCAATACAAGAAAGGAAAATATGCTAAAATATTACTCCAGAATATTTGCGATACTATCAAGGATAGTATCCCAAAATATCTGGGATATTATTCCAGAAAATCTGGGATACTAATCTTGAATAATATTACAAAGATATGAAAAGATATGCAAATTATATCTCAACACTCCCCCTCAAGCTGGAGCATAGATATCAATCATGCCTAGCTTGTCGCATATCAATCATGCCTAGCCAGAAAGTTGATGACGCCGACGATTCTATATTCCAACACGCCCCCGCAAGTCGATGCTGGGAAGAAACTAAACGGCAGCGACTTGAAGGACACACGGGGGCGAAATCACACAACAACGATAGTGTAACCACTCGTCGAACACCTTCTGGGCGACCTGTGCTAGAGACGATGACCAAGATCGAGCTTCAAATAGTAGAGATAATTCAACAAACACCTAAAGGACAGCTGCTGCTGAAAGAACATCAGAGAAGAAGATGCCAAATTTTGCCGACATGCCCCAACTGGAAGAGAGCTTGAGTAGCAGTAACAGAACATCCAATGGCGCAAGCAGAGATTCTTTGATGGAAGTAGAGAACTAGAGATGAACATAGTTGAGCCTCATCAACTTGAAGATCGATCTATCAATTAGAAGAAGCGTAAAATAGGATGGACAACGATGAACGGTGATCTCTACCACGAAGGAACCAAAAATGACCAGTCATAAGAAGGAGATGAGCTCTGAAACATCCGGCGAGTCAAGCTCGACCGGCGACCTGGCCGATAATCGCCAAGAAAACAAATGAAAGCGAAGGAAACATGGAAGAGGCAAGAATGAAGTTTCGATCGGCAATAGTTTCTGAGCTTTTGTGCACTGATGCGATTGATTTTGTAGCAGCAGAAGAAGAAGAAGCGGAAAGAGCGAAAGAGAGAAATATAGAAGAAAACACAGAGACACACAAAGACGTAGCCTCCACATTTGAGTTTAGAGACAATTAAGTTGTTGCCTAAGAAGGGCGGTCGGAGGCAAGTAGGCTGCTCTCTACGATGAGAAGTGAGGTCGGAGGCAATTAGGCTACTCTCTATGAGAGAAGTGAGGTCAGAGGCAATTAAGGCTGCTCTCTACGACTAGAAGCAAAGTTGGAGGCAATTTAATCAGCTCTCTACAACCATGACTAACAAAAAACAAAAGAAAAAGAGTAGGAACCAGATTCAAAGAAATAAAAATCAACCGAACTTGAATCAGAGAGAGAAAAGGGAAAAGCAGAAATGTGGATCATCGAGCCATAAACACGAAGATAAAGAACTTCGTGCTTTCTGGATTTACAGGAGCCGTGGAAGCCAACGAATCCCTCGATGAGAGGAGCTCACACGGATCTCTAATCAACCTGCTCTGATACCATGCTAAAGAACATGTTGTCACAAAACATTAATGCCTCATTTATAATAAAGGTAGGCAATACAAAAAAGGAAAATATACTAAATATTACTCCAGAATATCATAGAGATATTATCTCAAAAATATATGGGATATTATCCCAGAAAATCTGGGATACTAATCTTAAATAATATTGCAAAGATATGCAAATCATATCTCAACACCTAGTGTTAATGGTTTTAACTAAGAGTCTAAGACCAATGATTATGATTATGATTTTCCTGTAGTTGTTTTCATGTATGATACTTCTTCATAACTCTGTTGATTTTCTTCTTTCCCTTTTGCTCATAGAGCACAAGCAGTGAATGTGTGGGAGTCTGTTTTGGAGGCCTACAGGCCACTCAGTTTAATGTAGTATTTGTCACACCCAGTTCTCGTGTTATTAACTTTTCCTCTCAATTCAAATTGCTCAGAATCAGAGAAAATAACTTATTTCCGACCTTCAGAATATAGTATTGAGCATAATCAAAATCAGATGAGGCTTTCAAATCAAATAGTATTGAGCGTTTAACAAGTACTCATCAACATTTTTACTTTACAAGGGCTTTGTGCTCTTGTAAAAGAAAACTTGTCTACAACTTCTTTTGCTCTTTTTTATTGCTTCCCTTTCACAAAAAGTATATTTTTAATATTACTGTTTCATTGAGAAAAGACGCAACACACACACGGGACTTTTTCTTTGGAACTACCTTTGTCAACAGACATGCATTGCTTATGGTTAAAAAGACATTTTTTTAAGGCTGTTAAGAAGACATTTTTCATTTCTTTTTCATCTTGATAAGGCTCTTTTCATTTTTCTTTGCAGATCATCTTAAACTCAAACCCATTGAAATAAGTATTTGTTCAGATGCATACAGAACATGCCAAAAGAAATGATATATATGCTAGTATGGCTTGCACGAGTAGCAAGAAAAATGTGAATACGATAGCGTTTGCCAAAAAGAACTACCTTAAGGGTCTATTTGGTTGGGGTTGAATGTAGGGTAAAAGGGGGGAAGGGAACGTATTTCCCTTGTTTGGTTGAGTTTAAGTTGGATGGGAAAGGAGGAGACTTTCCCTTCCATTCCCCTCCAAATCGGTGTGGAAAGGAGGGGAAAGGTACAATTAAAATGAATTTCCATATTTAGTCTTATAAACTTAATATATAAATACACATACAAGGGATAAAATCATCTAAATAAATTTATTATTAAATCTTCATTCCCTTCCCATTACTCATGTCATCCAAACAAGGTTAACTATTCTTTTCCATTCCCGTCCCATCTTTTCTTCTTTCCCTTTCCTTCCCCTTGATGACTTTTGAACCAAATAGGCTCTAAGTGATAAAACCTCAGTGCACATACAATCAAAATTTCATACCCTTAAAGAGTCGTCCTTGGATGCTGAGATTGCACATACAATTGAAATTAGATACCCTTAAAGAGTCATCCTTGAATGCTGAGATTACTAGATGAGTTTGGTGAAACATATGCATGTCAGAGTGCTCTGTGGACAATGACATTATCACACTCACAACATGAACCGAAAATAAAAATCTATCCGCTGAAAGACATGGACCAGTAATCAAGTATAGAAGAACAAATACAAAAAGGTTAATTAAGTAGCAAAGGCCCAAGTTTGACCCAAGTTATCATTTTAGCAAAAATTTCCATTTTCAGGTGGTAGTAAAGGCTTATGTGGCTGAAGCATCTTAAACTTGTCATTTGAAATCACGTAATGTGCTCCAATATTGTTAAGTTACTTGAAAAAACATGCATTTTACAATAGAATATGAAATATAAACATAAGATGCAGTAACGAGACATATATTGTTCTGATGGTAATAAATCACATCTTGTGAGATGGTAAATGTACTAGGATGTGAATCTGCCCTAATTCATGTGAATTATGGACATGATAAGTAAAGGAAGCAAGTTGAAGTTGATGGATTATTTTGTTACAAAAAGATTTACAGGAGGATTAAGGGAGAGACAAAATAACTGAGGTGGAAATTCAGAAACTAGCTCACTAGTGTTTAGACAATTGGAATTTTTCCATACTGGTATCTAAAGTATTGAAAGATGAGGAGATAACAAAAAAGAAGGCAGATATGGTTTCAGATTTGTTATGTCAAACTAAAAGGTTATATCCAACAGAAAAACATGGCTGAAATATCTTAATTGATATAGTATCAACCAATAAAAGTGACATTATATGTGAAATGATTCATGATTTGTGGTATAAAAATTCATTTTTTAAGGCACAATATCGCTTACCTTATATCCCTTAAGTTGACAACTTTAAGAATCACTTCTATAGAACAATCCTTGGAGTAGATGATTTCCCAAACCTAAGACAAGATTAAGAGCAACCCAATAAAACCAAAATTAATGGATAATTTCTGGAGATTCTTCTAGTGCCATGACATGCTAAAATACAGTACAAAAATAGATAAGGGCATATTTTTCATAATAACAAGGATCAATGGAAAGATTCCATATGGATATGAATTATGATGTCGTGTTAGTGGTATTCTGCTAATAACTGGGAGCAAAAATGGAACAAAATGGAAATTACGCAAACTACAGGCCTCAACATGAATCAGAAAAAGATAGGAAGTTTGGATGACATACTGCAAATCGTTGTCCATCAGAAATGTTTAATTAACAGTCTGAAACTTTCATCAACAACAACAACAACAAAGCCTTATCCCACTAGGTGGGGTCGGCTAAGTCTGAAACTTTCATCGAACTACAAAAATCAATCATCCAGAAAATGTACTCTTCAAACATTGCTGTAAACCATATATTTAATCAAATGAGAAACAAATCCTGAATTGTCTAAATGATATAAGCAAAGCCCATGTGAGAATTGGAGTTTTTAAATATCTGGAAAAGACTGGACACATTGGATAAGAGTAGTATTGTGTCAACAATTTAGTCAATAGGCATTGACAAGCTCACATGAACCAAAAATACAGGATCCTGAGAGAAAATAACTGTTTGGTGAGTATTCTCCATATACATTTTCCACAAACATTGTAGTCTTTCTAAGATTTGGAGATACCCAAATTCCAGTTGCAAAAAGATTTGGACAAAAGTTTGAGAAAAAACCAAGTAGATTATAGAACCTTCACATCAACTGTGAAAGTTGCAGCAGCTAGGAAGGCGTCCATTGGGTAATCTTGGGGCAATATTGTTTTTAAGCTGGCTCGTGCCAACAATTCCAAGTTCTTTTCCGATTTTTCCAACAACAACAACAACAAAGTCTTATCCCACTAGGTGGGGTCGGCTACATGGATCATACGACGCATATATTCGTTGATCCATGTTCATGAGATTCGACAGAGTTTTACGCTGGCTGTCGGGGCCTAACACAACCCTCCTCCTTTATCCGGGCTTGGGACCGGCTATAAAACCCTCCTCTTTTCCGATTTTTCCATGCCAAAATTTTGATGTCAGTTTCTATAATAGAAGATTATTTGTTAATTTTTATTCATAATATTCTAAAGACGAAATGTAAAATTCTACTCATACTTCAGGAAACTTTTTAGCCTTCAAAAGATACTTAAATTTCAGAAAAAATGATAATAGAAAATGAGTAGTTCCACCCTCATTTTGTTCCTTCTTCCTGCAAGCTAAAGCATGCACTTCCTCAAGAGTCAAGACTATAAATTAAATGTGTACAGAAAAGGTTAGAGAAGAGTAGAACATTTACATATCGAAACTTACTGTCACCTGCCTACCTAATTAAGCTTTGATACCAAAAGTTGTAACACCCAGTTAGCCAAGTAAACCTGAATACATAATTATATCTCAGGCCCTATTTGACATATTCTTGAAATCAAACATGTGAATAGTATTCTCTTGAAACCCAAAATGGATGGGAAAAATATATAACAATAGTGGAAACTGGAGACTGAAGAAAAGAAGAGAGAACTGCAAATAATTTAGCTCGGTGGCCCTTAACACTATTTTTCCCGCGTGCACTGAAGCATTCTTGAAATATGAATTGGAGAGTTTCAGTGCAAACCTTGGACATGATTGATAATTATGCGTCAACAAAAACCAAATCAATCAAGTCCAGGATAATTGAATCTGGGGGGGGGGGGGGGGGGGGGTGTAAATGGAGCATTACATGGGTCGATAGCTCCACCAATTGCAGAATCTTTTGGGAATGGCGGAACCTACAGACATTGAAAATGCAGAATTTGAGGACTCTGAGCATACCATTGGTGACAGTGAGTAATATAGTTACATCATAACAGCGGGGGAAAGATGCTGCGGACAATATTGTATAACATTCATTTCTTTTTGTCAAGAGGTAGGAAATTGGACTTTGATCATTTTATTTTTGGCACACGCATTCATTCATGTCGCTTTGTTCTTTGCTTTTTGTTTCTCTGTACACTTTGTACATTTTACTGCTTCATTGCAAAAAGATGACAGCTCAAGTTATCCCTTTCCGGGCTTTTACATTCACTAGCATACTCAAACAAAACTACCACTTTAAAATTAATTGCATCACCCTTAATATGCACAAGGAAAATTTGTCTGTAACCATCTTATCATTTTGCCTAGCTGTTGAGAATTATACCTTTTGCAATCCATCCACCTTGTTCTATGCAGATATTGAACTTTTTTGAAGGGAATGCAGATACGAAACATGATGGTTTTCCTAAAAAATAATGATGGGTATATAAATAAAAAGTTAAAAATAATATTAGAAAGATGGGAAAAGGGACAATACAAGATTTTCTTCAAGCACGTTCAAGATGTATGAGTATCAAATGCAGGTTCAACATGGCCAAAAGGACTCAAGAGGATGATGACCTTTTCTTATATTCCATTGTATTTTGTGTAGGAATATAGCAATCATATTTTGACAAGGAAAAGTACACAATGTTACTGTTTTATGAAACGGGACTAATGTTTAAATACCTTCTGGGACATATTTATACATGCTATTTGTCTTTTTCTTATTCATTCATTTAAAATAAGGATCATGAGTCATATTCCCACACATCAAATCTTAATATTGATGTACCAGATGTTTTGATCATCGTATTGGGCACATCTCGTTGACACAAGGCAAAATATACATTAAGCAAAATGGCAAAGATCATAACTAAAAAAATCATGATAGAGCTTTGAGTCTGGCTTGCTCATGAGGCTGTCAGATTAGGCTGGGCTAATTGCTTACCTTCGGTGGATTCTCAAACAAACATGACCATCATACAGACAACTAGGTGAATATGCCACATTGAGCAGAAGGCAACATATCGTGCTACCCATGTCTATTTCTAGAACAACAATCTTTTACACTATCAGTTTTTTTTTATTTTATTTTTTTTTAGGAGAAAAAGGATGACCACCAGAAGTGTGGGTGTCATCCAAATATATATAATTGTGGAATGGAAGTAATCGGTACAAGTGTAGGCTCTCCAAGGGAGAGCAGCGACCAAAGGAAAATATCTCATCAAGCCAAGGCCCTAATCCCAAAAAGAAGATGCTGAGTACAAAAAAATCAACCAAGCATCTCTCCCCACCCACAAGTAAATCGGCATCTCTCCTCACCCAAAAGTAAGTCGGCTGCACTGGTGCCAAAATGGCCCGGGCACCGGTCAGAAAGTCTCCAATGGCATCCTCCACCTCAATCTCTGTTGAGCTAAACCTTGGAGTGATTGTCGTACACTCCGTGACAACTATGAAACTGTCAACCGGTGAAACATACTTTGAGTGCTCGGATTCAACGGGGGAGCACATCCACCATCCATTCATCCGTCGCCTTCCATGTGATTGCCATCCCCTTGTTGGGAGGCCACTCCTTTTGCCCGTGGCCGCCGACGTGTGTGGCGGAGGCCGGCAGCCTCCGCACGAACCTCCTCATCTGACCACCCGGTGAGGAGACACCCCCCATCATCCTTGTCCTCTCTATCCAGTGAGTCCGGCGCAGTCCGCAGTGCACCCGCTGTCACAGGCTGCTGGGGCGGTGGCAGCGATGACTTCATGGATGGCTGATGTCTTGCTGGCGGCAATAGCGACGACAACTGCGTGGGCGGCTGCTGTCCCTCCAATGGTCGCGGTTTCCTGTGGCTGCTCCTAGGATGGGTGAGCATGCGTTGTAAGGACCAGTGTAAAGCCACACCTCTTGCAAGTGCCCGTTGGCGGGTATGGCGGAGGCCGGTAGATTCCGCAGCAAAGCCAGACTCTTCATTCGCCCCGTGATCCCCGTCAGCGCCGGCGTCCGGCAAAACTGGCCCATTCTGTGATGCGCCTCCTGCGGGCTGCTGGGGCGGCGAAGATGGTGACTGCTGCCCTACTGGCAGTGATGGCGTAACTTGCTTAGCAGGCCGACGGCGATGGTAGCAGAGAGGAACTATGAGAGCATCGCCAGTGGGTGTGGCCAATAGAGGGATGACCACCGGGATGCCGGTGAGCACGGGCAGTGAGAAGCGTACGTGGGGCGAGACTGAAAGTGTCTGGCCAAGGTCAGGGGAATGGGGCGAAATTTGCTGAGAGCGGAATGGGAGAGTTTGATGCAGCTCCGAGGGTGTCCGGTTGCCTATGTGGCCGGAACCCACAGCGCATGACAGCAGTGCATGGTTGGTGTGGTGCAGCTGCTGTGGAGGTGGGGGGGTTGCAGGTGGGGTGAGGTGGCTGGTTGCTGGAGGATTGCCGACAGTTTTCCGTGGTGGAGGGGATTATGTGTTGGATCAGTGGTGATGGGAAGAGGATTTAAAGCAGGGTCGGTGAGCTGTCCAGCGTCTGACCGGACGGCAGACGACTGAGGCGACCATGGCGGACGACCGGCGAGCACCTCCGCCCATGATGCAGACCCCTCGGAGCACCATACCTGGATGAGGAAGCTATCGACACCCACGCTGAGAATCTGACGGACAGATTCGGCGAGCCAAGCACTGGGAGGGTGATGGAGATGGGGTTTCCCAGTTATTGCGCCACTGCCTGTGCGATCTCCGGCCGCTGGAGATGGAGAGGCAACCCCTGAATGTCCACTGACCGGCGGATTCCTTGTGGCGCCCTTGCTGCTCCATTGTCTGCTTTCCAGTGATGCCATCGGACCATGGTGCCTGGCGACACAGCAATTTGAGTCGCCAGCAGATGGTCGCGCTGTTGCACAGACCCAGGGATGAGCAGCCATAAGGACGAGGAGATTCAGCTCAAGTGAAAAGGAGGTGAAGCGTCAACTCCAGCGATAACAGTCGAACGAAGAGCCGCCGACTCCGGGGGGATGTCCACCTCTTTGGATCTCCGGCGACCATGGTAATGTTATGGTGGGAGTCGCCACAGCATCGATCGTAAGGGGGGAGTGTGCAGGTCTGGGGACTGTTCGCCTCAGCGGTGGTTGGGAGCAGAGCGGCTGCCGGTGGCCCTCACCCTTACACTGGAGGCATCGGAGAGGGCCAGGGCAGTCTCTCATTTATGATCGCTCCTGTGGCACCGGTGGCCCCCACCCTCACACTATCAGTTACCAACCGTTTATGATCGCTCCTGTCCTGTCATCTCTATAGTTCTTCTCAATGATTTGCTAAATGTTTTTACCACCACTAGCAATCATATGAGTTTAAGACCTAGACTGACATTTTTTGGGGCCTTAAATTACTTGGATGATTAGTCAAATAAGATACTCACCCTTATCTCTTACAAAAGATAAAAAAACATATTGTTCTAAAGATTAATGTCCTATCCTCTAATCACGAAGTTTGGCACCCCCTTTACGCAATTGAAATTTTGTTGCTCACTTACTCCTACAATGTGTAATCTCTTTCTAATTCTCTTCCTCTAAAGAATGATTATGTTCCTATGTAATTGACTTCAGTTTCTTTTTAACTGCAGCTCAAATGAAGTCCACATGTTCAAGTGAAAAGAGGTTGTGCTTCATCTTTGAGCTACAGCCTCTAACTCATCAATTTGGGCTGTTAGATCAACCAATAATTTCACGAGCTAGTCTCCTTAAGATCCATACATTTATAGTACACAAACATTTTTCCAGCACAATACCAGATTTTGACAAAGTAAACAATATTATTTTCTTTCTGAGGGAAAGGAAAGTATTTTGTTGAGGATCTAGATTCTGATTGTTGACTATGAGGACATAGCAGCTAAGGAACTAGCTCTCTGGCAGAATCTCATAACAAAATGGTAAACCGAATTTGTGGATGTTTCCATAGAAACATATAGATGGCAGGGGAGTCAATTAAATTTAGATATCAATGCCATGAGAAAAAATGAAATGGACAGGTGCATCAAAGGCAAAAGATTGGCCAACTTAATCATTATGCATATTGATAAAATACTGTAGAACCAGAAAATAGCCTCAAGTTTGATTTCCCGTGGTAAATATTAAATAGAATTATCATATGGAACTATGTGCTGCTTTAATCCTACATTTCATTATTAAACCTCAAATGCTAATGTCGTAGCATGTTTATCCATATAGAAAGAAGGCCCAAATTAGACTGGTTTCTAGGGATGAAGTTAAAGCAGCTGGATAACTAGATCTGTTTGAAGTAAAATCCATTACAGTGGACTTCTCTACACCTTGTGAGCAGCCAGATTTAGCACATAGCTTTTGTCGTGGATCTAGTAGTGCTCCCACTTCATCTCCAGCGGATGCAGTTTTGCCCACTGACTGTTGCGATCACCAGAGAGCTTGCCACTTACATCCCATAAACCCAATAGATTCTGAGCCACAACAACCATAGATGAAGCACCTTCAGAAAATGCAATAGCATTAAGGCATACCCCAGGTGGCAAATTTATCCTCAAAACCCCTCAATGAATTAGTCAGAGCTGAGGCCGGACGACACCCGAGGCCATGGATCTGAAGGCCAACCGCGCTGCGGGACTGCTTGGGGGCGACGGCGACCGTGGTTGTCAAGGAAGATGGCCGACCGCAGACGAGCGCTGATGCCCGCGACTCTGCGAGCGCATGGCAGACAGCGAGATTTCCAGGGCATGTGGACGCGGAGGTTTTGTGAGCGATTTCATCGAGCAGTTGCATGAAGTGGTTAGAAAAATATAATTTCATCTCAGAAATGTCATTCTTATAATTCTCTCTGACGCTCCTAAAATTCATATTCCATAGCACAGGGGTGAAATGATCAGTTCAAAAAAAATCACCAGCTAACTTTTGGATCGATTTTTTAAATTGTAAAAATTACCTTAAAATTATTTAGAAAAATAATAAAAATCATCATCTAACGAATCAATTTTTATGAATAATTTTTTCATAACCTTATTTTAATGGAACAATAATTTTAAAAAAATGTATAATAAATTAAAATTACTATAAACACGTTTTTAATTCTATTTTTAAATATATGATATAGTACTAAAACTATGAAATAGAGTTTCATAATATAGTAGCAAGGTTAAATTATATTAAAACTTATTATATCAATAATAAAGAGATTGATTACTTATGAATTAATTATATAAAAAAATAAGTTCCACGATCCCTACAATTTTTTTGGATGGGGCATTAATTTGAGTGGGTCGTTTTTTCATATTAAAGATCGTCTTAAATTATATTTAGTTACTTAACTTTTTTAGTTTTTATTTAATTTTTTCTTTGGATCGATAAGATTTTTATTACAACCTTCAAGTTAACCGCCTGCCATTTTCAAAATTATTGCTTTTGATGATGTCATCATCATGTCAATGACAAAGAGAAACTAAAGAAATTGTCTTAGTACTAGATCTCTTTTTTAAAAAATAATATATAAAAATTACAATATATATTCTTTTTCAATTTAATGATTTAATAATTATGTTGTTTTTCTTCTTCTGACATATTAAAAATATGTCAACAGAAGTATAAATCATAAATTAGAAGAAATAAATAATTTAACATGTCCGAGTATCAACCCTTCCTATTTTTATTTTCTTCAACTATTTCTGAAATGTTTTGTTAACATGAAGAGGAGTAGAATGAAAAATAATTAATAAATACAAAATATAATAATCACTATTCGAATTATATTGGATCTTATTTGAATTTGGTCAAAGTCCTTGAGCATGATTGGATTGGGTCGAATAACAAAAATGTCTTAGGCCCGTTTGGGATGTGAACGCTATGTTCTAAAATATAATTATGTTAACTATCGCTTCCTTAACCCAATAGGCTCACTCTCCCACGTTAGAGTACGAACATGTTGCTCTTATCTTTATTTTTTTTCCCTGCAATAATTAATGTGAATAGCACAATTTTAAAAAAATAGTGTTCGGTTGCAAATGTAAAAAAAAATTCTTCTTTCCTTTTCACGTTTAAGTGATAATATTAAAAAACTAAAAAAATATCACGACCTTATTGATGCGTAAAAGAAGGGAGGCCTCGCCCCCTTCCTTAGTGATAGTGAAGTTGGAGGTCATCGTTGAGCAAATTTTAAAATCGAAAAATATTTAATATAATTTATTCGATGTTTATTTGAGTTACTTAGAGATAAAAATATATTAAAATTATATAATTTTTGAAAAATAACAAATGACTCTAGAATTCAATTTGAATTTTTTTGTTATTTCTAATTTCGACCTTTGAACAATTGAGCTCCTCGTGTTTGATATATAAATTAAATTTCTTTACGAATAACCTTTTTTTTTTGTGGAATTTGCCTATAACTTGATAATTACCTTCCTTGTCAGTTGAAGAAGTTAATTATCTAAACAGAGCGTTAATAAAATTTTTTATTTGTTTTTCTAAATATAGCCACCGTCGTCGTTTAAGAAATCTGTTAAGATTATAATGGTTTATCATTTTGAAACACTTATTTCATGCTCAATAAGAAAATTTTGTACCAACTGATTTAAAATCTTTTACCGTGGATGGACAAGAATTAAATCTATTTAATAATCAACAAAGCAAAGAACTTAAATTATTTAAATTAAATATAGTTTTCAACTGCAAAAACAAAGGTCGTTCAAAGGGATGCTGTTTTTTTTTATCCAAATAATATTTTTTTCCACGACTGACCAAAAGTATAGTGACACAATAAAATATATACGTATTAATTAAATAATACGATTGATTATTTGAAAACTGACAACATCTGAATTGGATTTGGAGATCTAAATTACCACTAAAACAGACGAACGCATCACAACAAAGTTTGTTTTTTTTATGCTAATAATATTATTTTGTATATTTAATTATACATAATCGTGTTTTCTATCAGTAAATAAAGAAACAACCATTTTCTCTATATTTCTTTTTCTTTTATTGTTCATCCATCATCATCGTACAAAGGACTGAAACAACCAGAAGAGAGAACGAGGAATCGGAGCCATAGTTGTTCCCCTCCTTCTCCCTTCGAGCGGAGGGCTGGGAATTGGGGATGATGCACAGATCCGGGGTGGCCATGGCGTGGAACGTCTTCAAGTTCTGCACCGCTCTCCGCGGCCTCGGCTCCCTCATGATTCTTCTCGTTCTCGGAATCGTTGGAGTCAGCTACTACGCCGTCGTCGTCGCCAACTACGGGCCGGCGCTGATTCACGCCGGCGGGCTCGATGCCCTCGTAGCCTTCGTCGTCTTACTCCTCTTCCATGCCCTGGTAAATCTGATTCTCCCCCCTCTTATCTTTCGATGGGTGGTGATTGCTGATAATAAGATTGCTCTTTTCGCGCTTATGATTGGAAAGGTAGCTCCTTTGATGTTGAAAATTTTGTTTCGTTCGTTCGACTAGGCCTGCAGACGGTGAATTTGGGAGATCCATTTCTTGCACAACTTATTCCGCTCCAATCCTTCGTCTTTTTTCAGACCTTCTGGGATCTGCTCGAGAAATTGTTCTATTTCCGAAATTATAGACTTCTTTAGTCAACGGCCAATTTCGCATCAGTATAAGCGCAAAAGAAACTTCTCATGCTAATTGCACTATTGTTTATCCATACATCTAGTCACCAACACCAACACCATAGGAAATGAAATGCAGAATCAATGCAATTAATTGCAAAAATGTCTACTTTTTGTGATTTATTGCTTAGTCGGAGGAATCATGAGCTGCATCATTCTGATTTGTTCCATTTGTCAGACTTGACCCATTTATCTTTTTGTTATTCTCGGGCATAACTTGACATAGTTAAACTTTTTCTATATAAGGAATACTTTTGGATGTTTGCAGCTGGCGATGCTTCTTTGGAGCTATTTCTCTGTTGTCCTTAATGATCCTGGGAGTGTCCCTCCTGATTGGAGGCCTTCAGTTGATGAAGAGAGAGGAGAAAGCGCTCCCTTAGCCAACTCAGATTTCATAAGCCACAATGTGAATTTGCAGCAACCAGGATCTCTAGACACAGGAGATCCAAATATAAGATTTTGCCGGAAGTGCAACCATTTCAAGCCACCTCGTTGTCATCATTGTTCAGTTTGTAAGAGCATATATCCGCCAACATTCATGTTGAACGTCTAGTGATGCAGTAAACATTACCAGTTTCTTTTTCTCTGTTTAGGTGGAAGATGTGTGTTGAAGATGGACCACCATTGTGTTTGGGTAGTGAATTGTGTTGGAGCATTAAATTATAAGTATTTTCTTCTTTTCCTGGTAAGTATCTCTACTGAATCCTCTGTAATTCTTTCATCATATGCCGTGTTTTCTCTGATGCTTTGGTAAAGGTCCAAACTTTTTGCAAGTTGGCTGAAGTATATTAGATAACCAAATATTTTCATGATATTTCATGTTGTTAATTTTACATTTTCCTTGGAGTAAAAATATTTGTGCATAGGCAGAATCAATATCAATGTAAGTTCACTAAAGGGTGTCAGCTAGATTATGGATCAAGATCCAAACAGCTTTTAATGTTTCATGCGACATAAGACTCAAGTTGATAATATGCTTTTTTTAAGAGTCAGTTATCGAGTGTGAAAAAGAGCGTAAAATACTAAGATGAAAAACGATGCTCTTTATCAAGATGGAGAACACTTGATATCCTAACTTATGACTATTCTGAAAGATCATGAATTATAAGGTCATTTTGCTTTACCTAAAAAAATGCCATTTAGCTATTATTTGTAAGCCCTGAGACAAAAATTTAACCTAGGTTGAAGATTTATTGACACCGCAACAAATGGGTTGCCTGTTAGTATCTTTTGTGGAAAACTTGATATTGAGACATGTGAAATAGAATTGCACTTCAAAGGACATTTAAATGGTTTTCTTATACTTAAATATTTTTGAGGAAATCTTTATACTTAAATATACAAAGAAATGCGTCTTCTGGCATCAAGTGGGTTGAGCCATTACAACCATAAGTTCTTATAACTATAGGTCTGGTGAGCATTGTACATATATTCCATATAACTTATCAAATGCTGAAAATGTGTAATATGGCGAGTTAAAGCGAGCTATAATCCAAATGGTAACCATTGTACTTGTCCATCCAAATTTGATAAAATGAGATGTGAGTTCAATCATGTTTTCTTGTTTCATCTTATTGGATTGTTTTAGACAGGCCTTGCGGAAACAAAATTTTAAACATATCTTGAAGCATCCCCTCTTTACTTTTCAATGTCTTCATATAAAAACTATGAAACTTGCAGTTCTGGAAACTGTCTTCATTTGCAAGACAGTCCCCTCAGATCTCCAACTATTTCATAAAAGAGTTTTTCTATTTAGATCATACAGTGTAATTGGACACCTTACAAAATAATATAATAATGTACTAGGTACATTCCATCAAGTTGATTTGGATCATCATTGGGTTTTGTAGTTCCCTTCATTTCTGTAACCATACCTGGATCAATAAATACAAGTACTTCAAACACTTGTTGCTTTTGCAGTCTAAAGAGTGGCTGTGGCATGCTGCATTTATTGCTTTTAGATCGGAGCACCCTAGGTGTAACATTGGCAAGCGGCATTACCGTTTACCAAACTCTGAGGTATTGAAAGAGGTGCTGCTCACATTAGGCTTGTCTTGACCATTGGACAATACATGGGATGTTAAACAGGATAAAGTTTCACATCTACCCCTGTGGCAACTCTAATCCCAAACCCGTCGTTTATGGACTTCAACCATGAGTTAACTTTATAAGGAGATCCAAATAACCTATTCTGCTAAGATCCTGGAATTGTGGACTATGACCTATTCTGCCGAGATCCTGGAAATTGCAGACTATGTAAGAACTTCAGCTTTCACAAAGGTTGTCTCCATGTCTGATTTTGGCTTGGTCGAAGGTTCATCATAACTGGCATTAGTTGAGCTAGTTTCAGTGATGAGAATCTATAGGTTTCTAGGCTCCTCCTGAGGACAGTTCCCCACTGCATAGGAAACTCTAATAAGTTATTCAGCTGAGATCCTGGCAACTGTGGGCTATGTAAATACCTCAGATTCCACCAAGGTTCTTCTAACCACCTAGTTTTTTTTTTAACCTAGGTTGTTGTCTCTTGTCATATTTCGACTTGGTTGAAGGTCCATCATAACTCACTAGTTATTACTAGTTCCAGTGAAGGAGAATCTATTTGCATATTTGAGGGTCCTGTCGAGATTGTTTCCTTACTGCATCCCCATGTGCAGCTCCAAAACAAATCTGGACACCACCTTTCTTGATGTGCCCTGGCTACTTTGCAACATCTCCCTTCATATGTGCTGCCCAGATCAATGCCAGGTCGGTCATTGCAGGCATTGCATTCCATTAGTGTTGGTACCCGTGGACGTTGACTTTTTTCAGGGAACTCATGAACATTGATGACATCCCAATTGGCATGGCGGTCATCTCACAGGACATTATTGAGGCTCTAACTTGGTTCTCGCACGTCCATTGCCAAGTGATTCTCTCTCCGCATTGGAGGATGCTGAGATGGTTGCACTAGAGATAGGAATTTGGGTGGGCCGCCCAGTCTGACACGTCACTGGCATGGGCACAGCTGTTAGGTTGAACCCATTCCAAACCGTGTTGAGCGGCCCACTGAGATGTTGGGCTTGGCACAACAGGGGCCCGACCCATCCTGATGTAAATCATTTTTTGTTTGCTACTTATTAATAATCATTATAATATTGTATATATATTATATCTAATTAATATTTTTTAATATTATATATATTATGTATCTAATTATTATAATATAAATATATTATATATCTAAGTTTAAGTAGGTATAGCAAAAAAAATTGCAGAACCCATCACGATCCCACTGGGTAGTGGACGAATCGTGCCCGGTCCAACCCGACCTATGGTCTGGACGAGTATAGGTTGAAATTTTACAACCTGACTTGACCCAATGACCCAACTTTTTTTATTTTTTTATTTATTGAAATTATATTTTAAAATTTAATTTCAAGTTGACCATCAATTTATGTTTAAAATAAAATATTTAAAATTTGGAATAATATTTTAATATTTTGAAAACTTTATTTTATGTTTTAAAATGTATATTCAATTTAATTTGTATATTAAATAATGTAAAAGAAGAAAAAAAGGTTAGATAACCTCACGACCTGACCCAATCAGACCCAACTCATGTCGGGGTTGGATCGGGTCAGAACTACCAATGGGATACAATCCGAACCAACCAAATTTGATCAAGTTGGGTGGAATTTGGGGTCGGATAGGTTCAACCTGACTCGTGAACACCCCTAGGCCCAAGTGCTTTCTGGCACAACATGTTTCAGGCACGATCAAACTCTTGTTGACCAGCCTAGGCACTGGTCCACATAAGCCAAAAATCCATCTCTAGGTTGCACCATGTTTTGTGTCATTTGCACTCTCTGCAAGCATGGTGTATTATTTCAAAAACTCACAATCTAGTGAGGAGGTTTCCGTCATCCTTGGCATTCAAAATTATGGCATTAGTTTAATGCAGCAGTAGAGAGGACTTTTTGGTCACAAGGAATAACAAAGATGTGGCTTAGTTGGTCAGGATTGATTCACCATCTGGTTGTGTCATACTTCCAATAAGAATCAATCTGACTGTCTCATCAGGCGTTTCTGGCACATTGTTCTTAGAAATGAGCTCATTGAAATTTTGAGCTGGCCCAATAGAAATTGTTCACAGAATCTTGTATCTCGAAAATCAGAAACTTGGGCTATATTTGTCTGGGGAAAAACAATTTTTTCTTAAAGCATTTTCTCCACTTTGCTGTGTTTGGTAAGTAGGAAAAGCTCAGACAGCATGCTCTTTTAGTTCTTGACCGAAAGACATTTCTCCCATTCCTTTTTGAGTAAAGTTAAATATGCTATTTATTTATTTTTTCTTATACATGACTAGACAGAAAATTGAAAAAACTTTTTCACACTCATTTTCTCCAAAATTTATTTTGTCCAAACAAATGTTGACTTGGTCCTTTGAATGTTATTTTAATAAGCAAACAAAATATTATGCACACTGAAAGTTCCACAAATAAATTTGAATGAGATTGATTGCTTCCTGAAGTACTTTTGCTCTGAATTGAAACTTGCTTTTAGAACAAAGACTCAATATGCCAATACTTAAGTTTCTATTGTCTGTTAGATTCCGTTGCATATCCTCACATTGGTATGTTGAACTTTAGACTTGAACTGCTGTTATTTCATTATTTGTAATCTTTTTTTAATATGCTGAATGCTTAATTGGCTACTTTTGATAAATCAATTACTTTTTTATAATCTAAAATCTGCGGAATTCTTGTGTGCTTTGGCTTTATCTTTTAATTGGTCTTCTCAGCAAGGAAGCACTTAATATGTTGGTTTACACTTGAGATGTGAAGTTTAAGGTTTTTTTTTCATCGTAAAATAAGTTACTGATGTTTCTCCGTATTCTTTGTACATTTTGATGCAGTTTTATACATTTCTTGAGACAACTCTTGTTGCACTCTCACTCTTGCCTCACTTTCTTGCATTTTTTGGTGATGCGGAAATTCCTGGGTCACCTGGAACACTTGCAACCACTTTTCTTACATTTGGTAAAGCATTTCTTCTTCATTGACTTAAATCATTCCAGCTGTGCTTTTTAGGGAAGAAAGATAGTTTAGTGGGCCTTGATGATGAATTTTTCTGTCTTTAGTGTTGAACCTAGCATTTGCTTTGAGTGTGCTTGGGTTTCTAATCATGCATATATCTTTGGTGTCTGGAAATACCACAACTATTGAGGTACGCGCCATTAAGTTTTTTACGTATATTCTGATATTTATATGAAGCTAAACATCATTCTGCTATCATCAGGCATATGAGAAGAAAACAACTCCAAAATGGAAGTATGATATTGGCCGAAAAAGAAATTTTGAACAGGTTGAGCTTTTCTCACTTGTTATAACTTTCAGTCCTTTTCCATGTCATAGCAGTGCTATCTTTATTTGTGTGTTTTTTTTCCTGGTGTAAAATTGGGTTTGTTGGAAGTAACCCTTGATAAAAGCAAATGAAATGACAGGTAGGTTTTGGGATCAAACCTTCAATCTTACAAACAAATTTCAATGTTCCAGTCAGTCTTGTCAAGAGTGGTTGGAAGTGGTAGTACTTTCTTGGATTTCATATTTCTTCAATGTCTTGTTGTGTTGGCAAAATGAAGGAACAATTTGAAACATCAAGGATTTTTAATCCAATTATGCACATCTAGAATCTGATTTCTGCTGTCAAGACTGTCTCATTGCCCAATTAGAGATGTCATTATGTGGGTCATCATAAATACAACTGTGATCACTAGGCTAATGATATTGACACTCTGGTCTACGTCAACTTTAACCAGAAGAGATGTACCAATGAGGTGGAAAAGATCAATTGATGTCATAGTAGGCAGTAATGAGATGGATGCCTTAACTTGCGACATCTTTTCAAGAATGCCGCAACAGTGCAACCAAAGTGGTCAGAAATGATTGGCTGATACACGAGGGAGATAAGTCTCAGAAATCGTGAATATGTTTGCCAACAATTATCATAATATAGGTCAGTCTCTGGACCTGGAAATCTTGATGCGTTACAGTCATGAGTTCTGGGCTTTGCAGCTTCTGAATGCAGGGGTCAAATTTCAACTTTGCATAAGTTCAGTTAATCTTGTAACATTGGATGCAAGGGTCAATTTCTGATGTTATACCCTGTTACTTTCTCCTTTAAGGAGTTTGCACGAGTTTCAGTTTATGCTTTCTGCCTTATTGTTTACGTGATCTATAAATGATAACCGGCCTATAAACTGGTTTTGAATCAGGTATTTGGAACAGACAAGAGGTATTGGTTCATCCCTGCATACTCAGATGAGGACCTGAGAAGAATGCCAGCTCTTTACGGACTGGAGTATCCAACCAAGCCTGATTCCGATGTCGAAGAGTTGTAGTGCAATCCTTTAGGATGAATATGCTAAGGTAGGCGAACTTAAACAAACATAACAAAGTACTGACAGAAGGGAAAGAATGCTGGTCCAAGAACATATTCAACAGTAAACACTGCCCACATACCACAACTAAATTCTAAAGAGAGTGGAGAAAGACAAGTAATCAGGGTGAGCAGTTGATCAAAATTGGTTCTATACCTCAATCCTCAGTTTGATTGTAGAGTGAGTGGATATTGCCCCAAATATCTCAGTCAAGTGTGTGACTTTTGTGATCTGGTGTGTATAGTTGAACAGTGATGTATCATATTGTACCTTTATCTCTCAATGTTTTTTTTCCTTAAAATACCTCACATTGAGGAGAAACAAAGAGAAAAAATAAACAGCACTGACGTTGGAACATTGAGGACAATGCTTGTTGAAAGCTTTCTTATTTATTTGTGGTGTCCTCTGGCTCTTTGCCAGCTATCAATTGTTCAACATTGTATCTAATTGTACCTATCTTGAGATTGGCGCATATTCTATTTTCTTTTGAATTATGTTGCTATCATGTGCATAGTGGGGTGTCAATGTTCCACATGTTTGATGATGACTGATATTTGAATTTGTCAATGTTTATTAATTTAACTGAAAAGTGTATTTTAATGATAAATTCAGGCGTTTGAAATTCAAATTTAGAATTACTACGTGCTTTATCTAGTTCGCTAATTAAACGAATAAACTCCAAGTTCTCAAAGTTTTTATTATTAAGGTCATTCAAAATTTCAAAATTTAATATCCAAATCACGGTGCCAATAAAATACTAAAATTTATAAAAGAAAAGAGGGATATTAATTCTTCGTAATTCTCGATCAAAAGAATTCTCCTAATAATCACATATGTTGATAAATAATTTCTTCAACTTTTGACTTTTGAGGGCTTTTTTATTAGGTGGATTTTAAGTGGATAAAGAAGGATTTAGATTTTTTTTAAGAGAAAAAGACCAACTGTTGCTTTCACATTATCAAACATTAATAAGTATTTTATTTATATAGTGTTTAATATATTATTTTTTATAAATAAAAATAATTTATGTATAAGCCAAGTTCACAGTTGATTAATAAGATTATGTGATAAAATATATTATTTTTTATCAACAAATAATAGTCACTACATCTATTTAATCTATTTTTTAAAACAATTTTTATTTTACTTTTTACTGGTCCTCGCTAGTTAATGACACAGCTTCCGCCGCGAGGAGGGGTCAGGGACGATGGAATCTGAGCTGCGGAGCTTGGCGGCCGTCTCCCTCTGCGTGGCCGCGTCCATGGCCTACGCCCGCTTCGCCTCCGCCAGAGTCGCCCCCGGCGCGCTCCGGCTACTTGCGCTCCTCCCCGTGCTCGGCCTCCTCCCTTTTCTCCCCTTGAGCTTTTCCACCGTCATCCTCCGCGGCATCTCCTCCTTCTTCCTCGTGTGGCTCGCCGTCTTCAGGCTCCTCCTGCTCTCCTTCGCCGACGGTCCCCTCTCCCCTGACCTCCCCCTCATCCACTTCCTCCTATTTGCTGTCCTCCCCATCAGGAACGGTAAGCTGTCGGATCCCAAGGCCGCCCCGAACCAAACTTTGCCTGAGGCCCGGGGCGGCAGACGCCTCTTGTCCGCCGCCGTCAAGGCCGCGGTCCTGGCGGGCCTCGTGTCCCTCTACCGCCACAGGGAGCGGATCCCTCGGCCCCTCCTGCTGTCCATGTACAGCCTCCACGTTTACCTGGGCGCCGATCTCATCTTCGCCACCGCCGCCGCGCCCGCGAAGCTCCTCCTCCCCCGCGGCCTCGAGCTCGAGCCCCAGTTCGACGCCCCCTACCGCGCGGCCTCCCTGGGCGAGTTCTGGAGCCGGCGCTGGAACCTCGTCGTCTCCGCGACCCTGCGCCCCTCCGTCTACCTCCCCGTCCGCGCGCGCCACGGCCCAGCCACCGGCGTGCTCGCCGCGTTCCTCGTGTCCGGCCTCATGCACGAGGTGATATTCTGGTACCTAACGGTTGCGCCGCCGACGGGGGAGGCCACGGCCTTCTTCGTGCTCCACGGCGCGTCCGTGGTGGCGGAGCGGTACTGGAAGCGGCGGCGGCCGTCGCCGCCGTCGAAGGTCCTGACGGTGCCGGCCACTTTGGGGTTCGTTCTGGTCACCGCGTTCTGGCTCTTCTTCCCCGCGGTTCTCCGGAACGACGTGGAAGAGCGCGTGGTGGCGGAGTGGACGGCGGTGTTCGGATACTCCGGTCGATCGCTTCTTAATTTAGCCGAGTAATTTTTTGAACCTTTTTAATTCGTTTGTATCCCTCAATAAGATAATTTTCATTTGTCCTATAATGTTTATATATGGACAAAATCTTTTCATTTAATTCCATGGATAAAAAAAAATTATGATTCACTTGTTAATATCTTTATCATATGTGAATCATAAATATCCCATCATATAGAGGACACGGTTTCCTTTTTTTACACGCCATCATTAAATTTGTGTTAAATTATAGTCTTTATTACACTGGATCTACTCTTTATTTACAACCAGAAAATAATGATATAAAAAGTCAACATATCTCAATCAAATTACATAAGCTAGAATCTATGGCTAAAAGGATAGCTCTAGATCTGGACCAAGACAGACTACTGTAGGAGATTTATTTATTGAAATCGTTGAATTCAAAATGTTTCTTATATTTATCATACTAATAGAGTTTCATCCAATTATAGTATTCAGATATTAGTGACTTTTTTTTCCATTATAAGAGTAGAGATATGAGTTTGACAGAATAAAATAAAAAAATAAAGGTATACCTAAATCTCACTTAAGAATCCAATATGAGTAGGGCGATGCGTCGTGCTCTTAATTTTGTTTCGATTAGAAAATAAGGTTAATGAATCGAAAATAAATATTGAAAATAAAATGAGACAACATTTCAATTTTCGGGTGAAAAATGTGCGTTTCCTATGTCATGCTCATACTCTTATTATTAGTCACCAGTCGAACTTGAGATATTGTAGCACCAAAAAATCGTATTTCGAATTAACCAGGTTTTAGTTTCTTGAAGTCACCAAGCACAGAAGTTGGATATATACTAATAGCCCTCCGTGCAAAACTGGTTGGAAAAAAAATCATATTTTGCGTTTAGTTATCCAACACTAATTTTTTTATTTGATAAATAATAAAATAAAATAAAATTTAGCGTTTCGTATGAAAATATTGAAAAGATACTTCGACTAGTGTTTAGCAATTAGAGTTTAACAATTTATATTTTTTTTCCAATTCTACTCTTATCAAATATATTATTTCTTTCTCAATTTATCTTATTATTTTCTCATTTTTATTTTATAACCATTTAACTATATTTCTTTTTATATTCATGCTTAATTAATTACAAATTATTTGTATGGTAATAACGAATAAGAAATTGTTTTAATAATTAATATTTTTATCACGGATGCACTATATAAAATTTATTGCCATTATAAATTTCTAAATATTTTAATAAAAAATAGTTATGAGATTTAATTTAATTTAATTGATATATAAATAATTTATTTATTGCATTATAATAGAATTTATATAATGCTTAAATTGTATAATGATTACAAAGACTTCGGGGGAAGACTAATCGTCTCGCCTAATATATCATCATTTTGAGAAGTAGGTTTGCGAGATGTGATGTGAACAATAAGTTAGGTGGTGCACTTTTTTTAAAGCGCATATTACAGGATTGTCATCACATTGCTCGTCTAACTTACAAAAGTGAATTAAAATAAGAAAAAAAATGCAAGTAAGATAACTCAGCGGTCCCAAGGCACATTATGGTGAACTTCTGGGACATTATCCTCCACTCAAATCAGCGATGTCATCGGCCCTACAGTTGTTTCAACCAATGTTATTAAAACCGGACCGGCCACCCAACCGGACGATCAACTGGGTCGTGGTTAGACCGGTTTGATCGGATTCAACCGGGTTCAACCTGGATTTTATTAAATTAATAATATCTAAAATAATTATGTATAATAAATATTATATAATGCTTATACTTCATAATAAAATATAATAAACAAATATTTAATTAAATATTAATATTTAAGTTTGATTTTTTATTATTAATATAGTATATTGATTCTTTTATTTTATTCTTCAATACTATTTTAGGGTGATAATATATTAATTAATTTTGACATATATCACTCTCATGCTTATTTTTTTCTTTACTTTCATTTTAATATTTTTATTTTTCTATTTCCATTAATTCCTCTCTCCCCATTAATTCCCATATTTATTTACTTTTTCATAATAAAAAGATATTAAAACTTTTAATATTCATAAAAAATATAAGTTATTATTATTGATATACTATATTATTTATTTTATACTATTTTGTGATGATAATAAATTAAATTAATTTTCCATACATCACACTTACTTCCTTTTATTTTCTTATTTATTTTCATTTTAATACTTTCCTTTTAATTTCCATTAATTCCTCTCCCACATTTATTTTCTTTTTAATTTTTACATATTCTTAATTCAAATACTTTCTCATTTTTTACCTTCCTTTCTAACATTTTATTTCCTATTTTTACTTTTTTTCTAATTTTTTTCACTTTAAATGTTGAACCGGGTTTTTCCGATTTAGTGGTTGAACCGGTTTTTGGACGGTTCAATTTCAATTCCATTTTTTAAATTAATTCGGACTGGACCAGCCATCAGTTCGTGGTTGAACCGATTGAACCGACCGCTCTGGTCCGGTTTAATAACCATGGTTTGAACTATCACAAGGCTTCAGACTCCCAACCTCTGTCGGCGTTCGAACTTTCGTTCCATCGAACAAGGTACTTCTTCTTCCGCTTTTTTCACGGATGGCAAGCAACTGTAACGCCCTCAAAATCGTCCCTCCTACCACATAGGCAGTCAGGTTGACCCCGGAAGCGCTACACTGCCTATTACACTATTGACCATGATCATTCAATAAAATGACATACGTGACATTAATATAATAAGAAAATATAATATCAAAACTTTAATACGGAAGTTTAAACGGTGGAATGTCAAGAGACATGGATAATACGGTCTATAACAAGATAAAAAGATAGCAACTTTAAGAAGGTCAATAGGAATAAAAGTTCAACGAGCGAAATAATATGATGTCTTTGAATAAACCACAATAACTTGAAAGAAATTAGCAATGAAAGCTTAAAGCAAATTATCAGTCATGTGCAGCATTCTTCAAGCTATGTGCCCTCCAACACCTCGTCAGTTAGCATTCTCACCTGCAAAATTTCAGTGTAGGAAAATCGAATACCCGTAAGCAAGATGCCCAGTACAATAGCAATATAGACGGTGAAATAGAGATCAATGATAATCATATAAACAATGAACAATACTATACTCTGAATTCTATGCATTGACTATGATGGATCAATACATCCTTATTTGACAATATCAATATCTGTACTTTATTCTTTACTATGGTCATACTTTGTCTTTACTCTACATTATCTTTGCCATACCATGTTTCATACTTTACTGTACCATGTTCTATGCCATACAATACTTTACTTTACATTTACATTACTGTAAGTTGCACTACGTCTTTTACATTACTATGATATCCTTAAAATTGATTGTCCTATGCGAGCTCGACTTTATTAGGCTGAAATGTTAGAGGTGCCTCTATATCCATAAAGTCAGTAAGCCCATAAAGGGAAAGGGGTGCAACAATGCGTCACCCAATTCGAAATGAAGGTGGGAGAGGACATGCACCCCAGGAACAGTGGTCATTTAAGAACCTGTAGGTTCATTGTCTCCTCAATTAGCTACCTGTCCATCTAGCTCAATATTATGTTCTCTGGGGGAAGGAGTGTGACCAATACATCATCCTTCATTCGAGATACAGGTGGGAGAAGACATGAAATCTCAGGAACAGTTGTCATCGAAGACCAGTAACTTCATTGTCTCCTCAGTTAACTACCTGTCCTTCTTTATACCATATTGTAATCCTTATTCCATACAATGGGACGGCACATAACAATTCTATGTCTTTATCTTTACTTTATTTATCTTTACTTATCATGTAATTTATGAATCATGACCCAAATGAGTATCAATGTCTGTACAATATAACTCAGCCAGTTATAAGCGAACTGGGTAGAGTCTCCGGTTAGAATTTCAAAGTGAGAATTGATTCACCATCTGAATCGGTCGACCGTTTCTAGACCGGGCGACCGTTCCTCTTGGTTCGGCCGAGCCGATCTGGTGGACTTGAACTGGTCGACCGTCCACTATAGGACCGGTCGACCATTCCAGAATACCGGTCGACCGGTCCTCTTGGATCGGTCGACCTTCTTCTTTGTCGGGTGTCTGTAGATCGATTGACCGTACACACAGGGCCGGTCGACCGGTTGCTCTAGGGTCGATCGACCATCCTAGTGGTCGGCCGACCGTCCTGATAGTCGGTCGACCGATCGTAAGGTCGTGAAGTCGCGCACTGCGCGTCAGATCGGTTGACCGTTCGGAAGATCGGTCGGCCGATCAAGAAATCAGATTTGTCCGTCGACTGATAGATCGATCGATCGCCATAGTGAGGCCGGTCGACCGATCGATAGGAACTGGTGAGAGTTCTTTGCGTGGACCGGTCGACTGTTGATAATATCGGTCGACCGGTCTTAATGATAAAATAGAGCCACTGGATTTCTTTCACGATTCCGGCAATCTTCTAGCCATCAAAACGTCACGACATGAGTATGAAAAATGTAGGTAACAATCTCAGGATCATGATGGACTATTCATGCATATCAAACGATCACAATTTCTTCGTCTAGGGATTTAAGATGCTAAGGTATCTTTTCCAATCAAAAATGGGGTTCTTCTTCTTGTCGTTCGCCGATCACTGGTCGCTCCTGGCCGACGAGGAAGACTCGTCTGATTCCTGTGTACGTCGAGGAAGCATCCGTGCACGTCAATTGGTAGTGGGTGCACGTCGTCCGTCGGCGGTTCGCAGAAGAGGAAGAAGACAGAGGGGCGGCGGTCGGCTGACGTCCAAGGGGGCGCGAGGTCGCCCTCGCGTTCTCCTTTATGGTATCGGCCAGTCGATCGTGACGCGATCAGGGGAGGATTCGCCTCCCCTGTCGGCCATTTTTCCTTGTGCGACGCTTCCATTTTTTTTTAATTCTTTCCTTTTATGAAATTGTGATACGTTGCAACTTCTTCAACTTTCCACTTCTGATGACATGCTCCAAGAATTGCACTTCCAATTGAACACAAGCACACTTCTCTCGCTTGACGTAAACTAATTTTGTCGAACACTTTGAACAATTGCCAGATGTGCTCCTCCGAAGTGTGGCTGAAAATCATAACATCGTCGAGAAAGACAATCACGAACTTATCAAGGAAGAGTTGCATTACCTTATTCATCAAGATACATAAGATTGTCGAGCATTAGTGAAGCGAAAGGCATCATTAGAAACTTGAATGACTATCTTGTCACACGGGCCATTTGCTCCACATCTTCTTCAGCAATTTAGTTTTGTCAATAGCCCGAACATATATCCAAATTGGTAAATCATCTCGCATCACCAAGTTGGTCGAATAAGTCCGGCACAAAGGGGATGAGATACTTATTCTTCACCTAAACTTGTTAAGAGCTCGATAGTCGATACGCATTCGAAGGAATTCATCATGCTTCCTCTGAATGAGAATTGGGGTGCCATATAAAGACTTTGATGGTTGATCATATCCTACTTCCAATAGTTCAGTCAGTTACTTAAGGAGTTCTACGAGTTCCGGAACAACTAGCCATAAGGAACTCCATGTGATGACTTCGATCATGGGACCAAGTTGACGATATAGTCCATTTCACACTTCAGAGGCAACGATTTTTGGAAAGTTTGGTCTCGAGTAGATGCTTCGACGATGACGTTTGTGAACAAACATACGCTTGGGCGGAACGCTCACTTTACGACGCTCTTTTGTGGATTGTCATACCACACTTGACGCTCGATGCTAGAATTATGAAAGCTTTGAAATTTTATTGAGTAAATAGAATAATTACAAAGGATTCGAGGGAGGACTACCAATTTTTTCCTAATATATCACCATTTCAAGAGGTAAGTTTGTAATATGTGATGGGGAAGATAAGCTAGGGGCACACTATTTTTGGAGTGCATATTATAAGATTATCATGACATTGTCCATCTAAACTTAACTTACAAAAATGAAGTAAAACAAAAAAAAATACAAATAAGTAAAATAATTCAGCAGTCCTGAAGTATGTTATAAAGAGCCCTTAGGACACATGCAACTTATTTCACTCTCCTCCACGCGAATAATATTTTCTCCTCCACACGAACAATATCATGTGGCACGTTGTGAAGACAAAGTTTGCAATAGCATATCAAATCACATAGGCTGTGTTTGGCAACTGGAATCACAATTATTTTGAATTCTCGATTTGGATGGGGTGAAACGTAATGATGATAAATCATATTATAGAAAAACTATATATGATAGATTAATTTTAGTGGGGTGTTTGAATAAAAAATATTATAAATATAAAATATAAATTTGTTTAAAAATAAAAACTAAAAGTATAAATTTAATTTTTTTTACTAAAAATAATTAGTTAAAATAGATTATTTAAATATGAAATAAATTTTAAATAATTTATATTTAATGAAAAATTAAATATATAATAAATAATCTCTTTTATATAAGAAATATAAAATCAAGAAAAAGCTATAAAAGAAAAAAAATTGTAAAATAAAAAAAGTCACGAAAAAAGGAACCAGTTGGGTGGAACCTCATGTTCCACCCTCATTTAATGCAGCCTGATTTTGCCTCAAGAATTAGGCTACGTCACATCATTTGGAGAATCAAGTGGAACCAACAGCGTTCCGATTGTCAAACGTAACCATACTCTGCACCCCGCACTGCCATCGCTCGGAGTCATATGATTTCATCTCGAGAGATCGGAAGATATTGCACATGATGTATTAAATAGAAGCGTTCATCGGGTCGGGTGAACCCGATGACCCGACTCGACCCATCGGGTAAGATACGAATTGAATTTTTTCAACTCAAGTGGACTCGACCAGGGTTGTCGGGACCGGACCAGACCGACTGGAGAATCAAGTCGCATCATTTGGAGAATCAAGTGGAACCAACAGCGTTCCGATTGTCAAACGTAACCATACTCTGCACCCCGCACTGCCATCGCTCGGAGTCATATGATTTCATCTCGAGAGATCGGAAGATATTGCACATGATGTATTAAATAGAAGCATTCATCGGGTCGGGTGAACCCGATGACCCGACTCGACCCATCGGGTAAGATACGAATTGAATTTTTTCAACTCAAGTGGACTCGACCAGGGTTGTCAGGACCGGACCAGACCGACTGGTCCGACCGGTCTAACTGCCGATCGAGTACAAAAATGGTTCATAACATGACCAAAAACCGGATATGCCATCAGACCGGATTGGATCGGTCAAAATCATCTAAAATCGGTCAAAATCGGATAAAACCGAATAGAACCGATTTTTTGAATCGGCCGACCATTTTAATATTTTATTTGATAAAATTTTTATTTTTAATTGGAAAAAATTTGAAGTTGGACTTTTCCAATAGAAGAGCACATGTTGGCACATAGTCTCCTACTCAATTAATACTTGTCCATTACTTCCACTCCTACTATTATCAATGTGGGACTATATGTGCATACTAATATGCTTAGTTGTTTCTTTTCTTTTATGTAGTTAATTGGTTAAACTTTAAACTTTATCTTATTTATTAGATTATGATTGTATTTAAAATTTTCAATGTCATATATCTATATAATATAAATTTATATTATATTTACTATATTATATATAATACTTATCATAAATTGGTTAAAGATGAAGGGGTGAACTTGTATAATATACAAATAGTACTATAGTATAATTAATATATAATACATAAAAGTTTAACAAAAAATAATAATTTAATTTATCAAGTGTAAATATATAATTTTGATCATAATAGTTGTGAATTTGATATACGTATATTACTAATTTAATATAAAATATATTACCTTAGTATAAACATTTCACATAGATTTATTTTTTATAAATTTATAATTTATTATTGCTATTTTTCTTTCATATAATTGAATTTTAACATCATGTAAGTATGTATATAATTAAAATATGATAGCTTGGTTTACTTTAGTATATTAAAAATAATATTTTATTCTTATCCGGTCTGACCGGACGGTCCAACCGGTCCGACCGGTTCGACCTGAAACGGACACTCATCCGGGTCGATGTCCGGTCCGGTCCTAACAACATTGGATTGACCCGGTTTATTTATAAAAATAATAATAATAAAATAAAAAATGAAACTAAATTGCAAAGCCAATTACCCAAACCCATTATGAGCTCATTAGCATGTTAAGCCCACAACCTAACCTATAAAAACATCTACACCCTAAAGTTCTCTCTTATCCACTCATTTCCTCTACCTCACTTCTCTCTCTTCCTCCCTAAGGTAATCCATCCAACAAAGGCAAGGAAACTCCAGCAGGGTTTCTCCAAGTTCATCTTCATTTCTGCAATTCCTTTAATGTTCAACATCATCCTCTTACATCCCTTCCAATTCGAATGCTTTTTAGGTGGAGAACGATAAGGAGAAGTGATTATCGATGATCGGAAAGGTATCAAGCAAGAATCACTTCAGAAAGAGGTGGGTGAATCCGAAATTCCCCTACATAACTTGATTAGCAATTAGATAGAATTAGGGTTCTTATTATGAGATGTGTTCTTGATTGATGAGAAGGAATGTAAAAGGAATGATTCATTGTATTTCTTGCATTTGATTCATGTTTTGTGATGCTTATGACTATAAATGTGTTCTGTATTAGTCCTCCAGGCTTAGATGAATGATTGTATGCATTGATTGCATTTCTGAATTGAAAATCACTGTTATTATGATTTTGCCCGAACATGATGACCGGTCGACCGACCCTAAATATCGGTCGATTGGTGATAGGAAAATCGGTCGACCGATCGATGGAGACTGGTCGACCGATCGATGGAGACTGGTCGACCGATCATTCCTTCCGAGCCTTTTACAGATCGACCGATCGACCGCCGAAGCTCCTTTTCAGACTGTGTTATCGGTCGACCGATCAAGAGATATCGGTCGACCGGTACTCAAGACTTGTTGTATTGTATTGAGACCAACCGGTCGACCGATCGAGATATGTCGGTCGACCGGTGCCCGGAAGTCGGTCGATCGATTCTTGACCAGAATGCATATTGATTGCTGATTTGATTTAGATTTTTTCTATGAGTGTGATGTGCTACTTCCTGCTGATTGAAATATTATGTGACTGAATTCTTGATATTATATTGATCTGTCCAATTATCCAATCCTCTCATAGTATGTAAGAATGATAATATGATAAAGTGATTAAGCATGAAAGATGAAAATGTGAATTGGAGTGGTGGCCAGCTGATGCTAAGTGCTTATCAGAAGGGTCGCTCCCTTAGCCATGGCTTGATTCTCCATTGGCTATACAAAGCTGTACCGGTCACTCGGCGTAAATCCTTCAAGGTTAAAGGCACCCAAAGTCACCTAATGCTAAGAGAAAGTAAGAACACAAAGAGTATGAACAAGTAACACGAACATGATGAATGAAGTATGATTATTGATCCAGCATGATTACTGAAATCCTTCATGATTATAATATTGACTCATGATCTCTATCTCTCTCATCCATTGATATCTCAATCTAATGATCTTATGCTCTCAAATCTGATCTTGCTACAAGTGATTACTAATTCTGTCTATTGCCATTTATTGTTACGTATTGAGTACTTTATGGATCCTCACTAGGCTGTATAGCTTACGGGAGGACCTCCTCCCCTGTGTTTGATTTCCACAGGGCCAGGTCAGTTGAGATCGTATGTCACGACCAGCTCGAGCGATGTTAAAGCACATGAACTAACAGAGGGCCTAGTTATCTTTATCTTTATTTCTGTATTATGAGCTTTGATGCAATTCAGATATTATGACTATCATGGAATTTTGTAACACTTTGAGACTTCCGCTTTTATGATATTTCTATCTTTCCTTCTTTGTTCCTATTATTAACATGTCATCGTTTTAATTGAGATTTGATTAAGATTTAGTCAAATGTTATAGTGTTTTCGTAGCGTCTTCGGAGAAATCCTCGCCACATGACGTTGGTCAATTTG
The DNA here is from genome assembly GCA_030549335.1 of Pontederia crassipes. NCBI lineage: Eukaryota > Viridiplantae > Streptophyta > Magnoliopsida > Commelinales > Pontederiaceae > Pontederia > Pontederia crassipes. The sequence continues at coordinate 7,105,534 of CM060188.1, read as the reverse complement.
AGAGCGTTACAAACAACAGAATGTTGGGCAGCGGGATAGCGACAATAGCACAATAGAGAAACAATGCAGGGCAGCAACTGCAGCACGATAGGCAGCGGAGCAAGCAAAACTAGAGGGGTAGTAAGAGCAGTACGATGGAGCGAACAAGAAAGCGGTTCAGCAAACAGCACAAGGCAAGCGGCGTAGGATCACAACAGGCTTTGCAGCGAGAAGCGGCAACAAGTGGTGTCAGTGGTGCCGGAAAAAATGGAGGAATGATGAAGCGGTTTGCTGCGTTGAAGAGGATAGCTCCGTTGAGCAAAAAACAAAGATGGAATTCAATCATTAGAAGAAAAAAGTTAAGGGTTCATATATAGCGAGATGTGAGACGACTGTTTTGAGAACTTCGTCAAACTCCGGCCGTCCAACAAATACCGTCCAACAAACTCCGGCTGTGGCAGCTAGGGATTCAATTTATCATCCTCTTTAAACATGTCTTCAAATATGGGTCGTCTCTTTGTAATCAATGGCCATGATTAATCATTTTTTAAGTGAAATTTTGGTCACGAATCTTCTTTTCAGCGGTGGATGGCGCGCTCAGCAGGGATGCAAAAAAAGTCGACTTTTTTATATAATTTACCCAAAAAATTTTGGATGATGGTGGTTTTTAATTTTTACTGTGTGGCCGCACTTGACGTCTGTCAATGAAGTTGGCGTCATGGGTTGAGCAATCTTTCTTGTCTATATTATATATATATAGCAACAAAAATCAAAATTGAGCAATCACCTTTTGTCACACGTACGACGTTATATATAAGTAGCCACACCTAACTGGAATTCTCTGAGAACACTCGAGATCTGGGGTGGCAAATGTACCTTGTTCTTCTCTTTAGCAGCCGCAACACACACAAGAAAAAAGATGGTGCCTTCCCATCTTATAGATACTGGGCGTCGGTGACATGATGGAAATAAGGAGGTCCGTGTTTGAATTGACGAGAAAATAGCAAGTTTAATCTTTCACTTCTCATCAAACAAGAATTTTTATTTTTTTTATATGATCGATCTATATATCGAGTCAGACGAGGTCACTTTTTGCATATTCTAATTTTAGATAGCCGACTGGATTTTTGTTAAGTCTGTCGTTAGGTTCAAATTATCAGGGTTGGATCATATTCACAGGATTGAAAATCACCTACTGAACACTCTTAATTCTCCATTGAATCACAGCATTTATCGATATTAGGCGACTGAGATTTAATTTGAGAAAAGAAAAGAAAATAATCGACCTATTAGATTGGATTACATTGATTTTTTTTCCTCCGACTTTTCTATCTTTTATTAATCATGTGGAATTAATGGGGTATGACATCAACTTTAAAATTAATATTTGTCAGTCAATGATTAAACATTGTATAAAATTATAAACATAGAGAATGAAACGTACAAGTTCTGGAGCGCAAGGATGGACATTAATGATGAAACTTTATACATTACGTGGCCACGTATATACCGATTGTTCTTTTTTTTTTTTGTAGTAAAAAAGACGACAATCTTATTAATTGCCACACACACACACAAATGATAGACTAAAAAAATACAATTTAATGCAACGAAAACTACCAACTTATCAAGTCCATTATAAAACATATATCATGTAGCGGTTGCCATTGGGGTCTTTATAGCTCGTTCAAAAAAAAAAAAAAAGTTGTGGGAAAGGCGTAAGCTTTCCAACGGAGACGCCATGGAAACACTGAGAGCCCATATTTATCACTCATGTCTACATCCGCCGGATTCATTCCTTCCGGCAGCTTCCGTTCAAACCCCATAATAATGGAGATCCCGTAGTTTTTTAAATGATTTTAGAATGAGTTCTTAAATTTTCAAAATTATTCCAAAAATTCTTGGATGATTTGTTTGAATACTCAATTTTAATTATACTAATAATTTTGGATATCAGGAACTCAAATGGATACCTCAGAGAAATATAATATACATCATATAAATTAAGGCATAGACACATGTTCGAATACGTTCTGAAATGAAATTGTTTTCATATAGACATGTTCTAAATAAAGCAATTTATTTAGAACATGTCTATATGAAAATAAATTTGAAGATTTTTAATATGTACCATTGTGTTTGGAGCATAGAATTTAAGATTTTATTAATTTTCGAGAACTAATCAGTTAAATAGAAAAGTTTATTTTGCTGAAATATGTAATGATCAAAATTTTAAAAGTTATTTTGATAGATAAATTTGAGTGTGTGCTTAAATAAAAAGTAAGAATTAAAAAAATAAATTTATTTATATAATATGAAAAATATTATTTTAATTTATCTTATAATTAATTAGTATTTAATATAATGTTAAAAATAGTTTAATAATAAATATTAATTAATAATATTTTACTATATTATAATACTAATTAAAGTATAATAAATACATAACTAATATATTAATATTGAATTAAATAATTTAGGCAAAAGGAAAGAAAAGAAAAAAAAAGAAAAATGCAAAAAAAAAAAAACTTTGCAGGAAGGTGATGTTGACCGTTACTTTAATTTTGATCATTATTTTTTTTATGTTTTACAGAATTATTTAGAACTTAAGTAAATTCTGACTCGAGTTTTGAATTCCATTACATTTGAAAGAGTCCGATTTGAATATTATATATATATTGAACAAATGGGTGATGGATCAGTCACTTTTGGTGTTGCTGGGCTCGACATGAATGTACCAATGGCATGGCCGTGCCTCTGCATAATCAGTCAACATGATGTAAGATTGGCATCATGGATCACGTACACGGATTATTTTGATAAATTTATCGTCATTTTTTCCATCTAACTTTAAATTACGATCTTATTTTTTTATCTCTAAATTATCATGATTTTTTTATTTTAATTCTTTCATCTTATTCTATTACATTTTTCATTATTTTTATTTTTTTAATTTATGAAAAGACTAAATTATTCTTTCTTCAAAAAAATATAAAATAATAAATATAAAAAAAACACATGAAGGATTAAAATGATAAACAAAAAATATATCATTTATGAAAAGACTAAATTACCATTCTTCGATTTTTTTTCTTTTTCTATATATTTATTATTTGATGTGTAATGAATAAAAAAGTAATTTAGTCATTTCATAAATAAACAAATCAAAAGTATTGAAAAACATTATAGACGAAAGGATTAAAATAAAAAAATAATGATAATTTAGGAGTATAAAAAAATAAATTCGTAATTTAAAGTTAGATGTGGAAAATTATAATAATTTAGAAAAAAATTATGAAAAATAACCCTACCAACAATTAAGAGATCAGAACGGCCATTTCTTTGGGAACAACCTAAATCTGGGAGGCAAAATAGTTTTTGTTCTTCTCTATTTTAGCAGAACTTTCAAATGGGATGTAAACTTAAATTTAAACCATTAATTTATTTTTTTATAATACGATATACATTTGATTTCAGTGATACAAAAGGTCAAAGTAAAGTATGTTTGATGATGATATAAATAAAATACTCAAGGCCGGCTACAAGTACAAATCCATTAAAAGTAGTACCAAAAAAAGTAATTAAGTTTCTATTATTTTTTTTCTATTAATCTGGTGGAATGGAGCGTGACATCCAAATTTAAAATTAATATTTTCCTGACAAATGAGCATGGAAAGGCAGACCCACGCATCCACACCCGTGAGTAAATTACAAGAATGATCTCCTAACTTTAAGTCGATTTTTAATTGGTCCCTCAACTTCAATTTGTAATCAGAATGTCCCTCATCTTTTATTTTCTTGCACGATTAGTCCTCTTGATCGGTGATAGTGGGTTTCCCGATTGTCTTGCATACAAGGCCGACACGTGAGCCGTTTCTCTCTCATCAACGTCATTTGATGCTTCAAATCAAGTAAATTACACGGATCGTCCTCCAACTTTGAGTCAATTTCTAAATAGTCCCTCAACTTAATATTATTGCACGATTCATCCACTTGACCGGTAAGAAATAGTCTCTCGATTATCTTACGACGTGGTATAATAAAATATAATAAAATTTATTAACTAGCTGACATCACACAATAAAAATATTATAAAAATTTAATAACGCGAACGAGTTGACAGAGGTGGGGTGTCGGCCCCCCTCTCCAAGCTCGTCCTTTAGCGAGTTGGCATAGGAGGCGCCGACCCCCCTCTCCAAGCTCGTCCACTGGCAAGATTCGCATAAGAGACGTCAACGCCTCCTCGCGAGCTCGTCGATGATCCTAAACGACTCAAAGTTGAGAGACTATAAAAAAATAAAAATGATAAGAGCGTCGATGAATTTGCGAGAGGACGTTAGTGCCCCTTGTGCGAAGCTCGTTAGTGGACGAGCTTGGAGAGGGGGGCTGGCATCCCTATGCCAGCTCGCCAAAGGATGAGTTTGGAGAGGGGGGCCGACACTCCTCCTCTATCAGTTCGTCCGCGTCTTAAAATTTTTATAATATTTTTTATTGTGTGATGTCAATTAGTTATAATTTTTTATTATATTTTATTATGTCACGTCACAAAATAATCGGGAGACTATTACTTACCGGTCAAGTGGATGACACATGCAATAATATTAAAGTTGGGGGACTGTTTAGAAATCGATTCAAAGTTGGAAGATGATCCGTGTAATTTATCTGATTTGGAGCGTTAAATGACATGAATGACTTAAATGATATGGATGAGAGAGAAACGACTCACTTGTCGAATACGTATGCAAGGCAATCGGGATACACACTATCACCGATCAAGAGGACTAATCGTGCAAGAAAATAAAAGATGAGGAACGTTCTGATTACAAATTGAAGTCAGGGGACCAATTGAAAATTGACTCAAAGTTGAGAGATCGTTCGTGTAATTTACTCCACACCCCAAGTGTTGACTTATTGTCAGCAATATGTTAAACATATTAGCATATACATCTTAAGCTTTTTTTATCCTTACCAAGGATCATGCCTAGCCTAGGTGTATTCAACGGATCGACTCGCAAACCTAATGATCCGATCCTATTCAAACCTGTTTGGATTGGATCGGGTAGATGGTAAGGTAGGAGTTGAAAAAAATCCAACCCCTATCCAACCCAGAGTCGAGTTCAGGTGGGGTTGGGTAGATGGTAAGGTAGGACCCTACCCGATTCCACCTGAACTCGACTCGGGTTGGGTAGTGGTTGGATTTTTTCAACCAGAATTGACTCGACCCGACCTATAATCCGATTATATTATTATTTTTAATTTTTTTATTTAAACTTAAGTCTATATTTACTTTAAAAAATTTAAATAAAATACTTTAAATGCATAAATAATATTTAAATAGATAGAAAAATTACTTTATGTCATAAAACAAATATTAAATAAATATAAAATAGTAAGAAAAAATTTTTTAAAAAAGAAAATTAGGTGATCGGTAATCCGATCACCCGACCCGAATCGGATTGTGTTGGATCGAATTTGTTTACGAGTCAAATTGGACTCGACCCGTGAACACCTCTAATCATGCCGGAAGAAAGAAAAGAACATCATGGTATTATGAATTGTGTTTGTAATAATATGACGTCTGAGGATCAAGATGATTTCAAAATAGTTTTACACAAATAAATATGAAGATAGTTATAAATTATATGTAACTATTCTCTTCATCTATCACGACAAATATTTTGAGATGAATGATCATTTTAGCATCTTAATCTTGAGCGTCCTCAACTGAATTGTTCTTTTCCTTTTTTTTCGGTTTTATCCTATAAGTTCATTCCTTTTTCTTCCAAAATTTGAGCTAGTTTTCATGATGTTCATGTTTTAAAACTTTAAATTTATCCACTCAGTATTAATTAATTATGTTTCTAGAAAAATTACCTCGGACGTCATTTATAAGCGATTTTCGTGATTTAAAGGACATTATACACACATTGAGAAGAAAGCATAAAATTTTATAAATACGTGGTCACATATAAATCCATTGTCCTTATGTAGTACAAAAAGACAGTGTAATAACATTTATTGTATATATATATATATGCATATAATATTAGTGGTTGGGGTCTTCAGCTCGTAAAAAAAGGGCCTAAAATCAAGGTGTGGGAAAGGCGTAAGCTTTCAGTGGAGACGCCATGGAAACAGTGAGCCCAAATTTATCACTCATGTCTACATCCGCCGGACTCATTCCCTCCGGCAGCTTCCACTCGAACCTATGGAGCAGCACAGCGATCGTCAGCTGTACCATTCTCACGGCCAACGGCAAGCCGGGGCAAATCCGACGTCCGGCGCCGAAGGGGATGAGCTCGAAATCTCGGCCGCGGAAGTCGACGTCCTTCTCCAGGAACCTCTCCGGCGAGAACTCGTCCGCTTCCCTCCAAAGACCGCCGTCTCGTCCCATGGCCCAGACGTTGAAGAGCACGCGGGTGCCCTCGGGTATCTTGTAGCCGTGGAGCTCTGCGGTGGCTCCGGCGCCGTGAGGCACCAGGAACGGAACGGGCGGGTGGAGCCGCAGCGTCTCCTTTACGACGGCTTGGAGATAAGGCAGGTTGCTGATGTCGGACCACTCGACTTCTTTCGTCGGACCGACCACTCGAGCGACCTCTTCCCTGGCCTTCGCCATGACCTTGGGGTTCCGAAGCATCTCCGCCATCGCCCATTCCACTGTGCTCGCGCTCGTGTCGCTCCCCGCCGCAAACAAATCCTAACAAAAGATTGATGCTCAAGACTAGGTACAGAGAAACTGTGCTCAATATATAGAGGTATAAAATATGAATTCGATCGGTAGATCGAGTTACCAGAAACATGGATTTTATTGTGTCTCTATCCAGATAATTAGAACTGTCTTCTTGCGCCTGGATTTGGAGGAGTGCATCCAGGAAGTCATTACTCGCTGGTGAGGCCTCGTGTTCCCTGCTACGCAGCCGTCTGTCGATCTGGTCGTCGAAGAAGTCGTGCATCTTATTGAAAAGGTCTTCTAACCGACGGCGGAGGCCTTGGAGATCAAACCTCGCAAGAAGCGGGAACAGGTCTGAGACGTTCGGCTTCCCGACTTCGACCATTATTTCCATCACCACCTCCTTGAATTCCTGAGACGATTCGAGGTTGAGGTCGACGAAGTCGACCGAAAAGGTGGTGCAAGAAATCAGGTTGAGCGTCGTGGCGAACACCGCCCGCATGATCTCGACGGGCAGACCCTCGGAGGATCGGCTGGCGACGTAGCGCACGAGCTCCTGTAGCTTCTGGCGGCGGAGGGGCTCCTGAGCGTCCAGCCGCTGTGGCGTGAAGAGCTGCGTGCTGGCTATCCTGCGGAGCCTGCTCCATTGCTGCGACGGCGGCAGCCACACCATGGACTTGCTGTCGTGGTTGCAGGCGTGGACTATGGCCGGAGGAGCGCGGTGGGAGAACACGGCGTCCTTCTTCTGGAGGGCTTCTCTTGCGACTTCTGCCGAGGAGACGACGACCGTCGTCTGGGTACCGAGTCGGAGTGTCATGACGGGGCCATGGAGCTCGGCGAGACGGGCGAGGGAGTGGTGCGGGTTTTGGCCGAGCTCGAGCAGATTTCCGAGGATCGGAAGCGGCCGCGGCCCCGGCGGCAGCCTCGATAGTCTTCTCTCCACTTCCAACAGGAGGAAGAGGAGAGAGACGGAGAAGGAAAGCCACAGGAGCCATGCAACGAATGAAGAAGGCTCCATTTTCCTTGGATTCTCGACGATCCTCTAAATTTGCAGGGATCCGACGTAAATATAATAATGGACAGGATGATGTGAATCTCTTCCGAGATCTAAAACAGTAAAACAAGAGGCAACTACATTTATTAATATAATTAATACGGGTGTTCATGGGTGGCCAAGTTTGATTAGATTGGGTCTGGTTTCAATTATATTTGGGACGAGTGGGATTATCCGACTATTTTTTTCTTTTTTTTTATTTTTTTAATTTTTAATATAAAAATTATATATTATTGTATTTTTATAAAATAAATATTTTTAGTCATAAAATATATTATTTTAAATATCTACATATTATTCTATATTTAATACATTATTTTATATATTTTTAAATTTTAAATGGTATAAAACACTTAACTTAAATAAAAAATCATTTAAAATTCAAAAATAAAAAACTCATGTTGGACGGTCGGGTTGGATACTCGAATTTACCGGGTCGATCGTATTTATACATCTTTTTCTTAATAAAATAAAGAAATATTAAATAGATAAAAGAGACTACTCATAACTAGGGGTGTTCAGCGGGTCGGGTCGACTTACGAATCCGATGATCCGACCTGACCCAAACTTAGATCCGTGGTGGGGTCGGACCTGACCCGACCTCGGTTCGAGTCGGGTACGGGTCAAAATTTTTTGACCCGACCCGAAGGACCCGATTTTTTTATTTTTTTTAGTTTTCAGCCTATATTTTATACTAGAAAATTAAAATAAAATATTTTAAATGTGATAAATAATATATAAATGTTTAAAAATATATTTTATGCTTTTAAAATAAATATTATATCATATTTTTATATTAAATAATAGAAAAGTAAGAAAAAAAATTAAAAAAAATAATGATCGAGTAACCCAACCCGATCCAATTCGATCCGAATTGAGTTGGATTGGATCGGATTCATCCTTATAAAAAGACTGATCCGATCCGATCAAAATCGGACAAGTTGAGTCAAGTTCGAGATCGGATCGGATCAAACTCGACCCGTGAACACTTCTATTCATAACACCATCTATGATTGGTCCATGCGATCAATGAAGGTTTGGGTGTACTAATTGGTGACGTCGACAAGTAGTGGCAGATGAATCGAAACATTGATTTTGTTTGACATGACATGATAATTGCAACCGGTGCGCCGGCCGGGACAACTTCACATTAAGTCATGCAATAATGAACCTGCTCGTGGGTTGAGTTTCTGACATTAAAATGATAAAGTCAATCTCATCCCAGATCTGCTGACCCTGTCTTTAGATATTTTCAATTTTAAGATCTTATATTAAATTTGATGTGTTATAACTTTTTTTAAGGGTTTTGCTATATCCCCTTAATTTAGGAGGATTTAACCTCTTAAATGAGTCACAATGGCATAAATGTAAATTAGTTAACTTTTTGAAGTAATTAAAAGATGTGAGTATTAGGAGGATTTTTAGGTTGAAATTTTAGGAGGATTTCACATTTTCCTTTTTTAAAAGTTTAAGTCATTATAAAATAAAATAAAATATTTTGATATGGGTAAGTTAGATAAAGGGAAAAAATATTTATTTTAATAAGAACTTAACGAAATTTGAATATGATAAATTCGACGTGTTAATGAATTTTTTAAAAAGCTTAAATCATTAAGAAGAACAACATGAATCAAATAATTTTATGGGTTATTTTCTTTAACCACATCTAAACTATCGTGAATTATCACATCTAATCCCGAACTACGAACTTTATTTTTTGGGTATCTAAACTATCGCGATTTTTTCAATTTGATCATTCCGTCTAATTTCGTCGACTTTTTCGTTATTTTTTATTTTTTACATTTATGAAAAATCCATTATACCCCTACTTTCAATTGAATTTTATTTTTACATAAAATAATATATAATAATAAATATAAAAATAATTTTAAAAAGAAAAATAACACCACGTGGAGGATGGTCGCCACCACCCCCGTCGTCATCTCTTTCCCTATGCCGAGAAAGAGAAAGAGAATGGAGGGGGGGGGGGGGGGGGGGTCGCCGCCCCCTCGTCGTCGTCGACGCACGTAGGGGCGGCGGGGACCCCTCCCCCTTCTCTTTCTCGCCACCACACCCCCGTCTTCTCTTTCCCGACGTCAGGAAAGAGGGGAGTCACCGCCATTGACGACGGAATTGGACGGGGGGTCATCGCCACCTACATCGTCGACGACGCGGGAGGAGGGGGTTCTTTTTTTTAGTTATTTTTATATTTATTATTATATATTATTTTATATAAAAATGGAATTCTATTCAGAGTAGGAGTATAATGATTTTTTTCAAATGTAAAAAATAAAATATAACGAAAAAGTATGAAGCACATTCTACCTCCTCCTTGGAAGGCGTGCACCAGAATGGAGAGCACATCTTTTCCACCTCCACAATGACAAGATTAAAATAGCCATCGTCTACGTGTGGAATTGTCTAAGATGAATTATTAGATGCTTTCTGATTGCTTCAGAGAGGCGTGCCAATCTTGCAAGCTATGGACGTTAGTCATTAGTACAATTTATATGATTTAGTGATAAGTATTTCAGAGAGGCGTTGCTGACGTCGACAATAATTGGGATGAATGGAAACATGATAATTGCAACCCGTGCCCGGTCACGACAACTTCACGTTAATATGCAATAATCAATTTTACTCGTGGGTGGGTTGAGTTTCCGACATTAAAATGATAAAGTCAGCAATGTTGACTCTATCTTAGATATTTTCAATGTTAAGGCTGGGAATAGTAATTCCGTGGATAAAGGTACTTATATATCTCTTCTATTTTTTTTAAAAAAAATTAGAGTAAGGATAATCTTATTCCAACTTTTTAGTGGAATAATTTGTCTTTAAAAAATACACTTTTGATCATATCGTTTTTTAAAAAATGACAAAATTGTCCTTTAATTTTTAAATTTATGAAAATAGTTAAATTGATAAATTAATTCAAAATGTATTTAGATAGGATGATTGATAGGAAAAAATAAATGTGATAAATTAATTTTAATGGATGTTTAAATAAAAAATATGTATTCTAAATATAAAATATAGTTTTATTCAAAAAATAAAAAATATAAATATAATTTTTTATTAAAATTGTTAAAATACATTATTTAAATATAAAAAATAAAATTTTAAATAAATTCTATTTAATGAAATATTAACTTTTTATGAAACAATAAGTAATAAGTAATATTACATTAATAATTTATTATAAATATTTTATATAGAATAAAAAAATTTTATAACAGAAATGTGAGAGAGAGAAAATAGGGAAAAAAAAGAAAAAAATAGAATTGCAAGTGACGTGACATAAAAGAATTAAATAAGTCAAAGCCATGATGGTGTTAGGCGGAATTATATCCCTTGTTCATATCCAAACGCCCCAATATCTTGTGCAAAATGTGAATATGTAATAACTTTTTTATATCCAATGGGAGCTCCGATATTTTGACTAATTTGAAATCAAAGTAAAAATTAGAACGATATTCTTCCGATCAAAAGATGATTTTAAAAATTAAATTTGAGACTATTAACTCCGAACGACTTAATAGAGCATAATTTTACTAATTAATTATTGACAAGCAAACTTAGGTCATATCTAACTTTGTCTCGATCACCGGAAAATGGTTCAAAAACTAAAATAATAAAGGATGGCGATTTGTTTAATGATCTGTATTCAAATTGTTTAATCATATTATCGTAATAAAATAACACTTTTTCTGATGCATAAGAAAATGTGATTGATAATGTCTCAATCCCGAGGTCTGCTTAAATATTTAATTTTCTTTGTTAAGAATTTCTGTTGGTAGCCTGAGGTCTGCTCAAATTGTTTTACAAAATATCTTAATTACCGCTTATTTTATCATTTATTATTTTATTCTTTTTCATCTCAATATGAAATTATTTATTGTTTTTACTTTGTAGTAGTAATAATAATAATAATATTTTTATATCAATCATTATACTTACCTTATAAAATATTTAATGTTTTTCTTTTGTATCCATAAGATATATTTTGAATTTGATATTGCTTTGCTATAATTTCCTTTTAGGTATTGTTCTAATCCATTGTTTTACAATAAACTTAAAAAAATATATAAAAGTAAGAACCGGAGACAAAACACTCCGTCTAAATAAAAGTTGAGAACATCGATATATTTTATAAAAGATTAATCAGTACGTAGAGCATCCTACTTTACACTTCGGTGTAGAGCATTTATTTTTTTATAATTTAATTAATTTAATGATTAGAATTCATAATTAAATTGTGAAATAATATCTATTTTATTTGAATAATTTGATAATAAAAATGTATCATCTAAAATTAAATAATTTACAATCGTTTAATTAGTCATATTTGTTAATACATCTTGATCACAATTATCGAATAATTCGATAATATTAATTTAAATTATCTTTACTATTTAACATATATTATAAATTAATATATAATTAATATATAAATTTAATAAATAAAATTAATATTATACATTCATTTTATATTAAATGTTCTGTATATACATTTTCTCATTTTATAATATTTTAAAATAATAATATGGTTCCACTCGAATGAGTTGTTGACTTTTTGCTTATGGTCCGTTTGATTTAGCTGATACATAATAATTAATAAATTAAAGTATTGATAAGTATTTTATCAATTGAAACTTATTTTTAAAAATAATCAATTTAGATAAAATTATTATATTAATAATAATTAGTTAGTTACGATACAACTAACTGACTTATTTTAGCAACTCTCTAGGTACTTAATTTTTTACTTATAAGTAGATTTGATATCTCTTTATCAATTATATGTTTCAAGTATCAAAAGCTGATATATTATTTTTAAACTAACTTATAAGCAGGGATGAAACCAGAAATAATATAAAAATAATATAAAAAATGGTCATTTATACAAAAAGACTAAATTACCCTTATCGATTTTTTGCCATTTTTATTTTTTATATTTATTATTTGATGTGTTATGAATGGAGGAGCAATTTAGTCTTTTCATAAAAAAAATAAAAATAACAGAAAATGTAACAGTAGACGGAATGATTAAAGTGAAAAAATCGTGATAAAAAAGTTCGTAATTTAGAATTAGATGCGAAAAATTGAGATCATTTTGGAGAGGTTTATGAAAATAACTTTTTTTTTTTTAATTTCATCACTCATGACCTAATGCAACTAAGTGGAAAGATTATTGGTTTGATATTTAACTCTAGAATATAAAATATTTGAATGTCTCGTGCGTGCGAACTTGAATATTACTTCATAGGTCCTCAAACGAGACTTGCCGAATCTTTTAAAAAGTTAGTCTAAATAATATCAACTTTTTTCTTCCGTTTTTTTACAAATGCATGTCATGCAATGTCATCAAAACTGAACCGGACCGACCGGTTCAATTAGTTCAATCACGAACTAGCCAATAATTCTATTCGATTTGATATCAAAATCATTGTTGATGTTGAACTGGCCAAAATCGATTGAACGTACCGGTTGAACCGGTTCATTCTGGTTAAAATTAACTTTTGAAAAATAAAATAAAAAATGATAAAAATAGGAAAGTTAAGAAAGAAAAAAGGAAAAGAATATAAGAAAGGTAAAAAAAGGAGTATGATATGTATAAAATTAATTAGGAATTGAAATACAAAAGGTAAGTATTTAAAATTGATTAACATTTAAATAAAAAATTATTAAAAGGCATATATAAAGGAAATTAAAAGGAAAGTGTTAAAGAAAAAAAAAGAAATAAGAATAATTTAGGATAAAATTTATTAATATAGCATCTAACATTGATAAATAGTAGATACTAAATTAAAATAATCTATTTATATTTATATGTTAATCATTATTATTTATCATTATTAAAAGTTTTAATAAATAAAATTATGTTATATTAGTTTTTAATATTTTAAATAGGTTATTAGTACAATATTCGTATATTATATCATATAACTTATATTATATTCTTATAATTATTTTAAATAATATTATTTTGATAAATTTCGGTTCAATCCTGTCGAATTCAATTGGATTGGTCTAATCGCAACCCAATAAGGAGTCTGTTCCGATCGCCGATCCGGTTCTGAAAACATTGATGCCATGTACTGTAATGTAAAACAGTTTAATTAATCAAATATTACTAAATATTTTTTCGGATCCCAAGCCAAAATTTATGTTTTTGCTGCTTTTAATTTTTTCTCCTTGACTGCTAATCATATATATATATATATATATATATCAATAGTAATTAAGTTTTGTAATTTGATTTAATGACTATCTTATTCTATAATGTGGTCATGATGTTAATATATATATCTTGAATTTTTATCATCTTTAGTAACTAAGAAAAAGATACAATGTGAAAGATTTGCTATAATTTTTAAAAAATTTAAATCGATGGAAAGTGCAATATTCTTATATTTATAACTTTTAACAAATTTGTATGTTCGGATCACTTTTGCACGTGGCGAAAGGTTGGCCCAAATATACCCTCCCAACCAATCCAGTTACTTTAATAGTAGTAAAAGGAGTTTTCAAGAGTCGAGTTGGACTCGACTCATGAATAAATTTGACCCGATCAAATTTAGTCAGGTCAGATCAAGCTTATTTTAGACATCAAATCTGATTTGACCCCAATCCTCGACCATTCAAAATTTTTTAAAAAAATTATTACTATTTTATATTTATTTAATATAAATTTTAAAGCATAAAATGAGTTTGCTACTATCTAAATATTATTTCTGTATTTAAAATATTTTTTCCAATTGTTTTAAAATTTTAAATCAGATATAAACTTAATTTTAAATAAGAAAAAGGAAAAAAAATTAAAAAGTCAAGTTGTCAAGGTCGAGTCCACTTGGGTTGGAGAAATTCAATTCGTATCTTACCCAATGGGTCGAGTCAGGTCATCGGATTCACCCAACGCGGTGAACGCTCCTATTTAATACATCATGTGCAATATCTTTCGATCTCTCGAGACGAAATCATATGACTCCGAGTGATGGCAGTGCGGGTGTAGACTATGGTTGCGTTTGACAATCGAAACGCTGCTGGTTCCATCTGATTCTCCAAAGGATGTGACGTAGCCTAGTTCTTGAGGCGAAATCAGGCTGCATTAAATGAGGGTGGAATATGACGTTCCACCCAACTGGTTCCTTTTTTCGTGACTTTTTTTTATTTTGCAATCTTTTTTTTCTTTTATAATTTTTCTTGATTTTATATTTCTTATATAAAAGAAATTATTTATTATATATTTAATTTTTCATTAAATATAAATTATTTAAAATTTATTTCATATTTACATAATCTATTTTTAATAAAAAAATTATACTTTTAATTTTTATTTTTAAACAAATTTATATTTTATATTTATAATATTTTTTTATTCAAACACCCTACTAAAATTAATATATCATATATACTTTTCTATAATATAATTTCTCATCATTACGTTTCATCCTATCCAAAATGAGAATTCTAAAGAATTGTGATTCCAGTTACCAAACACAGCCTATGTGGTTTGATAGGCTAATGCAAACTTTGTCTTCACAACGCGCCACATGATATTGCTCGTGTGGAGGAGAAAATATTATTCGCGTGGAGGAGAAAGAAATAAGTTGTGTGTGTCCTAAGGGCTCTTTATAACGTGCTTCAGGACTGCTGAATTATTTTACTTATTTATATATTTTTTTTGTTTTACTTCATTTTTGTAAGTTAAGTTTAGATGGACAATGTCATGATAATCTTACAATATGCATTCCAAAAATAGTGTGCCCTTAGCTTATCTTCCACATCACATATTACAAACTTACCTCTTGAAACGGTGATATATTAGGAAAAAATTGGTAGTCCTCTCTCGAATCCTTTGTAATTATTCTATTTACTCAACAAAAATTTCAAAACTTTCATAATTCTAGCATCGAGCATCAAGTGTGATGTGACAATCCACAAAAGAGCGTCGTAAAGTGAGCGTTCCGCCTAAGCGTATGTTTGTTCACAAACATCACCGTCGAAACATCTACTCGAGACCAAACTTTTCAAAAATCGTTGCCTCCGAAGTGTGAAGTGGACTATATCATCAACTTGGTCGCATGATCGAAGTCTTCACAAGGAGTTCCTTATGGCTAGTCGTTCCGAAACTCGTAGAACTCCTTAAATAACTGACTGAACTATTGGAAGTAGGATATGGTCAATCATCAAAGTCTCTATATGCCACCCCAATTCTCTTTCAGAGGAAACATGATGAATCCCTTCGGATGTGTATCGACTATCGAGCTTTTAACAAGTTTACGGTGAAGAATAAATATCTCATCCCCTTTGTGGCGGACTTATTCGACCAACTTGGGATGCGAAATGATTTATTAATTTGGATATATGTTCGGGCTATTGACAAATCTGAATTGCTGAAGAAGATGTGGAGCAAATGATGTGTGTGACAAGATATGACTCATTCGAGTTCCTAGTGATGCCTTTGGCTTCACCAATGCTCGACAATCTTATGTATCTTGATGAATAAAGTAGTGCAACTCTTCTTTTATAAGTTTGCGGCAAAATTAGTTTACGGCAAGCGGGAGAAGTGTGCTTGTGTTCAATTGGAAGTGCAATTCTTGATGCATGTCGTCAAAAGTGGCAAGTTGAAGCGGAAGAAGAAGTACCTTGTTCGATGGAGCAAAAGTTCGAATGCTAACACAAGTTAAGAGTCTGTCGAAGCCTTGTGATAGTTCAAACAACTGTAGGGCCGAGGACATCGCTAGCTTGAGTGGAGAAGAATGTCCCGGGGCTCTCCACAACGTGCCTTGGGACCGTTGAGTTATCTTATTTGCATTTTCTTATTTTAATTCACTTTTGTAAGTTAGACTTAGATGGGCAATGTGATGACAATCCTGTAATATGCACTTTAGAAAAAGTGCACCACCTAACTTATTGTTCAAACCTACTTCTCAAAATTTATTGTTCACCTAACTAAAACCTGGTTAATTCGAAATACGATTTTTTGGTGCTACAATATCTCAAGTTCGACTGGTGACTAATAATAAGAGTATGAGCATGACATAGGAAACGCACATTTTTCACCCGAAAATTGAAATGTTGTCTCCTTTTATTTTCAATATTTATTTTCGATTCATTAACCTTATTTTCTAATCGAAACAAAATTAAGAGCACGACGCATCGCCCTACTCATATTGGATTCTTAAGTGAGATTTAGGTATACCTTTATTTTTTTATTTTATTCTGTCAAACTCATATCTCTACTCTTATAATGGAAAAAAAGTCACTAATATCTGAATACTATAATTGGATGAAACTCTATTAGTATGATAAATATAAGAAACATTTTGAATTCAACGATTTCAATAAATAAATCTCCTACAGTAGTCTGTCTTGGTCCAGATCTAGAGCTATCCTTTTAGCCATAAATTCTAGTTTATGTAATTTGATTGAGATATGCTGACTTTTTATATCATTATTTTCTGGTTGTAAATAAAGAGTAGATCCAGTGTAATAAAGACTATAATTTAACACAAATTTAATGATGGCGTGTAAAAAAAGGAAACCGTGTCCTCTATATGATGGGATATTTATGATTCACATATGATAAAGATATTAACAAGTGAATCATAATTATTTTTAATCCATGGAATTAAATGAAAAGATTTTGTCCATATATAAACATTATAGGACAAATGAAAATTATCTTATTGAGGGATACAAACGAATTAAAAAGGTTCAAAAAATTACTCGGCTAAATTAAGAAGCGATCGACCGGAGTATCCGAACACCGCCGTCCACTCCGCCACCACGCGCTCTTCCACGTCGTTCCGGAGAACCGCGGGGAAGAAGAGCCAGAACGCGGTGACCAGAACGAACCCCAAAGTGGCCGGCACCGCCAGGACCTTCGACGGCGGCGACGGCCGCCGCCGCTTCCAGTACCGCTCCGCCACCACGGACGCGCCGTGGAGCACGAAGAAGGCCGTGGCCTCCCCCGTCGGCGGCGCAACCGTTAGGTACCAGAATATCACCTCGTGCATGAGGCCGGACACGAGGAACGCGGCGAGCACGCCGGTGGCTGGGCCGTGGCGCGCGCGGACGGGGAGGTAGACGGAGGGGCGCAGGGTCGCGGAGACGACGAGGTTCCAGCGCCGGCTCCAGAACTCGCCCAGGGAGGCCGCGCGGTAGGGGGCGTCGAACTGGGGCTCGAGCTCGAGGCCGCGGGGGAGGAGGAGCTTCGCGGGCGCGGCGGCGGTGGCGAAGATGAGATCGGCGCCCAGGTAAACGTGGAGGCTGTACATGGACAGCAGGAGGGGCCGAGGGATCCGCTCCCTGTGGCGGTAGAGGGACACGAGGCCCGCCAGGACCGCGGCCTTGACGGCGGCGGACAAGAGGCGTCTGCCGCCCCGGGCCTCAGGCAAAGTTTGGTTCGGGGCGGCCTTGGGATCCGACAGCTTACCGCTCCTGATGGGGAGGACGGCAAATAGGAGGAAGTGGATGAGGGGGAGGTCAGGGGAGAGGGGACCGTCGGCGAAGGAGAGCAGGAGGAGCCTGAAGACGGCGAGCCACACGAGGAAGAAGGAGGAGATGCCGCGGAGGATGACGGTGGAAAAGCTCAAGGGGAGAAAAGGGAGGAGGCCGAGCACGGGGAGGAGCGCAAGTAGCCGGAGCGCGCCGGGGGCGACTCTGGCGGAGGCGAAGCGGGCGTAGGCCATGGACGCGGCCACGCAGAGGGAGACGGCCGCCAAGCTCCGCAGCTCAGATTCCATCGTCCCTGACCCCTCCTCGCGGCGGAAGCTGTCATTAACTAGCGAGGACCAGTAAAAAGTAAAATAAAAATTGTTTTAAAAAATAGATTAAATAGATGTAGTGACTATTATTTGTTGATAAAAAATAATATATTTTATCACAATCTTATTAATCAACTGTGAACTTGGCTTATACATAAATTAATTTTTATTTATAAAAAATAATATATTAAACACTATATAAATAAAATACTTATTAATGTTTGATAATGTGAAAGCAACAGTTGGTCTTTTTCTCTTAAAAAAAATCTAAATCCTTCTTTATCCACTTAAAATCCACCTAATAAAAAAGCCCTCAAAAGTCAAAAGTTGAAGAAATTATTTCTCAACATATGTGAGTATTAGGAGAATTCTTTTGACCGAGAATTACGAAGAATTAATATCCCTCATTTCTTTTATAAATTTTAGTATTTTATTGGCACCGTGATTTGGATATTAAATTTTGAATGACCTTAAAATATTTAAAAACTTTGAAAACTTGGAGTTTATTCGTTTAATTAGCAAACTAGATAAAGCACGTAGTAATTCTAAATTTGAATTTCAAACGCCTGAATTTATCATTAAAATACACTTTTCAGTTAAATTAATAAACATTGACAAATTCAAATATCAGTCATCCTCAAACATGTGGAACATTGACACCCCACTATGCACATGATAGCAACATAATTCAAAAGAAAATAGAATATGCGCCAATCTCAAGATAGGTACAATTAGATACAATGTTGAACAATTGAGAGCTGGCAAAGAGCCAGAGGACACCACAAATAAACAAGAAAGGTTTCAACAAGCATTGTCCTCAATGTTCCAACGTCAGTGCTGTTTATTTTTTCTCTTTGTTTCTCCTCAATGTGAGGTATTTTAAGGGAAAAAAAACATTGAGAGATAAAGGTACAATATGATACATCACTGTTCAACTATACACACCAGATCACAAAAGTCACACACTTGACTGAGATATTTGGGGCAATATCCACTCACTCTACAATCAAACTGAGGATTGAGGTATAGAACCAATTTTGATCAACTGCTCACCCTGATTACTTGTCTTTCTCCACTCTCTTTAGAATTTAGTTGTGGTATGTGGGCAGTGTTTACTGTTGAATATGTTCTTGGACCAGCATTCTTTCCCTTCTGTCAGTACTTTGTTATGTTTGTTTAAGTTCGCCTACCTTAGCATATTCATCCTAAAGGATTGCACTACAACTCTTCGACATCGGAATCAGGCTTGGTTGGATACTCCAGTCCGTAAAGAGCTGGCATTCTTCTCAGGTCCTCATCTGAGTATGCAGGGATGAACCAATACCTCTTGTCTGTTCCAAATACCTGATTCAAAACCAGTTTATAGGCCGGTTATCATTTATAGATCACGTAAACAATAAGGCAGAAAGCATAAACTGAAACTCGTGCAAACTCCTTAAAGGAGAAAGTAACAGGGTATAACATCAGAAATTGACCCTTGCATCCAATGTTACAAGATTAACTGAACTTATGCAAAGTTGAAATTTGACCCCTGCATTCAGAAGCTGCAAAGCCCAGAACTCATGACTGTAACGCATCAAGATTTCCAGGTCCAGAGACTCTGACCTATATTATGATAATTGTTGGCAAACATATTCACGATTTCTGAGACTTATCTCCCTCGTGTATCAGCCAATCATTTCTGACCACTTTGGTTGCACTGTTGCGGCATTCTTGAAAAGATGTCGCAAGTTAAGGCATCCATCTCATTACTGCCTACTATGACATCAATTGATCTTTTCCACCTCATTGGTACATCTCTTCTGGTTAAAGTTGACGTAGACCGGAGTGTCAATATCATTAGCCTAGTGATCACAGTTGTATTTATGATGGCCCACATAATGACATCTCTAATTGGGCAATGAGACAGTCTTGACAGCAGAAATCAGATTCTAGATGTGCATAATTGGATTAAAAATCCTTGATGTTTCAAATTGTTCCTTCATTTTGCCAACACAACAAGACATTGAAGAAATATGAAATCTAAGAAAGTACTACCACTTCCAACCACTCTTGACAAGACTGACTGGAACATTGAAATTTGTTTGTAAGATTGAAGGTTTGATCCCAAAACCTACCTGTCATTTCATTTGCTTTTATGAAGGGTTACTTCCCACAAACCCAATTTTACACCAGGAAAAAAACACACAAATAAAGATAGCACTGCTATGACATGGAAAAGGACTGAAAGTTATAACAAGTGAGAAAAGCTCAACCTGTTCAAAATTTCTTTTTCGGCCAATATCATACTTCCATTTTGGAGTTGTTTTCTTCTCATATGCCTGATGATAGCAGAATGATGTTTAGCTTCATATAAATATCAGAATATACGTAAAAAACTTAATGGCGCGTACCTCAATAGTTGTGGTATTTCCAGACACCAAAGATATATGCATGATTAGAAACCCAAGCACACTCAAAGCAAATGCTAGGTTCAACACTAAAGACAGAAAAATTCATCATCAAGGCTCACTAAACTATCTTTCTTCCCTAAAAAGCACAGCTGGAATGATTTAAGTCAATGAAGAAGAAATGCTTTACCAAATGTAAGAAAAGTGGTTGCAAGTGTTCCAGGTGACCCAGGAATTTCCGCATCACCAAAAAATGCAAGAAAGTGAGGCAACAGTGAGAGTGCAACAAGAGTTGTCTCAAGAAATGTATAAAACTGCATCAAAATGTACAAAGAATACAGAGAAACATCAGTAACTTATTTTACGATGAAAAAAAAACCTTAAACTTCACATCTCAAGTGTAAACCAACATATTAAGTGCTTCCTTGCTGAGAAGACCAATTAAAAGATAAAGCCAAAGCACACAAGAATTCCGCAGATTTTAGATTATAAAAAAGTAATTGATTTATCAAAAGTAGCCAATTAAGCATTCAGCATATTAAAAAAAGGATTACAAATAATGAAATAACAGCAGTTCAAGTCTAAAGTTCAACATACCAATGTGAGGATATGCAACGGAATCTAACAGACAATAGAAACTTAAGTATTGGCATATTGAGTCTTTGTTCTAAAAGCAAGTTTCAATTCAGAGCAAAAGTACTTCAGGAAGCAATCAATCTCATTCAAATTTATTTGTGGAACTTTCAGTGTGCATAATATTTTGTTTGCTTTTTAAAATAACATTCAAAGGACCAAGTCAACATTTGTTTGGACAAAATAAATTTTGGAGAAAATGAGTGTGAAAAAGTTTTTTCAGGAAATAAATTTGGCAATTTTCTGTCTAGTCATGTATAAGAAAAAATAACTAAATAGCATAATTAACTTTACTCAAAAAGGAATGGGAGAAATGTCTTTCGGTCAAGAACTAAAAGAGCATGCTGTCTGAGCTTTTCCTACTTACCAAACACAGCAAAGTGGAGAAAATGCTTTAAGAAAAAATTGTTTTTCCCCAGACAAATATAGCCCAAGTTTCTGATTTTCGAGATACAAGATTCTGTGAACAATTTCTATTGGGCCAGCTCAAAATTTCAATGAGCTCATTTCTAAGAACAATGTGCCAGAAACGCCTGACGAGACAGTCAGATTGATTCTTATTGGAAGTATGACACAACCAGATGGTGAATCAATCCTGACCAACTAAGCCACATCTTTGTTATTCCTTGTGACCAAAAAGTCCTCTCTACTGCTGCATTAAACTAATGCCATAATTTTGAATGCCAAGGATGACGGAAACCTCCTCACTAGATTGTGAGTTTTTGAAATAATACACCATGCTTGCAGAGAGTGCAAATGACACAAAACATGGTGCAACCTAGAGATGGATTTTTGGCTTATGTGGACAGTGCCTAGGCTGGTCAACAAGAGTTTGATCGTGCCTGAAACATGTTGTGCCAGAAAGCACTTGGGCCTAGGGGTGTTCACGAGTCAGGTTGAACCTATCCGACCCCAAACTCCACCCAACTTGATCAAATTTGGTTGGTTCGGATTGTATCCCATTGGTAGTTCTGACCCGATCCAACCCCGACATGAGTTGGGTCTGATTGGGTCAGGTCGTGAGGTTATTTAACCTTTTTTTCTTCTTTTACATTATTTAATATACAAATTAAATTGAATATACATTTTAAAACATAAAATAAAGTTTTCAAAATATTAAAATATTATTCCAAATTTTAAATATTTTATTTTAAACATAAATTGATGGTCAACTTGAAATTAAATTTTAAAATATAATTTCAATAAATAAATAAAATAAAAAAAGTTGGGTCATTGGGTCAAGTTGGGTGGGGTCAAGTCGGGTTGTAAAATTTCAACCTATACTCGTCCAGACCATAGGTCGGGTTGGACCGGGCACGATTCGTCCACTACCCAGTGGGATCGTGATGGGTTCTGCAATTTTTTTTGCTATACCTACTTAAACTTAGATATATAATATATTTATATTATAATAATTAGATACATAATATATATAATATTAAAAAATATTAATTAGATATAATATATATACAATATTATAATGATTATTAATAATTAGCAAACAAAAAATGATTTACATCAGGATGGGTCGGGCCCCTGTTGTGCCAAGCCCAACATCTCAGTGGGCCGCTCAACACGGTTTGGAATGGGTTCAACGTAACAGCTGTGCCCATGCCAGTGACGTGTCAGACTGGGCGGCCCACCCAAATTCCTATCTCTAGTGCAACCATCTCAGCATCCTCCAATGCGGAGAGAGAATCACTTGGCAATGGACGTGCGAGAACCAAGTTAGAGCCTCAATAATGTCCTGTGAGATGACCGCCATGCCAATTGGGATGTCATCAATGTTCATGAGTTCCCTGAAAAAAGTCAACGTCCACGGGTACCAACACTAATGGAATGCAATGCCTGCAATGACCGACCTGGCATTGATCTGGGCAGCACATATGAAGGGAGATGTTGCAAAGTAGCCAGGGCACATCAAGAAAGGTGGTGTCCAGATTTGTTTTGGAGCTGCACATGGGGATGCAGTAAGGAAACAATCTCGACAGGACCCTCAAATATGCAAATAGATTCTCCTTCACTGGAACTAGTAATAACTAGTGAGTTATGATGGACCTTCAACCAAGTCGAAATATGACAAGAGACAACAACCTAGGTTAAAAAAAAAACTAGGTGGTTAGAAGAACCTTGGTGGAATCTGAGGTATTTACATAGCCCACAGTTGCCAGGATCTCAGCTGAATAACTTATTAGAGTTTCCTATGCAGTGGGGAACTGTCCTCAGGAGGAGCCTAGAAACCTATCGATTCTCATCACTGAAACTAGCTCAACTAGTGCCAGTTATGATGAACCTTCGACCAAGCCAAAATCAGACATGGAGACAACCTTTGTGAAGTCATAGTCCACAATTCCAGGATCTTAGCAGAATAGGTTATTTGGATCTCCTTATAAAGTTAACTCATGGTTGAAGTCCATAAACGACGGGATTGGGATTAGAGTTGCCACAGGGGTAGATGTGAAACTTTATCCTGTTTAACATCCCATGTATTGTCCAATGGTCAAGACAAGCCTAATGTGAGCAGCACCTCTTTCAATACCTCAGAGTTTGGTAAACGGTAATGCCGCTTGCCAATGTTACACCTAGGGTGCTCCGATCTAAAAGCAATAAATGCAGCATGCCACAGCCACTCTTTAGACTGCAAAAGCAACAAGTGTTTGAAGTACTTGTATTTATTGATCCAGGTATGGGTACAGAAATGAAGGGAACTACAAAACCCAATGATGATCCAAATCAACTTGATGGAATGTACCTAGTACATTATTATATTATTTTGTAAGGTGTCCAATTACACTGTATGATCTAAATAGAAAAACTCTTTTATGAAATAGTTGGAGATCTGAGGGGACTGTCTTGCAAATGAAGACAGTTTCCAGAACTGCAAGTTTCATAGTTTTTATATGAAGACATTGAAAAGTAAAGAGGGGATGCTTCAAGATATGTTTAAAATTTTGTTTCCGCAAGGCCTGTCTAAAACAATCCAATAAGATGAAACAAGAAAACATGATTGAACTCACATCTCATTTTATCAAATTTGGATGGACAAGTACAATGGTTACCATTTGGATTATAGCTCGCAACGTTTTCTTTCCTAATTCTCACTCGTAGGACATAAAATTGAAAAAGATGATGTTGTTGATTATTTATACTAACATTTCAGAATCTCGTGATCGAGAAAAAGTTAGATATGACCTAAGTTTGCTTGTCAATAATTAATTAGTAAAATTATGCTCTATTAAGTCGTTCGGAGTTAATAGTCTCAAATTTAATTTTTAAAATCATCTTTTGATCGGAAGAATATCGTTCTAATTTTTACTTTGATTTCAAATTAGTCAAAATATCGGAGCTCCCATTGGATATAAAAAAGTTATTACATATTCACATTTTGCACAAGATATTGGGGCGTTTGGATATGAACAAGGGATATAATTCCGCCTAACACCATCATGGCTTTGACTTATTTAATTCTTTTATGTCACGTCACTTGCAATTCTATTTTTTTCTTTTTTTTCCCTATTTTCTCTCTCTCACATTTCTGTTATAAATTTTTTTATTCTATATAAAATATTTATAATAAATTATTAATGTAATATTACTTATTATTTCATAAAAAGTTAATATTTCATTAAATAGAATTTATTTAAAATTTTATTTTTTATATTTAAATAATGTATTTTAACAATTTTAATAAAAAATTATATTTATATTTTTTATTTTTTGAATAAAATTATATTTTATATTTATAATACATATTTTTTATTTAAACATCCATTAAAATTAATTTATCACATTTATTTTTTCCTATCAATCATCCTATCTAAATACATTTTGAATTAATTTATCAATTTAACTATTTTCATAAATTTAAAAATTAGAGGACAATTTTGTCATTTTTTAAAAAACGATATGATCAAAAGTGTATTTTTTAAAGACAAATTATTCCACTAAGAAGTTGGAATAAGATTATCCTTACTCTAATTTTTTTAAAAAAAATAGAAGAGATATATAAGTACCTTTATCCACGGAATTACTATTCCCAGCCTTAACATTGAAAATATCTAAGATAGAGTCAACATTGCTGACTTTATCATTTTAATGTCGGAAACTCAACCCACCCACGAGTAAAATTGATTATTGCATATTAACGTGAAGTTGTCGTGACCGGGCACGGGTTGCAATTATCATGTTTCCATTCATCCCAATTATTGTCGACGTCAGCAACGCCTCTCTGAAATACTTATCACTAAATCATATAAATTGTACTAATGACTAACGTTCATAGCTTGCAAGATTGGCACGCCTCTCTGAAGCAATCAGAAAGCATCTAATAATTCATCTTAGACAATTCCACACGTAGACGATGGCTATTTTAATCTTGTCATTGTGGAGGTGGAAAAGATGTGCTCTCCATTCTGGTGCACGCCTTCCAAGGAGGAGGTAGAATGTGCTTCATACTTTTTCGTTATATTTTATTTTTTACATTTGAAAAAAATCATTATACTCCTACTCTGAATAAAATTCCCTTTTTATATAAAATAATATATAATAATAAATATAAAAATAACTAAAAAAAAGAACCCCCTCCCCCCGCGTCGTCGACGATGTAGGTGGCGATGACCCCCCGTCCAATTCCGTCGTCAATGGCGGTGACTCCCCTCTTTCCTAACGTCGGGAAAGAGAATACGGGGGTGTGGTGGCGAGAAAGAGAAGGGGGAGGGGTCCCCGCCGCCCCTACGTGCGTCGACGACGACGAGGGGGCGGCGACCCCCCCTCCATTCTCTTTCTCTTTCTCGGCATAGGGAAAGAGATGACGACGGGGGTGGTGGCGACCATCCTCCACATGGTGTTATTTTTCTTTTTAAAATTATTTTTATATTTATTATTATATATTATTTTATGTAAAAATGAAATTCAATTGAAAGTAGGGGTATAATGGATTTTTTATAAATGTAAAAAATAAAAAATAACGAAAAAGTCGACGAAATTAGACGGAATGATCAAATTGAAAAAATCGCGATAGTTTAGATACCCAAAAAATAAAGTTCGTAGTTTGGGATTAGATGTGATAATTCACGATAGTTTAGATGTGGTTAAAGAAAATAACCCATAAAATTATTTGATTTATGTTGTTCTTCTTAATGATTTAAGCTTTTTAAAAAAATTCATTAACACGTCGAATTTATCATATTCAAATTTCGTTAAGTTCTTATTAAAATAAATATTTTTCCCTTTATCTAACTTACCCATATCAAAATATTTTATTTTTTTATAATGACTTAAACTTTAAAAAAAGGAAAATGTGAAATCCTCCTAAAATTTCAACCTAAAAATCCTTCTAATACTCACATCTTTTAATTACTTCAAAAAGTTAACTAATTTACATTTATGCCATTGTGACTCATTTAAGAGGTTAAATCCTCCTAAATTAAGGGGATATAGCAAAACCCTTAAAAAAAGTTATAACACATCAAATTTAATATAAGATCTTAAAATTGAAAATATCTAAAGACAGGGTCAGCAGATCTGGGATGAGATTGACTTTATCATTTTAATGTCAGAAACTCAACCCACGAGCAGGTTCATTATTGCATGACTTAATGTGAAGTTGTCCCGGCCGGCGCACCGGTTGCAATTATCATGTCATGTCAAACAAAATCAATGTTTCGATTCATCTGCCACTACTTGTCGACGTCACCAATTAGTACACCCAAACCTTCATTGATCGCATGGACCAATCATAGATGGTGTTATGAATAGAGGTGTTCACGGTCCAGTTTGATCCGATCCGATCTCGAACTCGACTCAACTTGTCCGATTTTGATCGGATCGGATCAGTCTTTTTATAAGGATGAATCCGATCCAATCCAACTCAATTCGGATCGAATTGGATCGGGTCGGGTTACTCGATCATTATTTTTTTTAATTTTTTTTCTTACTTTTCTATTATTTAATATAAAAATATGATATAATATTTATTTTAAAAGCATAAAATATATTTTTAAACATTTATATATTATTTATCACATTTAAAATATTTTATTTTAATTTTCTAGTATAAAATATAGGCTGAAAACTAAAAAAAATAAAAAAATAAAAAAAAATCGGGTCCTTCGGGTCGGGTCAAAAAATTTTGACCCGTACCCGACTCGAACCGAGGTCGGGTCGGGTCCGACCCCACCACGGATCTAAGTTTGGGTCAAGTCGGATCATCGGATTCGTAAGTCGACCCGACCCGCTGAACACCCCTAGTTATGAGTAGTCTCTTTTATCTATTTAATATTTCTTTATTTTATTAAGAAAAAGATGTATAAATACGATCGATCCGGTAGATCCGAGTATCCAACCCGACCGTCTAACATGAGTTTTTTATTTTTGAATTTTAAATGATTTTTTATTTAAGTTAAGTGTTTTATACCATTTAAAATTTAAAAATATATAAAATAATGTATTTTAAATATAGAATAATATGTAGATATTTAAAATAATATATTTTATGACTAAAAATATTTATTTTATAAAAATACAATAATATATAATTTTTATATTAAAAATTAAAAAGAAAAATTAAAAAAAAAGAAAAAAATAGTCGGATAATCTGACTCGTCCCAAATATAATTGAAACCGACCCAATCCAATCAAACTTGGCCACCCATGAACACCCGTATTAATTATATTAATAAATGTAGTTGCCTCTTGTTTTACTGTTTTAGATCTCGGAAGAGATTCACATCATCCTGTCCATTATTATATTTACGTCGGATCCCTTCAAATTTAGAGGATCGTCGAGAATCCAAGGAAAATGGAGCCTTCTTCATTCGTTGCATGGCTCCTGTGGCTTTCCTTCTCCGTCTCTCTCCTCTTCCTCCTGTTGGAAGTGGAGAGAAGACTATCGAGGCTGCCGCCGGGGCCGCGGCCGCTTCCGATCCTCGGAAATCTGCTCGAGCTCGGCCAAAACCCGCACCACTCCCTCGCCCGTCTCGCCGAGCTCCATGGCCCCGTCATGACACTCCGACTCGGCACCCAGACGACGGTCGTCGTCTCCTCGGCAGAAGTCGCAAGAGAAGCCCTCCAGAAGAAGGACGCCGTGTTCTCCCACCGCGCTCCTCCGGCCATAGTCCACGCCTGCAACCACGACAGCAAGTCCATGGTGTGGCTGCCGCCGTCGCAGCAATGGCGCAGGCTCCGCAGGATAGCCAGCACCCAGCTCTTCACGCCACAGCGGCTGGACGCTCAGGAGCCCCTCCGCCGCCAGAAGCTACAGGAGCTCGTGCGCTACGTCGCCAGCCGATCCTCCGAGGGTCTGCCCGTCGAGATCATGCGGGCGGTGTTCGCCACGACGCTCAACCTGATTTCTTGCGCCACCTTTTCGGTCGACTTCGTCGACCTCAACCTCGAATCGTCTCAGGAATTCAAGGAGGTGGTGATGGAAATAATGGTCGAAGTCGGGAAGCCGAACGTCTCAGACCTGTTCCCGCTTCTTGCGAGGTTTGATCTCCAAGGCCTCCGCCGTCGGTTAGAAGACCTCTTCAATAAGATGCACGACTTCTTCGACGACCAGATCGACAGACGGCTGCGTAGCAGGGAACACGAGGCCTCACCAGCGAGTAATGACTTCCTGGATGCACTCCTCCAAATCCAGGCGCAAGAAGACAGTTCTAATTATCTGGATAGAGACACAATAAAATCCATGTTTCTGGTAACTCGATCTACCGATCGAATTCATATTTTATACCTCTATATATTGAGCACAGTTTCTCTGTACCTAGTCTTGAGCATCAATCTTTTGTTAGGATTTGTTTGCGGCGGGGAGCGACACGAGCGCGAGCACAGTGGAATGGGCGATGGCGGAGATGCTTCGGAACCCCAAGGTCATGGCGAAGGCCAGGGAAGAGGTCGCTCGAGTGGTCGGTCCGACGAAAGAAGTCGAGTGGTCCGACATCAGCAACCTGCCTTATCTCCAAGCCGTCGTAAAGGAGACGCTGCGGCTCCACCCGCCCGTTCCGTTCGTGCCTCACGGCGCCGGAGCCACCGCAGAGCTCCACGGCTACAAGATACCCGAGGGCACCCGCGTGCTCTTCAACGTCTGGGCCATGGGACGAGACGGCGGTCTTTGGAGGGACGCGGACGAGTTCTCGCCGGAGAGGTTCCTGGAGAAGGACGTCGACTTCCGCGGCCGAGATTTCGAGCTCATCCCCTTCGGCGCCGGACGTCGGATTTGCCCCGGCTTGCCGTTGGCCGTGAGAATGGTACAGCTGACGATCGCTGTGCTGCTCCATAGGTTCGAGTGGAAGCTGCCGGAGGGAATGAGTCCGGCGGATGTAGACATGAGTGATAAATTTGGGCTCACTGTTTCCATGGCGTCTCCACTGAAAGCTTACGCCTTTCCCACACCTTGATTTTAGGCCCTTTTTTTACGAGCTGAAGACCCCAACCACTAATATTATATGCATATATATATATATATATATATATATATATATATATATATATATATATATACAATAAATGTTATTACACTGTCTTTTTGTACTACATAAGGACAATGGATTTATATGTGACCAGGTATTTATAAAATTTTATGCTTTCTTCTCAATGTGTGTATAATGTCCTTTAAATCACGAAAATCGCTTATAAATGACGTCCGAGGTAATTTTTCTAGAAACATAATTAATTAATACTGAATGGATAAATTTAAAGTTTTAAAACATGAACATCATGAAAACTAGCTCAAATTTTGGAAGAAAAAGGAATGAACTTATAGGATAAAACCGAAAAAAAAAGGAAAAGAACAATTCAGTTGAGGAGGCTGAAGATTAAGATGCTAATATGATCATTCATCTCAAAATATTTGTCGTGATAGATGAAGAGAATAGTTACATATAAATTTATAACTATCTTCATATTTATTTGTGTAAAACTATTTTGAAATCATCTTGATCCTCAGACGTCATATTATTACAAACACAATTCATAATACCATGATGTTCTTTTCTTTCTTCCGACATGATTAGAGGTGTTCACGGGTCGGGTCTAATTTGACTCGTGAACAAATTCGACCCAACACGATTCGATTCGGGTCGGGTGGTCGAATTACCGACCACCTAATTTTCTTTTTTAAAAAAATTTTTCTTACTATTTTATATTTATTTAATATTTGTTTTATGACATAAAGTAATTTTTCTATCTATTTAAATATTATTTATGCATTTAAAGTATTTTATTTTAATTTTTTAAAGTAAATATAGACTTAAGTTTAAATAAAAAAAATTAAAAATAATAATATAATCGGGTTATAGGTCGGGTCGAGTCAATTCAGGTTGAAAAAAAATCCAACCACTACCCAACCCGAGTCGAGTTCAGGTGGGGTCGGGTAGGGTCCTACCTTACCATCTACCCGACCCCACCTGAACTCGACTCGGGTTGGATAGGGGTTGGATTTTTTACAACTCCTACCTTACCATCTACCCGATCCAATCCAAACAGGTTTGAATAGGATCGGATCATTAGGTTTGCAAGTCGATCCGTTGAATACTCCTAGGCTAGGCATGATCCTTGATAAGGATAAAAAAAGCTTAAGATGTATATGCTAATATGTTTAACATATTGCTGACAATAAGTCAACACTTGGGGTGTGGAGTAAATTACACGAATGATCTCTCAACTTTGAGTCAATTTCTAATTGGTCCATTGACTTTAATTTGTAATCAGAACGTTCCTCGTCTTTTATTTTCTTGCACGATTAGTCCTCGTGATCGGTGATAGTGGATATCCCGATTGCCTTGCATACGTATTCGACAAGTGAGTCATTTCTCTCTCATCCATATCATTTAAGTCATGCACGTCATTTAACGCTCCAAATCAGGTAAATTACACGGATCGTCCTCCAACTTTGAATCAATTTTTAAACAGTCCCCCAACTTTAATATTATTGCATGAGTCATCCACTTGACCGGTAAGTAATAGTCTCCCGATTATTTTGTGACGTGACATAATAAAATATAATAATTTTTTTAACTAATTGATATCACACAATAAAAAATATTATAAAAATTTTAAGACGCGGACGAACTGATAGAGGAGGAGTGTCGGCCCCCCTCTCCAAGCTCACCCTTTGGCGAGCTGGCATAGGGATGCCAGTCCCCCTCTCCAAGCTCGTCCACTAACGAGCTTCGCACAAGGGGCACTAACGTCCTCTCGCGAATTTGTCGGCGCTCTTATCATTTTTATTTTTTATAGTCTCTCAACTTTGAGTCGTTTAGGATCATCGACGAGCTCGCGAGGAGGCGTTGACGTCTCTTATGCGAAGCTTGCCAGTGGACGAGCTTGGAGAGGGGGGTCGGCGTCCCCTATGCCAACTCGCTAAAGGACGAGCTTGGAGAGGGGGGCCGACACCCCACCTCTGTCAACTCGTTCGCGTTATTAAATTTTTATAATATTTTTATTATGTGATGTCAGCTAGTTAAAATTTTTTATTATATTTTATTATACCACGTCGTAAGATAATCGAGAGACTATTTCTTACCGGTCAAGTGGATGAATCGTGCAATAATATTAAGTTGAGGGACTATTTAGAAATTGACTCAAAGTTGGAGGACGATCCGTGTAATTTACTTGATTTGAAGCATCAAATGACGTTGATGAGAGAGAAACGGTTCACGTGTCGGCCATGTATGCAAGACAATCGGGAAACCTACTATCACCGATCAAGAGGACTAATCGTGCAAGAAAATAAAAGATGATGGACATTCTGATTACAAATTGAAGTTGAGGGACCAATTAAAAGTCGACTTAAAGTTAGGAGATCATTCTTGATGCGTGGGTCTGGGTCTGCCTTTCCATGCTCATTTGTCAGGAAAATATTAATTTTAAATTTGGATGTCACGCTCCATTCCACCAGATTAATAGAAAAAAAATAATAGAAACTTAATTACTTTTTTTGGTACTACTTTTAATGGATTTGTACTTGTAGCCGGCCTTGAGTATTTTATTTATATCATCATCAAACATACTTTACTTTGACCTTTTGTATCACTGAAATCAAATGTATATCGTATTATAAAAAAATAAATTAATGGTTTAAATTTAAGTTTACATCCCATTTGAAAGTTCTGCTAAAATAGAGAAGAACAAAAACTATTTTGCCTCCCAGATTTAGGTTGTTCCCAAAGAAATGGCCGTTCTGATCTCTTAATTGTTGGTAGGGTTATTTTCATAATTTTTTTCTAAATTATTATAATTTTCCACATCTAACTTTAAATTACGAATTTATTTTTTTATACTCCTAAATTATCATTATTTTTTTATTTTAATCCTTTCGTCTATAATGTTTTTCAATACTTTTGATTTGTTTATTTATGAAATGACTAAATTACTTTTTTATTCATTACACATCAAATAATAAATATATAGAAAAAGAAAAAAATCGAAGAAAGGTAATTTAGTCTTTTCATAAATGATATATTTTTTGTTTATCATTTTAGTCCTTCCTGTGTTTTTTTTATATTTATTATTTTATATTTTTTTGAAGGAAGAATAATTTAGTCTTTTCATAAATTAAAAAAATAAAAATAACAAAAAATGTAATAGAATAAGATGAAAGAATTAAAATAAAAAAAATCGTGATAATTTAAAGATAAAAAAATAAGATCGTAATTTAAAGTTAGATGAAAAAAATGACGATAAATTTATCAAAATAATCCGTGTACGTGATCCATGATGCCAATTTTACATCATGTTGACTGATTATGCAGAGGCACGGCCATGCCATTGGTACATTCATGTCGAGCCCAGCAACACCAAAAGTGACTGATCCATCACCCATTTGTTCAATATATATATAATATTCAAATCGGACTCTTTCAAATGTAATGGAATTCAAAACTCGAGTCAGAATTTACTTAAGTTCTAAATAATTCTGTAAAACATAAAAAAAATAATGATCAAAATTAAAGTAACGGTTAACATCACCTTCCCGCAAAGTTTTTTTTTTGCATTTTTCTTTTTTTTCTTTTCTTTCCTTTTGCCTAAATTATTTAATTCAATATTAATATATTAATTATGTATTTATTATACTTTAATTAGTATTATAATATAGTAAAATATTATTAATTAATATTTATTATTAAACTATTTTTAACATTATATTAAATACTAATTAATTATAAGATAAATTAAAATAATATTTTTCATATTATATAAATAAATTTATTTTTTTAATTCTTACTTTTTTATTTAAGCACACACTCAAATTTATCTATCAAAATAACTTTTAAAATTTTGATCATTACATATTTCAGCAAAATAAACTTTTCTATTTAACTGATTAGTTCTCGAAAATTAATAAAATCTTAAATTCTATGCTCCAAACACAAAGGTACATATTAAAAATCTTCAAATTATTTTCATATAGACATGTTCTAAATAAATTGCTTTATTTAGAACATGTCTATATGAAAACAATTTCATTTCAGAACGTATTCGAACATGTGTCTATGCCTTAATTTATATGATGTATATTATATTTCTCTGAGGTATCCATTTGAGTTCCTGATATCCAAAATTATTAGTATAATTAAAATTGAGTATTCAAACAAATCATCCAAGAATTTTTGGAATAATTTTGAAAATTTAAGAACTCATTCTAAAATCATTTAAAAAACTACGGGATCTCCATTATTATGGGGTTTGAACGGAAGCTGCCGGAAGGAATGAATCCGGCGGATGTAGACATGAGTGATAAATATGGGCTCTCAGTGTTTCCATGGCGTCTCCGTTGGAAAGCTTACGCCTTTCCCACAACTTTTTTTTTTTTGAACGAGCTATAAAGACCCCAATGGCAACCGCTACATGATATATGTTTTATAATGGACTTGATAAGTTGGTAGTTTTCGGTGCATTAAATTGTATTTTTTTAGTCTATCATTTGTGTGTGTGTGTGTGGCAATTAATAAGATTGTCGTCTTTTTTACTACAAAAAAAAAAAGAACAATCGGTATATACGTGGCCACGTAATGTATAAAGTTTCATCATTAATGTCCATCCTTGCGCTCCAGAACTTGTACGTTTTATTCTCTATGTTTATAATTTTATACAATGTTTAATCATTGACTGACAAATATTAATTTTAAAGTTGATGTCATACCCCATTAATTCCACATGATTAATAAAAGATAGAAAAGTCGGAGGAAAAAAAAATCAATGTAATCCAATCTAATAGGTCGATTATTTTCTTTTCTTTTCTCAAATTAAATCTCAGTCGCCTAATATCGATAAATGCTGTGACTCAATGAAGAATTAAGAGTGTTCAGTAGGTGATTTTCAACCCTGTGAACATAATCCAACCCTGGTAATTTGAACCTAATGACAGATTTAACAAAAATTCAGTCGGCTATCTAAAATTAGAATATGCAAAAAATGACCTCGCCTGACTCGATATATAGATCGATCATATAAAAAAAATAAAAATTCTTGTTTGATGAGAAGTGAAAGATTAAACTTGCTATTTTCTCGTCAGTTCAAACACGGACCTCCTTATTTCCATCATGTCACCGACGCCCAGTATCTATAAGATGGGAAGGCACCATCTTTTTTCTTGTGTGTGTTGCGGCTGCTAAAGAGAAGAACAAGGTACATTTTGCCACCCCAGATCTCGAGTGTTCTCAGAGAAATCCAGTTAGGTGTGGCTACTTATATATAAAGTCGTACGTGTGACAAAAGGTGATTGCCCAATTTTGATTTTTGTTGCCATATATATATATATGAGACAAGGAAGATTGCTCAACCCATGACGCCAACTTCATTGACAGACGTCAAGTGCGGCCACACAGTAAAAATTAAAAACCACATCATCCAAAATTTTTTTCTTTCAATTAAAAACCACTTAGTGAAATAAGGTTTTGTTGTTGTATGATATTTTAAAAGTAACATCGATAAAATTTGTGCTGTATTACAAAACGCACTGTATATTAAAAGTTTATCCTTCATCGAGTTTAATTAGAACGATTCCGTATGACGTACATGACAATGACAGATTAACTCTTAATAAAAATATTTTATTTTCATAAAGAAAAACAGCTTAGCACTCCATTTTAACTCCTGTGCAATGCAAGGAAATCGGAAGGACGTGGACACAAATCTAAACTTTGCTTTGAAATATTTTAGCGAGTCAAAAGATGAAAAAAAACTTAATACATTCACACCAGAGAAAAAACAAAACATATCACAGTATATGTCTTATATATTAGATGCAACTGGCCCATGCAAAGTACATGGGTGTCACTAACTAATGAAATGGACTCCGTCTTTGCATGGCTTCTATGGCTTTCATTCTCCGTCTCTCTCCTTGTCCTCCTCCTGCGAGCCGAGAGAAGGTTATCAAGGCTGCCGCCGGGGCCGCGGCCACTTCCGATCATCGGAAATTTGCTCGAGCTCGGAAAGAACCCGCACCATTCCCTCGCTCGCCTCGCCAAGCTCCACGGCCCCGTCATGACCCTGCGCCTAGGCATGGAGACGACGGTCGTCGTCTCATCCGCAGAGGCAGCAAGAGAAGCTCTCCAGAAGAAGGACGCGGTGTTCTCGCATCGCCCTCCTCCGGCCGTGGTCCACGCCTGCAACCACCACAGGAAGTCCATGGTGTGGCTGCCGCCGGCGCAGCAATGGAGGAATCTCCGCAGGTTAGCCAATACCCAACTATTCACGCCACAACGGCTGGACGCGCAGGAGCCTCTCCGCCGTCAGAAGCTGCAGGAGCTCGTACGCTACCTCGCCGGCAGATCCTCTGAGGGTCATCCCGTCGAAATTGGCCAAGTGGTGTTTGCTACGACGCTCAACTTGATTTCTTGCGCCTCCTTTTCCGTCGACATCGTCGACCTCAACCTCGAATCGACTCAGGAGTTGAGGGACGTGGCGATGCAAATAATGATCGAAATCGGAACGCCGAACGTCTCGGACTTCTTCCCAGTTCTCGCAAGATTTGATCTCCAAGGCCACCGTGGTCGGTTGGAACACCTCTTCAAGAAGATGCACGCCTTCTTCGACGAGCAGATCGACAGGCGGCTGCGTAGCATAGAAAAAGAGGCCTCGCCAGCGAGCAATGACTTCCTCGACACGATCCTCCAAATCCAGGCGCAAGATGACGGCTCTAATTATCTGGATAGAGACACAATAAGATCCATGCTTCTGGTAGATCAATCCATACTATAGATCTAACTTTATTGTGCAAAATTTCTATGTAAGGTTAATTAGTCTAAAGCATCATCCTTTTGTCAGGACCTGTTTATTGCAGCGAGCGACACGAGCTCTATCACAGTGGAATGGGCGATGGCGGAGATGCTTCGGAACCCCGAGATCATGGCGCAGGCCCGGGAAGAGGTCACTCGTGTGATCGGTCCAGCAAAAGAAGTCGAGTGGTCCGACGTTGAGAAACTTCCTTATCTCCAAGCTGTTGTAAAGGAGACCCTGCGACTTCATCCGCCGGCGCCGTTCCTGGTGCCTCATAAAGCCGGAACCGCCGCTGAGCTCCACGGCTATAAGATACCGGAAGGCACCCGGGTGCTCTTCAACGTCTGGGCCATGGGTCGAGACGGAGAAATTTGGAGGGACGCAGCCGAGTTCTTGCCGGAAAGGTTCTTAACAGGGAAGGGCATCGACTTCCGTGGCCGAGATTTCGAGCTCATCCCTTTCGGCGCGGGACGTCGGATATGTCCCGGTTTGCCGTTGGCCGTCCGAATGGTGCACCTGACGCTCGCTACGCTGCTCCTAAAGTTTGAGTGGAAGTTGCCGGAGGGAATGAGTCCGGCGGATGTAGACATGAGTGAGAAATATGGGCTCAGTGTTTCCATGGCGTCTCCGTTGAACGCCTACGCCGTTCCGGCGACCAGTACATGATTTATTTTATATAATAATTAGTTAATATGAAAGGATAAATAAACTGTATTTTTAGATTGTCGTTTTCGTGCGTGCGACGGCGTGCGACAATTAATAAAATTAATGTCTTATTTTACTTATTAATATTGAATAATTTAATACTTATTGCCTTAATCCTGTTCCTTTTAATCGTCATTAAGCATATTTTCATTTTATTTTAACCTTTTTGTTGCACCCCTCAAATGGTTAACATAATTAATGGTTCAAATTTATGGCTACGTCCGATTGTAAATTGTGGGGTTGAGATATAAGAGAAAAAATGAATAAAAATTATTCAATATAATCCAATTTGATTACATTTTTTAGTGGATCGGGTCTTTTTTTTTTGTCCTTAAATTCAATCTAGGTCATCCTTCGCCTAATATCAATAAATATTGTGCTTCTATTGAGAAATTAAGTGTGTTCAATAGGGGCGAACAAGAACCCTAGTATATTGAGAAAAGGCTAAATAAACTGCAATGTTTAGCCTATCGTTTCCGTGTGTATGACTGTGCGTGACAATTAATAAAATTGCTGGTCTTTTTTACTTATTAGTATTAAAAAATAATTTAGTACTTATTACTTGAATATTGTTTCTTTTCATCATCATTGAGCATAATTTATTTTATTTGACCTTTTTTTACCCCTCTAATCATTAACATAATTAATGGTTCATGCACAACATCTTTAAATCTCACCAAATTCGCCGAGTTTTTTTTTCGATTTTTTTGATAGGGAGACGATCGTTGGTAATAATTTTTTGACGATATTTTTATACTGACGCAAAGAGGCCCTTCAATATCGGGTGAAAAACATCCGTCAAAATTTTCGAAAGGGGAGCAACACCCGTTAAACCTTCCAAAGTTTCGATGAGAATTTCTTCTCGAAAGTTTCAACGGGCAACTCCCACTGAAAGTTCCGATGAGTCATTGAAACTTTCGACGGGCGGTGCCTGTCATAACTTTTGACGGATGAAACTCATTAGTTTTTTCGAAAGGGTTAAAAGTTTGCGACATAAATTGTTTTAAAATATAAAAAAATTAGGCCACCTGAATTCGGTTTCGATCGTAGGGATCTGGCCGAGACAGACTGATGGATTTGGCCACCAAGCGATTCTGACTGCCTGCGGACGTAAGCAATTGGATCTGGGTGTTGAGATCGGCCGTCGGAGCCTAGCTAGACCTGGCCACAAGAGGATAGATCTGATTGTAGGCGGCTAGATCTGGCCACCTGAGAGAGGGAGAGGCAGGTCGGAGTCGAGAGAGTGGAACATTCGATATTACCCACGGACATAAATCCAATGAGTGGAACCTTCGATATTACCCACGGACATAAATCCAATGAGTGGAACCTTCGACTTCGATATTACCGATGGATACAAAGTCTTTGGTAATACTAAAGGCCAAACTTGTAAAAAGTAATATTAAAATATTAATTGTATGCTTATATTATATTATATATATTTTTTATTATCAATATAATTATCGATGGATGTAGCCTTCCAATTACGGATGGATTTTTATCTAAGTTCCGACGATAATTATGAAGGCTAAACCTAGCAAAAATATTCATATTAATTATATGCTTATATTATATAAATTTTATTATTAATATAATTATCGATGGATCTAGCTTTCGATATTATCAACGGACTTCTATCCGTCGATAATTCTGAAGGTTAAATCCAATAAAAATATTAAGGATTATTTTCTTTAATCACTCCTAAACTATCATGATTTTCCAAATCTAACCCCAAATTATGAACTTCATTTTTTGGATCCCTAAAGTTTCACGATTTTTTCAGTTTGATCCTTCTGTCCAATTTCGTCAACTTCTCAATTAACTTTAATTTTTTCTATTTATGAAAAGACCATTATACCCTTGTGCCCTTCCTTAAGTGTTAGTCTCTTTTGGTTTAAAATAATATATAATATCATTATACCATTGTACCCTTGCTCTCGCCTGAGCGTGGTGAGCGAGGCGAGCTCTCTCCGGCTCAAGGGTATAATGAACTTTT
The DNA here is from genome assembly GCA_030549335.1 of Pontederia crassipes. Lineage (NCBI taxonomy): Eukaryota > Viridiplantae > Streptophyta > Magnoliopsida > Commelinales > Pontederiaceae > Pontederia > Pontederia crassipes. Next base: position 7,066,116 of record CM060188.1, on the reverse strand, counting down.
CATAAATAGGAAAAAAATCAAAGTTAATTGAGAAGTTGACGAAATTGGACGGAAGGATCAAACTAGAAAAATCGCGAAAGTTTAAGGACCAAAAAAATAAAGTTCGTAGTTTGAGATTAGATCTAGAAAATCGTAATAGTTTAGGAGTGATTAGAGAAAATAACTCAAATATTAATATTAAAATATTAATCATATTATATATATTATAATATAATTATCAACGAATCTAACCTTTAGAATTATCGATAAATTTTATCCATCAATAATTCTGAATACTAGACCGTCGAAAATATGCTTATATTACATCATATATTTTTTATTATAAATATAATTAGAAATCCATTGGCAATCTGAAGATTAAATTGGTCGAAAATGCGTAATTTTGTAGTAGTGTTGCAAATGCACCACAAACTCATCACATATATATTCGTCGCAAATTTATTATAAACAAATAATTTGTGACAATTTTGTTTTAGACAAATAATTGTGTCTTAAGCAAATGTGTCTATCAAAATTTTTTATCACAAATTCATGATAAATGATGATAATTTGCCATGGATTTTAACTTGTTTCTTTCATAACAAAAGTTCTTTTTCTTTTAATGCACATAATTAATGGTTGGAATTTGTGGCAGGGTCCGATTGTAAATTGTCGGGTTGAGTTGTAAGATAAAAAATGAATAAAAATGATTCAATATGATCCAATTTGATATATTTTTTAGTGGATCCAGGTTTTTTTTTGTCCTCAAATTCAATCTAGGTCACCCGACGCCCAGTAACAATAAATATTGTGTTTTTATTGAGAAATTAGGTGTGTTCAAGAGGAGTGAACATGAACCCTAGTTTAGTACTTTTAACTGTATACTAAAGCCAAAGAGATGTTAAAATAGAGTTTAGTGATACGATGCAGCCATAATAATTCGGATTAATTCGGACAAAATTTTATTCAATTTTAACCTTATTTTATTAAAGGATATTTTTAAACTACAACTTTTAAGAACTATCATATATCCATTAATCAAATGAATCTATTAATTAAATATTTTTTTAATTCACTGTTCAAAGAATGGTGCTACCTGTAAAAGAAAAGTAGCACAATTATTTTTGCATTATGTGTATATATACATATATACAAACATATATATATATATATATTATAATTTAAAGTTCTTATAAACATTATTGTTATATATATATAATATATAGGATTCTTATAAACATTATTGTCGTATGCGAAATTTATTACTCTATTTAAACAATTATATTAGTATTTATTATTACAAAGGAATAAGAGGATACTACATCACTACTATCTAAATAATATCGGACCTAAATATGATATCCGTTTTAAGAGATGATCAATCAAATTTAAAATTTTTGAACAAAGTAAATTAAACACAAACTATAAAATTTTAAACTAATAATTAAAAAAAAGATAGGGATACCACCATTTTTTTCTTAATATCCTACTGAAATCTTATCCATAAAATTCTCTTTCGGAGGCACGAAGCATTTCTCCCAAACCGAAATTGTTGAGTTTAGCATTGTAATATCCGAAACACAACTCACGAACAAAAGTTCATTAATGCGTGATTCCTGCCGTGTACCTGTCGCAAGTTAGACCACATAATTGTTATCCCAAAGATACAGGTGACATTTCAATTCATCGCTCTAACAATTAATGTGCAAACAGACGTTTCATTGAAATATCTCTCATTGATAAATATAGGTGGATTGATAAATAGCCAGTCATCTATTTTTTTTAAAGGAAAAAAAACGTACCGAGTCTTCGTTATATTAAGACATACAATTGACACAAATTAATTAAATAATAAAGATCTAAACATAATATCTTTTGGATCTCGGAAGGGCAAGGGCTTCACATAATCTATCCATTTTAGATTTATGTCGGATCCCTGCGCGCGTATTTTTAAGCGAAATTTTAGCGGATTATCCAGAATCCAATGAAAATGGAGCCTTCTTCATCCGTTGCATGGCTGCCGTGGCTTTCCTTCTCCGTCTCTCTCCTCCTCCTCCTCCTCCTGTTAAAAGTGGAGAGAAGACTATCGAGGCTGCCGCCGGGGCCTTGGCCTCTTCCGATCATCGGAAATCTGCTCGAGCTCGGCCGAAACCCGCACCATGCCCTCGCCCGTCTCGCCAGGCTCCATGGTCCCGTTATGACACTGCGCCTCGGCATGCAGACGACTGTGGTCGTCTCCTCGGCTGAAGTCGCAAGAGAAGCGCTCCAGAAGAAGGACGCCGTGTTCTCCCACCGCGCTCCTCCAGCCATCATCCATGCCTACAACCATGACAGGAAGTCCATGGCGTGGCTGCCGCCGTCGCAGCAATGGCGCAATCTCCGCAGGATAGCCAGCACCCAGCTGTTCACGCCACAGCGGCTGGACGCGCAGGAGCCTCTCCGCCGCCAGAAGCTACAGGAGCTCGTGCGCTACGTCGCCGGCCGATCATCCGAGGGTCTGCCCGTCGAGATCGGGCGAGCTGTTTTCGCCACGACGCTCAACCTGATTTCTTGCACCACCTTTTCGGTCAACTTCGTCGACCTCAACCTCGAGTCGTCTCAGGAATTCAAGGAGGTGGTGATGCAAATGATGGTCGAAGTAGGGAAGCCGAACGTCTCAGACCTGTTCCCGCTTCTTGCGAGATTTGATCTCCAAGGCCTCCGCCGTCGGTTAGAAGACCTCTTCAATAAGATGCATGTCTACTTCGACGACCAGATCGACAGACGGCTGCGTAGCAGGGAACACGAGGCCTCACCAGCGAGTAATGACTTCCTGGATGCACTCCTCCAAATCCAGGCGCAAGAAGACAGTTCTAATTATCTGGATAGAGACGCAATAAAATCCATGTTTCTGGTAACTCTATCTACCGATCGAATTCGTATTTTATACCTCTATATATTGAGCACAGTTTCTCTGTACCTAGTCTTGAGCATCAACCTTTTGTTAGGATTTGTTTGCGGCGGGGAGCGACACGAGCTCGACCACAGTAGAATGGGCAATGGCAGAGATGCTTCGGAAACCCAAGATCATGGCGAAGGCCCGGGAAGAAATCGCTCGAGTGATCGGTCCGACGAAAGAAGTCGAGTGGTCCGTCATCAGCGACCTGCCTTATCTCCAGGCCGTCGTAAAGGAGACGCTGCGGCTCCACCCGCCGGCGCCGTTCCTCGTGCCTCACGGCGCCGGAGCCACTGCAGAGCTCCACGGCTACACGATACCCAAGGGCACCCGCGTGCTCTTCAATGTCTGGGCCATGGGACGAGACGGTAGTCTTTGGAGGGACGCGGACGAGTTCTCGCCAGAGAGGTTCCTGGAGAAGGACGTCGACTTCCGCGGCCGAGATTTCGAGCTCATCCCCTTCGGCGCTGGACGTCGGATTTGCCCCGGCTTGCCATTGGCCGTGAGAATGGTGCAGCTGACGATCGCTGTGCTGCTCCATAGGTTCGAGTGGAAGCTGCCGGAGGGAATGAGTCCGGTGGATGTAGACATGAGTGATAAATTTGGACTCACTGTTTCCATGGCGTCTCCGTTGAAAGCTTACGCCTTTCCCGCGCCTTATTTTTAGGCCTTTATTAAACGAGCTAAAGACCCCAATTAAATAATATAGGAAAAAGTTAGATGTATATGTAGTAAACTTTTATTTGAAAGAAAAAGTGCATAATATTAAGTTATAACAGTTTGGAACTGGGCAACATCAAGACGAGGATCTCCAGCTCACAAAAAGCTAGAAGTCAAGATACTACTTTGCTTCGACAAAAAATCAGCCACTACTTATATAGGTTAGTACAAAAGTGTTGAAATGTTGTAATAACACTAAAATTCTCTCCATATGTTCTTGGTGCGCCACGAACAGCTGGTCGAACCCTTAAGAATGGAAACTAAAATAGAGAATGTTATGCTCCTTGTTGCATTGTTTCAACGCCAAAAAAATGGTCCAAGCCTTAGCCTCCAGCGTCGAGGAGAAGACTCTATGATTGGAACCTGCAAGAAGAAAAGAATTATCAAGATTGAGTATATAGTATCCTGCTCCCCCTACTTTTCTTGATTCCAGGAAAGAACCATAAGTGTACAAGATGCAACACTGATGGGTAGGGGGTTCCCACAGTGGCCTCGGTGGTTCCACAGGGGGGTTTCTCAGAATTGAGGGGGTCATCATAGTAAGAATGACAAGCCAAGACCCACATCCAAATGGCATCGACAAAGATTCTGAGAAAGTTGAAGTGGATATCGTTCCTATACCTTCATAGGAACCAAAGAGATAATGCAATGAGAGTTGTAATGTATTTTCACTCGAGGGCCATTCATGGAAAGAGAGGAAGGTATAATTTATTTTCTGTTGGAAGAGGGACTAGAGTTGGAGACTATAAGGACAGTTGTAAAAGAGGTGAGAACATGTTTCTACAACCTGGCCACAAAGTGTGCAAAGGGGATTAATAGATATTAGTCAAATGAATGTAGCATGGCCCTAGTAGGCAGTCTGCCATGCAATAATTTCCAAAGGAAATGGTACAATTTTGGAGGAACCTTGATATGCCACAACCTTCTCCATTCCGGACACTATCTCATGCCATGGTTACGGGTTGGTGTCTCAGAATCTATAAACTGATTTGGCATGTGGGATGCCATGAGTATCAACCCCCCATTTCCATGTATCATCATTGGAATCAGTAGGAATATGAATATTAGAAATTCTGTCAGTTATATTAGGAGCAAAGTATAAATGAAGTTTGTGTAAATTCCAAGTGTTGTTCTCAAGTAAATCACAGACTTTCATGTTATCTAGGACCCGGTCAGAACTTATAAAGGTGGGTTTCCAGTATAAAGAAATGTAAAAAATCCATGGGTCTCTAAGGACATTAGTGTTAGTTCCATTCCCGATCAACTTTCTAAAATCTAGTCTACATTTTTCTAGAGTCGAGAGGATTAGACGCCATGACCATGCACTACTATTAGAGTGGTGGCACTGATGCGTTGTAATTGTAACAATAAAATTTGCTAGCAAGTGCACTAGTCGCTCAAGTAATATAGTAAAAAGGAGTAAGAGTGTCGAACCCACGAGGAATATTATTAATTCAATATCTGAATTTATAAATTAATAAGAGAGGAAAAACATGGATTTTTGGAAAGAGGTTTTATGAAATAAAATAAAGAAAATAAGATAAAGATAAGATAATGGTGTTGAAGTTAGGCCTTAGGATGAAAATAGATCAGGATAAATATTTGAATCATAAAAGATAAATTTAATCTTTAAAGATGGATTAGAGTCTCCCTAAAGTAATCTACCATGATTAACTTGTGGTCTCCACGATTGGCATCCCTCAATTTAATCATATAGAACTATCTTAATTTAATAAGAATTGAAGTCTCCACGACTGGTACCCCCAAAATCGTATTAAAATTAAGATGCATTAAATTAGATTCTCTAGACTATTAATCACTCCACAAACTGGTATAGATTAATAGACCACACAAACTTGATTCTCCACACACTAGTTATCAAATTTATGTCAATTATTAATTCCAAATGAAATCAATTATAATTAGTATAATAAATTCTGAAATTAAACACTCCACAAACTGGTATAGCCTAATTTGGAAATTTAATTAACTAATATAAAAGCATTAAGCACAATTAATAATTGATCAGAAAAGACTAAAACAAATAAAGTAGGGTCCAAACATTTCCCTTCAATTAATAATCTCCTAAAATAATAATCCTAAAAACATGGAGTTCATCCTAGAAATTCTGGAGAGAAAATAACAAAATAACAATAATAATCGAAAGAATTACACCCAAAATAGAAGTAGAGCTCTCGAATTGGGCAGACAGTCGGGCAGCCTCTCGGACTTGATCAGGGTCGCGATCAACTTCCAGCCGTCGCACCTCTCTCCTTTTGGTCGTAGCCTGCAGAGCTCACGACTCGCTGTGGAAGAAACCTGAACTTCAGAGCACGAATTGAAACGATGGATTCTTCATGTATTTATAGGGTGCGGACGGCCTTCAATTTGATCTCGGCCGTAACATCGTACGGTTAACTTTAAAATTATAAGATAAACTCGGCCAAAGATAAATCCTTTTATCATTACGCCCAAAGATAAAATCATTTATCTTTTACTCCCTTAGAGTCTCGGCCGTAAGGAAATTATTTTATCTTTACTCCTTTCTATTACTCCCAAAAGATAAAAATCCTTTTATCTTTACGCCTTCATATATCTTGTTACGCCCAAAGATAAACTCATTTTTATCTTGTTACGCCCTTCATCTTCATGCCATTACGCCCTCCAAATTTCGGCCATAACATCTTATCTTCATGCCATTACGCCCAAAAGATACAAACATTTATCTTTACGCCTTCAACTCTTGGCCGTAAGGAAAGACTTTTCCTGTTACGCCCAAAAGATAAAAATATTTATCTTTACGCCTTCAAATGTTAGCCGTAACAAAGAATTTGTTACTCCTTTTGAATCTCGGCCGTAATGACTTGGGTGTAAAGCCAAATCTTGACCGTAAGAAATAATTTCTTTGAATTTCGGCCGAGATTCAAAATTTCCTGCAAATAATTATCAAAATATAGTTAATCCATCCACAATTAAAATATTCAGCGATTTTAATAATTAAAATTGATAAATCCGGAATTACGATTAAAAGTGACTAAAAATGATGCATGTCATGATCAAATTATAGAAAATTTAATTAAAATAATTAACTAAAATATGTTATATTTTGCATGCATCAAACTCCCTCAAGCTTAAAGTCTTGCTTGTCCTCAAGCAAAAAATTCAAAGCAAGGCTCAAGAAAGTTTCATCGTAGCCTCCACATTGTCAACTGATTAATTTTCTCACACAATTCATCTGCACACCTACTACTTAGTATCTTATCATTTTCCATGCACTTAGCTTCATAGAAGTTCTGAATGCTACACAAATTTAAACAATCTCAAATTCAGCCTTGAAAAAATAAATTGTCTATCAAATAATAGCATTGATATTGAACACATAAATACTAATTGAGCTTAAAACTTTTTCTTTTTCTTTTCATTTTTCAGCTTTATTTTCAATCATTTAAAAGTTCTAATCTTCAAGCAGGATTGCACAAGGAAGTCCATGTAGCGGGCTTTAGACTGATGACTCCCAGACCAGATGACCTTGGGGCATCAGGTGATTAAGCACCCCTCGAGTTTACTTGCCCGAACAACCAAGGTTCTGAATGAAGAGTTCGAACTTAGCCATGGTTCAGTACTCCTGTGCTTCTCCATATTCCACAAGATGGTCCATGTAGCAGATTTTCGATCGACGGATCCCAGAGCAGTTGCCCTTAGGTCGCCAGGCATGAACCCCTACGGATCTAATTACCCGAACACACCTTGGTTCCGGATAACACTTTTGTACCTACACATAACTTTATTCAACTTATTTTTTTTTAGCATAATTATTTGTTGGGGTTTAACTAACCCTTCTTTTTTATTCATTTTCAATTTTTATAAACTCAAAAAGTACTTGATATGGTCAATAAGAAGGCTACTATTATCAAGACTTAAAAGAAATAAAAAGGCATGAATATGATTTTGTCGTCTAGTCATTCATAATTCTACTTAGCATCACATAGTCCATAAGTTTGATACTAAAATAGCAAGTGATAAGAAAGAAAAGTATTCAAATTTCATCAATTAACGACATGTCTTTGAACTTCTACTAAAAAGATAATTAAAACAATAAGACAAGAGTTTGTTAGATGGTAGCAAAAATAAATGCATGCAATGGTATTTTTTAGAAAATTTTCAAATTTTTCAATTTTTTTTGGATTTTTTTATAAATAGATGCAAATATAAACAAATAAATAGACAGAAACATGCAATGCGTGAAATGCAAACTCCCCCAAGCTTGAACTAGACACTGTCCTCAGTGTTAAGCCAATAAGGGAAAGTGAAAAGATAATATAGAAAAGCTAAAGAAATGAAAATAAAAGACAGGAAAAATATACAACCGGATTTATTGTCGGTGGAGAGATGCTCGGCCTCAATATATATATCGATGAAGGTGTCGGCCGCAAAAGGTGTCGGTGAGAGGAGATCTCGGCCGATAATTGAGAGTCTCGACTGTAAAAGCTTGGCCGCAAAATTTTGTTGATGAAGATCTCAACCGTGCAATCTCGGCCGTAAGAAACTGGCCGTAATGGTGAGAGGATGAGGAACCTCGGCCGAGGTGATGATTTTGTAGATTTCGGCCGTAAGGAATGGCGATGTGGCGCTGATGTTCGGCCGTAAAGGCTCGGCCGTAAGGAGTGGCGGTGTGATTTCGGCCGTAAAGAGAAAAACTCGCCCGGAGTTTGGCCGTAACGCACAGGGCGTAAGGGGCGGTGCGCGGTGTTGAGACTTCGGCCGTAAGGACTTTTAGTCATGAAGACTTCGGCCGTAAGAAACATAATGGAACAGAGGTTCGGCCATAATGCACAGGGGGCGTAAAGATTGGCGGTGAGACTCGAAACTTCGGCCGTAAGAGCCACTTCGGCCGTAAGGAGTTTTTGGGCGAGAGGATTGAAACTTCGGCCGTAAGGAAGAAGGCTTGGCCGTAACGAAGATCTTTGGAACTTCGGCCGTAAGGCAGTGGTGCTTGATCTGCAAGGATGTGGAAGGGGTAAAAAATTTATGGATGAAACTTCGGGCGTAAACTTACCTTTCCCACGTGATGCGCGCAGTGAAGGGTCACATCAAATTCAAGGAGCGCAGAGATCGGCCGATTCCAAGGTGATTTTTCCTCTCGCCTTGTCATGTCCGAGATGAACCCGACGTGTTAATTCATGCATCGCTCGGTCTACGTATCCGAAGAATTGATTAGTCGAGTTCCTCTCCGTGCACAAAAAGAAATATCGATTAGATGACTCCTTAAACTATTAAAATGCCAATCAAATAACTAATTAAATAAAAATAATAAAATAAAAAAATTTAACTTAATTAAAAAAAAATGTAAATTAGTAAAATATTTGGTTGTGATTAAATATTCAATTCATCACTGCAACAACCAAGTGTCAGAAAAAAAATTAAATAAAATGAAAAATTAACATCTGATCAGAATGTGTGACATATAAATTTATCCAAAGGATTAACTTAGTTGTGATTAGATTTTCACTTAAGTCCTGCAACAACTAATTTTCAGTAAGAGAGATAAAAGAATAAAATACAAATATATACAAGAAAAAAGAAATACAGATAATAGGTGCGAAGAAATAAGATTTTAACAAATAGAAAGTCTTTCGACCTTAAGAATTGAGAATTCGTCATTAAAATTAATTTCCGAAAAGAATTTATCAGAAACCTAATTATGGCCGCCAAACGCACTACAAACCAATTCAAATGCCAAATAACTCGATCGAAAGTAAATCAAATAGATAATCATAAAATCAAGCACTCGTTCGGCCGTAAAACTTGGAAGAATTAACGATGATGTAACAAACGGCACAAAATGAATCAGAACTAATTTGCGGCCGTAAAGTTAATAATCAGACATTAGCAAAAAATTATTTTCAGAGAGGAAATAAGATTAATCGGCCGCAATACAAAAATAGATTTACGACCGAAATTAGATTAGGAATCCGAGTCTCGTTCGGCCGCAAAAACCATAGAACAGTGTCAAAAGTGATTAATCAACGTGAAGGCGTAAAACTTGTTGGATTATGGCCGAAATAAAATAGCAAGATGGCGTAAAAACAAATGTTCAGAAAATATCGGCCGTAAAACTAGAGTAAGAAACAATTCTCGGCCGCAAAAGACATGCACAACAGGATTACCGAGACGAAAATCCAAGGCACAAAATGATTAACACGAGAGATTTAACCAACGTTCAAAGAGGATTCAGAAATTTATCGGCCGCAAAACAATTTGATCGTGAAGTTTCAGCCGTAAAACTCATATTAAATTTGTCAGCCGCAAAATATAAGCAAAGACTTTTGCGGTGTAAAAGATTTTTCGAAATTATTAAAGCCGAAAGAGGTCAAATCAAAAAGGAATTCTCGGTCGTAAAAAAATGAGATCAATTCTCGCCCGTAACAAACAATATAAAATATAAAGCCACTGAAATCAATGTTGCGACAGCAAAATTAAAAGTTTAGATTCAGAAACGAAGCCGTAAAACCAGTAAAGTCGACAAACTAGATCTCGGTCGTAAAACCATAAGTTCACGTAATCTGAAAAATCCAGTCGGCGTCAGAATTTAAGCCGAAAGTCAATAAATTTAAAGTTGTCGCGACCTTTATCTACAAAAGAAAAATATCGGCTCCAAAATAAACAAATCCCAAATTTTAGCATCACGAATCAGCCATTAGTAAATCAAATCCCAAAATCATAGCAGACAATCAGCACTTAAGGTCGCCACTAACAAGCAGTAATCAGTTTAAATCGTTTAGGAGAAGCATTAAAAATTCAGAAGTAACAAATCATAGGAAGGTGTAAAAAATCCATGTCGGATGATCCATTACGGCCGAGACAAACTAAATCGCTTCGGCCAAAACAAAGTCAAATCAAAAGTTCAAACTATTATAATGTTACGGCCGAGAATAAAAAAAAATCACAAATAAATTGGGGTCGTAAGATGGCGTAAAAAAACAAATGTTCAAAAATTTTACGGCCGTAAAACCATGAGATTAATTCTCGGCCGTAAAAATGAAACATGAGATCATTTCGGCCGTAAAAAGATTAGATCGTCAATTAAGACGATCTCACATCGGCCGAGATGATGTCAACACGAGGCCGTAAGAAGAAAAATAGGTTTTCGGCCGAAATTGAATCATTACGGCCGACAAAGAATTAAGTCAATTTCTTACGGTCGTAAAACAACGAAATCATATGAAGAGTTCAATCAATTAAAATGTTACGGCCGAGAATGAAAACTGATTCGAATATGGCGTAAAAAATTTAAACCATCGATAAACCGGGCGTAACAAGTCAAATCAATATCCATTAGGCGTAAAAACAACGTTCGGATAAAAATATTACGGCCTTAAAGGTTGAAAGTTTAAAATTCAGAAATCATTCATTGCGAGGCCGTAAAATTAATAAAGCCGACACATTAAATTTAAAGTCGTAAATCCATAAGTCGACAGTGTAATTTGAAAAAAATCCAATCGGCGTCGGATTTTTAAACCGAAAGTAGATAAATAAAGAAAAAATTGTTGTGACCTTTATCTGCAAAAGAAAAAATGTTAGTTTATTCACAAAAATAATTAAAACAATTAATACATATGCACAGAGAATTATTTACAATTTATTTACATCTCCTAATAATTCATAAAAATCAGAAATTAATTAATAAAATATTCCCCGGCAATGGCGCCAAAAACTTGATGCGTTGTAATTGTAACAATAAAATTTGCTAGCAAGTGCACTAGTCGCTCAAGTAATATAGTAAAAAGGAGTAAGAGTGTCGAACCCACGAGGAATATTATTAATTCAATATCTGAATTTATAAATTAATAAGAGAGGAAAAACATGGATTTTTGGAAAGAGATTTTATGAAATAAAATAAAGAAAATAAGATAAAGATAAGATAATGGTGTTGAAGTTAGGCCTTAGGATGAAAATAGATCAGGATAAATATTTGAATCATAAAAGATAAATTTAATCTTTAAAGATGGATTAGAGTCTCCCTAAAGTAATCTACCATGATTAACTTGTGGTCTCCACGACTGGCATCCCTCAATTTAATCATATAGAACTATCTTAATTTAATAAGAATTGAAGTCTCCACGACTGGTACCCCCAAAATCGTATTAAAATTAAGATGCATTAAATTGGATTCTCTAGACTATTAATCACTCCACAAACTGGTATAGATTAATAGACCACACAAACTTGATTCTCCACACACTAGTTATCAAATTTATGTCAATTATTAATTCCAAATGAAATCAATTATAATTAGTATAATAAATTCTGAAATTAAACACTCCACAAACTGGTATAGCCTAATTTGGAAATTTAATTAACTAATATAAAAGCATTAAGCACAATTAATAATTGATCAGAAAAGACTAAAACAAATAAAGTAGGGTCCAAACATTTCCCTTCAATTAATAATCTCCTAAAATAATAATCCTAAAAACATGGAGTTCATCCTAGAAATTCTGGAGAGAAAATAACAAAATAACAATAATAATCGAAAGAATTACACCCAAAATAGAAGTAGAGCTCTCGAATTGGGCAGACAGTCGGGCAGCCTCTCGGACTTGATCAGGGTCGCGATCAACTTCCAGCCGTCGCACCTCTCTCCTTTTGGTCGTAGCCTGCAGAGCTCATGACTCGCTGTGGAAGAAACCTGAACTTCAGAGCACGAATTGAAACGATGGATTCTTCATGTATTTATAGGGTGCGGACGGCCTTCAATTTGATCTCGGCCGTAACATCGTACGGTTAACTTTAAAATTATAAGATAAACTCGGCCAAAGATAAATCCTTTTATCATTACGCCCAAAGATAAAATCATTTATCTTTTACTCCCTTAGAGTCTCGGCCGTAAGGAAATTATTTTATCTTTACTCCTTTCTATTACTCCCAAAAGATAAAAATCCTTTTATCTTTACGCCTTCATATATCTTGTTACGCCCAAAGATAAACTCATTTTTATCTTGTTACGCCCTTCATCTTCATGCCATTACGCCCTCCAAATTTCGGCCATAACATCTTATCTTCATGCCATTACGCCCAAAAGATACAAACATTTATCTTTACGCCTTCAACTCTTGGCCGTAAGGAAAGACTTTTCCTGTTACGCCCAAAAGATAAAAATATTTATCTTTACGCCTTCAAATGTTAGCCGTAACAAAGAATTTGTTACTCCTTTTGAATCTCGGCCATAATGACTTGGGTGTAAAGCCAAATCTTGGCCGTAAGAAATAATTTCTTTGAATTTCGGCCGAGATTCAAAATTTCCTGCAAATAATTATCAAAATATAGTTAATCCATCCACAATTAAAATATTCAGCGATTTTAATAATTAAAATTGATAAATCCGGAATTACGATTAAAAGTGACTAAAAATGATGCATGTCATGATCAAATTATAGAAAATTTAATTAAAATAATTAACTAAAATATGTTATATTTTGCATGCATCAGGCACTCCCAAGGATGGGCAGTCCCATACTTGTTTTGACATAATTGAACCCAATTGTCTCGAGATCCATTTAAGACTGCAAGCACCCTCTTGGCAAGGAAAGCTGTCCTGACACTATTAAGGTTCTTAAGACCAAGGCCCCCTAGGGTTTTGAGAAGAGTTCTAGTGTTCCAACTTATAAGGTGCATTCCCCTTCTACTACCATCATTTGACCAAAGGAAAGTACGAGATTGTTTCTCTAAAGCCTCAATAAGGCCATAGGATATATGAATAGAGCTCATGAGATATAAAGGTATGAAGCTCAGCATTAATTTGTTTAAGGTTGTTCTGCTTGCATGGAAAAGAGTTTTGGCCTTCCATCTCCAATCTTGTGTGTCACTTTTTTAACAAGACCCTTTTGATCCTTTGTAGTGAAATGCTTGTTTATAGGGGCACCCGGATAGTCTGGAGGAAGCCCTTTTAGTGATGTAAGATTGTTCCTTGAGAGTAAGATACTTATTGGAGATGGGAACCCCAAGATAAATAAAAGGATAAGACCCAATGTTCATGTGAAGAATTGATTTAATCTTTTCTTTCCTCCTTAAATTGAATTTGTGAGGTAGATAAATTTCAGATTTGGCATAATTAACCTTTTGATTGGTAAGTGTCCCATATTGCTTAAAGATGTGTAGAAGTCTTCTGCAATTTGATGTCGTGGCAGACATGGAAATAAGGATATCATCAGCAAAGAGTAGATGACTAAGTGAGAAATTGTTGATCTTGAAAGGAATAATTTTACCAATGGAGACATCCTGGTTAACCATGACAGTTAGAAGTTGGGTAGTTAATATAAATAGATAGGGTGAGAGAGGGTCACCCTGCCTAATTCCCTTGTAGTTTTTGAATGGTGGGACATTGAGCTGTTTATGTAGCAAGAGAAAGTGGGAGATGTGATGCACATTTTAATTCAATCCCGGAAGATGATTGGGAAATTCATTCTCTGTAAAACCCTCAGGATAGAATCCTAAGAGATTCTATCAAAAGCCTTCTCAAGATCAATTTTAATGAGCATGTGTTTTCTTCTACCTCTCCTCATACTATGGACAAGTTCTTGAGCAATTAAGATGTTATCTTGAATGGATCTATTAGCTACATAGACAGCTTGAGTAGAGTCAATTATGGATGGGAGTGTTGGCTTCAGCCTATTAGCTAAGATCTTTGCAATGAGTCTATAGAGAACATTACAAAGTGCAATTGGTCTGTAGTCAGTCACCTTCTTAGGTGCCTTTTTCTTGGGTATAAAAATCAAGGAGGTGTGTGTTAAGTTTGTGGGTATGCAAGTGTTTAGGAAAATGGATTGAATGTGTCTAATGATTTCTGGTCCAAGGATATTCCAATAGTTCTTATAAAACTCAATAGTGAAGCCATCCGGGCCAGGTGCTTTCCCCGTAGGCATGGCCCAGAGGCTATCCTTAATTTCAGTAGCAGTGATTGGAGCTGATAAGGAAGTGTGCCAAGAGTTTTCTAAGATAGGAAGAGTAGGCCAGCAAATGTTGTCCAGGGTTGGAGAAAGGTCATCATCCCATAACTTAGCATAGTGCTCAGTGAAAGTTCTAAGGATATCACTATCAGTAGTAAAAGAAGTACCCTGACTATCCTCAATGGAGTTAATGATATTTCTTTTATGTCTGATCACAGTTGTTAGATGAAAGAAACGAGAGTTCTTATCCCCATCCTTTAACCATGTAACTCTAGATTTACTCCACCATTTTAAAGTGATTTGTCTTAAATAAGCCGCATGTTCATTATAGAGAGATTTGAGCTTTAAGGATTCCTCAATAGTAAGCCCATTTCTTGCATCTCTATCTTCAAGTTGATTAATTTTTTGTTGTGCTATCACTGCCTTGTGCTCTAGACTACCCAAGTCGTGTTTATTTCAGTGTAAGGTTTTTTGTTTAATTTCTCTTAGAGCATTAGGAATGGTCACATAAAGGTTTGAGTTATAACATTTCTCCCATGCCTTCTGGACAATATTCCTAGCCTGAGGGTGTTCAAACCAGAAATGCTCATATTTAAAGTTTTGAGGTTTCCTCCTAGGGCCTTGGGTATTTAACATTAGGGGTGCATGATCTGAGGTACCACTGTGTAAGGTTTGGAGGGTCAGATTTGGATATTGGAGTAGCCATGCCTGATTAAGAAGGACACGATCAATTCGACATAAGATACGAGCTCCCCCAGTTCTATTATTACACCAAGTGAATTGAGTGCCTTTAAGTGGTACATCTATAAGACCTTGCTTGTAGATTAATTTTCTGAAAGTTCTAATAGATTTTGACAATCGAAAAGCTTGACCCCCCTTCTTATCCTCAGGATATAGAATACTATTCATGTCCCCCATAATGGCCCATGGAAGATCATCCATATTAAATCTCATTAGATCATGCCAGAGTACATTACGAGTGAGAGGAGAGGTGCTTGCATAAATACAAGATAGGAAAAAGGAAAAATCTTTTAAAGTTACCACAGCATGCAAGGCTTACGAAGAGGTTTGGAGCGATGTTACCTGGATATCGTTTCCCTTCCATGCAAGAATAATACCTCCCGCAGCCCCATTGCCGGCGCAAAAGGTGCCTTGCCAATCCAGACCTAGCTTACGTATCACAGATTTAGAGTTATCAGAAGATGTGTGAGTCTCAACAAGTACTAACATGTCAGGTTGTAAATTTCGAATTAGATCTCTAAGGCGATCGCGAACTTTTCCCCTCGACGCGCCCCTGCAGTTCCATTGCAGTATCTTCATATGGGAGGTTTAAACATGGAACCCTCTGGCTCCTGTTCCTGCACATAAGAGGTATTATCATCAGTGTTGGGGATATTTTTAGTATGCCTTACCTGAGTGTGTCGCTTGGTGTGCTTCCTTTGTTTCAGGGAAGGAGGAGGAGGGGAAAACCGCCGCTGAGCCTTCCGCATTCTTTTCTCCACCACAGTGAAAGGTGCTAGGTCAGGATCACTTCTCTCCTCCTCAGAAGACTCCGAAGAGGATGCTACAAGGTTAGCCGTCAAGATCCTTCCAGAGACCTGCTCCACCATGGCATCGTGTGATACACACAGTGTACCGCGAGGGTCTGAGAGAGGATGTGAGAGAGAAGTGTGTCCGTTAGGATTTGAGTGAGGGGTGCTGCTGGGAAGAAGTGGAGGGAGAGGAGAGTAACGTGGCTCATGAGCGAGTGGCCACGTGGGGGGGAGGAGACACGTAATAAAGGAGGAAAGTCACGTGCCAGATAAGTGGAGGTGTTAGAGTCGATCACACGCCCAGAGTCCGTCCGATCCACAAGTGAGCGGCCAAGATCTAGGGTTTCAGGCGCAGCACCTGAAGCCATAGAGGCCGGTTCAGTGGTGTGGACCGCGCCGCTCCGGTTTGGATCTCCCTGAACCGAAGGGTTTGACAACTCACTCCGGCGTCGGCGAGGAGGAAATGATCGCATCCAGTTACCATAGAGAGGGGGTTCCGACGTAGGAGAAGCTCCATTATTGGCATCCAACTTCCTCTCTGTACAACTAGAAATGACATGTCCAACTCGCCCGCAGGAGAAACAGAAGAGAGGGATATTATCATATAGCACTTGCTGAAAGTGGCGTGAGCCGTCCGGCAACAAGATCCAAATGCCCTGCTTAACGGGCTCGGCCAAATTCATCTCAACACAAACTCTGACATATTTCAATCTTTCTCCATGAGTGGAGACCTCATCAATCTTCAAAGGGGTACCGAACTTTCCTGCAATGCGTAAAATGGAGGTTTTGTTAGATAGTTCAAAGGGAAGACCAGGGAGTTTGATCCATATTAGCGATGTAGAGAGGTGATCGTCCAGTGGTCGAAAGAATGGTTTGGGGAGGGAGACGTGAAGTATGTTGTCGTTCAGGATCCACGGTCCCCCCGTCAAGACACGCTATCTGTCCTTCAGATCTGCAAAATGAAAAAGGAAAAATGAGTTAGCCAGCTCCGTAAGCTTCAGGGTGCCCTCTAATGACCAAAGGGTTTGTAGATCTGCTCGCAGCTGCTCCAGCGAGACCGAGACTTGGATGAGACAACCCAACAAGGAAGAGGCCAAAACCGTAGAACGTTCCGGCACCTCCTCCGACGGAATGACGATCTCCTCCACAATGGAGTCCTGGAGGCGCTTAAGATGAGCCCTAGAGAGTCGAGGAAAGCTATTGGCGTCAACATTTCTGCCAGATTTGGCTGTTAGTGCTGTGAGATATGAAGCTTTTGAGGATCTGGGAGGAAGAGCATGGGGGACCGCTCCCAAGATGGAGGAAGAGGATTGGGGAAGAAGAGGAAGGTGAGAGGGGTCTGGCGGCGAGGGTTGGGGAGGCATTTTCTTATCCTTGTGGAAGATTAGTCTCAGTTCTAATTATCTGGATAGAGACACAATAAAATCCATGTTTCTGGTAACTTGATCAACCGATCGAATTCATATTTTATACCTCTATATATTGAGCACAGTTTCTCTGTACCTAGTCTTGAGCATCAACCTTTTGTTAGGATTTGTTTGCGGCGGGGAGCGACATGAGCTCGACCACAGTAGAATGGGCAATGGCAGAGATGCTTCGGAAACCCAAGATCATGGCGAAGGCCCGGGAAGAAATCGCTCGAGTGATCGGTCCGACGAAAGAAGTCGAGTGGTCCGTCATCAGCGACCTGCCTTATCTCCAGGCCGTCGTAAAGGAGACGCTGCGGCTCCACCCACCGGCGCCGTTCCTCGTGCCTCACGGCGCCGGAGCCACTGCAGAGCTCCACGGCTACACGATACCCAAGGGCACCCGCGTGCTCTTCAATGTCTGGGCCATGGGACGAGACGGTAGTCTTTGGAGGGACGTGGACGAGTTCTCGCCAGAGAGGTTCCTGGAGAAGGACGTCGACTTCCGCGGCCGAGATTTCGAGCTCATCCCCTTCGGCGCTGGACGTCGGATTTGCCCCGGCTTGCCATTGGCCGTGAGAATGGTGCAGCTGACGATCGCTGTGCTGCTCCATAGGTTCGAGTGGAAGCTGCCGGAGGGAATGAGTCCGGTGGATGTAGACATGAGTGATAAATTTGGACTCACTGTTTCCATGGCGTCTCCGTTGAAAGCTTACGCCTTTCCCGCGCCTTATTTTTAGGCCTTTATTAAACGAGCTAAAGACCCCAATTAAATAATATAGGAAAAAGTTAGATGTATATGTAGTAAACTTTTATTTGAAAGAAAAAGTGCATAATATTAAGTTATAACAGTTTGGAACTGGGCAACATCAAGACGAGGATCTCCAGCTCACAAAAAGCTAGAAGTCAAGATACTACTTTGCTTCGACAAAAAATCAGCCACTACTTATATAGGTTAGTACAAAAGTGTTGAAATGTTGTAATAACACTAAAATTCTCTCCATATGTTCTTGGTGCGCCACGAACAGCTGGTCGAACCCTTAAGAATGGAAACTAAAATAGAGAATGTTATGCTCCTTGTTGCATTGTTTCAACGCCAAAAAAATGGTCCAAGCCTTAGCCTCCAGCGTCGAGGAGAAGACTCTATGATTGGAACCTGCAAGAAGAAAAGAATTATCAAGATTGAGTATATAGTATCCTGCTCCCCCTACTTTTCTTGATTCCAGGAAAGAACCATAAGTGTACAAGATGCAACACTGATGGGTAGGGGGTTCCCACAGTGGCCTCGGTGGTTCCACAGGGGGGTTTCTCAGAATTGAGGGGGTCATCATAGTAAGAATGACAAGCCAAGACCCACATCCAAATGGCATCGACAAAGATTCTGAGAAAGTTGAAGTGGATATCGTTCCTATACCTTCATAGGAACCAGAGAGATAATGCAATGAGAGTTGTAATGTATTTTCACTCGAGGGCCATTCATGGAAAGAGAGGAAGGTATAATTTATTTTCCGTTGGAAGAGGGACTAGAGTTGGAGACTATAAGGACAGTTGTAAAAGAGGTGAGAACATGTTTCTACAACCTGGTCACAAAGTGTGCAAAGGGGATTAATAGATATTAGTCAAATGAATGTAGCATGGCCCTATTAGGCAGTCTGCCATGCAATAATTTCCAAAGGAAATGGTACAATTTTGGAGGAACCTTGATATGCCACAACCTTCTCCATTCCGGACACTATCTCATGCCATGGTTACGGGTTGGTGTCTCAGAATCTATAAACTGATTTGGCATGTGGGATGCCATGAGTATCAACCCCCCATTTCCATGTATCATCATTGGAACCAGTAGGAATATGAATATTAGTAATTCTGTCAGTTATATTAGGAGCAAAGTATAAATGAAGTTTGTGTAAATTCCAAGTGTTGTTCTCAAGTAAATCACAGACTTTCATGTTATCTAAGACCCGGTCAGAACTTATAAAGGTGGGTTTCCAGTATAAAGAAATGTAAAAAATCCATGGGTCTCTAAGGACATTAGTGTTAGTTCCATTCCCGATCAACTCTCTAAAATCTAGTCTACATTTTTCTAGAGTCGAGAGGATTAGACGCCATGACCATGCACTACTATTAGAGTGGTGGCACTCCCAAGGATGGGCAGTCCCATACTTGTTTTGACATAATTGAACCCAATTGTCTCGAGATCCATTTAAGACTACAAGCACCCTCTTGGCAAGGAAAGCTGTCCTGACACTATTAAGGTTCTTAAGACCAAGGCCCCCTAGGTTTGAGAAGAGTTCTAGTGTTCCAACTTATAAGGTGCATTCCCCTTCTACTACCATCATTTGACCAAAGGAAAGTACGAGATTGTTTCTCTAAAGCCTCAATAAGGCCATAGGATATATGAATAGAGCTCATGAGATATAAAGGTATGAAGCTCAGCACTAATTTGTTTAAGGTTGTTCTGCCTGCATGGGAAAGAGTTTTGGCCTTCCATCCCCAATCTTGTGTGTCACTTTTTTAACAAGACCCTTTTGATCCTTTGTAGTGATATGCTTGTATGATATAAGGGCACCCAAGTAAGTGAAAGGAAATGAATTAGATTCATGTTGAGTGTATTCAAGATCTTGTGTTTCCTGGAGATATTAAACTTAGTTGAAAAGTATACTTCAGATTTTGAGAGATTGATCTTTTGATTTGTGACATTACTATATTTTTTGAAAGACCTGTACCAAGACCTTGCAATTAGGGATTGTTGCAGCCATGTCAATAAGGATATCATCTGCAAATAAAAAATCACTGATAGAGAAATTATTTATAGAGAAGGGTTTGCGAGAGTGATTCATTGTTGTTTCCCTCATGAGAGTGAAGAAGACTTGAGATATTAATATAAATAGATAAGATAGGATCTTCTGATTCCATAGGATGCAATAAAGAAGAGGGATGCAATACCATTTATATAGTACGAGAAAGATGTGGTTGTGATACAAGTCATTACTAACTCAATAATCTTGGGAGAGAAGTTCATGAGAGATAAGGCCACCAAGATGGCTTCCCAAGAGACTTTATCAAAAGCCTTCTCCATATCAATTTTGATTAGTAAATTTTTCTTTCTCCCATATTTCATACTATGTGCTAACTCTTGTGCGATTAAGATATTGTCCCATATTTCAATGAAAGACTGAGTCGGGCCAATTAGGTGTACTAAGGTACTTTTGATTTTATTGACTAGTAATTTGGAGGTAATTCTATAGGCATAGGGCAATAGGCCTAAAATCATCCACATAAACTGGGTTCACTTTTTTTGGGATGAATATCAGTGATGTGGTGTTCCAACCAGAGGACAGAGTTCCATTAAGGAAGAAATTGCTAATGTATTGGGAAATCATAGGACTCACAATTTCTCAACTATTCCTGTAAAATTCAATGGTGAAACCATCCATACCAGGGGCCTTCCCGGGGCCATACTCGAGATACAATTCTTGATTTCCTCATGTGTGACATGCGTATCTAGATTTTGATGCCACTCAGATGAGAGTGATGGAAGAGCTGGCCAAGCTTCCACCCCAAGTTTTGAGTGTCCACTTGGGGCCCAAATGTTTTTGTAATATTGTACAAAGCTCCTTTGGATTTCTGAAATTTGCGATATGAGATTGCCACTTTGATCCTTAGTTGAGTTATAGTGTTTATTTTCTGTCTAATTATGGTGGTTATGTGAAAGAATTTTGTATTTTTGTTACCATTTCTAACCCAGTTTGTTCTTGATTTACTCCACCATTTTACGTTTATTTGCCTTAAGAGAGCCCCGTGCAGATTGTATGCAGCCCTGAGGTTGTCTAAATTTTGCGCAGTGAGTCCAGAGGAGTTATCCTTTAATTCCAAATTATTGATACGCTGTTTCACTATAGACACTTTGTTTTCAAGTTTGCCTAGCTCCTTTTTGTTCCACTTTAAGGGTATTACTTTTTATTTTATTAAGAGTTTGTTCCATATTTGTTTGACCACCGGTGAGTTTGGATCATTCTCTTTGAACAATATTTTTAGGTTCATCATATTTAAATCAAAAGTTTTCATACTTAAAAGGACGAGGAGAGGTTCTTTGGTTAAGATTACAGGATAGGAGGACTGGGGCATGGTCAGAAGCACACCTTTCAAGATTTCTCAAGATCATGTGAGGGAATTGAGTGAGCCAATGTGGACTGATCAAAACCCTATCTAACCTAAGAGAATTCTAGCACTTCTCCTCCTATTGTTACATCAAGTGAATTGGCAACTCGATAAGTTATATATGTTAAGTATAAGTTGGGTGCTCTTAACGCCATTCCTCCGATTTCCGTTCCCACTCTCCATTCACTATTTCTTAATTAATCAATTAACCTTTTATCTACTTTTTCTTTCTCTAATCTCTCTCCCAGATTTTTATGACAAAAAATAATACTAATATTATATATCATAGGATATGAGACATACCTCTAAGTTTAATTAATATGAAAAATTACAAGTGCATTAATATATAAAGAATGAGAAAAATGTATACGAAGTACAACTAGTCAAAATGGAAATAAATTGCTATAGTCAAAATAAAAAAAACTGAAAAATTTTCTTCATGAAACAATTGCATATTATAATAATCTATAAGTCTTTGAGCCTCTTTTATTTTTTCTGAGCTAATTTACTTTATATCTTTTGAAACTAATTGTATATTCAATATTACAATAATTCAATGTATTACCCTTTTTCTATTTTCTTTTTTTTTTTTGTCTCCACCCAATTTTTTAAATATAATAATTTGTGTAAAATGAACACATATTAATTTAATATAATATTGTAACAAATATATAAATTAGGATTGGAAAATATAAGATAAAAAAGCTTTGAAATTTTGAAAAAAGGAACAAATACTTATTGAATAATCAAAATATAGAACCATTTATAAAACTTATTTTATAATTTTGTCTGTAGTACTTTATTTTTATTTTTTGTCCTTTTTATTTCATTTTTTCTAATACTTTACATATTTGATGCAATTATTGTAATATCCCAAATTTAATTCACATGGGTTAATATATATCATATTGTTGATAAGAAAATTGATATATGTGTTAAGGCATGAGTTATAATTTATAGTATTTGATCGCTGAAATTTGATGAAAATTGGTTCAAGGCATAAAAATATGATCTTTGAAAATATTAGAATTAAAAAAATTAAAGTCTCGGTAATTATTTCTATATATCAAAATATTATAGATGTGATTTTTAACAATTTCTAGGAGGTGTTTTACTTAGGTAAAATATTGATGCAAAATCGAAAAATCTGTGAAATTATGATTTTTGTTCTTCGCACAAAAAAATAGATTTCGATTCCTTACTTATTTATTTTTATAAATATTTTATTTGAATTCAAATGAGGAGTAGTTCCTTATTTAATGTAATGTCTTAAGTAAATGAATAAAAAAATAAATAAATAGAAAAGGCAAAACCATATACTTAAATGGCATTAGATGTAAATAAGCACAATACCAAGGACAAATACGTACTTCTATATTTGGCCGACCTAAGGTCAGTTTCAACATGCCTTATCTTTACCCTTTACATGATCTACCACATCTTCTCACCTTCTCACTTGCCTCATCCGAAATTTCAAGAGGAACAAAAGGATCATGTGCTTCTAGTGAAGGAATTTGAAAGAAGAAAAGGAGAATTAGGGTTTTGACATGTGGTGAGTTCATACTTCACATTCTTTTGATTTTAATTTCACACCTTCTTAGTTCGGGTTTCTTTGAACCTTTTCTATCTATATTCACTTTCGAATTTTAGCTAACCATGGGGCAAAACTCATGTTCTTCATGATCAAAATTAACCCTACCCATGTTCAATTGGTTCCCGAATCTTTAGCTACATAATTTCATACCTTCGGATGGTCCAAAAATTATGAAAGTTACTCTGATTGATTTTCTCTGAGTCTACTTTCGTTGAGCTTTGGAATCAAGTTAATATGCTGTAGAGAAAGTTATGTTTTTATATTTAAAGTAATATCACTCTGTCTTTTAAAACTGTTACTGGATTTTCTAAATTATGGATCAAATCCAATATGTAATAAAATTATTTGATAATTTAGGGTGCTATAGATATTGAGGTTAGGTTTCACTAAAAATTAGAATAGCTCTAAAATGATATGTTTAGGGAAAGTTATAAATGTTTTACCGAGCCTCGCTTAGTTTGTCAAAATGAAACATATGGCAGATTGTGCTAGTATTTGTTGAAATTATTATGATCAATACATATAGATATAAGTTCGAGGAATTTTATGACTTGCAACTTATGAAGTCTATGTTTATACAAAATTTAGGTTACCTAAATATGGCATGTTTCTTATTTTATATAAATAGTACAATTACGATCACTCAATCTGTCAGAATAAAGAAATACTCAAGCTGAATCTTGATTTTCCTATGAACAAACCACAATGAAATAAGATTTGAAACTTTTATAACTTAAGATATTAGTAAGTAGGAAGTAAGCAAAATTGAAATGAACAAAAATTGTTATCAATTCAAGCATATACGAATTTTTTTTCATGGTGTATACAATATGTCTTAATAGTAGGCTAACTTTTGTGATAAATAGTTACTTAAGTTATAAGAGTAAATACTCAAGGGTCATGTACCTCTTCAATTAATTGTGTTTCATGTGTGATAGGCTTCTGTTCAGATCATAGAAGTGATGTGTTTCATATTATTATTGTATAGGAGTAGAAGAGTAAAGTAGTGAAAAAGGAAAGGAAAAAACTTTTGGTAGCTCTTATAGGTAAGTTGATTTCTCCTACTCTATATTTTCACATCTTTTGAATTCGGTGTGACATCGATTATGATATGTATTGAATATATTTTGGAATTCTATAAATTGATTTCGAGAAATGCAGTTATGAAAGGTATATGTGATATGATCTGAATGGATTGCGATGAGTGTAATCTTGTTCATTTTGAAATGGTATTGGATATGATTCATCTTCTGATATTCAGAAGATATTTGTTATGTGATGAATCATGCATCGGCGTCCATTTGCATTTGCATATATGATGGTTGGAGCTAAGTGCTACATCGCTGATCACGATGGGAGCCACCTCTAGAGTCCAATCCATCATTTTGTTTCCTAATAATGGGATGAGATATGCTAGAGTTAAGTGTCATGCGAAGCTAAGTGTCACATCGTGAGTAGTTGCGATGGGGGCCACCTCTAGAATCCGTAGGGTCCACCTCTAGAATCCGTAGGGGCCACCTCTAGAGTCTACTTATCGTTATATGATTTGTTCCCCCAAAAGGATGAGGTAGTATGGAGCTAAATGCTACATCGCTGATCACGACGGGAGCCACCTCTAAAGTTCACCTATCGACCACTGGCAAGTTGGTGATCCGTGCAGAGTGTTGCATTTGCATACATATGTTTGATATGATTTATATAATATTGATTGCAAGTTGAGTGTGATGTTTCTGCTTAGTATGTTACATATGTAATTATCAAATATAAAATATCTGATTAGTATTTTGCTATTATGATTATTGTATACTTTTCTACGTCCCTCCAAATTGATTAGTTGGTAACACATAGACTATGAGTTATCAACTTACTGAGCTATTTTAGCTCACTCTGTTGTTTCTAATATTTTTCAAATAATTCTTGGGAATCATGCGAGATGATATTATTTGAAGGGTTCGTGGTAAGATGAAAAGATTTGAGTTCTTCGTATCCTTCTATTAGGATGTCGAGGAGTTTAGTTATGTATAATTCATAAGTATTATTTTGTAAGAAGGCAAATGCATTTTATGAAATGTAAAACTTAAGGATTATTGGTTTGCTTTGAA
Source organism: Pontederia crassipes (assembly GCA_030549335.1). Lineage (NCBI taxonomy): Eukaryota > Viridiplantae > Streptophyta > Magnoliopsida > Commelinales > Pontederiaceae > Pontederia > Pontederia crassipes. The sequence goes on along the minus strand of CM060188.1, from coordinate 7,040,741 downwards.
GGATCATCATAAATTGTGTAGTTTATTTTATGATATTTTCATTCTTATGTATGTTATAAAAAAGAAAAATTACATCACGTTTTCACAATCTTTTCTAATTTTATTTGATCGTCCGAAATGAGTCGCGAACTCCGGTTTAAACTAAGGTTTAAATCGAGATCGTGACAATTATAGTTTCTCTTATTAATTAAATTTATATGTGTGTCTCTATCTCATATTATAATAAGTATTATATATTAAAAAAAAGCACTAATGAGAGAGTAGATGAAGGGAAAGACATTAGAATATTCATTAATTAAAAAGGGCTGGAATACGGATGAAGAGATGAGAAAAATTAATTAAAGTAAAATGAGGATAAATAAAAAAACGTGGAGTGACATTAATGGACTGTTTGGTTGGTGAAATAACTTTCAAAGAATATTAAATTTTATTCTTAAGAATATAATATTATCACTTTATTCTTATTTTATCTCTTGTTTGATTGAAAAAGATAAATTTATATTTTATAATAAAAATATTTTATTATAAATAGTTGACATTTATCATTATTATCATTATAAAATTTTTAATAAAATAATATATAGTTAAATAATGAAAATATAAAATAATCATAAAATGATAAAATAATAGAATATTTTTATTTCGTTATTTTAGAAGAATAAAAATATGGTGTTGAATGGATTAAAAAAAATGATTTCACGTTCTTTAAATTTGGTTGTATTATGAAAATTGTTGAGATATTTCAAGTTATATTTCACAACTAAACGGCTCCTAAGCGTTGGAGGAGTGAGATTAATAACACCCTAATTAAGTTGGGTAGTTTGATGTATTAAATTGGATATCTTATATAGTCTGTCGATTGTATGGCGTCCATGGTAATTAATAAGCTTCCCGTCCTTTTTACTACCAAAAAACAGTGGATCAATTTATATGTGACCAAGTATGCACAAAAAATAAAGTATAATAATTGGCCTTGCCTATTCACCCATTTGACGCTTCATTCTCAATGTTTGTATAATGTTTAATCCTTGGTCTGATGTGTACCCATCTGCTTGGCAAATATTAATTTTAAAGTTGGATGTCACACCTCATTAATTCCACATTATTAATAGAAAATATAATTAGTAGGAACTTAATTTAGCATTCTTTTATCTACTATTCTAAATAAATCTGCATTTATTGCATTTCATATTTTCTTTCTATCAATATTAAATATATTTTTATTTTGACCTTATTGAATGTTTAACGTATTAGAAAAAAAAATCAATTAATGATTCAAGTTTGTGTCCTCGTCCGATTTTAATCTAAGGGATCGAGTTAGAAGGAAAAAATCCGGGGGATCAATGTAATCCAATTTAATTATTTTTAATAGGTTGACTCTTTTCATTTCTCAAATTTAATCCATCTAGCCCAATATCAATAAATATTTTGATCCAATTGAGAAATTAGGAGTGTTCACTGTTCAACTGGTGGTTTTCAGCACATAGGCTGACTCTATTTTATTATTATTATCATTGAAACTCTTATATATTAAACCAATTTAATAGCGCGTCGCGGTGCTACTAGTTAAATAGGTAGAGTCTGCTCCCTACATCCATAATCTCTCTCTTCGATGTGCCTCTCCTGAAGTTGTCCATCACCTTCTCCTCGTCATCCTCGACGATGAACCGTCCTCTCCTCGTTGCCTTGCCGCCAAAACGCCCTCTCCTCACGCCTCCTACGGACCTACTGTCACAACATAGCTTTCGATCCGGGAAACACGACATTCGATCCAGGCAATCAAGAGGAAGAACAAGAAACGCTGGGAAGAACCATCACCTTCTTCTGTATTTTTTTCATTGCAGGAGGTAAGAAAAGTACAGTCCAAGAACATGAAAGAGTTTATGTCCTTCTTTATATACAGAGCAACAGTATAACGAAATAAAGGGAAAAATGATATATAAACCCGATATGATAAGACGATAAAGTAAAGTAACCGCCTCCATTAAAACGTCTAATTGTCTGAATCCGGACAGCGGTCACTGGTGTCATTCTTCTTAGCTGGAACAGATTGTGACAACGAGGAAGACGAAGGCGACGACGTTGATCCTAACACCCCCCCGCAAGTTGGAGTCCTGAAGATATCGAGCAGACCAAACTTGGAGAGAATAAAATCGTGTTGGCGACGAGAAAGCCCCTTGGTCAGAATATCGGAAGCTGCAAATTAGTCGAAATATACTGGAGATGCACAAACTGCTGAAGAACACGCTCTCGAACGAAATAGCAGTCAATGTCTATATGCTTCGTGCGTTCATGAAAAACAGGGTTTTCCGCAATTTGAATCGTCGGGCGACTATCTGAGAAAAGGGGAATTGGCAAGGAGATAGAAATCTGAAGATCGTGAAATAAACGCTCGACCCAAATAAGTTCTGCAACAGTAAGAGCAATACTTATGTACTCGGCCTCAGCTGAAGATCGAGCAACAACTTGTTGTTTTTTAGACTTCCAGGAAACAAGTGACGAACCCAATTTAATGCAGTAAGCCGAGACAGAACGACGGGTAGCAAGACAAGAGCCCTAGTCGGCATCTGAAAAAGCCACAAGAGATGTAGAAGGAGCAGAGGAAAAGAATAAACCACATCCAGGAGACCCTTTCAAATACCAGATAATACGAATCACAGCATTCATATGAGATAATTTTGGGGTATGCATGAATTGACTTAGATGTCTCACACCAAACGTAATATCCGATCGTGTCTGAGTTAGATGTATCAGTCGACCAATTAATCTCTGAAACTTGTCAGGATCTGATAAAACAGGGTCAGAAATTGAAGTCGAGAATTTGCGAGACAGAAACTGATCATATTCAAAAGTAGTTAGTTTCAAATTTTTTTCTAATGGTGTGCAGAAGGCTTGGAAGCAGTAAGACCCATATATGAAATCAAAGAAAGAATATACTTTCGTTGGGTCAGCAAAATCCCCTGAGTGGACCGTAGAATTTCCATGCCAAGGAAAGACTTCAGGGGTCCAAGGTCCTTCAATTTGAATTTGGCATGAAGGTAATCCTTAGTTTGATCAATTAAAGCAGAAGAATTGCCAGTGAGTAAAATATCATCAACATAGACCAAAATGGAAACATAAGAAGCACCAACTTTCTTGGTGAACAAAGTATAGTCATTATAACTTTGCACAAAATCATTGGCCAACAACATTTCAGAAAATTTGAGGTACCATTGCCTTGATGCCTATTTTAATCCATATAAAGATTTGTTTAATTTGCAAACAAGACCTTTGGCAAGAAGACCAAGTGGTGGATGCATATAAACCTCTTCAAAGAGGCCTCCATTTAAAAAGGCATTGTTAACATCCATGTGATAAATTGGTAGACATTGCTGTGCTGTAGAAATAAAAAATGCTCGAATGGTAACAATCTTAGCAACAAGAGAAAAGGTGTCCTTGTAATCAATTCCTTTCTTTTGACTAAATCCTTTAACCATAAGCCTTGCTTTATATCTTTCTACTTCACCATTTGACTTGAGTTTAATCTTGTAAACCCATTTCATCCAATTGATTTCTTATCTTTAGGCAAAGAGATAAGATCCCATGTATGGTTAGAAATTAGTGCATCCAGCTCTAATTGCATAGCCTTAACCCATTCAGGATAAAAAACAACCTGAGAATAGGAGCTAGGCTCAAACACTGAATCTGCAGCAGCCAAATAACTCACACAAGTACTGGATAGATTATCAAAGGTGAGATGATTAGACAAAGGATAAGAAACAGAAGAATTCATGACATAATCCTGCATCCAGAGAGGCTTTTTGAGTGGTCTTTTTTCTTTTATAGGAACAACAAGAGCAGGAATAGAACTAGATAATGGAGCAGGGGAATTATCCATAGAATCACTAGGAATTGGAGCACTGGAAGTATCAACAGAATCATCAGTGATAGGCAAATCAACAATAAGATCTAAAGAGGGAGAAGAATCTTCTCTAAACAGTTCAGATTCAGGACCATCAGGATCAGGAAAATAAATCCTGTCAGGCAGCACATCATCAAGACCAGGTAGATTACTAGATAATTTCCCTGAAACAACATGAGGCCTTTTAAGAGAAAAAGGAAAAACATTCTCAAAGAATGTAACACTTCTGCTGACAGATAATTTATTTGTAATCAGATCGAGACATTTGAATCCCTTTTGAGTAGCACTGTATCCCAAGAAAACTGAAGGATTGGCCCTTGAATCAAATTTATCTGTTACTTGAAGATTTGTAACAAAACACAGACAGTCAAAGACTTTGATGTCATCAAGATTAGGCAGTTCTCCAAAAAACCTTTGATAAGCTGACTGATTATTCAAGACTTTAAGGGTATTCTATTAATTAGATGGAATGCTGTTCTTAAGCATTCATCCCAGTATTTAATGGGAATTGAAGACTGAAAATAATGAGCACGAGCAATCTCCAATAAATGCCTGTGCTTCCTCTCCACTAAACCATTCTGTTGTGGAGTGTATGGGCAAGAAGTTTGATGAATGATACCTTTTTCTTTTAAAAATTTTTGGCATTGGTTACTCATGAATTCAGCACCATTATCAGACCTTATTATCTTAATCCTGTCATCATACTGGTTGGTCATCTGATTGATAAATTGTTTTAAATAACCAATGCTTTCTGATTTAAATTTCAACAAAAAAATCCAAGTCAACCTACTGAAATCATCCAAAAGAGTCAAAAAGTATCTATTATCAGCATGTGAAACAAACTTATAAGGACCAAGGACCCCATATATCCATATGAATTGTGTGTAGTCTATGTCTACATTGGTATCTTTCCTTTACAGTAAAAGGAATTCTGAATTTCCTAGCTATAGGACAAACATCACACTGTAAATTCTTTTTTACACAGTGAGTAATGTATTGAAGGCTTGACAAAGGCAAATGTCCAAGCCTCCTATGCCACAGCATCTCATTGTCCTCCTGAACTACAGCAGCAACAACATTCCCATTTGCTGAATCTGAATTCCTCTTCTTATTAGTCAGGTCCAAATAGTAGAGTCCATTGCTTTCTTTACCAATCATGAGCACCTTTCCAGTATGCAGATCCTGTATAAGACAGAAATGTGGAAAGAAGGCAATGGAACAGCCAATGTCTTTAGTAAGTTGAGATGCTGATATAAGACTAAACTTGAATTCAGGAACATATAAAACAGTTGACAAGCAAAGATGAGAATCTATTGCAACTAATCCAGAAAGTGTTACTGGTAACTTGCTTCCATTTGGTAGAGTGACAAATTTGGATTGAGATAAAGAACAAATATTAAGGAGACAGTTCATATTAGAAGTCATGTGCTGAGTAGCACCAGTATCAATTATCCAAACATTATCTGCAATGTGATAAGTATTATCCACTGTACCTGCAACATGTACATTGGCAGATAATTCCACTTTTTGTTCTTTATCTATGACTTTGAGAATTTTCTGATGCTGTTCTTCAGTGAGAATAGGAGCTCTTCCAAGGCTTTCATTTCTGAAATTCTCAGAAGTATCTGGCATAACTATTGATTGATTACTGCTAGTCGAGCCTTGATTTTGATTCTGATAGCACTGATTCTGATAACCATAATTCTGACAATTCTAATTGAATGGGTTTGGTGAGAAATTATTCTGCTGCTCATAAGGTTGAAAATCTACAGTATTAGCAACAACTGGATATAGATTTCTCCCACCCTTAAACTCAAATCCAGGAGGATATCCTATCAATTTATAGCACTGAGCTTTAATGTGTCCTGATTTTTGACAATGTTCACAAATGATAAAAGAATTCCTTTTAGGCTTAGACTGATTATACTGCCTAGAACCAGGCTGATTTTGCTCAAATTGCTGTTGTCTATTAAACTGAGTATTCTGATTGTACTGGTAATTAAGTTGTTACTTCGAATTACTCATAAATGTTGCACTCTGATTAGAACTAACAGTTAACTTGTTCCTTTGCTCTTCTTCAGCAATCATAGAATAGATTTGATTCAAAGAAGGAAGTGGCGACATAAGAAGAATTTGAGATTTGACTTGACTGTAACTATCATTAAGGCCAAGTAAAAACTTATATACCTTCTGTTGAAGCAAAAACTCAGAAAACTCCTTAGAAGAACTCGAGACTCCCATGCTAGGAACCATCAGAATCAATTCTTCCCATAGGAACTTTAATTTGTTATAGTATTCTCCTAATGAGAGAGAACCTTGGCAGATAGAATAAATTTCACCATGTAGCATATAGATCTTCGTTCCATTAGATCGCTGAAACCTCTCCTTTAAATCTAACCAGATGATAAGTGCAGTTTCATCGTAGGCGACATTGCTGATCAGATCCTTAGAAACCGTGGAAGTAATCCAAGAAATAACAAGGGAATCACAACTTTTCCATTGATAGTGTAAAGCACGATCAAAAGATTCCATCAAACAAGATCCATCAACAAAATCCTGTTTATTTTTAGCTCGCAAAGCATTGAACAAAGACTTGCTCCAAGGCAAATAGTTACTCGAATCAATCAGTACGTGATGAGTAAGAATCAATCCAGTTGTATCAGATGAATTCAGATAAAGAGGACTATGTAGATCTATGTTATCCGAAGAAGAAGGATTCCCAATCGACGCCGATGAATCCATATTCAGAATTAAGAAAATTCAATACTATGATTCAGATCCAGCTCTGATACCATGTCACAACATAGCTTTCGATCCAGGAAACACGACATTCGATCCAGGCAATCAAGAGGAAGAACAAGAAACGCTGGGAGGAAAGAAAAGTACAGTCCAAGAACACGAAAGAGTTTATGTCCTTCTTTATATACAGAGCAACAGTATAACGGAATAAAGGGAAAAAATGATATATAAACCCGATAGGATAAGCCGATAAAGTAAAGTAACCGCCTCCATTAAAACACCTAATTGTCTGAATCCGGACAGCGGTCACTGGTGTCATTCTTCTTAGCTGGAACAGATTGTGACAACGAGGAAGACGAAGGCGATGACATTGATCCTAACACCTACCCTTGTCGAAGCATCGCCTCCCCTTGCTTGAAGTCGTCTCACATCACCTACCCTCATCGAAGCCTCGCCTGACCTCGCCTCTCATCACCGTCATTGAGTCGCTATGTTCACCTCTCCACCCCATGATTAAACCATCTCGCTGTCGTCGCTTCATAACCATCTCGCTGTCGCTGCCGACACACCTGCCCTTGCCGAAGCCTTGCTTGAAGTCGCCTCGGGTTGCCCTAGCCGAACCTCGCCTTCCCTCTCTTGAACAACGTCGTTGAGTCACCATCGCCCCTCAACAACGTCACGACCGTGTTGGGTCATTGCGAAGTTGCCACGCGCTGGCATTGTCAAAACTATCGTACTGTCCTTACCGAAATCACCGTGTCGTGTCCTTGTCGATACAAACCATGCTAAATGAAGCGCTGAATCGACCTGAACCGCATTGAACCGCGTGTATGATATAGTGAACCGCGCTTGTTTTAACCGCCCGTCCGTTGATCGTACATTCAAGGGTTGTGGAAGTAAGGAGCATGAGTAGCACACACATTAAATCCATATTAAACTTAATAAGATAAAAAAAAACTCCTCACATTAATGAATATTATTCGTCTTTTTTTTTACTCCTCAAAATGAAAAATTAATTAATTAATTTGATTTTGAAAGTATCATTAAAATAATATTAACTCTTACATTTATTCACATGAAATAATTAAATTAACACCCAGATGGCATGGTTGTCCATTTAATTCTCACAAAACGGATATCAATAAACTCATTAAATTTCAGTTGAGGTAATTTGCTCAAGCGATTCTCCGATGAGAGCTGATAATTATAAATTTGATTCATGAAATTATCAAGACTACGACAGGATGATTTCTATTTGTTGAGTTGTCAGCTTTTGCCCAACGTAGCCTCTTTCTTTCACGTTATCAACGCCCAGTAAATACAAGATAAAAAGTTGCCACCTTTGTCATCTGCGTGCGGCTGCTAAGAAAATTAAGAACAAAATATAATTGACCACCCGGATCGAGATTTTTCCAAGAGAATTCCACGTGCTACTTGCTATAAATAAATGGACATATATAAAAGTTGTACGTGAGACAAAGATTGTAATAACCGACAAGTTGTACGTGCTACTTGCTATAGAGTCAAATTAGAGATAAAACCTTATCCCATTAATTAAATTTGACCTAGATTAGAAGAGGAAATTTATTAGATAAAAATCAAATCAAAGAAATTAAACCTCCCCCCTCTCTCAACCCTCACGACCTCTCCCATGTTCGTCCCTTTTGTCCGTGAGCAGAGGCAAAGGACTCGTCCATCATCTCCGGGTGCAACGGCAAGTCGTGTGGTTCTCTTCTTGCTGTAGTACCTGATTTTGAGTTCCTTTCCTCACGTCATCTTCATTTGATCGTGCAGACGAACAGTCATCAGGAGAGAGAACAGAGAGAGTACATAGGGAAAATTAAGGATTTAGTCGATAGATTTTCCGACGAGCCAAAGCGAGTATCGATTGCAATTACAGGTGGGTGAACTAAAATCATCTTGCATGACTCAGAATAACGTTAAATCATGCCCTGATCGTACATGTAAAGAAGAAGAGATAAAAAGGGTTCAAGTTTCTTGTTTTGCCTTATTTGATTTCTTGGATTCTTTGATTGATTGATTGATTTCATACATAATTTATTTCCTGTTGTTCTATTATTGTGTGATTGATTTGATAGGAGTTAGGAATGAATTTTGGTTGTGATTGCACTGAAGATTTGATGAAATTTGAAAGTTCTGGAACTTTCTGTACGCTGACCGGTCTGCAAGTATTGTCAGCAATTGGTCGACTAATAACATGACTACAGTCGATTTTTGCATATGTCGACCGGTCGAGCAATCTCTGTCACCGGTTGATTGATCCTTATCCACTGGTCGACCGTTCAACTGAACGGCTCGACCGATCCAATTAGCCCGAACCAACCAACCGGTTGACCGATCTGAACAGATCGATCTATCGACCCACAAACAATCGATCGACCGTTTCCTGGTCGACCGATCCCCAATAAACCCTTTTTATTAGATTTATTAACTATTTTTCTTTTAATTCAGATATTACCTATACATAATTGATCCTATTTTTACTGACCCCACAGAGATCCATCCCTAAGTTTCAAGATCTGTTCTTTTATTGATTTATTTCTTATTGATCTTATCGAATCCATTGAACAAAGAACAAAGAGTCACAAGTTGTTAAAAGCGACTAATAAGTTCATATGAAAGATTAACAATGGGTTGTCAGTCCAAGCCAAGTGCATCAAGATAAAGGTAGCTCCCTTGGTCATGGTTTGATCACCCACTGACCCACACAAGGCCGTATCGTTTGCTCGACACACCCAAGAACTAAAGGCACCTAAAGTCACCCTGATTCTAATAATAATTCAAGATCAAGAAGCATGTTTAAGTCAAGTCAAGTATGTCATGATTTCACGTTTATCAAGCATCAATTGATTCTCATGATTCATGATATATTTTGATTCTTACTCTTATTCTTATTATGATCTATGATACTGACATGTTATCCTTTCACGTTCAAGTTAATCATAATTATTTATTATTGATTATTCTATTCATGTCATGCATTGTATATCATGTGATTCCTCACTAGACTGTAAAGCTTACGAGATGACCTCCTCCTCTATGTCTGATTTCCATAGGACCATATCAGTAACGATGTGGAGTAGGTGTGTGGTAACGAAGCTCTGGCGGCCAAACAACACATGAACCATAGGGCTTTTAGATTGTTTATTAATTTTTCTTTACCTTCCGCATTTAGATTCATGATATAAAACTTTATTTTATTTCTTATAAATGATATGACCACTTTTAAGTTTCCGCAAAGTAAAGTTATCATTTTATTTTCTTTATTTCGTTATTTCTTTTCTTTCGCTGACGTGTCTTGATTTTTGACTGAGATACGATCAATATTATGATCAAAGTCATAGCCTGTCATAGCGTCTTCAAATTGGACCGAGGTCGATTAGGGGCGTTACAAAGATGATTCCTCAAATTTGATTTTTGTTGCTTTATATATAAATAAGTTCTACGTGAGACAAAGATGATTGCTCAATCCATGACGCCAACTTTATTGGCAAAGACATGAAGCCAAACAGTAAAAACCACCATCATCCAACAATTTTTCCTTGCTGTAATTAACAATGTACTCCGTAGTGGAAGGAACTTGGAAGTGTGTGGAGACAAAACCAAGACTTTGCTTTGAAATATTTTAGCGGGACAAAAAGGAAAATGGCGTATACATTCACCCGAAGGAAAAACAAATTACATCATATATATAATCACAACATATCATCTCAGCCATCCTTCTAACATTTCACAATGTATACGTGGAAATTTTACGAAATTTTGAGAGTGTTCTGCATATGTGTATATTAGGTGGAGTTTTAGGAGGATGAAGCATTTCCGGTATATATATATATATATATATATATATATATCAGAAGAAGGACGCAGTGTTCTCGCATCGCCCTCCTCCGGACGTGGTCCACGCCTGCAACCACCACAGGAAGTCCATGGTGTGGCTGCCGCCGGCGCAGCAATGGAGGAATCTCCGCAGGTTAGCCAATACCCAGCTATTCACGCCACAACGGCTGGACGCGCAGGAGCCTCTCCGCCGTCAGAAGCTGCAGGACCTCGTACGCTACCTCGCCGGAAGTTCCTCTGAGGGCCAGCCCGTCGAAATTGGCCAAGTGGTGTTTGCTACGACACTCAACTTGATTTCTTGCGCCACCTTTTCTGTCGACATCATCGACCTCAACCTCGAATCGACTCAGGAGTTGAGGGACGTGGCGATGCAAATAATGATCGAAATCGGAACGCCGAACGTCTCGGACTTCTTCCCAGTTCTCGCAAGATTTGTTCTCCAAGGCCACCGTGGTCGGTTGGAACACCTCTTCAAGAAGATGCACGCCTTCTTCGACGAGCAGATCGAAGGCGGCTGCGTAGGACAGAAAAAGAGGCCTCGCCAGCGAGCAATGACTTCCTCGACACGATCCTCCAAATCCAGGCGCAAGATGACGGCTCTAATTATCTGGATAGAGACACAATAAGATCCATGCTTCTGGTAGATCAATCTATACTATAGATCTAACTTTATTGTGCAAAATTTCTATGTAAGGTTAATTAGTCTAAAGCATCATCGTTTTGTCAGGATCTGTTTATAGCAGCGAGCGACACGAGTTCTATCACAGTGGAATGGGCGATGGCGGAGATGCTTCGGAACCCCGAGATCATGGCGCAGGCCCGGGAAGAGGTCGCTCGTGTGATCAGTCCAGCAAAAGAAGTCGAGTGGTCCAACATCGACAACCTACCATATCTCCAAGCCGTTGTAAAGGAGACGCTGCGACTCCACCCGCCGGTGTCGCTCCTGGTTCCTCATAAAGCCGGTACCACCACTGAGCTCCACGGCTACAAGATACCCGGGGGCACCCGCGTGCTCTTCAACGTCTGGGCCATGGGTCGAGACGGCGAAATTTGGAGGGACGCAGACGAGTTCTTGCCGGAAAGGTTTCTAACTGGGAAGGATATCGACTTCCGTGGCCGAGATTTCGAGCTCATCCCTTTCGGCGCGGGACGTCGCATATGTCCCGGTTTGCCGTTGGCCGTCCGTATGGTGCACCTGACGCTTGGTACGCTGCTCCATAGGTTTGAATGGAAGCTGCCGGAGGGAATGAGTCCGGCGGATGTAGACATGAGTGAGAAATATGGGCTCAGTGTTTCCATGGCGTCTCCATTGAAAGCTGACGCTTTTCCGGCGACCAATGCATGAACTATTTTATGTAATAATTAATGGACTTGGAAGAATGTATTTTACTTATCTTAGACTATCGTTTTCGTGTGTGTGATTATGTGTGACAATTAATAAAATTTCCAGTCTTTTTTTAAATTTATTAATATTAAATAATATAGTGCTTATTGTCGTTGAATCTTGTTTCTTTTCATCATAATTAAACATATTTTATTTTATTTTAACATTTTCGTCTCCCTCTTGTGGTTAGCATAATTAATGGTTCAAATTTGTAGCTACGTCCGATTGTAAATTTTCAGGTTTATTTAGAAGAGAAAAAATGAATAAAAATGATTCAATATAATCCAATTTGATTACATTTTTATTGGATCGAGTCATTTTTTTGTTCTCAAATTCAATCTAGGTCATTCGACTCCCAATATCAACAAATATTGCGATTCCATTGAGAAATTAAGTGTGTTCAATAGCGGCGAACAAGAACCCTGGTGTGTTCAAAGCCAAAAAGGCGTTAAAATAATTTAGCGATTAAACTTAGTGATAGTATTTGGGATTAATTATATATTTTAAATAAGTTGATTTTATTAGAATTATGATGGAAGGTAAAATTTTTTGTTTCAATTTATCCTTATATTATTAAATTTCATGCACTACATATGTGTTACTATAATTAATTTAGGTATCTTATAATAAATATTTTTTATTACTTTTAACATTTAAATTAAATTATACAATAAATATAATTATTTTAGGTGTCTTATAATAAATATATTTATTATTTGAATAATTAATAAATAGTTAAAAAATTGATAGTATGTATTTACGTTAAATTTTGGTTATTTATTTAAGACCATCTAATCTTTGGGGTAAAAGAAATACAAAAAAGTTACATTACAAAGAAAATTTACTTTTGTATATTTTCCAAACTTGAATAACATATTATCTATCTGCTTATGTCATTTTATATAAATGAATAAAGGGTTATTTTTTCTAACTACTCAACGATTTTTCACATCTAACTCCAAACTCCAAACTTCATTTTTTTTGTCCCTAAACTCACGATTTTTTTCAATTTGATTCTTCCATCCAATTTCGTCGACTTCTTCATTATTTTTTATTTTTTGTATTTATAAAAAGTCCAGTGTTACTTTATTTTTTACATAAAGTAATATATAATAATAGATATAAAAATAATTAAAAAAAGAAAAAAACAAGTGTCACGGAAGGGGGTTGCCGGCTGGGAGCGAGGAGCCGGTGGAAATGCTGCTGCTCGATGGCTGTTTCGTGCTGTTCCCGATGAAGCGGCTCAACGGCGAGAATGACACGGTCATCGAGGTCACCTGGAACTGGCACCTGATCAAGAACGGCCTGCTCGTGCTGGAGAACTAGATCCCCTTCTTCGTGCTAGAGAGCCTCTTCGACATGCTCCTCATGGCCAAACCCAACTCTGGCACCGCCCATCATCCTTCCAGTCCCAACAATGGAGACGGGATACTCGTGTCGGTCCTCATTCACTACCTCCTGTCGGGGGAGCTGTCGACCACCACGGACATGAGGACCGCGGTGCCGGTGACGAGCGATGAGATCCACCACTTGCTCCATCTGTACCACCAGTGCTGCCGCTGCCTCGCCGGACTACTGAGACGCTTGAGTCCCAAGAAGAAGCTAGCTGCATCAACCATACGCCACAGCGAGGTCGTCTGACGTCCAAGGGGGCGCGAGGTCGCACTCGCGTTCTCCTTTATAGTATCGGCCGGTCGATCGTGCCGCGATCAGGGGAGGATTCGCCTCCCTTGTCGGCCGTTTTTCTTTGTGCGACGCTTCCATTTTTTTTTGAATTCTTTCCTTTTATGAAATTGTGATACGTTACAACTTCTTCAACTTTCCACTTTTGATGACATGCTCCAAGAATTGCACTTCCAATTGAACACAAGCACACTTCTCCCGCTTGACGTAAACTAATTTTGTCGAACACTTTGAACAATTGCCAGATGTGCTCCTTCGAAGTGTGGTTGAAAATCATAATATCGTCGAGAAAGACAATCACAAACTTGTCAAGGAAGAGTTGCACTATCTTATTCATCAAGATACATAAGATTGTCGAGCATTAGTGAAGCGAAAGGCATCATTAGAAACTCGAATGACTATCTTGTCACACACGCCATTTGCTCCACATCTTCTTCAGCAATTCAGATTTGTCAATAGCCCGAACATATATCCAAATTGGTAAATCATCTCGCATCACCAAGTTGGTCGAATAAGTCCGCCACAAAGGGGATGAGATACTTATTCTTCACCTAAACTTGTTAAGAGCTCGATAGTCGATACACATTCGAAGGAATTCATCATGCTTCCTCTGAATGAGAATTGGGGCGCCATATAAAGACTTTGATGGTTGATCATATCCTACTTCCAATAGTTCAGTCAGTTACTTAAGGAGTTCTACGAGTTCCGGAACAACTAGCCATAAGGAACTCCATGTGATGACTTCGATCATGGGACCAAGTTGACGATATAGTCCATTTCACACTTTAGAGGCAACGATTTTTGGAAAGTTTGGTCTCGAGTAGATGCTTCAACGGTGACGTTTGTGAACAAACATGCGCTTGGGCGGAAGCTCACTTTACGACGCTCTTTTGTGGATTGTCATACCACACTTGACGCTCGATGCTAGAATTATGAAAGCTTTGAAATTTTTTTTGAGTAAATAGAATAATTACAAAGGATTCGAGGGAGGACTACCAATTTTTTCCTAATATATCACCATTTCAAGAGGTAAGTTTGTAATATGTGATGTGGAAGATAAGCTAGGGGCACACTATTTTTGGAGTGCATATTATAAGATTATCATGACATTGTCCATCTAAACTTAACTTACAAAAATGAAGTAAAACAAAAAAATACAAATAAGTAAAATAATTCAGCAGTCCTAAAGCATGTTATAAAGAGCCCTTAGGACACATGCAACTTATTTCATTCTCCTCCACGCGAATAATATTTTCTCCTCCACACGAACAATATCATGTGGCGCGTTGAGTTTGCAATAGCATATCAAATCACAGACTGTGTTTGGCAACTGGAATCACAATTATTTTGAATTCTCGATTTGGATGGGGTGAAACGTAATGATGAGAAATCATATTATAGAAAAACTATATATGATAGATTAATTTTAGTGGGGTGTTTGAATAAAAAAATATTATAAATATAAAATATAAATTTGTTTAAAAATAAAAACTAAAAGTATAAATTTAATTTTTTACTAAAAATAATTAGTTAAAATAGATTATTTAAATATGAAATAAATTTTAAATAATTTATATTTAATGAAAAATTAAATATATAATAAATAATCTCTTTTATATAAGAAATATAAAATCAAGAAAAAGCTATAAAAGAAAAAAGATTGCAAAATAAAAAAAATGTCACGAAAAAAGGAATTAGTTGGGTGGAACCTCATGTTCCACCCTCATTTAATGCAGCCTGATTTTGCCTCAAGAATTAGGCTACGTCACATCATTTGGAGAATCAAGTGGAACCAACAGCGTTCTGATTGTCAAACGTAACCATACTTTGCACCCCGCACTGCCATCGCTCGGAGTCATATGATTTCATCTCGAGAGATCGGAAGATATTGCACATGATGTATTAAATAGAAGCGTTCATCGGGTCGGGTGAACCCGATGACCCGACTCGACCCATCGGGTAAGTTACAAATTGAATTTTTTTCAACTCAAGTGGACTCGACCAGGGTTGTCAGGACCGGACCAGACCGACCGGTCCGACCGGTCTAACCGCCGATCGTGTACAAAAATGGTTCATAACATGACCAAAAACCGAATATGCCATCAGATCGGATTGGATCGGTCAAACCCGATCAAGAATCGGTCAAAACCAGCTAAAATCGATCAAAATCAGATAAAACCGAATAGAACCGATTTTTTGAACCGGCCGACCATTTTAATATTTTATTTGATAAAATTTTTATTTTTAATTGGAAAAGATTTGAAGTTGAACTTTTCCAATAGAAGAGCACATGTTGGCACATAGTCTCCTACTTAATTAATACTTGTCCACTTACTTCCACTCCTACTATTATCATGCTTAGTTGTTTCTTTTCTTTTATGTAGTTAATTGGTTAAACTTTAAACTTTATCTTATTTATTAGATTATGATTGTATTTAAAATTTTCAATGTCATATATCTATATAATATAAATTTATATTATATTTACTATATTATATATAATATTTATCATAAATTGGTTAAAGATGAAGGGGTGAACTTGTATAATATACAAATAGTACTATAGTATAGTTAATATATAATACATAAAAGTTTAACAAAAAATAATAATTTAATTTATCAAGTGTAAATATATAATTTTGATCATAATAGTTGTGAATTTGATATACGTATATTACTAATTTAATATAAATTATATTACCTTAGTATAAACATTTCACATAGATTTATTTTTTATAAATTTATAATTTATTATTGTTATTTTTCTTTCATATAATTGAATTTTAACATCATGTAGGTATGTATATAATTAAAATATGATAGCTTGGTTTACTCTAGTATATTAAAAAAAATATTTTATTCTTATCCGGTCCGACCGGACGGTCCAACCTGTCCGACCGGTTCGACCTGAAATGGACACTCATCCGGGTCGATGTCCGGTCCGGTCCTAACAACATTGGACTGACCCGGTTTATTTATAATAATAATAATAATAATAATAATAATAATAATAATAATAATAATAAAATAGAAAATGAAACTAAATTGCAAAGCCAATTACCCAAACCCATTATGAGCTCATTAGCATGTTAAGCCCACAACCTAACCTATAAAAACATCTACACCCTAAAGCTCTCTCTTATCCACTAATTTCCTCTCCCTCACTTCTCTCTCTTCCTCCCTAAGGCAATCCATCCAGCAAAGACAAGGAAACTCCAGCAGGGTTTCTCCAAGGTTCATCTTCATTTATGCAATTCCTTTAATGTTCAACATCATCCTCTTACATCCCTTCCAATTGGAATACTTTTTAGGTGGAGAACGATAAGAAGAAGTGATTATCGATGATCGGAAAGGCATCAAGCAAGAATCACTCCAGAAAGAGGTGGGTGAATCCGAAATTCCCCTACATAACTTGATTAGCAATTAGATAGAATTAGGGTTCTTATTATGAGATGTGTTCTTGATTGATGAAAAGGAATAAAAAAGGAATGATTGATTGTGTTTCTTGCATTTGATTCATGTTTTGTGATGCTTATGACTATATATGTGTTATGTATTAGTCCTCCAGGCTTAGATGAATGATTGTATGCATTGATTGCATTTTTGGATTGAAAATCGTTGTTATTATGATTCTGCCCGAACATGATGACCGGTCGACCGACCCTGAATATCGGTCGACCGGTGATAGGAAAATCGGTCGACCGATCGATGGAGACTGGTCGATCGATCATTCCTTCCGAGCCTTTTACAGGTCAGCCGACCGACCGAAGCTCCTTTTCAGACTTATCGGTCGACCGATCAAGAGATATCGATCGACCGGTATTCAAGACTTGTTGTATTGTATTGAGACCAACCGGTCGACCGATAGAGAGTTGTCGGTCGACTGGTGCCCGGAAGTCGGTCGACCGATTCTTGACCAGAATGCATATTGATTGCTGATTTGATTTAGATTCTTTCTATGAGTGTGATATGCTACTTCCTGCTGATTGAAATTTTATGTGACTGAATCCTTGATATTATATTGATCTGTCCAATGATCCAATCCTCTCATAGTATGCAAGAATGATAATATGATAAAGTGATTAAGTATGAAAGATGAAAATGTGAATTGGAGTGGTGGCCAGCTGATGCTAAGTGTTTATCGGAAGGGTCGCTCCTTTAGCCATGGCTTGATTCTCCATTGGCTGTACAAAGTTGTACCGGTCGTTCGGCGTAAATCCTTCAAAGTTAAAGGCACCCAAAGACACCTAATGCTAAGAGAAAGTAAGAGCACAAAGAGTATGGACAAGTAACATGAACATGATGAATGAAGTATGATTATTGATCTAGTATGATTACTGAAATTCTTCATGATTATAATATTGACTCATGATCTCTATCTCTTTCATCCATTGATATATCAATCTAATGATCTTATGCTCTCAAATCTGATCTTGCTACAAGTGATTACTAATTCTGTCTATTGCCATTTATTGTTACGTATTGAGTACTTTATGGATCCCCACTAGACTGTATAGTTTACGGGAGGATCTCCTCTCTTATGTTTGATTTCCACAGGGCCAGGTCAGTGATGGTGTTGAGATCGTGTGCTGCGACCAGCTCGAGCGATGTTAAAGCACATGAACTGACAGAGGGCCTAGTTATCTTTATCTTTATTTCCGCACTATGAGCTTTGATGTAATTCAGATATTATGACTATCATGGGATTTTGTAACATTTTGAGACTTCCTCTTTTATGATATTTCTATCTTTCCTTGTTTGTTCCTATTATTGACATGTCATCGTTTTAATTGAGATTTGGTTAAGATTTAATCAAATGTTATAGTGTTTTTGTAGCGTCTTCGGAGAGATCCTCGCCACGTGGCATTGGTCGATTTGGGAGCGTTACAAACAACAGAACGTCGGATAGTGGGATAGCGACAACAGCACAATAGAGAAACAATGCAGGGCAGCAACTGCAGCACGATAGGCAGCGGAGCAAGCAAAACTAGAGGGGTAGCAAGAGCAGTACGATGGAGCGAACAAGAAAGCGGTTCAGCAAACAGCACAAGGCAAGCGGCGTAGGATCACAACAGACTTTGCAGCGAGAAGCGGCAACAAGTGGTCAGTGGTGCCAGAAAAAATGGAGGAATGATGAAGCGGTTTGCTGCGTTGAAGAGGATAGCTCCGTTGAGCAAAAAACAAAGATGGAATCCAATCATTAGAAGAAAAGAGTTAAGGGTTCATATACAACGAAATGGGAGACGACTCTTTTGAGTACTTCGTCAAACTCCGGCCATCCAACAAACTCCGGCTGTGGCAGCTAGGGATTCAATTTATCATCCTCTTTAAACATGTCTTCAAATATGGGTCGTCTCTTTGTAATCAATGGTCATGATTAATCACTTTTTAAGTGAAATCTTGGCCACGAATCTTCTTTTCAGCGGTGGATGGCACGCTCAGCAGGGATGCAAAAAAGTTACTTCTCCGTAGGTTCCTTTTACTATATATATATGATTAGCAGTCAAGGAGAAAAAATTAAAAGCAGTAAAAACATAAATTTTGGCTTGGGATTCGAAAAAATACTTAGTAATATTTGATTAATTAAACTCTATTTTATAGTGCAGTACATGACATCAATGTTTTCAGAACCGGATCGGTGATCGGATCAAACTCTTTATTGGGTCGCGGTTGGACCAGTCCAATCGGGTTCGATCAGATTGAATTAGATTTTATTAAAATAATATTATTTATAATAATTATAAGAATATAATATAAGTTATATGAAATAATATATGAATATTGTACTAATAACCTATTTTAAATATTAAAAACTAATATAACATAATTTTATTTATTAAAAATTTTAACAATGATAAATAATAATGATTAACGTATAAATATAAATATATTGTTATTAATTTAGTATCTACTATTTATTAATGTTAGATGCTATATTAATAAATTTTATCCTAAATTATTCTTTTTTTTCTTTAACACTTTCCTTTTGATTTCCTTTATTTATGCCTTTATTTTCTTTAACACTTTATTTACGCCCTTTAATAATTTAGGATAATTTTAGAAAAGGTATTTTTTCATTTTAATGTTAATCAATTTTGAATACTTACCTTTTCTATTTCAATTCCTAATTAATTTTATACATATCATAATCCCTTCTTTTTTACCTTTCTTATATTCTTTTTCTTTTTTCTTTCTTAACTTTCCTATTTTTATCAATTTTTAATTTTATTTTTTAAAATTTGATTTGAATCGGGATGAACCAATTTAATCGGCCCGTTCAACCGATTTTGACCGGTTCAAAACTGAACCGAATTATTGATCGGTTCATAATTGAACCGATTAAACCGATCGATCCGATTCGATTTTGATAACATTGCGTGGCATGCATTTGCATAAAACGGAAGAAAAAAGTTGATATTATTTAGACTAACTTTTTAAAAGATTCGGCAAGTCTCATTTGACGACCTATGAAGTAATATTCAAGTTCGCTTGCTCGAGACATTCAAATATTTTATATTCTAGAGTTAAATATCAAACCAATAATCTTTCCACTTAGTTGCATTAGGTCACGAGTGACCAAATTAAAAAAAAAGTTATTTTCATAAATCTCTTCAAAATTATCTTCAAAATTACAGATTTTTTTATCCCTAAACTATCATAATTTTTTCATTTTAATCCTTTCATCTGTTGTTACGTTGTCTATTACTTTTGATTTTTTTTATTTATAAAAGATTAAATTATTCCTCCCTCCATACCACATCAAATAATAAATATAAAAAATAAAAAATAGCAAAAAATTGCAAATGATAATTTAGTCCTTTTGTATAAATGCCCAATTTTTTTATTTACCACTTTAATACTTCTGATGATTTTTTTTTTATTTTTTATATTTGTTATTTCATAAAAATAAGGAGAGATAATTTAATTTTTTTATAAATGAAAAAAATTGTTCTCTGTTTCATTTTGTCGACTTTCATTCTCTTTATTTTGTCGGGACGATCGTGTTGGATGTGGCGCCTTCCGAGGAGGAGGTAGAACGTGTTTGAAGCACTTATGCAAGTGACAACATCAGCTTTTTCAATTTGATGTGACATTCACGAGAGTTTGGATTGAGCGGTAAGCAGTTTTCGAGTTATTTGTCTATCGTTAGATATACACGATTTAGTTAGACTCGACCACGTACTATCCTCTAATATACATTCACTTTACATTGACATATATTAAGAGACTCTTTGGTTTAACTTATAAATTAGTTTAAAAAAATATATCAACTTTTGTTATTTTAAACATATAATTGATAAGGAGATATCAAATTTACTTATAAATAAAAAAATAAGTCAGTTAATTCTATCCTAACTAACTAATTATTATTACTATAATAACTTTATCCAAATTGATTATTTTTAAAAATAAATTTCAATCAATAAAATAATTATCAATTCTGACCATAAGCAAAAAGTCAACAACTTACTTGAGTGGAATCATATTATTATTTTAAAATATTATAAAATGAGAAAATGTATATACAAAACATTTAATATAAAACGAATGTATAATATTAATTTTATTTATTAAATTAATATAATAATTATATATTAATTTATAATATATATTAAATAGTAAAGATAATTTAAATTAATATTATCGAATTATTCGATGGTTGTGATTAAGATGTATTAACAAATATGACTAATTCAACAATTGTAATTTATATAATTTTAGATAATACATTTTTATTATCAAATTATTCAAATAAAATAGATATTATTTCTCAGTTTAATTATGAACTCTAATCATTAAATTAATTAAATTATAAAAAAAACAAATGCTCTCCACCGATGTGTAGGGTAGGATGTTCTACCTACTCATTAACCTTTTATAAAATATATCGAGGTTCTCAACTTTTATTTAGACGAAGTGTTTTATCTCGGGTTCTTACCTTTTTATATTTTTTTAAGTTTTATTGCAAAACAATGGATTAGAACAATACCTAAAAGGAAGCAATATCAAATTCAAAATATATCTTAACAAATGAAGAACATTAAATATTTTATAAGGTAAGTATAATGATTGATATAAAAATGTTATTATTATTACTACTACAAAGTAAAAATAATAAATAATTTCATATTTAGATGAAAAAGAATAAAATAATAAATGAAAAAAATAAGCGGTAATTAAGATATTTTGTAAAACAATTTGAGCAGACCTCAGGCTACCAACAGAAATTCTTAACAAAGAAAATTAAATATTTAAGCAGACCTCGGGGTTGAGACATTATCAATCACATTTTCTTATGCATCAGAAAAAAGTGTTATTTATAATTTTATTACGATAACATGATTAAACAATTTGAATACAGGATCATTAAACAAATCTCCATCCTTTCTTATTTTAGTTTTTGAACCATTTTCCGGTGATCGAGACAAAGTTAGATATGACCTAAGTTTGCTTGTCAATAATTAATTAGTAAAATTATGCTCTATTAAGTCGTTCGGAGTTAATAGTCTCAATTTTAATTTTTAAAATCATCTTTTGATCGGAAGAATATCGTTCTAATTTTTACTTTGATTTCAAATTAGTCAAAATATCGGAGCTCCCATTGGATATAAAAAAGTTATTACATATTCACATTTTGCACAAGATATTGGGGCGTTTGGATATGAATAAGGGATATAATTCCGCCTAACACCATCATGGCTTTGACTTATTTAACTTTTTTATGTCACGTCACTTGCAATTTCATTTTTTTCCCTATTTTCACTCTCACACATTTCTGTTATAAAATATATTTATTTTATATAAAATATTTATAATAAATTATTAATATAATATTATTTATTACTTATTATTTCATAAAAAATTAACATTTCATTAAATAGAATTTATTTAAAATTTTATTTTTATATTTAAATAATGTATTTTAATAATTTTAATAAAAAATATATTTTTATTTTTATTTTTATTTTTTAAATAAAAGTATATTTTATATTTATAATACATATTTTTTTATTTAAACACCCATTAAAATTAATTTATCATATTTATTTTTTTCTACCAATCATCCCACCTAAATATATACCGAATTAATTTATCAATTTAACTATTTTTATAAATTTAAAAATTAAAGGACAATTTTGCCATTTTTTAAAAAACGATATGATCAAAAGTGTATTTTTTTTAAAGATAAATTATTCCACTAAAAAGTTGGAATAAGATTATCTTTACTCTAAAATAAAATAAAAAAATAGAAGAGATATATAAGTACCTTTATCCACGGAATTACTATTCCCGGCCTTAACATTGAAAATATCTAGGATAGGGTCAACATTGCTTGACTTTATCATTTTAATGTCGGAAACTCAACCCACCCACGAGTAAAATTGATTATTGCATATTAACGTGAAGTTGTCGTGACCGGGCACGGGTTGCAATTATCATGTTTCCATTCATCCCAATTATTGTCGACGTCAGCAACGAACGGTGTTTCCATTCATCCCAACTACTTTTATTCGTTAACACAATTATATTTTATATCCATAATTATTCTATTTTTATTTAAATATTCATTAAAATTAATTTATCACATTAATTAATTTATTTCTTTAAATGTATTCCGATCTAATATATCAATTCAATAATTTGAGCTAAAAAAGAACCCTCATTCCAAACATCACCGAGATGCAATATTCAGTCTGGCATGAGGCATTCGAATATTTTATATTCTAGAGTTAAATATCAAACCAATAATCTTTCTACTTAGTTGCATTAGGTCACGAGTGACCAAATTTAAAAAAAAAAAAAAAAGAAAACAAAAGACTGACATCTTAAAATGAAATACTTATCGCTAAATCATATAAATTGTACTAATGACTAAACGTTCATAGCTTGCAAGATTGGCACGTCTCTCTGAAGCAATCAGTAAGCATCTACTATTCATCTTAGACAATTCCACACGTAGACGATGGCCATTTTAATTTTACGATTGTGGAGGTGGAAAAGATGTGCTCTCCATTCTGGTGCACGCCTTCCAAGGAGGAGGTAGAACGTGCTGAAGCACATGATAATTGATATAAGCAACAACATCAGCTTTTTCAATTTTATGTCCTACAACATCAGCTGAAGCTTATGTTCTGTTGGCGGGCATTTCAGATTGCATGATGTTGAACCTCTTTAATATTTAGGTTGAGCTAGATTCTGAAATGTTAGTATAAATAATCAATCGTATACGTTCATCTCCTTGGAAGATTAGATTTATCATTGAAGACATTTGGAACAAAATATTTTTTTTGCTTTATTTTCTTGTACGCATATCAGTAGGAGCGCTAATGTTGCTGCTCATTTTTTGACCGATTATGTCCGGCGATCACTTTTAAAAAGAACGCCCTCCTTTCGACCTTATTCAACTTTTGTATCAGGACTCTGTCTCTTTTAATATGATATAATTAAGCTTTTCTTCCAAAAAAATTATGTCCTACAAGTTTTTCAAAAGGCTGTTGTGTTTGAACGGGGATTTACGGATGGAATTTTCGTAATTTTTTTTAGATACCAATGAAAGTTTTCACGGGTCTCATGAAAATTTTCATTCCGATCAAATTAAAAAATTTCGCAAATCTTTGAAACTACAGTTTCTGCGACGCGTGAGAACTTGTCGTTGCCTAGTGAGAATTAGGAAAGAAAACGTTGCGTCAATAAAGTTTTGAAATTTCATTCGATTCTTTATCAAACGTCGAATGCGAATTTAAAAGTCACGTCATTAAGTTTCGAGAATTTAAGTTCTTAATTTTTGTGAATAAGAGACAAATTCATACAGTAAGTTGACAGATTAAGGTGAGTGCGGTCATCAGATTCGTACAATATCGCAAGCCATCTTAATTAGCAGCAGAAAGTTGAACATTCGATGAAAAAAAAAATTTCTTAAGTCAAGATTATTTCAACATCTTTAGTGCGGAACGATTTTGTTATGTTAAAAAATTATTATAAAATATATCGAGATCCTCAACTTTTAAATTTAGATCGAGAGTGTTTCTCCAGTTCATTTTTTATGATTTTCATAAGTTTTATTGTAAGGTGATGATTGATGAATTATCACAATATTTAAAATGGGCAAAATAGTAAAACAATATTAAAATATATATTATGAATACGAATAAATACATTAAATATTTTAATGGTGACGTTAAAACAGATTAAATATAAGTTAAGAATAATGATTAAAATATAAACGAAAATATGAATCTTTCAGCATAAAATTTTATAACTAGATATTTTCATAAGGAAAAAATGGGGGTTCCCCAATTTGAAATGGGGGAAGATACCTCGGACGGGCGCCATTGTAGATTCAAAAAATCGGCTTCAATACCTCATAAAAACGCGTGAATCGGACGATCTTGAACCGGCCGTGTGTGAACCGGTTTTTTTACCCCATAAAAACGAAGGGCGCAGTAAAAATCGCCCCCTTTTCTCCCTCATTTTCTCTCTCCTTCTTTCTCCCCTCCTCGCGTGACGACGACCAGCCACCGCCCTTCGACGAAGACGTCTGGCGGTCTTCGACGACGACGTCCGCACGACGAAGGTGTGGCCGTGACACGATCCGCGCCATTACGTCCGTCGGCAACCAGATCCGCGCCACCACCACCGCCCATGACAGATCCGCTCTTCTTCGATCAGATCTTCGACCGCCGGCCGACCAGATTCGCGCGACGACGACCACGAGGTACATTCCGACAGATCCGCCGGTTTCCTCGTCTGTACCTTTGCGGGTTTTAATCTCGGGCCAACCCATGTCTTTGCCGACAGATCTGCCGCCGGCCGCCCTCCCCGCTCGCACGCCGGCCGCCCTCCATGCTCGCACGCCGCCACCCTCCCCGCTTGCCGCCGGCCGCCCTCCATGCTCGCACGCCGCCGCCCTCCGTGCTTGCACGCCGCCACCCTCCCCGCTCGCCGCCGGCCGCCCTTCGTGCTCGCACGCCGCCGCCCTCCGTGCTCGCACACCGCCGCACTCCCCGCTCGCCGCCGGCCGCCTTCTGTGCTCCCACGCCGCCCCCTCCGCCGCTCTCGCTGAGGCTGCCGCCATTCTCACCCCCTCCGCCGCTTCCGCCGCTCCGATGCACGCCGCCACAGCTCCCTCCCCCCTGCCGCCGCAGTCTCGCCTATCTCGACCACCGTCGAGCTCATGCACCTGGCCGCCCTCAATCCTCGACCTCGCCCGCCACCGCCGACCTCACCCTCCTCCGTCGAGCTCGCCCGCCCCACCGCCCACGATACGACTCCGCCACTGACATCGTCGCTGACTGATCTCGACGTCGCACGCCGACGATTTCATGCGACGATTTCGTCTGTAATTGATAATTGTGTAATCTGTAATTGTGTAATAGTGTAATCTTGGATTTGTTTTTGACTTGTAATGTTTTTCACTGTATTTCGACGTGAATGAAGAATGTTTCATTGTATTTCAATGATTTTTGTTGAGAATTGTGAATGAAGAATGTTAGTGAAATTGAGATGCTAATTGTGCATTAGAAATGAAATTGGAAAATGTGGTATGAAAGTTGAAATGTTATCGTGAATGAGCTTCAGAATATCAATCCAATACAATATCATTTTACAATTCAATCTCAACAGAAAGAGCCATCGACGCCACTCACGAATGATAAAAATCAATGACTTTTGAAACATCATCCCACTTTTTCATGCTAAGAATGTTAGTGAAATTGAGATGCTAATTGTGCATTAGAAATGAAATTGGAAAATGTGGTATGAAAGTTGAAATGTTATCGTGAATGAGCTTCAGAATATCAATCCAATACAATATCATTTTACAATTCAATCTCAACAGAAAGAGCCATCGACGCCACTCACGAATGATAAAAATCAATGACTTTTGAAACATCATCCCACTTTTTCATGCTCTCCACTCTAGATTGCAACACAAACATCTCTCAACTCTAGACTGCAACACAAACATCCTTGCATTACAACTCAAAATTAACAATTACAACATTACAATTCCAAATTGCAATTGACACTCTTATGATACACAAACTAGACAAAAAAAATTAGGGCATCGAGGGATGCTGAGGGTTTTCGGCGGCAGGGATGGCGAGCCGACGACGATGAGGGGTAGCGGCGGGGGTGTGCGAGGGTCGCCGGCGCTCAGTGGAGTGTGCGAGGGACGGAGGTAGGGCGCCTGAGCTCGGGGGCGGCGGGCGAGCTCTGTCGGCGAGCGGGGACGACATCGCGAGGGACGAGATCGGCGACGGAGCTCGACGGCGGAGGGCGAGCTCGGTCAGTGGGCGGGAGGGACGACATCATGAGGGACGAGATCGGCGGCGGAGCTCGGTGGCGGAGGGCGAGGTCATCGGCGGCGGCGGGGCGCGAGCTCGGTTGCGGAGGGCGCGAGATCGGCGGCGAGGAGCGAGTAGGTTGAACGGTCTGCGGATCTGTCGGCGGCCAGGAGCTAGGAGGTCGGCGGCATCGCGGATCTGCGCAGATCTGTAGGCGGCGTCGTGGATCTGCGCATTCTGACGGAAGCGGCGGAGGTCGGATCGGCGTGGGTGGCCGGATCGCGCGTCGGCTCGGTGAGACGGCAGAAGGCGAGAGGTCGAACGATCGGCAGCGGTGCGCGAGATCGAGAGCATCCCGAGGCCGCACGGAGTCGCGCAGATCTATTCGGCGGCGGCGGTAGCGGATCTGGTCGGCGGCGGTGGTGGTGGCGCGGATCTGGTCGCGGCCACACCGTCATCGCGCGGACGTTGTCGTCGAAGACCGCCGGACGTCTTCGTCGAAGGGCGGTGGCCGATCGTCGTCGCGCGAGGAGGAGAGAAAGGAGAGAGAAAATGAGGAAGAAATGGGGCGATTTTTACTGCGCCCTTCGTTTTTATGGGGTAAAAAAACCGGTTCACGCACGGCCGGTTCAAGATCGTCCGGTTCACGTGTTTTTATGTGGCATTGAAGTCGATTTTTCGGATCTACAACGGCGCCCGTCCAATCTCGATCGGACGGGCGCCGTAAAATGGGGGTATCTTCTCCCATTTCAAATGGGGGAACCCTCATTTTTTCCATATAATGCTAAAAATTATTATTATTATTTAAAAGTAAAAAATGATACATACTTTCACATTTAGATGCAAAAGAATGAAATATAATACATATGAAAATTACATCACGTAAATAAATAATAAAAAATATAATGCAGACATGATAAAATAGGCGGTGAATTGAAACCAACCCGGCCAATCGGGTTTGCCCCTGATAATAAATGTAGTTGCCTCTTGTTTTAGATCTCGGAAGAGATTCACATCATCCTGTCCATTATTATATTTTTGTCGGATCCCTGCAATAGAGGATTGTCCAGAATCTAATGAAAATGGAGCCTTCTTCATTCGTTGCATGGCTTCTGTGGCTTTCCTTCTCCGTCTCTCTCCTCTTCCTACTGTTGGAAGTGGAGAGAAGACTATCGAGGCTGCCGCCGGGGCCGCGGCCGCCTCCGATCCTCGGAAATCTGCTCGAGCTCGGTCAAAACCCGCACCACTCCCTCGCCCGTCTCGCCGAGGTCCATGGCCCCGTCATGACACTCCGACTCGGCACCCAGACGACGGTCGTCGTCTCCTCGGCAGAAGTCGCAAGAGAAGCCCTCCAGAAGAAGGACGCCGTGTTCTCCCACCGCGCTCCTCCGGCCATAGTCCACGCCTGTAACCACGACAGCAAGTCCATGGTGTGGCTGCCGCCGTCGCAGCAATGGCGCAGTCTCCGCAGGATAGCCAGCACCCAGCTCTTCACGCCACAGCGGCTGGACGCTCAGGAGCCCCTCCGCCGCCAGAAGCTACAGGAGCTCGTGCGCTACGTCGCCGGCCGATCCTCCGAGAGTCTGCCCGTCGAGATCATGCGGGCGGTGTTCGCCACGACGCTCAACCTAATTTCTTGCGCCACCTTTTCGGTCGACTTCGTCGACCTCAACCTCGAATCGTCTCAGGAATTCATGGGTGTGGTGATGGAAATAATGGTCGAAGTCGGGAAGCCGAACGTCTCAGACCTGTTCCCGCTTCTTGCGAGGTTTGATCTCCAAGGCCTCCGCCGTCGGTTAGAAGACCTCTTCAATAAGATGCACGTCTTCTTCGACGACCAGATCGACAGACGGCTGCGTAGCAGGGAACACAAGGCCTCACCAGCGAGAAATGACATCCTGGATGCACTCCTCCAAATCCAGGCGCAAGAAGACAGTTCTAATTATCTGGATAGAGACGCAATAAAATCCATGTTTCTGGTAACTCGATCTACCGATCGAATTCGTATTTTATACCTCTATATATTGAGCACAGTTTCTCTGTACCTAGTCTTGAGCATCAATCTTTTGTTAGGATTTGTTTGTGGCGGGGAGCGACACGAGCGCGAGCACAGTGGAATGGGCGATGGCGGAGATGCTTCGGAACCCCAAGTCATGGCGAAGGCCAGGGAAGAGGTCGCTCGAGTGGTCGGTCCGACGAAAGAAGTCGAGTGGTCCGACATCAGCGACCTGCCTTATCTCCAAGCCGTCGTAAAGGAGACGCTGCGGCTCCACCCGCCCGTTCCGTTCCTGGTGACTCACGGCGCCGGAGCCACCGCAGAGCTCCACGGCTACAAGATACCCGAGGGCACCCGCGTGCTCTTCAATGTCTGGACCATGGGACGAGACGGCGGTCTTTGGAGGGACGCGGACGAGTTCTCGCCGGAGAGGTTCCTGGAGAAGGACGTAGACTTCCGCGGCCGAGATTTCGAGCTCATCCCCTTTGGCGCCGGACGTCGGATTTGCCCCGCCTTGCCGTTGGCCGTGAGAATGGTGCAGCTGACGATCGCTGTGCTGCTCCATAGGTTTGATTGGAAGCTGCCGGAGGGAATGAGTCCGGCGGATGTAGACATGAGTGATAAATTTGGGCTCACTGTTTCCATGGCGTCTCCATTGAAAGCTTACGCCTTTCCCACACCTTGATTTAGACCCTTTTTTTTTACGAGCTAAAGAGTAAAGACCCCAGCGACTAATATTATATATGTTATTATATTGTCTTTTGTACTACCAAAGGACAATGGATATATATGTGACCACGTATGCATAAAATTTTATGCTTCGTTCTCGATGTTTGTGTAATGTCCTTTAAATCACGAAAATCGGATGAAAATCGCTTATATATATTTATATGGATCGATCGTAAGTCGATGGAGGTAGGAAGAACAAATATGCTTAAGATGCTAATTAAATAGGGCTTAATGGCTGTCTAGGAATGTCCTCCCACAGAAATCAGCCGTTGAATGCTAATTACGTGCCTCGAGCCTCTGCCGCTTGACCAATCGTCATCTGCCCTAGCGAACCGTCTCGCACCCTTTCCTCCTATCCCTCGTTCTCCTCCGTCGATGCCCCGGTGATGACTCGGCCTCTAGATCCGTCGGCCATGAGGCCGCCTTTGCCTTCGCTGTCATCCTGTGTCGTCAAGAGGTGGAAGGATTCAAATTTGGGGGTGGTGAGAATGAGAACTCCGCGTTGTGCAGCAAACAATCTCGCGCCCCTTCCTTCTCTCTCCTCTCGCGTTCCTCTCCTTCGATGCCTCCGGCAATGATTCAACTCTGATTTGCCGGCGCCGAGGCCGAGGCTGCCTCTGCCTTCGTCATCGTTCTGCTATCGCACTCGTCGACTTCGCCTCATCCCTTGCCGGCAACGTGTCCACTGCGCTCATCGACATATGTGTAGTGAGGACGAGAGTGTTGTTGTGTCTTATGCGAATCGCACACAACTCACTAAATCGATGTCCATTGAATCGCGCATCTTGCCTCACCATAGATCTTTCATCCAACTAATTGATTCATTTGAAAGGACATTCCTACCAACTTTTTGGTACTACAACCATTAAACCCATTACAATATATTGCTGACCAATAAGTTAACATTTGGGCACTTGTTTGGCAAATATTAATTTTAAATTTGGATGTCATGCTCGATTCCACAAGACTAATGGAAAATATAAATAATGGAAACTTAATTAATCTTTTGTGTCTACATTTTTGCCCGAAGAACAAAAATTATAATTTCACAGATTTTTTAATTTTGTGTCTACATTTTACCTGACTCATACACCTCCTGAAAATTATTAAAAATCACGTTTAAAATCTTTTCATATATAGGAACAATTATCGAGACTTTACTTTTCCAACTTTTCACTTTTTTAAAAATCACTTTTTCATGCCTTCAGTAAATTTTCATCACTTTCGCACTCTAATAATTAACATTAAAGTGTAAATTTTAGCATCACATTCCTAGAACTTATCAATAAAATAATATAGCATCACATTCATACATCTAATCATGCATGATTAACTTAAGGATATTACATATGCGACATGATGACTTAGTCGAATTAGTTAGACTCGATGATACATTGTAGTCTAATTGATTAAAAAAAGACATACATTCACTCCACTTGACACATTAAGAGTCAACAACTCATTTGAGTGGAACCATATTGTTATTTTAAATTATTATAAAATGAGAAAATGTATATAGAACATTTAATATAAAATGAACGTATAGTATTAATTTTATTTATTAAATTAATATAATAATTATGTATCAATTTGCGATATATGTTAAATAGTAAAGATGATTAAAATTAATATTATCGAATTATTTTATGGTCGTGATCAATAGACATATTAATAAATATGATTAATTCAACAATTATAATTTATTTAATATTAGATAATACATTTTTATTATCAAATTATCCAAAAAAATAGATATTTCTCAATTTAATTATGAATTCTATTAATTAAATTATAAAAACAAATGCTCTACACTGAAGTGTAGGATGATCTACGTACTCATTAATCTTTTATAAAATATATCGAGATTCTCAACTTTTATTTTTTAGACCGACTGGTTTTTCTCCGGTTCTTATTTTTTTTATAATTTTTCAGTTTTATTGTAAAATGATGGATTAGCACAATACCTAAAAGGAATTTATAGCAAAGCAATATCAAATTCAAATATATCTTATGAATACTAATAAAGAACATTAAATATTTTATAAGGTAAGTATAATGATTAATATAAAAATATTAATC
Organism: Pontederia crassipes; assembly: GCA_030549335.1. Classification (NCBI taxonomy): domain Eukaryota; kingdom Viridiplantae; phylum Streptophyta; class Magnoliopsida; order Commelinales; family Pontederiaceae; genus Pontederia; species Pontederia crassipes. The sequence goes on along the minus strand of CM060188.1, from coordinate 7,009,083 downwards.
ATTCAGCATAAAATTCTATAACTGGGTATTTTTATAATATGAAATAATAATAATAATAATAATAATAATAATAATAATAATAATAATAATAATAATAATAATAATAATAATAATAATAATAATAATAATAATAATAACAAAGTAAAAAACAATAAATAATTTCATATTCAGGCCGAAAAGAATAAAATGATAAATGATAAAATAAACGGTAAATGATAAAACAATTTGAGCAGACCTCAAGGTACAACAGCAATTCTTAACAAAGAAAATTAAATATTTAAGCAGACCTCGGGGTTGAGACATTATCAATCACATTTTCTTATGCATCAGAAAAAGTGTTATTTGTAATTTTAATAGGATAATGTGATTAAACAATTTGAATACAGGATTAGATATTATCTAAGTTTACTTGTCACAATTGATTAGTAAGATTGTGCCCTATTAAATCGTTCTGAATTTCTAATCTCATATTCGATTTCTATAACCATCATTTGATTGAAAGAATATCATTCTATTTCATATTAGTCAAGATATCGAAGCTCCGATTGGATATAAAAAAGATTTATTATATATTCACATTTTGCATGAGATATTGGGGCGTTCGGATATGAACGAAGGATATAATTCCGCCAAACATTATCCTTGACTTATTTCAATATTTTTTTTTATGTCACGTCACTTACAATTTCATTTTTTTCTTTTTTTCTCTACTTTCTCCCTCACACATTTTTGTTATAAAATATATTTATTTTATAAAAATATTTATAATAAATTATTTATCATTTCATTAAAAAATTAATATTTCATTAAATATAATTTATTTAAAATTTGATTTTTTATATTTAAATAATTATTTTAACCATTTTAATTAAAAATATTTAATTTATATTTTTATTTTTTAATAAAATTATATTTTATATTTATAATATTTTTTAAACATCTATTAAAATTAATCATTCTATTTAAATATATTTCGAATTAATTTATCAATTTAATTATTTTCATAAATTTAATAAAATTAGGATTCGGATACTCAAATGGTCCCTTAAAATTGAAAATATCTATGATAGGATCAACATTGCTGACTTTTATCATTTTAACGTTGGAAACTCAATCCACGAATAAAATTGATTATTGCATATTAACGTGAAGTTGTCCTGGCCGGGCACGGGTTGCAATTTATCATGCCAAACAAACCAGAATGATGTTTCCATTCATCCCAACTATTGTCGACGTCAGCAATGAATGATGTTTCCATTCATCCCAACTATTTTTATTCATTAACAAAATTATATTATATATATAATTATTATATTTTATTTAAATATTCACTAAAATTAATTTATCATATCTATTTTTTAACATTTTAATTTAGCTAAATACATTCGGAATATGTCAATTCAATAATTCCAACTCAAAAGGATGGTCATTCCTTACATCACCAAGATGTAATATTGCATGAGGCATTTATATTCTAGAGTTAAATATCAAACCAATCTTTCTACTTAGTTGCATTAGGTCACGAGTGAACAAAAAAAGAAAAAAAGGACTGACATCTTAAAATGAATACTTATCGCTAAATCGTATAAATTGTACGCCTCTCTCAAGCATAAGGGATCTTGGAAACAAATCGTCATTTCTCCTAAATTTTTGGTGCATAGTTAAATTGAAAGATTAGTTTGAATTATATTTTATTGGAGTGAAATTTGATGATGAAGAATAAAGTAATTGATGTGATAAAAAAGATAAATGTGATAAAATTGGGTGACGTGGTTCTTGAGCGGTGTTTGACGAACTGAGCGGAACAAAGACGCGGTGCCTACTCGATTCCGCAAACAAACGACTCTTATGCCCTGTTTGGCAAATGGAACCAAAGTCATCTTGTTCCACCAGATTTCGCCAAACAAGGTGGCCTGATTCCACTAGAACAAGAGGCCACATGACCCTTATTCTAGTTGTCTGGTTCCATCTTTTTGTGAAACCAGGCCATTATTCACATTTTGTGGAACAAGGATGCGGTGCCTACTCGATTCCATAAACAAATGACTCTTACGCTCTATTTGGCAAATGGAACCAAGGTCATCTTGTTTCATCAGGTTTCGCCAAACAAGGTAGCCTGGTTCCACTAGAACAAGAGGCCACTTGACCCTTGTTCTTGTTGTCTGATTCCATCTTTTTGTGGAACTAGGCCACTATTCATGTTTTCTTTTTTTTTATTTGACACCATTTTCTTTTTTTTCATTTTTCATTTTTTTGTTTTCATTTTTTTATTTTCATTAATTACTGTTTTCTCTTAAAATAAAATATATATTAAATATAATGTATTTGTTATAAAAAGTAGTCATATAGTATTATTTATTACTTATTATTTTATTAAATAAAAAGTAATAAATTTTTTTTATATTTAAATAATATATTTTTCAATAAATTTTTTGACATAATTTTTTAATATACATTTATTTTTTAATAGTTTTAATAAATTTATGATCTGTATTTATTATATTTTAATTTAAACACGTACTAAAATTAATTGGTCATATCAACTATTTTATTTTTTTACATAAATTTCCACTCTATTTACATAAATTTCCACTCTATTTAAATATACTCCAAACTAATTTGTCAACTCAATTATTCATCAAGAATATTTCTCGTTATCAAACGCCTCCTAATAGTCATCTTAAACAATTCCACACGTACACGATGGCTATTTTAATTTTGTCATTGTGGGGGTGGAAAAGATATACTCTCCATTCTGGTGCCTTCCAAGGAGGAGGTAGAACGTGCTGAAGCACTTGATAATTGATATAAGCAACAACATCAGCGTTTTCAATTTCTGAAACTAAAGTTCCTGTAACGACGAGAATTTGTCACTGCCTAGTGAGAACAGGAAGAAAATGTCGCGTCGAGAAAATTTTGGAATTTCATTCGATTTTTTATCAAACGTCACGTCATTAAGTTTCGAAAATTTAAATTCTTAATTTACATAGTTTCCAAATACAACCAAAAAGAAAAAAACACCATCAACTTGAAATAAGAAACAAATTCATACAGTCACTTCGAATTGCCACATTAAGGTGAGTGCAGTCAGATTCGTACAATATCGCAAGCCATCTTTGCAGCAGAAAGTTGAATTTCAACACTCGAGAAATTTTTTCATTAAAGTCAAGATTATTTCAACATCTTTAGTGAGGAACGATTTTGTCATATTAAAAATTATTATAAAATATATCGAGATTCTCAACTTTTAATTTTAAATCGAGAGTGTTTCTCCAGTTCATTTTTTTTATGATTTTCATAAGTTTTATTGTAAAGTGATGATTGATGAATTATCAAAATATTTAAAAGGAAAAAGAGTAAAACAATATTAAAATATATATTATGAATACGAAATAAATATATTAAATATTTTAATGGTGATGATAAAACAGAGTTAAATATAAGTTAAGAATAGTGATTAAAATATAAACGAAAATATGAATCTTTCAGCATAAAATTTTATAACTAGATATTTTCAGAATGCTAAAAATTATTATTATATAAAAGTAAAAAACGATACATACTTTCACAATTCAGATGCAAAAGAATGAAATATAATACATATGAAAATTACATCACGTAAATACAATAATAAAAGATATAATGCGAACGTGATAAAGTAGGCGGTAAATAAGATTTTTTGTCAAACAATTTGAGCAGATCTCAGGTACCAACAATAATTCTTAACCAAAAATAAATAAGCAGACCTCACGTTTTCTTATGCATTAGAAAAAGTGTTATTTCTGTTTTAACACAATAATATGATTAAACAATTTGAATAAAGGATAATTTTGCCATCATTGTCCTCCGAATTGACATTGTAGTAAGAGAATTCTCCGTCTTTTATTACCTTAATTTTAAAATAAAGATCTTAAGATTGAAAATATCTAAGACAGGGTCAGCAGATCTGGGATGAGATTCTGGACTTATCATTTTAATGTCAGAAACTCAACCCACGAGCAAGTTCATTATTGCATGATTTAATGTGAAGTTTGTCCCGGTCGGCGCACCGGTTCCAATTATCATGTCATGTCAAGCAAAATAAATATTTCCATTCATCGCCACTACTTGTCGACGTGACCAATTACTGCACCCAAACCTTCATTGATCGATGAATGAGACCAACTATATATAGGTGGGCGTTATGATTTATCTATTTAATATTTTTTATTAAGAAAAAAGATGTATAAATTCGAATGGAGACACAAATTAATTTAGATAATAATTAATAAATGTAGTTGCCAAGTGTTTTAGATCTCGGAAGAGATTCACATCATCTTGTCCATTATTATATTTATGTCGGATCCCTGCAAATTTAGAGGATTGTCCAGAATCTAATGAAAATGGAGCCTTCTTCATTCGTTGCATGGCTCCTGTGGCTTTCCTTCTCCGTCTCTCTCCTCTTCCTCCTGTTGGAAGTGGAGAGAAGACTATCGAGGCTGCCGCCGGGGCCGCGGCCGCTTCCGATCCTCGGAAATCTGCTCCAGCTCGGCCAAAACCCGCACCACTCCCTCGCCCGTCTCGCCGAGCTCCATGGCCCCGTCATGACACTGCGACTCGGCACGCAGGCGACCGTCGTCGTCTCCTCTGCAGAAGTCGCAAGAGAAGCCCTCCAGAAGAAGGACGCCGTGTTTTCCCACCGCGCTCCTCCGGCCATAGTCCACGCCTGCAACCACGACAGCAAGTCCATGGTGTGGCTGCCGCCGTCGCAGCAATGGCGCAGTCTCCGCAGGATAGCCAGCACCCAGCTCTTCACGCCACAGCGGCTGGACGCTCAGGAGCCCCTCCGCCGCCAGAAGCTACAGGAGCTCGTGCGCTACGTCGCCGGCCGATCCTCCGAGAGTCTGCCCGTCGAGATCATGCGGGCGGTGTTCGCCACGACGCTCAACCTAATTTCTTGCGCCACCTTTTCGGTCGACTTCGTCGACCTCAACCTCGAATCGTCTCAGGAATTCATGGATGTGGTGATGGAAATAATGGTCGAAGTCGGGAAGCCGAACGTCTCAGACCTGTTCCCGCTTCTTGCGAGGTTTGATCTCCAAGGCCTCCGCCGTCGGTTAGAAGACCTCTTCAATAAGATGCACGTCTTCTTCGACGACCAGATGGACAGACGGCTGCGTAGCAGGGAACACGAGGCCTCACCAGCGAGTAATGACTTCCTGGATGCACTCCTCCAAATCCAGGCGCAAGAAGACAGTTCTAATTATCTGGATAGAGACGCAATAAAATCCATGTTTCTGGTAACTCGATCTACCGATCGAATTCGTATTTTATACCTCTATATATTGAGCACAGTTTCTCTGTACCTAGTCTTGAGCATCAATCTTTTGTTAGGATTTGTTTGCGGCGGGGAGCGACACGAGCGCGAGCACAGTGGAATGGGCGATGGCGGAGATGCTTCGGAACCCCAAGGTCATGGCGAAGGCCAGGGAAGAGGTCGCTCGAGTGGTCGGTCCGACGAAAGAAGTCGAGTGGTCCGACATCAGCGACCTGCCTTATCTCCAAGCCGTCGTAAAGGAGACGCTGCGGCTCCACCCGCCCGTTCCGTTCCTGGTGCCTCACGGCGCAGGAGCCACTGCAGAGCTCCACGGCTACAAGATACCCGAGGGCACCCGCGTGCTCTTCAACGTCTGGGCCATGGGACGAGACGGCGGTCTTTGGAGGGATGCGGACGAGTTCTCGCCGGAGAGGTTCCTGGAGAAGGACGTCGACTTCCGCGGCCGAGATTTCGAGCTCATCCCCTTCGGCGCCGGACGTCGGATATGCCCCGGCTTGCCGTTGGCCGTGAGAATGGTGCAGCTGACGATCGCTGTGCTGCTCCATAGGTTCGAGTGGAAGCTGCCGGAGGGAATGAGTCCGGCGGATGTAGACATGAGTGATAAATTTGGGCTCACTGTTTCCATGGCGTCTCCATTGAAAGCTTACGCTTTTCCCACACCTTGATTTTAGGCGCTTTTTTTACGAGCTAAAGACCCCAACCACTAATATTATATATAAAATGATGTTATTATACCGTCTTTTGTACTACCTAAGAACAATGGATTTATATGTGACCACGTATTTATAAAATTTTATGCTTCCTTCTCAATGTTTGTGTAATGTCCTTTAAATCATGAAAATCGCTTACAAATGACGTCCGAGGTAATTTTTCTAGAAACGTAATTAATTAATACTGACTGGATTAATTTAAAGTTTTAAAACATGAACATCATGAAAACTAGCTCAAATTTTGGAAGAAAAAGGAATAAACTTACAGGATGAAACCGAAAAAAAGAAAAGAACAATTCAGTTGAGGAGGCTCAAGATCAAGACTCAAGAGCTAAAATGAGCATTAGTCTCCGAATTTTTTTCATCCGAAAAGGATAAATATTTTGCAAGCCAATTAAACTATGTATGGTATACAACAACAATTCATAATACCATGATGTTCTTTTCTTCCTTCCGGCCAATGTTGACTCAGTTATCGATCTAACGGGTCGATCGAATCGAATCCAATGGTCAAATCGAGTAATAAAAATTAATAAAAAATAAGTTAAAGTGACTATTATAATATTATTAATACGTATTATATTATTTAGTAAAAATATAATGTAATATAATAAAATAATTTAGATCAAATAATATAATAAGGTAAACATAAATTAAATCATCAGTTTAATAATTTCTAAATAATTTTTTTTTGAGTAGGTATAAAAAGTAAATATATCAATGAAATTTTATATATGTGATAAAGAAAAATATTGAAACATAAATTTCAAATATATGTATATATATATATATATGATATTTTAAAAAAAAATTAATATTTTTGTACATTTTATTTTTTTACATTTTATAATTTTACTCGGTCAGATCGATCAAATCTGTCGAGTCATTATCGGGTCAACTCCATGTTAAGTACCCGGATATCGATCCAACCGATCTATTGGATTGGGCCGGATCTTACTGACACTGCTTCGGGCATGGTCTTTGGTAAGGATAAAAAAAGCTTTAGATGTATATGCTAATATGTTTAACATATTGCTGACCAATAAGTCAACACTTGGGTTTGGGTTGGGTCCGTCCGCCTCTCCGTGCCCATTTGTTTGGCAAATATTAATTTTAAATTTGGATGTCATGCTCCATTCCACTGGATTAATAGAAAAATATAAATAATAGAAACTTAATTACTTTTTTTTGGTAATATTTTTAATGAATTTTTACTTGTTCACGGCCTTGAGTATTTTATTTATATCAGCATAAAACATACTTTACTTTGACCTTTTGTATAACTGAAATCAAATGTTTAATGTATTATAACAAAAATTAATGGTTTAAATTTAAGTTTACATCCCAATTGAAAGTTGTGTGCGGTTGCTGCTAAAATAGAGAAGAACAAAAACTATTTTGCCTCCCAGATTGAGGTTGTTCCCAAAGAAATGATCGTTCTGATATCTTAATTGTTGGTAAGGTTATTTTCGTAAACTTCACTTAAATTATTACAATTTTTTGCATATGAATTTAAACTACGAACTTATTTTTTTATATTTCTAAACTATCATGATTTTTTCATTTTAATTCTTCCGTCTACTTTCGTGATATTTTTCATTACTTTTAATTTTTTTCATTTATGAAAAGACTAAATTACCCATCCCTTCATTACACATCAAATAATAAATATAAAAAGAAAAAAAAGAAAAAAATTTGGGAGAGGATAATTTAGTCTTTTCATAAATAACTAATTTTTTTACCACTTTAATCCTTCATGTGCTATTTTTATTTTTTAATATTTGTTATTTCATATTTTTTTTGAAAAGAAGAATAATAGTATTTTTATAAATAAAAAAGTAAAAATAACAAAAAATGTAACACAATTATACGGAAAGATTAAAGTGAAAATTTGTGATAATTTAAGAATAAAAAAATAAGTTTGTAATTTCAAAAAAATTTTAAAAAAATCCGAGTCGGGCAGGCCGAGACGACCGGCCCGTCTTCACCCCTAGGCCAACTTTACATCATGTAGACCGATTATGCAAAGTCACGGCCATGTCATTGGTACATTCATGCCGAGCCATCTTAGCAGCAACACCAAAAGTGACTGATCCATCACCCATTTGTTCAATATATATATATATATATATATATATATATATATATATATATATATATATATATATATATATAATGTTGGAGTCGGACTCTTTCAAATGTATTGGAATTCAAAACTTGAGTCATAATTTACTTAAGTTCTAAATAATTCTGTAAAACATAAAAGAATAATGATCAAAATTAAAGTAACGGTTAACATCACCTTCCCGCATTTTTTTTGCATTTTTCTTTTCTTTCCCTTTGATTATAAACTAAATTATTTAATTCAATATTAATTTATTAATTAGTTATTTATTATACTTTAATTAGTATTATAGTATAGTAAAATATTATTAATTAATATTTATTATTAATCTATTTTTTACTTTATATTAAATAATAATTAATTATAAGATAAATTAAAATAAATTTTTTATATTATAAAAATAAATTTATTTTTTTAGTTCTTATATTTTATTTAAGCACACTAAAATTTATTTATCAAATTAATTTTTAAAATTTTGATAATTACATATTTCATCAAAACATAAAACCTAAACTTTTCTATCTAACCGGTTAATTTTCTAAAATTAATAAAAACTTAAATTCTATCCTCCAAACACAAAGGTACGTATTAAAAATCTTCAAATTTATTTTCATATAGACATGTTCTAAAGTAATTTATTTAGAACATGTCTATATGAAAACAATTTCATTTCAAAACGTATTCGAACATGTGTCTATGCCTTAATTTATATGATGTATATTATATTTCTCTGGGGTATCCATTTGAGTTCCTCCGTTGGAAAGCTTACGCCTTTCCCACAACTTTTTTTTTTTTTTTTGAACGAGCTATAAACTACAATGGCAACCGCTACATGATATATGTTTTATAATGGACTTGATAAGTTGGTAGTTTTCGGTGCATTAAATTGTATTTTTTTAGTCTATCATTTGTGTGTGTGTGTGGCAATTAATAAGATTGTCGTCTTTTTTACTACAAAAAAAAAAGAACAATCGGTATATACGTGGCCACGTAATGTATAAAGTTTCATCATTAATGTCCATCCTTGCGCTCCAGAACTTGTACGCTTCATTCTCTATGTTTATAATTTTATACAATGTTTAATCATTGACTGACAAATATTAATTTTAAAGTTGATGTCATACCCCATTAATTCCACATGATTAATAAAAGATAGAAAAGTCGGAGGAAAAAAAATCAATGTAATCCAATCTAAGTAATTTTTAGTAGGTCGATTGTTTTCTTTTCCTTTCCTTTCATTTTCTTCTTTTCTTTTCTTTTCTTTTCTCAAGTTAAATCTCAGTCGCCTAATTAGAGCTGAGCACGATCCGGATCGACCCGGACCGCACCGACCCAGAAGACTTGATCCGGACAAGACTCGGTCCGGGCCCGAGTCTAATGTGTCAAAAACTTGGTGGGTTTCGGGTCAGGACCGGGTCTGAAGTGCAAATACCTGACCCGGACCTGACCCGACCCGATTTATATTCACTATATAAACCCATCGGCCCTTTTTTCATTCATTTCACACTCGACTTTCTCTCTCTCCTATATCTCTCACCGTCTCACGCCTCGACCTCGCTCGACACCCTCTCCCTCTCTCTCACGGCGGCGGCGACGACGGCAACTCTGACTCCTCCGGCAGTCCTCCCCCTCTCTCTCTCCTCTGGCCGCCTGACGGCCAGATCTGGCAGCCAGGCGGCCGATTCGGCCGCCTGGCGTTGGATCTGACAATTGGCGACCGATCCGGCCGCCAAACGCTAGATCTGACAGCTGGCGGCCGATGCGGCCGCCAGGCGCCGATATCCGCCTGGCTGCCAGATCTTGCCGTTGGCGACTGATCCGGCTGCCTGGCGGCCGATCCGGTCGCCATGCAGCCGGATCTGGCAGCTGGTGGCCGATCCGACTGCCTGGCGGCCAGATCTGGCCGCTGGTGGACGATCTGACTGCTTGGCGGTCGGATCCGATCGGCTGTCAGCCGGATTGGCCGCCAGGTGCGATGAACCGATCTATTCCTGGTCGCAAGCTCGGTGATTTTCTCGGATTATCGGGTTTGACCCGGAACCGAATTCGGCCGAGTTCGGATCCAGTACTGGGTCAAAAAAATTTTGACCCGGTATAATTCGGGTCGGGACCGGGTCCGCTGAGACCCGGACCCGGTCCCGAGTATGGGTTTGCTCAGCCCTACGCCTAATATCGGTAAATGCTGTAATTCAATGGAGAATTAAGAGTGTTAGTAGGTGGTTTTCAACCCTGTGAACATGATCCAACCCTAGTAATTTGAACTGAACAACAGACTTAACAAAAATCTGGTCGGTTATCTAAAATTAGAATATGCAAAAAGTAACCTCGTCTGACTCGATATATAGGTCGATCATATAAAAAAATAAAAATTCTTATTTGATGAGAACTGAAAGATTAAACTTGCTATTTTCTCGTCAGTTCAAACACGGACCTCCGTCTTTCCATCATGTCGCCGACGCCCAGTATCTATAAGATGGGAAGGCACCATCTTTTTTCTTGTGTGTTGCCGCTGCTAAAGAGAAGAACAAGGTACATTTTGCCACCCCAGATCTCGAGTGTTCTCAGAGAAATCCAGTTAGGTGTGGCTACTTATATATAAAGTCGTACGTGTGACAAAAGGTGGTTGCCCAATTTTGATTTTTGTTGCTATATATATATATATATATATATATATATATATATATATATATATATATATATATATATATATATATATATATATATATATATACGAGACAAGGAAGATTGCTCAACCCATGACGCCAACTTCATTGACAGACGTCAAGTGCGGCCACACAGTAAAAATTAAAAACCATCATCATCCAAAATTTTTTTCTTTCACGTAATTAACAATTAAAAATCATTTAGTGAGATAAGACTTTGTTGTTGTATAATATTTAAAAAGTAACATCGATAAAATTTGTGCTGTATTACAAAACGCACTGTATATTAAAAATTTATCCTTCATCGAGTTTAATTAAAACTATTCCGTATTATGTACGTGACAATGACAGATTAACTCTTAATAAAAATATTTTATTTTCATAAAGAAAAACAGTTTAGCACTCCATTTTAACTCCTGTGCAATGCAAGGAAATCGGAAGGACGTGGACACAAATCTAAACTTTGCTTTGAAATATCTTAGCGAGTCAAAAGATGAAAAAAAACTTAATACATTCACACCAGAGAAAAAACAAAACATATCACAGTATATGTCTTATATATTAGATGCAACTGGCCCATGCAAAGTACATGGGTGTCACTAACTAATGAAATGGACTCCTCCGTCCGTCTCTCTCCTTGTCCTCCTCCTGTGAGTCGAGAGAAGGCTATCAAGGCTGCCGCCGGGCCGCAGCCACTTCCGATCATCGGAAATTTGCTCGAGCTCGGAAAGAACCCGCACCATTCCCTCGCTCGCCTCGCCAAGCTCCATGGCCCCGTCATGACGCTGCGCCTAGGCATGGAGACGACGGTCATCGTCTCATCCGCAGAGGCAGCAAGAGAAGCTCTCCAGAAGAAGGACGCGGTGTTCTCGCATCGCCCTCCTCCGGCCGTGGTCAACACCTGCAACCACCACAGGAAGTCCATGGTGTGGCTGCCGCCGGCGCAGCAATGGAGGAATCTTCGCAGGTTAGCCAATACCCAACTATTCACGCCACAACGGCTGGACGCGCAGGAGACTCTCCGCCGTCAGAAGCTGCAAGAGCTCGTACTAAATTTGACCGTACGATATCATGGCCGTGATCAAATTGAAGACCGTCCGCACCTATAAATACGTGAAGAAGCCGTCGTCCCAATTGGTGCTCTGAAGTTCAGGTTTCTTCCACGGCGAGTCATGAGCTCTGCAGGCTACAACTAAGAGGAGAGAAGTGCGACTGCTGGAAGTTGATCGTGACTCTAATCAAGTCCGAAAGATTACCCGACTGTCTGCCCTATTCGAGATATCTGCTTTTGTTTTGGGTGTAATTCTTCCAATTTTTTTATTTGTATTTTATTATCTCTCCAAAATTTCTAGGATGAACTCCATATTTTTATATCTTTTTATTTTAGGAGATTATTAATTGAAGGGAAATGTTTGGACCCTATTTTTTTTTGTTTTAATCTTTTCTGATCAATTATTAATTGTGCTTAATATTTTTATGTTAGTTAATTGAATTTCTGAATTAGGCTATACCAGTTTGTGGAGTGTTTAATTTCAGAATTCATTATACTAATTATAATTGATTTTATTTGAAATTAATAATTGACATAAATTTGATAACTAGTGTGTGAAGAATCAAATTTGTGTGGTCTATTAGTCTATACCAATTTGTGGAGTGATTAATAATCTAGGAAATCCAATTTAATGCATCTTAATTTTAATATAATTTTGAGGGTACCAGTCGTGGAGACTTCAATTCTTATTAATTTAAGATAGTTCTACATGCTTAGGTTGAGGGATGCCAGCCGTGGAGACCACAAACTAATCATGTTAGATCACTTTAGGGAGACTCTAATTCATCTTTAAAGATTAAATTTATCTTTTATGATTCAAATATTTATCCTGATCTATTTTCATCCTAAGGCCTAACTTCAACACCACTACATTATCTTATCTTATCTTTATTTTATTTTACAAAACCCCTTTCCAAAAATCTATATTTTTCCTCTCTTATTAGTTTATAAATTCAGATATTGAATTAATAATATTCCTCGTGGGTTCGACACTCTTTACTCCTTTTTACTATATTACTTGAGTGACTAGTGCACTTGCTAGCTATTTTATTTTCTACATCATTTCACGCATCACTTGCCTCTGATCGAGTTCGCTTATAATAATAGCTATCATTCCAGTATCGGTATGGTTCCATTCGAGGCATTGTATGGGATGCCATGACGATCACCAGCTTGTTAAAATGAGATTGGCGAACGAAAGTTCTTGAGTGCTAAAGAATTAAAGGAGACAGAGGAATATGCCAAGAAGGTAGAGCTGATACAACAGAGAATGAAGGCTAAACCTAGCAAAAATATAAATATTAGTTATATGCTTACATTATACAAATGTTATTATTAATATAATTACCAATGGATATAGCCTTCGAAATTATCAACGAACTTCTATCGATCAATAATTATGAAGGTTAAATCCAACAAAAATATTAATATTAAAATATTAATTATATTATATATATTTAATATAATTATCGACAAACCTAGCCTTCAGAATTATCGATAAATTTTATCCATCAATAATTTTGAAGATTAAACTCGTAAAAATATTAATATTAAAATATTAATTATATGCTTATATTAATCATATATTTTTTTTATTATAAATATAATTAGAAATTCATTGGCAATCTGAAGATTAAATTTATTGAAATTGAGTAATTTTCTAGTAGTGTTACAAATGCATCACAAACTCATGACAGATATATTCGTTGTAAATTCATCATAAACAATTTTCACAATTGAAATTTGCGACGACTTAGTTTAACTTTCTATGAAATATTTCTATGACGGATAATTTTTTATTTTATGACAAATAATTTTGTGGCTTAAGCAAATGTGTCTATCAAAAAAAATTTTTTTATCACAAATTCATGATAAACGATGATAATTTGCGATGGATTTTAATTAATGGTTGAAATTTGTGGCAGGGTCTGATTGTAAATTGTCGGGTTGAGTTATTATAAGATAAAAAATGATACAATATGATCCAATTTGATATATTTTTTAGTGGATCCAGGGTTTTTTTGTCCTAAAAAAAATTCAATCTAGGTCACCCGACGCCCAGTAACAATAAATATTATGATTTTATCGAGAAATTGGGTGTGTTCAAGAGGAGTGAACATGAACCCTAGTTTAGTTGTAGCGCCCCGAGGGGGTCGGCCCCGCCACGCGACGCGACCTCCTCCCCCGGGGATTGCCACATTCGATTCTTTCTTTCTTCTTTGCTTTTACTTTGACTCTACTTTGACCATTTCGTTGATCGGACGGTCAACACAGAAGAATGCGAAGCGAAAGACTAAACGAATATAATAATACAGCGGAAGATTCAAAGGATATAGCGGAAGACATAAAGAATTAGAATAACACAACGGAAGACTAAATTACAAGAGGAATACGACAAAATAAAGGAAATATGCGGAAGCTTAATATATCAAAATGTTTTAGCTAGCCTTCATCAGAGGCAACAATGCATGAGCCACGTACGTCCAAAAAGTAATCAAAATACATCTGAAAAGGTGCCCTAGTATGAGGAAACAATCACATTACTAAGCACAGTGTGGGAAGCAAAAATTTGTACTCGTCCGTCCAAAAAATAGTGGCTCATAGATGCAAGACTAGTCTAAATAAAGTAACAACTCCGGTCCATAAGGACACGGTAGGTCCCATCACCATACACAACCCAACACATACAACGATACATAAGATAACTACTACTCCCCTCCATGAGGACCATATGCAAAAGTACACCACCCTGCCGGGACCTCTGTGCACCCAGCACCACCTCTCGGATGACCATTATGCACCTATGGGGATCGAGAGCAAGCTCAACTATTAGCATAAAGCTAAGTGCGGGTTCATATAAATCATAAGTCAATTCTATCCAAACATAGCATGAGAATATGTAATCAACATAATAAAAGATCAAATCATCATGGATAGAATTTCATGAGTCATGGCATGGATAGAGATCATAATAGTAATATCATGTAAAAAGATCATAATCATAATAGAGAACACATTTTCACATTCATTTGCCATACTTGACTTTCATACATTCGTGCTTGCTTGCTTTCATACTTTTCATTCATCTTTCATTCATTCATGACTTTACATCTTTACATTCTTTGCATCTTTTACATTTAACTTTTGAAGAACTCTTCATCTTTAAGGGAGTACCATTGCATAAAACTGATGATACAACTATCTAGACATCATATGCACGTGAGGGATCAGTGCCACGGCGAACCCCGTCAGGTGTGGATGACCTCGCCATCGGCGAAAAGAAATATCCGTATGGGAGAACTCCCGCCTAGATAGAGCAAATGGTAATCCGTGAGGGGGCATGTTACGAGGCTACAACGTCATCCCTCATTGTACCTGTGCCTGTCTTTCGATTCATGAATTGATCAAGGCATAGACAGGTTACTTGCGCCTGTCTTTCGATCCGTGAACCGATCAAGGCATAGACATGCCATCATCTTATTTTGGTCTTTGTTTGCTTAATAATCAAGTGGACGGAAGTTGTTTAGAGATCAGGGTTAAGATAAAAAGGTCATCACTTCCAGTCCATATGACGGATGCCCAAAGGTCACGGGTCATCTTTCAAAAACATTTCGGTCGAGCGAAGGAGTGTGGTCGCTGCTTCTTATTGTTCTTATTCATCATGCATAGTTCATAATCATTCATCATCATGTCCATGAAGGTCATTATTACTTTAGAATCATAGCCGAAATAATAAATCAGAAAGTTCGAGGAAAAATCATTTTCATTCTTGGCATAAATAGCATAATCGTCTTTGGTTCGTTTCTTGAGAGATCACTAATCAAGTTCATATATGAGGCGTGAGTCGGTATAGAATCAACAGATAACATTTATGGGTTCGACATAATAATAATCAAGAGGTTTCACATTTATTCAAAAAATAAAAAAATCATAAGTATAATAAACTAGGGCCAGAACTCGGGCCGAGTGAAAGGAGACCCGGGCCGCGTTGGCCTGAATTGGACTCGGTCGCTCAGGGTGAAAGACTGAAAAGAAACCCGGGCCGAGTTGGGAAGATGATCGAGTCGGGAGAGTCGACTCTCCCGATCGTCTTCTCTGCAGCAAACCCGGGCCGAGTCATGGGTGACCTGGTCCGGGCACCTAGTTCGCCCCGAGCTCGAGCTCAGCGTCCATGGAGGATTCGGGCCATGCTCGGGGTGTGGGCCTGGTGCGGTCGGACAGAGCTCGGGTCGAGTTTTGGTGTTTTGTCGAGTCGTAAAATAGATTTCAGTTTATCTTTTTCTCCGGCGATCGCCGACGAGAGACTACAATGATAACTAAATTACTGGCATTTCTGAGACGTATCACTAGAGCAATTAAAGTCTAACTGCACAGCAAGATCATCCTAGGCATGCATCTAAAAATAGGAAAATGTTGATCACGATTCATACTTTCATTTAATTTCATATCGGTTCGGTCATGCATGGAAATCATTCCATTTTCATACATTTCATCATTCAACAGTTCAGTCATCATACGATCTTGTTCATGGGTATTACATATAAGCTTGAAGGTTTCGTTCACGGATTCGAATATGGCATGTGACATTCTTCAAGAGCTCGATTTATGAAATATATCCCGAATCCACACACCTTTTAGCCTAAGAATTTGAGGTTCATCCTAGCATTATTCTGCTCCTCGCGACGTCAGTGCCGGAGGTGGTCGTGTTCCCTTGCCACTATCCACTCGCCGGAGAGAAAGGAGGATGAGTGAGGAGCAATATCGAATCGGAACAAAACAGGGGAGGAGAAGCAGGAACGGGCCTCACTATGTCGAAGTTCTTCTCTGGGTCTCGCGTCGCTCTCACCGGAGAAGGTCACCGGCGCTGCCCCTTGCTCGCCCACTGTCATCTGCGCACCGGAGGAGAAGGAAGAACAAGTAAGCTTTGGCTTGGAGAAAACAAAACAACAGAGGGGGAGATAAAGGAGTTTCATGTGTTTCTTATGGAGGCAGCCGACCCTTCACCTTCCTCCTCGGCGGTGGAGGTGGATCCAGCCAGCGGATCTCGGCCAGGCCTCCCCGCTCGGCCATTGGAGGTGCCGGACGGTAGGAGAGAGAGAGCCACAGAGAGAAACATAGAGAGAGTGAGTGAGCAGGGAGAAAGAGGGACAAAGCGAGAAAGACAAATAAGAAGGATAATTAGAAGGTTGCCAATAGGAAAAAGACAAAAAGAAAGTTTTGGAAGAGAGGATTCTGTCTCACGTTTTCATCATTACCTCATTTTTTTTACCATCAGACGACCGTGTTGTTACATTATAATACCCTTTTTAGCCACTGCAAGGGCTATAATTAATGTCAAGGAAGGGAGATTGACCTTCCAAATTGGAGAGGAGAAGATTGAATTCAATTTGGCACAAGTTATCAGTAGGCCAAGTTTTTTAGAGAATGACTTTGAAGATGGACAGCTAGATCAAGTGGTGGAGCAGATTTCAGCTATAATCCCTATTGAAGATCCATTGCAAAGGTGTCTAATGTTTGACCATTTGAGAGAATTGGAAGATCCAGAGGCTATGGCATATACATCAGTGCTGAACTCTTTAATATCAATGAAAAATGTAGGAATTCAGGGGGAATTACAACAGATTATCACTGTTGAAATCCAAGGCAAATCAGCTCAAGTCAATTCCAACTTGGAACTCAAGCCTCTTCCTAGCAATCTGAAGTATGAATTCTTGGGGGAGAATTCAACTTTTTCTATTATCATTAATGCTAATTTACCTTAGGATCAGGTGGAAGAGCTGTTGAAAAGGTTGAAACTATATAGGGAGGTGATAGGCTACTCAATTGAAGACATCAAAGGTATTAATCCCTCCATTTGCATGCATAGGATCCCTAAGGAGGACAGTTGCAAGCCCTCCATTGAATGTCAAAGGAGACTCAACCCAACCATGAAGGAAGTGATAAAGAAAGAAGTATTGAAGTTGCTGAATGCAGGAATCATATACTCCATTTCAGATAGTGAGTGGGTCAGTCCAGTGCAGGTGGTACCAAAAAAGGGAGGAATCGTGAAGTCAGATTCAGATGAATTGATATCCACAAGGACCATTACAGGCTGGAGGATGTGCATTGACTTCAAGAAGTTAAACAAGGCCACAAGAAAGGACCATTTCCCATTGCCATTCATTGATCAGATGTTGGAGAGGTTGGCTAGGCACTCTTATTTCTGTTATCTTGATGGGTATTCATGTTTCTTGCAAATTCCAATTCACCCTCAACATCAACACAAGACCACATTTACTTGTCGATATGGGACTTTTGCCTATAGGAGAATGCCCTTTGGCTTATGCAATGCACCGGCCACCTTTCGAAGGTGTATGATGTCTATCTTTTCAGACTTTATTGAAAAAATTATGAAAGTTTTCATGAATAACTTTTCAGTATATGGAGACTCATTTGATGCTTGCCTAGAAAACTTGACCAAGGTGCTACAAAGATGTAGAGAGTTCTACTTGATTCTAAATTGGGAGAAGTGCCATTTTATGGTCCAAGAAGGAGTTGTCTTAGGACATGTGGTCTCAAGCAAAGGCATTGAAGTGGACAAGGCAAAAATTGAGGTGATTGAGAGGCTACCACCACCCACAAGTGTTAAGACAATTAGGAGTTTTTCGGGGCATGCAGACTTCTACAGGAGGTTTATTAAAGTTTTCTCCATGATAACAAGGCCCCTCACCAAGTTTCTGGCCAAGGATGCTGAATTTCTTTTTGATGATGAGTGTATGAAGGCATTTAAGAAGTTGAAAGAAGCCCTCACCTCAGCTCCTATTGTGCAGCCACCTGATTGGACCCTTCCTTTTGAAATCATGTGTGATGCTTCAGACCAGGCTGTAGGGACAGTCTTGGGACAGACCAAGGACAGAAGGCACCATGTCATATGCTATGCAAGCAAGACTCTAGATGAAGCCCAAATCAATTATGCAACTACTGAGAAAGAACTTCTTGCTGTGTGTATGCATTTGACAAATTCAGGCCCTACTTGGTGGGATCCAAAGTCATTGTATTCACAGATCACCAAGCTGTGAGGCACTTGATCAATAAGAAGGAATCTCAGCCAAGGCTAATCAGGTGGATCTTATTGCTTCAAGAATTTGATGTTGAAATCAAGGGCAAAAGGGGAAGTGAAAATCTAGTAGCTGATCATCTATCAAGAATGGAGGGATACCAGGAATCATCTACACTTCCTATCAATGATGCATTTCCTGATGATAGCTTGATGGCTGTGGCAATTAATCAAGTTCCTTGGTATGCTGACTTGGTCAATTACCTTGCATGTCAGCAAAGAAAGAAATTCTTTCATGACTTGAAAGATTATTATTGGGATGACCCCTTTCTATTCAGAAAATCTCCTGATGGCATGTGTAGGAGATGTGTACCCCAATATGAATTTCAGGAAATCTTGGAGGCATGCCACTCATCCCCTTATGGAGGCCATGGAGCCATATATAAGACTGCTGCCAAAGTCCTTCAATCTGGTTTTTATTGGTAAAGTTTGTTCAAGGATGCACACATATTTGTGAAGGGTGGTGATCAATGCCAAAGAACTGGTTCCATCTCAAGAAGGAATGAAATGCCACAACAAGAAATTCTAGAAGTGGAAATATTTAATGTTTGGGGCATTGATGACATGGGCCCATTTTCTAGTTCATGTGGTTACAAGTTTATTCTTCTAGCTGTGGACTATGTGTCCAAATGGATTGAGGTGATTCCCACCATTGCAGTTGATTTCAGGACAGTAATCAAGTTGTTCAAGGAAGTTATCTTTCCAAGGTTTGAAATTCCTAGAGTGGTCATAAGTGATGGGGGTAGCCACTTTATTGAAAAGTGTTTTGAGAACATCCTAATTAAGTATGGAGTGAGGCACAAAGTTTCCACTTCATATCACCCTCAAACAAATGGCCAAGCAGAAGTATCAAATAGGGAGGTAAATGCCATATTGAAAAAAATAGTTTCATTGACAAGAAAAGATTAAAGTTTGAAGTTGAATGAAGCTCTTTGGGCATATAGGACAGCATACAAGACTCCAATTGGTACTTCTCCCTACAAGCTTATTTATGGAAAAACTTGCCATTTGCCAATTGAATTGAAGCATAAGGCATATTGGGCAGTCAAGGCACTCAATTATGATATGCATGCATGTGGGCAAAAGAGGCTCTTGCAAATTGATGAACTTGATGAAATTAGGATAAATGCCTACCACAATTCAAAATTCTACAAGGAAATGACTAAAAGATGGCATGATGGAAGGATTCTGAAAAGGAATGTCAAGGTTGGAGACCTTGTATTACTCTTCAACTTAAGATTAAAGATTTTTCCAGGAAAGTTGAAATCAAGGTGGAGTGGACCATTCAAAATTCACAAAGTATATCCATTTGGTGTTGTGGACCTTCTAAATGACAAGGATGATGTATTCAAGGTGAATGGACAGAGGTTGAAGCTTTACAATCCCATAGCCAAGGATTCTGCAAAAGAGGAGCTGATTCTAGCTGATTTGCCACTATCACCTAGTTGATTTCTCATTGTAACAATGTCTAGCCAAAGACATTAAAGAAAGGCACTTTTTGGGAGGTAACCCAAGCCATTATCAACCTAATCTTTCTGTTTTTGCAGGAATAAGTGATGAGGAACATGTTCAATTCACAAGTCTCAAATTCAGGGAATACCCATACCCCTTTATTTTTTATTTTTCCACTGAAAAATTAATGATAACTGATAATATCTTTCTCATTATGCTACATTGATCATATCATCATCTGAATTAACATTCATTTTAGTTATCCCAATCTATTATAGCCTAATTTCAGTGAATTTCAGAAATTCCCAATGCAATGTCGAATTCTGCACTCCAAAATCTGATTAGTTGCAAATCTGCCATTCCACTGATATCTTTTGTTTCTCTGCAGGATTAGTTGCAACTAATGAATATTAGACCACCCAAAGATGCTGGATGAAATACCAAGAGAATTCAAGTGCCAAATTTCATGCATTTCACTCCCACTCACCCCTCTCCCTTGCCTATTATTTTTAACCCTGAGGACAGTGTTGAGAATAAGCTTGGGGGAAGAAACCTGGTGCTTTTCTAACCTTTACACCATGTTTTCAATTGATTTTAATGTTCATATCATAATTCATACCAGGTTATCATTGGTTTTCCTAAGTTATCACTAGTTATCACTCGATTATCAATTTTTGAACCCAACTCAATTCTGAATTCATTTTAACTCTGAAATGGGTAGAATACACTACAAGAAAAAGTCGTATTTCCGACGGTCCATTTTCGACAGCCCGAAATTCATCTTAAATATCGACGGTTTTTTCGGCGGATCTTCCAAACCGTCGATATTTTCGTCCGATAATTTTTGACGGTTTAACCCGTCTAAAATTTCGACGGTGATAAATTCGTCGGAAGATTCTGTCGAAAATATTTATACTTCGACGGTTATGACCGTCGATAATTTTGGCGGTTTATCAAACCGTCGAAACTTCCAACGGTCTGAACCGTCGAAAAATTTGAAGACTGGTTGCGTATAATTATTGAACTTATCGACGGTTTTGACCGTCGAAATTTGCGACGTTCAAAGCAACCGTCGATATTTCGGCGGTCATAACCGTCGATAGTATTTAAATAAAATATTCTACCTTACTTTTTTTCGACAGCCTCAACCGTCGACAATGGAAATTTATAATTTACACAACCTATGTATCTGTCGATGTTTTTTAAAAATTATCATTAAGGAAATCGACGGCTAAAACCGTCGATATTTCGATGGTTTAAAGAGCCGTCAAAACTATCGACAGCTAAAACCGTTGATATTTCGACGGTTTGAATACCGTCGAAACTATCGACGGCTTTTCCAACGGATTAGAGTCGTCGAAACGCGAATCAATATAATATTATATTTACCTATGTTGCGGCGGTTTTGACCGTTGAAAAGTGGTTATATAAAAACCCGACCGCACTCTTACTTAGAACGTTTTGAACGTCCGTCCGCCGCCGCCCGTTTCGTCCGCCGTTCGTCCGGCCTTCGACCACCTCCCTCCCGAAGCTTCCGCTGCCGACCATCTCCGACGCAGGTAGGTCCGATCCCCGCCTCCTTTGATATATAATTTTTCTCTCATTCGACCATCTCCGTGCGGCGGCCAGATCCGGCCGCCATTCTTGCGCGGCGGCCAGATCCGGCCGCCATTCGCGCGCGACGGCCAGAACCGGCTGCCAGTCGCGCGCGGCGGCCAGAACCGGCCGCCCTCCGCACGCGGCGGCCAGATCAGCCGCCCTCTGCACTCGACGGCCAGATCCGGCTGCCCTCCGCGCGCGGCGGCCAGATCCGACCGCCCTCCGTGCGACGGATCTGGCCGCCGCCGCGCGGAGGGCAGCCGGATCTGGCCGCCCTCCGCGCGGCGGCGGCCAGATCCGGCCACCCTCCGTGCGGCGGCCAGATCCGGCCGCCCTCCGCGCGCGGCGGCCAGATCCGGCTGCCCTCCGTGCGGCGGCCAGATCCGGCCGCCCTTGCGCGGCGGCGGCCAGATCCGGCCGCCCTCCGCGTGTGGCATTTGAATTATAGTTGTAATATTTAGAATTATATTTAGAATTATAGTTTAGAATTATAGTTGTAATATTTTTTTTCCTCCTTTTGTTTGATGGAAAATGATCATGAGCAAAAAGGGCCAAAACTGTTATATATACTTATTATATGCTATCTTTATACCTAGCAGTATGATTAGTAAACATTAGCTAAACAATCTGTTCTTCCTCAGTTGTTTCATATTCATTTTGTCTTTCCTTATACAATTTTGTATGACTGAAATTTTTTATGATTTGCAAATAATGCAGTCATTATGTCATACTTGAACGATCGTCGATGGATGTACAAAAGAAATAATCCTGGTCGTAGAGGCTTGACACAAGAATTTATAGATGACGTTGACTATTATGTTACTGTGGCTTGTCAATCTTTACAATTTCAGCGGGAGGGAGCAATTAGGTGTCCTTGTTTGAAATGTGCTAGCACAAAGTTACAGACGATAGAGACTGTCAAAGTTCACTTATATAGAAAGGATTTCAAACCAAATTATTGGGAATGGGATGATTTAGGCGAAGGAGCGCCTTCGACAAGCGTCCCAAATGAAGGTCTTCATTTTGTGGATCCTGAACCAACATTTGCTTCGCAATATGAACAGTCTGTTTATGACGCAGCTGCAACTGAGTATGACAACATTAGATTTGAGCAGAATGAAGAGGCACCAAATCCAGAAGCAAGAGATTTTTATGACTTACTAAACGCATCAAGCCAACCCTTATAGCCTGGGTGTGAAAGTCATTCGGAACTATCACTTGCTATTAGATTGTTGAATCTGAAAGCCGACCACAATATTTCACAACCATGTTTTGATGCATTTTTAGATATTTTAAAAGAGGTCACACCAACTGGGGCTCGTATTCCTGAAAATTTTTATAGGACAAAAAGATTGGTCAGTAAATTTGGTCTTGGCTCAACTAAAATAGATTGTTGTCGTGATGATTGTATGTTATATTACGGCGAAGACATCAATCTAAATGAATGCAAGTTTTGTGAGGCCGAACGATATAGAGTGACTAACAATTCTCAAGTCGCTGTGAAAAGAATGCATTATTTGCCTCTTATTCCAAGGCTTAAAAGACTATACTCGTCTATAGGGTCAGCGTCGCAGATGAAGTGGCATGCACAGCATAATACTTCTGAAGGTGTAATGCTTCACCCATCGGATGGTGAAGCGTGGAAATATTTTGATCGTAAGCATCCTGATTTTGCTAGGGACCAAAGGAACATAAGGCTCGGATTATGCGCAGATAATTTTACACCATATGGTCAAACTTCAGTTCCTTATTCATGTTGACCGGTAACAATAACACCTTATAATTTGCCACCTGAGATTTGTATGTCCGCACCTTATATGTTTTTGACATGCATTATTCCTGGTCTTCAGAGTCCTAAACAGAGGATAGACGTGTATTTACAACCTCTAATAGACGAGCTAAAAGAACTGTGAGATGGTGTCGTCGCTTATGATGTGTCGACCAATCAAAATTTCACATTGAGAGCTGCCTTATTGTGGACTGTTAATGACTTTCCAGCCTACGGGATGTTGTCTGGTTAGATGACTGCAGGGAAATTAGCTTGTCCATCTTGCATGGAACACTCAGATGCGTTCACTTTGAGAAATGAGGGTAAAAATACTTGGTTTGATTGCCACAGACGGTTTCTTACAGCTAATCATCCGTACAGAAATAACCGAAATGCATTTCGACGGAATAGGGTTGTGGAAGACATGCCTCCGGTCAGACGCTCAGGAGCTCAATTACGTCTCATTGTCAATGCTTTATGCAGAATTGTCGACGACCCAAATGTCACATACAATGAGTATGGTGTTTGTCATAATTGGACCAAACGAAGTATATTCTGAGATTTACCTTATTGGTCTGATTGTTTGATACGTCATAACTTGGACGTCATGGACATTGAGAGAAATGTGTTTGAAAATGTATTCAACACCGTAATGGACATTAAGTGTAAAACAAAGGACAACCTCAAGGCGAGACTAGATTTGAAGGAGTACTGTCGACGGCCAGAGTTGCATTTAGTGACTTTACCTAACGGAAGAATATCTAAACCAAAAGCAAGTTATGTTCTCACTAAGGAGCAGAAGACCCAAGTGTGTCGCTAGATCCAAGAGCTGAGAATGCCGGATGGTTATGCATCAAATCTGACCCGATGTGTGGACATGAATAACCTGCGTTTGTTTGGCATGAAAAGTCACGACTGTCACATATTCATGGAAACTTTGCTTCCTACTGCTTTTTCTTCACTCCCGGATAAGATTTGGAAGCCGATAACGGAGTTGAGTCAATTTTTCAAAGAATTGTGTTCTACAACATTAACGGTGGAAAATATGATCCAATTGGAACGTAATATTCCGATAACATTATGTAAGTTGGAACGAATATTTCCACCGGGATTCTTTGATTCCATGGAGCACTTACCTATTCATCTGCCATATGAGGCAAGGGTAGGTGGACCAGTACAATATAGGTGGATGTATCTTTTTGAAAGATATCTCAATCGAATAAAAATGACGATTAAGAACAAAGCACGTGTCGAAGGATCCATTTGTGAAGCGTATATGATTCAGGAGATTTCATACTTCTGTTCTTACTACTTCGAGTCCCATGCTAAGTGTGCGAGGACCAGAGTCCATCGAAATGATGAAGTTCCAGAAGAACATTCTGATGTGGCATCTTTGTCGCTCTTCAATCAGTTAGGACGACATTTTGGAAAGCCAAGGAGTAGATGACTCAGTGATGCAGAATTCAAGTCTGCCATGAATCATGTCCTTCTAAACACGCCGAAGGTGCAAAGCTACATTAAGTAAGTTTAATATCCATGCGTTCTTTTGTTTAACGTCTTCCCAAACACCATTTTGATTTAGCCATCATTTCGTATGTAGTGCTTTCTTGCAATACTACATTGTCCCTGAAGAACATGTACAAGATAGAATCGAGAATGATTTCGCATCGTGGTTTAAGGAACAGGTAATTATCAAAATATTTGAAGTAATTTGATGTCTTCAGCGTCTACTATACTCATTTATTTTCATATTAGGTTCTCAATACCGGCACGGTGACTGGTCTCCATAATTTGGCATGGGGACCCGCTCGAGAGGTGAAAAGTTGGCCGGTGTATTTTGTGAATGGTTATAAGTTTCACACTGAAACTTGGTCGATCGGGAAGAAAACCGTGAACAGTGGAGTATGTGTCGTGGGATCCACGGACGGAGAAAATGAGCGTGACTACTACGGTGTTCTCAAAGACATTATTCAGCTGCAATATACTGGAGGTAATAAAGTCACATTATTTGAGTGTAATTGGTTTGAACCAAAGGAAAGGGGAGGGATGCGAGTTCACAAAGATTTCAAAATAGTTGAAATACGTCACAATAGGTGTTATGATCGTTTTGATCCTTTCATTATTCCGTCTTCTACAAGACAAGTATATTATGTGCCATATCCGGAGAAGACCAGGGACAAATCACAATGGTGGGTTGTAATAAAGACGAAGGTAAGAAGCAGGATAGAAGTTGATGGTGCATTGCAATGTGCCTTTTAAGATGACTCGCAGACGTCTGTGGCCCCTATCGTCGACACCGAATTAGTCGACGATCTACATGATTCGGAACACGTATTTGAAGACTTCGATAACGTCGACATACAAAATGATGAAAAGGATTCGGACGAAGATGAATTTGAAACTACGACGACTTCTGATGATGATGATGATGACGGGTACCAGTCATGTGGAAATTCAGATGATGAGTAAAGGTGTCTTTACTTGTCTTCACGAATTATCAATTTATTTTTACCTTATAACTAGGACATTTTATTACGAATGTTGTCATCTTATGGATTGTTCATTTACGACTCATATTCATTTTGTTTGAGGCAATAGTTTGTTTGAGGCGTTAGCGATGCATGTGGACAAACAATCGGATCAACAAATGCCTGACGCGGACGATGCATTCTTATATTCGCTACCATCTCGTGAGTGTTTGAAATAATAATCAGAAGAAGTCATTCGCAAAAGCTTATTCGAATTAATTTGTTTATTTTTTATAAGCACCTCCGAATATTAGGAATTGGTTCTCGAGTTATACGTACAATTCCGTTCCTCAAGATGCAACACAAGACGTAGCCGAACATAGTCAGGTCGAGACGTTGTGACATTTGAATTTTTTGTTATTTGTGAATTTGACTTGTAATAAATTTTGTACTATGCAGATGTATCGATTTGTTAAAAGTAAAAACAAAGGAAAGGAGCCGGTCGTCCCTAGAGCTCTCAGTACTCCGTGTGCTCCTCCGTCAGCCACGGGCATTCGCATAACAGAGCGTTCTTCTCCTCCGTCAGCTCCTCGATCAGCCACGGGCATTCGCATAATAGAACGTTCTTCTCCGCCGGGTCCTTCCTCTCACGCTGATATTGCGGACTTGGATACACAATTGCCACAACAACCCGTCAGAGCTCATTGTTCCGTGGAAGACTCGGACCAGGCTTCATCAAATCGTGTTTACAAAGCATACGTGCAGCCAGATGGGAATTTAGGGTAAGTGTTATTTTATGTATATCGAATCCTTATTCATGCTTTGATTCAGCCATGACATTTTATAATTCTGTGTCCTTCAAGATTTGTACCGTCGAAACCAGCGGCTGCAGTAGTTACTAAAGTATTGCGACTTAGGTATACTGAAGCGTGGCTTACATGGAGGGAAGTTCCTTGTGCCACGAGACAGATGTTATTTAATGAATTTCAGGTATCATTAGAAGCCAACATCATCATTAATATTTTTCTTCGTCATGCACATTAATTATTTTTAAACACTTACAGGCTGATGTGTGGTGGGAGCCCGAGCATACGAAAAAAATGTGGAAGGCTTTTAACTCTCGGTGCTCAAAGAGATTGTCCGCGATGCTTTCTGAAGCTCGAGCTGACGGAGAACGTCCCAATTGGATCCCCGAGGCCGTTTGGATCGATTTGCTAGGAAAGTGGTCCACCGAGGAGTACAAAGTGAAATGCGAAAAAGCAAAAACCAGTCGAGAGTCCGACCAGGGAGCGTACTTGCATTCGGGCGGATGTTTATCCACGAGCACGATTGCTAAGAAAATGGTAAGGTCTTTCTCCGAACTCAAGACGAAATATTATACTTTAAGAAAATGGTAAGTAATTTGCAAATTTTAAAATATTATCTCATTGCAGGAGAAAGAGACGGGTAGACCACCGACTCATGATGAAATATTTCTCCGAACCCATCAGAAGAAGAACAAAGAATGGGTCTCGAGTTATGCCCGGGAGACATATGTATGTAAATTTTTGTGCCTTTACTTTTTTCTAAATTGCAAGTTAATAATTAATTAACAAAACTTTGCAGTCGATCACCTAGTCGTCGTTTGTAGTTAATTATTTTCTTTATATTTCAGGAGTCTTATAAAACAAAAGAAGTTGATCATATTACGCAAGCCACGCAGGAGGGGACCACACCGTTGACCCCAAGACAATGATGCGTTGTGTTGTAACAATAAAATTTGCTAGCAAGTGCACTAGTCGCTCAAGTAATATAGTAATAGGAGTAAGAGTGTCGAACCCACGAAGAATATTATTAATTCAATATCTGAATTTATAAATTAATAAGAGAGGAAAAACATGGATTTTGAAAATGAGTTTTATAAAATAAAATAAAGAAAATAAGATAAAGATAAGATAGTGGTGTTGAAGTTAGGCCTTAGGATGAAAATAGATCAGGATAAATATTGGAACCATAAAAGATAAATTTAATCTTTAAAGATGGATTAGAAATTTTCCCAAGTTATTAATTTACAAGATTAACATCACAGAGTCCACAAACTGGTAATTCTGCTATTTAATCCGGTAAATCAAACTATCTTAAATTTAATCAAACCTAAAGTCCCACAAACTGGTATTCGTCAAATAAGATTAAAATTAAGATGCATTAATATGAAAATCCTAGACTATTAATCACTCCACAAACTGGTTAGATTAACAGACCACATAAACTTGATTCTCCACACACTAGTTATCAAATTTATGTCAATTATTAATTTCACATAAAATCAATTAATTCAATTAATGAATTCTGAAATCAAATAATCCACAAACTGGTAAGTACTCAATTCAGAAATCTAAGTAATTAAATTAAAAGCAATAAGCACAATTAACTAACCGATCAAAAAAGATTAAAACAAATAATATAGGGTCAAAATAGTTTCCCTTCAATAATAATCTCCTAACATGAAATAAATAAAAATATGGAGTTCATCCTAGAAATTCTGGAGAGATAATAACAAAATAATAATAATTGGAAGAATTACACCCAAATAGACAAAAGTCGAAGCTTCGGATCACGGGCAGACAGTCGGGCAGCCTCTCGGACTTGATCAGGGTCGCGATCAACCTCCAGCCATCGCACCTCTCTCCTCTTGGTCGTAGCCTGCAGAGCTCACGACTCGCCGTGGAAGAAACCTGAACTTCAGAGCACGAATTGAAACGATGGATTCTTACGTATTTATAGGGTGCGGACGGCCTTCAATTTGATCTCGGCCGTAACATCGTACGGTTGACTTTAAAATTATGAGATAAACTCGGCCAAAGATAAATCCTTTTATCATTACGCCCAAAGATAAATCTTTCTTATCTTTACTCCCTTTGAATCTCGGCCGTAAGGAAAGAACTAAATCTTTACTCCCAAAGAGATAAAATTCCTTTTACTCCCTCCAAATATCGGTCGTAAGGAAGGGATTTAATCTTTGTTACGCCCAAAAGATAAAATCATTTATCTTTACTCCTTCAAATCTTAGCCGTAACAAAGAATTAAATCTTGTTACGCCCTAGAAATCTCGGCCGTAATGATGAATTCTTCATCCTAATCTCGGCCGTAATGATAAATTCTTCGAAATTTTGGCCGATACAGCACAATCCATTTAAATCTTGATTTTTCCTGCAAAATAATTATCAAAAATTTAGTTAATCCATCCACAATTAAAATATTCAGAGAATTTAATAATTAAAATTGATAAATCCGGAATTACGATTAAAAGTGATTAAAAATGATGCATGCCATGATCAAATTACAGAAAATTTAATTAAAATAATTAACTAAAATATGTTGTATTTTGCATGCATCAAACTCTCCCAAGCTTAAAGTCTTGCTTGTCCTCAAGCAAAAATTCAAAGCAAGGCTCAAGAAAGTTCCATCGTAGCCTCCACATTGTCAACTGACTAATTTTCTCACAAATTTCTTCTGCACACCTACTACTCAGCATCTTATCATTTTCCATGCACTTAGCTTCATAGAGGTTCTGAATGCTACACAAATTTAAACAATATCAAATTCAGCCTTGTGAAAAAATAAATTGTCTATCAAATAATAGCATTAATATTGAACACATAAGTACTAATTGAGCTTAAATCTTTTTCTTTTTTCTTTTCATTTTTCATCTTTATTTTCAATCATTTTAAAAGTTCTAATCTTCAAGCAGGATTGCACAAGGAAGTCCATGTAGCGGGCTTTGGACTGATGACTCCCAGACCAGATGGCCTTAGGGCAACAGGTGATAAAGCACCCCTCGAGTTTACTTGCCCGAACAACCAAGGTTCTGAATGAAGAGTTCGAACTTAGCCATGATTCAGTACTCCTGTGCTTCTTCATATTTCACAAGATGGTCCATGTAACAGGTTTTCGATCGACGGATCTTAGAGCAGTTGCCCTTAGGTTGCCAGGCATGAACCCCTACGGATCTAATTACCCGAACACATCTTGGTTCCGGATAACACTTTTGTACCTACACATAACTTTATTCATTTTTTTTTGTTTAAGCTCCTAAAAGTACTTGGTATAGTCAATAAGAAGGCTACTACTATCAAGACTTAAAAGAAATAAATAAAAAAGGCATGAATATGATTTTGTCGTCTAGTCATTCATAATTCTACTTAGCATAGGCACATAGTCCATAAGTTTGATACTAAAATAGCAAGTGATAAGAAAGAAAAGTATTCAAATTTCATCAATTAACAATATGTCTTTGAACTTCTACTAAAAGATAATTAAAATAGTAAGAAAAGAGTTAGTAAGATGGTAGCAAAAATAAATGCATGCAATGGTATTTTTCGGAAATTTTCAATTTTTTCAATTTTTTGGATTTTTTTTACAAATAGATGCAAACATAAGCAAATAAAAAGAAAGAAACATGCAATGCATGAAATGCAAACTCCCCCAAACTTGAACTAGACACTGTCCTCAGTGTTAGGCCAACAAGGGAAAGAGAAAAGACAATATAGAAAAGCTAAAGAAATGAAAATAAAAAAAAGGGAAAAGATACAACCGGATTTATTCGTGTAGAGATGCTCGGCCTCAATATATATATCGATGAAGGTGTCGACCGCAAATGGTGTCGGTGAGAGGAGATCTCGGCCGATAATTGATGGATCTCGGCCGTAAAAGCTTGGCCGCAAAATTTTGTTGATGAAGATCTCAGCCGTCCAATCTCGGCCGTAAGGAATAGATGTCGATGAATAACCTTTCCACGCCGCCTTCGTTTTCTTGGCCGTAACGCACTGGGCGTAATGTGAGAGGGGCGGTGTAACTTCGGCCGTAAGGAATAAAAGGCGTAGTCACTTCGGCCGAAAAGAAGGAAGGGCGGTATTGCTGGTGTTCGGCGCTCGTCCGGGCGTAAGGAAGCAGCGGAACGGCGTGAGACTTCGGCCGTAAAGGCTTTTGGGCGAGAAGCGTTGAAACTTCGACCGTAAGGAAGAAAAGTTCGGCCGTAATTGATGAAGCTTTGGAACTTCGGCCGTAAGGCAGTGGTGCTTAATCTGCAAGGATGTGGAAGGGGTAAAAAATTATGGATGAAACTTCGGGCGTAAACTTACCTTTCCCACGTGATGCGCGCAGTGAAGGGTCACATCAAATTCAAGGAGCGCAGAGATCGGCCGATTCCAAGGTGATTTTTTCCTCTCGCCTTGTCATGTCCGAGATGAACCCGACGTGTTAATTCATGCATCGCTCGGTCTACGTATCCGAAGAAATGATTAGTCGAGTTCCTCTCCGTGCACAAAAAGAAATATCGATTAGATGACTCCTTAAACTATTAATTAAAATGCCAAACAACTAACTAATTAAATAAAAAAAATTAACTTAATAAAAAAATAGAGAGAATTGGTTGTGATTAAATATTCAATTCGTCACTGCAACAACCAAGTGTCAGAAAAAATTTAAATAAAATAAAAAAAATTAATATCTGATCAGAATGTGTGACATATAAATTTATCCAAAGGATTAACTTAGTTATGATTAGATTTTCACTCAAGTCCTGCAACAATTAATTTTTAGTAAGAGAGATAAAAGAATAAAATACAAATATATACAAGAAAAAAGAAATACAGATAATAGGTCACGAAGAAATAAGATTTAAATTGATAAACATAAAAAGTCTTTCGGCTATTATCGAAAATTTATTAGGTCATCAAAATTAATGTCCGAGAGAAATTAACCTAATTACTGCCACCAAAATTCACAGAAAAATTATCAAATAAGGGAAAAATCAAAACTTGAACACCAATTCAACTGCCGAACATTAATATCGACCGAAAGTAAATCACATGGATGGTCGTAAAAATCAAGCACTCGTTCGACCGTAAAACTTGGAAGAATTAACGATGATGTAACAAACGGCACAAAATGAATCAGAACTAATTTGCGTCCGTAAAGTTAATAATCAGACATTAGCAAAAATTATTTTCAGAGGGGAAATAAGATTAATCGGCCGCAATACA
Source organism: Pontederia crassipes (assembly GCA_030549335.1). Lineage (NCBI taxonomy): Eukaryota > Viridiplantae > Streptophyta > Magnoliopsida > Commelinales > Pontederiaceae > Pontederia > Pontederia crassipes. Next base: position 6,976,811 of record CM060188.1, on the reverse strand, counting down.
GAAATAGATTTACGGCCGAAATTAGATTAGGAATCCGAGGCTCGTTCGGCCGCAAAAACCATAGAACAGTGTCGAAAGTGATTAATCAACGTGAAGGCGTAAAACTTGTTGGATTATAGTCGAAATAAAATCGCAAGATGGCGTAAAAATTAGCACGGCGATGAATTATCTCGGCTGAAATAAAAATTGAACGAAACGTCGCCAAATGAATCATTACGGCCGAGGAAGAGGATAATTCATACCGGCCGTAAATCGATGAAAATTAAGTCGAACGTGATCCTTGATGGCCGAGAAAGAAAAATTCACAAATAAACTGGCCGAAAAGGTCGTAAGATGGCGTAAAAACAAATGTTCAGAAAATATCGGCCATAAAACTAGAGTAAGAAACAATTCTCGGCCGCAAAAGACATGCTCAACAGGATTACCGAGATGAAAATCCAAGGCACAAAATGATTAACACGAGAGATTTAACCAACGTTCAAAGAGGATTCAGAAATTTATCGGTCGCAAAACAATTCGATCGTGAAGTTTCAGCCGTAAAACTCAGATTAAATTTGCCAGCCGCAAAATATAAGCAAAGACTTTTGCGGTGTAAAAGATTTTTCGAAATTATTAAAGCCGAAAGAGGTCAAATCAAAAAGGAATTCTCGACCGTAAAAAGAAAACATGAGATAATGGATTATCAGAGATTAAATTCTCGTCTGCAAGCTTAATCAATCATATCACAAGAGAGAGAATTCAATTTGATCTGGATGAAGTGAAATACCGACCGTAAAATTGGATAAGAGTTTGTCAGTTAAAAGCTTACGGGCGTAAAAAAAATCATAATCATTAAAGCTGAAAAAGATCAAATCAATATTAAAAAGAGTTCTACGGCCGAAAAAATAGGATTCATTCTCGGCCGTAAAAAAAATGAGATAAATGCTCGGCCGTAAAAAAAATAAGATCAATTCTCGCCCGTAACAAACAATATAAAATATAAAGCCACTGAAATCAATGTTGCGACAGCAAAATTAAAAGTTTAGAGGTCAGAAACGAAGCCGTAAAACCAGTAAAGCCGACAAACTAGATCTCGGTCGTAAAACCATAAGTTCACGTAAACTGAAAAATCCAGTCAGCGTCAGAATTTAAGCCGAAAGTCAACAAATTTAAAGTTGTCGCGACCTTTATCTACAAAAGAAAAAATGTTAGTTTATACACAAAAAATAAAAATAATTAAAACAAATAGTAGATATTTACAAAGAATTATTTACAATTTATTTACATCTCCTAATAATTCATAAAAATCAGAAATTAATTAATAAAATATTCCCCGACAACGGTGTCAAAAACTTGATGCGTTGTGTTGTAACAATAAAATTTGCTAGCAAGTGCATTAGTCGCTCAAGTAATATAGTAATAGGAGTAAGAGTGTCGAACCCACGAAGAATATTATTAATTCAATATCTGAATTTATAAATTAATAAGAGAGGAAAAACATGGATTTTGAAAATGAGTTTTATAAAATAAAATAAAGAAAATAAGATAAAGATAAGATAGTGGTGTTGAAGTTAGGCCTTAGGATGAAAATAGATCAGGATAAATATTGGAACCATAAAAGATAAATTTAATCTTTAAAGATGGATTAGAAATTTTCCCAAGTTATTAATTTACAAGATTAACATCACAGAGTCCACAAACTGATAATTCTGCTATTTAATCCGGTAAATCAAACTATCTTAAATTTAATCAAACCTAAAGTCCCACAAACTGGTATTCGTCAAATAAGATTAAAATTAAGATGCATTAATATGAAAATCCTAGACTATTAATCACTCCACAAACTGGTTAGATTAACAGACCACATAAACTTGATTCTCCACACACTAGTTATCAAATTTATGTCAATTATTAATTTCACATAAAATCAATTAATTCAATTAATGAATTCTGAAATCAAATAATCCACAAACTGGTAAGTACTCAATTCAGAAATCTAAGTAATTAAATTAAAAGCAATAAGCACAATTAACTAACCGATCAAAAAAGATTAAAACAAATAATATAGGGTCCAAATAGTTTCCCTTCAATAATAATCTCCTAACATGAAATAAATAAAAATATGGAGTTCATCCTAGAAATTCTGGAGAGATAATAACAAAATAATAATAATTGGAAGAATTACACCCAAATAGACAAAAGTCGAAGCTTCGGATCACGGGCAGACAGTCGGGCAGCCTCTCGGACTTGATCAGGGTCGCGATCAACCTCCAGCCATCGCACCTCTCTCCTCTTGGTCGTAGCCTGCAGAGCTCACGACTCGCCGTGGAAGAAACCTGAACTTCAGAGCACGAATTGAAACGATGGATTCTTCACGTATTTATAGGGTGCGGACGGCCTTCAATTTGATCTCGGCCGTAACATCGTACGATTGACTTTAAAATTATGAGATAAACTCGGCCAAAGATAAATCCTTTTATCATTACGCCCAAAGATAAATCTTTCTTATCTTTACTCCCTTTGAATCTCGGCCGTAAGGAAAGAACTAAATCTTTACTCCCAAAGAGATAAAATTCCTTTTACTCCCTCCAAATCTCGGCCGTAAGCAAGGGATTTAATCTTTGTTACGCCCAAAAGACAAAATCATTTATCTTTACTCCTTCAAATCTTAGCCGTAACAAAGAATTAAATCTTGTTACGCCCTAGAAATCTCGGCCGTAATGATGAATTCTTCATCCTAATCTCGGCCGTAATGATAAATTCTTCGAAATTTTGGCCGATACAGCACAATCCATTTAAATCTTGATTTTTCCTGCAAAATAATTATCAAAAATTTAGTTAATCCATCCACAATTAAAATATTCAGAGAATTTAATAATTAAAATTGATAAATCCAGAATTACGATTAAAAGTGACTAAAAATGATGCATGCCATGATCAAATTACAGAAAATTTAATTAAAATAATTAACTAAAATATGTTGTATTTTGCATGCATCATACAACTTTGGACGGATCACGTCGGCGTGAAGAAGGGTCGCATTTACGGACTTGGATCTTTTGTGAGTGACACAGATATTGGATATGATCGACGAAGTACTTCAGGTTCATCTCCTTCTACTATGCAAGAAATTGTGGATCAGGTGACCATCAAGATTAGGGAAGAGGTCAGACAGGAATTTGAAGAACGTGAACGTCGTAACAGGGATGAAATGAAGAAAATGATGCGTGCCTTCATGCGTGGCGAATTGAATGACGACGACGCCGAGGTAGATTCATATATAGTACATAATTATTTTTGAAATTTGCTTTAATCTGATGCATCATTGTACTCATTAGATTCATATGCACTTTGACACTAACTTAGATTTTACTCTTCATCCCTTTCAGTTAGATCTGTAGACTTTCAAAGTTTTCATCGAAAATGGAGTGCAGACAGTTGGATCATGTAAATGTCAGTACTTAGTATAAACTTGTTAGTTTATGCTCGATTTTGAGATTCGGCGTTAGATTGTTAGTATACGCATCTTCTAGATTTATCAATTTTGAAGATGCTCAATCAATTATTTATCAAATTATGTTGATGTTAAATTGAAATAATGTTTTTATATTTTAGATTCAATTAGATTGTGATTACGCATCTTCAAAACTGAATTCATGATTTATCAATTTTTGCATTTTTACGCATCTTCATAACTTTTACTCTATTTTCAATTTTGTGCAGTGATGTTTTGCGACGAAGATGATATGCGAATTGAACTTCAGCTCTTCGTCGTGACGAAGACGTTATGCCGTTCAATTTGTGAATTAAGCACGCCGTTCCATTATCTCGTTCCACTATTGTTGACGTTATTGAATTTGTGAATTATGGATTATGTTTCATGTTTGGATACCATTATCACAACACATATGGATTATGTTTTATGTTTGAACTATCTGTGATGTGATGTGATGTGATGTGCTTTATATGTGAATTACGATATTTCAATCTGTGATGGATTATATTTATATGTGCCGTTCAATTGAACTATCAAATGTGTTGTATTATCTGAGAATTATCTGTGAATTCAATATTTTTTTTAAATTTTTTTACGTTTCCGACGACCCTGACCGTCGGAAACAGCTGATTTTTAGCAGATTTTTTCGATACTTACCGACGGTTATATCCGTCGGTACACAATTATCGACGGTCGTAGCCCACGAGTAAAAGCCGTCGATACTAGATTGTCGACGGTTTTAACCGTCGATAAAATCGACGGTTCAAGCCGCCGATATATATCGACGGTTAAAATTATCGATAGTTTTCACGGTTCAAGTCGTCGATAGATATCGACGGCACGAACCGCCGATACTGTTGACGGTTTAAGCTGCCGATAAATATCGACGGCTCGAGCCGTCAATACTATTGTCGATTCAAATCGTCGATATATATCGGCGGTCCTGCCCGTCGATAATATTGACGGTTCGCACCATCGATATTTAACGTTCGACTGCCGCGCCCGCCAGCTAGACCGTCTGTAATACCGACGGTTCAGAAGAAACCGTCGCAAAAAATTTGCGACGAGCCTTTTTCACACGATCATTGTCCGTCGGTAAAAGGCAGTTTTCGTGTAGTGATACTTCATTTTGACAGTGGGTGCACTCCAATACAAGTGGCCAACTTGGCCATTAGTGTTCTAGCTTCAATTGACATTTTAAATTCAGATGCATTTGAATGAACTTTCAGCTGAAATTTTTCTTTTTTGTGAATTAGCTACATTCATGGATTAATTGGAAAGTAGAAGATGTCTACAAAGGAGTCAAGGATCTTGCTGCCATGTTAAATAGGAATTATTGACTATTTGCATTTAAGGATCTAACCTATACTTGAGTTTGAACCATTGCTCACTTCATGAACAGAATGAAAAAGAAAGAAAAAGAAAAATGAAAAGTTGCATCTTGAATTGCATGCATACATGAATAAAGAAAGTGAAAATTTCAAAAAGAGAACCTCTCCTGAATAAAGCCAGGATTTTTATCCTGTGACCAGCATGAATAAAAATCAGGTTCAAACTTGTTTATTGCATCCTCATGAATAAAAGTCAAGTTTTCAAACATGTTTAAGTAAAGAAAGAAAAGTCTGTTCATGAAGAGATTAATGTTTCAAACTTTTTAGTAAAGTTGTCAATCCTTATAATCCAAATCAGTTAATGTTAGTACTTCTATCATGGCTTAAATTTGCATTAACCTTTGTGACTCCTCAGCTAGAATTTGGGATTGGAAAGAATGGGATGGAATGTTAGCCAAGTGGGAAACTCAATTAGGTCTCATTCAGCTGATTTTTCTATTCATTTGTGGATGGTAAATTCAAATTCATCCTTAATTTCTGAATGTTTTGCCTGAGGACAAACAAAAGGCTAAGCTTGGGGGAGTTTGATCACTTGCTGATCACTATAAGTTTCTAACCCATCTTAGATGCAATTCATACATATCGAGTCCCATTTTTACCTATTTTTGGGCCAATTATACTTAGAATGCATACATTATGATAACTAGTTGATATTCCTCATTTCATACTTAATTCCATGTGCATAGAGGTTCTGAAACACCAAAATCCATTAATATTTAATTTCTATGTCAAGTTATCATTTTGAGAACAAGTTATCATTATTATATGTTAAGTTATCATTATTTTGAATGAGCTGAATTCTAGTTATTATTCTGCCCTAAATCCATCATTATCATGTATAAATCATATTTGGATAGTCACATCTCAACTTGTGCAAAGTTTTAAGTCCATTTGAACAAGTTATCATTTTTCAAGTGCCAAGCTATCGTTAAAGGGCAATTCTGTTATTTCGACATGCAAAATCATTAATTCTACACAGGGACCTTAAGCAATCATCTTATTATTGTTCTAACTCATTGCTGGTCAAATTTCATAACATTTGGATAACCACAACTCAAGTTATCATAAGTTATCATTTTTAAGTCATATAAGTTATCGTTTTTGGCACCCAAGTTATCACTTCTTAGAAATCTCATTCATATTTGATTTCTGAATGCACTCACTTGTTACTCTAGTCCATTTGATGCTTCTAATGCTTTGAATCACTTACATTTGGATAATTTCCATGATTTGTGACAAGTTATCATTCCGGGCCCCTTAATTCATTAATTTTGATACAAGTTTTCATTCCTGCACAACACCTAATACCATTCGATATCTAAGCTAGCAACTATCATCATCTTAATCTTTATTTGTCAAAACACCATTCAAGGGCTTTGATGCTTGCTATTTAGAGATTTGTAGCAGGGAGAAAGGTGGCCAAAAAGTGGAAAAAGTAGGGGGGACCATCTACTTTTTCCTGCACAAAAAGGAATCTGCAGTTGGAATTTCAGAGGGGTGGACAGGTGGCTGCAATCGAAGGATAAGGAACATTCTGATGCTGATCCAAGGATGGATAGGAGTCATATAAAAGGGGAATTTCTGGAGGAGAGAAAGGGGGGCTGGACATTGAGGGTTTGAACAAGGGTTTGGAGCAAGAAAGGAGGCTGCTGTGGAGGAACTGCTGGACTTGAAGCTGCTGGCCGAGAGCTTCAAAGAACAATGATTTGTATCTGTTTCTCATTCCATTTGATGTCAAGCTTTGTAATTATGAGGAGCTAAACTCCATTTCTTCTAGGATAGGGTAGTAGTTTAGATTAGTTTTGGATGGATATGGAATGGTTTATAATCCTGCACTGAAATTAATCCTGATTTCAGATTTAAAAAATGTTCTACATTGATTTATGCTATGTTGTCATTAGACATGTGTAATTGATGACTTAGAAGTCTTATTTGATCTAAACATCTTTCAGGAATGAGTTAAGAGATAATATCAGATTTCTAGGGTTAATTTTATTGCAAACTTGATTTCTGAATTCTGATTCCCTGGTTTCCTGAATTTCTGAATCTGATTCTGATATTTATGGCTGTTTGAACCTGTTCTTCACTCACAATCTGATTAATTGAGTCCTTGGGAAGTTGCTATTGTTCCTATCTTGTTCAGGAATGAATCAAGATGTTTGGACAATCATTTGACTCAAATCAGATTGTTCCATTGATTTCTGAAATGAAAACTTGAATTCTAATTTTTTTGATTTCTTATTGGAATCTGTTTTACCAATTGAGTCCCTTCCAAACAATGATAAGTGAACTTTAGGGATGTCTTGTAGTCCAGAGATGGGTCAAGAAGTAATTGATAAACCTAGTTCCATTGATATATGATTCTGATCTCCTGAATTGCAGAATTCTATTTGCTGATTTCTAGTTTCTGATTTCCAATTGAATTCTGATTTCCATTGTTAAGCCTCATTTTAATCCACTACTGAGAGGTAGTCTTAAGGTCATTCTTGAGAGTCAGAGATGACCCAAGGAGCATTGGACAATCACTGAATTCCTCCCCCCCCTTTTGATAGGATGTTTCTTAACCCCTTTAATTGGAGTTTTGTGTGGATTTCATTCTATTTTGCAATCGAGAGGTTGAATTAAAATCCCCCTAGAATTCAGAGATGAATCAAGGAGCACAAGCACCATATTTTGGTAGATTTCATCCTGCTTTGATTGATTGGAATGATTCCATCTTTTTATGATTGCAATTACAAGTTATCATTCCAAAGTTTCTTTGAATTGTAAAAATCAGCATTGAACCTTCAATTGCATTCAATGATAACTTGATTTTCAGTGAGAATCCTCTTTTGATTCAACCTAACTATCAACTATATGATCATATATTGCTTAGTTAAAGGCTAATTGAGCTGTGAGAGCAGCCACATTTCAAGTTGAATCTAAATTGGATATTTAATGATAACTTGATCCTATCCATCCTTAATTAATTTAGATGAACCCCAATTCCTAGAAGAACATTCCTCATTGATATTTAAACCTTTCTAGACTTTAATCTAGCCTTTATATCTCAGTTTTGATAAGTTTTCAAAACCCAAAATTCAGTTATCATTCCACTTTCCATTAAAAATCTGTTTTCACTTCCCTTGTTTTAGGGTGCCTTAGACTTCAAATTCTTGTGGATACGACAATCTGAGTCTACTATAACTTACGTGTGCATTTGCAGTTAGTGAGTTGGGAGACCAAAAAAAATAAAAAATTGACCCTTTTACTTAATTTCAGCAAGTTATCACTAGAAAACCCAAATATCACTATCAATGATCATTCTTCGTGCATTAATTCATCTCGATTAAAATTTGATTATTATGTTTTGAGTTTTTCAGAAATCATAGTTTTATTTTAATTAGAGATAGTTAGTTCTCAAGTTTTTTAGCACTATATTTATGTGTATAAGTTGCATTTTAAAGCAATTCGATTCAAAGTGAGATTAGAGTTGATTGAGGTTTAATGGCACTTTTATCGGATTAATTTGATTCTCAAGTTTTTGAGATCAATATTTATAAGCAACTCCTTTCCATTAGAAGTCTAATTGGTGATTTATTGATTATTTGAGAGATAACAGGGGAATACAAAGTTAGACCCTAAATCATCATTATTATTGATTTTTCTTCTGCTAAGCACCATTTTCATTCATTTTCTCACTTCCTTTTTCTTAATTGATAAATTGAAAGTTGATTCCTCAATTGATTTTTCACAATAACTTTTAGAGAAAAAGATTACTAATCTCCAGTCCTCGTGAGTTCGACATCCTATTCACTCTTTATTAGTTGATACGATCTAGTATACTTGCTAATATATTTGCGCTTAATTTTCATGCATCACTACGCGACGTTCTTGAAACTGCAAATCATTTTCATTGATTCAATGCTATGCACGCGTGTTAAATTCTATCACTATGAACCTGCTAATGGTGATGCATGTTCTAAGTACGTAGATAGAAGAAAATAATCTGCTCGAATGTTTAGAAAACGTAGCATACATCTCCTAGAATGTTTGATTTTGTTTCAGCAAACCATATGATTTTGTTCAACTATTTTGTTACTTAGATTTCAAACTTGCTGAAGCCATGCATATGTAGACTACTTTAGAGTAACTTAGATGATTAGAAGATACTTTAGTGTATGCTTAAGAACTCAAGATATCGAGGTATGATGTCCATGATTACTGATAAAAATGAAGAAATCAAGACGCAGTTTCTGCAATGTGAGAACCCGGCCCGAGTTTTCCTTAACCCGGCCTGGATCAAACCAACTCGGACCGAGTTCTTCCCAACTCGGACCAGATCCGCCATTAACGCTCGCTCCAAGCTCTGCTCGCTCCGAGCTCCGCCTGAACTGGCCTGAGTATCCACCGGAGAAGATGAACGAGCGGATCGACCTTTCTGACCCGATCGCACATTCAACTCGACCCGGGTATGACCTTGACCTAGCCCGGGTTCCTACTCGAAATTTTTTAGATTGATTTCGTCGCAAACTCGTGCCAGGTTCCTCATATACTCGGCCCGAATTCTGACCAACAGAATATTGATCATATGATTTATGAATCCTTTTTACGTAATTGATATCTAATTTTTCCATGAAGTTAATTATGCTCAATAGAATCATGTTTACCCTTCTTATGGTTAAACGAAATCGAAATAATGTGATGTCAACTTCACTATGGCTCTCCATGAATGATGAATGATGATTCTTATGAACTATATGAAGAACAATGATGAACCATTATGAAACTCGATGAAATGATAAACGGTCGTCCGCTCCCTCTTCGGACGACCGCCGAAAGGATTTAAAAATGGATGACCACTTGACTTCCACTACAAGAAAATTGTCATTTTTGGACGGGCAATTTCTGACGGTTTGAAATCCATCGCAATTTGCGACGGATTTTGCGACGAATTTTTCGACGGTTACGACCGTCGGAAATAAAAATAATAAATTATATAATTTATTATATTATTATTTTATTTTTCGACGGTTAGGAACGTCGATATTTTCGACGGATACCCATCCGTCGCAATTTGCGACGGATTTTTCGACGGCTACGACCGTCGGAAAGTAAAATAATAAATTATATAATTTGTTATATTATTATTTTATTTTTAGGCGGTTAGGAACGTCGACATTTCCGACGGATACCATCCATCGCAATTTGCGACAGATTTTCCGATGGTTACGACCGTCGGAAATGAAAATAATAAATTATATAATTTGTTATATTATTATTTTATTTTTCGATGGTTAGGAACATCGATATTTCCGACGGATACTCATCCGTCGCAATTTGCGATGGATTTTCTGATGGTTACGACCGTCAGAAAGGAAAATAATAAATTATATAATTTGTTATATTATTATTTAATTTTTCGACGGTTAGGAATGTCGATATTTTCGACGGATACCATCCGTCGCAAAATCCGTCGCAATTTCCAACGGTCGTAACCGTCGGTAAATGTATAATAATATCATATATGAGTATTTTATTAATATAACTAGCGACGGCCCAAACCATCGCAATTACCGACGGTTTCGACCGTCGGTAATGATTACCGATGGTTCAAACCGTCGGTAAAATAAAAAATAAATAATATATATAACTAAATATATTTTCGACAGTCACAATCGTCGGTAACTTTAAAAATAATTAATATTTACGTTTTCGACGGCCGAAACCGTTGGTAATTAAAATTTTGTTATCTCGCTTGTTTTCTTTCCTTTTCTCGCTTTCTCATTCCCCTTATATATAATTCCTCTCTCCCTCCTCTCTCTCTCACTCTCCCTCCTCTCCTCTCTCTCTCACTCTCCCCTCTCCTTCTCCCGGCCCGCACCGGAAGATCTTTCGCACCGGACGCCGGCGACCCTCTCCCGCACCGCACCGGACGCCGACGTCTCTCTCTTTCCGGCCGGAGGCCGCTGGGGGGCCGGATTCGGCCCCCGGCGGCCGGCCGACTGCCTGGCGGCTGATCCGGCCGCTCGGGGGTCGGATCCGACCCCCAGCAGTCGGATCCGACCGCCAGCGGCCGGAGCTGGCCGCGACCCGATCCGGCTGCTAATTTTTTTTATATTTAAAAAATTCTTTATGACGGTTGCGACCGCCGAAAGATTGACGATTGCGATGGCCGTCGAAAGTTTCGACAGTTGCGGCCGTAGAAAACTTTCGACGGTTCGAACCGCCGGCGTTTTCTGACGGTTGCAACCATTGGAAACTTTCAGATAGTTGGAACCGCCGGTCTTTTCCGGCGGTTGCAACCGTCGAAAACTTTTTTTTCAACGGTTCTGACCGTCGATTGTTCCGACGGATCGATTTCGACTTTCTAGTAGTGTTCCAAATGTTCGGTACGTGGACAGAAGGAATTCGATCCTAATCGAATCCTTTGATTTGTTAAGCCTATGTCCATTTGATTTATTATCGAAAGAAAAGAACTTATAGATGATTCAAAGCTTTACTCCATATGGCCTTGATCAATCTTCGTATTGAAAGAGAGGTTTACGATAACTCAAAGCTCTGCTCCCTACAGCTTTGATCGATCATCCGATCGAAAGAGAGGTCCACTATGATGAGGGGAAAGTTATGCCGGCCTTGAGCGAAATACTTCCTCACGAGTTGTCATTTGTCATATCTAAATGAGAGTCTCTCCCTTTACGGATGTTTCCTCCTTGCATGAGATCATCCTAGCCCGACGGGACTAGCTGTGTCACTAATCATCCACTGGTTCATGATGGTCTTGATAGTTGCACCTTGTGTGCCGACAACGATGTTCCCTATAAAAATGAAGAGCTCTTCCAAAGAAAGAATAAACGAAAGAATGAAAGAAAGAAAGAATGAATGAAAGAATGAAAGAAAAGAAATGAAAAGACATGAATTATGTTATGATCACTCTCTACTTTATGTTCCTCTATTATGATCTCACTCTTGCATTTGATTATATGATCTCTTCATGCTTATTCTGACACAACTGATATATGATTTATACGAACTCACATTTAGCTTTATGTTAACGATTAAGCTTGCTCCTCTGTGTGATCCCCATAGGTACATGAGGATGACTCGTGACATGTTGGTGTGTGCGTGGAGACTATGCTTTGGGTGGCATGTGCATATGGTTACGGTCGAGTTTAGTATGAGTCGTATGTTTATCCATTATGTTAGATGGTATATCTATTTGAATGGGTCATATCAGGTCATAGTCATACTTGACCACAGGTGTTTTTATGTTTAGTACACATACTTTTAACTTTGCTACTTCATATGAGACCATGAGACATTATCTTTTTGCTTTCGCACTATGCTTCATACCAAGACAGTTTGACGTAATTTATCTCCTTTGCTTCTGTATTTTTCTTTATTATTGTATTATTTTATATTGATAAGTCTTCCATTTACGTGTCATTTTTCTTGACCATGAGTCAACAAAAGAGTCAAAGAAAGATCGAAAGAAAAGAAAAGAAAAGAAGAAGGAAAAGAAAGAAAAAGAAGTAGCGCACGAGAGGAGATCTACGCCATGTGACGGAGTCGAATTTCGGGATGCTACATATGTAGTAAACTTGATAAGTTATATATGTTAAGTATAAGTTGGGTGTCTTTAATGTCACTCCTCAATCACTCTTATTTTATCCTCATTTTACTTTAATTGATATTCTCTTATCTTTATATGTGTCCCTTTCATTTATGTTCCCACTTTCCATCCAATATTTCTTAATTAATCTTCTAACTACTTTTCCTTTCTCTAGTCTCTCCCAAATTTTTATTATAATAAATAATACTAATATTATATATTATATGATATGAGACATACATATAAATTCAATTCATACTAAAAATTACAATTGCATTAATATATAAGTAATTAGAAAATATATGAATTGAAACTAGTCAAAATGGAAATAAATTGCTATAGTCGAAATAAAAAAAAGAATGTGAAAAATTTTCTTCATGAAACAATTGCATATTCTAATTTATAAGCGTGTCTTTTTTTTATTTTATCTGAGCTAATTTATATCTTTTGAAACTAATTGTATATTCAATATTACATAATTCAATATATTACCCTTTTTGTATTTTCTTTCTTTTTTTTGTCTCCACCCAATTTCTTAAATATAATAATATTGTGTAATATAAAATGAGCACATATTAATTTAATATAATATTGTAACAAATATATAAACTAGTTTTGGAAATTATAAGATAAAAAAGTTCTGAAAATTTTGAAAAAAGGCACAAATACTTATTGAATAATCAAAATATAGAAACTTATTTTATAATTTTGTCTATATACTTTATTTTTATTTTCTGTCCATTTTATTTTATTTTTTCTAACACTTTACATATTTGATGCAATTATAGTTTCTCATATTAATTAAATTTATGTGTGTTTACATCTCATACTATAATAAGTATTATATTTTTATATAAAAAATAAAAGCACTAAAATATGGAAAGAGAGAGAGAGTAGACACTACAAGAAAATTAAGATTTTTCGACGGGCAGTTTGCGACGGATGAAAATCCTTCGCAATTTGCAACGGATTTTGCGACAGATACGTTTCCGACTGAACTTTTGACGGTTAAAATCATTGGAAACTAAAATAATAAATTAAAATATCTATAATATTATTATTTTATTTTCTGACATTTATAAACGTCGAAACTTTCGACGGTCCAAACCGTCGATAACTTGAAAATAATATAATATAAGTAGTATTTTATTAATATAATTATCGACCGTTCAGACCGTCGAAATTTCAGACAATCCAAACCGTCGGTAACTTAAAATTAAATATTATATTATGTACATATATTTACATTATATTTATCGACAGGTTTAGGATGGTCAAAAATTTACCGACGTTCGGGACCGTCGGAAATTTCGACGGTCCGAACCATCTGTAAATGCTTCCGACGGTCCCGAACGTCGGTAATTATTAAAAAAGTCTCCCGCACTTTTTTTTTCATTTTCCCACTTTCATCTCTCATCTCTCTCATATCTCTCTCTCCCTCTCCACGGATATATATCTCTCATCTCTCAAATCTCTCTCCCTCTCTCATATCTCTATCTCTCACCTCTCTCATCTCTTTCCACGACTCTCTCCGCCCGCACGACAACCTCCTGACGATGACTCGCCGGCGACCCTCCCTCCCTCTCTCTCTCTTTCTCCGGCGACCCTCCCTCTCTCTCTCTCCGTGGATCGGCCGCTAGGCGACGGATCTAGTCGCGCGTGGTCGGATCGGTCGCCTGGCGGCCGTCGTCCGGATCTGGCCGCGGGTGGCCGAATCCAACCGCAGCCTAGCAGCCAGATCCAGCTGCGCTGGCGGTCGGAATCTAGCTTCGAGAGGTCGGATCCCAGCCGCTGGCCTGCTGAATCTGGTCGCTGGCCGCCGGATCGGCCTCCAGCGGCCGGCTAATTTTTTTTATATTATAAAAATTCTTTGTGACGGTTTTGATCGACGAAAGTTTCTACGATTGTTCGTGACCGTCGAAAGTGAGAACCGCCAAAAGTTTCGACGGTCATGACCGCCGGACTTCCGTCGGAACTTCCGATGTTTTTTCCGAACCATCGAAAATTGATTTGCGACGACCATTTTTCGGACGAAATGATTTCGTCGAAAAAATCATCGAAAATCGTCATTTTCGACGATTTTTGGGAAATTATAAACGGTCAAAACCGTCTGTAATTCTCATCTTTCTTGTAGTGAGATGAAGGGAAAGACGTTAGAATATTCATTAATTAAAAAGGCTGGGATACCGCTCAAGAGGTGAGGAAAATTAATTAAAATAAAATCAGGATAAAATGGAAAATGTGGAGTGATTTGGAGGAGTGACATTAAGAGCACCATAAGTTGGATAGTTTGATGTATTAAATTGTATATTTTAGTCTTTCGATTGTATGGCATCCGTGGCAATTAATATGCTTCCCGTCTTTTTTACTACCAAAAAACAATGGATTTATATGTGACCGCGTATGTACGATTGAGTCTTAATTTCTCAATGTTTAATCGTTGGGCTACATATATAAAAGCCGAGCTTGCCATGTGTCAAGTTTTCATAAATTAAAAGTATAAATGATAATATTATAAATATATAATCATGGATATTAAAAAGTTGGTTATTAGAAAATATATGATTTTATTATTTATACTTTAAATTATATATTTGTAACTATAAATAGAGGATTTTCTATTTCATTTGCATACCCCACAACTTTTTTGAAGGCAAAGAATGTGTGCGAATCTATAAATATAAATATGTGCGTGATAAAAAATATTAAATATTATAAGAAAAAAATACATATATATAATTTCACTCATATAATAAAAATATTAAATTTATTTTACATTTGCATACTCGATGCCCTTTTTTACGACAAAGTATACGTGTAAATTCACAAATATAAATATGTGCATGATATAAAATACTTATATATAATTTATATGTTATCATCAGAAGTTCAAGTCAATGACATGCATTTCATACCCTAATGATAATATCCAT
Organism: Pontederia crassipes; assembly: GCA_030549335.1. Taxonomy (NCBI): domain Eukaryota; kingdom Viridiplantae; phylum Streptophyta; class Magnoliopsida; order Commelinales; family Pontederiaceae; genus Pontederia; species Pontederia crassipes. Next base: position 6,961,421 of record CM060188.1, on the reverse strand, counting down.
TATTGATTAATATATGTATCATCAATTTTTAAAATATATTATTATGATACTATGCATCTTATATGTATGTATGTATGTATGTATGTATGTAAACTACTATGAAAGAAAAAAAAAATATAACCAATAATATGATAACAAATAACATATGAAATAAATGATATATTTTTGTAACTGAGTATTTATGATGCATTAATAGTGGTATAATTATCAACTTATTAAAGTTATATTTCTGATTATTGGACTATATATTCGGAGTCTACACTATTTCTTTACATATTTTAGGAACTTCCGGATATCGACGAAAAGGCGCAGAAATACCAGGAAATGAGTACAATACGGCCAGACCGTATTATCAGCGTGTCAACCGTATTGGACGTCTCCAGGCCATATTTCACTCGCACCAGAAATTACGGTCCGACCGTATTGAAGGAGAACAGACCGTATCAAACAAATTCAGGCCATATTACACTACGGCCTTCCCGTATTGGAGGTGTGGCGCCCGTATTGAAGCGACTTGAACCATATCATCTTGAGGAAATTACGACCAGACCGTAGCCATTTGACCGGGCCGTATCTTATCGACTTCGACCGTATTGGGCTGATTTTTGAAGTATTTTGAGCCTTCTTGTAACCCTAATTTGAGGGGGCTATAAAAGGGATTTGTGTAGACAAAAATAGGGGTCCAAACTTTGTTTTTAAGATAATCAAGACGGCTGGGATGAACGTATTTCTTTCTCTGCACTTCTGTACTTTTCTTAGACTAAATATCATTTTCTTTTCATGAACTCTTACGTTTCAATGATGATTTCTTTCTCTATGCATGGCTAAACTTCTTTTCTCGGGTTTGATGAAATCTAGGGTTGATCTTTAGGGAATATTTTTATTGGATCTGATATGTTCTTTGTCTTTCATGTGCTTCATGTAATGCTTATATTAGATTGGCCACCTAATTAAGCGACCGAAGATTTTCCTGATTACGAAAGTATTTCATCAAAATTAGTTCAAATGAATGACATGAAATATATTGTTTCTTAGAAATAAGGATAATCATTTTACTTAAGAATCTTGACTTATAATGCAATTAAAATAATCTAAATGACCACGAAAGTAGGCGTTTATTATTTTAATTAGAATTGTGTTTGCCTGAAAAGGAGATGCATGACTTTTGAAGATTGAGTAGGACACTAATGATTTTTTATTATCTCTAAATTCCCTATGATCAATACCCTATGTGGATTCAAAACCCGAGAACTTTCATTCTCATTTATTTCTCATAATCAATTCTCGTCATTTTCTACACTTATTTCGGCATTTCATTTTTATTTAGATTTTGTTACTATTTCACCTCTTTCTAACAGTTTAGATATCAATTATAATCATATAATTCTAATACTTGAACTCTTTCCTGTGGGATGATATTTTATATACTACGACATTGACTCCGTATACTTGCGGGTGATTTGTTAAGTTTTTGGCGCCGTTGCCGGGGAAGAGCGTCAATATTAGAATTTTGATTTTATTTGTTATTCTATACAAAACAATTCTTTTCATTTTGTGTATGCACCGTAGAAATAGGGCACTTGAACCATATATTCCTGAAATTAAAAGACAGTGCCGAGCAAATCGAAGAGCAAGAAGAAAACAACAAATGGCCAACAATCAGAATAGAATACTGAACATGAAAGAAGGTCAACAATAACAACAACAGATAGAGGAAGTTGAACCTTCGATGAGGGATCTAGTCAGAAGGTCTTATAGAGGCACCACCCCGAGTATTGTGGGCCCTAGGATGCTGCAAATAATTTTGAACTGAAGTCTAGGCTCATTCAAATGGTGCAATTGAATCAGTTTAGAGGAAAACGCAATGAAGACCCTCTATCACACATCAACCGCTTCCTTCAAATGTGTGCCACCATTAAGATGAATGGAATTGAAGAAGATGCAATCAAGATGAAACTTTTTCCATTCTCTCTCAGGGATGAAGCACAATACTGGTTGGACTCTCAACCTCCTAGAGCCTTCAACACATGGGATGAGCTATTTCAAGCTTTTATGAAGAGATTCTTTCCTCTAGGAAAATTCATCAAACTAAGGAATGAAAACACTTGTTTCAAGCAAAAAGAAAACGAATCTCTAGGCAATGCATGGAAGAGATTCAAGAAATTACAGAGGTATGCCCACATCATGCAGTACCTTCTTGGCTCTTGATAGAGACCTTCCACAATGGCCTCTCTCCCAGTTTAAAATTTAACATTGATTCAGCAACGGCAGGTGGTTCCATCATGAACCTTCCTTACTCACAAGCTTGTAATTTGTTGGATCAGTCTATGAATGATAAAGACTATGATGAAGAAGGACCATCAAGAGCAACATCTGTTAGAGACCACGAAGGATACCGAGAATTGAGTGCTAAGGTGGATTCTCTAGTGCAGTTGGTGGCAAGTATGAATACATCACAACCTATTTGTAACAATTGTGGAGGACCTCACAATACCCTGAATTGCATGCACTATGAACAAGCCAATGTCATGACAAATACAAACACGGGAAACAATCCATATGCCACTACATATAATCTAGGATGGAGGAATCATCCCAATTTCTCTTGGGGAAATCAAACCGGGCCATCTCAGCAAGCAAGCCCATCACTTCCTGGCATTCCACCTCGACCACATTATCAAGATCCATACCAACCACTATTTCAGCAACAATTCCAGTATCAACAACCACCCCCACAAACCCAGGTGGAAAAGAAACAATCTTGAGAGCTTGCAATTGAAAAACTGGCGAATGCAACAAACGACAGATTTGAAAAGATTGAGAAAGGGATGGAACAACTAATCACATCGAATAAGAACTTGGAGTATCAAGTGGGGCAAATAGCTAGCTCCATGAATTCCAGAGAAGATTGCATTCTTCCGAGTAAAACTCAGGTGAACCCTCGCGAGCATTGCAATGCAGTGGAATTGAGAAGTGGCAAAGCATTGGAGCCACTTTTGAAGAAAACTATAGACGGAAAGCAAGTTGTGGAGGACAACGCTACAGAGCCACTAGAGCCTCCTTACAAGCCTCCACCATCATATGTGCCACCAATTCCATTCCCTCAAAGGCTCCAAAGGACCAAGATGGATCAACAATTTGAAAAGTTTGTAAAATTATTTAAATAACTACATATAAATATTCCTTTTGCAGATGTCATTGCTCAGATTCCTACATATGCAAAGTTTTTTAGGGAGATTATGTCAAAGAAGAGGGCTCTTGAGGAATATGAAACTATTTCTTTGACAGAGGAGTGTAGTGCAGTGATACAAAGAAAGTTGCCACCAAAGCTGAGGGCCCCGGGTAGCTTCTCAATCCCTTGTACTATTGGTCATCTGAACATTGACAAAGCTTTATGTGATTTAGGTGCAAGTGTATATGCCCCTTTCTATTTACAAGAGATTAGGATTGAACGAATTGAAGCCTACTACTATCTCACTACAATTGGCTGATCGTTCAATTACCTATCCAATGAGAGTTGTAGAAAATGTACTGCTGAAGGTGGATAAGTTCTTTATACCAGTAGACTTCATTGTCTTGGACATAGAGGAGGATGGAGAAATACTCATAATCTTGGGAAGACCATTTTTGGCCACTGCTGGTGCCCTCATTGATGTCAAGAATGAAAAGTTGACCTTCACCATTGGAGAAGAAAAAGTGGAGTTTGACCTTTCACAATTTCCCAAATTTTGAACTCCTGCTAATCAAGTTTTCTTTGTAGACTACAATGATAAAAAGGAGCAAAAAATGTTGCAAGACATGTCGCAGAAGAACACATTCGAACACCCATTGCTGAACTCAATTAAAGTCGGATGTAAAGAATTGCATGAATTGAGTGCCACATTAGGAGTTCACCCTAATCACGCTATGAGATTATTAAAGACAGACAAAAAACTGAAGCCGCACTTATTGGTTGATGAATTTGAAAGGAGGAAACTACCAACACTACCTGATCCATCACATGGATGACCCTTCAATGCGTCGGGCCAACGACGTTAAATAGAGGCGCTTCTTGGGAGGCAACCCAAGATTTTTCTCTTATCATTTTGTTCTTTGAATTGTGCTTTTGGAATAAATAGTCGCTCATCAACACATGTGTGCTCATTGTAGGATATCGACATGCTAGGAGGCGATTGGATCAAGGTTTACAAGATTAATGACTAACACATTGAGCATAGTAATTGGTCGACGTTCCCACCTCCACCACATGGCATGTGAGCTTTCTTTACCTCAATCCTAATTTTATGTTTTGACATGTCAGAAACATTGAGGACAATGTTTATTTCAAGTTTGGGGGAAAAGGAGGTTAGCTAATGTTAGCATGAGTCGATGTGTTATTATGAGTGTCTACTGGTCAGTAGTGAGTTTAGTTGTGTCGTTAAGTATTTACTTTTGCATGTGTCAGGTCAAACCAACTGTCATGTATAAGCTCCTTATCTTTTAATCCATGTTGTTGGCATGTTTTGAATATGCATGAGTTAATGTATCTTATCATATATATATTTATTTCCATTTTCTCATATCGCCAAAGAATAATGCATGTCACCAAGTATGAATTAGGAAACATTATGCATAACAGTGTTGATCCTCTAATCCGTATGACTGATTTATTTTGAACATTCCTGAAGAAGAACATAAAAACATAAATGACTTTAGCTTGGAACCAAAGCGAGTGACATGCAGCTTGACCTTGCACATAACTTCGTTTGGGATCTTACATTGGCACCCACTTAGATGATGCTCAATTTTGATCTGCTACATTGTAGAAATAATAAGTTATGTACTTAATACATGCCTCATAATTGTACTTCTCTTCTCGAGTAAGTTGGGGAATGTTTTTTATTCTTTATTTAATAAAGGTCCCAAGTGTCTCGTCCAAGCATATAAAAATAATAATAAAAAAATAGGGTGAGGAAAATCATGGGCAACTTCTCTTCTCTATAAATAATTACTCCTCTGTCCCCTCACTTGAGGAAAATATGAGTATGCCACTTATGGCACTGCTAGCACTCAAGCCAAGTATTCTCGGAAGAAAAGCGAGACTCGTGCCTAGTGGAAGTCTTCTTTTTAATTTTAGTTCCCCAAATTACAAAAGAAAAGAAGTGACAAATATGGACTAAATGGAAAGAGGGTTAGTTGAACCCAAGGACAGGTAATTGTCCTCTACATGTGTAGATCAACTTTGAGTGTTAATGTAAGTTGGGGATTAGTGCAAGATCTTAAGAGGTAGTTAGGTGAAAGTTCAGTCTGCAGGACGATCTTAATTGACATCCATAGAGTACATGCTTCGGTGGTTCCAAGTCAAGAGTTTAACAAGGTGTTAATGCGTAAATAATGTTCAAGTAAAGAAGTTTGAGGACTAAGGAGATATAATGTCATCTATAATGTGGTCAGAAAAATCTGAAGATTTTTTTTTTGTTGACCCTAAGTTCCTAATTGTTGTTTGAGGACAAGCAAAGTTTAAGTTTGGGGGAGTTGATAATTGAGTATTTATGCATTAATAGTGGTATAATTATCAACTTATTAAAGTTATATTTCTGATTATTGGACTATATATGTTGAAGATTTCGGAGTCTACACCATTTCTTTACATATTTCAGGAACTTCCGAACATCGACGAAAAGGCGCATAAACACCAGGAAACGAGTACAATACGGCCAGACCGTGTTATCAGCGTGTCAACCGTATTGGACGTCTCCAGGCCGTATTTCACTCGCACCAGAAATTATGGTCCGACTGTATTGAAGGAGAACAGATCGTATCTAACAAATTCAGGCCGTATTACACTCGTAGTGGAAAATACGGCTGCCTGTATTGGAGGTGTGATGCCCGTATTGAAGCGACTTGAACCGTATCATCTTGAGGAAATTACGACCAGATCATAGCGCATTTGACCGGGCCGTATCTTATCGACTTCGATCGTATTGGGCTGATTTTTGAAGTATTTTGGGCCTTCTTGTAACCCTAATTTGAGAGGGTTATAAAAGGAATTTGTGTAGACAAAAATAGGGGTCCAGGCTTTGTTTTTTAGAGGATCAAGACGGCTGGGACGAACGCATTTCTTTCTCTGCACTTCTGTACTTTTCTTAGACTAAATATCAATTTCTTTTCATGAACTCTTACGTTTCAATGATGATTTCTTTCTCTATGCGTGGCTAAACTTTTTTCTCGAGTTTGATGAAACTTAGGGTTGATCTTTAGGGAATATTTTTATTGGATATGATGTGTTCTTTGTCTTTCATGTGCTTCATATAATGCTTATATTAGATTGACCACCTAGTTAAGCGATCAAAGATTTTCCTAATTACGAAAGTATTTCATCAAGTTTAGTTTAAATGAATGACATGAAATGTATTGTTTCTTAGAAATAAGGATAATCATTTTACTTATGAATCTTGGCTTATAATGCAATTAAAATAATCTAAATGACCACGAAAGTAGACGTTTATTATTTTAATTAGAATTGTGTTTTGCCTGAAAAGAATATGCATGACTTTTAAAGATTGAGTAGGACACTAATAATTTTTTATTATCTCTAAATTCCCTATGATCAATACCCTAGGTGGATTCAAAACCCGAGAACTTTCATTCTCATTTATTTCTCATAATCAATTCTCGTTCTTTCTCGTCATTTTTTGCACTCATTTCGGCATTTCATTTTTATTTAGATTTTGTTACTATTTCACCTCTTTCTAACCGTTTAAATATCAATTATAATCATATAATTCTAATACTTGAACTCTTCTATGTGGGATGATATTTTATATACTATGACATTGACTCCTTATACTTGCGTATTGTACACCATCTTAATAGAGGGGTACATCATCTTATGTATAAATAGAGGGGCTTTAAATAGTGTATTGTACACCATCTTATGCATATATATTTTTTATAAATTGTGTATTGTACACCATCTTATGTATAAATAGAGGGGCTTTAAATTTTTATTTGTATACTCAGACTCTCTATTTAAAGACAAAAAGCACGTGTGGACATCATAATATATATATATTATTTATATTTTTAAATTCAATATTTGTGGCCATGAATAAAGAATGCTTCCAAATAAGTAGAATACTTGACGTCCTTTTCATATAGAAGAGAATGTGCAAATTTTTAAGTGTAGGTCTATGTGCTAATAAAATATTGCATGTATATGAATATGTCTAAATAAAAAATTTGCATTTTGATCTTATAATAATAAAAAAGTAATTTATTATTAATAAAAAATCATCAATGTGTTAATTACATTATTACAATAATAATCATAATGAATTAATATTCATAAAATTTTTGCGATGGTAAACTTAATAATATCATTTGATGCTAAAAACTATTTTGTTGGTTATTAAAATTGACACATTTATATCCATATTTATATAAAAGAAAACATAGAAGATGCTAAGTATCGTTATCTCACTATGCTATGTATGATGAAAATTACTTTTTAAATGAGAGTTTATAAAGTATCTTAGTTATGTTAAATAATAAAAATAATAATTTTTGTTCATACTTAATATATATCATGATGATATTGATTAATATTGAGTAGACATCTATGTTCCCTATATAATATAATTTATAATTTCAAAATTTTATTTTTTTTATAATAAAAAATAGAATATTTATAAAATAATATATTATATATTTATATTGACTTGTATATATATATGTTGAGGTAAAAGTTTCTAAATGAAAAACTATGCCACATATGAAATAAAATTATATTAAATAATTATAAATATTTTTAAAAACTATTATGAATGAGAATTGACGGTGTACAATACAATATTTTTTTTTGCATCTATCTATTATCTTTTAGTTCCACATTCAAAGATTTCCAATTATAAATAGAATGAGATAAAATGAAAATAAAAGCATATTCAGCTATCTAATTTAATTCCACATTTGAAGTTTATAATATAAAATAGATAAGATGGACTATAAAATAGAAAGAATTCATATATATATATTGTCACGACCCCGGAATTAAGTCTCGGCCTAACCCGTAAGTCGCGACATAATTACAGACGATCAAATAAAATTTTGCGGAAATGTGCAATAGTTCCCCTAGAAAACATTAGAGGATAACACACATAACAATCCACGCAATTCATATATTTGATCATCAGAGCATAACAGAAAACCTTAAGGTTTACATCACACAAAACCATATTCTTTTAGGATACAAAAGTATATTCGTTTATGTATTTTACAAATACAACTCCTTTGACATCCAACAAAGGATGCAAGAAGTACAAGTCTTCTATCTATGTCACCACGAAGATGCCAAAACTCTCCAATACCTTAGCAACAGAAAGAGTCTGCGACTCTGCTAAGGTAGTCCACGTGCACGATCTCAAAAGCTCTAATGATCTGAAACATGTTGAAACAACGTAATGAGCAACCAACAGCTCAGTAAGTTGATAACTCATACTCAATGTGTTAACCACCTTTCAATTCAGAAGGATATCAAATACATACAATAGTAAGAAGCAAAATGATAAGTTACCTTTAGTATCATAAGCGCAAAATCATATACAATTTGCAAATCCGATCAATCAGACAAATCACTTAACATATGCAATGATGCAGCAAACACATGAATGCACAGATCACCAACTGGCCAGTTTGTATAGTCGATAGATGGATTCGAGAGGTGGCTCCCACCGTGACTACTCACGATGTAGCACTTCGCTCCATTCTACCTCATCCCTGCCGGGGAACAGAACGAATCAGAATGTAAGTGGATTCAAGAGGTGGCTCCCACCGTGATTTCTCACGATGTAGCACTTTGCTCCATCTTACATCATCCCATTTTGGGATCAGAATATATTGATGGTTGGATTCGAGAGGTGGCTCCCATCGCTATCAACGATGTAGCACTTCGCTCCAATCATCACTCATGCAAATGCATGACACACACATATGCAAATGAATGATTCCTTACACAAATTGCACATTCAGATATTCTGACAAATCATTCGAATCAGTCATTCACACAAATACATCATTCATACAAATCAATGTCTCACTCAATAATACTCTTTAGAGATCAATGAATAGTTCAAAATACTTTCCCTCCAAATGTCAATGTAGAAATCACAAAGAATAGGAGGAACCAACTTACCTTATATAAGTGATGTGAAAATTTTAATCGCCTCCTCTTATCCTTACTTACTCCTTTAATCCTAAAATAATAACATATGTCCATTTAAATACTATGATCTGAGAACTAACATAATATACATGAAAAACATATCAGATAAACTATACATATCATTTACCCCCTTCACTCAAATAATTCAACTACTTGAATCCTTAGAAGTGTTCATGTTGCACATGGCAGATTAACAACCTAATGCAAGAAAATTCATAACTCCGAATATTTAGGGCCAAAATTCATATTATAATTTGTTATGAACCTAGAGTTCCTCAGGAATGACTAATAAAAGTTTCAGATTTTATTTCATCATAATTAGGTCGCAGAAAAATCGACAATTACCATAATATCAATTATAGTTCCTAGTTCTGGCAGACAGGGCAAGGTGCAATAATAAATTCATAACTCTCAGAACGCAATTGATTTCAAGGTGATTCGAATTGGAGACGAATCCTAACTTCAACATATATCTGAACCTTAAATATCAAGAATTATCATATAATATGGAATTTTCTACATAATTTACAATTCGGGTGAGCAATTCTGCAAAACAGTCTGATAGACCCTTAAACATGAGGGCATAACTTTTGGTACACCAATCCAATTAAGCTAATTCCAAAGACACACGAAAGCTAGCTCGTAAGGGATGTTCCAGAATTAATTTCATAATTTTAGGAGGTCATTAGGGCATCCAGATGACCTAGCAAATCTCGGGCATAGAATTGCTTGTAGCTAGGGCTTGTTCTTGATCAAAAGAGATCAAGCTAAGTATACCCCTTAACTACACTGAGATTTTGGAATGGGAAAAAAAAGAAAAAGCCAGAGGAACTATGTGAAATCAGAGTATGACCATAATTACAAGATCTATGTAATACTTACCACAAAATGACCAAAATCCACTTTTGTTTACTTCTCCAAGTTCTTCTTTCTTCCTTGAATTTTGCTTTTCTTTGTGTTCAAGTTTCGGATGGATGAACTAAGGGCCGACAATAGGTGGATAAGATCTTGTAATAACCGACTTCAGGGTGGTCAAACTAAGGTACAAAATTGCCCTTGGATTTTGGCTTTGGTTTTCTATTTATTTATTTTATTTTTCATTTACTTAAGACATTACATGTAAATAAGGAAGTACCCCCCATTTGGATTCAAACAAAATATTTTCAAACATAAATTTCAAGAGAATAAAAATCTAAATTTTGGTCCGAAGAACAAAAACGACGATTTTTCAGATTTTCCGTTTTTACACATCATTTTTACCTAACTAGAACATCTTCTAAAAATTATTAAAAATCATATCTAGCATACATTCATATATAGGAACAATTACCGGCACTTTATTTTTCTTAATTCTATTATTTTCCAATATCACATTTTCATGCCTTAAGCGAAATTTTCAGCGCTTAAGACGTTCCGACGATCATAGTTGGAACTTATAACATGACATTCATATCATAATGCATATCAATCACTTAAAACCACATTAACAAATATCAAATCATAGGGATTAGTTTTGGGATATTACACTCTACCCCCCTTAAAAGAAATTTCGTCCTCGAAATTAAGCATACCTTATTGATCAAATAAGTAGGGGTATTGATCACGCATGTCTCGTTCAGTTTCCCATGTTGCTTCCTCAACATCATGATGCTGCCATAGGATTTTTACCAACGGAATAGTTTTAGTTCGGAGAACTTGTTCCTTCCGATCCAAAATACGAATTGGTCGTTCTTTATAAGACATGTTCTCTTTCAACTCCACGGGTTCATATTCAATCACATGCGACAGGTCTGGCTCATATTTCTTTAACATGGATACATGAAATACATCATGTATATTTTCCATATCAGGAGGTAATGCTAAGCGATAGGCAACTGACCCCACTCGCTCAAGTATCTCAAATGGTCCTATATATCGAGGACCTAGTTTGCCTTTCTTTCCAAATCTCATCACGCCTTTAGATGGGGAGACCTTTAGGAATACATGATCTCCTTGTCGAAATTCCAGGGGCCTTCGACGATTATCAGCATAACTCTTCTGTCTACTCTGTGCTTCTTTAAGTTTTTCTTGAGCAACCTTGATCTTATCAGTGGTTGTCTGAACTATTGCTGGACCTGTTAGTTGTTTTTCACCAGCCTCTTCCCAACAAATTGGCGATCTACAATTTCTTCCATATAAAGCTTCAAAAGGTGCCATTTCAATACTGCTATGATAGCTATTATTATACGAGAACTCTATAAGAGATATGTGTTCATCCCAATTGCCTCCAAAATCTAAAACACATGCACGAAGCATATCTTCCAAAGTCTGAATAATTCTTTCTGATTGTCCGTCTGTTTGAGGATGAAAGGCAGAACTAAATTGAAGCTTTGTTCCCATAGCTCGTTGTAAAGCTGTCCAAAAACGTGATGTGAAACGAGGATCTCGATCAGAGGTGATGCTAGCAGGAACTCCATGCAGTCGAACAATCTCCTCAATGTAAATTTGTGCCAATTTGTTCAAGGTATAATCTATCCTAATAGGTATAAAATGAGCTGACTTTGTTAATCGATCCACAATAACCCATATGGCGTTATGCCCTTTGCTAGACCTCGGTAATCCTTGAACAAAATCCATAGTTACATCTTCCCACTTCCATTGGGGAATAGGAAGTGGTTGTAACGTACCTCCTGGCTTCTTATGTTCTGCTTTGATTTGTTGGCACACTAAACACTTGGATACCATTTCAGCAATGTCCTTCTTCATATCATTCCACCAATAATGCTTTTTCAAATTTTGATACATTTTCGTATTGCCTGGATGAACACTATAAGGAGTTCTATGTGCTTCTTCTAAAATTAACTTTCGGAGCTCAATATCATTAGGAACACAAATTCTATTTCCACACCTCAATATCCCATCTTCATGCATTTGAAAATCTGGATTTCTTTCTCCTTTCCTTGTAGTCTGGAGTGCTAACAACTGAGGATCCTTCTGCTGAGCTTCTTTGAGTCTATGTATCAGTTCGGGTTCCACCTTCATTGTCGCCACAATTCCATTAGGACTATGTTCAATAAACTTAAAACCTGAATCCCTTAACTCTTCAAGAAGTTTCCATTCACTAACCATCATACTAGCCATGAATGCTGATTTCCTACTCAATGCATCTGCAACGGTATTTGCCTTCCCCGGATGATATTGGATGGTACAATCATAATCTTTTAGAATATCCATCCATCTCCTTTGTCTCATATTTAATTCTCTTTGGGAGAATAAATATTTCAAACTCTTGTGGTCCGTATATATCTCAAATGTTTCTCCATATAAATAATGTCTTCAAATCTTTAATGCAAAGATAATAGCAGCAAGCTCCAAATCATGTGTGGGATAATTTTGCTCATAATCTTTAAGTTGTCTGGAGGCATATGCCACTACTCGGCCATGTTGCATTAGTACACATCCTAAGCCTTTCCGAGATGTATCACTGTATATCACAAATCCATCCGTACCCGAGGGAATGGTTAAAACCGGAGCACTCGTTAATCTTCTCTTGAGTTCTTGAAAGCTTCTCTCACATTCATCAGACCATGTAAACTTTGTATTCTTGCGTGTCAACCTTGTGAGAGGAATGCAAATAGAAGAAAAGCCTTCAACGAATCTTCTGTAATAACCTGCTAAACCCAAGAAACTCCTTACTTCAGTAACAGTGGTTGGCCTCTCCCAATTGACCACGACCTCCACTTTTGAAGGATCAACCGATATGCCTTCCCTGGAGATAACATGACCCAAGAACACCACTCGATCAAGCCAAAACTCACACTTACTAAACTTTGCATATAACCTTCGTTCGCTGAGCATTTGCAGAGTAGTTCTCAAATGTTCTTCATGTTCAGCATGACTTTTGGAATATATCAAAATATCATCAATAAAAACAATCACAAATTGATCTAAGAAAGGTTTAAAGACCCGATTCATCATATCCATGAAGGCAGCTGGAGCATTAGTCAATCCGAATGGCATTACCAAAAACTCATAGTGCCCATATCGTGTTCTGAATGCAGTTTTTGGAATGTCACTTTCTTTTATTTTGAGCTGATGATATCCCGATCTGAGATCAATCTTCGAAAATAGAGATGCACCCTGCAGCTGATCAAACAAATCATCTATTCTTGGTAAAGGATATTTATTCTTTATGGTAACTTGGTTCAGCTGACGATAATCAATGCATAACCTGAGAGATCCATCTTTCTTCTTCACAAATAAAACTGGAGCTCCCCAAGGTGATACACTTGGTCGAATAAAACCTTTATCTAACAGCTCTTGTAATTGCGCCTTCAACTCTTTTAATTCCGTAGGTGCCATACGGTAAGGGGCTTTGGAAATAGGAGCTGTGCCTGGGAGAAGGTCAATAGAGAACTCTATCTCTCTATCAGGGGGTAAGCCAGGCAACTCCTCCGGAAATACATCCGGAAACTCCTTCACGATTGGGACATTATCCAAACTGATTCCCTCCTTTTTGCTTTCAACCAAGAAAGCCAAGAACCCTTCACATCCCCTCCTAAGCAATTTATTAGCACGCATATAAGAGATCAAACAACATGTTTTTGGTTCCTTATCTCCCATGAAGCAAAATGAGGGCTGATTTGGAAGTGAAAATGTAACTACCTTCTTGTAACAATCTAAACATGCATGATATGATGACAACCAGTCCATACCCAAAATCACATCAAAGTCATGCATGTATAAAAGAATCAGATCAGCACTTAAGGATTTGTCACCAACTTTAACACTACATGACTTATATATTATATTCGAAGGCAAAGTGTGCCCATCAGGTGTAGTAATTGTGAGGCAATAACCTAATGGTTCCCTTTTTGCCTTCAAATGACATGCAAAATTTAGAGATACTAAGGAATGAGTAGAACCGGGATCAATCAAAACTCGTGCCTTAGTGCCACAAATAGGAAGATTACCTGTGATCACTGCATTTGAGGCCTCAGCATCCTTCTGTGTTAAAGCATACACATGTCCTTGTCCAACTGGTTGCTTTCCTTTGTCTAATGGTCTATTTGGTCGCGGGGGTTGTTGAGGTTGTTGTCGCATTAATGGACAGTTCCGGATAAAGTGACCCACTTTTCCACACCTAAAACAAGCTCCTACTTCTTTATGACAAGGGGCATTACCATGAAAATTCCCACATGTTTTGCATGGTTGAGCATTTTGTGCTTGTGACTGTGATTGTTGTCCACGAAAAGGTACATTATATCTCTTCTTCTTAAAATCAAAAGTCTTTGGTCTCAGATGCTGACCAACATTATGTTCCTTCCTTTTTTGCTCTTGAGATACCTGGTACATATTTAAATCATTCTCCACCAGTTGTGCCCTCTCATAAACATCATCATATACTCGTAGCTTTAAAGCTGTAAGTCTGTTCTTAATGGCCGGTTTCAATCCCCTCTCAAACTTCTTTGCCCTTTCAGCTTCATCTGAAATTAGGTGTGGCGCAAACCTTGATAACTCTGCAAATTTAGCCTCATACTGATCAACTGTCATATTTCCTTGTTCGAGCTTCAGAAAGTCGATGACCTTCTGATCTCGTGCACAATCTGAAAAGTACTTCCCAAGAAACACTTCTACAAACTTCTTCCATGACAGGTTGGCATTAGTAGCCAAAACTCTAGGTTTAGTTGCTTTCCACCAATGCTCGGCATTGCCCTCAAGCATAAATTCTGCAAAAACTATTTTCTCTCGCTCATCACAACATAAGGCAGCAAATATCTTCTCCATTCTGCTTATCCAACTCTCGGCTTCAGTTGGATCACCTGTACCCTTGAAACTAGGAGGGTCGAGTTTCTTGAACTGCTCAATGGTACATTTTCGGCTACTTCCCGCTTGCTCCACTGTATTACCATTATTCTTATTACTCTGAGTAGCTTGCACCTTCATTATGTCGCTCATTTCTTGTAGAGCACGAAAAACACCTTCGAGTCGAGGATCATGATCAGGACTTTGACTTTGGGCCGAGCTTTCCCCCCTTGTCTTCATGGTCCTAATGACATAGTCAATGCACAGAAATTAATGATATAACGTAACAAGGGTGTACAACCTAAGCATAACAATGTCCTCCTAGACATAGCTATGCAACACATAACAAAGGGAAAGGACCTATTGCTCTGATACCATAACTTGTCACGACCCCGGAATTAAGTCTCGGCCTAACCCGTAAGTCGCGACGTAATTACGGACGATCAAATAAAATTTTGCGGAAACGTGCAATAGTTCCCCTAGAAAACATTAGAGGATAACACACATAACAATCCACGCAATTCATATATTTGATCATCAGAGCATAACAGAAAACCTTAAGGTTTACATCACACAAAACCATATTCTTTTAGGATACAAAAGTATATTCGTTTATGTATTTTACAAACACAACTCCTTTGACATCCAACAAAGGATGCAAGAAGTACAAGTCTTCTATCTATGTCACCACGAAGATGCCAAAACTCTCCAATACCCTAGCAACAGAAAGAGTCTGCGACTCTGCTAAGGTAGTCCACGTGCACGATCTCAAAAGCTCTAATGATCTAAAACATGTTGAAACAACGTAATGAGCAACCAACAGCTCAGTAAGTTGATAACTCATACTCAATGTGTTAACCACCTTTCAATTCAGAAGGATATCAAATACATACAATAGTAAGAAGCAAAATGATAAGTTACCTTTAGTATCATAAGCGCAAAATCATATACAATTTGCAAATCCGATCAATCAGACAAATCACTTAACATATGCAATGATGCAGCAAACACATGAATGCACAGATCACCAACTGGCCAGTTTGTATAGTCGATAGATGGATTCGAGAGGTGGCTCCCACCGTGACTACTCACGATGTAGCACTTCGCTCCATTCTACCTCATCCCTGCCGGGGAACAGAACGAATCAGAATGTAAGTGGATTCAAGAGGTGGCTCCCACCGTGATTTCTCACGATGTAGCACTTTGCTCCATCTTACATCATCCCATTTTGGGATCAGAATATATTGATGGTTGGATTCGAGAGGTGGCTCCCATCGCTATCAACGATGTAGCACTTCGCTCCAATCATCACTCATGCAAATGCATGACACACACATATGCAAATGAATGATTCCTTACACAAATTGCACATTCAGATATTCTGACAAATCATTCGAATCAGTCATTCACACAAATACAACATTCATACAAATCAATGTCTCACTCAATAATACTCTTTAGAGATCAATGAATAGTTCAAAATACTTTCCCTCCAAATGTCAATGTAGAAATCACAAAGAATAGGAGGAACCAACTTACCTTATATAAGTGATGTGAAAATTTTAATCGCCTCCTCTTATCCTTACTTACTCCTTTAATCCTAAAATAATAACATATGTCCATTTAAATACTATGATCTGAGAACTAACATAATATACATGAAAAACATATCAGATAAACTATACATATCATTTACCCCCTTCACTCAAATAATTCAACTACTTGAATCCTTAGAAGTGTTCATGTTGCACATGGCAGATTAACAACCTAATGCAAGAAAATTCATAACTCCGAATATTTAGGGCCAAAATTCATATTATAATTTGTTATGAACCTAGAGTTCCTCAGGAATGACTAATAAAAGTTTCAGATTTTATTTCATCATAATTAGGTCGCAGAAAAATCGACAATTAGCATAATATCAATTATAGTTCCTAGTTCTGACAGACAGGGCAAGGTGCAATAATAAATTCATAACTCTCAGAACGCAATTGATTTCAAGGTGATTCGAATTGGAGACGAATCCTAACTTCAACATATATCTGAACCTTAAATATCAAGAATTATCATATAATATGGAATTTTCTACATAATTTACAATTCGGGTGAGCAATTCTGCAAAACAGTCTGATAGACCCTTAAACATGAGGGCATAACTTTTTGTACACCAATCCAATTAAGCTAATTCCAAAGACACACGAAATCTAGCTCGTAAGGAATGTTCCAGAATTAATTTCATAATTTTAGGAGGTCACTAGGGCATCCAGATGACCTAGCAAATCTCGGGCATAGAATTGCTTGTAGCTAGGGCTTGTTCTTGATCAAAAGAGATCAAGCTAAGTATACCCCTTAACTACACTGAGATTTTGGAATGGGAAAAAAAAGAAAAAGCCAGAGGAACTATGTGAAATCAGAGTATGACCATAATTACAAGATCTATGTAATACTTACCACAAAATGACCAAAATCCACTTTTGTTTACTTCTCCAAGTTCTTCTTTCTTCCTTGAATTTTGCTTTTACAAGTTTCGGATGGATGAACTAAGGGCCGACAATAGGTGGATAAGATCTTGTAATAACCGACTTCAGGGTGGTCAAACTAAGGTACAAAATTGCCCTTGGATTTTGGTACTTATTTACACTCCATGCCATTTAAGTAAATGGCTTTGGTTTTCTATTTATTTATTTTATTTTTCATTTACTTAAGACATTACATGTAAATAAGGAAGTACCCCCCATTTGGATTCAAACAAAATATTTTCAAACATAAATTTCAAGAGAATAAAAATCTAAATTTTGGTCCGAAGAACAAAAACGACGATTTTTCAGATTTTCCGTTTTTACACATCATTTTTACCTAACTAGAACATCTTCTAAAAATTATTAAAAATCATATCTAGCATACATTCATATATAGGAACAATTACCGGCACTTTATTTTTCTTAATTCTATTATTTTCCGATATCACATTTTCATGCCTTAAGCGAAATTTTCAGCGCTTAAGACGTTCCGACGATCATAGTTGGAACTTATAACATGACATTCATATCATAATGCATATCAATCACTTAAAACCACATTAACAAATATCAAATCATAGGGATTAGTTTTGGGATATTACATATATTGTTGGCTTTTGTGCCCTTTTGGGCATCACGTGCGTAAACGCGCGATTCACGCGCGCTTCTCGCGTGAGAAACGCGCGATTTGATCGTGCGCGCTTATCCCACGATCCGCGAGGATTGTGGTCTGCACAGACACGTCATCACGCGCGATGGATGCGTTCTCGAGAGGTTGTTCCGTGGTCTGCGCGTGATGCGTTCTGCCTAATTTCTTGCCCAAGTTTCCCTACACTCTAAAAGAGGATCCATACCAGATGTCCCAAATATGCTTTCGTGAGGTTGTTCCAAAGGTACTTATGCTGTGGCCAAGAGTTTCGTTCTCCCGAGGTTCGATTTTCGATCTCGAGATGTAAGTGCGTTCATCAAGAGTTTGTGGAAAAGCTCCGATGATCCATCTTTCGCTATAAAAAGTATTCCGCAACCTCTAGAATTTATATATGTTATAAATTTCAACATATATATTTGTTTATTCACATTTTTAAATTATATATTTGTGGCTATGAATAAAGGTTGCTTCCAAAATAGTAATATACTTGACGTCCTTTCCAATGTTGTAGGACCCGACCCGACCATCGACTCAGATTGTCTAACAGGTCGGGTCGGATTGGTTGGACTAGGTCGAATCGATTGACCGGACCGGGTAATATAAATTAATAAAAAATAAAATAAGTTAAAGAGACTATTGTAATATTATTAATATGTAATACATAATTTAGCAAAAATATGATGTAATATAATATAATAATTCAGATCAAATAATATAATAAAGTAAGCATAAATTAAATCATCAATTGAATATTTTCTGAATAAAAAATATTGTGAGTAATTATAAAAAATAAAGATAACAATGGAATTTTATATATGTGATAAAAAAGAATCTTGAAACATAAATTTCAACTATATATATAAATAAATGATATTCTAAAAATTTTAATATTTTTTGTATATTTTATTTATTTTTTTTATTTTACAACTTGACCTAACCGGGTCAGCCGATTGAACCCAAGTTTGACCGGATCAAAACGGATCAACTCCATGCTCGAGTTTTGGATGACTTGCGGACCGTTTTAGTGTCCGAACACCGATCCGACCAGCCGGGCCGAGTCTTATAACACAGGTCCTTTCTGACATAGAAAAGCATGTGCAGATATCTACGTGTAGGTCTCTATGTGCTAACAAAATATTGTATGTATATGAAGATGTCTAAATTAAAAACTTTCATTTTGCTCTTATATAATAATTATATTTATTATTAATAAAAAATCATCAATATTTTTAATTATATTATTATGATAATAATAATAATAATAATGAACTAATATTCAAAACGTAATAATATCAATGAGTATCAATAATAATGAACTAATATTCAAAACATAATAATAATAAGCGACCTTGGCGAATTTCCTTAGAAGGTTCTGCTAGGTATTTTCCCTTGAATATTTTTCAACTTTTAGATTATAAGAGATGTTAATTGATATATTATTTTCAGAATTTTGACACGTCATATGACGATTTGAAAAAATCATTTTTTTTAGTAGCGGATGAGCTACCTTCTTTGAGCTTCTTGAAATTTTATTGGTTAAAATAAGGATTCAATCATATTATTTTTTAAAAATTAGTATTAAACTTCTAATTAACCTTAATTAATCATAATTAAATATGTTTATTACAATATTTATGAATATTAAAATCTACTCCTAATAATATTAAATAATTTTTTATAATGTTTGTTGATAATTTAATTATTATTATGCTTTAATATAGAAGTTAATTACTACATTAATGATGATTATATAAATATTCATATTAACTTCATATGCTAATTAAATATATGATTAGATAAAAATAATATTTTTAAAGCACGTCCCTGACATCGCGACCTTCGTCATATGTGTGCGGCTGCTAAGAAAAGAACATAAGATAATTGGCCACACGGATCGAGAGTTTTCCCAGAGAATTCCACTTACTAGCTAGTTCCTACAAATAAATGGAGATATATAAAAGTTGTACGTGAGACAAAGATGATTACTCGAGCCATGACGGCAACTTTATTGGCAAAGACATGAAGCCAAACAGTAAAAACCACCATCATCCAACGTTTTTTCCTTCCTGTAATTATTAATGTACTCCTCCGTAGTGGAAGGAACTTGGAAGTGTGTGGAAACAAAATCTAGACTTAGATTGTGTTTGGATTAAAATAAAAGGAGGATAAAAAGATGAGGAAAAGAGAAAAAAACTTTTCTTTTTATTTAAATAAAATTTTAAAGAAAGAGAATGTCGGAAATCTTCATTTTTTTTCTCCCTTTCCTTCTATTTGTATTATTTTATTTCAACTCAATGTAAATTTTTTCTTCCCTTCTTTCATTTTTCTCTTCCCTCTCAATTTTCTCTTCATTCTTTCTTCGCTTTCATTTTCTTCCATTCTTCTTAACCAAACACAGTGTTAGCTTTCAAATATATTCGGAAAACAAAAATAAAAATGACGTGTACATTCGTCAGAAGGAAAAACAAAGCATATCACATCACATGTCATCATATCACAACATATCATCTCAGCCATCCTACATCTCACAATGTGTACGTGGTAATTTTATGAAATTTTGAGGATGTTCTGCATATGTGAGTATTAGGTGGAGTTTTAGGAGGATGAAGCATTCTCTGTATGTATGCAAGCGGCCCATGCAAAGTACATGTCACTAATTAATAAATGGAGTCCGCCGTCTTTGCATGGCTTCTATGGCTTTCATTCTCCGTCTCTCTCCTCGGCTTCCTCCTGCAAGTCGAGAGAAGGCTATCAAGACTGCCGCCGGGGCCGTGGCCACTTCCGATCATCGGAAATTTGCTCGAGCTCGGCCAGAACCCGCACCATTCCCTCACTCGCCTCGCCAAGCTCCATGGTCCCGTCATGACCCTACGCCTAGGCATGGAGACGACGGTCGTCGTCTCCTCCGCAGAGGCAGCAAGAGAAGCTCTCCAGAAGAAGGATGTTGTGTTCTCACATCGCCTTCCTCCGGCCGTGGTCCACGCCTGCAACCATCACAGGACGTCCATGGGGTGGCTGCCGCCGGCGCAGCAATGGCGGAAACTCCGCAGGTTATCCAATACCCAGCTATTCACACCACAACGGCTGGACGCGCAGGAGCCTCTCCGCCGCCAGAAGCTGCAGGAGCTCGCGCGCTACATCGCCGGCAGATCCTCTGAGGGTCAGCTCGTCGAAATTGGTCAAGTGGTGTTTGCTACGACGCTCAACTTGATTTCTTGCGCCACCTTTTCTGTCGACATTGTCGACCTCAACCTCGAATCGACTCAGGAGTTGAGGGACGGGCAATGCAAATAATGATCGAAATCGGAACGCCGAACGTCTCGGACTTCTTCCCAGTTCTCGCAAGATTTGATCTCCAAGGCCACCGTGGTCGGTTGGAACACCTCTTCAAGAAGATGCACGCCTTCTTCGACGAGCAGATCGACAGGCGGCTGCGTAGGACAGAAAACGAGGCCTCGCCAGCGAGCAATGACTTCCTCGACACGATCCTCCGAATCCAGGCACAAGATGATGGTTCTAATTATCTGGATAGGGACACAATAAGATCCATGCTTCTGGTAGATCAATCTATACTATAGATCTAATTAACTGTATTGTGCAAAATTTCTATGTAAGGTTAATTAGTCTAAAGCATCATCCTTTTGTCAGGACCTGTTTATAGCAGCGAGCGAGACGAGCTCTATCACAGTGGAATGGGCGATGGCGGAGATGCTTCGGAACCCCGAGATCATGGTGCAGGCCCGGGAAGAGGTCACTCGTGTGATCGGTCCAGCAAAAGAAGTCGAGTGGTCCAACATCGACAACCTGCCATATCTCCAAGCCGTCGTAAAGGAGACACTGCGACTCCACCCGCCGGTGCCCCTCCTGATGCCTCATATAGCCGGTACCACCGCTGAGCTCCACGGCTACAAGATACCCGAGGGCACCCGCGTGCTCTTCAACGTCTGGGCCATGGGTCGAGACGGCGAAATTTGGAGGGACGCAGACGAGTTCTTGCCGGAAAGGTTTCTAACTGGGAAGGATATCGACTTCCGTGGCCGACATTTCGAGCTCATCCCTTTCGGCGCGGGACGTCGCATATGTCCCGGTTTGCCGCTGGCCGTCCGTATGGTGCACCTGACGCTCGGTACGCTGCTCCATAGGTTTGAATGGAAGCTGCCGGCGGGAATGAGTCCGGCGGATATAGACATGAGTGAGAAATATGGGCTCAGTGTTTCCATGGCGTCTCCATTGAAAGCTGACGCTTTTCCGGCGACCAATGCATGAACTATTTTATGTAATAATTAATGGACTTGGAAGAATGTATTTTACTTATCTTAGACTATCGTTTTCGTGTGTGTGATTATGTGTGACAATTAATAAAATTTCCAGTCTTTTTTTATTTATTAATATTAAATAATATAGTGCTTATTGTCGTTGAATCTTGTTTCTTTCATCATAATTAAACATATTTTATTTTATTTTAACATTTTCGTATCCCTCTTGTGGTTAACATAATTAATGGTTCAAATTTGTGGCTACGTCCGATTGTAAATTTTCAGGTTGATTTAGAAGAGAAAAAATGAATAAAAATGATTCAATATAATCCAATTTGATTACATTTTTATTGGATCGAGTCATTTTTTTGTTCTCAAATTAAATCTAGGTCATTCGACGCCCAATATCAACAAATATTGCGATTCCATTGAGAAATTAAGTGTGCTCAATAGCGGCGAACAAGAACCCTAGTGCGTTCAAAGACAAAAAGGCGTTAAAATAATTTAGCGATTAAACTTAGTGATAGTATTTGGGATTAATTAGATATTTTAAATAAGTTGATTTTATTAGAATTATGATGGAGGGTAAAATTTTTTGTTTCAATTATCCTTATATTATTAAATTTCATGCACTACATATATACGTGTTACTATAATTAATTTAATTAGGTGTCTTATAATAAATATTTTTTTATTACTTTTAACATTTAAATTAAATTATATAATAAATATAATTATTTTTAGGTGTCTTATAATAAATATATTTATTATTTGAATAATTAATAAATAGATGAAAAATTGATAGTATGTATTTACGTTAAATTTTGGTTATTTATTTGACACCATCTAATCTTTAGGGTAAAAGAATTACAAAAAAAGTTACATTTTTGTATATTATCCAAACTTATGTTCTATATACTTATGTCATTTTATATAAATGAATTAATTGATTCATTCAATTTATAAAATGCTTGCTTTAATCTTTAATTGAATATGTGAATGTTAACACGTCTTAAAATCATTTTGTCGTTATTGAACTTGCGATTTATTCATTAGCTACTGTTAAATCGATAAGTTTGGCAATCATCGTCGTACCTCGTCATACTGGGATAAATTTTTGTAACTATGTTAGAATTTTATTCTTGTTTTAACTATATACTCAGTGGCACCGTACTTTAACAGTTAACTTATTTCAGTAACTATGCTTTCAATTGATATCGTCAATTTTTAAATATTAATAAAAATCAGTTAGCGAGGCACTAAATCGTGTGGCTAAAAAATATAGCCACACGTTAACGTCGACACGATATCACAATGTTGGGACGCCGACCTTCAGTAGTTGTTAGCATTGCGATGACACCAAGGACCCGGACGACGTTACTAGTGTCACATGTCAACTCTACTCCACACAAAAAGTCGCATTACAAAACAATAATATGGGTCGCTACGTCAGCGCTAATGTGGTTCTTGGGTTGTCAACACTAGCTTGGTGTAACGCTAAATCAGATGCTATTTGGGCGCTAATATGGCGTAAGACAATCTCCAACGTAGTTTTTTTTGTCGCAGCATGTGGCACTACTTAGACGCCAAGGCGTCGCTAAATCTCGACGCTACGTAGACGCACATGTGATGCTAAGTTATGCTAAATTAACGCTAACATGATATCGAATGGAGCCTTTATGGGGATCGATGCTAAAGTGACGCTAAAGTTAGCGTCGCTAACTCGACGCTAAGGTGACGCTAAATACGATATGGTCATATGGCATCCAGCTCAAATGCGTCACTATTGATACACTAAGGAGGTGCTCATTGTCAATTCTTTTGCCCTATTTCACCCCTATTTTTTCCTTCCCTTCTCATTCAATTTACAATGCATATATATAATGCATTCTTGACATACACAATGATCTAAGCATTCATAATAATAATT
This sequence comes from Pontederia crassipes, assembly GCA_030549335.1. NCBI lineage: Eukaryota > Viridiplantae > Streptophyta > Magnoliopsida > Commelinales > Pontederiaceae > Pontederia > Pontederia crassipes. The sequence continues at coordinate 6,937,081 of CM060188.1, read as the reverse complement.
AATAAAGAGTAATGCATGTTAAAAACTAATAAACATCACAAAATGTTAATAACATAATAAACGCATATCAAACTTCACAATAGGTATCAAAATGTTACGAAAATCCTAAATTATTATCATCATCGATGTCATTCATGACATTCAATGCCGACGTAGTTCTTGGCCTTGTGGGGATCGCATATGTGGTCGGAGCATGCTCTGAATCAATTGCAAGATGAGAACTAGATATTAAGAAAACTGCTCCAAGATAAATCCGCTGACGCTGTCCAACGTCAGCTTAGGTGCGACAGAGTAGATGGATCATCTGCATATTCTTTGATCCTCCTAGGAACTTGAGCCCTCGTGTCGTCCCCCTCATTCCAAACAATAACGTCCTCTGCAAAATAGAAAAAATATATAACCATATAAACAATCGGTAATGCTAAGGCGACGCTAAATAAATGCTACTGAGAGGTAATTGACGTCTTCTTTTGTCGACTAACGAAGTCGCTATGGGGACGCTATTGGTGTCGAAATAGCGTCACACAATTTGATTCACTAACGAACGTCGCTATTTGACAACTTTTTTTGTAGTGATTTTTGCTTATGTGGCATATTTTATAAAGTAAAATTAAACAACAACAACAACAATAACAATAACAACAACAACAATAATAACAATAATAATAATAATAATAATAATAATAATAATAATAATAATAATAATAATATATTTATTGGTATATATTTATATCACGAAAGTTTTACTCACGAATTCACATAACTAGAACGAGTCTGACCAGCTCCGCCCTGAGACCACCGTGATTTGGCGATCGAGGTTGGTGAGGAAGGGAGCCTCCATCTTCAGATGCACTAGGGCCAGTCACTTCATACTTGGCTCGTGCTCGCAGGTAAAATTTGAATTTGTAAACATGAACCTCTAACTCACTCACATTAAATGAAGATTAACTTTTTTATTTGATTTCAAGTGTAAAATTAAAATAAACACTTTGTAAATCATTTGAGTGAAGTCCCGTTTTATTATATGCCCAATTAAAAATCATGGTATAACATAGTAGTCACCCTCCCGGGGTATTCATTTTTTACCCATTTATATACATACCAAGTATAATAAGTTCTTTTAAATGACAATATAAAATGATGAATTATATAAAATAGTGCTTCATTATAAAGGAAAAAAATAAAATTTGAAACAATTTAAAAATCGAAAAAAGGGGTTAAAACAAACAAACAATGTCTAATAATGTTCTCACTTTTAGTCATCATTTTAAACTCGTATCAATTTTAATCCAACAGAGTAGAAAAAAGAAGACCCTTACCATAAAGATCATCATTCATCATTTTTTCACAAATAAATAAATAATTCATTAAAATGATTTTCGTCCATCAATTCACATAAAACGAGAGGAATCCTCGGATGCCGCAAAGAAATAAATGATTCATTAAAATGATTTTTGTTCATCAATTCACATGAAATGGGAGCAATCCCCAATGGCATGTTTCTCCACTTAAGTCACACAAAATAAACATCCAATTAACTGACGGCTATGGTAGTACTCCGGTGACCTCCGAACTCGATCAGGAGTGAACGATGGCTCGTAAATAATTTGATTATGCTATGGTTAGTAATAATATATCGCTAGCAAAGTAGATTAGTTGACTAAATAATAAAGTACAAAGTATAGAGTTGTCGATTAATTTAATTTTCTTATCTAAATTAGTTTTAGAAACTAATAAAAAATAGCATAATTTCAATAGAAAAGGTGCGAAAAAAATAAAATTATTGAAACATAAATTAAGCTAACTTGTTCTAATATACTAATGTTAGGCTTATGATGGCAAACTGAATTACTAAATTATAACTTAGTTTCTAACAATGGATTAAAATCTACTTATATTACTGATCTCCATCTAGTATCAACTAAAATATTTTAATTAAAAGTAGTTTAAGACTATTTCATGTATGATTATAATCTAATCAAACTTGAGACTAAAATGTATTAATTTGTAGTCTTTAAACTATTGTAATCCAAATCATGATAATGCTTAATAGATTGCACAACTACTATTCAATCAAGGATGATACAAATTGCAACATACAATATTTTGACTTAAAATTTAACAATCAATTCCATATGAATCATGCAATCAAAAGTCAATGTTTCTAAAAGGATAATAGCTAATTAAAGAAGATAATTAATCTCTAGAAAATCTTTAATAATAGCATGCATATTAAAAAACTAAATTTTAATAGATAACAAAAGAAAAATCTAATAGCTTGACTTATCAATTCAAACTATTATAATTTTCTCAAATAGAAATAAACTACATGATCCAAATTACAAAGAATAAAAAGATAGATAATTGATGCTTAAACTAATCCTAACATATATTAGAATAGAGAATAGTCTTGGTCATCGATGAATCGCTACTAGATCATCGTTAAGAGTCAATCGTGTAAACATCTTCTCAACAAATCTTTTGAACTCTCTCACATTCTTAGAATCAAAGCTTTAGTTACATGTCCTAGCATCCTCTCTTCATGTTATAGAAGACCTTTATTATAAAGGTTTCCAATTTTCATGTCTGGAGAAGAAACAAAAAGCATTTTTATTGAAAATAAGGTAAATTTGAATTTGAATCGAATATGAAATTTTGTCTTATCAGATTCCAAATATTTTTCCATAAAATCTTTCAATTGATCCCTTTTGGCATATGACATGAGTAATAGTCTTTGTGCATTGTTAATTCTTTCGAAAGTATGTTTCCCAATCAATTTCAGCCTCAGTCATGTCCCATGCCCCATGAACAACCTATGGTAACTTAAGCAATGTCTGAAACACATTAAAATAGGTTTCTACAACCCCTGACAAGCATTTGCACAATTATTACATTGTCTGATTCAAAGTTAAAAATTGAATTTTTGTTGTGACACACTAGTCACAAGTAGTGCCTCAGCCAATTTTTGAACATGAAATTAAATATTTTTATGACCTACTATCAAATTTTCATGAGCCCCTATCATGATCCATGACCAAACTGTCATGGTCTCTGGTGGCACTCAATTTTTAGTTCATAATAGCTTTACTGATTTTTATTTTATGGTTTCATTTTAATTTTGATTTGAGTGATTTTTCTAATGACTTCGTAACTCTTTTATTTTGCTTTCTATGCAAAAACTCAAATTTTGGATATATGTTTTTATAAAATGAAAATAAATAAACTTAAAATGACGCATGATATATATGTTTGATGATGTATGCATCATTTCACTATTTGGAAACAAACCTAGATTTTCCTTTTATAATAAATGTATACTCCAATTTCAATTAATATCATTTTTATCTGATAATTTCTTATTGGCATATATGTATATACTTAATTTTTGGAAAAAAAAGTTTTAAAAATAATATTCTTCCATAATACATCTATATTAGCAACCTAAAATAATTTTGTTAAATCATTTAAAAGAATAATTCCAAAATTAAAAGAATAATGCCAAAGTTAAAAGAATAATTCCAAAATTAGTTGAGGATAATTAAAATTAAATTAAGTGAAAATAGTAAATACTTTTGATGGTTAAACAAAATAATGTTTTAGAGCCTGTTTAACAATTATAACTAATGGAGAGGTGAAGTGCGCTGGTGTAGGTGACACACAGTAGTACAATGTAGTTTATTATTAAACGTACATATTTAAATAGTAAGTTATGAAAATAATAAGTTAGAAAAAAAATTTAATTTGTTTAAAAACTATATTTTATTATATATAAACTATTTATTATGCATAATGAGTAACAAATATTTATTTTTTACAACTTAATTTATTTCCACTTTTATTTCTTGTTTCATCTATCTTTTTCTATTTTTATTATATTCTTTATTTTTTTCCTCGTAACTATTTTATTATTATACTTTAAAAAGTAAAAAAAAAGAGAGTTAAATGTTTATAATAATAATTGTAAATAAAATTTATTTTAGCAACATAATATTTATATGAATGAAAAAGTAAAAAGTGAAAATAAATGATAAATAAAAAAATTTTATCAATGCAAAAGGTTAATTTAATTTGAAATTATTTATTCCTTCTTATTCCATCAAATTGGTGAAATAAAAAAATGTAATATTTGGAAAATCTATCTCATTCCTCTTAATTAAAATAAAAAAATTATCCAAATAAATTACTAAATTTAACTAATTTTATTTTCTTATGCATCATTCCGCTCCTTTTGTTCGGATTTGTTTGCTGCGGGGAGCGACGAACCCCACCACAATAGAATGAGCGATGGTGGAGATGTTTCAGAACCCCAAGATCGTGGCGAAGGCCCGGGAGAGGTCGCTCGAGTGATTGGTCCGGGCGTCCGGTAAAACAAGTCGAGTTGTCCAACATCAGCAATCTGCCTTAATTATCTCCAACCCATCGTAAAGGAGACACTGCGGCTCCACCCTTCAGTGCCGTTCCTGGAGCCCCACGACGGCGGAGCCACCGTAGAGCTCCACGGCTACGAGACACCGGAGGGCCCCCGCGTGCTCTTCAACGTCTGGGACGAGACGGCGGGCTTTGGATGGACGCGGACGGGTTCTCGCCTGAGAGGTTCCTAGAGAAGGACGTCGACTTCCGCGGCCGAGACTTGGAGCTAATCCCTTTCGGCGTCGGACGTCGTATTTGCCTCGGCTTGCCGTTGGCAGTTAGAATGGTGTAGAGTACGCTCGCTACGCTTCTCCATAGACTTGAATGGAACTTCCTACGTGAGGGAATGACTCCGGCGGATGTAAAAAATAAAATGATAAAAAACAGAATAAGTAATAAAAAATAAATAATATGAAAATCTAATTATTAGCGAGAGACGATTGTTCTTTTATGAACAACGATCCTTTGTTTAACTTTGTAAAAGTTTCAGTCACTATCGCCATTAAAAAAATTTCTCAAAAGATAAAATAAAATAACGAAAATAGTGTTTAAGCAACATTTAACTTTTGCCATCATTTAATTCTTTATATCGCATTAGTATTTTCTTTATCTCCATTTAAAAATTAAAATTATAAATAAATATTAAAAAAAAAGCAACAACCTCGTAAAGAGACTCTCATCTCTTGTAGACATCATGAGAGGATGAGAAACGGCAGTTGTATAGCTGAACTTTCGCGTGGGTCGCCCACTTCAGCATGCACCCGCATTGAATTTCGTTGGGCTCAAGCCAGATAGTACCCGGCTACCTAGCGGAGTGTTAGGCCTGGGCCCAAGGAGCATGGGTCTGACCCGATTGGATGTTGTACGAAGTTTTTGTTATTTTTATTATATATTTAAATATTTAATCATACATTATAATAGCATTATATATATAATCATCTTAATCTCATATTTCAATATATTTTAGGAATATTTTCTTAAATTTTCATTAAACTATCATAATTTTTCACATCTAAATAGAAGAACCCCTAAATTGTATCATAATTTTTATTTTAGTCCATTCATCTAAATTTTTAACTTTTCTATTTTTTTAATTTATTAAAAGACCCAACTACCCTTCTCCTCTCATTTAATCCTTAAAAGTTTAAATTAATATATAAAAATAATTAAAAAAATAAAAACAAGTGCTACCCCCTCTCCCTCGAGGCACCGAAAGGAGGGGTCGTCGCTCCCTTCTATTGTCGAGCTCACCCTCTCCAGAAGGAGGGACTCCATGAGCTTTGCCGACAAGAGGGGGACTGACGAGGACGAGGACGAGGACATGGGGTGCTACCCCCTCCATCCGACGAGGGAAAGGAGCAACGCCATTTTTTATTTTTTATACATTATTTTAAACTTTTAATAAATAGAAAAATAAAAATGGAAAAGTTAACATAATTATATGGTTGGTCTAAAGTGAAAATTGTGCTATAATTTAGGGACGTCCTATGTTGAGTTCATGTTTTAGGGTTAACAAAAAAATGTGACCAATTTTCATATATTATATTATTTTTATTCCTCCAAATTTTAGGACAAACATGTGATAGATATTTTATTTTAATAATTTTTATTTCCCAGTTTAATAGTTAAAATTGTTATACTATTATATATTTTATATAGATAAAAAAATTTGGGTGGATTGACCCAGATGAGTCGTGCCCAAATCGTGTCGGGTCGGCCCAAAGTACCTTCCAGCATGACTCGACACAACATGATTACGAATGTGCCGGTCCGCTACAATCCAAAACACAGTCAAAGCCAATTTGATCGGCTTGAGCACAATCCGATAAGACTCAACTCGAAAGTTCAACTTTAAGTAGATTGAGGCTATTGCACTTTTTATTTATTTTTATTTTATTATGTTTTTTTATTATTTCAAATTTTTATGATGATTATGACTAAAATTTTGAAAAGTTAATTGGGTAATCATGTTTGAAATTTTTTTTTTTTTGAAAAGTTGAATGCTCATGCATAACAACAAGAAATAGCACGATAAGAGACACAACAATGTGTCTCTAAAGTGGTGCTAACAAGATGCTAAAATGCATAGCTACACATTAGCGCCTCCGTACAAGAGAGGTGACACTCACCATCCGACACTACTAGCGCCGACATAGTGCTAAAAATGCAATGACACTATTCAGACGCTATAGTTTCCCTAGCTGTGGGGTGGACAAAATGCCAAAGCAGCGCTAACAATAGGGACATTGTTTTGATGTCACAATGGCTATTCAATAGATTTCTTGTAGTGCACGTACGAAATTAAATTTGAGTGTCGAAGAGAAATGTATTGATATGATATTTTTTATTTTTTTTAAATTTGACGTAAAAGAGAGAAATATTTTTGGGCTATCACATTCGCATTCAATGTTCCACTGATGAGTGACTATAGCCGATTGTAATGGTGAAATATTATTTAAGTTCGATAACGGTAATATTACAAACTGGAGTTAAGTGACTATACGAAGAATTCTTTGGATAATTGTCAGTGAAATTTACTTCTAGAGATCCAATGAGAGCTAATAATTATAAATTTGATAAAAAATTACAAATTTGATTTATGAAATTATCAAGACTACCACAGGATGAAATCCAGTTGTTGAGTTGTCAGCTTTGCCCGACAGAGACCTCTTTCTTTCTTTCACGTTACCAACTCACAGTAAATAAAAGATAAAAAGTCACCACCTTCGTCATTACTTATCTCTGTGCGGCTGCCAAGCGTTGAGAGAAGAACAAAATATATTCTGCCACACGGATCGAGTGTTCCAAGGGAATTCCAATTACTTGTTGCTGTAACATCTCAAAATTCGATCCTGCCACGTGACGGAATCTATTTTCAATCATTATTTTTTATCCTTCTTTGACTTTTTTTGTTGACCTGGATGAACAAGATTCATAATATGTAAGTGAAAGACTTTAAAATAAAATACTACAACAAGTGAATAAAAATGCAAAAGCTAGATAAAAAAAGTACATCAATCCTAACATACAAAAGTCCATGACATAAGTACAACTTCGACTCATTCAAATGAAAATACAACTCGATATAATGAAAGAGAAAGATTCCATCTAGACTCTAAAATAGTCATGTGCACACGTCATCCGAATTATAGTCGTCACACACACCTTAATTAGGGGGCGCATCCATGTCATGTACCTACGGAGATCACACAGGAGAACAAGCTCAATCCTTAGCATAAAGCTATGTGTAAATTCATATAAGTCATAAGTTAGCACCATCAAAATAAGCATCAAACAAACATAAATTAGAATCATCATTTAGGATCAATCGATTAGGCTCATCATGGTTCCATTTCGCTTGGTGTTCATGTTCATTGTTCCATAGTAATTTGTTCATATTCATGTTTGATACAAGAAAAATCTTATCTTAGTTTAGGTTATTTAATTTGCATATTAGGAGTCTTTTGTGGTTAAGAGAGGAGAAAATTGATTTATTTTTATAAAAAACTTTAAAATTTGATTTCTACCTAAGTTTGGATAATTTTATTGTAAGAAATGAAAATGACAAGAAAACGATCGAAAACACATGAAAATTACAACAATAGCCTCAGTCACAGTTGTGCCCCATGTGGTCACGACCGTGCCTCTACAAGTTGAGTCGCGTCACTAATGCCCACAGTCGCAGCCATGCCACACAAGTTCACGGCCATGCTCTTATCCACGGCCATTCCACCAACGTTCATGGACGAGCACGCAAGTTGGAATCACATCATCTTGGTCATGGCCATGACATCGGCTCTCACAGTCGTGAGCACGATTGGAAGACGAAAATGAAACATCATCTCGACCATGGTCGTGGATACTATCGCGGTCATGACGGCGGAATGTTGGGCGGTCATGGAGTAGATTTTATCCCTTTTTCGAATATAATTTTGATTTCTTCCTTTGGAGAACGAAAAATCTATAAAGGAGAGAGACCACATACATGGGAAGGCATCCCTAGAGCATAGATTTAAAGCCTAGAAAAAGATGAAGAGAGAAGCTTTGTCGAAAACTCGAGAGAGCACGTGCACATGTCATGGGGTGTTTTCCCGTGACATGACGCACGAAGTTTCGCGGCACTTGTGCCGCTCAACGTAAAGCTCTCGGCGCCGAATTATGAAACACATGCAGTCGTCTCACACTGCGTAATATTACGGAGTATAAGTTATCCACTCTTAGGGCATTATCTTTGATGCGTAGAATTTATAACAAATAAATTTGCTAGTAAGTGCACTAGTCGTATCAAGTAATAAAGTAGATACTAGAGTGTCGAACCTACGAGGAACAAGTTAAATCTAATATATCCTAATAATTTGCTGAGAGAAGAAAAGGGTGTTGTGATATGAAAGCAGAAAATAAATGTGTAGAAAATAAAATAAATTGGTGTTGAGCCTAAGGATTATGGGTGATTAATGATGATGATTAACTAACATTAATCATAATAATGATTGAATTATAATAATGATAAATAGGTTAGACGGATTAGGATTACGTAATTTAATGACCTCTACGTTAAGTAAGTCAAATTATCTTAATTCTCGCAAAACCTAAGACCACGAACGATGAGTTATCTTTAATTAAGAAAGATATTAAGATGCATTAATTTATAATTCATAAATTAACAGTTATTCTCGCTGGGTAAAAATTTATAGACTGCACAAAATCTAGCACAAATGATGAGTTACTAGTTTCGTGTTATGATTGCTTCAACTTTAAGTTAAGAATCAACTCGCTGAAAATTATTAAATCCTAAAACTAACCACCCTAGATCTAGTTTGTAGTCTTATTTCAGAATATAATAATCTTAGTAAAAAGCATTAACCACAACAATCATAATCAAAAGAATATGAAATAATAATATTAATTCAAATCTAACAATCAAATTCATGCAGTTTTCTCGTAAAGAATAAATATCTCTATTACAAAATTAATTAGGCATAAAAATTATGAATAAAGAGCATCCAAACAATAGGTAGAAGACAATTTTTCGCCTTCAATGATCTCTGGATCATTGCAAAGTACACGCGCTGAGTTGCTTCGCAGTTTTTTCCGAACAAACACCAAAAAATTCTAAAATTTATCTTCTGCAATGTGGCACGGCTCCCAGATCTCAAGCACCTCCAAGCACCACCAAGCACAAGTTCTTTTGCCTAGGGTCTCTATTTATAGTCTCTAGAGGTTCCAAGAGTTTTAGTAGAGTTTCGGTTGAATTCAAAGTCTTTTCATGTTAAAATAAATAAATTCGAAATGGACTTTGATAGGTCTTTAAAACATCCAAAATTCCTTTAAATCTGAGTAAATATCTTTCATAATCATCTCTGAGGATTAGGATAAAATTTGAATTTGATCTGGACTTGAAATCCTCAAGAAAAGTCAAAAAAAATTTGAAAACAACCTTCGTAATGGCCCATAAGTTGGATTTAACGGTCCTTACAATGTCCAAGTCAGGTTCTGCTCAAAATTGAGCCTGTTAGCGGGCTGTTCACGCCTCTGCCGTTACGATTGTTACGGTCATATAACGGCCCGTTATATTTGATTTAGCCTTGACAGTCTTCACTCATTTCCACTTTCTAGCTCTGTTTTAACTCCGATTCCAGTGCCATTTGTTTCTGTAGATTCCTAACTCAACTCTCTTGCTTTTTCTACAATAAAACATATAATTTGAGTAGATTTCTATTTTTATATAATTAAAGCAAATAAGGCTAAAAAATTATGCATGCAATATGAAAAGGAATCAAAATGTAATTAAATGCATGGCTAATTATATGTTATATTTCGCATGCATCAATCTTGTAAGGTCATCCTTATTAATAGCCAAGTGATGATACACGTAGGGTGCGTCTTTTACATTTCTCATTTTGTAATAAAACTCTTATACCTACAGTATATTAGGAGGAGTTCACTAATTCCTAGCCCAAATATATGTTATGTTTCATCATATTTAATACAAGCAAGCTTTCTTAATTTTAATGTCTGACATTGAGTGTGGGGCGACAACCCACATCGGTGACCCTTCTTGGTATCTTATGGTACCTCAGCTGCCCCTTCTAACATTAAGCATTCAACTGCCTGCATTAGTGCCGCAACGCGTTAATGCCATAGGCCCATAACGAGTAGTCCAACACTCTGATCATATCCGTAATCGAATGCCTATAAAAGTGACTATCGGCATAGTCGTCTCGACCATAAAACTTTTGTTGCTATTCAATATAAGCTTGGCTAGGTGCCCATCCTCCTAGTCTCCGCACGAGGTCTCGAGTTCAAGAATGATACCGTGACAAATGATATAAGAGCCGTTCATCCTACTCGAATTCATGCGACGATGACTCGCTTGTGTCGTCGCAATGTGTCATAGTGTAGGAAAAGTGCTTACACCCAAAAACTCCACTACACTCAGGTGCACTGGTACCATGGTCTCTGATCATGATTGCCAACGATGAATGCTTGGCAAGCTTCATCGCCGCACTCTCAATCGTGCTCCGCAGTAAGTTTCTCATACACCCATATCATGTCAATGAATGTTTGCATTATGATGACGAATTGATCACCCCGCCTAATCGGGATGATCATTGTAATATCTTAAGATTTACTTTCATGTAAATTAACTTAATTGATAATTAATAAGATGAATAATTCTCTTCTATCTGAATTAGTTTAATTATAATATTGTATATTAATTTTAATGGATACTCGAGCATAATAAATGATTTCAAAGTAACTAATAACGAAGATATCCTAATTATTTTAATCTAAGTGGGAGGAAGCTATATAATTATTTTGTCAATTATGCCATTCGATTTAAGTTTAGTTTAATTGAATTACTATCGTTTATCTTAGCAAAGTAAATCAATTATATTTCAGTTAATTAGTTTGATTATTCTCGTGAATACATAGATGGGCATTTTTTTCAGAATTTAATACAACTAAAAATAAACCTCATTTTAAGATAATTATTTAAATTAGGCATTCAATCGTGGACATAATAAAATTATAATAATTCATCTTCTAATTAAATGACAAATGCCTTTGTTTCCTTTTCCATTTGACCAACTTCATAAAAATTGGATTGTACGTGTGCCACCACCAACCGCCTTACCTCTTGGTGATATCTTTTGCCACTTATTTAGATAGATATGCTTATCTCCCCACCGCCTCAAGCTAAAAAGGAAAAAAAACAGGAGAGAGAAATATGTATGTCTTTATACCCCTGTTAGATGCGGATCGAATGATCACAGAGTTGAAAAAAAAGGGAAGAAAAAAAAAGAGAGCTAGGTTAATTGCCGGCCGAACAAGGAAAGATGAAAGGAGAAGAAAAAAAAAGAAAAAAAACATAGAAGGTTAACAAATTCAGGTACGTAAGAAATGAATTTATTTAATTTTATTATAATATTTTGAGTATGCGTATGGAGAAGCAACTATATCATCCCGATTGTGAATTAATAATGAAAATTAGAACAGTTGTTAGAAACTCAAAATTAATTGGCGTAGCATATGATATGTGTCAACTTTAAATTTTAGGAGCTGAGTGCTTAGCCAGCTAATGAAATATTCTATGGTGATCCAAAAATTATAAAAAGTGGGTCACTTGTCCCCATAGAAGTTTAGTTTCCATGGAAGAAAGAATTATCTCAAAATTTTATGCATTCGAAAAGTTATGTACAAACAGATACACATATATCATGCTGTCCGGACAGAACTGGAACATATTATAAATTAAACTATAAATCATATTCTTATAATTATAATATTATATTTATGTCTTATGCCTAGTATAAATAAGGTTCCAATTCAATTGGAAGCACTTAAAACTAAGTTTTAACTAAAATGATATAAATGTTGCAATCACTACATCTATCTATTAAATTTTGAAACATAATCTAGGTGTATGCCACCATGAAATTTTTTGTGAATTATAAAATATGATATAAATCATGAAATTAATCATGTTCACTCTCTTATGTGTCTAGTTTCTTTGATATTGGGAATCAAGTTAATTCGAGGTCTGCAGAAAGAGTTATGTTCTTGTTTAAGGTGTTATTATTCTGTCCACCAAAATGATTACCTCATCTTGTAAATTGTGTATTAAATCAAATATGTTATATAATTATTTTATAACCTAAGGTAAGGATACCGAAGTTAAGTTTTATTTATAAATGGAATCACTTGAAAAGGTTATGTCTAGTGAAATTAATGAATTCTTGACCGAGCCATATTCAGTCAGAATGAATTTAGAGCAGAGCATTCTATTAATTATTAAAACTTTTGCGATTCAAATCTGATAAAGTCTTCTTTCAGAAGAAATTGAAAATGAAGAAATATGAGTTATATTTATATAAATTATATAATCAAGGTCAGTCAATCTAGCAGAACACAAATGCAATAGAAATCCAGGTTGAAATTTTTCTGCGAATCAACCCTTAGGAAATAAAGTCTCAAACTTTTATGCACAATTATGTAGAAATTTTTATACATATAAGATTAGAATCATAAGGTTGGATTATGTTTAATAAAAGATATGAATTTTGTTTCAAAAAGTACGCTAAGTCAGGATACAAGATGAACTCTTATGATTGACCAATTAATTAAGTTATAAGGCTAAATGCATCATTGTTGGGTCCCCATAGGACATGTTGGCATGGACTCCATAGTATTGATAAGAACGTTATAGGATTGGAAGAGTAATAGGGGAAAGGAAAAAGGGAAAAGTCTTTCGGTTGCCATAAGAGGTAAGTTGATTTCTCATACTCTATGTTTTTACCTTTTTTTAATTCAGTGTGACATCGATTATTATATGTATTGAATATGTTTTGGATATGTTATGAATTGATTTCGAGAAATATAGTTATGAAAAGTATATCTGAATGATTATATAATTGCACATTTGAAAAGCATATGTGATATGATATGAACGGATTACGAGAAGTGCAATCTTGTTCTATTTGAAATGATATTTGATACGATTCATCTTTTGATATTTGAGATACAATTATTATATGATGAATCATGCATCTGCATTTGTCTGCATTGCTTGTATAATGGTTGGAGCTAAGTGCTACATCGCTGAACACGATGGGAGCTACCTCTAGAGCTCAATACATCATTTTGTTCCCCAATAATGTGATGAGATATACTGGAGCTAAGTGTCATGTTGAGTTAAGTGCCACCGTGAGTAGTTGCGATGGAGGTCACCTCTAGAATCCGTATGGGCCACCTCTAGAGTTCACCTATCGCTATATGATTTGTTCCCCGAAAGGGATGAGGTAGAATGGAGTTAAGTCCTACATCGCTTATCACGATGGAAGCCACCTCTAAAGTTCACCTACCGACACTGGTCAGTTGATGATCCGTGCATTCATACGAGAGTCTTACATTTGCATACATCTATTTGATATGATTTGACTGATATTGATTACAATTGGAGTGTAATGATTTTGATTAGGAAATTATATATATTATTTTCAAATATATGAAAACACTGATTGTGATATTATAATGATTTCATATCTTTGCATGTCTCTCTGAATTAATTAGATGGTAACACATAGATTATGGGTTATTAACTTACCGAACTATTTTTGTTCATAATATTGTTTTTAATATTTTTCAGATTCATATAGCTCTTTGAGGATTGTGCGAGGTGATAGTCTTAAAAGAATTTTATAATATCCTCGGTGGTATGATGAGAAGATTTATATCTTTCGTATCTTTCTATTAAGATGTCATGAGAACTAGTCATGTTTATTACTTATGACACAATAAGTTGTATCGAAAATAAAATTATATATTTTGTAAAATGTATAACTTAAGGAGTATCAGTTTGCTCTGAATGATCATCACATATTATGTAATTTATTTAATCATATACTTTTAGTCTTATGTTATAAAAGAAGAGTAAATTATATCATGTTTTCGCATTTCTTCATATTTTTATTTGATCATCCATAATGAGTCGCAAACTTTGGATTAAACTAAGATTTAATTCGAGGTCATGATAGTCATACGTCGCTCACTCGAGCAAATCACTACCTCAAATATCCAATCAGGAATCTTGAAATGTCACGTCAGGAAGAGTGTCCTCATGCTCCACCGTGATGGCATTCCTCATATTACAAGATCATATTACACAACTGCCGTGTAACTCAAAGTTTCCGTGTTAAATTCAGGGACTATCGTATCATGATAATTTTGCGCTGCTCGATATCTTGTATCTTGTGATGTCGCATCGCATGCCCAGCCATGCAACGTTAAGCACAAAATTGCTCCACGCAAGAAGTTGGCTTAAGGTTAAGCATCAAGGTTCATGGTCCCTTTCGGCTAAGAAATATCATTCTTTTAGCTACGGAGCATCATTCACAAGCATCTTGTCATGCTTTCAGCCTTACCGCGCCAAGATGACTTTCACAAATGGGGCAAAGTATTGATTACTTACGAACACTTGAAGATGAGCTGATAGTCTTGCCTGCCTCGTCAAGTGTCATTCTGCAAGCGATGTAATATCACCCATCAAGAGTTGGGACGAACTACTATGTGCCAACACAAATCGACGCCTCAACCCCAATGACCAATTTGCCAAATGGTCTGAGCTTCAAGCATTTGGTGAACTTTGACATGCTGTTGTCAAGTGTTCCACTGCCAATCGAAGGAAGGCATGTCCTTTGCTCTCGACCAATGCCTGGAGTAATCGAAGCGGCCTCCAAAGATCGAAGTCCAAAGATTCGAAGGACACACTAACGATATCATCCCTTCAAATGAAGATGGAGATGACATTTGGAGCTCTTGCCATGAGCTCTCCAATAACAATCCGCTTGCCTAAGCGGAGTGTCTTCACAAGCATCCCCATGAATCAGTGAAGACCCGGAACGGTTACTTTTTTGCGAGAGTCAATCACCCGATAGACAAGTATGTTAAGGGTGCATGATCTCTGTCAATGATATTACTTCGTTCGAGTTGCAAAGGAACGAGTATCAAAGGTGCATCATCCTCATTAACGAGCACAATGACATTACCCCGTCCATACTTCAAAAGTGTGGCTGAAGATTATAGGAGGTCTCAAGATCGGAAGAAAGCATATCCCAAGAATCCTGCAAGATGTGACGAACTTATGATGGCACTGTCATCGTGACAATGAGAAACGTTGCAACATTGGTCCCATTGAGACATAGGACATAGGACAAAGGCAGATGTTAGTTCATCAATTATGGATGCCCTAACAAGTCAGGACTGGAGGTTAAGATCGCATTGTTCAGCATTAGACAAAATAGCATGTTGGAGGACATGAAAGGTATCACCGAGCTCCACCTATAGTGTTCCTAGGTGGACGAAGACCCAACGTTGGTGGTCTTCTGCAAAGAGGTTGAAGTTTTGGACTAGGACGAAGTTGCAACGATGGAATTGCTCCAACCTCCATTCGCTAGTTGCCACTGTCAATCACTCATGCCATGACAAGTGCCATGCCACCAAAGCCCTTGGGCGGGCAAGGGCAATGATGAGGGAGAGAAGCTTAAGTTGCAAGGGAAAAACTATTCTACCAAGACAAAGACAAAATCCATCAAAGCAGGAAGATTGTGTTGAACCACAAGGGAATGTGGGGAGATTCTCGTCGCTCACTATAGCAACTCGAAGCGGACAATATATAGAGTGTTGTATCAAAAAGCCTTTCTCCATCTCAGATCGTCGAAATTTCAAATGACCACCAAGAGTGAGGTGGTCATGTGCTATGTATTCGACGGATGGATGACTCTACGTTGCAGTCATCTGCAACATGGAGACATTGACTTGAACTATGGCGAATGTGGAGAGACTCTTGTCGCTCTCAATAGAGACCTAAAGCACCCGAAGAAGATAAGTTACAAATGTTCTCATTAAAGGACTTGTGCTACCTCCGATGAAGCCAGATCACATAGATGGCAGATTCCACTGGCGCTACACAAGTGATGACCCCAGATTGGACAAATGATCAGTAAGCAAAGCAGGCCTGAGGGAGCAGTCTTTAGTGAGTCCCAAAATGATGTGGACATTCCTAACACTGTGTGATGCTGGTGAAGTAGAAGTCAAGGCAAAGAAGATGGAATCCAACTAGACATGCAAAGTCAACGAAGAAGCCACGGACAACGACATAGGGGCGTCATCGACTTTGATGGGGGAGAATGTCACAGAGTGTTTTCTCGTGATACGACACACAAAGTCTCGTGGCACCAGTGCCACTCAACTCAAAGTTCTCGACCGCTTGGCGCCAAATCATAGAACACATGTAGTCGCCCCGCACTGCGTAGTATTACGGAGTATCAAGTTATCCGCTCTTAGGGCATTATCTTGTAAGGTCATATTTATGAATGGACAAGTGACGATACCCTTAGGGTACGCCCTTTACATTTCTCATTTTGTAATAAGACTTCTATACCTATGGTACATTAGGGAAGAGTTCACTAGCGCCTTTCTGGCCCAGATGTATGTTATATTTTATCATATCAGTTTTTTTAGTTCTAGTGTCTGACCTTGAGCGCGAGGTGGAAATCCACATCGATGAACCTTTTGGATATCCGTGGTACCTCGGCTGCCCCTTAGAACATTAAGTATTCAAACGCCTGCATTAGTGCCGAAATGCGCTAATGTCACGAACCCATGACGAGTAGTCTAATACTTTAGTCATGTCCATGATCAAATGACTATAAGAGTGACTCTCGACATAGTCATTTCGATCATAAAACTTCTGTCGTTATTCAAAATAGGTTTGGCTAGGTGCCAATCCGCCTAGTTTCCGTACGAGGTCTCGTGTTTGAGAATGACCTCGTGACACGCAACAGCCGCAAGAGTTCTTTGTTTTCTTTCCTATTCTTTTATATTAGATTTGATATTATTCTTCTTAGATTTATTCTTTCATTAGGGTCATCCTAATGGAACCCTATTTGTGTTTTGTAATATTTCTCAATATTACTTTAGTCTGAATCTTTAATAGTATTGCAATTTCATATTTAATGCTTTCTTTTAATTTCATGATTTATGAGTTGATTGCTATATGAGAAGAAGTAATTATTTTCTTAATAGTTTCTAGAACCAATCTTATTCATTGCATGCCATAATTAGATAAATCAAAAGAGACCTAATTTGTGTACTTATTAAGGTGGCTTGAGAAAGTCTTTAATCTTAATTTTAATTTAATGCATCTCTTGATTAATTAAATAAGTTAAAAACTGAGATGATTAATTTATTCTAATTATACTTAAGATAGTAGTTAAAGCTTTAAACATTGGTTAACTAATTTTGGAAATTCAACTTTATTATTAATTCAACTAATTAAAGTTGAAAAGATTCATTGCATTTTAATGGCGATAATTAAGTGCTCTAATCAAATCCTTATTTATCCAAGTGATCATTTACTTTATTTTTATCATTTTATTTTATTTGCACTTGAAAACAATTTTTTTCTTAATTTCTTAATTAAGAAGGTTAAAACAGAATCTAATTTATTAATCATCCTCATGTGAACGATATCTTTACTCATTCACTTTATTACTTGAGGGACTAGTGCACTTGTTAGAATTTGCTATTAATTTTACATGCAACAATGTTCATAATACAAAGTCCTTCCATTAATCTTTAGCCATTCATAATTTTTTTTATCTTATCCATGAGTTTGAAGAGCTCTCCACTTTTAGAAAATACCATTGTAAACATACAGGGGTCGTTTGGCAATAGAAATTGGAATTCCATCAAGTTCCCGTAGTTGTAGTTGTGTTAGGATGAAGTGAAATTTGATGATGAAAAATAAGGTAGTTGATGTGATAGAAAAAAATAGATGCGATGGATTAATTTTTGGTGGGTTTTAAAATAAAAAATTGATATTATAAGGCATATAAAATAAACTTAGTAAATAAAAATTAAAGTAAAAATTAAAAATTTTGTTAAAAATAATTTATTTAAATAAAAAAATTTGGTTTTTAATAATTATATGTAGTAAAATATTAAAAAAATTAATGAAATAATAAGTAAGAAATAATATTATATTGATATGTTATAATAAATAATTTACATTTATTAAATAAATTATTTTATAAGATGCATGTGTGAGAGAGAAAATAAAGAAAGAAGAAAAGAATAAATGAAATTGAAAAAAAATGTCATCACGTGATGTAAAAAAAAAAGATGACGGTTGTTGCAGTGAATGGTATTTTGGTGGAACCAAGGCAAAGAAAAAGGGATCACGTGATCCGTTTTTTGGAACTGAGTTCTATTTTCGATTCCGTCAAACGTCATATCGTTTGGCGAAATTAGCCGGAACTAGCGTCTGGTTCCAGTTGCCAAACGAGGCCTAAAGTGTGTAACTACCTGGACCATGACCCCATAGGAAAGGATGACCTTGCACTAGGCGATAACATCCCTCGATGGAGATGACCTCGCATTATGCGGCAACATCCGTAGGAAGAGCGCCTCACACAAAGCTGTCAATAACTCCTCAAAGAAGTATCTCACACAAGATTGTCACAACTTCTCATCTATGTAGGCAATGACAAAACTTTTTATTTTTATTAAATCATAAACCTCTCTGTTGATGTGCCTTGAATTATGTACCTTGTACCCAAAATTATGAAAAAAATGAGGAATAATGAGAATATGTGGCGGAAGCGGAGGGCTTGGGCCGTTATATGAGGGTTAGGGTTTTATATGATGTACATTCTCTTTTGGCTCATAGAATAAATTTCTGGCGGCGGCCTCCTTTGTCCGTGGATGTTTCTCTCTTGTTCACATTGATCAAGAGAGTTTTACTACGTTAAATCTCCGTGTTCATCTTCTCTTTCTTTCGTTGATTTGATTATTCATCGATTCTCGGTGTTCTATTCGCAACAAACTGGTATCAGAGCCGAGTTTCTTTCCGCGAAGATGACTACAACGAAGTTCGACATCGAGAAGTTCGACGGGAACACAAATTTCAGTTTGTGGCAGGTTCAGATGCATGTCATCCTGGTTCAGAATGAGTTGAAGAAGGCGCTGTCGGGTCAAAAGCCTAACGCCATGGAGGCGTCCGTCTGGGAGGATCTCGACGAGAAGGCCATGTCTGCGATTCAGTTGTGCCTGATGAACGATGTTCTTTAGGAAGTTCTTGCAGAGAAGACGACAGTCGGTTTTTGGACGAAGTTGGAAAGTCTGTATCTGATGAAAACCCTATCGAATTGACTTGTGTTGAAGCAGCGGCTGTACACCTTTCGTATGGCCGAAGGTACGTGGATCAAATCACATATCAGTGAGTTCATTGCCCTAATCAATGATTTGAAGAACATAGATGCAAAGGTTGATGATGAAGATCAGGCCCTATTACTTCTTTGTTCTCTGCCATCTTCATATAAAACCTTTAAGGAGACGATGATCTACGGTGGGGACAAACTCACGTTTGAAGATGTTAAGGGCAGACTGTTGAGCAAACAAAAGTTGGATAATGAATTGGGATCAAGCAGCAAATCTAATGATCAAGCCTCAGGTCTGATCGCAAGAGGCAGACATCAGACGAGAAATCAAAATCAAGATAGATCCAGATCCAAGTCGAAGAATAGAGATAAAGTCTGCAATTATTGCAAGAAGAAGAGTCATATCAAAGCAGAGTGTTACAAATTACATAATAAGAATAAAAGGATTAACAATGGCAACGAGAAGGGAAATCAGAAGGCTGAAGTTGCAGATGCCGGTGTAGCAGAAAGTGAGAATGAAGATGTCCTGTTGGTAACGACATCAAATAAATCCAGATCATCAAGTGAATGGATTCTTGATTCTGGATGCTCATACCATATGTGTCCCAATCGAGATTGGTTCTCCATGTACAAATCTGTTGAAGATGGAGTCGTTCTTATGGGTAACAATGCTGCCTGTAAGACTATTGGTATTGGATCCATCCAGATTAAGATGCATGGTGGGATTATTAGGACATTATCAAAAGTCAGACGTGTTCCTGATCCGAAGAAGAATCTTATCTTTCTCGGTGTCTTAGACTCAAATGGTTGCAAAGTTGTTATTGAGTCTAATGGAATGAAAATTTCCCGTGGTGCTCTTGTGTTGATGAAAGGTCTCAAAATCAGTAGTTTGTATGTTCTCCAAGGTTCGACGGTGATAGGTTCAGCAGCATTCTCATCTATCTCAGAGGAAGATTGCACAAAGTTATGGCACATGTGTTTGGGCCATATGAGTGAGAAGGGCATGCAAGTTCTCAGTAACAGAGGTTTTCTTCCTGGTGCAAAAGTTGGAAAGTTAGAGCTGTGTGAGCATTGTATCTTTGGAAAGCAAAAGAGAGTTAGTTTCGACTCAGCCATTCATAAGACGAAGGGAACCCTTGATTATATCCATTCAGATTTATGGGTCCTTCTCAGGTTCCTTCGAAAGGAGGAAATAGGTATTTGCTGACATTTATTGATGATTTTTTTAGAAAAGTTTGGGTCTATTTTCTAAAGCATAAAGATGATGTATTCGAAACATTCAAGTTATGGAAGACTTTGCTAGAGAAGCAATCTGAAAAAGTTGTGAAGAGGCTGAGGACTGATAATGGACTAGAATTCTATAATTCTAAATTCAATGAATTCTGTGACAAAGAAGGTATTGCAAGGCATCACACAGTTGTGAGAACTCCATAGCAGAATGGAGTCACAGAAAGAATGAACAGAACTCTAATAGAAAGAGCACGATGCATGATGTCAAATGCAGGACTTGGCAAGAAGTTTTGGGCAGAGGCTATTAACATGGCATGTCACTTAGTGAATCGGTCTCCTCACCGATCCTTAGACTTAAAAATTCCTGAAGAAATGTGGTCAGGTAATTCTCCTAATTACTCACATTTAAGAGTTTTCGATTGTCCTGCATATGCACATGTTAATGATGAAAAGCTTGAACCTAGAGCTAGGAAGTGCATATTTCTTGGTTATAAATCTGGTGTTAAAGGTTATAGATTATGGTGTCCTGAAATTAAGAAATTTATTATCAGTAGAGATGTTACTTTTGATGAATCTGTGATGCTTTACTCGAGAAAAGATTTGTCTATTATTGGTGATACAGAAAAGCAGAAAACTTTGGAGAAGGTGGAGTTAGAACTGTCAAGTTCTTCTGATGAAAAGAATGATACTCCTGATGCTCCTGAAGTTCATACATCACCTCAAGTTCAGCAGCAATACATGTTAGCTCGTGATAGACCGATGAGAGAAATAAAAGCACCTTAAAGGCTCGAATTTGAAGAATTGATCGCTTATGCATTAAGTATTGCTGAAGATATTGAGTTATCTGATCCTTCCTCCTATTTTGAAGCTATTCGAAGTCCTGATTGTAATAAGTGGTTAATAGCAATGCAGGATGAGATGGAATCTCTATAGAAGAATGGCACTTGGGATCTTGTAAAATAACCCGTGAATAAGAAGATTGTTGGCTGCAAATGGGTGTTCAAGAAGAAAGAAGGAATCAATAATGAAGAGACAAAATACAAAGCAAGATTGGTGGCAAAAGGGTACAGTCAAATGGAGGGTGTTGATTTTCATGATGTGTTCTCTCCAGTTGTGAAACATACCTCTATTCGTACTTTGCTTGCTATTGTTGCTTTGCAGAATCTTGAACTTGAGCAATTAGATGTTAAGATTGCATTCTTACATGGCGATCTAGAAGAAGATATATATATGGAGCAGCCAGAGGATTTTCATGTTGAAGGTAGAGAAGATCAAGTTTGCCATCTGAAGAAATCCTTGTATGGACTTAAACAATCCTTTCGGCAGTGGTATAAAAGGTTTGATTCATTCATGTTGAGTATTAGTTTTGCTAGAAGCAAATATGATAGTTATGTTTATTTGAATCAACTTGTCGATGGTTCATTCATCTATTTGTTGCTCTATGTTGATGATATGTTAATTGCAGTGAAAGATATATCTGAAATTAATATTTTGAAAAATAAGTTAAGTTCTGAATTTGAGATGAAGGATCTTGGAGCAGCAAAGAAAATTTTGGGAATGGAAATTTCTAGAGATAGAAGTTCAGAAAGATTATTTCTGTCTCAATAGAAATATATTGAAAAAGTCTTAGAGCATTTTGGAATGCAGAATGCTAAGACTGTCAGTACACCGATTGCAGCACACTTTAAACTCTCAGCTTCATGTTCACCTCAATCTGATGAAGACAAAAGGTATATGTCAAAAGTTCCTTACTGTAGTGCAGTTGGTAGCATTTTGTATGCAATGGTTTGCACTCGTCCAGATATATCTCATGCTGTCAGTGTTGTTAGTAGATATATGTCTAATCCAGGAAAGAAGCACTGGGAAGCTGTTAAGTGGATACTGAGATATTTAAGAGGTACTTCTGATGTATGCTTGGAATTTGGTAAAAATTCAGCTGGACTGGTTGGCTATATTGATTCAGATTTTACAGGAGATTTTGATAGAAGAAGGTCCCTAACTGATTATGTCTTTACTATTACTGATTGTGCTGTGAGTTGGAAAGCTATTTTGCAGGATACAGTAGCATTATCCACTACTGAAGCTGAATACATGGCCATCACTGAAGCTGTGAAAGAAGCTATCTGGTTGAGAGGATTAGTTGGAGAGCTCACTATGAAAGAGGAAGCTACTGTCATATATTGTGATAGTCAGAGTGCAATACATCTTACAAAAGATCAAATGCATCATGAAAGAACAAAGCATATAGATGTGAGATAACATTTTGTTCGAGATATTGTGGAAAAGCAAGATGTTCAAGTTCAGAAGATTAGCACACATGACAATCCAGCAGATATGATGACAAAGAGCTTACCTGTTGCCAAGTTCGACTATTGTTCAGACTTGGCGGGCGTTACGCAAAGATCAAGTTAGGCCCTCGTGGGCCATTTGGCAAAGGAGAGCATGTTTGAGCATTTTATTTTTTTGAGAGTTTTGTGAAATTAAAGCCAAGGTGGAGATTTGTTGATGTGCCTTGAATTATGTACCATGTACCCAAAATTATGAAAAAAAAATGAAAAAAAGGAGGAAGAATGAGAATCTGTGGCGGAAGCGGAGGGCTTGGGCCGTTATATGAGAGTTAGGGTTTTATATGATGTACATTCTCTTTTGACTCATAGAATAAATTTCTGGTGGCGGCCTCCTTTGCCCGTGGATGTTTCTCTCTTGTTCACATTGATCAAGAGAGTTTTACCACGTTAAATTTCCGTGTTCATCTTCTCTTTCTTTCGTTGTTTTGATTATTCATCGATTCTCGGTGTTCTATTCGCAACACTCTCTTTCGATTACTTGGATCGACCAAAGTCGTAGGAAGCAAAGGCGGCTCCGAATCATCTTTAGGTTCCTAACAATCATTAACAATCACGTGAATAGAAACTTATCAAATTGGTGGTTCAAGTTAATGTCATATTCTTTTTGTCGACAGATTGGATGTCCGAAAGGTCGAGTAGTCGTCCATTTGAGATTCATTCATCGTCCGAAAGAAGATCGGACGTTCATTTTGTCTATAATCATCAGTCAATCGAAAATGGTGAGGTCGTCTGTTCTGAGTTCATCCATCGTCCATCCCAAGGCCATATACGATCGGTCTATCAAAAGAGATTCAATCATCCATTATAACATGAGGAGGTTCTCAAACTTTCAATCGAGAGTTTCGATCGGTCATCCGCTGCCCAGTTCTATTTTCCTTAGTCGATTGGAGATATCTGTTGACTGTCAGAAGATTTTCCTACGCGATAATCCAGTCGTTCGAAAATATTTCAAAGTTTCATTTTGATTCATATCGATCATCATTATCGAGTCTCGACATTTTTCAGTTCGATCATCCGAAAGAGTTTCAAACTTCTGTTCTGGTTCATATCGATCGCCCGATCGATTTTCGAACTTTCATTCTGATCCATATTGGTCGTTCGATATAGTAGTTGCTATACTTCTGTTGAGGCGAATCGGGCGCCCGAAATGGATTGGGTCGTCAATTGCAAATCGGCAGAGCCACAAGTCATCAAAAAAATCCTTAACTTTTCAAACAATTTTTCACGCAAAACATAAATCTAACGCTAGCTAACATGTTCTATCTTATAGTACAATTCAGAGGAGCATCCTTAGCATAAACATCATTCTATATATTTATAAGCAAATTATCTCATTCATAACTAAGTCACATCACGGCATTCTAATAATTAATCTCTTAACATTAAAGTCTTTGTCTTTGGTAGGCCTCCACGTAGATCATGTTATATCATTTTTGTTTACAAACAGCAACTAAATACTCATGTTTCCGATACATGGATCTTACCTCCAGCATGAGCCATAGCAAGTATCACATTGGCAATATACAAATATGTACATAAACCTCTTAAAAAGAAGACAATCTTATCTCCATTTTCTCATGACTTATGTATATCTATGTTGTACAACACACTTGCAAATCTTTATCCATTAAGTGAGGATATATTAATCAAATAGGTATAAGGAAACAATGATCCATATAATCACAAAAAGATTTGGAGACCTACATGTTATTCATGTATTGCATAAAAGAGCTCAGCATATGGGCGTTCCAGACATTCATAAATAAAAACGAAAATAATAAGGTACAAGTAAGGACATAATTAACCTATCATAATCCTCACATCTTCAACACTAAATCAGATCATTTTAACTATGCAACACCTAATGTCAAGGGTATTGAACCCGGAACAACATAATAAGACTGAAGACATCAAGTCAATGCTCACGATCATCAGATCAGTGAAGACATCAAGTCAATGCTCACGATCATCAGATCGGTGAGGACTTGTGAACATTTTTGTTGTGCAGTTCGTGAGAACACGATGAGAGTGATTATGCATTATGTAAGTGGAGTAGCACCCAACCCAACAATTTTGAGTGTGGCCAGCAATAATCGTCAGAGAAAAAAATAGAGTTGATTTAATTATTGGCATGGTCTCTAAAATCAAATTAAACATCCACGGGTGATCCAGACATACTCTCGTGCTCATTCCATCATGAATTTTAATCTCAAACTAGTCTTAAAACATTCAAATCATTCAGGAAACTGTCCTATAATCTAGATCCAAAAAACACACCTTTTCGCACGTTTGATTCTTCGAAGCCTCACTCCCTAGTAGTTCCTTATCCGCCTCTGCGTCTTCTTCTTCATCTGGACCTCCTACAAAAGTTGCTGGCCGAGCAAAAATGGTGGAGGTAGAACACACCAAAGGGGAAAACTAATTGAGGGGAATTCCAAAAGAAAATAAATGAGACTTAAAGGACATAATGGTGGAGGTTTTGGTACATTAATTGCTTAATGAACATGGTGGAGGTAAGTTACAAATCCTCAAAATTTATTAGGGTATCATGGAGGAGAAAACAAATCGAAACTGACCCCTCTTCATTCTTTTCTATTGCACGAAATATTTTCGATCGTCCGATCGACCGTCAATTGAGTTGTTGTCTTCATGGTGACAACGGGTGCCCGCTCTAGTCTTGGACATCCAAAAGTCCGATGTCAAAAATTTAGAAAGTTTTAAATCCTTTTGAATTTTTGGGGAGTTACAATTGATGTAAATATGTAAGTTGTACTTGTGATAAACAGATTGCTCAATTTTAATTTTTGTTGATGATGTATGTAAAATATAACATATAATTAGCCATGCATTTAATTATTTTTGGATTCATTTTTATATGACATGCATAATTTTTTGACCTTATTTGCCTTAATTTTATGTTTTATTGCAAAAAAACTTATTTACTCGTATTTGGAGGAGTTGCGGATAGTTTTAAAAGCTAATCAAAGTCTACTCTAAATTTTTGTTAGTTTAACATAAAAAAGACTTTCAATCAAGCTAAAACTTTATTAAAACTTTTGGGACACCTGAAGGCTATAAATAGAGATGTTAAGAAACGAAAAAAAGGAGTGCTTGAGGTGCTTGAGTCATGGGAACCGTGCTACATTGTAGAGAATGAATTTTAGAGTTTTTCATTGTTTGTTCGGGAGAAACTGCGTAGCAACTCAACGTGTGTACTTTGTTGCAATCTATAGATAATCGAAGGCGTCAGATTTCATTATTTGTACGTTTTATGTAATAGAGATTTGTATTGTTTACGAGAAAACTTTATGAACTCGATTGTTAGATTTGAATTAATATAGTTATTTTGATTTCTTTTTATTATGATTATTGCGCTTAATGTTTTTTACTGAGATTATTATATTCCGAAATAAGATACAAATCAGGTGTGGTGTGGCTAATTTTAGAATTTGATAATTCCCATAATCAATTTTTAATTTAAAGTTTAAACAATCATATCACGAAACTAGTAATTCATTGTTTCTTAATATTTTACTTCATTGAAAATTAACTTATCGTTTGTGGTCTTACATTTTGTGAGAATTAATATAGTTTGACTTACTAAATATAGATGTCATTAATTTGAGTAATCCTAATCTGTATTAAGAACTGAATTCGTTTATCATTGTTATAATTAAATCATCATTATTCATGCTAGTTAATCCTTATCTTTAATCATCCACCATCTTTAGACTCAACACTTATTTATTTTATTTTTTGTTATTTTATTTTTTACACATTTATTTTCTATCTTCACATCACATCTATACTTTCTTCTTCTAATAAATTATTGAAATATATCATATTTAACTAATTCTTCATGAGTTCAACGTTCTATTCTCTATTTTATTACTTGATAAGATTATTACATTTTGTAGCAATTATATTTTTACAAATTTATTGCTATCTATATAAAGTTCTACCTAAGTGAGACAAAGATGATTGCTTAATCGATGACGCCAACTTTGTTGGCAAAGTCCATGGCTAGCCAAACCGTAGAAACCACCAAATATTCAATAGTTTTTCTTTCCTTGTCTTCATATATTTTTTGTTGGACCTCCTCATCTAGCCTAGATACTATATCATAACAAGTATGTTCTAGCTTAATAGCATGTTTTTTTCTTAAAACAAAAGCAATTTTTTTCTTTTCCCGTAATTAACAATGTACTTTGTAGTGGAAGGAACTTTGAAGGATGTGGACACAAAACGAAAGACATTTCTTTGAAATATTTTTGTGAGGCAAAAATAAAAGTGACATATACATCCACCCGATCGAAGGAAAAACAAAACATTTCAAATCATATGTCATTATATATAAGCGGCCCATGCAAAGGACATGCGTGCCACTAAATAATGAAATGGACTCCTCCGTCTTTGCATGGCTGCTATGGCTGTCGTTCTCCGTCTCTCTCCTCGGCTTCCTCCTGCAAGTCGAGAGAAGGCTATCAAGACTGCCGCCGGGGCCGTGGCCACTTCCGATCATCGGAAATTTGCTCGAGCTCGGCCAGAATCCGCACCATTCACTCACTCGCCTCGCCAAGCTCCATGGCCCGTCATGACCCTGCGCCTAGGCATGGAGACGACGGTCGTCGTCTCCTCCGTAGAGGCAGCAATAGAAGCTCTCCAGAAGAAGGACGCGGTGTTCTCACATCGCTTTCCTCCGGCCGTGGTCCACGCCTGCAACCATCACAGGACGTCCATGGGGTGGCTGCCGCCGTCGCAGCAATGGCGGAAACTCCGCAGGTTATCCAATACCCAGCTATTCTCGCCACAACGGCTGGACGCGCAGGAGCCTCTCCTCCGCCAGAAGCTGCGGGAGCTCGTGCGCTACGTCGTCGGCAGATCCTCCGAGGGTCGGCCCGTCGAGGTCCGCGTAGCGGTGTTCGCCACGACGCTCAACTTCATTTCTTGCGCCACCTTTTCGGTCGACTTCGTCGACCTCAACCTCGAGTCGACTCAGGAGTTCAGGGAAGTTTTGATGCAAATAATGATTGAAATGGGAACGCCGAACGTCTCGGATTTCTTCCCATTTCTCGCAAGATTTGATCTCCAAGGCATACGTGGTCGGATGGAACACCTGTACAAGAAGATGCACGCCTTCTTCGACAAGCAGATCGACAGGCGGCTGCGTAGCATAGAAAACGAGGCTTCCCCAGGTAGTAATGATTTCCTGGACACGATCTCCAAATCCAGGCACAAGATGATGGTTCTAATTACCTGGATAGAGACACAATAAGATCCATGCTTGTGGTAGATCAATCTATACCAGAAATATATATATATATATCAAAATTTCTATGCAAGCCTAATTAGTCTAAAGAATCATCCTTTTGTCAGGACTTGTTTATAGCAGGGAGCGACACGAGCTCTATCACAGTGGAATGGGCGATGGCGGAGATGCTTCGGAACAGCGAGGTCATGGCGACGGTCCGGGAAGAGATTACTCGCGTGATTAACCCAGCAAAAGAAGTCGAGTGGTCCGACATTGACAAACTTCCTTATCTCAAAGCTGTTGTAAAGGAGACCCTGCGACTCCACCCGCCGGCGCCATTCCTCGTGCCTCATAAAGCCGGAACCGCCGCTGAGCTCTACGGCTACAAGATACCCGAGGGCACCCGCGTGCTCTTCAACGTCTGGGCCATTGGACGAGACGGAGAAATTTGGAGGGACGCAGACGAGTTCTCGCCGGAAAGGTTCCTCGCGGGGAAGGACATCGACTTCCGCGGCCGAGCTTCACCTGACGCTCGCTACGCTGCTCCAAAAGTTTGAGTGGAAGCTGTCGGAGGGAATGATTCCGGCTGATGTAGACGACAACAACAACAACAAAGTCTTATCTCACTAGGTGAGGTCGGCTACATGGATCATACGACGCCATTCCGCTCTATTAGTAACCAAACCTTTCGGTATATTATTCACCAATAGATCTTGCTCTATTAGTTCGTCAAGTGTCCGCCTTGGCCTCCCTCTCCCTTTTTTAATCGGACTTCAGATTATTTGATCTACTCTTCTTACTGGCGCATCTAATGGTCTTCTCTGAACATGACCAAACCATCTCAAGCGATTCTCTACCATTTTCTCACTAATAGGAG
Source organism: Pontederia crassipes (assembly GCA_030549335.1). Classification (NCBI taxonomy): domain Eukaryota; kingdom Viridiplantae; phylum Streptophyta; class Magnoliopsida; order Commelinales; family Pontederiaceae; genus Pontederia; species Pontederia crassipes. The sequence continues at coordinate 6,907,744 of CM060188.1, read as the reverse complement.
CCACTCCGACTCGTTCACGTATATGGTCATTCCTAATCTTATCTAATCTTGTATGACCACACATCCATCTCAACATCCTCATTTCGGCTACCCCCACTTTATGTTCATGTTGTCCCTTCATAGCCCAACATTCACTACCATATAACACTGCTGGCCTTATAGCAGTACGATAGAATTTTCCTTTAACTTTATTGGGTACTTTTCTATCACAAAGAATTCCAGTGGCTTTTCTCCACTTACACCAATCAGCTTGAATTCTATGATTAACATCATCATCAATCTCACCATCTTGTCTTACAATTGATCCTAAATATTTAAACTTTGTCACTTGAGGAATTATATCCTCCCCTAATCTAACTTTCAAATCGTCTCTAAGTTGTTTATTTGTGAAATTGCTATGCATATATTCTGTTTTATTCCTACTTAAACGAAAACCCTTTGACTCCAACGTATTTCTCCATATTTCCAATTTTGTATTAATCTCTTCTCTTGAATCCGCTAAAAGTACTATATCATCCGCAAATAGTATGCACTTAGGTACCTCCTCTGTGATACTTTCGATTATAGCATCGATAACTAAGTTAAATAGATACGGGCTTAAAGCTGATCCTTGATGTAGGTCAATTCCTATAGAAAATTCAGTTGTCTCACCTCCGGGTGTCCTAACCCTAGTCAATGCCCCATCGTACATATCTTGTATTACCTTAATGTAGGCAACATTCACCCTCTTCTTTTGCAAGACTTTCCAAAGTACATCCCTTGGTACCCGATCATACGTCTTCTCTAAGTCAATGAAAGCCATATGTAAGTCTCTTCTCCTACTTCGATACTTCTCCATCATCCCCCTTAGTAAATAAATCGTCTCTGTAGTGGATCTTCCTGACATGAACCCAAATTGTCTCTTAGAAATACTAGTCTTCATTCTCAATCTATGCTCAATCACTTTTTCCCATAATTTCATAGTGTGACTCATAAGTTTAATCCCTCTATAATTTGCACAATTCTGAATATCCCCTTTATTTTTGTAAATAGGAACTAATGTACTTAATCTCCAATCATCAGGCATCTTTTTCGACCGTAAAATCTCATTAAATAGTTTACATAACCACAACACACATTTTTCTCTTAAACATTTCCAAACTTCAATCGGTATACCATCCGGTCCAACGGCTTTACCATTCTCCATTTTCTTAAGAGCTTCGTTAACCTCCGAAACTCTAATTCTACGATAAAATGACTTATTAAGCTCACATTCGCTAACTGTCAAGTCCTCCAAATCACAACGGGAACCTTCACATCCATCATTAAATAGCTTATAGAAATACTCTTCCCATCTGTTCTTAATATCTCCTTCAGTAACTAAAACCTTGCCAACTTCATTTTTTATGCATCTTACTTGATCCAAATCTCTCAACTCCTTCTCTTTATTCATTGCAATCTTGTAAATCCTTTGTTCACCAGCCTTTGTCCCTAACTCCTTATAAAACCCCTCATATGCTTTAGCACGAGCATCACTAACTGCCTTTTTAGCTTCCCTTTTCACCAAACGATACTTTTCCCAATTGTCAAAACTATTGTCCAAGTGTATCGCCTTGAAACAATTCTTCTTATTACGCACCTTTTCTTGGACCTCCTCATTCCACCACCAAGTCTCCTTATCTCGTGGTCCAAAACCTTTTGATTCTCCTAAAATGACTTTAGCAACAATTTCAACCTTTTTGCCACATTCTTCCACATGATACTAGCATCTCCTTTTAACTCCCACACACTTTCCTCTAATAACTTACTTCTAAAAGTCTCTCGCTTCTCCCCTTTTAACTGCCACCACTTGATCTTTCGATCAAAAACTGTTCGGGATTTTGGTTTTATATATTTTATTTGCATATCAAGAACTAACAATCTATGTTGTGTAGTCACCCCATGCCCAGGAATTACTTTGCAATTAGTACAACGTCTTTTATCAGTATTTCTTGTCAAGAAAAAATCGATTTGAGACCTATGAGTTTCACTTTTGTATGTGATTAAATGTTCCTCTCTCTTCCTAAAACAAGTGTTGATAATCTTAAGGTCGTATGCTAAAGAAAAATCAATAATAGTTTGTCCTTCCTCATTCAACTCCCCAAAACCAAAACCACCATGAACCCTTGCATGTGGTCCTGCCTCTTTACCAACATGTCCATTAAGGTCTCCCCCAATATAAACTTTTTCGGTTATTGGTATACTTTCAATCAAACCCTCCATATCTGCCCAAAACTTCTCCTTGAGATGTGATTCTGCTCCTACTTGGGGTGCATATGCACTAATAATGTTCATAGTCTTCTTTCCAACAATTACTTTCACAGATATGATTCGATCATCAATCCTTTTAACTTCCACAACATTCTTCCTCCATTCTGCATCCACGATAATACCAACACCATTCCTTCCATTTACCTTACCTGTGTACCAAAGTTTGGAACCATTTAACCTAATCTCTTTACTTCCCTCTCCTACCCATCTAGTTTCTTGCAAGCATAAGATACTAATCTTACATTGATCCATTACTTGTGCCACCTCGAGGCGCTTCCCATTTAATGTCCCAATGTTCCAAGAACCTAATCTGACCTTAGTCTCATGAACTAGCTTCTTTAACCGCCTCCGTCTATTAGAGTGCGGTAGCCCTTGCTCATTTAACACTGCATTCAGGCGAGGATGCAGCGGCTCTTGCTCTCTTATCACTGTACCCGAGCTGTACAGCGCGTTACTTACGGGTAACGACCTAGCATTAACATAATATATTCGTTGATCCATGTTCATAAAATTCGACATGATTTTATGTTGGCTGTCGGGGCCTAACACAACCCTCCTCCTTTATCCGAGCTTGGGATCGGCTATAAAATATAAGCGGAGTTTCCGGCTGATGTAGACATGAGTGAGAAATATGGGTTCACTGTTTCCATGGCGACTGCGTTGAAAGCTTACGCCTTTCCGGTTCCGAGGACCACTACATGAATTATTCTATATATTAATAATTAATTAACATGAAAGGCTAAATCTATAAACTGTATTTTTTAGCCTATCGTTTTCGTGCATGCGACTGTGTGTGACATTTAATAAAATTTTCCGTCTTTTTTACTTGTTAATATTAAAAGATAATTTAGTATTTATCCCCTTGAATAATGTTTCTTTTCGTCATCATTATACATATTTTATTTTAACATTTTTGTATACCTCTAATAGTTAACATAATTAATGGTTCGAATTAATTTGTGGCCATGTTCGATTGTAAATTGTGGGGTTGAGTTAAAAGAGATTACAAATGATTCAATATGAACCAATTTGATTATATTTTTTAATGGATCGAGTCGTTTTTTTTTTATCGTCAAAGTCAATCTAGGTCACTAGAATCGACTCCCATTGTCAATAAATATTGCGATTCTATAGTGTATTCAATAGGGGCAAACATGAACCCTAGTGTGTTCAAAGGCGCCCAAAAAAACATTGAAAAAGAAGTAGAGATTTGTTTTAGTGATAGTTTTTGTGATGAATTAATTATATATTTTAAATAAGTCAATTTGATGAGAATTCTGATGGGATATGGGGTAAATTTTGATTAATTAGATATTTTAATTATGTTAAACTTGATTGGAATTCTGGTGTCTGTCTGTGTGTGTACTATAATTAATTAATTTAGATGTCATACTATTTTTATTGATTCTAACATTTATTAATGTTTATATTTTATGTTGAATAATTATTAAATAGATGAAAAGTGGATAGTACGTATTTAAGTTAAATTTTGGTTATTTATTTAACAATGTCTAACATTTAGGGTAACAGAAATAAAAAAGTTAGATTACAAATAACTTAATTTTGTGTAATATCCAAAATTGAATTACATATTATCTGTCAACTTATGTCATTTTATATAATAATTCATTCATTACATTTATAAAATACTTGTGTATTTAATTATTTTATTGAATATGTAAATCTTAGCCTCTGTCTTCTGATCATTAATCCCTAATCAACTCGCTATTTATTCATCAAATTGTTATCTGTTGTTCACTCGATAAGTTTTTCAAACATAGTCAAACTTTGAAAAAAAATGAACCTGCTTAGAAAAAAAAGTATTAGGATTTCCGCACGGAAGAAATTATGCAGCGAAGAACGAACTGAGAATTTAAGACGACACGGAGTTTTATTTGATGAAAAACATAAGAGAATTATAAATCAGATAATTTTCTATTCGGACTCTAAGAAATTTATATAGGTACTTCCTTTACATATTATAGAAATTTCATATTGATTGAGACTCTGAATTATTCCTTCAAAATTAAAACATCTATCTCATGATAAAAAAATAAATTAATTCTGAATCATATACAGAATATCTCATAAATTTCAAACAATTCCTAGTAGAGGTAGAATTTAAGACATTATTAACAAAAAGAATATTAACTTCTTTATAGATCGGGGAATAAATGTTTTCCTAGGTTCTCCAAACTTTTGTGACATGATGAAAATATTTGGGTCGAGCATTTGGACGAAAGTTCTAAATAATTAGAACTTAGGAATCTTCTTGCGAGGAGGGAGGAAGAGGACACAAAATTTTGACTTCGGCCGAAAACTTTCACGCGAGAACTTTCACGAATATTGGCCATTGATTAGAACTTCATGTTTAGTTGAACTATGCTTATTTTTCTCGACCGAAGTTTCAATCCACACGCTGCCTATTTGATTTCAAGCGTAAAATTAAAATAAATACTATGCAACTTTGAGAATTATTTTAAAAAAAATGGAAAATAAGTTATTCTTGCTTTAGCATATTAATCAATATTGGTTATTGCCTAAAAATCAGAATCAGTTGGATAATTTGAGCAATTGGCTTGCTCCAGCTTGACCAAACGAGGTTCCAATTGAATAGGTTTTAGAAATTGTTTACTCTCAAATCCGAGACAATCAAGCCGACATAAATGTATATGTACACTTAATTGTCAGAAAAGATCTAAAAAATAATAATCTTATGTCCAAAAATTCTTCTGTCACACGTCAAGTTTAGCAGCCTAAAATAATTTTGTCAAAACTTTCAACTCCAAAAGTTAAAAGAATAATTCCAACATGAACTGAGGGTATCGGATTATACCCAATATCATGAAAATTATAAAAGAGTAAATATCTTTAATTGTTAAACAAAATGACACTTAGGCACTATTTCGCACCTACAAAAACTAGAGTATTAAGTTGCGAATAATATTTTGGTCGAGTAAAAACGCAATTGTGAGTTTTAAACTAATCAAAATCAAAACAATTCTATTGCCTCATGGGCGCGTACTATTTATTTATTTATTTATTTATTTATTTCATTTTCGTATAGATATGGTTCATTTGGCAAAGTCACTAAATCGGACGGGCGCTGATGGAGAAACTAAAAATCATCCATGAACCGGTTAAATTTTCGCGTGAACCGGTTTCGCACGTGAACCGGTTATCGGCCGAGAATAAAACGATGGTTGCAGTAAAAAATTTCGCCCTTTACCCTCATTTTCACCATTCTTTCTCCCTCTTTCTCCCCTTCTTGCGCGACGACAACTGGCCGCGACCATGAGTTCGATGACGACGTTCGCCGCCGACCAGATCCGTGCCACCACGACCGTTGGCCGACCAGATTTGGTCCACCACGACCGCCGGCGAATAGATTTGCATGACTTCGATCAGATCCATACGAGATCCGTCGATCTTCGACCGTCGGCCGACTAGATCCACGCGACTTCGACCAGATCCACCGAACTTCGACCACCGACTAGATCTACGACCTAAGGTACTTTCCCCATTATGTCCTCTATACCTTTGCCGGTTTTTATCTCGGGCTGACCTTTGTCTTTGCCGACAGATCCGCCACCGGCCGCCTTGCCCACTCACACGACAACGCCCGCATGCCGCCGCCCTTCGTCACACGCCGCCGCCCTTCGTCGCACGCCCCCGCCCTTCATCGCACGCACGCCATCGCCCTTCGTCGCAGGCACGCCCTCGCTGACCGCCGCCGCCGCCTAACCGCTATCTCACGCACGCACGCCGCCGCCCGCCGCCGCTTAACCGATATCTCACACACGCACGCCCCCGCCACCGCCCTTCATCGCACGCCGTAGCACGCACGCCCCCGCCACCGCCCTTCATCACACGTCGCCGCCCACACGCCGCCGCATGCCGCCGGCCACCCTGCCGCGCTCGCACGACAACGTCCGCACGCACGCCGACCCCACCCGCACCCCGGCCGCACCCTGCCCTTCCGCAAACGCACGACCCCGATCGCACTCTGCCCCCGCACGCCCTGCCGTTCTCGCACGCCCCCGCCACGCCCTCACGGTATCTTTCGAAGTCACATCTATATGAAACTATGTTTATCGTAAATTGTACTTATTTGTTTCATGTTACTTCATCGTGTTCATGTATGCATGCATGTCTTATTGTTTCACAGGTCAGCCATGTCATCTTCTACCTCTTTCATATCATGTCAATTAGATATTCCTTTTTGTGCATGTGGTGATAAGGCAATATTACAAACTTTATGGACAAATAATAAACCTGGGAGACAATTTTGGGGGTGCTCTCATTATCGGGTAAACATTTCCATTGCCAATAAGTAATGTATTTTGGTCTTCATTTCTGTTTCATCGTCTGATGTTCATTTTGTATATAATGTTCTTACAGGGTAAGCCCCCACACGAAGATTGTAAATTTTTTTGAGTGATTTGATCCAACTATGGATGACTGGCATAAGAATATTTTAAGAAGCTTGCTAAAGGACGATGAAAAAGTTCAAAGACGAAGATCGGATAAATATAAGAATATTTTAATAGGATTGCTCAATAAAATTATCGCCTATGAAGATGTTGTAAAGAGAGATAAAATTATGTATTTACTTCTTGGAATGATAATATCATTTGTATTAGTTAAGGGATGCATCAAGCTTAACAATTGCTATGGCTTAAATACATAAGTGTCCTGGGAAAAAAGATTTAAAAAACTTAGAAAGGCGAAAGGGCTTGATTTCATAAAAAATGGCCGATCCTTCACTATCGATTACCCCCCTACCATCTGGCAACAAATCTGGTGTGGAGGCCGAAACACCCTAGCTTGTTCCGGCAGCGCGAGCATGAGTTCATAGAACTTGTCTGTCTTCATGTTGGCGTCTGATGTGATCTCCAAGAGGGAGTCATCGATGAGCTTCTAGGTGGGTCCACGGCATTGTGATCCTTCTCCTCGCGGTTGAACTTCGTGGACAACCTCCGATCAAGTGTCGAGCTCCAGAACGCCAACGTTGCCATCGCACTTTCCGACGAAGGAAAGCTTCAAAGACAGTGACAACACCCTCTTCTTGGGCGAAAATCATCAGGATATCGCGATCCCCACGTGGATTCGGGGCTCATAGGATCGGGACGGGGGATCATATTTCTCTCGCATCAGGGATTCAAATTGGAGTCGAGGGCGGGGGTGGGGACGTAAGGACGGGGGAGTGTCCCTCGGCCTTAAGAGGGTTGGGTGCCACTGCTACTGGTGTGAGATGAGATAATGGGATATAGGGTGAAATTGAAATGTTCATATTTAAATAATAAATTATCAAAAATCATAATTGAAGAACGAAAGTTTGATTTATGAAAAAATTATTTATACTCTTTGTGACATATAAATTATTTATAATATTTAATGACTTACAAAATTTTTTTATCATTTATTTTATTTCTCTCTATTTATTTATTGTTCCTCCTATTTTCCTATTTTTATTTGCTTTATTTTTATCATAAATATTTTATTCATCTACATTTAAAAGTAAAAAATATATATAATATTTATAAAAATATTATATCAATGTAATATTAATATAATAGATAAAATGAAAATGATAGATAAATATAAACCAAAATTGTTTTACCAGCGGAAAGAAAAGTTATTGGTGGAATGGGAAATGCTATATTTGAAGATAAATATAACTTAGTTACGCTATTTCATCGTCTTAATTAAAATAAAAAATATATCTAAATAAAATTTAAGTAATTTATATCTTTCCATCTCTCCATGCAACACCCTTCTAGCTAGGGCAGAGCAAATCCGGGACCGGGTCCGAGTCTAGGCGGACCCGATCCTGACCCGGCGGCTGGATCGTGACGCCTGGCGACCGTATCAGGCATCTGGTAGCCGGATCGTGGCTCCTGGCGGCCGGATCGGCCGCCAGGCGCCGGATCCCGCGCCTGACGACCGAATCGGCCGCCAGGCATCGGATTCGGCACTTGGCGGCCGATCCGATTGTCAAGCGTCAGATCCGGCGCCTAGCGGCCGTCGGAGGCCGAGTAGAGAGAGAGAGGGGAGAGAGGTCGCAACCGTCAAGCCGTCGAAGTCATCGACTCGCCGCCGGCCCGCCGCTGCAGTGAGAGAGAAGGAGAGGGGTGAGAGAGAGGGAGAGGGCGAGAGAGGGAGAGAGAGAAAAGCAAACGTGAAATGAGGTGATGGAATGGGGGATTGAGCTTTTATATATTAATCATCCGGTTCGGGTCCGGATCGGTTATCCGGATTGCAAACCCGGTCCTGACCCGGTACCAGCGGATTTCTCATATATTAGACCCGGATCCGGCCCGGATTAGATCCGAGCCGGTTATTTTTCTGAATTGTCGGGTCGGGGCGGTCCGACCGTGCTCAGGCCTACTTCTAGCGGGGCATTTAAAAAACAAATATTGACAGCGAGCTGCGTGAGCTTTAACAAGGTCCGAAGGCCCAATGGTTAAATAAATGATCACGTGCCTGAGTTGTGGACCTGTTAATAGTTAGTGGTTCTACGGAGGCCCACAAACGGTCCATTATTTATTTAATATTTCATTTCGATTCGATTTGCGAGTAATGGTTTTATTAATTAAATTCAATTGATTAGATTCTGTGTATTAATAAAAATTTAGAATAAAAAATAAAATTAACCGATATGTTAAATAATATTTTTTTAGATCCATAAATTGTACATGCCTCTTAATATATTTTTGTACTCTTTTTCATATAACACACCTGCAATATATTTTATACTCAGCTATTATTGTTGTGTGAATAATATTATATGGAATGATGCTTTAGCCCAACCGAACTGAAAATTTTGAATCTAATGAATAATAGTTTTTTTAATCTGAATTTGAATAATTAACCTAATTTTCGTTAAGGGGCGCCGGCATATTGTATATGTCCATATATATATAGACATATAAAATGAAATGTCATGCACGGGACGTATTATTAACATGGAATCCTCCGATTTTGCATGGCTTCTATGGTTTTCATTCTTCGTCTCTCTCCTCTTCCTCCTGTTGGAAGTCGAGAGAAGACTATCGACGCTGCCCCGGGGCCACGGTCACTTCCGATCATCGAAAATTCGTTGGAGCTCGGCCAGAACCCGCACCGTTCCCTCGTGCGTCTCGTCAAGTTCCATGGCCCCGTCATGACCCTGCTCCTCGGCATAGAGATGATGGTTGTCGTTGTCACGGATGTTCTTTACAAACATCATTTCTGCATAATCATGCATTTAATAACATATTAAGTTAGTTTGGATGTTCATTTAGTGATATTTGTATATAGTAATTAATATTCCAATTAGAGCATAATGATTATTTAACTGTCGATAAATTTTATAAAAGTAATTACATAAGTTTATTAGAAATAAATTGTAAAATTTCTAAATATTATAATATTATGTTTAAATAGTATTAAGTAAGTTTAATTAGGATTAAAACATTTAATTATGATAAAAAAATGTGCTTGACCATCACTTAAGTTCTAAGCAGCTGAAGTAGACCGGTGAACAACTGCTTAGATGGATATTTTTTCAAACCTCCATATGACGTCCGAAAATTCTGAAAACAATATATAAACAACTTAACTCTATCCTTTGACGGACCAAAAATTTCCAGAGGAAGAATTCGAGCGAAACGTCCTGGGAAAAATCGACAACATAAGTTGTTCAAGGTGAGGTTTCGATCCGTAAATTATTCTTCTGATTGAGAGGATTTTTCATTCATGATTACTGCACCACAAATTATGAAATTTTGTATGCTTAATTCATTCGAAGTTAGATTTCCATGGCCTCTGAAATCACCTAAAAAAGAGTTTTATATAGGAAGTTATGTACTTAACTTTGTTGGTCACTCATCCTATCCCGAGTCTGATACATGTTCAACTTGTGAATTAGGGCACGGTTCAAATATAATGAATTAGGATTTGGAAATTGGATATGATTAATTAGGCATTCTGAGTTCGGCGAGAAGTAGAATCATCCTATTTGGACTTGTAGTTTGGGAGAAATGAATTTTTTTCATTTCATAATGATGCTTCTATCATATTCCAGGACATGGATAGATCACGACCATAATTAATTATTTTTGTTATAAGTTCATACAAGGAGTTAGATTCTACAATTTTTATTCCTACACGCTACTGAAGTCTAGATTCTAGAAAAATTAGGATCTTATCAAATGAATAAGTATTGTTAAAGATATAAATTAATCATTCAGTGACACACAGTCTGCGGACACAAACTCTAAGTCAGATTTTCTGGGAAGTTTTGAATTTCTCACTTGGACTTAATTAATTATATTTGGGGGATGGAAATCTTAGTACGTTTAATTTTTAATTTATCCAGAATTATAAGATTTGCCTTTGTGGTTAAGAAATTATGAATTATTCATTGATAAGTACTCAGTATGAAATCCTAAGACAACACCTAGTTAAACTTTAAAAAATTGAATAGTTGAGAGTGTGAGGTAGCATATGAACATAAACACCTGAAATTACACATTAGTATTAGAAGGAATTATATGCATTTTAAGGTGAATAAGTGTTCATGCATGCATTGCATATTGTTATTATTAGTAATTCAAAAATAAAATATCATAATTATTTGTAGAAAACCAACAAGCTACAAGTGGAAGGAGGAAAATCTAGTAACCTCTTTGAAAACATAAAGCACAAGGTGAGTGGGTAAATTTACAACATAGCAAAATATTATATGTTAGTTCTTTTATTTATAGTATTACTTCAAGCAAAAATTATTATTGTTATTATTGAATCATATCTTGAGCTATGAAGAGTATTTATGATATGTTTCAAGGAGTTCATATGAGATGGAGTAACATCTTATACAAAAATATTTTCAGGGAACAATGCTTGTGAAGTGAAAATAAGTTTTACTTGATAATGATATGAGATTATGACATGTGTATTTTGATATTTTTAAACTCCATGTGTTCATTAATCATGCTATTTGAAAAAGGTCTTTGGGATCGCATTCGATATACATGAAGCCTTTGTGACGTATATCGGGTGTATTTGCCCTTTGGGGGCTGCTCTGCGTGCACGTATTGACCTATGATATGCTCTGCGTATTTAAGAATCATGATTGGGTGGCACACAATCATGATTGGGATACATATTGACTCATGATATGCTCTGCGTATCCGAGAATCATGATTAGGTGGCACACAATCATGATTGGGATATGTATTAATCTATGATTTGCTCTACATATCTGATACTCTTGATTATGAAGCTCTGCGTAACTGTATGAAACATGATCATAGAGGGATACGTATTGATCCATGAGGAGTATGTGCAATGACACATGTGTGGAGTTTAACTGTGAATATGATGATATCTTGAATAATTTGTATTTATGTAAAAATTCATATGATTTGGAATGTTATGTGAAATGGGTTATGCTTTAAATGTTTTCTCATATAAAAGAAATATGATTATTTAAATGTCATATGCACTCGTATTTTTCCCCTATGTTGTACATTTATTTCACTAACTGAGCAAAGGATTGTTGCTCACATTACCCTTGTTGATTTTTTTTTCAGATGATTCTAAGTTCTCGAGTTGAGTTGACTCGAAGCTTGGTTTGATGCATATAGAAGAGGTCGAACCGTCGGAGCATTGATATTTTTCTTTCACTTTTATTTTCCCCTTCATTTTTATTTTTGAAACATGTATGTAATAGATAATCCTAGATGTTGTAATTAAATTTGTGAGAGATTTTTTGTAAGGTTGTATAAAACTTGATCCTGTGGAGTGTTATATGTGAGGTGGTTAGTGGAAAAAAATTATAATGGCAATATGTGAATGATATATCTTATAACTGTTTATTTGACCTTGATGAATATATATGCATCATTTGTATGTATTGACAAACGACATAAGATGAATAAGGGAGGATGTTTTACTGATTTTATTTATAGAATTGTTAAACATAATTAAGGAAGGTAATAGTTGGAATTAGAACTTAGTCACAGAGTGGGGTGTGACAATCGTCTCCTCTGCAGAAGCTGCAAGAGAGGCTCTCTAGAAGAAGGACGCAGTGTTCTCGCATCGCCCTCCTCCAGTCGTAGTCCGCGCCTGCAACCATTACAGGACCTCCATGGTGTGGCTGCCACCGGCACAATAGTGGCGCAATCTCTGCAGATTATCCAACACCCAGCTATTCATGTGTTATAAATAACCAAAAGGTGACAGCAATCGACAAGGTAGAAGAAGAGAAGACTAGAAGAAATATAAAGAAATCATCTTACTTGAAGGATTTTATTACAAAATGATATGTACATATCAGCAATATAGTTGATGTATGACATGTAATAATAATGTAACAGCATATAATTCTAGTGATTTCATATGACATCATATGACAATTTGAAAGGGAGGCATATAAATAGAATGAAGGCCGGGAAGAGACTCATCTCTGAGCCACTTTTACAATCCAACTTCTTGTTTGCTTGGAGCTGAAGGGTGCTCGAAATCCCTATCTTTTTGTGTATCTCCTCTTCTTTTCTTCCCTATTAGCTGTGCTTGTCAATAGGGACAAGATTCCTTGCATCTCCAACATTCAGCAACATTTAGAGAAGCAAAAGAGCAAAATATGTGAGATGTGGAAGTATCTAATACTCAAGAGAAGATCAAGGTGTTTGTACCATGCTGTGAAGTGAAGAAAGGAAGCAAAGGATCTTGACTGCTGTCAAGACGAGAGACATTTGAAGCTGCACAAGACACATCTACCTACAGGGACAGAGATAAGTAGCTAGGAGAAAGGATCTACAAATCAAAAGGAAAAAGAAAGAAGAACAAACCCTAGCCTTGCAAGACTGTTCACAACAAAGAGAAAAATAGGTCAGCACTTCACTCATTTTGCCTTTTATACTTATCGGTGGGTCTGTAAAGGGGGATCTGACAAGTTAGTGTGAGGATTGGATTGGTGGGCCTGGAGGCAGTGGGCTGGGCTACTGAAGATATAACATTGGTGCTTTTGTTGCTGTTTTTGTTGAATTTCTACAACTTCTGATATGGATTTCTACATTTCTTGATCAGCTTTGCACCTGATATACATCAGGAGAGATTCTTGGATTTCTGATCTCTAATTGAGTCTGAATTGTTATAATAATTCATAGAGCAATTCTAAAGAACAGTTGGTGTGCTTCATTTTTGTCTTGTTTTTTATGAGATTTCTAAGATGGCAGATGGTACAAGGTGGTCCATAATGGAGGATTCTATGAATAGACTTTAGACTTTGATGGAACAACAGTTTTCTTTTGTTAATGACAAATTTACTTCTGTAAATGAATCCATTGCAGCTCTTGGGATGAAATATAATGTTCTAAATGCAAGATTACAACATCCTAGACACAATAATGACAATGGAAACCATAATACTTCATTCCATTCCCCAAGCTCATCCAACTGAGGTCTTGACTCATCTATTCTATCCAAGAATATCAAATTAGAACTTCCCACGTTCTCTGGTTCTGACCCATTGGAATGGATATTCAAAGATGAACAATTCTTTGATTTCTACAATATAGTTAAGGAATCTAGAATTACAGTGATATCTTTTGCATTTGATGGAGTGGCCTTACAGTGGTACAGGTGGATGTATCAAAATAAGTAACTAAGTTCTTGAACAAACTTTGTTAGAGCTTTGGAAATCAGATTTGGTCCTTCAGAGTTTGAAGATTACCAAGGAGCTTTATCAAAATTAACCCAAACTGGTATTGTTATTGAATATCAGTCCAAATTTGAGGCTTTATCTAATAGGGTTAATGGCTTATCAGAAACATTTCTACTCTCTTGCTTCATTTCTGGATTGCAATCACAGATCAAAAGAGAATTGATGGCATTTCAATCCAAATCTCTGATGCAAGCAATTGGATTGGTTAAATTACAAGAAGAAAAATTAATGGATGCTACTATTATACCTAGACAATCACACTCTAGACCCCAATATTTTTCACCTCAGTTCTCAACAAAACCACTACAGTTTTCATGAACCAATTGTCAAATTGTTCCTAACACATATTCTGTACAAAGCTCTACTACAAATAATGCCCAAGGTTCTAATCAAGGAACCAGAACTGCACTTCCTATTAAAAGACTCACTCCCTCTAAAATGATGGACAGACGAGAGAAAGGTTTATGTTACAATTGCGATGAAAAATTTCATAAGGGGCACAAATGTAAACCTAAATTTTTGTTGCTAACAAGTTTGAAAGACCAACTTATTGAAGGAATTGATGAACTTGATGCTAAAGAATGTCAACAGGATTTATTGGAAATCAATTTACATGCCCTATCAGGAGTGCTTAAACCTCAAACTCTAAGAATGTGGGGTTTTGTGATAGGAATTCCAATCACGATATTAATAGATAGTGATTATACTCATAATTTCATAAGAGAAGCCACTATTTCAAAGTTATATCTGTCTATTACTCCTAGGCACTTTGAGGTAATGATTGAGAATGGAGATAAGTAACAATGCGCAGGATTATGTTCACAGGTGGAATTTCATATTCAGGGAATGGTTTTTCAGGATGATTTTCGTGTATTATCAATTGACGGGGATGATATGGTTTTAGGAGTTCAGTGGTTGCAGAAACTGGACCAGTTACAGTTGATTACTCTACTCTCACAATGTCTTTTGCATGGCAGAGTCAAAATATTTGTTTGAGAGGTCAAAATAAATTGAATATTGATTTAGTATCACATCATCAATTGAGAAGATTAATTCAACTACAAGATATTATGTTCTACTTTTAGTTGACTGTTACACAAGAAAGTTCAGAGAAGGACAATATTACTAGTGAAATTAGAGTTGTATTGTATTGGACAATATTACTATACCGGCCGACAGACCGGTTGATGCACCGACCGATCAATCAGCTCAACGAACGAAAATCAAAATGTCGAGACTACCGATCGACTGACCGTTCGATAGTCCGGTCGACCAATCAAGCACAGACACTGAAGAAATCGCACAATGGTCATATAGACTGGTCGACCGGTCCATTCATTTGATTGACCGATCCCCGATTGTGACGAACAGTAACAGCCGGTTTTGAATGAAAAAATTGTAAAAAAAAAATTGGACGAAATTTTTACATACAGAAGCCTATAAAAAGAGTGTCAAAGTAAGAAGCAAAAGCATCCATTAAAACATTAAAGAAAACTTCAAATTATCAAAAGAATATCATTCTCTTAAAATTACTGTTTTAGTTTCTCTTATTTCCCTTCTTGTGAGCATGATATTGTAAAAGAGAGAAACTATTATTCAGAAAAATTAAGAGAGCTTATGTGTAAAAGAAGTTTCACATCTTACATCTTGAGAGAGAAAAAAAGATAAGCTTCCTAAGAGGAGAGGTGTACCTTATCTCTCGAAGCAGAGAAAAGGTAATTAATGTAAAATATTCTTTCTTGACCCATTTGGAACAAAGGAAGAGTTAGTGGAATATTCGGCAGTCTCAATGTCGAGAAGTCGAAGCAGGGATGTAGGCCAAGGTGTGGCCGAATCTCGTCAATAATCAATGTGTTCTTTGTGTTTGATTTTCTTCTCCCTCTCATTTTATTATGCTTGTGATTTGATTTGCATTGATTTAGAGTTGAGCAAATCGATTTTAAGTTTCCGTGACGTATTTTGCGAAATTGATATTTTTGAGTTTTAACATTAATTCTGGTTCATATCGATCGTCCTATCGAGTTTCGAACTTCCATTCTGATCCATATCGGTTGTTCGATATAGTACTTGCTATACTTCTGTTGAGGCGAATCGGACGCCCGAAAGGGATTGGGTCGTCAATTGCATATCAGTAGAGCCGCAAGTCATTGCGAAAATCCTTAACTTTTCAATCAATTTTCCACGAAAAATATAAATCTAATGCTAGCTAACATGTTCTATCTTACAGTATAATTCAGAGGAGCATCCTTAGCATAAACATCATAAAATCACTATATATTTATAAGCGAATTATCTCATTCATAACTAAGTCACATCACAACATTCTAATAATTAATCTCTTAATATTAAAGTCTTGTCTTTGGCAGGCCTCCGCGTATATTATGTTCTCATTTTTATTTATGGATAACAACTAAATACTCATGATTCCAATACATGGATCATACCTCCAGCATGAGTCATAGCAAGTATCACATTTTCTCATGACTTCTGTATATCTATGTTGTACAGCACGCTTGGAAATCTTTATCCATTAAGTGAGGATATATTAATCAAATATGTATAAAGAAACAATGATCCATGTAATTATATAAGATTTGGGGACCTACATGTTATTCATGTATCGCATAAAAGAGCTCAGCATGTGGGCGTTCTAGACATTCATAAATAAAAATGAACAATAATAAGGTACAAGTAAGGACATAATTAACCTATCATAATCCTCACCTCTTCAACACTAAATCAAATCATTTTAACCGTGACAACACACTACAGCCTAATGTCAAGGGTATTGAACCCAGAACAACATAATAAGACTGAAGACATCAAGTCAATGCTCATGATCATCATATCAGTGTGGACTTATATGAATGTTTTTGTTGCAGTTCGTGAGAACACGATGAGACTGATTATGTATTATGTAAGAGGAGTAGCACCCAACCCAACAAATTTGAGTGTGGCCAACAATAATCGTCAGAGAAAAAATAGAGTTGATTTAAGTATTGGCATGCTCTCTAAAATCAAATTAAACATCCACGGGTGAACCAAACATACTCTCCTACGCATTCTAGCATGAATTTTAATCTCAAACTAGTCTTAAAACATGCAAATCATTCAGGAACTATCCTATAACCTAGATCCCAAAAATGCACCTTTTTGTAGGTCTTTCGGTTGATTCTTCGAAGCCTCACGCTCTAGTATTCCTTATCCGCCTCTGCGTCTTCTTCTTCATCTGGACCTCCTCCAAAAGTTGTTGGCCGAGTAAAAATGATAGAGGTAGAACACACCAAAGGGGAAAAATTAATTGAGGGGAATTCCAAAAGAAAATAAATGAGGCTTAAAGGACATAATGTTGGAGGTTTTGGTACATTAATTCCTTAATGAACATGGTGGAGGTAAGTTACAAATCCTCAAAGTTTATTAGGGTATCATAGAGGAGAAAAAAATTGTTCTTGTCTGTTGCACAAAATATTTTCGATAGTCCGATCGACTGTCAGCTGAGTTGTCGTCTTCGCGGCAACAATGGGCGCTCGCTCCAGTTTTGGGCGTCCAAAAGTCTGATGTTAGGAATTTAGAAAATTTTAAATTCTTTTGAATTTTCAAGTAGTTACAGCTGTAAGTATGTAAGTTGTACTTGTGATAAACAAATTGCTCAATTTTTAATTTTTATTACTGATATATGTAGAATATAACATATAATTAGTCATGCATTTAATCACATTTTGATTCATTTTCATATAACATACATCATTTTTTGACCTCATTTGCTTTAATTTTATAAAAATAGAAATATACCCAAATTCTATGCTTTATTGCAGAAAAATAAGAAATTTGAATTAAGAAGCTACTAGAAAAAATGACACTCAAATCGAAGTTAAAATGAAGCTAGAAATTACAAATTAATTAGTGGAAACTGCCAAGATTAAAAATTGAATGTAACGGACTATGATGAAGTTGTAATGGTCATAACAGAAAGGGCATTATAGGTCTGTAACAACACATTAAAATGTCCAGATTCGTTCAAAAACTTACCCGAGTTACGTGCCGTGACCAAAGTATTACGGGCTGTTAAAACCAAACTTTTACTCCGATTTGAACATTGTAAAGATAGTGAAAATAGTGTTACGGATCGTGAAAAGTCATATTCAGACCATTACGAAGATGTTATGGGACGTTAGGAAGGTTGATTTCAGAATTTGTTCAACTTTTCTTGAAAATTTCAATTGCAAATCAATTTTAAACTTTATCATAAAAGACATGGCATCATTAGAAAACATATTTACTCATATTTAGAGGAGTTTTGGATGGTTTTAAAAGCTAATAAAAGTCAATTCTAAATTTTTATTATTTTTATATAAAAAACTCTCAATCAAATCAAAACTTTATCAAAACTCTTGGGACACCTGAAGGCTATAAATAAAAGTTCTAGGAGATAAAAAAATGGGGTGCTTGAGTCCTGTGAACTATGCTACACTGCAAAGAATGGATTTTAGAGTTTTCCGGTGCTTGTTCGAAAGAAATTGCGTAACAACTCAGCGCGTGTACTATGTAGCAATCCAAAGATCATTGAAAGCGAAGAATTCTGTCCTCTTATAATTGTTTAAATGCTCTTTACTCAGATTTCATTATTTGTACCTTTTATGTAAAAGAGATTTGTATTGTTTAGGAGAAAGCTTTATGAACTCGGTTGTCAGATTTGGTTTAATATAATTATTTCGATTTCTTTTTATTAAGATTATTGTGCTTAACATTTTTTTACGGAGATTATTATGCTCTTAAATAAGACTACAAATCAGGTGTGGAGTGGTTAGTTTTAGAATTTGATAATTCTCAACGAGTTGATTTGTAATTTAAAGTTGAAACAATCATATCACAAAACTAGTAATTCATTGTTTGTATTAGATTTTGTGTGGTCTATTAGTTTTCACCCAGCGTGGATGAGTGTTAGTTTAAGATATACAACTTAATACATCTTAATATTTTTGCTTCACTGAAGGTTAATTCATCGTTTCTGGTCTTAAATTTTGCGGGAATTAGGATAGTTTAATCTACTCAACGTAGATGTCATTAATTTATGTAATCCTAATATGTCTTAAGAGTTGAATTCGTTTATCATTATTATAATTCAATCATCATTGTTCGTGCTAGTTAATCCTTATTTTTAATCATCCATCTTCTTTAGACTCAACACTCATTTATTTTATTTTTTATTATTTAATTTTTTTACACATTTATTTTCTATCTTCACTTCACACCATCATTTTCTCCTCCTAATAAATGTTGGAAATAGTGGGTAGATGGAAAGAGAATAAACAAAGATCAAGGCTTCGAGGCACGATGAATCACTATCTTTAAAAAATTATTTGTCCCCACACGAAGTTTGTTATTGGGCTTGCGACAATAATACTCCAGGATATAACGAAGTCATAGAGTTCGCCAACTAATAACTGTTGAAGAACTCGGTCTCTTATTCTAGTAATTTGTAATGACTTGAATGCATTTTCATGTGTTATATACATAGTACTCATCACAAGTTCATTACTTCTCACTTGCAATTGCTTTCGATTCATTGAAAATGAAAGAAGGAGAAACCTATTTATAGACTTGAAATGGTACTTCACGAAGGGATGTGTCTAGTGTCTTTTCGTAAAAAAACACACCTATTAATAAAAGAGTTCACTTAATTATTTTTTTTCATATAAGGACACACCTTATGATAAAATGACACATCTATTGGTATGTGAACACATATCAAGGGATATATCTTATGATGAAATGATGCATCTATTCAAGTGTGAATATAACTCTTAAAATATGAACACGCATATTCAAGTGTGAACATATCTTTTCATTTATGAAGTGATGCGACTTTCATATAAGAATATTATTTTATTAATGAAATAAATCATTCATGACATCATTTCACTTATAACACATGTGAATATATCTTTTCATTCAATGTTATAACACTTCATTAATGAAAAGATGTGATGTTGTATTTTATACTTAACTAATTAGTATGAATACATTTATCAATTTTCACAAAATAATATATTTAAAATTTGAAACATTCATATTCCAACAATAAATTATTAAGATACATTAGATTTAACTAATTCTTCATAAATTCTAACACTCTAAGCTCTACTTTAAATACATTTGGTACAAATTTAAAGCATAAGTTGCTATCTATATAAAGTTCTACGTGAGACAAAAATGATTACTTAATCCATGACGCCAACTTTATTGTTCGCAAAGACATGCAGCCAAACCGTAGAAACCACCAAAGATCCAATAATTTTTCTTTCCTTGTCTTCATATATTTTTTGTTTGTTGGACCTCCTCATCTAGCCTAGATATTATATCATAACAAGTATGTTCTAGCTTAATAGCACGTTTTTTTCCTTAAAAAAGCAATTTTTCCTTCCCCGTAATTAACAATGTACTTTGTAGTGGAAGGAACTTTGAAGGATGTGGACACGAAACGAAAGACATTTTTTTGAAATATTTTTGTGAGGTAAAAATAAAAGTGACATATACATTCACCCAATCGAAGGAAAAATAAATCATTTCAAATCATATGTCATTATATATAAGCGGCCCATGCAAAGGGCATGCATGCTACGAAATAATGAAATGGACTCCTCCGTCTTTGAATGGCTTCTATGGCTGTCGTTCTCCGTCTCTCTCCTCGGCTTCCTCCTGCAAGTCGAGAGAAGGCTATCAAGACTGCCGCCGGGGCCGTGGCCACTTCCGATTATCGGAAATTTGCTCGAGCTCGGCCAGAACCCGCACCATTCCCTCACTCGCCTCGCCAAGCTCCATGGCCCCGTCATGACCCTGCGCCTAGGCACGGAGACGACGGTGGTCGTCTCCTCCGCAGAGGCAGCAAGAGAAGCTCTCCAGAAGAAGGACGCGGTGTTCTCACATCGCCTCCCTCCGGCCGTGGTCCACGCCTGCAACCATCACAGGACGTCCATGGGGTGGTTGCCCCCGGCGCAGCAATGGCGCAAACTCCGCAGGTTATCCAATACCCAGCTATTCACGCCACAACGGCTGGACGCCCAGGAGCCTCTCCGCCGCCAGAAGCTGCGGGAGCTCGTGCGCTACGTCGTCGGCAGATCCTCCGAGGGTCGGCTCGTCGAGATCCGCGTATCGGTGTTCGCCACGACGCTCAACTTGATTTCTTGCGCCACCTTTTCGGTCGACTTCGTCGACCTCAACCTCGAGTCGACTCAGGAGTTCATGGATGTATTGCTGCAAATAATGATTGAAATGGGAACGCCGAACGTCTCGGACTTCTTCCCATTTCTCGCAAGATTTGATCTCCAAGGCCTACGTGGTCGGATGGAACACCTCTACAAGAAGATGCACGCCTTCTTCGACGAGCAGATCGACAGGCGGCTGCGTAGCATAGAAAACGAGGCCTCCCCGGGTTGTAATGACTTCCTGGACACGATCCTCCAAATCCAAGCACAAGATGACGGTTCTAATTATCTTGATAGAGACACAATAAGATCCATGCTTGTGGTAGATCAATCTATATATACCAGATATATATCTAATTGCATTGTGCAAAATTTCTATGTAAACTTAATTAGTCTAAAGAATCATCCTTTTGTCAGGACTTGTTTACAGCAGGGAGCGACACGAGCTCTATCACAGTAGAATGGGCGATGGCGGAGATGCTTCGGAACCCCGAGATCGTGGCGAAGGCCCGGGAAGAGATTACTCGCGTGATTAACCCAGCAAAAGAAGTCGAGTGGTCCGACATTGACAAACTTCCTTATCTCCAAGCTGTTGTAAAGGAGACCCTGCGACTCCACCCGCCGGCGCCGTTCCTGGTGCCTCGTAAAGCCGGAAACGCCGTTGAGCTTCACGGCTACGGGATACCCGAGGGCACCCGCGTGCTCTTCAACGTCTGGGCCATGGGACGAGACGGAGAACTTTGGCGGGACGCAGACGAGTTCTCGCCGGAAAGGTTCCTCACGGGGAAGGACATCGACTTCCGCGGCCGAGATTTCGAGCTCATTCCTTTCGGCGCTGGACGCCGGATGTGCCCTGGTTTGCCGTTGGCCGTCCGAATGATACACCTGACGCTCGCGACGCTGCTCCAGAAGTTTGAGTGGAATCTGCCGGAGGGAATGATTCCGGCTGATGTAGACATGAGTGAGAAATATGGGGTCACTGTTTCCATGGCGTCTCCGTTGAAAGCTTACGCCTTTCCGAGGACCAGTACATGAATTAATTTATATAATATTAATTAATTAATTAACATTAAAGGCTAAATAAACTGTATTTTTAGCCTATCGTTTTCATGCGTGCGACTGTGTGTGTGACAATTAATAAACTTTCCCGTCTTTTTTAATTATTAATATTAAATAAAATAATATAGTACTTATTACCCTCGAATCTTGTTTCTTTTCATGATCATTAATCGTATTTTATTTTAACCTTTCTGTATACCTCTAATTAAAAGAGAGTACAAATGATTCAATATGAACCAATTTGATTATATTTTTTTTTAATGGATCGAGTCGTGCTTTTGTCGTCAAATTCAATCTAGGTCGCAAGACGTCCAATGTCGATAAATATTGCGATTCTATAAACTTATGCAAGAACTTTCCAAAGTTCCATAAGTTTTGTCAAACACGGAAAACAAGTTCTGATCGAAAATAGAATTTCGAACAAAGCGTTTTTCTTTTTTTTTTTCAATTATTTAATATGTTTTAATTAGAATACACATTATTAATTACTATTTAATGTTAGTATAATTCATTAAATTATTTTTATATTATCTTCAATAATAATCAGTTATAATATTTCATTTATTAATATATTATCATCCAGATTATAAAATAAATTATTTAATTCAATATAGCTATTTTTGGTAAATTATAATATTAATAACTAAGTAAAAATTTAATCAAAATTAATATTAATATCTTACGGCACAACTTTATTTATAATAATGTTAAGTTAATAATTACGTATAATATTTCATTATGCTAGTAAATATTATTTTAAATAACTAAATACATATAATATTTTTATTTTTATAATTTTGTACCTCATAAAATAATAAATTATATTCTTAATTTTTACTTTTTATTCAAACACCCACTAAAATTTATCTATCAAATTAGCTTTTCCAATTATCAATCATTATATTTCTCAATTTAAAATTTTCCATTCAAATACATCCATACTCCGTAATTCAAAGGCAAAAAAAAACGTCAGAAAAAAGTAGTCATTTGATTTAGTGATAGTTTATGGGATGAATTAGACATTTTAAATTGATTATAATTCTGATGGGGTGGGGGGTGGGTGGGGGAGGAGGTAAATTTTGATTAATTAGATATTTTAGTTATGTTAATTTGATTAGAATTCTGATGGTGGGTAAATTTTTTATTTCAATTTACCCTTATATTATTAAATTGCAAGCACTACATATGTTTTATTATAATTAATTAAATTAGATGTCAAAATATTTTTTATTATATTTTATGGAATATTATATATTTATTTATTACTTGAATAATTATTAAATAGATGAAAATGGATAGTATGTATTTAAGTTAAATTTTGGTTATTTATTTAAGAATATCTAATCTTTATGTTAAATTTTGGTTATTTATTTATTTATGGATGAAATGATTGAAGTGGTGAGAGATGAGATAATGGGCTAGTGTGGAATTGAAAAGTTCATATTTAAATTATTAATTATCAAAGTCATAATTGAAGAACGAAAGTTTGATTTATGTAAAGTTATTTTTACTCTTTGTGACATACAAATTATTTATAATATTTAATAAGTAACAAAGTTTTTTATCATTTATTTTTTCTATCTTTTATTTATTGTTTAGCCTATTTTCCTGATTTTATTACATTCTTTTTTATCATAACTATTTTATTCATATACTTTTAAAAGTAAAAAAAGATATATAAATATTTATAAAAAGAATATTTTGTCAATGCAATATAAATATAAGAGAAAAAATAAAAAATGTAAATGACAGATAAATATAAATCAAAATTGTTTTAACAGTGGAGAGAAAAATTATTGATGGAATGGGAAAATGCTATATTTGAAGAACTTAGTTACTCCATTCCATCCGATGAATTAAAATGAAGAATTATCTAAATAAAATTTAAGTAATCTATATCATTCCATCCCTCCATGCAACACCCTTTTAGTGGGGCATTTAAAAAATAAAAAAATAAAATTGACAGCGAGTTGCGTGAGTTTTAACAAGGCCCGAAGGCCCAATGGTTAAATGATCACGTGCCTGAGTTGTGGACCTGTTACGAGTTGGTGGATCTACCGAGGACCACACATCGGGCCCATTATTTATTTAATTTCGATTCGATTTGCGAATCAACGATTTTATTAATTAAATTCAATTGATTAGGTTCTGTGAATTAATCAAAATTTGAAAAATAAAATGAACCGATTTTCTAAATAATTTTTTATTTGAGATCCATGAACTGTACATGTTTCTTAATATATTTTTGTACTCTTCCATTTAACACATCTCCAATATGTTTTATACTCATCTATTATGTAACGTCCCAAAATTCGATTCCAATTTAATTAAATTCTAGGCGGCGTCAATTACATTACCTAATTTTATAAAAATATTGCAGCGAAAATATCAAAATAATAAAAACAAATAACATAAAACATAGCGGAAGACTTCATAACGAATAAAATTTTAAGATGACAATTCTAGTCCATGTGTCACATAAGCTCTAACATCAAGACTCAATAAATAATTCATAATACATAATAGAGTTCGAATAAAAGTACATGACTCAAAGTCCATAGGCCATACATACTTGACTCATTATGAGTTCATCATCATAATATAAATTGAAGCCATTTCCTTATGCTCAATCATTTATAAGGTCATTACAAAACTTTTGGCAAATAAATTGAAGCCTACTTTAAATACACTAATTGATAAATCACAAGATGCTTTTGTTCATGGTAAATCTATTCAAGACAACCTATTCTTAGTGCAGGAGATTTCTTACTCTATGACTAAGGGTAGGAAAAAATATTTAATCATAAAGACAGATATGGAGAAAGCTTTTAATAGGATTTCCTGGAATGCAGTCCAAATAGTATTAAGCCTAATGTCATTCCCTTCCAAGTTTATCACATGGATCATGATATGCATAAAGGCTTCCACATTCATCTGTAATATAAATGGGACCTTTTCTCCACCATTTAAGAGCAACATGGGGCTTAGACAAGGGGACCCCCTATCACCTTATCTGTTCATTCTTATGTCTCAAGTATTCTCTTCACTTTTAAATCAACAGACAATCAGGTGAGCTATTCGTCCCTTTAGTATTGGTACCCTATTTGTTAATCATCTGCTTTATGCAGATGATCTCATTGTCTGTATGGCTGTCACAGCTGCAAATTGCAAAAACCTAATGAGGCTTTTCAATCAGTATAAGTTACTCACAAATCAAACTATCAATCTGGATAAGTCTGCCATCTACCTCCCCCAAAGCTAAATATTAGAAGAAAAAATAGAATCAAAAGTATCCTTAACATACCCACTGGTTCCTTCCCCTTTACCTACTTAGGGGCTCCTATTTCTTATAAGAGGTTGCCTAAGAATGCCTATAACCACATTATGTCCAAGTCTCAATCCAAGTTGTTGGGTTGGAAAATGAAAACTCTCTCTTTTAGGTAGGTAAAATTAGTCTTATCAAAGTCACTCTTTCCTCGATTCCAAATTACTCTCCGGGATCAATTTACACATCTGTTGGCCTATTGGAATCCTTAGAAAGACTATCCAGATCCTTTTTTTGGTCTTCCTCTGGTGATAGACAGGGAATCTATCTTGTTAATTGGCAAACCACTCAACTACATCAATCTCAAGGGTGTTTAGGCATCAAATCTTTAGCCCATATAAAAACTGCACTGCTTGCAAAATGTGTCATATCCCTTCTCAACCAATCAAATGAACTTTGCGATTAAAAAATATGGTATCCCTCATCCCTGACATGCTCATACTGATTCGGCAGGTGAAAAGTATAAACTTGCTTGGAGTTGGAAAATTCTTATGCTGACACTTGACAATATTAAGCTTGGCTTAAGGAAGCATATTGATGATGGTTCCACTACACATGCTTATTATGATCCATGGGTGTTCATTACACCTTCTAGTCATATGCCTACATATGTAAATGTTGAGTCTCCTTTAGCTAGTCTTACTATTGCTGATCTGATATCTATCTCCAATTGGAATTTAAGCCTTCTTGCTGACTGCTTTGCTCCATGCTTGATAGAAAAAATTTCTGCTATTATTCTGTCTGGTATTCCCTGTGATGATAACTGGGTGTGGACTCCAGAACCTTCTGGGATCCCTATTGCAAAGTCAGTATATAAAATGATTAGCAAGTCATTTGTGCCGCCACCCCTTCCTGGATGGTCTAGCTGGAATATGATATGGAAGCTCAAGGTCCCCTCCAAAATCTAAGTTTTCTTACGGAAACTGGCCCACAACAAATTACCTACTTTACATATGTTGATAAGTTTTCACTCATCTATTAACCCATGCTGTCCTTTATGTGGTTCTGCTGTTGAGACAAATATCCATCTCTTTTTTGAATGTAATACTGTCTTTTTATTTTGGAACCTCTTCAAAGCTTACACCAAATATATTTTCAAATTCAGTCATCGGTGGGAGACTGGACAGTGGGTCATGGAAGGTAACGATCTTCCGGACTCAAAGTCTACTTCCCAAATTCAAACCTTGTATGCCTTAACCTTATGGGGATCTGGAGGTTACGAAATGATGCCTACTTTTCTTTACGTCAGACAATCGTTGGGGTGGCTTGGTCGCAGATTTTGGCCCTCCATCATGAACTAAATCTTCACCCTAACTCTGAGAGAACTTCCCTATTGAATCATACTTTGATTCAATGTGAGCCCCCACCCGCGTTCTGCTTCACGCTGAACGCAGACGGCTCCTTTCTGAGGTCCGGGGTGGGAGGAGCAGGTTATGCGGTTAGAGACTCATCCTCCTTTATTTGTGCAGGTACTTCATCGTCATACTTCTCATCGGCGCTAGTAGCAGAGCTTTGGGCAATTAGATGTGGGATTCTCCATTGCATTCGACAAAATATATCAAATCTTAGAGTCGAGACTGATTCCTTGGTGGTTGTCGATATCATCGACAATAATGCCTTATGCCCATGGAGACTGAAGAACATGTTTAGCGACATTAAAGCTGCAATAGATAGTTTTCATTACTTTAAATGTATTCACATTGGCCGTAACACAAACTTGGAGGCAGATTACTTGGCCAAAATTGGTCGTAGATCGCAAGGCGATGTTTTTTGGGAGGACAACCCACTCCCTGGGATCCTCAGTATTTTGTATCAAGATAACACTCTCTATAATAGTTAATTGCACCTTTTTCCTTAAAAAAATAAATAAAAGACTAAAAGATAACTTGGACCGTAGCCCGATCATCACATGTGCAGTGTCTTCGTCATGAGACCCTCGCCATCGAACTTAAATCTCGTTCATACCTGCACGGATCCGTGGAGTGCAGAAAATTTCTCCTGTAAGAGTATGTTGGGGACCCATGCATGTTATGATCCTAAAACATAATCTCTACGTGTCATGGTATATGCATTTCATCATCATGGACCATGGATCATATGCATGCTATGAGCTACTTATGCACACTATATGACATGTGAACATATTATCATGGCAAGATAAGATAATAACATAACATTAAGTCAAAGCATATCATAATTTATCATTATGCTAAGACATATCCTCATTTATCTTGCTTTACGTTAACATCTTCTTACATAACATCTTATAATAAGGGAACATACATTAGCATTCTTTTTGGAGCTTTCATCCTCATCTTCATCTTTATGTACCAAATCATCTTTGAAAAGTACATACACCGATATAAGATTTTACTTCTTGAGTTTAGGTCCCCTTAAAATGCATACATAAGTGCAAGACTTTACTTTCTATTTTTCGTCATCTTTTCATCTTCTATCTTTATTTAGATAGCTTCTTATCTTAGTGATTGGGAAGACTGTTGATTCATGGGACTTGGCTAGCTAGGTCGAAATCTTTTTATCCCATTGGAAGTACAAACCATGATTGGTCAAACATTACTTCTCTGGGAATACATCACATCAGCTAACAAGTGAAAATTTTATTCCCCTCCACAATTACAACAAGACACTTTATGTCAATCTATATTTTACTTACATTCATCATACAATCATTCAACATATGTTGCATATTTTAATCCTATATAAGATTATGCACCCTTCAAATCATGTTAAATGTGACCATTTCAAACATATACCAAACTCTGGGACTGGGCATGACCATTTTGGTCATGGTTGTGCCACACATGGGCACAGGCATGCCTGGTTCGGCACGGCCGAACACTTACATGATTCCTCTTAGAAAATGGGCACAGTCGTGCCAACATAACATCATGGTCATTCCACAGGGGCATGCATTTCATGGGTGGTCAATTTTTCTGCACGGGTGACTTTTCCCTATACGTGCCTGTATGCCCATGACAGAGAGGTCATTTTTCAACCATTCTCAAAAATTTTCAAAGGCATGGAACGATCTGGAGCGTCACGATCGTGCGACCACAAAGTCATGGCCATGACAGAACGACCAACTTCATTCTTTGGGCAATTAAACGCTAAGGCATGAAAATTATAATACGTCACGGTCGTGCCACATTTCGTCACGGCCGTGCTCGAGCACTAAGACAGAGTTTCCTCTATTTTTCCTATTTTTCATCATTTTTACACATTTATATTAACACATATGAAATGTATATTCGTCCAAACATGAATAATAAACACTTACACTACTCATATTAAGTTTTACAACTTACTAGCTAAATCACTATAAATGAAATAATGGAGGTATGAATATTTGCATAAGAACATTTGATGCACTAATTAAAATTACACATAAACAAAAGGCAACTTCATCGTAAACATAATACAATTAATAAGGAACAACCTACTTCTAATAATGTCTAGCAATAAAATAGTAGTCATCATAAATTAAAAAACATCCTAATGCACATGAACATTCTCTAATCCTTACAAGAACAAATGATTTATTTTTTAATCCCTAATCCAAACACACATGCATCATTAAAAAAATTTGAAGATTTAAATCTCCTCAACATACCTTGATTAGTAAGATCTAAATTTTAGTTTCTTTTACTCTTTTCCTTTCTTCCTCACACCTTGAAGTTGCTGTCCACGAGCTCTAATGGAGGCAGCTACAGTGAGATAGTGAGAGGGGGAGAGTGAGCACGTCAGATGGTGAATTAAGAGGAAATGGAAACTTACTGTAGCTCAATGGAGAGAGATGAGTGTGGGAAAAGAATTTACTGTAGCAAAATTGAAATGGCCGAATGGTTCTTCCTTGGTTAGTTTGCTGTAGCTAACACTCGGGGTTTGAGGAAATAGTCGTCAGTAGCTTTTGAAAAGAGGTGGGCTACATCACATTAAAACCTTTTATACTATAGCCATTGGGCCAATGGGCCTTGGGCGGTAGGCTACGGTAGTTTTTTTTTAAAACTCTAGGATATTACATATTATTGTTTTGTGAATAATATTATATGGAATGATCAGTGATACTTTAACCCAACGGAAATGAAAATTTTGAATCTAATTTTCGTTAAGGGGGTTGCATATAAATGCATATTATATATGTCCATATATATATATATATATATATATACACATATAAAATAAAATGTCATGCACGGGACATATTATTAACATGGAATCCTCCGATTTTGCGTGGCTTCTATGGCTTTCATTCTCCGTCTCTCTCCTCTTCCTCCTGTCGGAAGTCGAGAGAAAACTATCGAGGCTGCCGCCGGGGCCACGGCCACTTCCGATCATCGGAAATTCGTTGGAGCTCGGCCAGAGCCCGCACCGTTCCCTCGCCCGTCTCGCCAAGCTCCATGGCCCCGTCATGACCCTGCGCCTCGGCATGGAGATGACGGTCGTCGTCTCCTCCGCAGAAGCTGCAAGAGAGGCTCTCCAGAAGAAGGACGCGGTGTTCTCGCATCGCCCTCCTCCGGCCGTAGTCCGTGCCTGCAATCATTACAGGACGTCCATGGTGTGGCTGCCGCCGGCGCAACAGTGGCGCAATCTCCGCAGATTATCCAACACCCAGCTATTCACGCCACAGCGGCTGGACGCGCAGGAGCCTCTCCGCCGCCAGAAGCTACAGGAGCTCGTGCGCTACGTTTCCGGCAGATCCTCCGACGGTCGGCTCGTCGAGATCGGCCAACCGGTGTTCGCCACGACGCTCAACTTGATTTCTTGCGCCACCTTTTCGGTCGACTTCGTCGACCTCAACCTCGAATCGACTCAGGAGTTCAGGGACGTGGTGATGCAAATAATGATCGAAATCGGAACGCCGAACGTCTCGGACTTCTTCCCATTTCTCGCAAGATTTGATCTCCAAGGCCAACGTGGTCGGTTGGAACACCTCTTCAAGAAGATGCACGCCTTCTTCGACGAGCAGATCGACAGGCGGCTGCGTAGCATAGAAAACGAGGCCTCTCCGGCAAGGAATGACTTCTTGGACACGATCCTCCAAATCGAGGCACAAGATGGTGGTTCTAATTATCTGGATAGAGACACAATAAGATCCATGCTTCTGGTAGATCAATCTAATTAACTGTATTTCTAACAGTATTGTGCAAAATTTCTATGTAACCTTAATTAGTCTAAAGCACCTTCCTTTTGTCAGGACTTGTTTACAGCAGGGAGCGACACGAGCTCTATCACAGTGGAATGGGCGTTGGCGGAGATGCTTCGGAACCCCAAGATCATGGCAAAGGCCCGGGAAGAGGTTACTCGCATGATCAGCTCAGAAAAAGAAGTCGAATGGTCCGACATTGACAAACTTCATTATCTCCAAGCTGTTGTAAAGGAGACCCTGCGACTCCACCCGCCGGCGCCGCTCCTGGTGCCTCATAAAGCCGGCACCGACGCTGAGCTCCACGGCTACAAAATACCCCAGGGCACCCGCGTACTCTTCAATATCTGGACCATAGGACGAGACGACGAGCTTTGGAGGGACGCGGACGAGTTCTCGCCGGAAAGGTTCCTAACCGGGAAGAACGTGGACTTTCGCGGCCGAGATTTCGAGTTCATCCCTTTCGGGGCTGGACGTCGGATATGCCCCGGCCTGCCGTTGGCCGTGCGAATTGTGCACCTGACGCTCGCTACTCTGCTCCAAAGGTTCGAGTGGAAGCTGCCGGAGGGAATGAGTCCGGCAGACGTAGACATGAGCGAAAAATGTGGAATCACTGTCTCAATGGCGTCTCCGTTGAAAGCTCACGCCTTTCCAGCAATTTGACTTTATAAGATATATCATGTCCAAACACCACCAAAACTTGCACTCTTTTCTATCTATTTCATCTGTTGTTCTTGTTTCCTTATGTATAATTTATTTTCTCGCACAACTTATTTTTTTTATTGATCGTTAATGCTATATGTCAAACAAGGTATCACATGTAATCCTTTCCTGAGTAGCTTAATTATTTGCAGTTTAGATATTCATTATTGTTATTTATATATCAAACAACTCGACGACATGGTTACATGGGATATTGATTTATCATCATTACGTAGATACTAATTTTCATTAAATTCATTCTAATAAAAAGTTACCCTATCTTAGATTACTAAATGGTGTTATTTTTTTATGATCTCATGAATAAATAATAATTAATTATTGACAATCACTATTTAATTATTATTTATTAACTTTTATGAAGTTTAATTACAGTAGCACATAATTAATTATTGACCATCACTATACTAAGTTTAATTAAAGTTTAATGATATGCTCGGACAAGTTTAGTAGCTTTCAAATTTCAATCAATGAGTTATTGTGTTTTTTTTTCTAGGCCTTGACTTGTAGCACATAAAAAAGAGTACTCCATCTTCATCCGCACATTCATGTCATCCACAAATTTAATCACATTAGCTATACGCCTCTCTTTTTTTTTTTTTTTTTGCATAATTTGTTATAACTACTGAACTAAATAATCGGGATTGAGTGGAAGGTGGCAGAGGAAAGGTTGTGATGTGGACGTGAATGAGAAATATGGGCGGGCTCACTATTTCCACGTACTCATGCGTCTTTCTTGGATCCACACAGTACATTAGTGACCTTGTTGTCCACATGATAATACACCATTCACTTATTGACATGTCCACATGATATGCTAGCTACAAAATTTTGGCCCCGAATCTCATTTGTTTGATATAAATTAGTTAGGAACTTAGGATGATTCAATTATCACATGAGGCTCACGATAATATAATTTCATTTGGATGATAATTATAATTTTTTATTCAACAACAACAACAACAATAATAATAATAATAATAATAATAATAATAATAATAATAATAATAATAATAATAATATCGTCCATTTGAATTCAGCGCAGGGTTGGATGATTAAACCACTAGTCCGGTTAATTAATTGATGAATAAATTGAACTAAAAATTATTCATTATCCGTTCCGGGTAATGGGCTTTAGTTGATCAAAATTTTCGATCCCCTTTGGTGAATTCATCATTTATTCAATAGAAATATTGAAAAAATTATTATTGTAAATAGATATATATATATAATGAAATAGTTTGAATAAAAAAATAAAAGAATAATTGTTCAAATGGAGAACTAAAGATCAAATATGAACATATGAGTAGAAAATGTGATTAAGTAATAAGATCAACAAATTTAACTAATAAAAAATTGGTTAAGTAAATTAATCACGATACAATGGAGCAAATGGAATGGTTTTAAATAAAATATCGATGCCTATCATTATATATGATCATGGTTTATCCTATTTGTTATACTTGTTGATATATTCCCCTCTCTAGGTTGGTACCAGAATATTCTTATTTTTGCGTAGAAATTTGAACATTGAAGGCGCGTGCAAATTACATATACAAGCTTCTTACTCTTCTGCAGTGAACAAGTTAAAAAAAAATCTGGCTTTTGTGAAAATTAGTGCCAAAAGGAAACCTTACACTAAGTCCTACTCTTACCTAGATCTTGAAGTATAAAAGCATATTTCTATGAACCAAATGAATCAAGTAATGGATAAAAAAACTAATGGTTGTATACAGGAAAATAGATAAATTCACAACACAACAATTTAAAAAGGAAAAAAAGGGGGAAAATCAGCAGGACATAAATCAAAATAATAGTAGTATTTGGTATTTAATTATTGGCTGGGATGCATCAAGCTTAACAATTGCTACGACTTAATACATAAGTGTCCTGGGAAAAAAAGATTTAAAAAACTTAGGAAGGCGGAAGAGCTTGATTTCATAAAAAATGGCCGATCCTTCACCGCCGGCCGAAACACCCTAGCTTGGTCCAACAGTGTGAGCATGAGTCCACAGAACTTGTCCGTCATCAGGTTGGCGTCTGATGCGATCTCCGAGAGGGAGCCGTCCATGAGCTTCCAGGTGGGTCCACGACATTGTGATCCTTCTCCTCGCGGTTGAACTTCGTGGACAACCTCCGATCAATCGTCAAGCAGGTCCTCCTCGGCTCATCCAGAACGCCATCGTCGCGTCGCACTTTTCGAAAAAGGAAAGCTTCAAAGATAGTGATGACGCCCTCTTCCTGGGCGACGACGGTTCGTCAAGAGGAGGGCGAAAATCATTGGGGTCCCTGTAATACCCGACCCCTTTTATCTCTCTCTCTCACTTCAATTAAATTTGAAGTTCAAAAAAAAAAATAGAACACGAGAGACACGGTCATGGATGACCGATTCTCTCTCCCTCACCCCACTCCCCCACTCGGCCCTCACTCCTCTCCCACGACTCCCACTCAAGAGGGGAGCGAGTAGAAGCATAAGAGGGAAGGCAGAGCTCAGTGCGATCCCTTTTGGACTCTCTGTACTCAGCCGCCCCTCTTTTCTTCTTCTTCTTCCCCACTCCCGGCGATCGGCGAACTAGCGGACGAACGAACAATCCACAAGGATTAGACGCGCACTCTCGTCGGCCGAGAACTTCGGCGATCAATCAAATGACAACAGCGACCACAGCAATCAGAAAACCGACCGATAGAGGTACCGTAGACGTAAAATCCCCTAGACGAAGAAATGTAGATCATACGTCGTTAATTTTCACTCCATTATGGCCTAGAGATGATTAGAAATGTTTTTCGTATTATAAGTATCGAGATCGAACGATCGGAGGTCGGCCAGAAATGGAATTTTCGACCGGAGACTATGTTTTGTGCGAAGAATCGGTCGACCGATTCACCACCTCGGTCGACCGATCTTCGTCGTGCCATGTCAAGAATCAGGGCCAGTCAACCGACCCCAAGGAATCGATCGACCGATCCGACGGAAGCCGCCGAGTCCGATCGCATCAGATCGGCCGACCGACTCTCAAAAGGTCGACCGATCCCGCGACAACGATCGGCCGACCGATTCATTCAAACGGTCGACCGGTTTATCAAAAGAGGCATTCGGCCGAGAACAGTATCGGGCGACCAGCCCTCGGGCAGTCGACTGGTCCCGCGAAGGAAAACTATGAACTTCAAAGTAAAATGACCAAAATGCCCTTAGGGGCCAAAGCAATTGTGAAATGACCTAAATGCCCTTGAGAGGCCAGAGCACTTGTGAAATGACTAAAATGCCCTTGAGGGGCCAAAGCAATTGTAATCAATACTGAATCTATGACTGGCCACTATTGGCCATGTCCATTATGATTAAACAAGTGACGGACCCTTTGTTCGCAGAAAGGGGATCAGACTTTATCCCCTTCTCTGAATCACGATTACAAACTCCACATTGGTAAAGAAGATAAGTAAAGCAAATATCAATGAATGTGATAGCTATGTGTTATTCAAGGTTAAGGTCAAGGCATTGTACATTGGAGGGACAGGTAGCTGCACTGAGAAGATAATGTACCTACTGGTTTAACTATCACTGCTCCTGGATCATAGGCCCTCTCCCACCTGTGCTCCGAATAAGAGTGACGCAGTGAACGCATTCTTCCCCCACAGGGGCATATGTGAATTTTATTGTTATGCCAGAGGGACAAGTAGTTTAGCTGAGGAGAAAATGAACCTATGGGTCCGTAACGACCACTGTTCCTGGGATGCAGGCCTTCTCACACCTGCATTCCGAAAAGATTGTACTTGAATGTACACCTTCCCTTTCATGGACACCCTGGCAACATTCAGTGCAGAGACACCTCTAGCTTCCCAACTAATTAAAGTCAATCTCACATAGGATAACGAATATCAAGGATCTGATAGTAAAGTAAAAGGCGTAGTCCTACACAGAGCATAACAGAACACAGTATTTAATTACAGAGCATGGTCAAGGATAACAAAGCATGATAATGGATCACAGAGCATAGCATTGTATAAGCATCGTTAAAGTAATGAATAAAGCATTTGATCATTGATTATTATTTCATCGTCTATGACTCTATGAGTACTGGACATTAGCTCACGGGCATTCCATGCCCCTGCTTTGGGATTTTGCAGGTGAGAACCCTGCTTAAGGAGGAGGTGGATAATGCAGAGCTCCAGAGTTGTGGCACATGACTTGCAACATCACTACAGCATTGCGCCATTTACATTCTGCATTGAATTATCTAATGTTGTAAATATGAAACTCTTGAATTTCCCTTTTTGCCTTGCTTTTGTTGATATTCTTAGAACCACTTGAACTACCTTGTTCCTTATTTCTTTTGAATTATCTCAGCACACGTGACATTTGTTATTTCGAAATGATATTTCTTCCGCATTTTTATATCATTATTATTCTCTATCATTTTTTTGCCACGTGGGTCATTTGTTGACTAGTCAAAGCCCAAGTCAAAGTCAAAGTAGTCATAGGCAGTCGGTAGCGCTCCCTTGATCAGTCTGACCGCCAGCGTGGCGGGCAGGCGGATTTTGGAGGCGTTACAGTTTGGTATCAGTGCCTAAGTTCTTGGCTCTCATTGTTCATAATATAATATAGTCCAGTGTCATTATCATTATAGCAGAGTATTATAAGTCATTGCATTGTCCTCATTGTCCATCGATCTCATAGTTAGAGTAAAGTCATGTACAAGTCTCCTAAGCGACTGCGACTCCACTCCTCAAGTAAGTAATAGTGAATTATTCAGACGAATTATTTTATGCTGAGATAACATGCTTTTATAGATGCCTCTCCGTCGCATCACTTCGAGGGTAGTACGTGCCAGCAGCAGAGTTTTCTGGTGGTTGAAGCCACTATGCACCCTCCGACTTCAGTGACCCCGGGGCAGAGGCGAGCACGAGCATAGGGCCGCGGACGTGGCCGTGACATCTCGACCCCACCACCGCCAGCTCAAGAGATCCAAGAGGGATCCGACATGGAAAGTGTGGGCAGCAACAACCCCGAACAGAGCAACATAGTGACCAGCCCGAGTAGCCCTCTAAGTCTGCCCTACTGCATCGTCTACGCGGAATACGTGCACTACCTCGGAGATTGCCCGGTATGGGCTGAATATAAAAGGAGCTCCAAGGATCCATCTAAGAGATCTGAAGGAAGTGTTACGCACAGGGAAGTGCAAAGCCAGCGACAGGATGATGCGAATTCATGCCCAGACAGCCTTGTCAGCCAGATAGATCTAGAGCCCTATTGTAACTACTGCGATCAAGATGGACACTTCGAGGATGAATGCCCGAACCCTCCTAAGCACAGAAGGACCTCCCAGGATGAACCAGAGGAGACTTCCCGACGCGATGAGTAGCTTGGGAACCATAGCACTTTAGACGCTTAATTTGTTTTCTTTTCTTTGAAATAAGACTTCACTATGATGGATTTGTCATCATGTGAAGAACATTTGTTCAATTATTTAGCAAAAGCAATAAAGGAATAAAAGTTACTTGAATTTAAAGCACAGCTTCCAGTATAACTCATCACCGATCATGTTGTCTCTCAGAAATCCTCCTCCAAGCAAGATGCAGCAACCAAGTGACGAGGTCGAGGGCCGCAACGAAGAAGGGATCCAGAATCCCCCACATCAGTCAGAACGTCAGGAAAGACCACCGCCTACCTCGTGCACCATACAAGAGTTCTAGAGGTTAAAGCCGCCTACCTATAGCGGTGAAGGAGACATTGACATAGCATAAGAGTGGATTGACACTATGGAGGACAAATTTGAACTCCTAGACTATCCGGAGCACAAACAAGTAATATTCGTCGTCGACACCCTCACCAAGGCCGCGAAAGATTGGTGGAAGGTGACTAAGGCGACCGAATTCACGAGTGTCAAGGTGGTTTCATGGGCTGACTTCTGATGATTGTTTGAAGTCCGCTTCTTCCCTGCCTTTCAGAAGAGGTTGAAGCAATAAGAGTTTCTCAGCTTGATGCAAGGGACGATGATGGTGGCTCAGTACCAAATCAAATTTGTCCGTCTCTAGAAATACACCAAGCTGCCCATGGACGAGCTGGAGAAGGCCAACACTTTCGTCGAAGGATTGCGTCCGGGTCTGAGAGCTCAAACCCTACCCGGCAGTTGCAAATCTTTTGCGGATGCGGTCCAGCTGGCCACTCTGATGGAAAGAGACTAG
The DNA here is from genome assembly GCA_030549335.1 of Pontederia crassipes. Classification (NCBI taxonomy): domain Eukaryota; kingdom Viridiplantae; phylum Streptophyta; class Magnoliopsida; order Commelinales; family Pontederiaceae; genus Pontederia; species Pontederia crassipes. The sequence continues at coordinate 6,870,089 of CM060188.1, read as the reverse complement.
CAAGCGCTGCAATAGGCCAGAAGAGGGCAACAAGAAGTGGGACAGAGATCCCAACCCCAACCGTTCAGGAGGAACAACTATCACCAACGGCGGGACCAGCGACGGGATAACCGTCCCCGACCGTACCCTGCCCCATAACAAACCGAACAGCCTCGTTATGAGCAGCATCCCTGACCACCTCTACCACCACCTCGTCAGCCTCAACAAGTTCCAACGCAACAACATCCTCAGCAGAGGCAACCCCAACAGCCGGCAAGGCGACCGGCACAACAGAGGCCCCAACAACCCAGAGCTCCTCAGGCACAACCAGTGCAAGATGAGAAAGTCCTGTGCAACACTTATGGCAGGACTCATGCTGGAGTATGCCGCATGAACACTGGTGCCTGCTATCATTGTGGCGTGATGGGCCACTTTTTCTGGGACTGTTCACAGTGCAAGCCCCTAGTGCAAGGGAGACTCTTCAACCTGGAAGAGGATGTGCAGCAGAATGACGCTGACGTCATTCGAGGTACGCTTTGTATTGCCAAGCTACCTACTACAGTTTTATTTGATTCTGGAGCCACTCATTCTTTCATATCTGAAGAGTGTGCTATCACTTTGGGGATACCTGCTATGAACCTAGAACCTAGCATGACAATCTTTACCCCACAAGGAACACTACGAACTATTAGATACTTAGTTGAGGTATCAGTAGAAATTGATAAAAAGAATTTTCCTGCTAACTTGATCATAATACCCATGAGGAATTATGATGTCATACTGGACATGGCTTGTCATGATGCTACCATCATGTGCAAACAAAAGAAGGTGGTAATAGGAGCAAATATTAAAGAGAAAGTTATAGTTAGAGGTATACACCGGAAGGAACCCAAAGTCATAGTGTCAGCAATGAAAGCTCAAAAACTGCTCAAGCAAGGTTGCAGAGGATTTCTGACAAGCGTGACAAAGGCGAAAGCTCCTACCAAAACCCCTTAAGACATAGACGTCGTGAAGGAATTTCTGAACGTATTCCCTGAGGATGTCAGCGGTCTACCATCGAAGAGAGACATTGACTTTCACATTGAGCTAGTACCAGACACATCACCAATTTCCAAAGCTCCGTACCACATGGCCCCAGCAGAGATGAAAGAGCTGAAGACACAGATTCAAGAGATATTGGATAAGGGTTTCATCAAGCCCAGTGTCTCACCATGAGGTGCTTCGATCCTCTTCGTTAAGAAAAAAAGGACGGATCAATGAGGCTGTGCATAGATTACCGGATGCTCAACAAGGTCATGGTAAAGAACAAGTACCCCCTTCCTCGCATTGACGAATTGTGCGATCAGCTCGCCAATGCCAAGGTGTTCTCCAAAATAGATTTGCGGAGCGGCTACCATCAGCTCAATGTAGCAGAGGAAGATATTCCGAAAATGTCCTTCAGGTACGGTATGGACACTACGAATTCCTTGTCATGTCGTTTGAATTAACTAATGCTCCTGTAGCATTTATGGACCTGATGAACCGAACGTTCAACGAACATCTTGACAAGTTCGTGATCGTCTTTGTAGATGACATTCTCATCTATTCACCCAGTGTGGAGCAACACAAGGAACATCTGAGGATCATCTTGGAAACATTGCGAGCATAGAAATTGTATGCAAAGTTCTTTAAATGTGAATTTTGGATGGATCAAATGATGTTCCTTGGGCACATCGTTTCAAAAGATGGGATATCGGTGAACCCAGCTAAAGTCGAGGCAGTGTCAAATTGGACTCAACCGAAGAACGTCTCAAAGATCAGATGTTTCCTCGGTCTGGCAAGATATATAGAAGATTCATCAAAGATTTCTCCAGACTGACACTACCATTGACCAAGCTCACCAGGAAGGGCGAAAAATTTATTTGGTCCACAAAATGTGAAGAAAGCTTCCAAGAGTTGAAGAGGCGATTAACTTCCGCACCCATACTCACACTACCTTCAGGCAGTGGTGGGTATGTGATCTACAGCGACGCTAGCAGCACATGACTGGGATGTGTCTTGATGCAACATGAAAAGGTGGTAGCTTATGCATCAAGACAGCTGAAGAAACATGAGGTCAACTACCCTACTTATGACCTCGAGCTAGCAGCTGTAGTTTTTGCCCTCAAGTTCTGGCGACACTATCTGTACGGAGAACAATTCATAGTGTACACAGATCACAAAAGCTTGAAGTATGTGTTCACTCAGAGAGATTTGAATATGCGTCAGAGGCGATGGATGGAATTCCTGAAGGACTACGAGTTCGCTATCAACTATCATCCAGGGAAGGCGAACTCAGTAGCTGATGCCCTTAGTCGGAAGTGGGAAGGCTCAGTGGCCTTCATGCGCCTCCGACAATATGAGATGATGGAGGAACTCTTCAAGTGGACTCCGCAGGTAACACCTAATGGCTCGCTCATGATGATGCAGCGGATCGAGCCAGATCTTATTGGACGGATCATCGCTGAGCAAGTTGAAGACTCAGACTACCAGACCATGATGGTCAAGATAAGTCTGGAAGAAAACGACTTCAAGGTCTCATCAGATGGTGGCATTCGGTACCGCGACCGGTTATGAGTACCCAACAACTCAGCTCTACGAAGGGAAGTTCTGGATGAATGCCACAAGTCCGAATTCGCAATCCATCATAGGAGTACGAAGATGTACAAGGATGTGCAGAGAAGCTTTTGGTGGCCAGATATGAAGAAAGAAATAACAGAGTATGTGTCTCGGTGTATAGTTTGCCAACAACTAAAGATAGAGCATCAAAAGCCTCAAGGTACGCTTAAGAACCTCGAGATACCACTGTGGAAGTGAGAGGAAATCACTATGGATTTCATCACAGGCCTCCCTCGAACTCAGAAGGGACACGACGCTATTTGGATAGTAGTGGATCGACTCACCAAATCGGTCCACTTCCTGCCCATCAAGGTGAAGCAGTCATTGGATAGCTTAATGGACCTGTACATGCAAGAGATCGTCAGACTCCATGGAATTTCCTCAGTCATCGTGTCTTATAGAGATCCAAGGTTCACCGTCAGATTCTGAAAAAGTTTATAGAATGTTTTCGGCACAAGGTTGCGTTACAGCATGGCGTTTCACTCGCAGACGGATGGTCAGTCAGAACGGACTATCCAAACAGTGGAGGACATGCTTCGATCATGTGCCTTGGACTGACATAGTAATTGGGACAACTACCTACCTCTTATAAAGTTTGCTTACAACAATAGTTACCATGCAAGCATAGAGATGCCCCTGTTTGAAGCTCTGTACGGCAGACCATGTCGTTCCCTGACATGATGGGGAGAAGTCGGCGAAAGAAAGTTACTGAGCACTGAGCTTCGCAAGCAGACACATGAATACACAGATCGAATCGAGCTTATAAAGAAAAGAATGAAGTCTGCTCAAGATCGGTAGAAGGTCTACGCCGACAAGAAAAGACGAGAACACATGTTCAAAGTTGGTGAACAAGTTTTGCTCAAAGTCTCACCAACCAAAGGCGTAATGAGATTCAGTAAGAAAGGAAAATTGAGCCCAAGGTATGTGGGCCCCTTTGAAATTCTAGATATGGTTGGTGATTCCGAATGTAGGTTGACGTTACCCCCGGCATACGCCAGAGTGCATAACGTCTTTCATGTCTCGCTGCTCCGAAAATACAAGCACGACTATGCCAACGTCATCCAAATTGAGGTGCCGAACCTCAAGGAGGATCTAACATACGAGGAGTAGCCCACAGAGATTTTAAAGTATCAAGAGGTCCAAAAAGAAAAGAAGACAATGACATTGGTCAAAGTGACGTGGAAGCACCATCAAGACAAAGAGGCCACGTGAGAATTAGAGTCAGAAATGAAAGAGAAATTTTCCAGACTATTCGGTAAGCCTTGACTTTCATCTAAATTCGAGGACGAATTTCTTTTTAAAAGGGTAGTAATGTAATACCCGACCCCTTTTATCTCTCTCTCACTTCAATTAAATTTGAAGTTAAAAAAATAGAACACGAGAGAATCGATCATGGATGACCGATTCTCTCTCCCTCACCCCACTCCCCCACTCGGCCCTCACTCCTCTCCCACGACTCCCACTCAAGAGGGGAGCGAGTAGAAGCATAAGAGGGAAGGCAGACCTCAGCGCGATCCCCTTTGGACTCTCTGCACTCAGCCGCCCCTCTTTTCTTCTTCTTCTTCTTCCCCACTCCCGGCGATCGACGAACTAGCGGATGAACGAACAAGATTACCCGTGCGCTTCGGACCTCCCTTGACATCTCCACAAGGATTAGACGTGCACCCTCGCTGGCCGAGAACGTCTGGCGATTGATCAAATGACAACAACGACCACAGCGACCGGAAAACCGACCGATAGAAGTATTGTAGACGTAAAATTTCCTAGACGAAGAAATGTAGATCATACGTCGTTAATTTCCGTTCCATTATGGCCTAGAGATGATTAGAAATGTTTTTCGTATTATGAGTATCGAGATCGGACGATCGGAGGTCGGCCGAAAATGGAATTTCCGATCGGCGACTCTATTCTGCGCAAAGAATTGGTCGACTGGTTCACCACCTCGGTCGACCAACTCTCAAAAGGTCGACCGATCCTACGACAACGACTGGCCAACCGATTCATTCGAACGGTCGACTAGTTTATCAAAAGAGGCATTCGACCGAGAGTAGTATCGGGCGACCGGCCCTCGGGCGGTCGACCGACTCGGCCATATCGGTCGACCGGTCCATTAGGACGGTCGATCGATCCCAAGAAGGAAAACTATGAACTTCAAAGTAAAATGACCAAAATGCCTTTGAGGGGCCAGAGCAATTGTGAAATGACCTAAATGCCCTTGAGGGACCAGAGCACTTATGAAATGACTAAAATGCCCTTGATGGGCCAGAGCAATTGTAATCAATACTGAATCTATGACTGGCCACTATTGGCCATGTCCATTATGATTAAACAAGTGACAAACCCTTTGTCCGCAGAAAGGGGATCAGACTTTATCCCCTTCTCTGAATCATGATTACAAACTCTACATTGGTAAAGAAGATAAGTAAAGCAAAGATCAATGAATGTGATAGCTATGTGTTATTCAAGGTCAAGGTCAAGGCATTGTACATTGGAGGGGCAGGTAGCTGCACTGAGGAGACAGTGTACCTACTGATTTAACTACCGCTGCTCCTGGACCACAAGCCCTCTCTCACCTGTGCTCCGAATAAGAGTGACGCAGTGAATGCACTCTTCCCCCACGGGGGCATATGTGAATTTCATTGTTATGCCAGAGGGACATGTAGCTGAGGAGACAACGGGTCCGTAATGATTACTGTTCCTGGGATGCAGGCCTTCTCCCACCTACATTCCGAAAAAGTTGTACTTGAATGTACACCTTCCCTTTCATGGGCACCCTGGCAACATTCAGTATAGAGACATCTCTAGCTTCTCAACTAATTAAAGTCGAGCTCACATGGGATAACGAACATCAAGGATCTGATAGTAAAGTAAAAGACGTAGACCTACACAGAGCATAACAGAACACGGTATTTAATAACAGAGCATGGTCAAGGATAACAAAGCATAGTAATGGATCACAGAGCATAGCATTGTATAAGCATCGTTAAAATAATGAATAAAGCATTTGAGCATTGATTATTATTTCATCGTTTATGACTCTATGAGTACCGGGCATTGGCTCACGGGCATTCCATGCTCCTGCTTTGGAATTTTATAGGTGAGAACCCTACTTAGGGAGGAGGTGGATAATGCAGAGCTCCAGGGTGGCGGCACATGACTTGCAACATCACTACACCTTTCCGTCATTTACATTATGCATTGAATTATCTAATGTTGTAAATATGAAACTCTTGAATTTCTCTTTTTGCCTTGCTTTTGTTGATATTCTCAGAACCACTTAGACTACCATTGTTCTTTATTTCTTTTGAATTGTCTCAGCACATGTGACATTTGTTATTTCGAAATGATATTTCTTTCGCGTTTTTATATCATTATTATTCTCTATCGTTTCTTTTGTCACGTGGGTCATTTGTTGATCAGTCAAAGTTAAAATAGTCATAGGTAGTGGGTAGTGCTCTTTTGGTCAATCTGACCGCCAACGTAGCGGGCAGATGAATTTTAGGGGCGTTACAGTCCCCGCGTGGATTCGAGGCCTCATAAGATTGGGGTGGGGGATCATATTTCTCTCGTATCAGGAACTCGGGTCGGGATCGAGGACAGGAGAGTGTCCTTCGGTTCGAACAAAGTCGTGCCTACTACTGGTGTGAGATGAGATAGTGGGCTATAGTGTGGAATTGAAATGTTCATATTTAAATAATAAATTATCAAAAATCATAATTGAAGAACGAAAGTTTGATTTATGAAAAACTTATTTTTACTCTTTGTGACATATAAATTATTTATAATATTTAATGACTTACAAATATTTTTTATCATTTATTTGTTCTCTCTATTTTATTTATTGTTTCTCCTATTTACCTACTTTTATTACATTATTTATTTTTTATCATAAATATTTTATTCATCTACATTTAAAAGTAAAAAATATAGATAATATTTATAAAAATATTATATCAATGTAATATTAATATAAGAGAAAAAATAAAAAAATGAAAATGATAGATAAATATAAACCAAAATTATTTTACCAGTGGAAAGAAAAGTTATTGGTGGAATGGGAAATGCTATATTTGAAGAACTTAGTTACGCTATTCCATCGTCGTAATTAAAATAAAAAATACATCTAAACAAAATTTAAGTAATTTATTATTTATATCTTTCCATCTCTCCATGCAACACCCTTCTAGCGGGGCATTTAAAAAATAAATATTGACAGCGAGCTGCGTGAGCTTTAACAAGGTCCGAAGGCCCAATGGTTAAATAAATGATCACGTGCCTGAGTTGTGGACCTGTCACGAGTTAGTGGTTCTACGGAGGCCCACAAACGGACCATTATTTATTTAATATTTCATTTCGATTCGATTTGGGAGTAATGGTTTTATTAATTAAATTCAATCGATTAGATTCTGTGTATTAATAAAAATTTAGAATAAAAAATAAAATTAACCGATATGTTAAATAATATTTTTTTAGATCCATAAATTGTACATGCATCTTAATATATTTTTGTACTCTTTTTCATTTAACACACCTGCAATATATTTTATACTCAGCTATTATTGTTGTGTGAATAATATTATATGGAATGATGCTTTAGCCCAACCGAACTGAAAATTTTGAATCTAATAATGAATAATTGTTTTTTTAATCTGAATTTGAATAATTAACCTAATTTTCGTGAAGATGCGCCGGCATATTATATATGTCCATATATATATAGACATAAAATGAAATGTCATGCACGGGACATATTATTAACATGGAATCCTCCGATTTTGCATGGCTTCTATGTCTTTCATTCTCCGTCTGTCTCCTCTTCCTCCTCTTGGAAGTCGACAGAAGACTATCGAGGCTGCCGCCGGGGCCACGGCCACTTCCGATCATCGGAAATTCGTTGGAGCTCGGTCAGAACCCGCACCGTTCCCTCGCCCGTCTCGCCAAGCTCCATGGCCCCGTCATGACCCTGCGCCTCGGCATGGAGACGACGGTCGTCGTCTCCTCCGCAGAAGCCTGCAAGAGAGGCGCTCCAGAAGAAGGACGCGGTGTTCTCGCATCGCCCTCCTCCGGCCGTGGTCCACGCCTGCAACCATTACAGGACGTCCATGGTGTGGCTGCCGCCGGCGCAACAGTGGCGCAATCTCCGCAGATTATCCAACACCCAGCTATTCACGCCACAACGGCTGGACGCGCAGGAGCCTCTCCACCGACAGAAGCTACAGGAGCTCGTGCGCTACGTCGCCGGCAGATCCTCCGAGTGTCGGTCCGTCGAGATCGGCCAAGCGGTGTTCGCCGCGACGCTCAACTTGATTTCTTGCGCCACATTTTCGGTCGACTTCGTCGACCTCAACCTCGAATCGACTCAGGAGTCCAGGGACGTGGTGATGGAAATAATGATTGGACTCGGAACGCCGAACGTCTCGGACTTCTTCCCATTTCTCGCAAGATTTGATCTCCAAGGCATACGTGGTCGTTTGGAACATCTCTTCAAGATGATGCACGCCTTCTTCGACGAGCAGATCGACAAGCGGCTGCGTAGCATAGAAAATGAGGACTCTCCGGCGAGTAATGACTTATTGGACACGATCCTCCAAATCCAGGCACAAGATGGTGGTTCTAATTATCTGGATATGGACACAATAAGATCCATGCTTCTGATAGATCAATCTAACTGTATCTCTAACAGTATTGTGCAAAATTTCTATGTAAGATAAATTAGTCTAAAGCATCATCCTTTTGTCAGGACTTGTTTACAGCAGGGAGCGACACGAGCTCTATCACAGTGGAATGAGCGATGGTGGAGATGCTTCGGAACCCTAAGATCATGGCGAAGGCCCGGGAAGAGGTTACTCGCGTGATCAGCCCCTCAAAAGATGTCGAATGGTCCGACATTGACAAACTTCCCTATCTCCAAGCTGTTGTAAAGGAGACCCTGCGACTCCACCCGCCGGCGCCGCTCCTGGTGCCTCATAAAGCCGGCACCGACGCTGAGCTCCACGGCTACAAAATACCACAGGGCACCCGCGTACTCTTCAATATCTGGACCATAGGACGAGACGACGAGCTTTGGAGGGACGCGGACGAGTTCTCGCCGGAAAGGTTCCTAACCGGGAAGAACGTGGACTTTCGCGGCCGAGATTTCGAGTTCATCCCTTTCGGGGCTGGACGTCGGATATGCCCCGGCCTGACGTTGGCCGTGCGAATTGTGCACCTGACGCTCGCTACTCTGCTCCAAAGGTTCGAGTGGAAGCTGCCGGAGGGAATGAGTCCGGCAGACGTAGACATGAGCGAAAAATATGGAATCACTGTCTCAATGGCGTCTCCGTTGAAAGCTCACGCCTTTCCAGCAATTTGACTTTATAAGATATATCATGTCCAAACACCACCAAAACTTGCACTCTTTTCTATCTATTTCATCTGTTGTTCTTGTTTCCTTATGTATAATTTATTTTCTCGCACAACTTATTTTTTTTATTGATCGTTAATGCTATATGTCAAACAAGGTATCACATGTAATCCTTTCCTGAGTAGCTTAATTATTTGCAGTTTAGATATTCATTATTGTTATTTATATATCAAACAACTCGACTACATGGTTACATGGGATATTGATTTATCATCATTACGTAGATACTAATATAATTAAATTCAATCTAATAAAAAGTAACTCTATCTTAGATGATTAAATGGTGTTATTTTTTTATGATCTCGTGACTAATTAATATATAATTAATGATAGACCATCACTAATTTAATTATTAACTTTTATGAAGTTTAATTACAGTACGTAATTACAAGTGATATAGTTTATATAAATAAATTACCATTGTTTTTTAAATATTCTTTAGTTAAATGTTGAAGGTAATGAAAAAAAGGTAAGAAGGAAAACAAGTACGTAACTCATCATATATGGCGGATAATGAAGGCAAAGAAGAAGAAGAATACCATGAAGTAAAAATGGGACCTGTGATAATTAGATATAACATAATATTTAAATTTTATGGGTGCCATTGAAACCCACGTCACTCGCTTAATTTGACTATCTCAATTTTGCACAATTTTATCGATCCCCGTAGGCATCTTAATATGCTCGGACAAGTTTAGTAGCTCTCAATCAATCGCTATTCTGTTTTTTTTTTCTAGGACATGACTTGTAGCACATAAGAAAAGAGTCCATCTTCATCTGCACATTCATGTCATCCACTAATTTAATCACATTAGCTGCACGCCTCTCTTTCTTGCACAATTTATTATAACTAATGAACTAAATAATCGCGATAGAGTTGTGGCAGCTTAATTGAGTGCGTGGAAGGTGGCAGAGATGTAGACATAAATGAGAAATATGGGCGGGCTCACTATTTCCACGTACGCATGCGTCTGTCTTGAAAGCTCAAGCCTCTCCACACAGTACATTTGTTGTCCACATGCAGTCCATACCAGGACAACAAGATATGGTTTTTGTATATGTTTTCTGTGACGTAAAATATAATGCGTACAAGGAATTTATAGGCATGAAATATATAACAGATTGCATAAGTTTCGGTCGCACAGGCAACACGTGAGGATTGAAGGAGTCTAAGGCGACAATTGCGTTGTGGAGCTAGTCTTGCAGTAGACTGGTTCCATTAGCCCCCCTCAAGCACGACACGACCTTGGTCCGAGGCGTAGCTTGTCTCATAAGAATTGAAAACAATATATGATCTTTAGTTGATATAAAATTGACTTGTAGACGTTTGGTGGCAACTTCGTCACGGACGAAATGGTAGTCCACTTCAACATGTTTCGTCCGTGCATGAAAAACAGGGTTGGCAGTGAGGTATGTTGCACCAATATTATCACACTATAAAAATGGAGGCAGTGGTGTTGAGAGTCCAAGTTCAGCAAGAAGAGACCTGAGCCAGATCAACTCAGCAGTAGCATTTGCCAAAGCCTTATATTCAGACTCCGTAGAGGAGCGTGAGACGGTCTTTTATTTCTTTGCCGACCAAGATATAAGGTTGTGACTCATATAGATTGCGTATCCACTAATGGATTTACGGTCATGCAAGCTGGCAACCCAATCAGCGTCGAAAAAGACTTGTAAGTGGTGTGTTGCAGAACGCGTGAAATGCAAACAGAGGTCTTGTGTCGCCTTTAAATAACACAAGATCCATTTTGACAACAATCAAATGTTCTTCAGTTGGGTTGTGCATGAACTGACAGACACGAGAGACGACGAATGCAATATCTGGACGTGTGATCGTTAAATATTGTAGAGCTCCAGTAATTTGATGATAAAGCATGGGATTACTGAACAACTTGCCACCAGACAACTGCAGCTTTGTGTTGTCAACCATGGGAGAGGAAACTGGCTTTGCATGACACATATGAGTACATGTCAAAATGTTATGAATGTAGTTTGCTTGAGACAGAGCCAGGCCATTATGACGAGACAGAACTTCGACTCCGAGAAAGAAGTGAATTGCCGAGATCTTTGACCACAAATCTTGTGCCAAGATGTTGGGTGATCAGGTGGAGATAATGTTGAGAAGACCCGATTAGTATTGAATCATGAACCTAAACCAAGATATATGCTATTGAGGTTCCAGAGTTATATATGAAAAGTGAGGTGTCAGTAGCAGAAGCATGAAATCCAAAATCCAAGAGTGCCGTTGTTAATGTGTGAAAACATGCACGTGGCATTTACTTGAGTCCATACAGGGATTTGTTGAGTTTGCAAACAAAATCTGAATGATCTTTGTCTAGGATACCGGGTGGTTGGTCCATGTAGACTGTTTCAACAAGATCGTTATGTAGGAATGCATTATTGATATCAAGCTGCTGAAGAGGCCAGTTGTGGTTGAGCGCTATGGTAAGAACTAACCGGATCGTTGTCGGCTTAATTACTGGGCTGAAAGTGCCATGAAAATCCACTCGTGGAGCTTGATGGAATCTTTTGGCGACGAGTCTAGCCTTGTATCGATTGAGGCTACCATCAGCATTGTACTTTCTGCGAAATATCCACCTGCATCTAACAATATTAATACCTGATGGAACCTCAATCATGGTTCCAGGTGCCATTAGAGCAGAGAACTCCTCAATCATGGAATCTCGCCAAGGTGGCAACGAGGGCCTTTAAACCTGCCAAAGTACGGTAGTTGACTGATTTGTGCCGACGAAGGACACAAGAAGAGACATGTATTGGAGGTGGAGGGGATTCAGGCAAACGGGGGGAGGGGGGAAGAAGACATTAGGGTGGCAGGTGAGTCAAGGGTACGTGTGGAGATGTCTAATGGAGAAGGGAGGGGTATGGAAAGCCAGGGACATGGAGTGGAGAGTTTATGGAGTTGTGGGATAGGGGTAGGAGTGGAAAAAGAGAACTTGGTTTCATCAAAACGAACATGGCGAGCGATGTACATTTTGTTTGAAGTGGGATCAAAACAACGAAAGCCGATATTGGATGGTGGATAGCCCAAGAAGACACATGAGATTGTGCGAAAGTGAAACTTATTACGATTATAAGGTTGAGTGAGAGGATAGGCTGTACAACCAAAGATTCGAAGGAAGTTATAGTTGGGTGGGTGTGTATAAAGGAGGTGATATGGAGACATGTTTTGGAGTGTTGGTGATGGCATACGATTTATAAGGTAGGTGGAAGTTTCTATTGCATAATGCCAGAAGCGTTTAGGAACATCACCATAAGAGAGAAGTGTTAGTGTGGTATCAACAACATGTCGAATTTTTCTTTCAACAGAACTGTTTTGCTCGTGGCTGTGAGGACAAGTAAGGCGATGGTGTATACTTGTTTGAGAGAGATAATGACGGAGGGCAAGGAATTCACCGCCATTGTTAGTTTGGAGGCTTTTTTAATGTAGTTTCAAATTGTCGCTCAATCAAACAATGAAAAGTTGGAAAAATTTTATTACATCAGACTTGCAAAATAAAGGAAACACCCATGTGTAATGAGTGTAATCTTCAACAAAAATAACGAAGAAACGATGGCCAGTGGCTAAAGGTTGCGGTGCTGGGCCCCAAACATTAGCAAAGACTAACTGCAGGGGTGAAGAGCTCTGGTTATTGCTGCTTGGAAGATGAAGGCGACTGGACTTGCCTTTGAGATAGGCAACACAACGGGAAGTGGAGTTTCGGCTGTTATTATTCGTGAGCTTGTTGGAGCGGAGGATAGTAAGAAGAGTTCTGTCATGCGGATGACCCAATCTAGCATGCCAGGTGGTGGTGGAGAGAGTGCTGAGATGCACAGCAGTAGCAAAAGGCTCAACACGTAGGTGATTGAGGCCATCTTTAGTGAGGCCGCGAAGGAATACCTTGTTGGTTGCTCGATCCTTTACAACAAAAAAGGTAGGATGAAATTAAAAAATGCAGTTGTTATCTTCACTGAATTTTCTGACAGAGAGTAATGGTTTGGAAATAGAAGGTACATGTAGAATATGACATAAATGTAAAGGACCTAAAGAACTTGGAAGGATGGACTGACCAACATGGCGAATGGGAAATGTGTTACCATTTCCAACTTGTAGGAGGTCCTCAACACGGTAATGTTTTGTTGTAGCCAAAGTTTGCAAGTCAGGTGTACAATATTTGGATACCATTCAGAGTATGCGCCAAGCAGAGACGTTGTTTCTGATGTTGATGAAGGTTTTGGTGTTGCAATGTATGCTTTTGGCTATTGAGTTGCAAAATGTCGATAATAACAATTATATGGTGAATGTCCAGAAATGCCACAAATGGGACAAAGGTCTCTGCGATTGTTGGAGCTTCGACCACGTCCATGAGAAGGATTACGGCCCCTGTTGAAGCTTGCAGAATTGTTGGAGGAAATATTTCTGACATAATTAGCGCTTGGGGGTGAAGATGTCAAATGCTCTGTTAGACATTAGATGAATTTCATGACATGTTAGGATGCTTTGCAGCTCTGGAAATGAGACAAGTGTCTGATGAGATGAGAGAGAGGCCACAACTGGTCCATAATCTTGGTGAAAGCTGTTAAAGATTGTGGCATTGAAGCTGGAGCTAGAGAGGGGTTGGTTGTCTGCACTGATCTCATCAGCAATATATTTTGCTTGTCGGAGAAAGCTGGAGAGGGGCGTGTCACCTTGTTTGAGGTTCTGCAACTACATCTTTAGTTGAAGAAAGTGCTTCTGATGGTGCTCCATATGCTTGCTCGAGGGAGAGCCAGACATCCTTGGAGGTGTCGAGGCCGACAACCAGTGGGATGACTTCTTTAGAGAGGGAGGCGAGAAGCCAATTGAGGAGCATTTGGTCTCAACGTTGCCATTCAACAAGCTGGGAGGAAGGAATGCCTGTTGTTTCTTGAGGTTCAGGAGGGGACTTCTGTCATTCAGAAAGGCTTCTAGTTGGAAGCATTTTATTAATGGCCACATCTGTGTTTTCCACAATAGGCAATTGGTAGGAGTTAATTTTATATAAATAAAATGCTGAGCTTGTGAGAGTGTAGAAAGATGAGGCATGGTAATGTTGCTTTCACTTTGCAAGGTTGAGGAGGAAGAAAACTGAGTACTGGGAGATGCCATAATGAGCTTAGAGCTCTGATACCACAACAGGACAAGAAGATATGATTTTTGTATATGTTTTCTGTGATGTAAAATACAATGCGTACAAGGAATTTATAGGCATGTAACATATAACAGATTGCATAAGTTTCGGTGGCATAGGCAATATGTGAGGATTGAAGTAATCTGAGGCGGCACTTGCATTGTGGAGCTAGTCACTACAAGAAAATTACCATTTTTCGACGAACAATTTCCGACGGTTTGAAATCCGTCGCAATTTGCGACGGATTTTGTGACGGTTTCATTTTTCGACGGATTTTCCGATGGTTACAACCGTCGAAAATGAAAATAATAGATTATTTAATTTGTTATATTATTATTTTATTTTTTGACGTTTAGGAACGTCGATATTTTCGACGGATATCCTTCCGTCGCAATTTCCGACGGATTTTCCGACGGTTACGTCCGTCGGAAATGGAAATATAAATTATGTAATTTATTATATTATTATTTTATTTTTCGACGATTAGGAACGTCGATATTTCTGACGGATATCCATCCGTCGCAATTTTCGACGGAGTTTCAGACGGTTACGATCGTCGGAAAAGAAAATAATAAATTATGTAATTTATTATATTATTATTTTATTTTTCGACGTTTAGAAATGTCGATATTTCCGACGGATATCCATCTGTCGCAAAATCTACCACAATTTTTGACGGTCGTAACTGTCGGTAAATTTATAATAATATAATATGAGGAGTATTTTATTAATATAATTTGCGACAGTACAAACTGTCGTAATTTTCGACGGTTCCGACCGTCGGTAATAGTTAGCGACTGTTCAAATCGTCAGTAAAATAAAAAATATATATTATATATAACTAAATATAGTATTTTATTTTTACAATTAAATAATTTTCGACGGTCACAACCATCGGTAAGTTTAAAAATAATTAATATTTACTTTTTCGACGGCCAGAGCGGTCGGTAATTAAAATTTTATTATCCCGCTTTTTTTTGTTTTCCCACTTTCTCAACATTCCACACACACATATATATATATAATATATATAATACCCCTCCATCATCTCCCCCCCCCCCTCTCTCTCCCTCCCTCTCCCTCTCCCTCTCCCTCTCTCTCTCCCGCCCGGCGAGCTCCCTCTCCCGGCCGGCGAGCCTCTGACCGGACGTTGGCATTGACCGTCGGCGATCCTCTTCCATCGGTGCCTCTCTCTCTCTCTCTCCGGTCGGATCGCCAGGCGATCGGATCCGGCCCCCTGTGGCCGGATCTCGCTGCTAGTGGCCGGAGCCGACCCCCAGCGGCCGGATCCGACCCCCAGCGGCCGGATCTGGCCTCAGCACCGGATATGGCCGTGGGCGTTCTGATCCGGCCCCCAGCTATCGGATCTGACCTCTGGCGATCGGATTCGGCCTCTGGCGGCCGGATCGGCCATCGGACATTTGGATCCGACCGTCTGGCGGTGGATCCGGCCCTCAGCCGATGTCGGATCTGGCCCCCAGCCGACTAATTTTTTTCTTAAATTATAAAAATTCTTTGCGACAGTTTTGACCGTCGAAACTTCGACGGTCGCTGACGACCGTCGAGATTTTCGGCGATAGAAATCGCCGATATTTGTGGCGATCGACGAAATCGTCAAAAACTTCGGCGGTCACGACCGTCGAAGTTTTCGACGGTTTTGTCGACCGTCGAAAATATCGGCGGTCGTGACCGTTGAATTTTGACAGTTTTGTCGACCGCCGCAAATATCGACGGTCGCGACTGTAATATCCACGATCTAATCCATATTGGATTCTATATTATATGGCTATAATCAATTGAATATATGTGGTGTAGTATATGTTGTCATGTCACGTAGTGATATAATAAGAATTTATAAAATTTAACTAAAGTACTAAAGTATGATTGATAATCATATTATGATAAAGCATATTCTCTTATGGTTAATTATACATGTGATTTGTTAAGATTGGATTTAAGTCTAGTGGACCAATCAAATGTCGCCAAGTGACATATGAAAATATATATGTGTATGTAACAAAAATTAATATATAAATATGTGAATAAATTACATGGATTATATTATACTAATTAATATCAATTAGGGATGAAATTAATGATTTTTAAATGTTAATTTTTAATTGGATAAGAATTTCAACTCTTGACATGCAAGCTGCCAGCAAGCTAGCAGCTTGCCACCTCATGCTTAGACTATTTTTTCAACCGACCTATTCAAGTGATAAAAATCTGAAAAAATTCGTATGGTCATGAATGGGGCATGCCTTGGATTAGTCCCACATGCATAAATCACGAGAGAGATACTGAGTATATATGGGAACGTATCATTCATCAGGTGTGACACGTTTTGGTAAAACAGTGTGGGCCGAGGCCCAGAGCGGACAATATCACGTGCTGATGGGAAAAATTACATATGGTATCAGAGCCACTCCGCGTGAGCCTTTATGCATGGTGGGGTGCGATCACTCAACGAGGGGGTTGAGTCCCCTAAGAGGGGAAGGATGCATGGGGCATGCCCTGGATTAGTCTCACATGCATATGTCACGGGAGAGATGCTGAGTATATGTGGGAACATGTCCTTCATCAGGTGTGACACATTTTGTTAAAACCGTACAGGCTGAGGCCCAGAGCGGACAATATCACACGCTTGTGTCTAGACAACGCACAAAAAATTTCAGACCATGACTCCTTTCATGGACATTGAAGGAAATTCGAGAAGGAAGGTCATTAAAGGTGAAGATTCTAACCCTAAACTGATGGTGTTCTTCCTAAGATTTTCTTTCATATTAATTCGTCCTTAAAAATTATGAAATTTAACATGTAGAATACTCTCCGAGTCTAGTTTACATGAGATTTGGAATCATGTTAATAGGAGTTATGAAACGAAATTTATGCCATCAGGATTAAGGTACTATCACTCTGTCCGCCGAAATTGCTACCCGAATTTGTAAATTATGTATTAAATCCAATATGTCGTGGAGTTATTTAATAATTTAGGGTGTTATAGATATTTATGTTAGGTCTCATCGACAATTGGAATCACTAGAAAATGATATATGTAACTAAAGTTATAAATATTTTACCGAGCCTTACTCAGTCTGTCAGGATAGAGCTTAGGGCAGATTATGCTAGTACTGGTTAAATTTATTGTGCTCAGTACAAATAGATATAAATTCAAGTAATTTTACATGTTATACCCTAGGATGTCTACTATTTAGGAAAATTAAAAGCACCAGAATAGGGAATGTTTATTATTTTATATAAATAATAAAAGTAAGGTTACTCAGCCTGTCAGAACATAGAAATAACATAAAAGTTAGGCTGAATGACAATTTTCATGAGAGCAAACCGTAATGAAATAGGATATGAAACTTTTAAAGATTAATGTTTATGTAATATAAAAGTAAAGAAAATTAGAATGATGTCATTTGATTATGTATACCAGAAGATATGAATTTTTCTTTACTATGTGTACAATCTGTCATAATATTAGGTCAATCCTTATGTTTAATAGTTAAAAGAGTAAATGTTTAAGGTTCATATACCATTTCAATTAATTGTGTTTCATGTGTGATAGGATTATGTTCAAAGCATAGAAGTGATGTGTTTCTTATTATTATTGTATAGGAGTAGAAGAATAAAGTAGTGAAAAAGGAAAGGAAAAATCTTTTGGTAGCTCTTATAGGTAAGTTGGTTTCTCCTACTCTATGTTTTCACCTCTTTGAATTCGGGGTGTCATCAATTATTATATGTATTGAATATGCTTTGGATATACTATGAATTGATTTTGAAAAATGCAATGATGAAAAGTATACCTAAATGATTGTATGATTGTACATTTAAAAAACATATGTGATATGACATGAATGGATTAGTGCAATCTTATTTCGCTTGAAATGATATTTGATATGATTCATCTTCTGATATTTGAGATACAATTATTATATGTATTAAATTCATATATCATCAAGTTTATATGAAAATTATGTTTTGAATGATTGATCAATTGATGGTTCATTGGTAAAGCATATGTGAAATGTTATGGAGCCATCTTATGCGATGTAATCCTATTCCGTTTGAATGAGTTTGATTCAACTTCTGATATTCGAGATATGATCGTTATGTGATGAATCATGCATCTGCATATGCTTGCATTGCATGTATGATGGTTGGAGCTAAGTGCTACATCGTTGATCACGATGGGAGCCACCTCTAAAATCCAATGCATCATTTTGTTCTCCAGAAATGAGATGAGATAGATTGGAGCTAAGTGTCATACGGAACTAAGTGCTACATCGTGAGTACTCATGACGGGGGTCACCTCTAGAATCCGTAGGGGCCACCTCTAGAGTCCACTTATCGCTATATGATTTGTTTCCCGAAAGGGATAAGGTAGAATGAAGCTAAGTGCTACATCGCTGATCACGATGGAAGCCACCTCTAGAGTCTACCTATCGACCACTGGCCAGTTGGTGATCCGTGCATTCATATGAGAATGTTGCATTTGCATACATATGTTTGATATGATTTATATGATATTGACTGCAAGTTGAGTGTGATGTTTCTTATTAGTATGTTATATACGTAATTATCAAATATATAAAAATGTCTATTTTGCTATTATGATCATTGTATGCTTTTCTATGTCACTACGAAATGATTAGTTGGTAACACATAAGTTATGAGTTATCAACTTACTGAGCTATTTTTGCTCATAATGTTGTTTCTAATATTTTTCAGATCAGTATAGCTTCTTGAATTGAGCGAGCTCATAATCTTAGCAGGGATAATTCTTTCGATGTAAAGGTATTGAGGGGAGTTGTTATTCTCGTGTCTTTTTGTTAGAATGTCGAGAGAGTTGGCCGAGTTTATTATTTTTGTCAAAATAAGTTGTAACGAAAATAAATTTATTTTATAAAATGTACGACTTAAGGAGTATCAGTTTGCTCTGAAATGATCACATATTGTGTAATTTATTTAATGATATATATTTTTATTCTTATGTTGTAAAAGGAAGAGTAAATTACATCACGTTTTCGCATTTCTTCATAATTTTATTTGATCGTCCGTAATGAGTCACGAACTCTAGTTTAACTCACGGGTTAAATTGGGGTCGTGACAGCGACTGTCGAAAATCTGTCAAAATTTCCGGCGGTTCCTTCCCAACCGTCGGAAATTGATTTGCGACGACCATTTTTCGGACGTCCCGGTTTTCGTCAAAAAATTGACCGTTTCCGACGATTTTTGGGGAAATTACTGACAGTTTTGACCGTCAGTAATCCCGAATTTTCTTGTAGTGAGTCTTGCGGTAGACTGGTTCCATTAGTCCACACACACACTTTTATAAAAAAAAATAATAATACATCATTCACAATTATTGACATGTCCACATGGCATGCTAGCTACAAAATTTTGTCACCGAGTCTCATTTGTTTGATATAAATTAGTTAGTTTTATTCAATCACCACATGAGCCTCACGATAATATAATTAATAGTATTTTAAAAATTGCAACATAAACACCGCAACGTCCTTTATTAGGTGACTTAGCAAGGCCGAAGAGTTTGATTTCGTCAAAATGACATGTTCATGCAATTAAGCATTTTTATATAAGCATGAACTATCGTTACACGTCATAATCATATCATATCATATCACAATCCTTGTTCGTACATCTAATCATTATTCTACAAACATTATTATCACATCATTCATATCAAATCGTATCATATTATTATAAAATATCACAATCAATAATATATCAGATGTCATGCTCTTTAAAGTGGATGTATGCAAAGAGAATGATGCATGCACATATTATATCGCCAACTGGTCAAAAGCATCATATCACCATGTAGGGTATCATATCATCCCATATAATAGGACACCTTTCTTGCATAGAACATATCATTCATAACCAGAGGCATCATATCATCTCGTAGGATATCATATCATATATTATCCCATAGGATATCATTACATGAAAATGGGATACCTTCACTACATGATACATATCATCCTGGTCAGATGCATCATAGCATCCCTGCTGGAGAACATATATTATTTCGTAGGATATTATGTTATCCCATGAAAATGGGTTACCCTCCCCGCATAAGACATATCATCCCGACAGAGGAAATGCAAATGCATGATAATAAGATGCAATGCATATGCATGACCCAAACATATCATGTTATATTGTATCATATCATATCATGTCATCTCATAACATGCCATGTCATATCGTGTCATTTTCGATCATATCATATAATATCATATCATGTATAAATATCTTAATAGCAATAATCATATATTTATGCAATCATGAATAATAGCGATACTTTAGGAACATATGAAAGAATTTATTCACGTCAATAACATATCCTTTGATTTTTCATACATTCTTTTTCATTCTTATAACAATCTCTTAATTATGATATGAAACAAAATATAGCATAACTTTTGTACAAGAATTCACGTTAGCTTTTCTTATGAATCCACAATGATGCATAAAAATTCCTATTACATGTATTATGGCAAAAAGCTTACAAACAATCAATGCAATAAAAAACACATGAATCCACCCTACATACCTCTTCTTTAACTCGCTTTCTCTATATTCTTACACCTTAAGCCAATGGATCACCCTCTATTTTTACTTATTTTAGAATTTCTTCCTATAACAATGGTATATATTCATAATATTATTAAGATATGAAATCAACGTAAACACCTATCACATGGTACTAGGCGAATCATATATTCTCTTGAAATGATATTACTATATTAACAATATGCAATTTCTATAACATAATCCTATTTAGTATAAACATCTTTTCTTTTTGGCAGATTGTATGCTTTGTGAAACAAAATTCATATATTCTATTATACATGATCAAATCTCATTAATCCAATTTTATATGAGCATAGACTTCTATAACAATGCCCATTAAAAATTTGAGGTATTCTTTCCTTGTGATTTATTCTTCCAATCCTATGGCATTCTTATCAATACTACGGTGTGCATACCAACGTCTCCTACAGGGACACAACAATGATCATTACTATATACCCCTCATGTCTTTAGTCCTATAACTTAATTAATTGATCAATCATAAGAGTTCATCTTGTAACTTGGCATATTGCATACTTTATAACGTAAAATTCATATATCTTAATATAAATAATAAATTTGAATCATTCCAATTTTTTAACTCCAAATTACAAAACATATTTCATTATAGTTGGTTCTTAGGAAAATCAAACTTTCAGCCTAACTTTCATGTTATTTCTGTGTTCTAACAAGCTGAATGATCTTACGTTTATAATTTATATAAAATAGAAAAATCACTTTTCTCGTACTTTTAATTCTATATAAACTTATACTTCTTAGGATGCAACTAAAAAAATTTCTATTTTTTATATCTCTCTGCATAATAAGTTTAACAACTACTAGTCTAATATGAACTAAGTTTCATTTTAACAGATTGAGTAAGGTTCGGTTATCTATTTATAACTTTCACTAGAAATATACTTTTCAGGTATTTCTAATTATAAATGAAACCTAACACCTGAATATCATTGGTCATAAATTATCAATTAATTCCATGACATATTGAAATTACTACATAGTTTACAAAATCGGGTAACAACTTCAGCGAACAGACTGATAGCATTTTAAAGACAAGAACATAACTTTTTATACATGCATCTAAATAAGTTGATTCCAAGCTCAATAAAAGTAGACTCAGAGGGAAGCAAACAAACAAAATTTCTTAATTCTTAAAGAAGAATTGATTCAAAGGAACACTTCAAGAAGAAAGCTATCAACATAGGTAGATTAATCACCTTAACTAGTTGTCCTTGTCGAATTTCTTTAGAACTCAAGAGAAGGATTCATTCTCTGAAAATTTGTATGCGCTTCCTAGAGAGAAAGATTAAACTTCACAAATTTTTTCATGTTTTTTTATCACTAGAGGAAGCCGGTTGAAAAAATGGCCCAAGCATGAGGTGGCAAGCTTTCTTTGAAAATTTGTGCGCACTTCCTAGAAAGAAAAATTAAACTTCACAAAATTTTCCATATTTTTATCACCAAAGGAAGTTGGTTGGAAAAATGACACAAGCATGAAGTGGCAAACTACTTGCTTTGGTGACAGCTTGCATATCACGAGTTAGAATTCTTGTCCAATTAAAATTTGACATTTAAAATCATTAATTTCATGACTAATTAAGATGGATTAATTATTATTAAATATAATTTAGTATAATATAATTCATGTAATTTATTCACATATGTTATATATTAATTATTGTTACACATATATATTTTTCATATGCCACTTGGCGACATTTGATTGGTCCACTAGACTTAAATCGAATGATAACAAATCATATGCATAGTTAACCATAAGAGAATATATTTTACCTTAATATGATTATTAATCATATTTTAATGCTTTAATTAAATTTTATAAATTCTTAATATACATTACAACTTATACTACATCACATATCAATTGATTATAGCCATAATATAGAATCCAATATGAATTAGATTATAGATATGGGGGCATGTTGAAAATATCTGGACGATGTATTGAACATCAAAAGTTGCAGCATAGGTGATTACCGAGTTGTCTTTTACCTTGTATCAATTTACCTAATATATTGTATCAGTGTGCCCTCTTTGCTTCTATTGTATAAATAAGTGCATAGTCTTTCGGTTGTAATACTTTTACATTGTTTCTAAATAATAGTCACTTTTTCTTTTCTTCGCTTTCTCCTCCATCTCCCTCCTCTTCTCCTCCGGCAAGAGTATGAGCAGACGTCGGATTTCAAATCTTAATGTCACGAAAATCTTAATGTCACGCATTTATATTTAGAATGTCTATATTATCACTCTTAAAAATTTAGTCTTACTATTTTTAAAATAATTTTATCCTTTAATTTTGATCATTAATATTTTTAGTATTTTTTTAATATAAGAGTAAAATAATCATATAAAAAGTGACGCTAAAATTTTAGGAGTGATATCCTTATAGTTATTATACCATTTATTACTTTCATTATGATGCTTTGTGAGCCAAAAAGATTATTGGCGAAATGACTGCGGGCTGATGAATTGTATGCACATCATAACGAGCATCGCTGTAGACTGAAGACCATAATAAAAGTTTGGCTGGCAGTCTACTGATGCAGCTACTTCAAAAAGAAACGAAGCTTCCCCTTTGCTTACTGGTACTTTCTTATCCCCAAATATTTTTTCTTTACTATATATATCTCCCCCCCCCCCCCCCCCCTCCACTTTTTCACAAGCCTCAATTGTGTATTCACTGAGCCAAAAAGGTGAGAACCACCACCCCCTCCCTTCCCAGTGTTTTCCTGTATCCCCCCCAGCTTTTGATATCTAATGCAGCACAAGTACCCCACACACGCCTCCATCACCACCTTGCCCCCGTCCAAAGCGCGCTCTCCCCGGCCAGAGAAGCTTCCTCGAGAACCTCACTGCTCTTGGGCTGTGCATTCTCATCCTTTAGCCTTTAGTCACCTTCTCTCCCCTTCTCCCCATCTCTGGTGCTGCCAAGTTGTACCCTCTCCCCGTATTTTCCTGAGACCAATAAAGGCCGCTGCACCGTCTCTGCTCCCCTCCTTTTGCGTGAGAGGCCAAAAGAAAGGCAGGCCACGCAAGTGAGGGAAGGATGCCGGTCAGATGGAGATTTGAATGTGTTAATGATGAATGAGTTCTGGTCTTTGAGGAGGGAAGGAATTGCTGTTTGTACTGCTAGGGCTACATCGGGATATATTCTTTCCACTGGTTCTAAATGAAAAAGAAAGATAAAGGGAGGAGGAGATACTCTTTGTCTGTCCCTGACCCAAAGGAAGGGGGTTTCCAATGAGCACACTGTCACTGTGTGAGCCTTGCTTTATAAAGGTGCTGGTGCTGTTTGAAGGCCTTCTGGGGTTTCCTGGAGATATATGTAGCAGCTGCATGCATGTGCATGAGTTTGCATGGCATTCAGTACACTATAATCATTAACTCACATGTCGATCGAGAAAAGTTCCAAAGGTCGTGTCATAACATATATCTAGATATATTTGCCATGGCCGGCGTTAGCAACTGACAGCTAGGTGCAACTATACATATATGTGTGTCTACGACAAAAGGTTTGTGTTTAATTTATTAAATCAATTGAACTCTAGAAAGAAAGTTATACAGGTAAGAGTGATGCTATCTTAGTTATGGTAAGTAACTAGTGCAACATCGTTTGTTGTACTCATGATCATTAAGTAGTGGTGTTATATTCCCTGATTCTTTGGTCTCATATATGAACTTCCACTATGCATTAGCATTATTTTACTAAAAAAACGAAAACTCAAAATAAGAATAATAAATAACGTATAAGTCAAGAAATATGTGACATTCTTAACCTTCTCGCAAAGCAAACTTGTCATGGTGATTGATAAGCAAAACATAAAGACTTCACCTTTTGAATGAAAGAAATCCACACACATCTAGCATGAGATACACAAATGCCTCATGCACAACGTTACGATATAAAATTAAGTTCCCAACTCCATATATAGTAGCATTCTACTTCTATTCAAGATAACAAATTATCGCAGCTAACACTGGAAATAAGGTAGTAAATGAGTTCGTTCATGTGAAGGAACAGCTACATTTAAAAAAAAACACTTCATTTAATGACCTGGTGACAAAGTTTAATATCCCGATCAGGTGTTCTTTCATCATCATAATACAATTAATTCTCGTATAGTTACACCCCATTCCTCATATTAAACTCAAACCCTAATTCTAGCCTTATATTAGTGGTCGCTTACGTAATTACATAAACCATGCACTCCCAATCAGGTAACTTATATTTACCAATTGAGAAAGATTCATGTTCTAGCATTGATCTACGTACAAACCTCTATCGATCAGACGTAGGACATATTTCTCGCTTGCTGCAAAGTGCCACCTCCACCTCCGATCATGGCGTTAGCCCTGTCCATGGGAAGGGAAGCTCTTCTCGGGGAAGGCCTTTCCAGCTTCGACGGGCCTTCGTACTTCTTCTCCCCGCTGCTGTCGCTCGACAGCAGCGGCTTCCCTTCGTAGATGTCCACAATGGAGTCCATGCCAATGCCGCTGTCCAGGACGGACGCCGGCGCAAGGCCCTGAAGCTGATCGCTCTTGGATGGCTCCTCCTGCGATCCCATGCACGACGCCGGAGCCGAGCCGAACTCTTGCAGACGGAGGACGTCGTCGGGCCACATCAATGGATTCTTCCCGTTCGAGCCGTATGGATTTGGTCTCTTCTTGCCCACACCGACCCCTTCATCACCCTGTAAGAATCCGTCGATCGAACCGTCCATCTGTTGCTGCATGTCTAGTTGCGCTCCGCCGTAAAGGTGCAGATCCTGGAGAGAGGGAAAGCTCATGGATGGACCTACTTCCTTCATGGCACACACGTCGGCCATATCGCCGGCGGCCTTGAAACTCCCCGACGCCATGCCCTCGGCCGCAAGTGCTTGATACGCCTTCTCCAGCATGCTTTGCATGTACTTCCCTTGGGCCTCAATCCTCATCTGCAGGTGTTTCTGCACCTATATATGTATGCACAGCATTCCATAAATTAGCTACTACGTATGACTAGTAATTAAGTAGATAGAGTCGATCATTAAAGTGCAGGTACCTCGAGTTGTTCATGCAGCCTCCTCTGGACTTCCATCTGCATTCGAAATGCTTCATTGATGTGTGCGCTCCTGCTGCAATTTTTTTCCCCAAATTATATATCAATAACAATATAACATCTCTATATATATGATGACAAGATCAACTGCACGGTTTCATACTAATTAAAAAAGAAAGATGACCATAAGAAGCACGTATAGGGATGATTCCTTACTCGTTCATGGTTCGGCCCATCATTCCAGATGAAGAAGCCACATTTCTTTGCAATTCCAAAGCTGTGGCTACATCAAAACTATACACATGAGCACAACTTTTCGAAATATCAGATTATATGGATCTCATAAGTTTTCGTCTGGTAATACATATGCACGATCCTATGGTCGAATTGCCATATCTTAATTATTTACTTGCATATATGTGTTGAAAATTAAGTGAACTACTGCTTCATCTGACTCACCATCCTTAACTGAGTGATCATGATTGAAATCCTTCTGTGGTTGCTTCCCAAGCCTGAATTTCTACAATTACAAAGCAACAAAGTAACTACGAGGTAAACAAAATGAAACGATGAGGACTTTTACACATATGTATTGGGCAAAACTTGTCTAACCCTAGAAAAACAATTTCCGTGATGATGTTTGATTTGAAGCATGCTTACTTGGAGATGGCTCTTAAGGTGGTAAAGAGTTAGCCCCTTAACACCCATAACTCTCATGATAGTCTTCGGTGTGGCCTCTACAAATCAGCAGAGAAGCAAATATGATATGATCGATCTATAAAATTTTATCTAAATTACATACATGGAGATGGATCAACAGAGAGAGAAAGGTGTCGTACTGTCAGGTCCTCCGAGCTGGGTGACGGCATCGACGAAGCGATCGTGGAGCTCGACGGTCCAGCGAAGGCGGGGTTTAGGATCAGTGGTGAGGACAAGACCGGAGTCTCCTTGAACACACATAGGCCGTTCATGTGAATTCATAGTTGGCTTCTTGGCATGGAACATTCTTTCTTCTCTCTTTCTCTCTCTCCTCACTAATTCTTTTTTTTTCCTCTGCTATAGAATTGGAGGAGATTCAACTACAAAGGAATGGCATAAATGGAGGAATAGGGTGCGGTTCCTGAGAGATGGTCGGAGATCTCACTCTCCTGGTCTCTCTTACCATCTCTCTCTTGGAAAGCCACATGGAATGTTATTCTAGCTGCCCGTGTTAAAGGCCACGGAGTTGAAACCCTTCTCACTTTGCCAAAAAGATGAGAGAGAGAGAGAGAGAGAGAGAGAGAGAGCATGTTCTGTCGGTTATTATTCTTCCAGTCCCTAGGAGCTTTTCAAAAATAAGGACCACGAGGTACCCTCATCACCTCATGCAATCATATTTGCCTCATTGTGCAGTGCCTACCTGAAATTCTTAAAACCTTACCAGGTACATCCCCTCAAGATCAACAAGTACGAGTTTCTGATTTGTGATAAACGTACTGATCATGAAACATAATTATTCCGAAGCAACTTGGCTCATAAATCTTATAACCTCTGTTGTACCCCCTAATTTAATCATATACAAATAATTAATTTTGAATACCCATGGATCTTGCTATAATATTATAATTATGAAGAGCTGATTATTTAGAGCTGAATGATGGGCAGTCGAGCTGCATGATTCATGAATTAATGATCGTGGATTAGATCGTTTCTATTCATTTTGATTTATTTTTACAGCATTTAATAGTAATTATATTTTAAAAATATAATTATGTATTTTCTTCAAGATATAAGATAATACTTATATATATAGATATTCCGTTTTAATATGTTTTAATTTTAAAGTAACAAAAAGTTAATTTAAATGGAATTGAGTTCATTTCAAAGTTTATTAACAAAATACTAACTGGTTGAACCATGAAGTCGGGTGGAATAAAATAAAAAAAATGGAAGTTCATCCCTCCTTAATAAATAGATTTTAGTAAATAAATAAATTTTAGTCGGGTCGGATATGATTTAATCAAGGATCCAAATCGTTTTAACATCTGGACACTTCATATATATATATATATATATATATATATATATATATATATATATAACAACCCCTTCTAATCATAATTAATGTTGGCAGTTGGTACTATCCAATTGGCAATTGGTCATGGCTAAGCACGCATTATTAGAAATTAATAATGGATAAAATTAAGGCCTGTGGTGTGCTCTCGTATGTATGACATTTGATATGTCCCTCCATAGCCATGCACGAGAGTCACGAATGCAATTCCATCACCCTAATCAAAACAAATTTCAAAACGCATTAAAAAAGCTTCGCGCTTTCGGTCCCACTAGGAGAAAGGATCAAAAGATGAACAAGACCAACTTAAAGCGCTCTCTCTCTCTCTCTCTCTCTCTCTCTCTCTCTCTCCTCTAAAAAATACGTATATATAACACGCAACTAATTTGCCCATTCGACAAGGGAATAGATGCTTTCTTCTTTGACAATTTACCCAAAGATTCGTCTCAGATGATCTACCAAGCACCACGAGTACGTGCGTCTTGTTCAATTCATCTAATAAATTTCCTGAAGGTGTCACCTTTTCTGCTTTATTTCCCTCTTGAAGTTACATTATTTTAAAAATAAGAAGGGGGAATTGCTCCTAGGAGCGTATGGTCGCAGAATAAGTATGAGAAATACGTGGATATTATGAGAATATAATCAAATGTTCACCACAATTAAAATATTTTCATCAAACATTAAAAAATTTGAAATTGCCAAAAAAATGCAAAATCGTCGTATTTAATTCCGACAGGAGAATACAGATATTCTTCTAAAACATAAAAAATATGTATCCTCATATTTTTCAACTTGTTCAATTATATTTTATTTTTAAAATTTTAATATTATTATAATATTAAATATCAACTCTATATAATAAAATAATTTAATTATAATTTTTTTAAAAAAAATATATTCTCGTCAAACCAAATAGTAGGTGGAATAAGGATAGTTTAATTTTTTGAGGATACAAAATTATATTATTTTATTCCGATTAATTTTACTCCATAAGCAAACGTGGTAGGCGACGAATATTTAGACATGGCAGTTTTTTTTCTCTCTTTGAGATAATATCTCCAAGCAAAATTATCCTTACTTAATTTCATCAAACATAACACAAGGTAAAATAATAATATGAATATGTATAAAGTTGTGGATCACTTCTGATTTATATACTTTGAAAAAAAAAGTTGCATGCATCTAAAGCCAAAGATTCTCAGAGACAAGGTTTTTGGCGTTACATTCATCCATCAATTTTACCAATCAATATCCGATACGGCACCGGTGAACAATTAATATTTCTAAGTAATTAGTGTAGCGAGCTAAATGTGTAAATATTTTTTTGTACATTTAAATCCTTACGTCCTTTTCTTTTTAAAAAGACACCATGCTCTTTAAATTAAAGTTTTCTTATTTATCTTTCTTATTCATGGTAAAAAAAATGTTTTGGTTCGATTTCCATTTTCTTTATCTGGATATACTGTAGTTAATTTGGTTTTAATATACTAATTGAGAAAATATACGCCCAAGCGTAAGCCAAGTATTTTTTTTTCTTCGTGAAAAAATGGAGCACTGAATATTGTCTATGAATTACAGTAAGTTAGATTGACCCATTGTGCATGTTATTATTCACTGAAATTATATTTATATGATAAGTTGATCGACTTATCATTTTATCATTTTATACAGTATACTCATTTTTTCGTAAGAAAAAAAAATCAAAATTTCAAGTGACAAAACGAAAAATTAGTGTACAAAATAAATATATGCATAATTATATGGTTTTCGAAGTGTGTAGTTGTAGGACATGCGTTCATTATATTATATATTTATGAGTTATGACGATTTAAATTAATTGGCACCTCAATGTGTAAACCACCTCATAATAAAAAGAAACCTACCACAATTATGCATTTTTTATGCTTAATATAACAATTGTTTGACACGAAATTTATTAATTGATACTTTTTTTTGTTCTTTCCATAAATAGGTGAAAGTTGTTGAAAACTGTCTACGCCGACAGTAACGATATGTCATGTTCAAACTCCTTTAAAAGATAGGAGATAGAAGCCTCTCTCTCTCTCTCTCCCCCCTCTCCTCTCTCACGCACTTTCTCTGTCCATGCATAGCGATCTCGCGTTGATGGAATTTCTACCTCATAAGAAAAGAAAGATTCGCTACGAAGTCCTCAGTGCTAAGGAACCGAGTGTCCGAATTAAATAGCACTTAGCAAAGTTGGCGTTTAAGTTTTAGTTCGTTGTATGTTAAGCCCTTCAAATCATGTCCACTGACCATGTTAGCTTAGATCAAGCTCTCATTTGGAGGTGCTCTTTGGAATCGATTTAGTGCTGCACCAATGGGAATTAAGTAAACTGAGTTAATAATATATTGGGATTAATAGTTTAAGATTCAAATCTCAGAGGTATAAATCAATGAAAGAGATTAATTTTTAAACGCTATATATTTCATTTTCATCTGAATTTATAAGCATCCAAGACTACTAGTAATTAACAAATCCGATATTCCAACAGTACAGGAATCTAATCAGAAACTTTCAAATTTTTTTATGTGATGAAACAACTTTTGCTAATATTATCCAACTTTTTTTTTTTTTTTGCCATTTAAGGTTCATGCAGTCCCTCCTTATGGAATATCTTTGTGAGCAACACCTCATGACACTTTTTATCTGCTCTGATCGATACTAAAATGCTCCCACGAAGATGGCTGACATAAGTGCTGATACAATGACAATGAGATGAATCATTCCGGCGTCAACGCATTACTAATTAAGTCAATTTTCATTGCAAGATTTTTCCGACGGACTCAGAAAATCGATGAAAATTCGTCGGAAATTTTGACAAGATGAAGTCGTTTGAAAAGTGGGCATCACAAATAATTTTCGACGAGTATAATGTATCCGTTGAAAGTTTCGATAACTCGACGAGAAAATATTCGTCAGAACTTTCGCAATTTGCGCCATCAGAACTTTCAATGAATAGGATGATGTCACAGAAGATAGAAGCCCTGGTACCTCAAATCATTTGCATTTTGCTAATTACAAAAACATAACTTCAGGGGGAGGAGGAAATTGATTGCTTTAGACAGCAAGTTAATTTGAAGTAACATTTGGTGCTGCCGCATGGACATTTGATATAGTTCTTTCTAGCGGCGTGCAAGTAATATATAAGCACATACCAGGCTACCATATTTAATCCATGCTTAGACACTTAATCATTGATCTCTCTACAAATGCCAAACACGTACATGAGTTAGGAATGATTCATTTTCAACTTTCTTAAATCGGATATTAATGCTTAAATTAATGCTCGTTCAATAATTTTAATTTAAACTCACAGTCAATCGTCTCCTACTCCATCTCGATCACATTAATCTTACAAGAGTTTGGAATCAAAATCTCGAGATATCAACACAACCTTGAATTAATTTTCACTTTTTTCATAATTTTAAATGTAAGCATATAATAATTCAAGGCAGATCAATAATTAAACACTAATATTCCTCTTGCTTTTGATGGAAAAATTCGAGAACAGAAAGAGAAGATCGCAGAGAGATTGCAAAGAAAATTAGAGGAGACAAATGAATTTACCCAGGTTCACTCTTGAGATTAAGGCTACGTCTTGCAAAGAGGTTCCACTATATCGTTTAGGTTTACAGCCGCCACGCGGATTACATCTGAAAATAAGTTATAAATAGTCTCTTCCAAACGGGTTCAAAATTCGAACAAAATAGAGAAAAAATCTAATCTGAACCACACGAGCTGACTAAACAAAAGCTCAAAACTCGTTTAAGGGGACGGGCCCCCGAACCCCCCTTTTGTTTACATGTCAGCAGCACAGGCAATTGAGTAATACTCAAATCCCCTAAGCTCACGTGGATGAATTCGGTGTGAGAAACAAGGAGCTCTGAAGTATTCACCAACTCCAACAGCCTTTTTACCCCACTGACTACTTAATCTATAATAAAAGTGCAACTATGGAAGAAGTGTCCAACAAGTTCCTTTTTCCAAGCTTTTATACCTTAATCTCTCTTGCTACTAAACGTGGACACTGTTTCAGCATTTGCTTAGGCAAAAAGGTTATGAAATATTATTCATCCCAAGGTGGCAATGCATATAAAGTTCATAAAACTGGTATGTTCACAAGACATGAACTCTTCCAAATTTGAGATCATTCAATATATTTTTGTTCTTGTTTAAGTAAAAAAGGTAGAAAGAGAAGCACACAAAGTTATATATATTTCTACTTTCGGCACTACATATATTCTTCTCTAATTTACCTGATATAGTAACCATAGAAAAAAGAGTTGCGGACACGTGAATAATTAGATTTTGTGGACACGCTCAAACGTGTTAATATCGATATTAAAACTAGGTCGATTTTACTAAATTACTTCGAACAATATCATTTCAGAAGTAAAAATTAAAGTACCCTCCTCTTGGCAACCCAAGATTATGGAGTCAACCCATAATTTTGATTCCGAACAAAATACTGAGGTAATTATGAATTTATATGTAGACTTTTTTCAAACTTGCATCGACCAATGATTCAAAATAAGTAATATCTTAATTGGAGTTAGGAGTGCTAATTATAATATAATGACAAACTTGATAGGGTGTAGCCTTCAGAAGCATTGACGATTTTGTTCATGTGTCGAAAATTTTTTAGCGACGAGAATTATTTTGACGGGTGTCTTTTCGTCGAAAAATAAATTTTTTAGCGACTTTCGATGAATTTCATTAAAAATTTGGTAGTGTTATTTTCAATTTTCTTGGTACTCTATCAATTCAATGTACATTGAAAGGAAAAATAATGTCTTCCCCACCTTTTTCCCATGTTTGTATGAATGGGCTGAGCCCGGTTCAACTAACTGGGCTCGATTAGTTGACCATTATCCAATATATATGTCACGATAGAAATAGTACAGGATGCATACTCTTAATTTATCAGATCTTCTTCGTCAAATTATTAAAAAAAATAAAAAAAAGGAAACAAAGAAGCATGTTAATTAAGACATGCAGTAATATATATGAACAGTCCGTGTATATAGGATCCACAATGACTGGTATATAATGTTTATTTATTGCGTTTTGAGGCATTGGTAGGACTTACAAGTTACAACAGTGGTTTTCCAGTGATATAACACAATGATCAGAAATTAATTTGTTCTTTTGTTCTTTTTATAACCAGGTGGATCCATATTATTTTAAAAAAAAACTCAAAATAGTTACGAGCATTTAAAAAACTCAAAATTGGAACCTTAGTTAAGCCAGAAAGCAAGATTTACCACCGGTTAATTTGTTATTTTCTATTGTCATATAAATATGCATAAAGTTATTATTTCATATTATTTAACAGGTCGTGCTTATTTCTAAGTAGAATTAGAACACACACTTTACATTAGGACTGGACATGAGGTAGGTCAAGTTAGGCTTCCACTTAAATAGGTTAAACCTGTTATAAAATAAAAATATTTAAGCTTGACCCATAGTCTGTAACAAGTCAAGAACATAAGCTTAGTCTGACTTGTTTAATTAATTTTTAATACTTGACCTAGCTTATTAGTCTGTCAAGCCGATGATATACTAGATTAAATATAATAAATTTTATTTATTAAAAAATAATAAATATGAACTAAATAAAAGAGACATTCTGAACATACAATAAAAATAATAATATTGAATTCAAAATTAAAATTTTAAAAATAAATATATATTTTAAATTATATATAAAATATAATATATTAATATATTTTGATCTCATAGGCTATAAGATTAAGTCAATTATTAAGAGGCTAAACCTCTTTAAAAATATAAGTTTTTTATTTTTAATAATAAGTCAAATTGAGGTAGACCAAAAGTCGGCCGAGCCTAGAGGGGCTTTATTTGTGGCCCTACTTTAGAAAAGAGTGATCGTAGAAAAGATACATAAGGCCAAACGTTCACCGGATACCAATGTTATCAAAATCGGACCGGACTGATCGGTTCAACCGGTTCAATCGTGAACCGGCCGGAAATTTTTTGACATTAAATCGAAAAAAATCGGTTGAACTGGACTGGTTGAACCGGTTCAACCCGGTTCAAGTTGAATTTTGAAAAATAATATTAAAAAATGGTGAAAATAGGAAAGTTAAAAAAGAAAAAAGAAAAGGAATATAAGAAAGGTAAAAAAGGAGGGAATATGACATGTATAAAATAAATTATGAATTGAAATAAAAAAGGTAAGTATTTAAAATTGAATAACATTAAAATGGAAATCATTAAAGGACATAAATATGAGATAAAAAGGAAAGTGTTAAAGTAATAAGAATAATTTAAGATAAAATTTATTAATATAGCATTTATCATCAATAAATAGTAGATATTAAATTAATAATAATCTATTTATATTTATATGTTAATCATTATTGAAACTTTTAATATGTTATATTAATTTTTAATATTTTTAATAAGTTATTAATACAATATTCATATACTATATCATGTAATTTATATTATATCTTTATAATTATTATAAATAATATTATTTTAATAAAATCTGGTTTAATCCAATTGAACTCGATCGGATCGATTCAACCGTGATCCGATAAGAAATCCGATCCGGTCGTCGGTCCGATTTTGAAAAGATTGCTGGATACTACGCCGTATCTGCATAATTGTCCTCGATCACTATGCGAGTCGCAATAGGAATCCTCACGGCGTGCTTCCCGCCGTCCACCCATGTCAAGCTGCCGAACATGTAGTCGCCTTGGAGCCTTCTGACGGCGGCCTCGAACGTCACCTTGAACGCCTGCACTTTGTCAGCCGCGTTAAACGCAAGGACGGAAGGCTCCACGATCATCTTCACCCCTGGCGGCGGTTGGAGGATCGCCCTGTAAGTTGCATCCGCTTGGCCGACGTTAGTGACCCTCCTCCAAACAGTCGTCTTCGCCCTCAGATCCGGGACTGCGATCGAAGGAAGGTTCAGGTTGTACAGAGGTCCAACCGAAGTGTTGCAGGCCTCGTCCGGCCCGAGAGTGCAGTTAAAGAGCTTGGCGTAGTCTGCAGGGTCGATGTCGTAGACTAAACCAGGATCAGCAGCTCTGTCGGGATTGATGTGTCCGCCGCCGAAATCGAAGGGGTCGGCGATCTTCCTCGGCCTCCCCTCTGCTTCAATCGGCAGGCCGTTGGGATCCGTGATCGATGCTACGTTGCAATTAAAATGCATGCATGCACTGAGATTAGTGAATGGATAAATGAACTGATTACATGCGGGCAGGCGTACGTACCAGTGGTGACAATGGCAGACTTGATGGTGGCAGGAGACCACTTGCGGTGTACTGACTTGAGCAGCGCGACTACGCCGGTCACATGAGGGCATGCCATGGAGGTCCCGGAGGAGAAGTCGTATGCATTGAACATTGCTGCCAGGATGCTCACGCCAGGTGCAGCAATATCCGGCTGCCAAAATGTATACACGTCGATCCTTTCCATTGAGAAATAATTGCATCAGTTTGAAATTATATACCTTAAGGATGCCCGGGAACGTCTGACTGGGTCCTCTCGAGGAGAAAGCCGCGACCTTCGGTGCTAACACCTCACGCCCGACGATATTTCGTGTTGGTTCTATCTTCACAACTGGAGTGCTGCTAAAATCAGAAACCTATTCAAGCATTGTTCATAATATGCTTTTTTTTTTTCGATAATTTCATAATATGCTGAACGTTAAAACAAAGTTCTTGAATACAATCGACCTTACGGTGTCGACATAGATGGAGATCTGGCGTGCGATTTCGGAGTCAACAAGAACACAGGGCACCCCTCGGCAGTGTTGGAGACTTTCGAGGTTGTTAGTGGTATACTGCGCATATATGATCGCTGAAGCCCCGGCCGAGAGCAAGTTGTTCACTGGGAGAGGGTATTCAAGGTCCGGGGTGTAGCACAGAACAATCTTCCCGGCGACGCCATCAGTAGCGTTGAGTGATTCTGCGTCACAGCTGCAAGCGAGTTTGGAGAATGTTTAAATAGTTCAGTTTAGTTCAGCTTTTTCTGCAATATATCTGAAGTGACATTTAATTTTTACCTGCCACCATAAACAATCTCTGTAAATTTGC
This sequence comes from Pontederia crassipes, assembly GCA_030549335.1. Taxonomy (NCBI): domain Eukaryota; kingdom Viridiplantae; phylum Streptophyta; class Magnoliopsida; order Commelinales; family Pontederiaceae; genus Pontederia; species Pontederia crassipes. The sequence goes on along the minus strand of CM060188.1, from coordinate 6,834,093 downwards.
TATTTTGACTAGTGGTCCGATAGAACATAGCTTGGCCCTGCGAAAGATTGCATGTCATGGCTCCATGGATTTTGCAAATATAAGATCAATTAACATCGGACGACTCGTGGTTCTTAATTATCCGACCGACTTATACGTACGATTAGTTTCTTGTTGTTTCCGAGCTTGATCACAGTAGGAAAGGAGCGATCAATTGTGCTTGCCGCAACAGATATGACCCAAGGGGATGAGTTCACCAAGGTTTGAGGTATTGGGCCACTGTTTCCAGCTGAGAACACGATGGTTATTCCTCTGGCAACTGCATGAAGAGTTCCATAATACTCCTCTGGACCGCCAAGTGACAAGGACAGGACGTCCACACCGTCGTAGATGGCATCATCTAACGCGGCGAGCACCGTGGCATGGGAGCAGGATCCGCGCACCCCCCAACAGGCCTTGTATATTGCCAGCCGCGCGCGAGGAGCGCCCCCTCTTGCAGCCCCGGCAGCTAGGCCATGGAAGCTCACATTGCTCACCAAGGAACCGGCAGCTGTTGACGCTGTATGTGTTCCGTGGCCATTAACATCCCTGGCAGACATGAAGTCGTCCTTGAGGTCACTTGCGTCCATTCCACCGGCGTACCATCGTGCTCCGATAACCTTCCTGCTGCAGTTGTTGGCACCAAACGACTCGCCGGTGACACACGTTCCTCGCCAACGGGCCGGTACCGGACCGTAACCTTTATCGTTGAAACTTTCTGATTCAGGCCATATACCTGATTATAAGGGACGTTACTATCATTAGCAATCAGCTTGTTGACTTGGTTTTTGTAAGCATTCCACATGACAAAAAATGATGAGTACATAAGGTACAAGAATTCGCAGCTATAAGAATTTGCTGATTAAATTTATCTCGTGTCTGTGTTTTACACAAAAACATATGTAGGTATAAAGTTCATGTTCAATCATGATATAACAAGATTATGACCCGTATCGACGACTCCAATGATGACGTCCTCCCCATAATTCGCCTGATGAACTAAACTGGAAGATCCGTAGTAGTTCTGCCCAAGAAAGTTCCAGCTCCTCGTGGTGTGCACTCTGCGTATCTGATTTCTTTTCACGCTGATGACTTCAGTCAACTCTTTCAACCCAAATAAACAATTAATTAGCTACTGATATATAAATCATATACTAATATCAAGGATGATATACTACTAAGTGTGATCGTTTGTGTGTGTGAACCTGCAAGTTTCTTTGCTTGTGCATCACTAAGAATAGCTGCAAAGCCTGAAAACCCATGTTTGTAGCTGTACACAACGGAATTGAGAGCTGCTTCTTTGCTGCAATAATTCATCAAGTTAATTTTTGGTTAGCTCGAGGGAAAAGAAAAATCTTCGGTTCCAATTAGGCTCGCAATAATTACTTGATTACGTACCTCTCAAAAACAGAACTTAAGATATCTTGGTGTGAAGCAATGACAAGGTTCGGGTCTTCATGCTTTTTCTCCCCTAGGTAGACGATGTACAGCTGAGACACAGCCACCAAACAATTTAGCAGAAAAGGGAAAGAACTTGAACAGTGTGCAACGAAAATTAATCTGAAATACGTCGCAGTTCTGCTTATTGATATATAATCAAAGGCTTACATGGTTAGATGCCTCTGCTTGCTTTAACACACTTTGGAAACTGCACAATGCAAAGACCAGTGTTATCAGAAACAAGGGTGGGTGTGACGACCGAGATGCCATTGTTGGAACTTGACGAAGGACGATGTTGGGGTTGCGGGGATAAGGCCACCCTTTTATACAACACTGCCATCATGCAGCTTGCTGGTAAAATATTCGATTGGTGTGTAGGTTCTGTAACAGCTGATGCATGGATCATGACTCGGCCAGAAAAGGACCGTCGCGAACTATGTCAAGTATTGTAATAAATCCTGGTGGTTCTGTCTAACCTTTCAGAATTGCTATAATACTGTATAGATAATCATAATTAAAAAACAAAGTTGATCTGTAACACAATCTTAATTATGTCTAGTTAAGGCGCTCTTAGAGGAAACAATCAACTGGTTGAAGAGCTCACTAGTAAATAAAGCCGGAAAACCAGCACAGGGCCAAGTCTAGAAGAACATGCTAAGAGGGAGAGTATAATTATTATTTTTTTAGAGTTTATATATGATTAAGTAATTAGAGCAATCGACTTAGACAACATAACATAATATAGCCCTTGTGCGCTTTTATTATTTACAAGCAAAGAAAAGTTATCTACAGTTTGAACATGATATTAATACTGATCTAGACCCTTTAACCAAACTACAAACCAATTGAATTGGTCTAGGACTAGAGTTCCAAGCAAAAGTTTTCAGTGAGTTCAAGTTTAAACAGTTAATTAAAAAAATGATGTATTATTGATGGGTCAACGAGTGAGTGTATAATAGAATTGGACAAGATGAAGATGTCAATTTGGTTTAAATATCTTTTTTATGGGACTGACTGTAGTGCCTTTTGAATTGATTAAAGAGATGCATAATATTATTTTTTTTATTGAATCTATTATTCGTATGAACCCTTATACATACGCTGCAACCCAACTAGTTTTTTTATATATCTCAAAAACACCATATGCATAGTATATTCTATTTTATTACATCCACCTAGCTAGCATTTATACTTAGGACAAAAAAACTTAATTTCAGTAATTACAAAGAAAAAAAATCAAGTAGTAACAAATAGAGTGTGATGTACACTATTTTTCTTCCCGAATACGAAGGAGTCAATGAAGTTTACAGTAATTACAATACCAGGAAATAAAAATACGGCCTAAAAAAGGAACCTGTAGTAATTGGATATTAACATAATATATTTAATTTTTATGGGTGCCAGTGAACCCACGTCACTCGCTTTGCCTCGACTAATCTGTAAATTCTGCACAATTTTCATCGATTCCTTGAGGCATGTAACATTTGATATGCTCGGACAATTTTAGTAGCTTTCAATCGAATGATCGAGTTGTTGTTGTTTTTTTTTCTAGGACTTGACTTGTAGCACATGAAGGGTAGATTACATTACATTAGCTGCACACCTCTCTTTTTTTTTCTAGAAAAAGAATGAAGTAGACATGAGTGAAGCTAAGGCTCTTCACACTAAGTTAGTGCCCTTGTTGTCCTTTATATTTGAGTGGAAAGTGGCAGAGGAAAGGAATGAATTAAAGTAGACATGAGTGAGAAATATGGGCTCTCTATTCCCATGTATGCCTCTCTTTTGAAAGCTAAGGCTCTCCACACTAAATTAGTGCCCTTGTTGTCCATTGTGTATATATATACTTTTGTAATAAATAAATGAATATCACTGTAAGCCTTTATTGTCCATGCCTCTACATGAAAGATGTAGATTTGCCGACATTCTCACTAAAATTTAACTAGTTATACATAATTCACTATATATAGAGAGAGAAATATGTAGCCAGTCTTTTGTATCTGAAAAATGAAGTCGACGATCCAATTCGTGCAGCGTTAATGGTTATGTATATTGTACACAGATTGAAGGTCGATCCATCATTCAATCTAACTAATTCGATATGATCGTTTCGCGTTGCATATCTAAGATAAATAAAACTTCTAATAAAAATTTTCTATATTCACCTACACTCTAATTCGAAATCTTACTTAAAAGGAATCACTCCACCTAGCCTTGTTAGTATCGTTCACTATATATTGATACAAACATTTATGGACAAACCCACATGATATGGGCTCCCCCAAGTGATCACGACTTTATCCTATGTGGTGGGTAGATATTAAAGTTTGGTCCCCAGTGTCGTTTGTTCGATATAAATTAGTTAGGATGAATCAAAATCACCACATGAGGCTCACGATAATATAACTTAATTTGGATGATGATTATCAATTTTTTATTCCATTATTTTGGAAAGGAAATTATCAAAATTTTGAATTATAAAAAAATTATTTTCTTGGGTGTCTGTTTTTTAATTATCGAATTTTGAAGTTGTTATTTTTTACTTTCATATTTTTAATAGTGTAAAAAATATTTTATGCTTGCATCAGTCACATATGATGTATATTTTAGTATGCTATCTAGGACTTCTATAACATTTTATTAATGTGTATTTACTTGAATTTTCTGTTAATAGAGTGATTTTATTTATATAAATATGAAAAAGAATATATAATTTTTAATTATTTATCTCTTCCGTAGGCTCATTAAATATGGTTTAATTTTGATGATTTTAACAATTTAAATCGATATAATTGATTTTTAGGTGTTTTAGGTGTTTCTAATTATTAGTTTTTTTATTCATGCCCTGTTCAAAGCAATATTTTTTAGTATTCAAAATAATGAAACCTTTTCTTTGCATGTTTAAGATTCAAATTGTAAAAAAAAACGTTTAAGATTCAAAGTAATGATGTTTAAGATTCAAAATAATACGAATATTTAGAGATGGAAGATTTTTTTTCACTCTTTGGGATAATAAATCGAAGCAAAATTATCCTTAAATTTCATCAAACATAAATCAAGGTAAATAGGTTAATAAGGATATCTGTACCAGTGTGTGCGTGCAATAATGTTCAAATCACCATCATTGCATAAAGTTGTGGATCACTTCTACTTCTTGATTTCGTGCATGCTATCAATGAAAGTGGTGTCTAAAGCTAAAGATTCTCAGACACAAGATTTTTGGTGTCACATTCATCCATCAACTTTACCGATCGATATCCGATAATTAATTAAGGCACCTGCATGTGATCAGTTAATATTTTGAAGTGATTAGTGTAGCGAGCTAAAATTGTGTAAGTTATTTATTATTTTACACATTGAAATCCCCACGTCCTTTTTCTTTTTATCGGATTAATTATGTACTTCTTAACGGAAACCATGCTCTTTCAATTGAAGTTTTCTTATTGCAGAATTTCTCATTAATTATGTGTCGATTACCTTTCTTTCTCTTATGGCATTATGTATCGATTTCCATTTTCTTTATGCTGATAAATATACTTTGGTATGGTCTTAATATACTAATTGAGAAAGTATAAGCCCAACGCTTAAGTCAAGTACAAATCAACAACAAACTGCAATGTTAATTTCAATTAGCGATCGAAAAGAACAAAAAGTGCACAGAAGAAATATATGCCTAATTATATGCTTTGTGAAGTGTGTAGTTGTCGGATAACGCATTATATTATATATATGTATGAGTTATGATGATTTAACATTTGCAGCTCAATGTGTCAACCACCTCATTATAATAATAATAAAAAAACCAATATCTTTGGAAATCCACGGGAGAACCCCGGACGGCCACCTCCACCTCCTTCAGGCCCCGCAGCTCCCTTCCTCCTCTAGAAGCTACTAACTACTTATTATAAGCATTTTTTCAAATCTTAACATTAATAATATCTTAAATTCTATTTCAATTGGATCCCAATAAATTTCGAAATAAAAGAAAATTTATCTAACATATTTTATTTATTTTTTTATCTGTTAATATAAAGTCTCAATCGATTTATAATTTTTATTATTTATAAGAGAAAGTGCCTATATAAACTCCCTAGAGGTCCAAAGAAAAAATAATCTATTCTTGTAATCCTCTTTTATTTTTTTCCATTTAATAAAACTTTACATCATCTTAAATTTCTCGAGTTTTTTTACGGTGCATAATTTCTCTCGTGCAAAAATCCTAATAAATTGGTATCAAAGGAAGGCTTCATCATCAATCCTCTATCAGACATAGAGATGACATCGTACAATATGAAGATCGAGAAATTCACAAGACGAAATTATTTCGATCTCTAACAGATCAAGATGCGGACATCTGAAATAACAAAGAGTTTGGGCGCCATTCGCGAATGTGTCGAAGACCAAATCAAAGGAGGAAGACTCGAAGGACAAATGAAAAGAACTTGACCTCGAAAACTTGGCGGCATTGGAGGATAATGCACATTCTATGATCCTATTATGTCTGACGGATGATGTTATTATCGAAGTTGTCGATCAAGAAACGATGACTGGTCTGTGATTAAAACTTGAGAGTCTCTTCATGATCAAGTCTCTGACAAACGAGTTACTATTGAAGCAACGTCTATTCACCCTTCGCATGTAAGAAGGTACCCCTGTGAAAGATCATCTTGATCAAATGAATATTCTATTGATGGAATTACGAAACATAAATGTGAAAATTGAAAATGAAAATATTGCCCTACTTTTGTTGATGTCTCTTCCTCTGCCATACGAAAAATTCGTTCAATCTATTATCATCGTAAGAAATACAATTACTCTAAAATAAGTAAAATCGAGTTTATATACTCGTGAACTTCATCATAGAACGTCTGGTAAGACTGTGAAGACTCAGACCGCAGGGTTGGTGACAACCACAGTGAAGGAACATCATTCAAATCCTAAGAAGGGTAAGTCGAAGAAGAAGAATGTTAATTCAAATGACATCTGCAACCACTGCAAAGAACTTGATCACTAAAAGAATGACTGCCCCAAGAAGAAGAATGACACAGTTGTTACAGCAGCACACTAGAATAGCGAATCTAATGATGACGATTTGACTCTCATGGTGTCTTATCAAAGATGTTTGGAGGAGAGTAGGGTTCTAAAGTCATATTGTTCCTATCGTATGACTCCAAACAAAGAGTAGTTCTAACTTATCAGAATATTAATGGCGGAAATATCATCATAGTCAATAATGTAGCTAGTAAAATAGTTAGAATTGGTTCAATTTAGATCAGAACTCATGATAATCGGATGAGGACATTGACAGAGATGCGTCATGTTTCACAATTGCAAAAAAATCTAATATCGTTAGGAGTTCTGGACTTCAAAGGACGTCAGATGGATGCTGCAGGAGATGTTCTCATGATTACCAAAGATGATGTTGAAGTCATGAGAGGAGTCGGGCAAAAGCCTTGTACGTACTACAAGGTACAATAATTTGTAGCGTGATTGCAATAGGTAGTTCATTCAAATCAGAATCAGAAGCATCCAAGTTGTGGCAAATGGGACTTGGACATATGAATCAGAAAGGGATGACCATCAACAGCTGATGCATGCAAAATACAACATATTTTAGATTATTATTTTAATTAATTTTTCTGTAATTTGTTCATGGCATGCATCATTTTTAGTCACTTTTAGTCGTAATTACGGATTTATTTATTTTAATTATTAATGTTTTGAATATTTTAACTAAAGAGGAATTTACTTAATTCTTATAATTATTTTGCAGGTAATATGAATCGGCCGTAAAGAATTATATTTAGGCCGAGATGATCTCATGGTTGGATAAATTACATCTTTACTTCGTTGGGGGTAAAAACGAATGCAACTTGAATTTTGGGCGTAACGAGATCAGATTTCATCATTTTGGGCGAGATTACAAAGAAGATGATCACTTTTTGGTCGACATATGAAGGGGCAAAAATAAAAAGATTTTATCTTTTTGGGCGTAATGGCATGAAGACTTTTCATTTTGGTCGAGATTTGGATAAAGGATTATTGTTTTGGCCGAGATTTGGAGGGGGTAATGGCAAGGAAATCTTGGTTTTGGCCGAGATCCATAGGGCGTAAAGATAAAAGAATTTTGTTTTGGCCGAGATTCAAAGGGGTAAAGATAAAAGTATTTATCTTTTGGGCGTAATAGTTAGAAGAATTATCATTTTTGGCCGAGTTTATCTCATAATTTTAAAGTCAACCGTACGATGTTACGGCCGGGATCAAATTGAAGGTCGTCCGCACCTATAAATACGTGAAGAATCCGTCGTTCCAATGGGTGCTCTGAAGTTCAGGTTTTCTTCCACGACGAGTTGTGAGTCTGCAGGCTACGACCAAGAGGAGAGAGGTGCGACGTCCTCAAATTTATGTCGCGATCAACCTCCAGCCGTCGCACCTCTCTCCTCTTGGTCGTAGCCTGCAGACTCACGACTCGTCGTGGAAGAAAACCTAAACTTCAGAGCACCCATTGGAACGACGGATTCTTCACGTATTTATAGATGCGGATGACCTTCAATTTGATCTCGGCCGTAACATCGTACGGTTGACTTTAAAATTGTGAGATAAACTCGGCCAAAAATGATAATTCTTCTAACTATTACGCCCAAAAGATAAATCCTTTTATCTTTACCCCTTTGAATCTCGGCCAAAATGAAATTCTTTTATCTTTACGCCCTATGGATCTCGGCCAAAACCAAGATTTTCTTGCCATTACCCCCTCCAAATTTCGGCCAAAACAATAATCCTTTATCCAAATCTCGGCCAAAACGAAAAGTCTTCATGCCATTACGTCCAAAAAGATAAAATCTTTTTATCTTTACCCCTTCATATCTCGACCAAAAAGTGATCATCTTCTTTGTAATCTCACCCAAAATGATGAAATCTGATCTCGTTACGCCCAAAATTCAAGTTGCATTCGTTTTTACCCCCAACGAAGTAAAGATGTAATTTATCCAACCATGAGATCATCTCGACCTAAATATAATTCTTTACGGCCGATTCATATTACCTGCAAAATAATTATAAGAATTAAGTAAATTCCTCTTTAGTTAAAATATTCAAACCATTAATAATTAAAATTGATAAATCCGGAATTACGACTAAAAGTGACTAAAAATGATGCACGCCATGAACAAATTACAGAAAAATTAATTAAAATAATAATTTAAAATATGTTGTATTTTGCATGCATCATCAGCGAGCGCAATCTTCTGGATGGTAATATCTGAAACCAGATTCTGCAAACAAAGACGACATCAATTCAGTAAATCCATGCACAAAATGAACGCAACACTCGATTATATCAACGCTAATTATTGGGGCCCCTCTCGTGTTTCATTTCTAAGAGGTTCTAAATACTTCATATCTATGATAGATGATTACTCAAGGATGACATGTGTATTCATGATGAAGCATAAGAGCGAGACATTCGAAGTCTTCAAACAGTAGAAGGTTCTGGTGGAGAATAAAGGTAAAACGTCTTTGTACCGATAATGATTTGAAATTCTGTTCGTCTGAATTTGATCGGTTCCGCAAGGATGAAGACATTGCTAAATATCGCACCCCACAGCAGAATGGTATAGTAGAACGCATGAACACAACTCTTTTGGAGAGGACATGATGTATGCTCTCTAATTCTGATTTGAACAAGTCATTTTGGACTGAGACTATCAGCATAACATATTAACTTGTCAATCGGAGTCTCGCAATCGTGATCGATCTGAAAACTCTCATTGAGGTATGCTCAGAAAATTTTGCTAATTATACTAATATGAAAATTTTTTGTTGTCCATCATATTATTATGTCAACAAAGGAAAGCTGGAACCAAAGGTCAAATAAGAAGTCTTTGTGGGATATGATGCAAGTATAAAAGGCTTCAAAATCTGATCTCCTTCATAGCACAATATTATTCACAGCAGAAACATATCATTTGCTGAGATGTCTATGCTCAAGCAGAAACTAGATATTTTTGACTTAGTAGAGGACGATGTCAACAAACAGATGGAGTTTGGATTAACTCCAATTCAAAATATAGCAGAAGAATCTCATCAGATTGAACAACTAGAACCTGAAGAGCAAGCAAAAGAAGTAACGATAAGTTTTGCTACTAAACATGAACGCAGGCAAGTATTTCCTACTAAGTGTTATAACTTTGAAGACATAATTGCATATGCATTACAAGTAGCTGAAGAGGTGGAGTCACTAAATCCATCAAGCTACATGGATACTATTGCATGTGCAGAATCAGAACAAGGTTTGACGACGACAAAGTGTGTTAGATATATGATTGGAGGATTCAATTCAAGGTGGAGATGCCTTGAATCCTACTTCAACTAAAACTTGTTTGGAACCCAACAGACTCTGAAATAAAAAGAAACATGTCTGACATATTTTGTTTATTTCCTTATTATGAGATTGTTATTGAATTGATTTATTTTCTTATCACAAGATAGGTGTCCTATTTTTGGAATTAATATAGAGTCTCTGTAATTCCTATCATCTAGTGTAAAAGGGAGTGCTTATATAAACTCCCTAAGGTTCCAAAGAGAAAACAATATGATCTTGTAATCCTCTTTTATTTTTTTTCATCTAATAAAACTCTGTGTCACCTTAAATTTTTCGAATTTTCTTGTGGTGCATAATTTCTCTCGTGCAAAAATCCTAACACCTAATCTTCATAAACATAAAAATCGTCAAAAGTTGTTAAAAACTCTAGCCATGTTGAGCCACTTGCTCATATCTTGTTGGCTCAACTTCGAGACCTTAAAGAGGCAGTCCGTGATTAGATTGTGATCCCTGTCTCAGATGTCTCTCATCGTTCGGCTAAACTACGAAAATGCCTCATGGGGCGATTCACCGCCAGCGCCCAGCTCGGATCGCTGAAGGCAAATCTCGCCGCCATCTAGAAACTCAGAGCACCTTTTGAACTTATGGACCTTGGTAACTTTTACGTCTTATTTATGTTTGAAAACTCTAGTGATCAACTTAACGTGCTTATAGGGTATCCATGGAGCCTTCACGGATATTCTTCAACATCTCTGAAAATCGATCATTCTTCTACCCTCTAGATGATGACGTCTCAGCTGCCCCTATATGAATCTAGTTATAAGGGCTCCCGTTTGAGCTTTGCAACATAGATTTCCTATTTCGGATTGCATCTGCCTTCGGTACCCTCTAAAGCTTGATGAGGAATGGAGGCCTAGGGTTGGTTTAACTGGATCTGTGTGAAAATGAATCTTTCAAAACATATCAAACAGGGCCTTGTGGATTCAGACGCTAGATGGTAATCCTTACTTTAAATTAGTTTCTTATGAAAATATGCCTTTATTATGTTTTAGATGCGGTATCATTGGCCATCGGCTCAAGCAATGCCAGCTGCACATTGAGGATGGTAGGAACAATGTCCTCTTTGGCCCTTGTGTGATGCATTGCTTTGTGCCATGTCCTAGGACAAGGTTGGGACATAGCAGCAATGCAGTTGGGACGAAGTGGCGCGCATTTGGCGCCCACTTTGGTAGCGAGGAGGCTCTATCATCTCAGGAAGAATCCACTCATCCCATGAGGAACATTCAAGGGTGGATCGTCGAGCAGGATGATCAACGACATAATCTAGAATGCAGAGGTCGAGAAGGAGCCTCCGTAGGAGTTTGGGACATGTTAGGACGTAGTGGAGGGGCAATACCGTCCCAAAGCAAAATGGCCTATCCCAACTAACTACCAAGGGTGTCAAACATGAGAAGGGCAGTTGACATCAATAGACTTCAGGAAGCCTCTGGGATGAGAGGCACCAATGGTTGGGACTCAGGGGGATCCTAACCATCCAAAGATCATAGAGGAGATTTGGAAAGATTCTACTGGCCAAGATAATCCAAAGGAATTAGGGTAGTTTTGAGGACAATCCTTGGTGAGAAGATCAAGGGGATTCTGATGAGAAGATCAGATGCACCAGAGGGTTTTGCTTACTTAGGAGATCATGTGAGATCCTTGAGATTACGACTAGATTAGGGAGGTGTTTAGAGTTGTAACAACCTCTAAACTTGTATATAAGTCTCATGTATCTGCCATTGTTTGATATAGAAGAAAATCAAAGAAGCTTCCCCCTATACTTGTGTGTGTTCTATCTTATGCATCACGTGCCAATTCCGCTAGCATGTGTGTGTTGCTGCCGAGTGAACCAGAAAGGTGCCACTACAATAATGTTCTTGGAGGTTGACTGGACATCCCAAGGAAGGGAGGTGCAGTGCCGCATGGATGATTGGAGAAGCGAACGTTAAGCTCGTGACAAATGATATCAGAGCCGAGTTTAAGAAGGAATTTGAGAGAATCCGAATTCATGAAGACACGTGGAGAACCAAATTTGAGTGGAGCTTGGGGACACAATGCCAGAACCACATGATCAACCATGTCTTAATGAAGTTGCGCCTTGGTGACAGAAGATCGTCATCCTATTGAGGGTGCAATGCAAGGCTCGACGAATCAGATCTCTCTTATTCTCTCTTTCTCCCTAAAGGGCATGGTGGACGTGGAGGTTGGTCTACTAGGCACGGTGATCTTAGTGTGTAGGGGTTGTCCCCAGGAACGAAGTTTTGGATGACACTTGCAAAGGAGGTCGCGGCGTTGGAGAAGAGGATCTACAACACGTTCCTAGTGATGGAGGCAGGAGTTAACCAATAACAAAATGAATTCCCAAAATTAGTTAGTTAATGTTTTGGACTTTAACTACTATATTAAGAATAATTAGAATAATTTAATCATCTCCATTTTTAACTTATCTAATTAATCATAAAATGTATTAAAATGGAATTAATATGAAGGACTTTCTCAAGTCACCTTAATAACTACACAAATTAGATCTATTTCGATTTTTCTAATTGTGGCATGTAATAAACAAAATCAATCCTAGAAATTATTATCAAAATAATTATGTCTTATTAGATAGCAATCAAATCATAAATCATGGAATCAAAGGCATTAAAAATGAAATTGCAATGTTATTAAAGATTCAAACTAAACTAATATTAAGAAAGACTCAAAAACATAAATAGGGTTCAAGTAAGATGACCCTAATGGAAGAATAAATCTATTGAAGAATAACATCAAATCTAATACAAAAGAGTAGGAAAACAAAATGAAGAACTCTTGCAGCCGTTGTGCACGTGCTCTCTTGAGCAATGTTATAAAAATCGGACCGGACCGGCCAGTTCAACTGGGAATCGGCCAGTGATCCAATCTAGTTAGAGTGCAAAATTAATTTTGATATTGAACCTAGGAAAGCCGGTTGAACTAGCTAGTTGGACTGGGCCAGTTGAACCGATTAAATATGGTTCAATTTAGATTTTGAAAAAAATTAAAAAATGAAAAAAATAGGAAAGTTAAAAAAGGAAAAAAAGAAAGGAATATAAGAAAGGTAAAAAAGGGAAGGAATACGACATGTATAAAATTAAATAGTAATGGAAATAAAAAAGTAAGTATTTGAAATTGCCTAACATTAAAAACTTTTTTTATCAAAGGGCATAAATAAAGAAAATAAAAAGGAAAGTGCTAAAGAAAAAAAGAATAACTTAACATAAACTTTATTAATATAGCATATTTCATCATTAAATAATAGATACTAAATTAATAATAATCTATTTATATTTGTACGTTAATCATTATTATTTATTATCATTAAAACTTTTAATAAATAAAAGTTATGTTATATTAATTTTTAATAATATTAATATGTTATTAGTACAATATTCACATACTATATCATATAACTTATATTATATCTTTATAATTATTATAAATAATATTAATTTAATATAATTTGATTAAATCCGGTCGAACCCGATCGGACCAGTCCAGCCATGACCTGGTAAGGAATCTGATTCGGTCGCTGGTCTGATTTTGAAAATATTGCTCTTGAGTTTTCGGTAGAGCTTCGTTATTATTCTCATTCTTCTCCTCTTTTTAGACTTTAAATCTATGCTCTAGTTATGCTTTTTCAAGTCATCTTTTGCTCCCCCCCCCCCCCCCCCCCTTTATAGATTTTCTCGCCCTCCAAATAAATCAAAAATCTATCCGAAAAGTGAATAAAATTTACCTTCAAATCGCCTAACAGCCCGTCGTCACGATCGTAACAAGCTCCGTCACGGCCATGACAAAGCCCATGCTTTCATGCAGGCTTCTAACTTGCGCTCAACAAGTTAAGTCACGATCATGATAGGTTAAGTCATGACTGTGACCGACACTTCTAGCTTACACGCGCTCGGCCGTGAACTAGATGGAATGGCAATGATCGAAGAAAGGCACGCCCATGACACAATGTGACACGGCCATACCAATGGCCATTGGCTGGATGCGTCGGCTTGTAGAGGCACGGCCATGACCAAATGAGGCACGATCGTGAGGCTATTGTTGTATTTTTATGTGTTTCTGGCCATTTTTTTGTCGTTTTGATTTTTTGTAATGAAATTATTCAAACTTAAGTAGAAATCAAATGTTAAAGCAAACTTATAAAAAATAATTCGATTATCTCATTTCTTAACCACATAATTCTCCTAATATGTAAATTAAATGACTAAACTAATTATAATTTTTCATGCATCAATTCCACCAACTTCTTGTCATAGGCAAGAACTTTATCTGGTTTTCACTTTTCATGTGGTCCTTTTTGTTACCCTTTAGCCCTATATGTATATATAATATTATTTTGTTTAATAATATATACTTATTTATTAACATATTATTAAAAATTTAGTAGAAATAAATTAATTTAAATCTAATAATTAAAAAATATTTTATTAAGTATTTATAATATTTTACTTAGTATTATAATATTATTGATTCGTTGATCCATGTTCATAAGATTCGCAAAATTTTATGCTGGCTGTCGGGGCCTAACACAATAGAGCAAGATCTATTGGTGAATAATATACCGAAAGGTTTGGTTACTAATAGAATGGAATGACGTCGTATGTTCCATGTAGCCGATCCCTCCTAGTGGGATAAGGCTTTGTTGTTGTTGTTGTTATATAATATTATTGATAATGTCTTCAATCGGAACTTAATTATAATCCTATACAAGTGCTTCAGCAATGTAGTGGGGGCGGGTCCCATACGAAGATCTGCTGAGGGTGGTCGAGGGGCCTGCGGGGCTTGGAGGCAGAACCTCGAAATTTAAACGATTTTAGAATTTCTATTTCTCATTTTGTATTGGAGTTTTCAATATAAATTTCATGGCGGTTAGATTATTTAATTAGTATTTTTGTAATCATTAATATTTCACAATAAAGAGAGTCGTCGTCCTTGGGCGACGTAGTCCAATTTAAAGTGAATTTCGTAAATCTCTCTCTTTTTGAGCAACTATAACAAAATTAGCTGAATTAATGTAATAATCCATATTAATTAACTGAATTAATTTAAATACTATAATTTTATTTATTTTATTATAATATAAATTTAATTTTTTTATTATTTTAGTAATTATATACAATATAATTTATATTATATTAAGATATTATTTATATAAATTATACATAATCTAATTTATATTACTTAATTATTAATGCATTATTATTCCGCAATAACATCTCAATTTTTATTTCTTTTCGTAATTTTAAATGTAAGGATACAATAATTTAAGGCAAATCAATAATCAAACACTAATCCGCTTGCCTTTTTATCCCCACGGACTACTTAATCTATAACAAAGGTGCAACTATGGGAGAAGTGTCCAACAAGTTTCTTTTTCCAAGCTTTTGTAGCTTAATCTCTTTTGCTGCTAAACTAATTAATCTTTGTGGACACTGTTTCAGCATTGCTTAGGCAAAAAGTTATGAAATATTATTCATCCCAAAGTGGCAAAGTGGCCTTACGTGCATATAAAGTTCATAAAACTGGTATGTTCACAAGACATGACCTCTTCCAAATTTGAGACCATTCTATTTTTGTTCTTGTTTTAAGTCAAAAAGGTAGAAAGCGGCGCACGCAAAGATATATATACATTTCTGCTTTCGTCTATACATATATTCTTCCCTAATTTACGTCCCTTTTACGTGATGTTGTAACCATATAAAAAAGAGTTGCGGCTACGTGAATAATTGGCTTTTGTGGATACGCTCAAACGTGTTAATATCGATATTAAAACTAGGTCGATTTTACCAAATTATTCCGAGCAATATCATTTCAGAAGTACAAATTAAAGTACCCTCGTCAACCCATTATGGAGTGGAACAAATAGTTCTCAATAAAACACAGTGGTAATTATGAATTTATATGACCTTGATTGGAGTTAGAGTGCTAATTATAACATAATGGCAAACTTGATAGTGTGTAACTTTTGGAAGTGTGTTATTCATCCGTCCAAAAAAAAAATTAGCAACGAGAATTAGTTCGACAGGTGCCTTTCCATAAGAAAATAAATTTTTCGACGGATTTTGCTAGGCCATCGAAAATCATTAAAAATATTGCAATGTTATTTTCAATTTTCTCGAAACTCTATCAATGTATATGCATTGAAAGGAAAAATACAATGACAGTTCAATAAAAGGTACGAGAAGAAGTTCGACAAGAGTTTGAGCAGCGGCATCGTTTGAGTAGTGACAACGAAAAGAAATGAAGGAAATGATACGTCAGATGATGCATCGCTAGTAGGGGTGTTCATCAGGTTGGGTCAACCCGATCAAGGGTCAGATTTGGGTTAGAATTTTTTAACCTGAGTTGATCCCACCTGACCCGATGACCTAGTTTTTTTAAAAAAATAAATGATTTTTAATTAATTTAATAGTTTATATCATTTAAAATTTAAAAATATAAAATAAACTTTTTAAATGTAGAAAAGTATCATAAACAATATTTTTTATATTTAAAAATACTTTATTTTGTATTAAAAATAAAATATTAAATGCTTTTTAAATTAAAATAAAATAAAAATTAAAAAAATAAAAAGGGTGATCGGGTCGGGTAATTCGACCACCCAACCCAGCTTGGCTCGGGTTGGGTTGGGTCGGATCATAGCAAAAAAAAAGTAATCTGACCCGACCCGACTTGGGTCGGGTTGTTCATGGGTCGAGTCAAACCCAACGACGATGATGAACATTAGGAAAAATTGTATCAAAGGAATTTCATTTTTCTATTGAAATAGTTGAAAATAATTGAATTATTGAAATATCAAAAGAAACTATTTCATTTTTTGAATTATTGAAATTATTAAAAAAATATTTATTTATATTTTTTTAAAAAAAATTTTCGACAGTTTAGACCGTGGGAACTATCCACGGTCCAAGCCGTCCGATGGTGGAACCGTGGGATGCATACTGTGGAAATTTTCATGGTTCAAGCCATAGGAACTTGCCACAGCTATAGCGTAGGAAGTTCTCACGGCTCGAATCGTGTAAAGTTCTCACGGTCTCAGTATGAGAACTTCCGATAGATTTATATTACCCGTCGGAAAATATTTGTGACAAGTCATTTTATCATGGTTCGTTCGAGAAACTCGTCGCAAACTTTGTCTTCTAACGGATTCTTCACAATTTGCGATGGTTTAGACCGTAAAAAATAAGGATTTTCTTGTAGTGAATAATGTGTAATATCCCAAAATTAATTCGCATATAATCACATGGGTTAACATTATATCATATTATTGTTAAGAAGAATGATATACATGTTAGGCATGAGTTGTAACTCATAGTGTGTGATTGCTGAAATTGGCAAAAATTCATTCAAGGCATGAAAATATGATTTTCGGAAAAGTGAAAACATAGAAAATTAAAGTCCCGGTAATTGTTCTCGTATATCAAAGAATTCTAGAAGTGATTTTTAACAATTTTTAGGAGGTCTTTTAGTTAGGTAAAATATGGACACAAAATTGAAAAATCTATGAAATCGCGATTTTTGTTCTTCGGACAAAAAATTAGATTTCGATTCCTTGATTATTTATTTTTATAAATATTTTATTTGAATCCAAATAGGGATAGTTTGTTATTTAATAAATAAATAAAAGGAAAACACAAGACCATTTACTTAGATGGCATTGCATGTAAATAACCACAATAACAAGGGCATTTTGGTATGGCCACTTAGATCGACTTTAAGTCGGTTTCTCTACTACCTTATCTTTCATCATTTGCATGTTGTATCACCTATTCTCCACCCATCTACCTGCCCATGCGAACTCCAAGGGAGATAAGATCTTCTAGCACTTGGAGAGAATTGGAGAAATGACTAAGGGATTAGAGTTTTCATTGGAGGTAAGTTATATTTCTTATTCTTCTATTGCTTTTAATTGCATAATTCCCTACTTAGGGTTCCTCTGAATCTCTCTATTTTGTCCCTTTCCTAATTTTCTTAATTGAAGGGTTAAGCTCAAGTTTTCATGAGGAATAAGAATAAACCCTAGGTATAATTAAATCATTCTCAAAAGTTTAGTCGATGATTTGCATACCTTAGGGTACTCTAGAGATTATGAAATTTACTATGATTCATTCTCTTTGAGTCTGCTTTCATTTAGATTTGGAATCAAGTTAATTAGATGTCTATAGGGAAGTTATATTCTATTCTTTAAGGTGATATCATTCTATCTGCCAAAATTGTTACCCGATTTTATAAATTATGTATCGAATTCAATATATCATATAATTATTTGATAATTTAGGACCTTAAAGATATAGATATTATTTTCATTTTAAATTGGAATCAATAAAAAATGATGGTTGTAATGAAAGTTATAAATATTTTACCGAGCCTTACTCGGTCTATCAGGATGAAACTTAAGGTAGATTGTTCTAATACTTGTTAAATTTATTGTGGTCAGTCCATATAGATATAAATTCAAATTATTTTATGAGTTGCACCTTAGGAAGTCTAATTTGAGAGAAAATTAAAATTATAGGAACAATAAATGTTTACTATTTTATATAAATTATAAAAGTAAGGTCACTCAGACTGTCAAAACACAGACATAGCATATAAGTTAGGCTGAGCGTTGATTTTCCTGAAAACAAACTGTAACTAAATAGATTATGAAACTTTAACAAATTGATGGTTCTGTAATATGGAACTAGGAAAAATTAAGATGATGCCATTTGGTTATGTATATCAAAAGATATGGATTTTTTTACTATGTACGCAATATGTCGTAATATAAGGCCAATATTTATAATAAATAATTACTTAAGTTATAAGAGTAAATATTCAAGGGTCATGTGCTTTTGCAATTAATCATGCTTCTTACATATCATAGTAGTAATGTGTTTCTTATTATTATTGTTATAGAAGTAGAAGAGTAAAGTAGTGAAAAAGAAAAGAAAAACTTTTTGTTAGCCCTTATAGATACGTTGGTTTCTCCTACTCTATGTATTCACCTCTTATTAATTCGGTGTGACATTGATTGTTATAAATATTGTTATATGTTTTTATTTCTATGAAAAGTATATCTAAATGATTATTTGGTTGTGCATTCGAAGCATATATGATATGTCATGGTTGGATTTTATGAAATATAATTCTAATCCGTTTGAATGAGTAATCAATATGATTCATCTTCTAATATGTTGAGATAGAATTGATATATGATGAATCATGCATTATCATGCATCTGCATGTACGGTGGTTAGAGCTAAGTGTTAAATCGTTGATCACTATGAGAGTCATCTCTATAGTCCAATACATCATTCTATTCTCCAGAAATGGAATGAGATAAAATGAAATTAAGTGTCATGCGGTGCTAAGTGCAACACCGTGAGGATGGGAACTGGTGCGAGAATTGATAACAATTAAATGTTAGCAAGTGCACTAGTCGCTTAAGTAATAAAGTGAAAGAGTAGAGTGTCGAATTCACGAGGAATTAACTTAATTAAATTAATTTTAAAGGCTAATAAGAGACGACATAAAGCTTGAATAAAAGTATGTAGAAAATAAAATAACAAAAAAATAGAGATTTAAACTAACGATGCGTAGGTGCTTAAGATGATCTATAATGATGGGAACAATTTGTAATTTTTTGTAAAATCAAGTATAAGCATAGAGTTTAGGTTTAGCTTTTAAACGAATTAAGGACACAAAAGATATGATCTCCCGCATGGGTGAATCAACTATCTTAAGATAATAATAATACAAAAGTTTCCGCACGGATATTCCTTCAGTTCTAGTGAACTTAAGATGCAATGCACTGTAATCCCTGAACTATACAATCGATCGCACAGATCAATTCATACACACTGCATAATCTAATGTGCCGCATAGTCTCTACTAGATTACGATATGGATTCCTTCAACATAAAGTTAAGAATGATGAATTAAGGATTGATCACACTGCACAATCAATAATCGTCCTAGAAATCATTAAATCCTGAAGAAAAGCATTACGCATAGCAATCATGTTCATAATAATAAAAAATTAGAAATTATTCATATAATAAAACTCTTTCAACTAAAACTAACCAATAAAATGAAAACTAATAAAGTGGGTGCAAAGACAGATAGATTAAACATAAAAATCTAAAATATCATTCCAACAATATATAGAACAAAGAGTACCCTTCAGAAGCAATGATGAAACTACTGTGCAATCCTCACATGAGTCTACCGCGTAGAAGTCTTCTCTTTTGCTTTTAAAAAATTCCCCTTCATTCTTGGCTTGAAAATCTCGGTTGCAGGCCCTAGCATGATCATCTCTGGCTGCCATGCATCTCTTTTTACAGGGTCTTCGGTTTTCATGTGTCTTGGGAATAAACAGAAATATTTTCCATGTGAAATAAGGTAAATTTGGAGTCCCATTAGTTCTAAAAATTTTACCTTATAAAATTTCGAGATTTCTGACTTAATTAGTTTTCAATTGATCCTTAGAACATACAGTAGGAATTGGAGTCCTTGTGCATAGAGAAATCTTTCGAAAATATATTTTTTGTTTGAATTGGATGTTTGTCACACCCCTTGAAATAGTTCTAATGGCCGAATCAGAGTCGAACTAGGAGTTTCTACAGCCTTCATGGGGCGTGAATCTGGTTTCACGACCGTGAATCGGGCGGTTTCTTCTTCGCTCGCATGACTTATGGCTAGTGATAGATTGCTAACGGCCCGTGCAGATTAGTATGGCAACCTAGAACATTCTGATAAACCCGTTAAAAGTACATCATGGCCCGTTAGTTGATGATAGTCGATTCTAATCTTTTTGTGATATCCGTGAGAATTATGTAATGGTCGGTGATGGTAATTGCTAATGGAATTAATAGCCCGTTAAGCTTTGTTCATGAACCGTTAAACTTCTATATCCGATTCGTTGTAGAAGTCGTGAGACTTGTTTGATCCGTGAGAATCTATAGTAACGATCGTGAGAAATCCTTCACGGTTCGTAAGTTGTCTTCGTTTGAAACATGCATTCCTTCAGTCCGTGAAATGCAATGGGTGTCATGATATTTGGTCTTCACGATCGTGAGGTGTATTTCATGGCTCGTGAGATCACTTAATCTGCTTCTACCAGAGCCATGAAGACAGGCGATTGAAAGTTAAACCATATATCACGGCTCGTTAAATGTTCTTCATGATCCGTGACAGCTTAATTTTGGCACTTGGTAGCTTCGTTATTTTTCACTTTCTGAACATGTTTTAACTTCGATTTATGCGCAATTTTCTTCATTAGCTTTGTAATTCAGTTTTCTTGTCCTAGATAATAAAATGCAACATTTGGGTAGATTTTTATTTTTATAACATTAATGTAAATAAACTTATAAAATGATGCATGCGATAAGAAAATAATTCGAAATGATGTTAAATGCAATATTAAATATATGTTGGATTTTGCATGCATCGGAGCCATCTCTCAAATCCATATGGACCACCCCTAGAAGTTATCTATTGATTTTTTATTTGTTCTCAAAATTGGGATGAGATAAGGTAGAGCTAAGTGTCGTGCGGACCTAAGTGCTACACCGTGATGTTGAAAGCCACATTTAGAATTCGTATGTGCCATCTCTAGAAGCCATCTATCATTTTCTGATTTGTTCCCCATAAATAGGATGAGATAAGATAGAGCTAAGTACTGTATGGACCTAAGTGCTATATCGTGAAGGTGAGATCCACCTCTAGAATACGTATGGGCCACCTCTGAAAGTCATTTATCGACTATACAAATTGGTTAATTGGTGATCCGTACATTCATATGAGAGTGTTGTATTTGCATATATATGTTTGATGTGATTTAAATGATATTATTTGCATATTGAGTGTGATGCTTCTACTTAGTATGTTATACATGTAATTATCAATATATATATGAAAATACCTATTTTGATATTATGATTATTGTAGCTTTTTCACGTATCTTCGAATTGATTAGTTGATAACATATAGACTATGAGTTATTAGCTTATCGAGCTATTTTAGCTCACACTGTTGTTTCTAGCATTTTTCATATTAATATACTTATTTGGACTACGCGATTTAGTAATCCTAGCAAGGAGTGTGTCTATTGATGGTATTAAGGAAAGTTAATCTCACATCCTTTTATTAGAACGTCGAGAGAGCTCATTTTGTGTATATAAAAATGTCATTTTGTATCTTGTACTTTATAAGAAGGCAAAGTCCTTTTGATGATATGTAAAACTTAAAGAAATTGATTTGCTCTGAAATGAACATCACTTATTGTGTAATTTTTTTAGTGATATTTATATTTTTATGTTATAAAAAAATTTAAATTACACCATGTTTTTGCAATCTCTCTCAATTTTATTTGGTTGTCATAATGAGTCATGAACTCCGATTTAAATCGGGGTCGTAACATAATGTCTTCCCCCTTTTCCCCAATGTTTTCATATTCGGATTGAAGATCGAATGAAAATGCTAACTGGGTCACTGTTTGATCGGGTTCAACCGGATTGAAGGTGATTTTATTAAAATAATATTATTTTTAAAATAATTTTGAATATAAATATCATAAGTAATACAATATAATATATAAATAATAAATCACTAATAGTTATAAATTAATATGAAAATATCATTTATTATGTTTTAAAATTAATGCTTATTGAAAATCACACTCAGAAATATATTATTATGTTTTTATTATTTATATAATACTGGTGATTCAATATTAGATGATTTAAAATAATTCACCTTTAAATTTTCTATTAGTATATTTTTTTATTCTCCTATCATAATTAGTTTTTAAAGTTAATTTTCTCTTATGATTTCTCATGTTTTTCTCTTTTGGAAAATAAAACTCTTGTACTTTATAATATGTTTTAGCTTAATTTCTTATTTTTGTTTTACTTCATAGTTGACTGATTTTATTGTTATGCTTTAAAAAAGTATTGCTTACTCAAAATAATAATAATAATAATAATAATAATAATAATAATAATAATAATAATAATAATAATAATAATAATAATAATAAATTATTATTATTATTATTATTATCATCCTCAATTACTGGTATATAATGTTTATTTATTTAATTTTGACGTATTGGTAAGACTTACAACAATGGATTTTCAATGATATAACCAATGTTGCAAAATCCGAACCGGATGTCGATTCGAAAAATTTTTCGGGTCAAGTTGAATCGGTTGGACCGATTAACTCGGAAGGTCGGACCAGAAATAGTAAAATAATTTAAAGATATATTCAATTATGATACCCTGTGTGACACCTTAAAGGAGAGAGGTCACACTCTCAATAAAAAAATTTACATTAAAAAAATTAAACTTAACCTTAATTAAGCGAGAGAAGAAGATTTATCACTATTTAATTTGTTCTTTGCTATTGTACGTCATATAAATATACATAAAAATATTATTTCATATGATTTAACACGTCATGCTTATTTCTAGGTAGAATTAGAATACACACTTTACATGCATATAAATAAATAGGAAAAGAATGATCGAAGAAATTACATAAAAAAGAATAAGAAGGGCAAAAGTTCACTAGATACTACGCTGTATCTGCGTAATTGTCCTCGATCACTATGCGAGTTGCAATAGGAATCCTCACGGCGTGCTTCCCGTCGTCCACCCATGTCAAACTGCCGAAAGTGTAGTCGCCTTGGAGCCTTCCGACGGCCGGCTCGAACGTCACCTTGAACGCCTGCACTTTGTTAGCCACGTTAAACGAGAGGACGGAAGAGTCCACGGTCATCTTCACCCCCGGTGGCGGTTGGAGGATCGCCCTGTAAGTTGCATCCGCTTGGCCAACGTTCGTGACCCTCCTCCAAACCGTCGTCTTCGTCCTCAGATCCGGGACTGCGATCGAAGGAAGGTTCAGGTTGTACAGAGGTCCTACAGAAGTGTTGCAGGCCTCGTTCGGCCAGAGAGTGCAGTTAAAGAGCTTGGCATAGTCTGCAGGGTCGATGTCGTAGACTAAACCAGGATCAGCAGCTGCATCCGGATTGATGTGTCCGCCGCCGAAATCGAAGGGGTCTGCGATCTTCCTCGGTGTCCCCTCTGCCTCAATCGGGAGGCCGTTGGGATCCGTGATCGATGCTACGTTGCAATTAAAATGCATGCATGCACTGAGATTAGTGAATGGATAAATGAACTGATTACATGCAGGCAGGCGTGCGTACCAGTGGTGACAATGGCCGACTTGATGGCGGCAGGAGACCACTGGGGGTGTACTGACTTCAGCAGCGCGACTACGCCGGTCACATGAGGGCATGCCATGGAGGTCCCGGAGGCCAACACGTATGCATTGAACATTGCTGCCAGGATGCTCACGCCAGGTGCAGCAATATCTGGCTGCCAAAATGTATATAAATATATGCATTCACGCCGATCATTTCCATTGAGAAATATTTGCATCAGTTTGAAATAATATACCTTAAGGATGCCTGGAAACGTCTGACTGGGTCCTCTCGAGGAGAAAGCCGCGACCTTCGGTGCTAACACCTCATGGCCGACGATATTTTGTGTTGGTTCTATCTTCACAACTGGAGTGCTGCTAAAATCAGAAACCCATTCAAGCATTGTTCATAATATGCTGAACGTTAAAACAAAGTTCTTTAATAGTGAATACAATCGACCTTACGGTGTTGACATAGATGGAGATCTGGCGTGCGATTTCGGAGTCAACAAGAACACAAGGCACCCCTCGGCACTGTTGGAGATTTTCGAGGATGTTAGTGGTGTACTGCGCATATATGATCCCGGAAACCCCGGCCAAGAGCAAGTTGTCCACTGCGAGGGGCACGTTCATTCTGGGAGGCGATAGGTATTCGAGGGTAGGGAGGTAGCACAGCACAATCTTCCCGGCGACACCGTTAGCAGCGTTGAGTGATTCTGCGTCACAGCTGCAAGCGAGTTTGGTGAATGTTTAAATAGTTCAATTTAGTTCGGCTTTTTCTGCAATATATCTGAAGTGACATTTAGTTTTAATTACCTGAGGCCATAAACAATCTCTGCAAAATTGCTCTTATGAGTAGCGGTCCAATAGAACATAGCTTGGCCCTGCAAATATAAGCTCAATTAACATCAGAGGACTCGTGGTTCTTAGTTATCCGATCGACTTATACGTACGATTAGTTTCTTGTTGTTTCCGAGCTTGATCACAGTAGGAAAGGAGCGATCAATTGTGCTTGCCCCAACAGTTATGACCCAAGGGGATGAATTCTTTATTGTTTGAGGTACTGGGCCACGGTTTCCAGCTGAGAACACGATGGTTATTCCTCGGGCAACTGCATGAAGAGTTCCCTGATACTCATCAGGGTCATCAAGTGATCAGGACAGGACGTCCACGCCGTCGTAAATAGCATCATCTATCGCGGCGAGCACCGCGGCATCGGGGCAGGATGGGGGAAACCCCCAACAGGCCTTGTATATCGCCAGCCGCGCACGAGGAGCGCCCCCTCTCGCCTCCCCGGCAGCTAGGCCATGGAAGCTCACATTGCTCACCAAGGAACCGTCAGCCGTTGACGATGTATGTGTTCCATGGCCATTAGCATCCCTGGCAGACATGTATTCGCCCTCGAGGTCAGCTGCATCGCTTCCGCCGGGGTACCATCGCGCTCCGATAAGCTTCCTGCTGCAGTTGTTGTCACCAAACGACTCGCCGGTGACACACGTTCCTCGCCAACGGGCCGGTACCGGACCGTAACCTTTATCGTTGAAACTTTCTGATTCAGGCCATATACCTGATCATAAGGGACGTTACTATCATTAGCTATCAGCTTCTTGACATGACTTTGGTTTTTGTACGCATTCCATATGACAAAAATTGATGAGTACATAAGGCGCAGCTATCAGAAGATGCTGATTAAATTTATCTCGAGTATTTGTATTTCACACAAACACATATGTATTTATAAAGATCAAGTTCAATCATGACCTAGCAAGATTATGACCTGTATCAACGACTCCAATGTTAATGTCCTCTCCATAATTATAAGAATTTGCTGATTAGATTTATCTCGTGTCTGTGTTTCACACAAAAACATATGTAGGTATAAAGTTCATGTTCAATCATGATCAAGCAAGATTATGACCTGTATCAACGACTCCAATGATAACGTCCTCTCCATAATTGGCTTGATGAACTAAATTGGAAGATCCGTAGTAGTTCTGCCCAAGAAAGTCCCAGCTTCTCGTGGTGTGCCCTCTGCGTATCTGATTTCTTTTCACGCTGATGACTTCAGGCAACTCTTTTAACGACAAAAAGGAAAACAAAATTAGTAACTGATATATAAATCATATACTAACACCAAGGATGATACTACTGTGTGTGTGTGTGGACCTGCAAGTTTCTTTGCTTGTGCATCACTAAGCATAGCTGCAAAGCCTGAAAAGCCATGTTTGTAGCTGTACACAATGGAACTGAGAGCTGCTTCTTTGCTGCATTAATTCAACAAATTAAGTTTGTGGTTAGGTCAATGGAGAAAATCTTAATCTTTAGTTCCCGATTAAGGTTGCAATAATTACTTAATTGTGTACCTCTCAAAAACAGAACTTAAGATGTTTTGGTGTGAAGCAATGACGAGGTTCGGATCTTCATGCTTTTTCTCCCCAAGGTAGATAATGTACAGCTGAGAGACGGCCACCAAACAGCTTAGCAGAAAAGTAAAAGAATTAACTTGAGCAGTGTGCAATGGGAATTTAAGTCGATAGATCTGTGACACAATCTTAAATCTCCATTTAAGTCGCTCTTACAACCAACTGGTTGAAGAGGTTACTAGGAGATAATTAAAGCGGGAAATCCAGCACAGGGCTAAGTCTACATGCTAAGGAGATGCTAATTATATGTTTTTAGAACAATCGACTTACACAACATAACATAATATAACCCTTTTGTGCTTTTAGTTATTTACTTTTTAAGATACTAACAATTGAATTGGTCTAGGACAAGAGTTCCAAGCAAAGGTTTTCAGTGTGCGTACTACCTTTTAATTTATTTGATCGTGAAAATGTCTAAGGGCTCTGAAAGAATTAATTAAAAAGATGATGCATTATTGATGGGTCAATGAGTGTAATAATTGAGTTCTCAAACAATGACTGTTGTACCTTTTGAATTGATTAAAAAGATGATGCATTATTGATGGGTCAATGAGTGTAATAATTGAGTTCTCAAACAATGACTGTTGTACCTTTTGAATTGATTAAAAAAAGCATCATATAATTTTGCACTGTAATTTATGGTACTAATGTATTAGGGCATCACTATTTTCACTTCACAATATATTATTGTCACTAATTTATCATGTGAATACTGACTAACATTTTTACCCTTATGAAATAAAATGAAGTGACGATATTAATATTTTGAAGTGCCAATAATGGTACCATGAATTAATCAATGTATGCATTACACTACATTAAATATATTATTTTATTGAATCTATTATACATATGAGCCCGTATAATACCTGCTATGACAAGAAAAAAAAAGATCATGTAGTACTAAATTGAAGTGATCTCTATATTGTTGGATCTAGGGTACGTATGTGATTTAGAATTATATTTATGGCGCATATGCACATGTTTTGATTGGAGTAACATTTTGACCTCCTCTTACTAGACAATTAATAATTAACATTGTATTATGGTTCACGCTATGGATTGCATGAATTAATTAATCTTTTGGGTGATTTTTTAGTTAAAATGTTATTTCTTCATTCTTTTGATCTTGACATGATTTATGAATCTATTTATATTCATAATAGTATTAAAAGTGTTTATCCTATATGAGTTGGCAATAGTTTAAAATAGTAGTTCAAATGTTGTTTTAGATCTAAAACTTATATAATTTAAATTATGTAGGCCTTCATTGCGTTTTTTTCTCATAAGTAGCCCCAACATTTAGTATGGCAAAACAACTTGAGTAGATGAGATCTTTTAGATTTTAGAATTTTTCGATCATTTTCTTTCATGTATGCAAAAAAAAATTTTTTTTGTCATTTTTCTTGAAATTTAGGCGGTTGGAACATTTTTGAGCTAATGAACGGAAATCGATATCACAAAATAATATTTCTCCAGTATAGAAAATTTCATTAAAAATAAAAACGACTAAAGATAAATAATTAGTCTTTTATAATTCGATTTTAAGTTGACAACTTGATCAAAATATTGGCCAAACAAAACACTATTTCCAAATTATTTGTTCGCTACTAGTCAAAAGCAATTATAATCAAGTATTAGAAATTAATAAAAACAAATTATATAATGACTATGTCATCATGAACATCAATTATCGCATATGTCACCATCCTTACATAGTAAGATCAATCATCTATAAAATTCAAATGCAAGAAAGATAATTCTGCTATAAAATTTATACCCAATATGAAAGGTAATATATGATAAATATGAAATTCATAATATAGTAAACATTCATAATCAATGCTCAACAATAATAATTAATAGGTCAAATTTTCATGATTAAGGATAATGATGTTTAATAATTAATGCCGATAAAATCAATTGGGTAATATTAATAATAATTGAAAATATTTTGTTTTACTTCAACAATACGTTTCTTTAAATCAGTCAAAATAAGAGTTTGCTTTATTTTCATTAGAAGTCATTTTCAACTTCCTCCATATTTAATATTTGTCAATCTCCTTATTTATAATATGCAAGATGACTTTATGTTTAACGGTTAATGGTGAAATAAGTCATCACAAGTGCTCTATTTTTTTTAATTGCGTTTGCGTAATACGCGTTTGATTTAATTCGAAACAAATTGATTTTATCTTTTTTTTTTACTTTGGCCGAATTGATTTCAAGGTGTTGAATTCTAGTTTTATGCTTGTAAAAATCTAAAAGAAAACCATGCGCCCTTGGCATATCTATATTCAAAAGACATCAAAGGTCGAAATTTACTTCAAAATAAAAAAAATTCAAATTCAGATGTAATAATTATAATTAATTATAATAATTTAAGGCAAATCAATAATTAAATATTAATCCTCTTGCCTTTGTACCCCCACGCACTACTTAATCTATAAAGGTGCAACAATGGAAGAAGTGTCCAACGAGATCCTTTTCGAAGCTTTTATACCTTAATCTCTCTTTGCTATTGCACTAATTAATCTTTGTGGACACTGTTTTAACATTGCAATATGAGCCATCCCAAAGTGTCCTTATACGCATAAAAAAATTCATGACTTTTTTCAAATTTGAGTACGCCATTCTATTTATAGTTCTTGTTCTTTTTTTTAAAAAAAAATCTAGTTCTTGTTTAAGTACTAAAGAAGGTAAAAAGAGGCGCACAAAAGTAATATGCATACATGTATTCTTGCTTAATTTACGTCCTTTTTATCCGATGTTGCATCCATATAAAAAAGAGCTGTCTATGTGAATGGGTAGGCTTCATGGATATGCTCAAGCGTGTTAATATCGCCATTAAGCTTGGTCGATTTTACCAAAATTACTTCAAGAATATCATTTTAGAAGTAGAAAGTTTGCCCCCTAGCTGACTTGACTAATCTAATTAGTTAATGTTGATAATGTCTTGAATTTGAATTCAATTATAATTTTTTTGTGATCTCCTATGTAGTCAGGTGCTACTACAGATTTTCTCTATGGGATTTCGTTGAATCAGATTTTGTGGTTCCCCTGCAGGGGTTGCAAGTGGGTGAAACCCTCTAAGCAAAAATTTTTAGGGATATTCTGTATGTGATTCAGAAATAATTTATTTTCTTATCACGAAATAGGTGTCATATTTTAGGAGATTAATTCAGAGTCTCGGTCTGTAATTTCTATCATCTGTAAAAGAGAGTGCCTATATAAACTCTCTAGGAATCCAAATAGAGACCCATCATTGTACTTATCATTATTTTATAATAAAGAGAGTCACCGCTTTCCGAGAATGTAACTCAATTTAGGGTGAACCTCGTAAATCTTTGTGTTCTTTTATGTTCGTACGATCTCTCTCTCTTTTCGTAATAAACTGATATCAGAGCATTAGGATTCATCAACGACTCTTGATCAAGTAGGGAGATGACGTCGCACAACGTGAACGTGAATAAATTCATCGGCAAAAATAGTTTCGGGTTGTGATAAATCAAGATGTAGACGCTTTTGAAACAACAAAGAGTCTGGGCACCGCCCTCAAACATGTCGAAAAATAAACCAAAGGAGGAAGATTCGATGGGCAAAGAAAATAAGATCGACCTTGTTACTTTGGCGGTACAGGAGGAGAAGACGCACTCGATGATTCTGTTGTGTCTGACAGATGAGGTGATAATCGAGGTCGTTGATAAAGAAAAGATAGTCAGTCTGTGATTGAGACTCGAGAGTCTATATATGACGAAGTCTCACACCAACAAGTTGTTGCTGAAGGTACCCCTCTGAAGAAACATCTTGATCAGTTAAATTTTTTGTTGATGGAATTAAGATCGAGGATGAAGATGCTGCTCTAATTCTGTTAGTTTCACTTCCTCCATCATATGAGAATTTTATTCAGTCTATGATTATCAGGAAGGAAATTATAAGTTTGAAAAAAGTAAGACCGAGTCTCCATACTCGTGAACTTCGGCACAAGACATCTAAAAATTTTGCAGAGACTCTAGTCGCGGATTTGAGCTATCGATACTATCGACGGTTGTAGTCGTCGATAATGTATCGACGATTTGAGCCGTCGAGAACTATCGAGGGGTTTTATAAATTTCGACAGCTCAAATTATCGTTAGGTTTCAACGGTTAAAACCGTCGATGTGTTTGGATGGGTCAAATCGTCGATAGTGTCAAAGCCGTCGGAAGAATAAAAAAATTAAAAACAAAAATTGAAAAACGTAAAGCATTTCAGCAAATTAAATTAAATTTCGGCAAATCATATCAGCAACAAATTTTAAATATAAGCAAAAATAACTCAACTTTAATTTCATATATAATCAACAGCATCTTAACTTTCATTTTTTTTTGTAATTTTAAATGTAAGGATATAATAATTTAAGGCAAATTAATAATTAAACACTAATCCGATTGCCTTTTTACACCCACCCACGGACTACTGAATCTACAAAGGTGCAGCAACTATGGAAGAAGTGTTCAACGAGTTCCATTTCCAAGATTTTATACCTCAATCTCTCTTGCTACTAAACTACTTAATCCTTCTGGACACCATTTTAACAATTGCTTAGGCAAAAGAATATGAAATATGACTCATCCCAATGTGGACTTATATGCATATAAAATCCATAAAAACTGGTATGTTCACAAGACATGACGTTCCAAATTTGAGACCATTCTATTTTTAGTTTCTTGTTTAAGTCAAAAAGGTAAAAGGAGTCGCACACAAACGTTATATGTATTGCTTCTTTCGGCACTATTACTTCCTTTTTACCTGATGCTTTAACCATATGAAAAAGAGTTGTGGCTCTGTGAATAATTAGGTTTGTGGATACGCTCAAAGGTGTTAATATCGATATTAAACTTGGTCGATTTTACCAAATTACTTCCAATAATATCATTCTACGAGTGCAAATTAAAGATTTATCTTATATAGATAAATATTTTAATTTTAAACCTCGAGTAAAAATATTTTTTTTTCAATTTACTTTATACTATCAATATATTGAAAAAGTAATAATTTATTTTCCCTTTTCCCCCCTTTGTTTGTATAAATGGGCTGAGCCCGGTTCAAGTGATTGGGCTTAAATAGTTGGGCCATTATTCAATATATATGTCACGACTCCAATAATGCAGGATTCATACTTACATAATTTTTTGGCGCGTAAGGCTTACAACAGAGGTTTTACAATTAATTCTTCTCTATTGTTCTTTATTTGTTCACTAGATGATACTACGCTCTATCTGCGTAATTGTCCTCGATCACTATGCGAGTTGCAATAGGAATCCTCACGGCGTGCTTCCCCTCGCCCACCCATGTCAAGCTGCCGAACGTGAAGTCGCCTTGGAGCCTTCCGATGGCGGCCTCGAACGTGACCTTGAACGCCTTCACTTTGTTCGCCGCGTTAAACGCGAGAATGGGAGGCTCCACGACCATATTCACCCCCGGCGGCGGTTGCAGGATCGCCCTGTAAGTTGCATCCGCTTGGCCGACGTTCGTGACCCTCCTCCAAACCACCGCCGTCGTCCTCAGATCCGGGACTGCGATCGAGGGAAGATTCAGGTTGTACAGAGGTCCCACCGAAGTGTCGCAGGCCTCGTTCGGCCCGAGAGTGCAGTTAAAGAGCTTGGCGTAGTCTGCAGGATCGATGTCGTAAACCAAACCAGGATCAGCTGCTCTGTCCGGATTGATGTGTCCGCCGCCGAAGTCGAAGGGATCGGCGATCTTCCTCGGCGTCCCCTCTGCCTCTATTGGCAGACCGTTGGGATCCGTGATGGATGCTGCGTTGTAATTGAAAATCATGCATGCATGCACTGAGATTACTCTTACCTGCGTGAATAGATAAATAATATGATCACATGCAGGCAGGCGTACGTACCAGTGGTGACAATGGCGGACTTGATGGCGGCAGGAGACCACTTGGGGTGCACCGACTTGAGTAGCGCGACTACGCCGGTCACATGAGGGCATGCCATGGAGGTCCCAGAGTCGAACCCGTATGCATCGCGCTTTGCTGCCAGGATGCTCACGCCAGGTGCAGCAATATCCGGCTGCCAAAATGTATGCATTCATGTCCATCATTACGTTATTAAAAATTTAAATTGAACTGAGCCGATCGGATCAATTGTGAACCAGCATTGGAATCAGAGCCGGTCCAATTGGTTCAATTACGGATCAGTGCCAAATTCGGTCTGATTCAAAACTGTATTGTATTTCAACTGGGAAAAAAATGCTCAAACCGATAAAAACAGCTGAACTAGTTGAAACCTGGTTCAACTTAAAGTTAAAAAAAATTCAAAATTAGTGAATAAGGAAAGAAAATCATTTAGAAGAAAAGTCCAGAAAAGATTTGAATCCATAATTTGAAGTTGAAATGAAAATACTATTAAAAGGAAATAAATTAAAGAATTAATGATGGGAGAGTAATGTACCAAGGAATTAATGGTGAGAGAGTATCTTATGAAAGGGTAAGAGAATTTTGGATCGGTAGAGAATTGAAATGCAAAGTATATTAAAAAAAAAGGAAAGGAAAGATTTAAAACAAAAGTAAAAGAAAGATTTAAATAGATTGAATTGAAATAAAAAGTAATATTATAGAAGAAAATGGTTAAAAAAAGAAATTAAAATACAAGGAAGAGTGAATATTTATGACAAAACTAAATTAATATCATCAACATTATTACATGATAAATAAAAATATAATAAAAACAATAAATATTAACAAGTTTGAGTCATTTCTTATCGTTATTAATATTTTTTAAAATAAAAATAAATAGTGCATTGATATTAATATTTTGTTGTTAGTTAATTATCAACATTTTTCTATACATTTTCTATAGCATTTGTTATGTTATATTATTAATATTATTATAAATAAAATAATATTATTTTAATAAAATTTGATCGACCAATTGTCAATATGGGAATTCAACTACAACCTAATTGTCAACCCGGTTCGATTATGGAATAATATTGATAATTTCCATGGAGAAATCTTTGTGGAAGCTTTAAGGGGTGTTTGGCACATTACCGATTCAATTAACCGATAATTTAAATCACCATTTAGATTATCACTATTTAAATTATCGATAATATTATATTACAGTAGGAAAGGAGCTTAGTTATCTGATCGACTTATACATACGATTAGTTTCTTGTTGTTTCCGAGCTTGATCACAGTAGGAAAGGAGCGATCAATTGTGCTTGCCGCAACAGTTATTACCCACGGGGATGAATTCGCCATGGTTTGAGGCATTGGGCCACTGTTTCCATCTGAGAACACGATGGTTATTCCTCTGGCAACTGCATGAAGAGTTCCATAATACTCCTCAGGACCGCCAAGTGACAAGGACAGGACGTCCACACCGTCGTAGATGGCATCATCTAACGCGGCGAGCACCGTGGCATGGGAGCAGGATCCGCGCACCCCCCAACAGGCCTTGTATATTGCCAGCCGCGCGCGAGGAGCGCCCCCTCTCGCCGCCCCGGCAGCTAGGCCATGGGAGCTCACATTGCTCACCAAGGAACCGGCAGCTGTTGACGCTGTATGTGTTCCGTGGCCATTAACATCCCTGGCAGACATGAAGTCGTCCTTGAGGTCACTTGCGTCCATTCCACCGGCGTACCATCGTGCTCCGATAACCTTCCTGCTGCAGTTGTTGGCACCAAACGACTCGCCGGTGACGCACTTTCCTCGCCAACGGGCCGGTACCGGACCGTAACCTTTATCGTTGAAACTTTCTGATTCAGGCCATATACCTGATCATAAGGGACGTTACTATCATTAGCAATCAGCTTCTTGACTTGGTTTTTGTAAGCATTCCACATGACAAGAATTCGCAGCTATAATAATTTGCTGATTAAATTTATCTCAAGTGTCTGTGTTTCACACAAAAACATATGTAGATATAAAGTTCATGTTCAATCATGATATAAGAAGATTATGACCTGTATCAACGACTCCAATGATGACGTCCTCCCCATAATTCGCCTGATGAACTAAACTGGAAGATCCGTAGTAGTTCTGCCCAAGAAAGTCCCAGCTCCTCGTGGTGTGCACTCTGCGTATCTGATTTCTTTTCACGCTGATGACTTCAGGCAACTCTTTCAACGCCAAATAAACAATTAATTATCTACTGATATATAAATCATATACTAATATCAAGGATGATATACTACTAAGTGTGATTGTTTGTGTGTGTGAACCTGCAAGTTTCTTTGCTTGTGCATCACTAAGAATAGCTGCAAAGCCTGAAAACCCATGTTTGTAGCTGTACACAACGGAATTGAGAGCTGCTTCTTTGCTGCAATTATTCATCAAATTAATTTTCGGTTAGCTCAAGGGAAAAGAAAAATCTTCGGTTCTAGTTAAGCTCGCAATAATTACTTGATTACGTACCTCTCAAAAACAGAGCTTAAGATATCTTGGTGTGAAGCAATGACAAGGTTCGTATCTTCATGCTTTTTCTCCCCCAGGTAGACGATGTACAGCTGAGGCACAGTCCCCAAACAATTTAGCAGAGAAGGGAAAAACTTGAACAGTGTGCAATGAAAATTAATCTGAAATATGTCGCAGTTCTGCTTATTGATATATAATCAAAGACTTACATGGTTAGATGCCTCTGCTTGCTTTAGCACACTTTGGAAACTGCACAATGCAAAGATCAGTATTATCAGAAACAAAGATGGGTGTGAAGACCGGGATGCCATTGTTGGAACTTGATGAGGGACGATGTTGGGTTGCGGGGATGAGGCCACCCTTTTATACAACACTGCCATCATGCAGCTTGCTGGTAAAATATTCGATTGGTGTGTAGGTTCTGTAACAGCTGATGCATGGATGACTCGGCCAGCAAAGGACCGTCACAAACTATGTCAAGTGTTGTAATTAATCCTGGTGGTTCTGTCTAACCTTTCGGAATTGCTATAATACTGTATAGACAATCATAATTAAAAAAACAAAGATGATCTGTAACACAATCTTAATTATGATAATTGGATATAACATAATATTTAATTTTTTATGGGTGTCATTAGTGAGAAAACGGTAGAGAATCGTTTGAGATGGTTTGGTCATGTTCAGAGAAGACCATTAGATGCGTCTAAGAAGAGTAGATCAAATAATTTGGAGTCCGATTAAAAGAGGAAGAGGGAGGCCAAGGCGGACACTTGGCGAACTAATAGAGCAAGATCTATTGGTGAATAATATATCGAAAGGTTTGGTTACTAATAGAGTGGAATAGCGTCGTATGATCCATGTAGCCGATCCCACCTTGTAGGATAAGACTTTATTGTTGTTGTCGTCATTGAACCCACGTCACTCGCTTAATTTGCCTCGATTAATCTCTCAATTTTCACAATTTGCTCGGACGAGTTTAGTAGCTTTCAATCCATGAGTTATTGTGTTTTTTTTTCTAGGACTTGACTTGTAGGACATGAAGATTCCATCTTCATCCGCGCATTCATGACATCCACAAATTTACATTACATTAGCTACACACCTCTCTTTTCTACACAATTTATAAAAACTAAATAACTCGTGTGACACTAATAATTATGTGCAATGTCCATAAGTTTTGATGATCAGTTCATTATTGAGTTCAACTAATTTTCGAAATGATCATCTCGCGTTACATACGTGACAATCACAAATGAAATTTCTAACAATTTTTTTTACATTCATTTAAGTTAGAATTCAAAATCTTACTTTGACCACTCCATCACATTATACGGACATTTATGAACAAACCCACATGATCTGGGCTGCCCAAGTGATCACGACTTTATCGCATGGGGATGGGTAGATATAAAATTTTGGTCCCGAGTCTCATTTGTTCAATATAAATTAGTTAGGATGATTCAAAATCACCACATGAGGCTCACGATAATATAACTTAATTTGGATGATGATTATCAATTTTCTATTCGATTATTTTGGAAAGGAAATTATCAAAATTTTGAATTACAAAAAATTTATTTTCTTGGGTGACTGTTTTTTAATTATCGAATTTTGAAGTTCTTATTTTTTACTTTCGTATTTTTAATAGTGTAAAAACTATTTTATGCATAAACTTGCATCAAGGCTATTTTAGCCGACCCAATCAGTCACATATGATGTATATTTTAGTATGCTATCTATGACTTCTATTACATTTTATTATTTGTGTATTTACTTGAATTTTCTGTTAATAGAGTGATTTTATTTATATAAATATGAAAAAGAATATATAATTTTAATTATTTATCTCTTCCGTAGACTCATTAAATATGGTTTAATTTTGATGATTTTAACAATTTAAATCGATATAATTGATTTTTAGGTGTTTCTAATTATTAGTTTTTTTATTCATGCCCTGTTCAAAGCAATATTTTTTAGTACATCAAAATAATGAAACCTTTTCTTTGCATGTTTAAGATTCAAATTGTAAAAAAAAAACGTTTAAGATTCAAAGTAATGATGTTCAAGATTCAAAATAATACGAATATTTAGAGATGGCAGATTTTTTTTTTTCACTCTTTGGGATAATAAATCGAAGCAAAATTATCCTTAAATTTCATCAAACATAAATCAAGGTAAATAGGTTAATAAGGATATCTGTACCAGTGTGTGCGTGCAATAATGTTCAAATCACCATCATTGCATAAAGTTGTGGATCACTTCTACTTCTTGATTTCGTGCATGCTATCAATGAAAGTGGTGTCTAAAGCCAAAGATTCTCATTGCATTATGTATCGATTTCCATTTTCTTTACTGATAAATGTACTTTGGTATGGTCTTAATATACTAATTGAGAAAGTATAAGCCCAACGCGTAAGTCAAGTACAAATCAACAACAAACTGCAATGTTAATTTCAATTAGCGATCGAAAAGAACAAAAAGTGCACAGAAGAAATATATGCCTAATTATATGCTTTGTGAATTGTGTAGTTGTCTATTAATGCATTATATTATGGATTAAATGTCCCTACGTAGCAGCCATTTCACGTAGGTATGCGTGGCAATTTTCAATCGTCCAATTGCAAATCTACGGTCATTCATGTCCAAAACATTTGTGTTCGTTCGATTGAAGAGAAGCGGCCATGATTTAATAAGGCAATAAAAAACCCTTGGCTATGTGTTTGTTTCTTCCATCTTGGTTCTCTTGTTTTCTTTCCGATTTGCCTCACGCTTGCCGCTCGCAGGACGCTGCCTCCATCACTTGCGCCGGACGTCGCCTCGATCACGTGCATTGGACGCCATCGAACGTCATCTGGATTGTGTTTGTCAGATCTTTGTATAATATTTTTCATTAAGCGGATCACTTCTCTTGTCTGTTTGTCTCACTTGGATTTTAGGATGGCACATTTGCCTGCTTTACTATATTTTTATTATATTTCAATTAAATTCTGACCACTATCAAAAAGTAATTACATCTGTCCCTACACAGCATGAAACACATCTCATCGATGACTCTTTTTGAGAAAAGATAACCCAAATGTTTTTTTTTATTTTCAAGCCATATGAACAATGCTTCTTTGTATTAACCCATCACTCATGATTAATCTTTTCCCATTTGGCATAGTTGCACCCTTAAATTTTGCATAACATTTATATCTGGTGAGAGATTTCATGCACCAAAATGTCATACATTATTTGAAAGAAAAAAAATGTTTTTAGAAATAACATAATACAGATTAAAACACAACAAATTTTATGAGGCCATTTGAAGAACCATTCTAAAAAATGCAGCAAGAAGTCTATCTTTTGTCCATTTCCAATAGGTTGAGAATTCTCTAAATTTTGAAGCAACCACCTGTTTAATGATGGACTTGTTTACATGAAAACATGGATCTTCCTTTAATTTTGGCATTTAATATCTTCATTATAGGTGTTGCTATGTCTTCACTTGAAATGGATGCATCTCCTTCAAATTATGAAGATCAACAATTTCAAGGACATGAAGTCACAGAAGGATGGTGAGATGTTATAATATTTTCATTATAAATTGTATGTTGTTCACTGCAAAATTTTCTTAAACTATTTTTATCGGTATTTTTCCTTTCACAGTGATCAAATCCAAGAAAAGAACAATGCTAATAATAGTCAAGTTAATAAACTTTTGTTGGCATGAAGTTCGATACGAAAGATGATGTATATGTTTTCTACAATACATAGCAAGATCAATTGGAATTGGATTTTTCGTACGAAAAGATCATTGTAGTAAATCTCAAAAGATGAATATGTCGATTGGTAAATTGCTCGTTTTAAACAAGGTCAAAAGGATCTCAAATTAAAGCAAACTTTGGAAAAAGATGTGAAAAGAAGACAAAATGTTAGAGAGAATTGTACACTACTAGAAAAACGCTGATTACCGACGGTCCAAACCATCGATAATCAGCCCAAAAATCGTCGGTAACGCAATTACCGACGGTTTTTCAGTCGGAATCGATCCGTCGGAAAAAACTCTCATCGTAAATCAATTTACGACGGTCGAAAAAAAATTCGTCGGAAATATCGACGGTCAGAACCGTCGGAAAAGTCCCAGCGGTTCGAACCGTCGAAAGTTTCCGACGGTTGCAACCGCCGAAAAAGGCTGGCGGTTCGAACTGTCAAAAGTTTTCGACAGTCGCAACTGTCGAAACTTTCGACGGTCATCGCAACCATCGCAAAGAATTTTTTAAATATAAAAAAAATTAGCGGCTGGATCGAGTCGCGGCCAAATCCGGGCGCCAGCGGCTGGATCTCAGCGATCGGATCTGGCCGCCAACAGCCGGAGAGAAAGAGAGAAAGAGAAAGAGAGAGAGACGCCGGCGGAAGAGGATCGCCGACGGTCGACGCTTCAAGTCCGGCCAGAGGCTCGCCGGTCGGAAGAGGGAGAGGGAGAGGGAGAGAGGAGAGGAGGGATATATATATATATATATGTTTATGTGTGTGTTTGGAAAAATGGGAGAAAGTGGGAAAACGAAAAGAGCGCGGGATAACGAAATTTTAATTACCGATGGCTCTGGCCGTCGGAAAAGTAAATATTAATTATTTTTAAAGTTACCGACGGTTGTGACCGTCGAAAAAATATTTAGTTATATATAATATTTTTTTACCGTCGGTAATTATTATCGACTGTCCAAACCATCGGTAATTGTGATGGTTTGGACCGTCGCTAATTATATTAATAAAATATTTCTCATATAATATTATTATATATTTATCGACGGTTATGACCGTCAAAAATTACGACAGATTTTGCGACGGATGGATATCCGTCGGAAATATTGACGTTCCTGATCGTCGAAAATTTAAATAATAATATAGAAATTACATATTTTAATTTTTTTATTTTCGACGGTCGTAACCGTCAAAAAATCCATCAAAAAAATTAAATAATAATATAACAAATTGCATAATTTATTTTTTCATTTCCGACGGTCGTAACCATCAGAAAATTTGTCGAAAAAATTAAATAATAATATAACAAATTGCATAATTTATTTTTTTTATTTTCGTCGGAAATTGTGACGGATCAATATTCATAAGAAATATTGACGTTCCTAATCGTCAAAAAATAAAATAATAATATAATAAATTTTCGATGGTCGTGACCGTCGAAAAATACGTCGGAAATGAAATCGTCGAAAAATCCATCGCAAATTGTGACGGATTTCTATCCGTCGAAAATTGCTCGTCGAAAAATGGCAATTTTCTTGTAGTGGTAGTGCTTTATTATTAGCTAAAGTTGCAAGTGATGGAAAATGGGAGGTCAAAAAATTTGTTGAAAAGCACACATAAATTAGCTTCACAGTCAGACGTTGGTAGATTATCCTCTCTTAACAAATTATCAACCCCTTCTGAGGAATCTATGAGAGAACTAAGAAATGTTGGCATTGGGCCTTCCAAGATAGCTAAATATTTGAAGATGACCGGGGAGACTTTGTAACACCTCAACAATGCATAGATTATATAAAGACATTACGAAAAAATAATATGGAAGGAGAATGCATGACTGTGTTAAGTTATTTTCAAAAGAAAGTAGTCGATGATGTTGATTTCTTTTTTAGAATGGTGGTGGATGAAAATGATACAGGAAAAAGCTTTTTTTGGGCTGATAGTAGATCACAAGATAGTTATATCACATTTGGCGATGTTGTTTTTGATACGACATATCGCACAAATAAATTACAAATGCCATTTGCACCATTTACATGAGTTAATCATCATAGGCAATCAACATTATTTGGTTGCGCACTATTAGCTGATGAAACTGAAGACACATTCATTTGGTTATTTCAGGCTTGGTTAGAATGTATGAAGGGGAAGAAGCCTATCTGTATCATCACTGATCAAGATATTGCAATGGGCAATGCAATTCGTAAAGTGCTTCCTGAAAGTCGACACATGTTTTGCATTTGGCATATAGTAAAGAATGCCTTGACTCATCTTCGGGATTTATATGTGCGTGACAATTTTAAAAAAGAATATTTTAAATGGATTAATAATTCTTTGAGCATCCACGAATTTGAAGACAAGTGGCTAATTTTGAAACAAAAATATGTTATTCTAGATGGTCACTGGTTGGAGCATATGTACAACAAGCGACATCAATGGATTACAATTTATTTAAATGATACATTTTGCGCGGGCATGCAATCCACTCAAAGAGCTGAGAGTATTAATGCTTTTTTTATGGCTTTGTGAATTCAAATACTTCATTGTCTGATTTTGTATACTAGTATGATTTAGCTCTTTCTACTCGTCGTAAGACAGAAGAGCGAGAAGATTTTAAAAACTTGAATATCTTTGTTAGTTATACTTCAAAAAGCCCTTTGGAAATTCAAGCAGCAAAGGTCTACACACAAAATGTGTTCAAAATTTTTCAAGAAGAATTAAAAAATATTATACAATTCTGGAAGCAAATAATCTTTCAAGATCGTGAGAAGATTGTGTACTCAGTATATGAAGCAGGATCTGAGGACAAAGGAAAGATTGTTGTAGAGTACAATACCCAATCAAATGGTTCGATAAAATGTTCTTGCAAAATGTTTGAACGAGAAGGAATCTTGTGTTCTCATGCTTTGCTTATTCTCAATGAAAATAGAGTTATGTGTTTACCAGAGCAATATATTCTTCATCATTGGATGATAAATGCTCGCTATTCATCAGTGCAAATGGTACATGATACAGAATGCAATTCTTCTATTGGGCAACATATTGTCAATCTTTCACAAGAAATGAATTTTAGAAGGAATGCACAAAAAATCATAGAAATGAGTTTGCGTTCACCCAAACATTTAGATGTTAGAATTTCATTTTAAAAGAAGGCATTCAAAGTTTAGAGAACATGAGAAAATGTGATATGGATGAAGTATCTTCTAAAAATGATGAAGTGCCTTTTAAAGACGATGAAGTGTCATCACAAGTTTCAAAGTTTGTGATACATGACCCGTATCTTGTAAAATCAAAAGGAAGACCAAGAAATGTAAAAAGACTTAAATCTAGTGTCGAGGTCTCAATGTCACAAGGTGAAAAAAAGAAAAGAACATGTAGTCATTGTTTAAAACAAGGACATTATGTGACATCATGTCCAATTAAAAAGGTAATACATTTTATTGTTTAGTAGCATATTTACTTTCACTCAAAATTTTATGTTGCTAATTTTATATTTAATTTTTGAAATAGAGGGAGCAAGGTGAAAAGACAAGTTCCGAAGAAATGAGAAACACTGAATAGATTTCAATAGGTATGAAGTATCACAAGTATCATCCATTCAGTTATCTATTGTCAGTTTTACCTTTTTTCTCCTGTTGTCAGTTTTACCTTTTACCTTTTTTCTCTTTTAACTTTTCACAGCATGTGATGGTCAGCTTGTGCTGTGATGGTCAGCTTGCTGCTGCTGTTACCTGGGTGATGCTAATGCCTTCGATTCTTGATTTGCATATTAAGATGATGGAATTTGATTATGCAGTCTTAGTCTAATAGCTTTTCGTGTTAATTTGTAAAAGAATTATGGCAATGTAGTGAGAAGCTTGGTTAATTATTCAGTGCATTACTATTCTATGATTTATGTCAACATTTGATTACTTTCGTATTCTGCTCACATTTTATTCAAGCCTTCAGCAATCATTTTTTTACTAATCTAGCTTATTTGTACAGCAAGTGTTATAATTCATAATTAACACTACAAAGATTTTTTACTTTGGTGACGTTCAATAAATGTCACTCAAACTTGATTAAACATCACTGATACTCTTTTGAGATGTTTATTAAACGTCGGCTTCAGACGTCACCGTGACTGATTCACAAAAAGTATTTATGACGCATATTCATTAGACATCACTGAAAATTTAAACGTCACAAAAACTTATCTTTTCATTACGTTTAACCGTCACCAAATGTCATATTAAGATGATGTTTAAACGTCACAAAAAATCAATCATATACTTTTAATGTTATTTCAAACGTCACAAAAGATAATTATTAATGATAATGAAACGTCGCAAAAAATTTCTTGTCACATATAATAAACATCACTAACACGATAAATTGGCTATCA
Source organism: Pontederia crassipes (assembly GCA_030549335.1). Taxonomy (NCBI): domain Eukaryota; kingdom Viridiplantae; phylum Streptophyta; class Magnoliopsida; order Commelinales; family Pontederiaceae; genus Pontederia; species Pontederia crassipes. The sequence goes on along the minus strand of CM060188.1, from coordinate 6,791,094 downwards.
TTTAATTATTACATATTAATAGGTAAATCTAGTACGATTATTACATGGCACATACGAACAACCACTCAGGGTCCTTAATAATTGCATTAACAAGCAAATTACATGGAAATCTAACATATAAAAAATTAGGAATTTGCATGATGAATAGAAATAATCCAAGTTTGATTTCAGAGAGAAAAATAGAGTACTTTCATTCTACACCACAGAGAGAAAACAATGGAGTACTTTCATTCTACACTAACCTCCTATGAAACCAGTACATTAAAACAATGGAGCAACCAAAAGATCTAAGTTGCTTTCATGGTAACCAAACAAAAATAACATCGTCTCAAGTCAACCTGAATTTGTCAAAATATGATAAAGTTTCAGACAACCAAAAGTGTCAACCATATAAACTTCATTGTTGAAACATGGAAGTATCTATCTCCCACCACATGTACACATGAGTATCCTTCTTCCTCTTGATCTGCAGTCACGTGCCTCCTCTTGGAATTCTCCTACAACAAACAACTGCAATTAAAACATGACAATTAAAATCAAAATATTTATCTTACTAGAACACATGTATGTCATTCGAAATAGTAATTTAAGAGATGATTAACAATAATCTAGTGCAAGTCTTAGCCAGATATAAATTATGCTGTGTTCAATCAAAGATTCAGTGTAAACATGGGAAGATTTTGTAAAGAATCATAAATTATGATGTGTTCTTTACTTTCTTTTGTATTTCATGGAAACAATTTGGACTTGGCAGATACATGGATGCACAAGGGTTGGCAGCACTGATTAACATAATTGTACATTAAGCCCACTTTCTTTCTCAATGATGACGTTGCCACAGAGTAAAAAGAAGCAAAACCTCATGATTTTGTCAACCATGAAAGTTGAATCTGCCACATGTTTGAAAGTAGCATAAGGGACCCTCTAAGCAATAAATTACTTCAACACTAACTTTTTTACAAAAAATGACAAAAACTATCATATATTATGATACCAAACTGTAATTGCTTACGTTAAGGATGGCTGACATCATTGTCAAAGAAAATACATCAAGGCCAAGTACAATCAGCTCTTCTAATTGCTTACGTTAAGGATGGGAACAAAATAATATAAATAATACAAAAACAACAATGCATGTAATGGTCCTCGTCATATTCTTATTTCTCTATTGTTTACTGAAGAATAAAACAATGCTTAGGTTCCTCAGGCAAACATCATTACCTCAAGCAAGTACTTATATCAAAACTTATTGAATTACCTTAAGCAATTTTTGAATTTGCTCTTTCATCATTGTGTGACAGAATTGATGTAGAAGCACAATCATCTCTTCTCATTGCCTCCTTCGAAGGGCTAGGAATGTTTTCTAAAAGTTTTTCTACTGTTTGCATAAGCTGAAAAGGTTGCACAATATAAGATGCTTGTTGTAACAAATAAAAATAACAATAACAATAGTGAATTATTGATATATAAATGAACCTGATTTATGTGATTTCCTTGCTCCAAATTTATTTTCTTTAAAGCAGCAATTTGTGTGTCATAGTTAGCTCGGGTTTCCATTAACGTTTGTTCAAATTGTGCTTCTAAACATTTTCTTTGAAATGATTTCCCAATGGATGGTGGCCCATATCCTTTTCCTAGATGATAATCTCATCTTGATGCAGCACCCATAAATTTATCCACAACATCGCTAGAAGAAATGGGTGCGTCGGATGATTGTGATACCAAATGCATCTCCACCATTTTGCTCTAAGAAAATAATATTATAACTAATTTAGTTATAACTAATTTGCCTTCCATAAATAATACATCAACAAATAAACTTACATAAGTTTCAGCTGCATCTTGATTGACACAACCACCGGATCCATTAGGTTTAGGATCACAATAGCGCATTTGCTTGAAAAACTCAATGTAATCAATGTTAGAGTTGATGAATACTTCAGGACCCCTTGTTTCTCACACCGAGTTCGCCCACGTGAGCTTAGGGGAATTTGAGTATTACCCAATTAGCAGTGTTGCTGGCGTACGAATGAAAGGGGGGGTTCGGGGGGCCCCGAACCCGACGGTTGTCTCCTCTATTTTTCTGCAATCTATCTGTGATCTTCTCTCCTTGTTCTTGAATTTTTCCATCAATTGGTATCAGAGCTCAGGTTGTTCGAGGAATTAGGGTTTATTTGAGATGTCAGAAGGATCGCGGATTGAGATAGAAAAATTTGATGGAACGCGATTTGATCTCTGGAAGATGAAGATGGAAGATCTTCTCTGTGATCGAGATCTTTGGACGGCAATCGAGAAGGAGAGGCCAGGCAAAGAAGCGGCGATGGCTGCATATGCGGCGAAGGCTTCAGATACGACTTCCTTGAGTCAGAGGCCCTCGCCTAAAGTTCTGACCCTTGCTTCAAGCTATGCTCTAGGAGAATGGCCAGATCCAAAGACGATCGAAGAGTGGGATCGGATTGATAGAAAGGCGAAGGGTTTCATTCGACTTTGTCTCGTGGATTCAATTCTTACGAATGTGATGAGCGAACCTACAGCCAGAGATCTGTGGAGGAAGTTGGAATCCCTATATCAAAGTAAGTCGTTGGTTAACAAGTTATTTCTGAGGAAGAAATTGTATAATCTTCGGATGCAGGAGGGTGACTCATTTTCTACTCATCTTTATAACTTTAACACGGTGATCAGTCAACTTATATCAATCGGTGTTAAGTTTCAAGATAATGATAAGGCAATAACATTGCTTTGTTCACTGCCGGATTCATGGGACAATCTGATTATCGTGATTGGTGGCGTGGATAAAGAACTTTCGTATGAAAGTGTATGTGCTGCCTTGTTATCAGAGGAAGTACGGAGAAAGGGATCGACAAGTTCTGGTAAAGAGACGCCGGCGGCCAGAGGAAGGCAACTAGAAAGGAATCAAAATCAGAGAGGGAAATCCAAATCTCGTGGGCATTCGAAGAGTAAAGATAAGAAGGTGCAATGCTGGACATGTCAAGAGTGGGGCCATCTAAAGCGAGATTGTAAAAATAAGTCGGTTCATAAGAAAGAAGCTGAGTCAATCTCGGACAAAAAGGAGGTTGAGGCAGGAGATATGTATGTGGCTTCTGCATGTATGACACAGTCAAATAAGGATGTCTGGCTCATCGATACTGGTGCTTCATACCACATGACACCTCATAGACACTGATTTTGTGAATATGAGGAGTATAATGGTGGGGATGTCATGCTCGGATATGACACTACGGTTCAGATTATTGGACGTGGCAGGGTGAAGTTGAGGATGAATGATGGCACGGTGAAGACTCTACCAGATGTGATGCATATACCACTTATGAGCAGGAATTTCTTATTTATTGGTACAATGGCTGATTCGGGTGTTATATTCAGTTGCGATAATGATTCGTGCAAGATGACCAGAGGGTCTATTGTGATTGCGCGAGGGTTCGCTATGGCACATTGTACAAGTTACTCGGAGAGACTATGTCTGTGGGCTGCGGATTTATTTCTGAAGAGGCAAAAGAAGATGAAGATAGCACATCTATACTGTGGCATCAGAGATTGTCATATTAGTGAGAAAGGACTTTCTACCATAGCATCAAGTCAGATGGTAGGAGAAGTTCCGAATTGTTCTGTGGGCTTCGGGTTCTGTGAACATTGCCTCCATGGAAAATAGAACCGAGTCAATTTTCAACATACAGGTTCAAAAGCAACCAAGATTCTCGAACTGATCCATAGTGATATTTTTGGACCAACTCCGACTCCATCTATTGGAGGGTCCAAGTATTATGTCTCTTTAATAGATGATTTTTCGAGATACAGTTGGATTTATTTTATAAAAAATAAGTCAGATGTATTCGATAAGTTTCGAAAATTTAAAGTTTTGGTGGAAAACCAATTGAGCAGCAAGATCAAGGTCTTTCGTACAGATAACGAAGGCGAATTTTGTTCAGAGAAGTTTGAACAGTTCTGCGTGGACAATGGTATTGCAAGACAGAAGACAACTACATATACACTTGAGCAGAATGAAGTAGCTGAAAGGTTAAATCGATCACTCATAAAGAAGGTCAGATGTATGCTGAGTTAGGCTGGATTAGGGCAAGAGTTTTGGGCAGAAGTTATTGCCACAGCAAACTATTTGAAGAATCGCTCACCGACCTCATCAGTAAAGGATCGGACGCCTTATGAGGCAATGTTTGGGAAGAAGTCGAATTTGTCTCATGTTCGGGTGTTCGGATGTGACGCATATGTTCATATACCCAAGGAAAAGTGGGATAAGCTTGACAGTAAGTCTGAAAAGAATATATTTGTCGGATACAAGGAAGGGATCAAGGACTATAAACTGTGGAATCCAAAGTCAAGGACTATTGTCTACATCAGGGATATTATTTTCCGTGAATCACGTTCCCAAGTTGAAGTTCAAAAAGGTGATGAACCTAAAAAAGTGGTAGTGCTTGAAGAAGATTCTGATTCTGAAACATCAGAGGTGGTTGCACAATATACTTTAGTTGAGTCTGCTCCAGAACCGAATCAAGAGGACTCGGTTAATGAAGTTGAAGATGTAGATTCAGATGAAGACCCAGATATTGGTACTGCCGTACCAGTTCTCAAGAGATCGACACGAGAAAGAAGAGCACCTCTTAGATATTCTCTTAGTGCTCTGAGTTCGTTTCATGCTTTGAGCATCATCGGAGAAGAACCTAGTTCTGTAAAAGATGCAAGGTCTATGGATGATGCAAATCAGTGGGAGCTTGCTATGGCAGATGAGATGCAGTCACTGGATAAGAATGAAATATGAAGCTTGTGTAAATTGCCTAAGAATAGAAAGGCAATTGGTTGCAAATGGGTGTTCAAGCGAAAGCTGAAACCGGATGGGTCTGTAGAGAAGTACAAGGCGAGGCTGGTAGCTAAAGGGCACTCTCAGGTTAAGGGAGTCGACTATGATGAGATTTTTTCTCCCGTGGTGAAAATGACTTCAATCAGACTTGTTCTATCTCTGACAACAGCATATAATCTTGAGGTAGAGCAGATGGATGGGAAGACGGCATTCCTTCATGGGGACTTGAAGGAAGAAATATATATGAGACAACCAGAAGGCTTTGAGGTTCAAGGTAAAGAGAAGCTGGTGTGCAAATTGAAGAAGTCTCTGTATGGATTGAAGCAGTCACCAAGGATGTAGTACCAGAAGTTTGATACGTACATGCTCGAACTCAAGTTTGTACATTCAGATTCAGATCATTGTGTTTATGTGTTTATATGAAGAGAGTTGGAGATCAGTTTGTCATTCTTACACTGTATGTGGATGACATGTTGCTGATTGGATACAATATGAAGATGGTGAATTCAATGAAGGGTTTGTTGGCCAAGAAGTTTGAGATAAAAGACTTGGGGCTAACGAATTTTATTTTGGGTATGCAGATTAGAAGGGATCGTCAGAAGCGAAAGTTGTGACTAGGACAGGAGAAGTACATAAAAGAAGTGTTGAAGAAATTTAACATGTCGGACTGCAAGCCAGTGGGTACTCCTATGTCTCTAGGAACGAAACTTTCAGCAGAGCAATGCCCGAAGACGGATGAAGAAGCCGAAGAGATGGACCGTGTGCCATATGCAAGTGCAGTGGGCAGCTTGATGTACGCCATGGTGTGCACGCGTCCAGACATAGCCTAAGCAGTGAGAGTCTTAAGTTAGTATATATCTAACCCAGGCAGGGAACACTGGAATGCTATTAAGAGAGTTTTCAGGTACCTTCGTGGAATTTCAGATTTTGCTTTGTGTTTTGAAGGTACATGAAAAGGAAAGAGACTTGATATTGTAGGCCATGTAGATGCTAATTGGGGTGGAGACATTGATAGTAGACGGTCGACTAGTGGATATATTTTTATATTATTTGGATCTGCACTGAGTTGGATGAGCAAGAGACAGAGCGTGGTAACACTTTCTTCTACAGAAGCTGAATATATGGCTCTTACTCATGCTGCAAAAGAGGACATATGGCTACGGCGGTTGTGCTTAGAGCTCGAATTTGAGCAAGGTGCCATGGATGTGAGATGTGATAATCAAGGTGCTATTCAGTTAGCTAAGAATCATGCATTTCACTCACGCACAAATTATATTCACATCCAATATCATTTCATCAGAGAAAAGGTGGAAAAGAAAGAGGTTCAACTTGAAAAGGTTGATACAACATAGAATAGTTCTGATTTCTGACTAAAGCAGTTACAGGTGCAAAATTCGAATGGTGCTCTACTGCTGTCGGATTGAAGAAGAATGCTGCTGGCAAGGCTCTCATTGGTGTGAAGTATCCACCAAGTGGGAGAATGTTGGAGTTGGTGAATACTTCAGTGCCCCTTGTTTCTCACACCGGGTTCGTCCACGTGAGCTTAGGGAAATCTGAGTATTACCCAATTAACAGTGTTGTTGGCGTACGAACGAAAGGGGGGGTTCGGGGGGCCCCGCCCCCCGATGGCGGTCCATACAAAACTTAGACGGGTTTTGAGCTTTTGTTTAGCCAGCCCGTGTGGTTCGGATTAGGTTTTTTCTCTGTTTGTTTGGGTTTTAAATCCGGTTTGAAGAGGCTATTAATAGCCTAATTTCTGATGTAATCTGTGTGGCGGTTGTAAACCTAAACGATATAATCCGTGTGGCGGCTGTAAACCTAAACGATGTAATCTTTGCAGGACGTAGCCCTCATCTCAAGGGTGACCTGGGTAAATTCGTGTGTCTCCTCTATTTTTCTGCAATCTCTCTGCGATCTTCTCTCCTTGTTCTTGAATTTTCCCATCAATCAGGAACTTGTTGAAATTTGCAAATCTATGAAAAAGAAAAGAAACCAAATGAATGAATTGTGTTGATTTAGTCAGCACAACAAAATGAATTTTTCAGCTACACAAAATTAATTATCTCATGGAAAGTTTCAGACTACAAAATGAAATACTCCTATTTTTTTCATATGATCAAATCTTTAATAGACTAATAACTCACATATTCATTTCTTCGGGTTTGAAAAGACTTTGAACCTGCCCGATGTAGATATTTAACGGACTTGCGAGCATCCCTCGCTTTCATGGATTTTGTTCTCTACATTTTAAATAATGGTATAAAATATAATTTTCGTTCATAATATAATGGACAACATTGAAACCTTTACCTTCCCCGATGGTTGCTCGGATGATAAAATTTCTTTCTCTTCATCAATCTCTTGCTGCCACTTATGAGTTATTTTTCTCCAATCCTCGTCGTGGGAACTAATAGGTCGAGCAAGATCTCCCACTTGTTTCCACTTTTTCTTTACATCAGCTCGATGCCTTTTATGGAGTTTGCTCATCCATCGATCTGCGGCACGAAACTTTATCGGATTGCTCATAATGTCATCCAAATTCAGTCGAACATGTGCAAAATGTTTTATCGAATTGAAAAATTATATTCATGAGCTAACAAAATAATTAAAACTCATAATACTTACCTGAACACGCTCCTAAGCTCGCTGCTTCTCTTCTATGGGAAGAGTCCTCCAATCACCATCAATATACAAGGGGAGCAAATCTCTACAAGCTTTACCTATCTCCGAGGCCATTCGTGATGACTGACTTGCAGTTAATGGACGACCTCCATCGATAGTAAACTCAATCTTAATCTTTTCGCCTTGATACCTATAGTCCTTATCAAGTGAATGACCCCTATAAGGACCCCTCTTATTAGTACAAGAGGAAGTAGTTTCATTTGCTGCATGCAGAGAATATAAAAAAATTAATTTCATGTGCATTTATAATATGAAATGAAATTAAAAAAAACTAAGGCAAAAAATTAGTACGTAGTTAACTGCCGTCATAATATGAATTACCCTACCTTCAGATACATGTGTACCTTGAAGAATTTGTTGACAAGAATAAGAGATCTCTTGATCATCAAGTAAGTGTGAAGGTACATCAACTTCATCTATATTATTATTTCTTATTGCCTTTCCTCCCTTTCGTTGTGGGCCCTTCCGACGTGGAATCATTCTAAAAGATAACTAATGAACACCTGAAATCTATTTTATGTAATAAAGTAAAAAAGTGAGACACGCAATAAAGTTAGACAAGCAAAGTAATAAAGTGAGACAAGCAAGATATCAGTAATAAAGTTATCACACAAAAAAATAGAATACCATCAAGCTGTGGAAACCATCATCAAGATATCTGTACTACTCTTCATCACTATTATCATAATCTACAAGGGTCTCATCCTCTTCATCTTCATTGCATTCAATGTCAACATCTTGCTGCATTTGAAGTATCCTTTCTACATCATTTTCAGAAACTACCTCAAGATGCATGTCAGTTCTTAATAGGGAATTTATATCACATTCCACTACTGGAGACTTTTCATTTTTCTCATCTTGCATAGGTAACTCAACCATAGTTTTGTCCCCTAATTGAGTCTCGACATCAGTAAACAAAGTCACATTATTACTAAGAGAGCTTAAATTGTATACATGGCGGTGTTGAAACTGTTGCACCACACGCCATTTATCACATAACTTCATATCCTGAAGGTAATATATTTGTTTTATTTGAGATGCCAACACATAAGGATCTATTTCATACCAAGTACGAGTGACCCTAATGCTCGTTAACCCATCAACTTTCTTTACATTATGATGTCGCTCATTAGTATCCCACCATTTGCACTTAAATAGAAAACTCTTTTATTTCGAACATAAGTAAGTTCATATATGTCAGTTAAAATCCCATAAAACTCTATAGATTTTTTTGAGTCTCCTTGATTTCCCTCTACAAGGACTCTACTATTTTGGGTCTTCTTTCTTTTATCAAAGTCTATTGTATGAAACCGAACACCATTATATATAACTTTACTATATCTCTTGATGCATGAATCTGGTCCTATTGATAATGCATATAAAGCAGTAATAGCAGGATCCTTGCTTGTGAACAGAGTACTCATCTGCAATTATAACACAAGAGTCAGTTCTCCTATAGTACACAAAATTTTATATGGTAATATAGATTTTAATTACGAAAATTTTAAATTATAGTATAGATGTCCCCAATTATCATACGATAACTTACTTTCTTCATAAACCAGTGTTCGAATTAATTCTTATGTCGCTTCTTAATGTCTATATTGTTATGTGCCTCTAAAGTACGCAAATGTTCGCTGCCAAAACAATCAACTTTTAGGCATAAACTTATTTTAGACATTAAAACATAAAAAATAATTACACTTACTCTAAATAAGGGAGAACCTCAATACAGTTGTTAAAGATGTACCACTTCACTACCTCGAATTCTTTTTTTTTAAATCACAGAGGTGGGTGACGAAATAATACCAACCCTATTTTTAAAAATACTAACTCCACCGTCTTCCATATAGTCAAAATTTCTCTCAGAACGATTGAACGATGTCTCAATGCCTTCTATATGGAGTGAACACCATGTTAGGCATTCATGTACTACATAGGCTTCTGCAATGGATCCCTCCGAGTATGCCTTATTTCTTACAAACTTCTTTAGAGAACTAAGAAATATGCACTTAACATGAATAATAAAAAAAATGAACTACATTCAAAATACTAAATAAGAATGTCTTCGAGAAAAAAGGAAGAAGAATGTCTATTGTACCTCTCTATAGGATACATCCAACGATATGCAACATGACCTGCCATCAATGCCTCATGAGGCAAATGAATGGCTAGATGTACCATCACATCAAAGAATGCTGGCGGAAAAATTAACTCTAATTTACATAAAATGATGACTATATCCTTTTGCATTTTTTGTATATCTTCGATATTTAAAATACGCCTGCACAATTGTTCAAAAAAATTTCCTAACTCAATTATAACTGAGGCAACGTCTTTGGGCAGCAAGTCATGAATGCCCACCGGCAATAATTTTTTAAGCATGATATAGCAATCGTGACTTTTCATACCAGATATACTAGTGTTGACATCATTTACACATTTTCCTATATGAGATGAGTAACCATCGGGTAAGCGAACACCCTTTAGGAATTGACAAAATGTCTTTCTTTCACTTGAACTCAATGCATAACTAGCACATGGCATGGCGTACTTGCCATTAGAATGTTTCACTAAATGCAATTCTTTTCTAATTCCAAGTTCCTCCAAATCAAGTCGTGCCTTTAAAGTATCCTTTGTCTTGCCTTCAATGCGGAGGATGGTACCAATCAAATTTTCACATATGTTTTTTTCAATGTGCATGACATCTAGGTTATGCCTCAATTTTTGCTTGATCCAATATGGAAACTTAAAAAAAATTGACTTTTTGGTCCAATTAAGTAGTTTTGCATGACGACGGATGCTAGCATTGCTTGGATGCTTCCCCATGCAAATACCTTCAACATGGCTTAATTGATGAAGAATATCGTTTGCTGAATACTCATCTGGTGCTTCACGATCATCATGTAGTCCATCAAAATTCAAATTATGTCGCCAACGATGGTTCATTGGAAGCCACATCCTGTGATCAAAATAACCAATCTTGCTATTGAGTTTCAGCGTTGGTGTCTGATCCTGTCATATAGGGCAAGCATTATATCCCTTAGTGCTCCATCCTGATTTTTCATACGCAGGAAAGTCATTGATGGTCCACATAAGTGCTGCTCGCATTTTGAAGTTACTCTTCAAGAATGCATCATATGTCCACAATCCATTAACCCAAAGATCTTTCAACTCTGCAATTAAAGGTTGCATGTAGATATCAATATCTTTTCCTGGAGCTTTGGGTCCTGGAATTAATAATGACATCATGAGATATTCCTTTTTCATACACATCCAAGGAGGTAAGTTGTATGCCAATAGAACCACTAGCCACATACTATAAGAGTGACTCATACTACCAAATGGATTGAAACCATCACTAACTAACCCTAACCTCACATTTCGAGCATCTCGAGCAAAGCCAGGATATTCAAGGTCAAAACTCTTCCAACACTTCCCATCTGCTGGATGACCCATAAAGTTTTCTTGTATCTTATGTTCCTCCTTGTGCCAATGCATCTTCTGAGAAATTTTAGAATCTAGAAAAAGTCATTGTAATCTTGGTTTTATAGGAAAATATAGTAAAATTTTATGTGGAATATCTTTTCCAACCCCATCAGATGTCCTATACCGTGAGGTAGCACAAACAGGACATTGCAACAAATCCTTATTATCTCCCCAGAACAAGCAACAATCATACTTGCATGCATGAATGCTATGACATCCCATTCCTAATCTCCTCAAATACTTGTTTGCATAGTAGTTTGACTTTGGAAGTGACTCCCCATTAGGTAAAACATCACGTAAAAGTTGAAGAAGCATATCAAAGGACTTATTGCTCCACCTATTATAAACCTTTATATGGAGGAGCTTTACTATAAATGAGAATTTGGATAGCTTGCACCCAGGATAAAATTCTTTCTGGGAGTCGGCTTTTAGCTCTTCTAAAAAGTCTGACAAAATATTAAAGTTGTCTTCATCACATGTGTCTTCAGCTTGGTTTTCAACAAAGGCATCCACATCTTCAAGTATCTCATTAAGTTCATCCACGTTATCACCCTCAGCTATGTCATCGTCCTCAATATTAGGTCTACTTTCCCATTCTCTATATAATTGGTTACTTTCATCCATTGGAGGTAATCTGATGGTTGGCTCTTCCCCATGATAGATCCAACACTTGTAGGACATGTCTATACCATCTACAAGCAAGTGTGCTTTTATCACGGCAATGAAGTGTAATTCAGAATTCAAGCACATCCTACATGGACATCCTAAATCTGTGATCATTCCATACTTGTGGATCAAATATGTAATAAAATTGTCCACACCACACATGTACTCATTAGAGTGGATGTCAAGTGTCATCCAACTTTTATCCATATACGCTTACCTAATACAATAAGATAGATTAAACATAACAAAATAATAAAATGCTACACTTAATCACAGATAATAAAATGCAAACTAATTTATATATTATAAAATAGCTACACTTAATACCAAAATAATAAAATGCTACACTTAATAAAACACTTACCTAAAACTTTTAATTAAGTTTCTAGGGGGTTTAACATGGAAGTTAATGCTACACTTAATAAAATGTAAACTAATTTATATATTATAAAATAGCATCATAATCAAAATAATAAAATGTAACTAAAAATTTTAGTTGTGCATGCATGTGGCCATTTAGTAGTGGCCACATAATAGTCAAATAATAATCAAAGCTACAGTAGTGACCCCAAAAATCAAATCAGAGCTTTACTAGTTAAACATAACCAAAAGAGAAAAAAAGTTAACAGCTTTTTGTTAACTCATTTTGCTTCAGTTGAAATGATGATTTAAAATAATGGTGAGAATCATTTTGACTACAGGAGAATCAAAGAGAAAATGCAAGTCCTAATTAACTACAAGAGAGGGAAAAAATTCAGAATCATAAAATCAAACATGGAGAAAAACTATGACCTAAATGCTTCACTCACCTCAACTTGCTTGATTCACAGACCTTGAACAAGGCAAAGAAGAGATGAACAATGACTAAATCACAAGGAGGTCGATGCTCAGACGGAAAAGCAAATGCTACCAGCAATGATGAAAGCAAGGTCTCAAATAGCAGTGGAGAATGGATCTGCAGCATCAACATCGAAGAGTATAAGCAAGATAAAGAAGAAAAAGAGGAGCAGAGAGTATCACCAAAGTGTCCAAAACCAGGGAGTGATTGCAGAACCGTAGAAATCAAGTGAGGAAAGAGAGGGAAAATGATGATTTAAAATAATGGTGAGAATCATTTTGACTACAGGAGAATCAAAGAGAAAATGCAAGTCCTAATTAACTACAAGAGAGGGAAAAAATTCAGAATCATAAAATCAAACATGGAGAAAAACTATGAACTAAATGCTTCACTCACCTCAACTTGCTTGATTCACAGACCTTGAACAAGGCAAAGAAGAGATGAACAACAACTAAATCACAAGGAGGTCGATGCTCAGACGGAAAAGCAAATGCTACCAGCAATGATGAAAGCAAGGTCTCAAATAGCAGTGGAGAATGGATCTGCAGCATCAACATCGAAGAGTATAAGCAAGATAAGGAAGAAAAAGAGGAGCAGAGAGACTCACCAAAGTGTCCAAAACCAGGGAGTGACTGCAGAACCGTAGAAATCAAGTGAGGAAAGGGGGTCAGATTTGAAGGGTAAGCACAAAACCCTTAATTAAAACAGGGATCAAAACATTTCCAAAAAAATAAAGTTTGAGATGTTTTACAAAGACTAGATTTTATTTCCAAATCAAAGAAAAAATGCAAGCCCTAATTAACTACAGAAGAAGAAAAAAAAATTTAATCACAAAGCCAAACATGGAGAAAAGCGATGAACAAAATGCTTCACTCACCTCAACAGAAATCTGCCTTACAAAGCGATGAATCGTGGAGAAAATCTGCAGCAAGATTTGAGTCTCCTTACAAAATGCTAATCCACATAAATCTGCAGCAAGATAAGGAAGAAAGAGATCAAGTGCGCAAGATAGGGAAGAAGGAGAATCGTGGAGAGAGAGTTGCCCTAGCAAGCACCGTGGAGAGAGTGAGTAAAGGGATTGAGTAAAGGGGTTTTGTTAGGAAAAAAAATGCATCTGCCGTGAAAAGTTTGATGAACGAACAAGGTGACTTCGAATTTTATCTAAATAACAAATTAAACGTCTCTAATATATTATTTTTTGTGACGTTTTATGTATGTGGCTAATACTTTCTCAAGGTGGGGACGCCTGTAACAGTACAAACGTCATTAAATCCCCAAATTCTTGTATATAAGGTCATTATATTTAAATTTGTACATTAATTCTTGCCATAGAGAAGGCCTGGGTTGTGGTAACTCGTGGCTGCATATGCATGAATCATGAACAATGGATTTATGTAGGAAATGACTGTACATCCATGTGTACAACCATGATACGTGTCCACAGTTGTGTGATAATGCAATTACAAGCAATTGCGCTTACGCAACTAACCTATAAATATCAGAGTTTGATACTATATTGACAAAAAAAAAAACCAAGACTGCGACAATGTTTATGAATTATCATACCGTTTGTGTTGGACACGTGATGCCCATAATGGGTCATCACTTCGATAACCGTCCATTTCCTATTCAAATAGCAAAGGCGTAGTTATACAAACTTGCACATACGTGCAGTTATGTTAACTTCCCATTATTTGCTATATATATGAAGCGATTAAGGCATGACAGATGTTGGATGTTGTATTTCCTTTTTGCCTGCAGGTGTTTTTTCTGTCGTGTTGTTCTTGCTTGAAGTGCACTATACTTGGATTGTGGATATTGCGTCGGTGTTCCGCTACGTGACCGTCGACCCGATCTTTGAGTTCTGAACAATGTAAAAGAATCATATTAATTCCGCTATAAAGGTTGATTTATTCTATATCAAAACCTTCAATTGGTATCAGAGTCAAAATTGTTCTTTTCGTTAAATTTTTTTGTTTACAAGATTGTGCAAAAAATTATATTTTTTTGCACCTTTGGTTATATGATCATAACCAAAGAACAAAAAATTAAACTTTTTTATTATCCATGTGTACTGAATTCAACAAATTTTCTAGTACAAATTGTAATATAATTTTTCCCGTAATTTTTCAAAGAAAAAAAATACTATTCTACATGAATAGTGCCGCATGGCACAGTAGCGTGAACAGTGCCATGCAGCACTGTTGCACGCGCGCGCGGGTTTATGGCCCGCAGCGCACACTGTTTCGCATGAACAGTGCCGCATAGCACTGTAGCATGAACAGTACCATGCGACATTGCTACACACGCGTGCGGGCTTGGAGCCCGCAGCGTAGTGTTGCACGCAGTGCGCGCGGGCTTCTGGCGTGTCGTGCGGGGGCGGCTGGCGACTTGGGCTGCATTGCAGCCCATTCTCAACAGTTTCTATTTTTTAAAAAATTATAGTGTATTAGGGAAATTTCGGGAAAATTATATTAAAATTAAAAATTATTTGTTTTATGATCCAGAAAATTCTGGAAAATTCTCTGAAATCGTATTGATGATTCATGACATATGCATTTTTAGTTAATTTTCGTAATTATTATGCATATTAGAAATTTTGTGACATAATATGACACATTTTTTATATGAAATGCCTTGCATGTAATTATGTTATAATAATTTGAAAATTTACAGAAATTTTCTTGAAATCTATATGACATAATCATGAACATTTTTTGGTATGTCATGAATACAAAATTTATGTGTCATGTATATATTGTAATATGTTTTGAAATTATGTTATGAACATAATTATATTACATTATGTTATATGTGAAAATAAAATATTTCGTGCACAATGTTATTTTTTAAAGGTTCATTTTATGATATGGAACTTATAAAAAATATTTTTTCTTTAGTAAGAAAATTTGTGAAGTGCATATATTTTTTGTTACCAAAATTTGTTTTTGATGTAACAAATGTATTTTCACATGATATTGTATATTTTTTATTCAATTTATGCAATTAATAATATATGTATAATATGACAACATTATTTTTGTTGTATGAATATTTTCACTACATATATGTAACTAAGGCATGTGTGACAAATAATTTTCAATTTGTATGAAAATCGATATTTTAATTATTTAAATGCCTTGTGTTATACATATATGTCTTATAAGCATGTGACTTTATTTTTTCCATTTTATGTAAATATTTGAATTAATAATAACCATGCTTATTATCATGCATATATTATGTTAAAGCATGTGATAAATAATTTCGTTATGTGATAAATGAATTGTATAATTATTTGTATGCTTTGTGATTCATAATATTTTTATGCCATGTTTGTGTTATGTATAAAAATGTCAATTATGAATGTGACATATTTCATGAACTTAGGAATTTAATAAATTGGACCTAAGTTAATTATTTTCATAATGAAATATAGGTAGTCCAAATAGGACTAAGGCATTTAAATTATATGATGGTCACGGTAGTATTTTTTATTGAGTAGTGTGTGACATGTGCATGTCTAAGAAAGTACCGAAATGAGATTGTAAGTGAAAAATTTAGTACCCTCTTTCTCTATGGACTTACCTGGTGTACAGTTGACGCGGTCTCTAAATATTACTATGTTCACGTGACACGATAACATTTTTTCAATTATTTTGGTGTCGAGGCGAAGGTGTGATGGTTCCCTAATTGGCACAAGGAAGAGCCCCCATCACAGAACTCTATTTGTCTGGCCAAATTTTTTTGAAAATGATATGTAAATCACATTATATATTTTAAATAATTTTGGATATTCATTTTTCCAAAATTACCAGAATAGTACCTTGACACAATTATATTATTTTAAATAACTTGGTAATGTTTTTGAAATAGTGGTCGTGGGAGATGAGTGGGAGCTTTCTACCATCTCGATGTCACTACCTTCAAATATTATCATTTTATTATTTTTTAAAATATATGTGACGAGAAGATTTGTGTATAACGTTCTAACACTCATTTATTTTTTAACATGATCTTAGACTAAATGGCAACCAAGCAAATAATTGCTGAACTGAACAAAGGTGACAAGTTGAATGGTGACAATTATGACATCTGGCATAGGAAAGTACAATACATTTTCGAAGAAGAGGAAGTTATTGAATGCATCAAAAACACCGTGCTGAAGCAGAATTTGGCGTTAGACCTCAACACAGAAGGAATTTGAGCGCTTTCAATGCATGGAAAAGGAAAGACAAAAGAGCTCGCATTGTGTTGCTGAGCAACATGGACAATTTCTAAATGTGTGAGTACGAGGTGCATGAAACTGCCAAAACCATGTGAGATGCCCTTCATGAGAAATTTGCCAGTATATCAACCACGAAATTAAGATTACTTAATCTTAAATTCGATTCATACCGTATGCGCCAAAATCACACCATGCGATAGCATTTGCGTGAATTATCGAACATGATTCGTGAGTTGAAAAATGTTAGAGTTCCTCTTATTGATGAACAACAAGTGCAGACTATCATTCGTTCCCTTCCGGTGCGTTGGGAACAAATGATTTTGAACTTAGCTCACAACGATAACATCAAAACCTTTACTGATGTTGCACGTCATCTGGAACTGAAAGAAGAGCATCTTGAGGCAGCTAAACCTTCCGGTCAAGCATATGTTGCTGAATCCAGTGCGAAAGGTGAGAGTAAAAGTTCAAAGCGGAAAAGGCCGCATAATAAGAAGGGTAAAAATAAGACTGAAAACAAAGGTAAAAACTAGCGCAAACATGGTAAGCGCGGTGGAAAATTTGATAAAAGTAAAGTTAAGTGTTACAACTGTCACAAATGTGGACACTTCGCTCGTGAGTGCACTGAGCCGAAGAAGAAAATGCAGGTATACTTTTCTGAACAAATTTTTGTTTATGTTTCTAGCTGTGCATTAGTCGCTGACTCTCATCCTCCATGGATTGTAGACTCAGGAGCAACTGACCACATAACGAAGGAACGCGACACCTTTGTGGATTTTCGTCGATTC
The DNA here is from genome assembly GCA_030549335.1 of Pontederia crassipes. NCBI lineage: Eukaryota > Viridiplantae > Streptophyta > Magnoliopsida > Commelinales > Pontederiaceae > Pontederia > Pontederia crassipes. The sequence goes on along the minus strand of CM060188.1, from coordinate 6,773,575 downwards.
AGTGCTGAAACCAAGTGGATTTCCATTGGCAACAACGCACGTGTGGAGGTTAAAGGCATTGGTACATGTAAATTGGACCTTTGCGAAGGACGTGTTCTGTACCACCATGATGTCCTCTACGCTCCGAATTTTTGATGAAATTTAATTTCAGTGTCTCGTTTAGATGAACTTGATTATGTAATAACATTTGTATTTGTACTGCTGACAAGCGTAATGGTTTTTATGTTATTGAAATCTCTCAAGATTTTCAAAATTATAGTTGTTCATTTGTATCATTTTCTGATAAAAATGTTGATGTCAAAACTCGGCATGCCAACTTGGGCATATTGGGCAAGATCGTATTAATCGACTAGCTAGAGAAGGCATTTTAGGCAATCTCGCTAAAGTCATTATGCCCACGTGTGAAGATTGCATTGTTGGTAAAGCAACTAGAATATCATTTGGAGTAGACAAACATGTTGAATCTTCCTTAGAAATAATTCATTTTGATATCTGTGGTCCTATGAATGTTAAGGCTAGACATGGTTTCTCTTATTTCATCACTTTTATTAATGATTATTCACGATATGGTGTGGTCTATTTAATCACCCATAAATCTGAGGCATTAGAGTGTTTCAAACGATTCTTGCATATCACAAAGTTAAAGTCTTGCATACAGATCGTGGGCGTGAATATTTATCTGATCTCTTTAGAGAATTATGTGATGAAAAAGGTATTGTTAGGCAACTAACAATTCTTGGAACTCCGCAACAAAATGGTGTTGCAGAAAGACGAATCCGAACTCTACTTGATATGGTCCAATCAATGATGGCACACGCAAATCTCCCTATTTCTTTCTGGGGTGATTCCTTATTTATTGCAGCCTATATATTGAATCGAGTTCCATCAAAGTCTGTAGATTCCACTCCTTACAAACTCTGGACAGGTCGAAAGCCTGAACTTAGTTATTTGCGACCATGGGGTGCGCAGCCTATGTACTTCGTACTTCTCATAAGTATGGAAAGTTGGGTCTTCGAGGGAAAAAATGTATCTTTATAAGGTATTCTGAGAACTCCAAAGGATATGTTTTCATAGGAAAAAATGATGATGAAACTATAACATAAATAGAGAGTCGAGATGCTACATTCTTGGAAAATGATTTTCCTAAGCAAGACGAAATTGATAAAGATCTTCACCTCGAGGAGGAAGAAGATAATGAGTTGGATCATCTAGCGGATCAATCTACTGAGGAATATGTCTCCTTACCTCAGAATCCTGATTCGAGTGGGAGAGAATCATCACCAACTCAAGAACGAGATATACCAGAATGTTCGATACGTCAGACTAATCGGAAAAGTATCCCACGTCGTCATTTTGAGATTGAGGGGGAAGCTTTTATAGTTGGTACAGAAGATGAACATGAGTCTAAAACAATTGAGGATGCTCTCTCGTGTCCTGCGAAGGAAGAATGGATGAAAGCAATGGAAGAAGAAATGAAGTCAATGAAAGATAACCAAGTTTGGGATTTGGTTGATCTCCCATCCGATAGAAGACCAATAGGGAATAAATGTGTTCTCAAGATCAAACGTGGTGCGGATGGATCCATAGAAAGATATAAAGCTCGCCTTGTTGCACAAGGATATACCCAAAAGGAGGGTATAGATTATGATGAAACTTTTGCACCAGTTGCAAGATTTTCTTCAATTCGCTTAATCCTAGTTATAGTCGCTCATATGGATTTAGAACTACATCAAATGGATGTAAAGACATCTTTTCTAAATGGAGAACTAAATGAAGAAATTTACGTGAAGCAACTTAAAGGCTTTATTGTAAAAAGTCAAGAGCGCAAAGCATGTAAATTGTGACAGTCCATATACGGACTAAAATAATCATATAGGCAGTGGTATTTAAAATTTCATCGATCAATAATTTCCTTTGGATTTTCTATGATTGATGAAGACCACTGTGTGTATATATGTGGCTCCAAAGATAAGTTTTCATTTTTAACTTTATATGTCGATGATATCTTGCTAGCTGGGAATAATAAGTAGTATATAAATACCATGAAGCAATGGTTGTCCTCTATCTTTGAGATGAAGTACATGGGTGAAGCGGTATATATACTTGGAGTAAAAATTCATCGAGATCGTTCGAAGAGATTCATTGCTCTTTCGCAAGAAACCTATATCAAAAAGGTTCTCGAACATTTTCGAATGAATAACTGCAAAACCAATGATACTCCTGTGACGAAAGGTGAAGCTTTAAGTCTAAATATGTGTCCGAAGACTTCAGAAGAAAAGAGTGCTATGGCATCTGTTCCTTATGCCAACGCAGTCGGAAGTATGATGTACATCATGTTATGTACTCGACCCGACATATGCCATGACATTGGTCTAGTCAGTCGATATCAGTCTAATCCCGGACACCAACATTGGAAGGCTGTCAAAAGGATTCTCAGATACTTGAAGGCAACAGTTGACTATGCACTATGCTATCAAGGAGGAACTCTAAAGTTAGTCGGATATACGGATGCTGATTGGGCTGACGATGTTGATGAATGCAAGTCCACCTCCGGTTACGTCTTTCTGTTTAGCAATGGCGCTGTGACGTGGAGCGGCAAAAAGCAAGATTGCATAGCATTGTCAACAATGGAAGCAGAATTCATGGCATATACCGAAGCTGCAAAAGAAGGTCTTTGGTTAGGCAAATTCCTTCGCCATTTGAGAGTAGCTGATGATGCTTCAAAGACTAACCTATACTGTGATAATCAAGCTGTCATTGCATGTCAAAGATGAGAAATATCACTGTAAAGGGAAGCATATCGACACTAAGTACAAATTTGTACGAAATGAAGATGTTCAGAAAAGGATCATGATTCAATATGTGTCTACGCATCAGAATGTGGCTGACCCATTTACGAAGCCTATTCCGAGAGATGTATTTATTAGACATATAAAAGCTATATGATTATGTAATCCTAATTGTACTTAAACATTTGTTTTTTAATGAAAGTATTCATTTCCTTTGTTTAAGTTATTATGAGTTATTATACACAAGTAGGGTATGTCAGTCAGGCACGAGATTATCAAATCACACAGATAATCGCCTCCGACGCTTAGAGTATAGCGAGCAGAGAAGAAATGGTTTAAAATCATGACATGATCTAAAACCGTCCAGATTTGTTCGGAAAGTCTTGAACACGAGTTGAATTCAACTCTGTGTGACCTGACAAGGGGAGCCAGATATGAAACTTCATTTAAGGCGCCAAAATTTTGGACGACTAGTGGGAGGACTCAGGTCGGACATCATAGATTGGCGACTGGACTTAAGTCTGTGCGGTGTTATTTAGCAATGGCATACGCTCCTTCAGTGGGAGTCTCCACCGTAATACTTGAGTGTATTACCAAGTATGCTAAGTCGACCCTAAGACGTGATGAATAGTCGAGTCTTCGTCACATGTATGAGTCTTTAAGGACTGAACAAGTTCGGAGATTGCTTTTCGACTCTTGACTATATTTCGAAGTGATATGTTAGTGTTGCTACTTTAGCGATATACTCAAAGGCTAAAATTGTATGCGGCCCGTCGAGCCACGTCTAGGAAAGCAGTTGACTTAGAATCGAGAAATATGTGGGCGAGAGAAAGATTCACTGGTGCTGCAAAAATTTTATATGTTGTTGGCCAACTATAAAGTATACATATAAAATTAAGTAACCGCGAAGTTAGACGTGAGTCGTCTAAGCTATGCAAGCAAAGTGTCTCTAAGGCAAAGCGAGTAACATGATTGCGACTATATGAGAATATAGTTCTGGCTCGCATATTGATTGAGTGACTTTTGTAGTCTTGACTCTCAAGTTGATTGAGCACTATGTATCCCTAATAGGTCATAGTATATGCTCTTAAGTGGTTGAGTAATTGTGTATTCCTAACAGGTCACTACTCTCCCGTATAATGTTGTGGATGTACTCGTGGGTCGCACGATCTATTTACTAGATAAAAGCACTCGCGGAAATATAATTATACGACAGATGATCCATAATGTGCGAGTGGAAGATTGTTGGACACGTGACGTCCATAATGGGTCATCATTATGGGTCATCACTTCGATAACCGTCCATTTCCTATTCAAATAGCAAAGGCGTAGTTATACAAACTTGCACATACGTGCAGTTATGTTAACTTCCCATTATTTGCTATATATATGAAGCGATTAAGGCATGGCAGATGTTGAATGTTGTATTTCCTTTCTGCATGCAAGTGTTTTTTCTGTTGTGTTGTTCTTGCTTGAAGTGCACTGTACTTGGATTGTGGATATTGCGCCGGCGTTCTGCTATGAGACCGTCGACCCGATCTTTTGAGTTCTGAACAACGTAAAAGAATCATATTAATTCAGTTGTAAAGGTTGGTTTATTCTATATCAAAACCTTCAGTTTGTAAAAGGAATAATGATTTGTTATTAAAAAGAACATGCCATTTTAATTGATCCAAAACCATGCCTGTTACTATGAAAATTGATGATGGTGCGACGAAAGAGGGGGGAATTATGAATAAGAAACATAAATGCCTGAAACTAACAGAAATGGTTGCATGCATTGTAATGTCTGAAACAAGATACACAATAGACATTTAGGATTGTGCACCTTTTGGGACTGCAGTTAATGACTTGCATGTAATCAATTCAAATACAGAACTTGGTATCTCTACTAAATGGAACATACATTCTATTTCGCAAATATTAAAGCTATTAATCCCAAAATCCAGAGAAATTCTTTCGTTCAAAAATTTCAGTTGTATAAACACCTCCAAAATTCTTCATTTATCAGCGTGAGGTAAACAAACTGACGTCATATGCTGAAATTAGTGAGATAGGCGGATCAGACAATGCATATGTTGCTGCGCTGAAAAAGAATAATGCAGAAACAACAAGACCAAGGTCGGAGGAGGAAAGTACCTCGAGGAGCTGGAGTACTCATAGCCAGCAAAAGAGAAAATGCCGTGCTCCATCCGGCGAGGAGAAGAACACGTTGCCCCTGTTCCATGCCTAGAGACGAGGAGCGAAATGGCACAGCTAGGGATTCAATCCCTTAATGTTTGATCTTGGCCGTTGCACCGAGCGATTGGAATGGGTAATGCTCACCATAGATCATCACATCAATGGTGTTCGTGTGTTCCGCATCCCTGCGTGAAATGGCTGCTATGTATGAGTTATGATGATTTAACATTTGCAGCTCAATGTGTGAACCACCTCATTATAATAATAATAAAAAACCAACATCCTTTGGAAATCTACCATGAACTCCACCTCCTCCTCCCTTCTTCAGGTCTTGCAGTTCCCTTCCCCCTCCCGAAGCTCCTAGCTCCTTGTTATAGGTCCTGCATTCTTTCATATCTTAATATTAATAATATCTTAAATCCTATTTCAATTGGATCTCAACAAATTTTGAAATACCTAAAAAATTATCTCACATATTTTGTTTATTTTTTTATCTGTTAATATAGTCTCAATCAATTTATAATTTCTATTATCTGTAGAAAAGAGTGCTTATATAAACTTCCTAGAGGTCTAACAAAATAATATATTCTTGTAATCATCTTCTATTTTTTCCATCTAATAAAATTCTGTGTCGCCTTGAATTTCTCGGATTTTCTATTTTCTGTAGGATGATCAACGACATAATCTAGAATGCAGAGGTTGAGAAGGAGCCTCGGTAGGAGCTTGGGACATGCTGGGACGTAGTGGAGGGACAATACCATCCTAAAGCAAAACGGCCTATCCCAAATAACTGCCAAGGGTGTAAAACATCGAGAAGGATAGTTGGCATCAACAGATTTCAGGAAGCTTCTGGGACGAGAGGCAGCAATGGTTGGGACTTAGGAGGATACCAAACACCCAAAGATCATAGATGAGATTTGGAAAGATTCTACAGGCCAAGATAATCCGAAGGAATTAGGGTAGTTATGTCACACCTAACTCCGTGACTAAGTTCTAATATCAATTATCATAATCTTAATTATATTTAGCAATTCTAAAAATAAAATCGACAAAACATCCCTCCCTTACATATCTTGTGTTATTTGTCAATACATACAAAAGACGCATATATATTCATCAAAATTTAATAAAAAAACTATAAGATATGACATTCACATATTGTCATTATATTTTTTTTCATAAACCATTTCACATATAACCCCACAGGATCAAGTCTCATACAACCTTACAAAAAAATTCTCACAAACTTAATTACAACATCTAAGACTATCTATTACATATGCATGCTTTAAAAAAAACAAAAGTGAAGGGAGATTAAAGTGCTCTAGCGGCTCAACCTCTTCTATATGTAGCAAAACAAACTTCGAGTCGACTCAACTCAAAAACTTATGAGTATCTGAAAAATTTAAAATGAATACTGTGAGCAACAATAATTTGCTCAGTGAGTGGAATAAAAGTACAACATAGGTGAACAATACGATGCATATAATATTTAAATAATCACATTTATTTCATATAAGAAAGCATTTAAATCATACCACATATAACATAACTTGTCAAATCACATGAACTTTCACATAAGTAAAAGTAACTCAAGATATCATCATTTTTATAATTAAACTCTACACATGTGTCATTGTACATACTCATAATGGGTCAATATGTATTCCTCTATGATCATGTGTCATATAGTTAAGCAGAGCTTCATAATCAAGAGTCACGGATACGCAGAGCAAATCATGAGTCAATACGTATCCCTCTATGATTGTGTATCATACAGTTAAGCAAAGTTTCACAATCAAAAGTCACGGATACATAAAATGCTTATAACCTCCTCTAAAATGCTTATGCACCCTAAAATGCATATAACCTCTTCTAATACTAATTTCTAGCTTCAGACATTTATATTCATAAGCTATTCCACACTTGAAATTTTTCAATTTCCCAAAGCTTAACTAGGTGATGTTTCAAAATTTCAGACTGAGTGTCTGTCAATAAATAATTCATAACTTCTTAACCACATAGACAAATCTTATGATTCTGAATTATTAGAAACTAGACATATTAAAGATTTTCAACCCCCAAATATTATTATCAAATACCAAGTGAGTAAGTCAGGACATCCCAAGCAATCTGACCTAGGGTTTATGCCCTGACAGACTGTGTGTCACTGAAATATTGATTTATATGTTTCTTCATTCTTGTCCCTTTAACAAGACATAATTTTCCTGAAAATTAGACTTCATTAGTATTTTGTCATAAAAAATTAGAGAATTTAACTTGATGCATAGACTTATAGTTAATTCGGGTCGTGATCTGTCCATGTTCTGGAATCTGACAGAAGAATAACTCTGAAATGCAAAAAATCATTTCTCCCAAGATACATGTCCAAATAGGATGATTCCACCTCTCACCAAACACTGTCTATTTAAGCATATCTAAATTTCAAACCCTAATTCACTCTATTCTAACCGTGTCCCAATTTATAAATGGAACTTGTATTAGACTCGGAACAAGATGAGTGACATGCGAAGTTAAGTTCATAACTTCCTCTATAAAATTCTCTTTTAGCTAATTCCAGGGTCCATGGAAAGCTAACTTCGAATGGATAACCACACAAAATTTTATAATTTATGGTTTGTTTTTCACAAAATAATGATTCGCTCAATCAGAAGAACAATTTTGGGATCAAAACTCACTTGGAATAGTTGATGTTTTTTATTTTCCCAGGTCATTTCGCTCGAGTTCTTCCTCTGATAATTTTTCTACGGTGAAAAGATAATGTTAAGTGGTTTATATATATTTTTTTAGAATTTTCTGAGGTTTTATGATGGTTTGAAAAAATATCCCTTTGAGCAGCTCTCACCTGTCTGCTTCAGCTGCTTGGAACTTAAGTGATGAACAATCATATTTTTTTATCATAACTAAGTGTTTTAACTCTAATTAAGCTTACTTAATCCTACTTAAACATATATTATAATATTTAGAAATTTTATAATTTATTCCTAATAACCTTTTGTAATAACTTTGTAAAGTTTATCGATAATTAAGTAATCATTATGCTCTAATCCAAATATTAATTACTATATACAAATATGATGCATGCAAAATACAACATATTTTAGTTAATTATTTTAATTAAATTTTCTGTAATTTGATCATGGCATGCATCATTTTTTAGTCACTTTTAATCGTAATTCCGGATTTATCAATTTTAATTATTAAATTATCTGAATATTTTAATTGTGGATGGATTAACTAAATTTTGATAATTATTTTGTAGGAAAAATCGAGATTAAAATGGATTGTGCTATATCGGCCAAAATTTCAAAGAATTTATCATTACGGCCGAGATTAGGATGAAGAATTCATCATTACGACCGAGATTTGGCTTTACACCCAAGTCGTTACGGCCGAGATTCAAAAGGAGTAACAATTAAATGATTTTATCTTTTGGACGTAACAAGTTTAAATTCTTTTTTACGGCCGAAATTCGAAGGGAGTAAAAGGGTTTATCTCTTTGGGAGTAAAGATAAAATAATTTCTTACGGCCGAGATTTGGAGGGGGTAATGGCAATGAAATCATTCTTTTGGCCGAGTTTATCTTTGGACGTAACAAGATATATGAAGGAGTAAAGATAAGAAAGATTTATCTTTGGGTGTAATGATAAAAGGATTTATCTTTGGCCGAGTTTATCTTATAATTTTAAAGTCAACCGTACGATGTTACGGCCGAGATCAAGTGTGTGGAGAATCAAGTTTATGTGGTCTGTTAATCTAACCAGTTTGTGGAGTGATTAATAGTCTAGGATTTTCATATTAATGTATCTTAATTTTAATCCTAATGGGACTTTAGGTTTGATTAAATTTAAGATAGTTTGATTTACCGGATTAAATAGCAGAATTACCAGTTTGTGGACTCTGTGATGTTAATCTTGTAAATTAATAACTTGAGAAAATTCCTAATCCATCTTTAAAGATTAAATTTATCTTTTATGGTTCAAATATTTATCCTGATCTATTTTCATCCTAAGGCCTAACTTCAACACTATTATCTTATCTTTATCTTATTTTCTTTATTTTATTTCATAAAACCTCTTTCCAAAAATCAATGTTTTTCCTCTCTTATTAATTTATAAATCCAGATATTGAATTAATAATATTCCTCGTGGGTTCGACACTCTTACTCTTATTACTATATTACTTGAGCGACTAGTGCACTTGCTAGCAAATTTTATTGTTACAATTAGAACGCATCAAGTTTTTGGCACCGTTGCCGGGGAATATTTTATTAATTAATTTCTGATTTTTATGAATTATTAGGAGATGTAAATAAAGTGTAAATAATTCTTTATAAATATGTATTAATTGTTTTAATTATTTTTGTGAATAATCTAATTTTTTTCTTTTGCAGATAAAGGTCACAACATTTTTTAAATTTATCTACTTTCGGTTTAAAATCCGACGCCGATTGGATTTTCCGAATTACACTGTCGACTTATGGATTTACGACTTTAATTTGATGTGTCGGCTTTATTAATTTTACAGCCTTGCAATGAATGATTTCTGAATTCTAAACTTTCAATCTTTACAGCCGTAATATTTTTATCCGAACGTTGTTTTACGCCATGAGTAATGGATATTGATTTGACCTTGTTACGCACGGTTTATCGATGGTTTAAATTTTTTACGCCCTATTCGAATCAGTTCGACTTTCATTCTCGGCCGTAACATTTTAATTGTTTGAATTTTTCATATGGATTTGATCTGTTGTTTTACGACCGTAAAGAATCTTCTTAATTCACTTTCGGCCGTAATGATTCAATTGTTTATTTCGGCCGAAACCCTATTTTTCATTACGGCCAATCTTGTTGACTTCATCTCGGCCGAGGTGACATCATTTCATCTTAATTGACAATTTTTATGTTTACGGGCGAGAATGATCTCATGGTTTTACGGTCGTAAAATTTTTGAACATTTGTTTTTACGCCATATTACGACCTTTTCGGCCAATTTATTTGTGATTTTTTCAAAGTCGGCCGTAACATTATAATAGTTTGAACTTTTGATTTGACTTTGTTTTGGCCAAAGCGATTTAGTCTGTCTCGGCCGTAATGGATCATCCGACATGGATTTTACTTCAACTCGGTCGTAATATATTTCTGAACGTATAAGTTTGATTTAATCTCATTTCGGCCGATTTATATGTGTTGATGTTTTACCTCACGTTCGACTGAACTTTCATTATTTTACGGCCGATATGAATTATATTCTTTGTCGGCCGTAATGACTCATTTGGTGACGTTTCGTTCAATTTTTATTTCGGCCGAGATAATTCATCGTCGTGCTAATTTATACGCCACCTTACGTTGATTAATCTCTTTCGACACTCTTTTATGATTTTTACGGCCGAACGAGCTCCGGATTACTAATTTAATTTCGACCGTAAAACTATTCATGTATTGCGGTCGATTAATCTTATTTCCTCTCTGAAAATATTTTTTTTATGGCCGCAAATTAGTTCAGACTTATTTTGTGTCGTTTCTTACATCATCATAAATTCTTTCGGTCGATATTAATTTTTGGTATTTGTATTGGTTTGAAGAACCTCCGTCTGCGGTCGTAATTAGGTTTCTGAAAAGTTCCTCTCGAAAATTAATTTCAATTCTATCAGGCCGAAAGACTTTATTTGTTAAAAACTCATTTTTCGTGACCTATTATCTGAATTTCTTTCTTCTTGTATATACATTTTTATTCTTTTATCATACTGAAAATTGGTTGTTGCAGGTACTAATTGAAGATTAAATCACAACCAATCCTGGAATCTTCTGATAAGCGTACTAGGAGTTCAAATACACTGTTGGAATTTGATCCTGAAATTGAAAGAACCTATCGTCGATTATGAAGAAATATAAGAAAAATGGCGGAACAAGCACACGACAATCAGAGACTAGAGCAACAAAATGAACTGGTTCCACCACATAATAATCGGCGAGAAGATGAAGCAGAACTTTCTATGAGAGAATATGTCTCGGCCAGATACAGTGATCGAGAATCATGCATCGTGCTGCCTGATATTAACGCAAATAATTTTGAGATAAATCCCGCAATCGTGAGGATGATACAAGCATCCCAATTTGGAGGAGGATTTCATGAAGACCCCCATGATCACCTTGACAAATTTCTTGCTACTCTAAGCACCTTTAGAAATAATAATGTTTCTTCTGAAGTTATTCGTTTATTATTATTTCCTCAATCTTTACGTGACAAAGCTTCCACTTGGTTTAAAACTTTGCCTGCAGGATCAATTCATTCTTGGTTAGAGCTGGTAGAAAAGTTTGTTGGAAAATACTGTCCACCACAAAAGGCAGGCAAATATCGAAGAGAATTGAGGGCATTTGTTCAAGATGATAACGAGACGTTATATGAAGCCTGGGAACGATATAAGGAACTGCTGGCCAGAGTTCCTGACAATAGAATTCCAAAGTGGCAAGTGATGGAAGATTTCTATCATGGATTGCGAGCTGCAGATCAAGATAAGCTCGATCAATCAACAGGAGGGACAGTGCTAGGATCTAAACGTCCTAGTGAGATACAAGATATAATTGAAGCTGTAGCCCTCAAGTCGAGCCAAGAAAGAAGAACATCTCGCCAAACTCATGATGTGCATGCTACAGAAAGTAGAAATTCTTCTGAAGTAGTGACTCAGCTGGAGTCACTTAATCAAAAATTTGAGCAGATGATGTCATTAATGGTGTGCAACAACTGTGGAGGAGGACATGCGAGCAATTATTGTCCTCAATGTAACATTTCTAATCCTGATCATATTGAAAATGCTAACTTTGTCTCAAATCCATTTTTCAGGAATAATGACTATGGTTGGAGGAACAATCAGAAGTTTCCTTACAGGTCAAATCAAGGTCAAGTTTTTGAGAAATTTTAGAATCAAGCTCATACACAAAATTATACACTTTTGAGAAAGCAACAAGAAGCTCCTGTCCAACAATCAACTAATCACATGGAAAAGATGATGGCAAGAGTTATTGACACTATGCAAACCATGCAGAAGACAATGGAAGCAAGGGCAAACAATCAAGATGCTACAATCAAGAATTTAGAAATGCAATTAGGGCAGATGGCTAATATGATGGCAGGACGTGCACCAGGGACTCTTCCAAGCAATACAGAGAAAAATCCTAAAGAAGAGACCAAAGCGGTGACTCTTAGAAGTGGGAAACAATTGAGAAGTCTAAGATCAGATTCCCCGCCAAGAATAATTGATCATAAAGAAGAAACTGAAGCATCAAAGACACAAGATCAGACTACTGTAGATACCAATCTGAAGAAAAGAGAAACTGACAATTCAAAAAATACCAACATAAAGGATCTGCCCTATCCACAGAAATTTCGCAAAGAATAGTTAGATAAGCAATTTTCTCGCTTTCTTGATATTCTGAAGCAATTATCTATTAACATTCCCTTTCATGAAGTTTTACAGATGATGCCGAGCTATGCTAAATTCATGAAGGATATATTATCCTCAAAAAGAAAGTTTGAAAACACTGGGAGAGTAATGTTGACATCGGAGTGTAGTGTCATTTATGATCGAGATATACCTAAAAAAAATGAAGGATCCGGGAACCTTCACCATACCTTGCACTATAGGAAAATTCTTTTGTGCACAAGCTTTATGTGATCTTGGTGCTAGTATAAGTTTAATGCCTTACTCTATATTTGTGCAGCTAGGTTATGGAAAACTAGAAGAAACAAGTATTACTTTTCAATTTGCAGATTCTTCATGCAAAAGACCCCAAGGAATATTAAGAAATGTTTTGGTAAAAGTTGATAAATTTATTTTTCCTGCAGATTTTATTGTTCTGGATATGAAGGCAAATGAAAAAACCCCTATCATCCTCGGGAGACCATTTCTAGCCATAGGAAATGCATTTATAGACGTTCAACAAGGGATGCTCACACTTCGCGTCAACAACGAAGACATCACTTTCAATATAAAAAATTCTCTCAAACAACCTTTTGATCACTCATCATGTTATGCTATTGATTCTATAGAAGATGACACGACTGATGCTTTTGATGATATTGTTGCAGATTTTGTTTCAGATCCATATGCTAAGGAAGCTTTGGAAATGATGGAGGATTCTAGAGAAATTGTGGGAGAGGATAATGTGCCAATAACAACAGAGACATTCGAGGACGAAATTGAAAAATTGGATTGTCCTCCAAAATTCGAACTTAAAGAACTTCCATCTCATTTAAGATATGCTTTTCTTGAAAATAACACTTACCCAGTTATCATATCTGCTGACTTGACAGATGACATGGAGAATAAATGATGCATGCAAAATATAACATATTTTAGTTAATTATTTTAATTAAATTTTCTGTAATTTGATCATGGCATGCATCATTTTTAGTCACTTTTAATCGTAATTCTGGATTTATTAATTTTGATTATTAATTCTTTGAATATTTTAATTGTGGTGGATTAATTAAACTTGGATAATTATTTTGCAGGAAAATTCGAATTTCGGCCGAAATTCAAAGAAATTATTCCTTACGGCCGAGATTTGGCTTTACACCCAAGTCGTTGTGGGCGAGATTTCTAGGGGGTAATAATATGGAATCTTCGTTGTTACGGCTGAGATTTGAAGGTGTAAAGATAAAAGGAATTTTATCTTTTGGGCGTAATGGCATGAAGATGAAGGGTGTATCAATTAATTGATTTTATCTTTTGGGCGTAACAAGATAAGTTCCTTCCTTACGGCCGAAATTTGGAGGGGGTAATGGCAATGAAATCATCCGTTTGACCGATATATGAAGGTGTAAAGATAAAATTGTTTGGGCATAACAAGATTTAAATTCCTTCCTTACGGCCGAGATTTGGAGGGAGTAAAAGGAATTTTATCTCTTTGGGAGTAAAGATTGAGTTCTTTCCTTACGACCGAGATTCAAAGGGAGTAAAGACAAGAAAGATTTATCTTTGGGCGTAATGATAAAAGGATTTATCTTTGGCCGAGTTTATCTTATAATTTTAAAGTCAACCGTACGATGTTACGTCCGAGATCAAGTTGAAGGCCGTCCGCACCCTATAAATACGTGAAGAATCCGTCATTTCAATGTGTGCTCTGAAGTTCAGGTTTTCTTCCACGACGAGTCGTGAGCTCTGCAGGCTACGACCAAGAGGAGAGAGGTGCGACGGTTGGAGGTTGATCGCGACCCTGATCAAGTCCGAGAGGCTGCCCGACTGTCTGCCCGTGATCCGAAGCTTCGACTTTTGTCTATTTGGGTGTAATTCTTCCAATTATTATTTTGTTATTATCTCTCCAGAATTTCTAGGATGAACTCTATATTTTTATTCATTTCATGTTAGGAGATTATTATTGAAGGAAAACTATTTGGACCCTATATTATTTGTTGTAATCTTTTCTGATCAGTTAGTTAATTGTGCTTAATGCTTTTAATTTAATTACTTAGATTTCTGAATTGAGTACTTACCAGTTTGTGAATTATTTAATTTCAGAATTCATTAATTAAATTAATTGATTTTATGTGAAATTAATAATTGACATAAATTTGATAACTAGTGTGTGGAGAATCAAGTTTATGTGATCTGTTAATCTAACCAGTTTGTGGAGTGATTAATAGTCTAGGATTTTCATATTAATGCATCTTAATTTCAATATTATCTGACGAATACCAGTTTGTGGGACTTTAGGTTTGATTAAATTTAAGGTAGTTTGATTTACCGGATTAAATAGCAGAATTACCAATTTGTGGACTCTGTGATGTTAATCTTGTAAATTAATAACTTGGAAAAATTTCTAATCCATCTTTAAAGATTAAATTTATCTTTTATGGTTCAAATATTTATCCTGATCTATTTTCATCCTAAGGCCTAACTTCAACACCATTATCTTATCTTTATCTTATTTTCTTTATTTTATTTCATAAAACTTCTTTCCAAAAATTCAAGTTTTTCCTCTCTTATTTTATAAATCCAGATATTGAATTAATAATATTTCTCGTGAGTTCGACACTCTTACTCCTATTACTATATTACTTGAACGACTAGTGCACTTGTTAACAAATTTTATTGTTACAAATTTAACGCATCAATAAACTTCTGGAAGTATTAAGGCAACACAAGAAAGCAATTCCTTGGTCTATTTCAGATATCAGGGGAATCTCTCCTACAATTTGCATGCACAAGATTTTGATGGAGGACAATGCCAAACCAATTGCTCAATATCAAAGAAGGCTCAACCCAACTTTAAAGGAAGTTGTAAGAAAGGAGGTCATCAAACTCCTTGATGCAGGTATTATATATGTCATTTCTGATAGTTCATGGATAAGTCCTGTGCAGGTAGTTCCTAAGAAAGGAGGAATCACTGTGGTAAGTAACAAAAATAATGAATTAGTGCCTCAAAGAACAATTACAGGTTGGAGAGTCTGTATAGACTATAGGAAGCTTAATGATGCTACCCGCAAAGATCATTTTCCATTACCTTTTATTGACCAAATGTTGGAGCGTGTTGCAGGTCATAGCTTTTATTGTTTTCTAGATGGCTATTATGGATACAATCAAATAGCAGTAGCACCTGATGATCAAGAAAAGACAACGTTCACATGTCCATATGGAACGTTTGCCTATAGAAGGATGCCATTTGGTCTATGCAACGCTCCAGCAATATTCCAAAGATGCATGATGTCAATCTTTGCAGATATGAATGAGAAGATACTCGAAGTTTTCATGGATGATTTTAGACTTTTTGGTAGCTCTTTTAATAATTGTTTGGATAACTTATCTTTAGTTTTGCAGAGATGTGAAGAAACAAATTTGGTCATTAACTGGGAGAAATGTCACTTCATAGTTAAGGAGGGTATAGTGCTTGACCACAAAATCTCAGCAATTTGAATTGAAGTGGATAAGGCCAAGATAGATGTTATTGCAAATCTGCCCCCTCCAACCAATGTGAAGGGCATTCGAAGCTTCCTTGGACACGCAGGATTTTATCGCCGTTTTATCAAAGATTTTTCAAAAATGGCTAAACCCTTAACTAATCTTCTTGCTAAGGACACAAAATTTGATTTTAATTCAGATTGTCTTGCTGCCTTTAATTTATTAAAGGAAATGCTAATTTCTACACCTGTTGTTGTTGCACCAGACTGGTCTCTACCATTCGAGCTGATGTGTGACGCGAGTGATGGTGCTATTGGAGCTGTTTTGGGTCAAAGAAAGGATAAAACATTTCATGTCATATATTATGCAAGCCGAACATTGAATGCTGCCCAACTAAATTATGCAACAACAGAGAAGGAGTTTCTTGCTATTATTTTTGCTTTTGACAAGTTTAGATAATATCTAATTTGTTCAAAAATCATTTTATACACAGATCATGCAGCCATCAAGCACTTGATGAGCAAACAAGATGCCAAACCTAGACTAATCCGATGGATACTACTTTTGCAAGAGTTCGATGTGGAAGTAAAAGACAAAAAAGGGACTGAGAACTTATTAGCTGATCACCTATCTCGGTTGGAGCCATCTCCAAGAGAAGTCACAGACATACTTGAAGAATTCTCAGACGAGAAACTTTTTTCTATCTCTACAATTTTTCAAATTTCTGACACTACACCATGGTTCGCTGATTTTGCTAATTACCTTGCAGGACATTACATTCCAAAGGGCATGATCACTCATCAAAAAAGGAAATTCTTATCTGATGTCAAGAATTATCACCGGGAAGATCCTTACCTTTTTCGATTATGTGCAGATCAAATAGTTCGAAGATGTGTTCACGAAGATGAGATTGATAATGCTAAGTCATTGCCACGATGGACAAGCTGGAGGACACTTTGGACCCAATCGAACAGCGGCTAAGGTACTTGAATGTGGATTATATTGGCCAACCATTTACAGAAATGCAAGAAACTACTGTAAGTATTGTGACAAATGTCAAAGGACAGGTAATATCTCTCGTCGAGATGAAATGCCTCTCACAAATATTTTGCAGTGCGATATTTTTGATGTTTGGGGCATTGACTTTATGGGACCATTCCCTAAATCCTTTAACAACCAATACATCTTAGTGGCGATTGATTATGTTTCCAAATGGGTAGAAGCTGTAGCCACACCAACAAATGAGGTCAAGGTAGTTGCCAACTTTCTAAGAAAAAATATTTTTACTCGATTTGAAACACCTAGGACTATCATAAGTGACAATGGAACACATTTCTGTAATAAAATAATGTCAACTCTTCTTAATAGATTTGGAGTCAAACATTTTTTGAGTACACCATATCATGCCCAATCTTGTGGACAATAAAAATTTCAAATAGAGAGATAAAAAGGATTCTAGAGAAAACTGTAAATTCATTTAGGAAAGACTAGTCTTTGAAATTAGATGATGCACTCTGGGCATATAGGACTGCTTTTAAAACACCCATAGGTACTTCTCCTTATAAATTAGTTTTTGGAAAAGCATGTCACCTTCCTGTAGAACTAGAACACAGGGCTTATTGGGCAACAAAATTTTTAAATATGAATCTAAAATCATCACAACCTGAAAGGTTATTACAATTAAATGAGCTTGATGAATTTAGACAATATGCGTACGAAAACAGCAAGCTATATAAATAACGCACAAAAAATTTACATGACCTGCATATTAAACATAAAGAATTTTTACCTGGTCAACAAGTACTTCTTTATAATAGCAAACTCAGATTATTTCCTGGAAAACTTAAATCAAGATGGACCGGACCTTATGTTATAATTAATTGTTCACCCTATGGAACTTTTGAGATTGAATCATTAGACAAAAAAACAAAGACTCAAAGTGAATGGACATAGATTGAAACTTTATCATGGTGGCACTTATTATCATAACCTTTCTATGATCACTCTTTATGATGTGTGGAATTTTCATCAGAACTAAGTCAAGCTGACGACTATAAATCAGAACTATTTTTATCCTTTTCATTATTTCTTTAGATTTTGTGGTAATAGTTTTATTTTGTTGAGTCATCTGCGGAAGGAGAGACCTCGGACAATCGGCCAAGCTCTTACGACATGACCCTTCACGTTGGAAAGGTAAGTTTACGCCCGAAGTTTCATCCATAAATTTTGACCCCTTCCACATCCTTGCAGATCTAAATCTTCGGCCGAGCTTTACTTCTTACGGCCGAGGTTCTTCATCGACGGATGAACGAAAAGCCATTACGGCCGAGCCTCTGTTCCTTACGGCCGAAGTCTCAACGCCAACCGCCGATCCTTATGCCCAAAGTTCCACGCCTCCTATTTTTTACGGCCAAGCTTCCACTGGAGCTGACTCCTTACGGCCGAGCTTCTACGGCCGAACACCAGCGCCACCACCTATTCGTTACGGCCGAACCAATTCCTTACGGCCGAAGTCTCACCATTACGCCCTGTGCGTTACGGCCGAGATTGCACGGCTGAGATCTTCATCAACAAAATGTTGCGGCCAAGCTTTTACGGCCGAGGCTCTCCATTATCGGCCGAGATCCATCAATTATCGGTCGAGATCTCCTCTCACCGACACCATTTGCGGCCGACACCTTCATCGATATATATATTGAGGCCGAGCATCTCTCCACCGCAATAAATTTGATTGTGTCTTTTCCCTTTTCTTTATTTTTATTTCTTTAATTTTCCTTTCTATTGAGTATGTATCACTTTCCCTTGCTGACTTAACACTGAGGACAGTGTCTAGTTCAAGCTTGGGGGAGTTTGCATTTCACGCATTGCATGTCTCTTTCTTTGCTTATGTTTGCATCTATTTATAAAAAAACATTGAAAAATTTGAAAATTTTCTAAAACATACCATTGCATGCATTTATTTTTGCTACCATCTTACAAACTATTGTCTTACTGTTTTAATTATCTTTTAGTAGAAGTTCAAAGACATATTGTTAATTGATGAAATTTGAATACTTTTCTTTCTTATCACTTGCTATTTTAGTATCAAACTTATGGACTATGTGCCTATGCTAATTAGAATTATGAATGACTAGACGACAAAATCATATTCATGCCTTTTTTATTTATTTCTTTTAAGTATTGATAGTAGTAGCCTTCTTATTGACCATATCAAGTACTTTTTGAGCATATAAAAAAAAGAAGGGTTAGTTAAACCCCAACAAATAATAATAATAATAAAAAGTTGAATAAAGTTATGTGTATGTACAAAAGTGTTATCCGGAACCAAGGTGTGTTCGGGTAATTAGATCCGTAAGGGTTCATGCCTGGCGACCTAAGGGCAACTGCTCTGGGATCCGTCGATCGAAAACCTGCTACATGGACCATCTTGTGGAATATGGAGAAGCACATGAGTACTGAATCATGGCTAAGTTTGAACTCTTCATTCAGAACCTTGGTTGTTCGGGCAAGTAAACTCGAGGGGTGCTTTATCACCTGGTGCCCTAAGGTCATCAGGTCTTGGAGTCATCAGTCTAAAGCCCGCTACATGGACTTCCTTGTGCAATCCTGCTTGAAGATTAGACTTTTAAATGATTAAAAATAAAGTTGAAAAATGAAAAGAAAAAGAAAAAGTTTTAAGCTCAATTAATACTTATGTGTTCAATATTAATGCTATTATTTGATAGACAATTTATTTTTTCACAAGGCTGAATTTGAGATTGTTTAAATTTGTATAGCATTCAGAACCTCTATGAAGCTAAGTGCATGGAAAATGATAAGATGCTGAGTAGTAGGTGTGCAGAAGAATTTTGTGAGAAAATTAGTCAGTTGACAATGTGGCGACTATGATGGAACTTTCTTGAGCCTTGCTTTAAATTTTTTCTTGAGGACAAGCAAGACTTTAAGCTTGGGGGAGTTTGATGCATGCAAAATACAACATATTTTAGTTAATTATTTTAATTAAATTTTCTGTAATTTGATCATGGCATGCATCATTTTTTAGTCACTTTTAATCGTAATTTCGGATTTATCAATTTTAATTATTAAATTATCTGAATATTTTAATTGTGGATGGATTAACTAAATTTTGATAATTATTTTGCAGGAAAAATCGAGATTAAAATGAATTGTGCTATATCGTCCAAAATTTCAAAGAATTTATCATTACGGCCGATATTAGGATGAAGAATTCATCATTACGACCGAGATTTGGCTTTACACCCAAGTCGTTACGGCCGAGATTCAAAAGGAGTAACAATTAAATGATTTTATCTTTTGGACGTAACAAGTTTAAATTCTTTTTTTACGGCCGAAATTCGAAGGGAGTAAAAGGGTTTATCTCTTTGGGAGTAAAGATAAAATAATTTCTTACGGCCGAGATTTGGAGGGGGTAATGGCAATGAAATCATTCTTTTGGCCGAGTTTATCTTTGGGCGTAACAAGATATATGAAGGAGTAAAGATAAGAAAGATTTATCTTTGGGTGTAATGATAAAAGGATTTATCTTTGGCCGAGTTTATCTTATAATTTTAAAGTCAACCGTACGATATTACGACCGAGATCAAGTTGAAGGCCGTCCGCACCCTATAAATACGTGAAGAATCCGTCGTTTCAATTTGTGCTCTGAAGTTCAAGTTTCTTCCACGGCGAGTCGTGAGCTCTGCAGGCTACGACCAAAAGGAGAGATGTGCGATGGCTGGAAGTTGATCGCGACCCTGATCAAGTCCGAGAGGCTGCCCGACTGTCTGCCCGTGATCCGAAGCTTCGACTTTTGTCTATTTGGGTGTAATTCTTCCAATTATTATTATTTTGTTATTATCTCTCCAGAATTTCTAGGATGAACTCCATATTTTTATTTATTTCATGTTAGGAGATTATTATTGAAGGGAAACTATTTGGACCCTATATTATTTGTTTTAATCTTTTCTGATCAGTTAGTTAATTGTGCTTAATGCTTTTAATTTAATTACTTAGATTTCTGAATTGAGTACTCACCAGTTTGTGGATTATTTGATTTCAGAATTCATTAATTAAATTAATTGATTTTATGTGAAATTAATAATTGACATAAATTTGATAACTAGTGTGTGAAGAATCAAGTTTATGTGGTCTGTTAATCTAACCAGTTTGTGGAGTGATTAATAGTCTAGGATTTTCATATTAATGCATCTTAATTTTAATCCTATCTGACGAATATCAGTTTGTGGGACTTTAGGTTTGATTAAATTTAAGATAGTTTGATTTATCGGATTAAATAGCAGAATTACCAGTTTGTGGACTCTGTGATGTTAATCTTGTAAATTAATAACTTGAGAAAATTCCTAATCCATCTTTAAAGATTAAATTTATCTTTTATGGTTCAAATATTTATCCTGATTTATTTTCATCCTAAGGCCTAACTTCAACATCATTATCTTATCTTTATCTTATTTTCTTTATTTTATTTCATAAAACCTCTTTCCAAAAATCCATGTTTTTCCTCTCTTATTAATTTATAAATCCAGATATTGAATTAATAATATTCCTCGTGGGTTCGACACTCTTACTCTTATTACTATATTACTTGAGCGACTAGTGCACTTGCTAGCAAATTTTATTGTTACAATTAGAACACATCAAAATATCACTAAATAGACATCCAAACTAACTTATGTTAATTAAATACATGATTATGCACAAATAATATTTCTAGGACACGTCCGTGACAAATTATGAGGGCAATCCTTGGTGAGAAGATCAAGGGATTCTGATGAGAAGATCAGACGCGCCAGTGGGTTTTGCTTACTCAGGAGATCTTGTGTGATCCTTGAGATTACGACTAGATTAGAGAGGTGGTTAGAGTTGTAACAACCTCTAAACTCGTATATAAGTCTCATGTATTTGCCATTGTTTGATATAGAAGAAAATCAAAGAAGCTTCCCCCTATACTTGTGTGTGTTCTATCTTATGCATCATGTGCCAATTCCGCTAGCATGTGTGTGTTGCTGTGGAGTGAACCAGAAAGGTGCCACTACAACAATGTTCTTGGAGGCTGATTGGATGTCCCAAGGAAGGGAGGTGCAGTGCCGCATGGATGTTTGGTGAAGCGAACGTTAAGCTCGTGACAAGGATATCAGAGCCGAGTTTAAGAAGGAATTTGAGAGAATCCGAATTCATGAAGACACGTGAAGAACCAAATTCGAGTGGAGCTTGGGGACACAATGCCAGAACCACATGATCAACATGTTTTGATGAAGTTGCACCTTCGTGACAGAAGATCTTCATCCTACGGAGGGTGCAATGCAAGGCTCGACGAATCAGATCTCTCTTATTCTCTCTTTCTCCCTGAAGGACATGGTGGACGCGGAGGTTGGTCTACTGAGGCACGATGGTCTTAGTGTGCAGGGGTTGTCCCAGGAGTGAAGTTTTGGATGACACTTGCAGAGGAGGTCGCGGCGTTGGAGAAGAGGATCCACAACACATTCCTTGGTGGAGGCAGGAGTTAACCAATAACAAAATGAATTCACAAAATAAGTTAGTCAATGTTTCGGGCTTTAACTACTATATTAAGAATAATTAGAATAATTTAATCATCTCAGTTTTTAACTTATCTAATTAATCATAAAATGCATTAAAACGGAATTAATATGAGGGATTTTTTCAAGTCACCTTAATAACTACATAAATTATGTCTCTTTTAATTTTTCTAGTTGTGACATGTAATAAACAAAATCAATCCTAGAAATTATTATGAAAATAATTGCTTCTTATTAGATAGCAATCAAATCATAAATCATGAAATCAAAGGCATTAAAAATGATATTGCAATGTTATTAAAGACTGAAACTAAATTAATATTAAGAAAGACTCCAAAACATAAATAGGGTTCAAGTAAGATTACCCTAACATAAGAATAAATCTATTTAAGAATAACGTCAAATATAATACAAAAGAGTAATAAAACAAAATGAATAACTCTTGTTGTTGTTGTGCACGTGCAGCAATGTTATAAAAAATAGATCGGACCGACCGGTTCAACTACGAACCAGCCAGTGATCTAGTCTGATTAAAGTCAAAATCAATTTTGATGTTGAACCCAGGAAAACCGGTTGAACTAGCCGGTTGGATTGGGTCAGTTGAATCGGTTAAATCCATTTCAATTTAGATTTGAAAAAAAAATTAAAAAATGACAAAAATAGGAAAGTTAAAAAAGGAAAAAAGAGATGGAATATAAGAAAGGTAAAAAAGGGAAGGAATATGACATGTAAAATTAAATAATAATGGAAATAAAAAAGGTAAGTATTTGAAATTGCCTAACATTAAAATAAAAAATTATCAAAGGGCATAAATAAAGAAAATAAAAAGGGAAGTGCTAAAAAAAGAATAATTTAACATAAACTTTATTAATATAGCATCTATCATCATTAAATAATAGATACTAAATTAATAATAATCTATTTATATTTATACGTTAATCATTATTATTTATTATCATTAAAACTTTTAATAAATAAAAGTTATGTTATATTAATTTTCAATATTAATAATAGGTTATTAGTACAATATTCACGTACTATATCATATAACTTATATTATATCTTTATAATTATTATAAATAATATTAATTTAATAAAATTTGATTCAATCCGGTCGAATCCGATCGAACTGGTCTAGCCGTGACCTGATAAAGAATCTGATCCGGTCGCTGATCCGATTTTGAAAACATTGCTCTTGAGTTTCTGGTAGAGCTTCGCTATTGTTATCACTTTTTTTCTCTTTTTAGCTTTAAATCTATACTCCAGTGTGCTTTTTCAAGTCATCTTCTGCCACCCCCCCCCTCCCTCCCCCTCCCCCTCCCCCCCCCCCCCCCCCCCCCCCTTTATAGATTTTCTGGTCCCCCAAATAAATCGAAAATCTATTCGAAAAGTGAATAAAATTTACCTTCAAATCGCCTAACCGTCCGCCGTCACGATCGTAACAAGCTCCGTCATGCCATGACAAAACCTATGCTTTCGTGCCGGCTTCTAACTTGCGCTCACAGTCATGACAAGTTAAGTCACGGTCATGATAGGTTAAGTCATGATCGGTGTTAATTTAATTAGCATTTTTGTAATTATTAGCATGCTGCATTGGCTCAGTCATGATCGATGTTAATTAAGACATGCAGTAATATGAACAGTCCGCATATATGATCCTCAATGACTGGTATATAATGTTTATTTAGTTTTGAGGCATTGGTAGGACTTACAAGTTACAACAGTGGTTTTCCAGTGATATAACACAAATGATCAGAAATTACTTTATTCTCTTTTAATTAGATCGATGCATCGTCGAAATCAACTTATTTGCGTCGCATCGCGTATCTATAGTTACGAGCATTTAAAATACTCAAAATTAGAAAACAAGAAAACAAGATTATTTAAGCCACCGGTTAATTTGTTATTTTCTATTGTCATATAAATATGCATAAATTTATTGTTTCATATTATTTAACACGTCGTGCTTATTTCTAGGTAGAATTAGAACGCACACTTTACATGCATATAAATACATAGGAAAAGAGTGATCGAAGAAAAGATATATAAAAAGAATAAGGGCAAACGTTCACTAGATACTACGCCGTATCTGCGTAATTGTCCTCGATCACTATGCGAGTTGCAATAGGAATCCTCACGGCGTGCTTCCCGTCGTCCACCCATGTCAAGCTGCCGAACGTGTAGTCGCCTTGGAGCCTTCCGACGGCCGGCTCGAACGTCACCTTGAACGCCTGCACTTTGTTAGCCACGTTAAACGAGAGGACGGAAGAGTCCACGGTCATCTTCACCCCCGGTGGCGGTTGGAGGATCGCCCTGTAAGTTGCATCCGCTTGGCCAACGTTCGTGACCCTCCTCCAAACCGTCGTCTTCGTCCTCAGATCCGGGACTGCGATCGAAGGAAGGTTCAGGTTGTACAGAGGTCCTACAGAAGTGTTGCAGGCCTCGTTCGGCCAGAGAGTGCAGTTAAAGAGCTTGGCATAGTCTGCAGGGTCGATGTCGTAGACTAAACCAGGATCAGCAGCTGCATCCGGATTGATGTGTCCGCCGCCGAAATCGAAGGGGTCTGCGATCTTCCTCGGTGTCCCCTCTGCCTCAATCGGGAGGCCGTTGGGATCCGTGATCGATGCTACGTTGCAATTAA
Source organism: Pontederia crassipes (assembly GCA_030549335.1). Lineage (NCBI taxonomy): Eukaryota > Viridiplantae > Streptophyta > Magnoliopsida > Commelinales > Pontederiaceae > Pontederia > Pontederia crassipes. The sequence goes on along the minus strand of CM060188.1, from coordinate 6,748,489 downwards.
AATGCATGCATGCACTGAGATTAATGAATGGATAAATGAACTGATTACATGCAGGCAGGCGTGCGTACCAGTGGTGACAATGGCCGACTTGATGGCGGCAGGAGACCACTGGGGGTGTACTGACTTCAGCAGCGCGACTACGCCGGTCACATGAGGGCATGCCATGGAGGTCCCGGAGGCCAACACGTATGCATTGAACATTGCTGCCAGGATGCTCACGCCAGGTGCAGCAATATCTGGCTGCCAAAATGTATATAAATATATGCATTCACGCCGATCATTTCCATTGAGAAATATTTGCATCAGTTTGAAATTATATACCTTAAGGATGCCTGGAAACGTCTGACTGGGTCCTCTCGAGGAGAAAGCCGCGACCTTCGGTGCTAACACCTCATGGCCGACGATATTTTGTGTTGGTTCTATCTTCACAACTGGAGTGCTGCTAAAATCAGAAACCCATTCAAGCATTGTTCATAATATGCTGAACGTTAAAACAAAGTTCTTTAATAGTGAATAAAATCGACCTTACGGTGTTGACATAGATGGAGATCTGGCGTGCGATTTCGGAGTCAACAAGAACACAAGGCACCCCTCGGCACTGTTGGAGATTTTCGAGGATGTTAGTGGTGTACTGCGCATATATGATCCCGGAAGCCCCGGCCAAGAGCAAGTTGTCCACTGCGAGGGGCACGTTCACTCTGGGAGGCGATAGGTATTCGAGGGTCGGGAGGTAGCACAACACAATCTTCCCGGCGACACCGTTAGTAGCGTTGAGTGATTCTGCGTCACAGCTGCAAGCGAGTTTGGTGAATGTTTAAATAGTTCAATTTAGTTCAGCTTTTTCTGCAATATATCTGAAGTGACATTTAGTTTTACCTGAGGCCATAAACAATCTCTGTAAAATTGCTCTTATGACTAGGGGTCCAATAGAACATAGCTTGGCCCTGCAAAAGATTGAATGTCATGGCTCCATTGGATCTTTCAAATCTAATTAGGCTCGATTAACATCAGAGGACTCGTGTTTCTTAATTATCCGAACGACTTATACGTACGATTACTTTCTTGTTGTTTCCGAGCTTGATCACAGTAGGAAAGGAGCGATCGATTGTGCTTGCCGCAACAGTTATGACCCAAGGGGATGAGTTCTCCAAGGTTTGAGGTATTGGGCCACTGTTTCCAGCTGAGAACACGATGGTTATTCCTCTGGCAACTGCATGAAGAGTTCCCTGAATCTCTTCGGAGCCGCCAATTGACAAGGACAGGACGTCCACGCCGTCGTAAATGGCATCATCTATCGCGGCGAGCAACGCAGCATCCGGGCAGTGTCCGAACCAACAGGCCTTGTACATCGCCAGCCGCGCGCGAGGAGCGCCCCCTCTCACCGCCCCGGCAGCTAGGCCATGGAAGCTCACATTGCTCACCAAGGAACCGGCAGCTGTTGACGCTGTATGTGTTCCATGGCCATGAGCATCCCTGGCAGACATGAACTCACCCTTGAAGTCACTCGTATCGATTCCGACGGTGTACCATCGCGCTCCGATAAGCTTCCTGCTGCAGTTGTTGGCACCAAACGACTCGCCGGTGACGCACGTTCCTCGCCAACGGGCCGGTATCGGTCCGTAACCTTTATCGTTGAAACTTTCTGATTCAGGCCATATACCTGATCATAGGGGACGTTACTGACTTACTGTCATTAGCAATCAGCTTCTTGACATGACTTTGGTTTTTGTACGCATTCAATATGACAAAAATTGATGAGTACATAAGGCGCAGCTACCAGAAGATGCTGATTAATTAAATTTGTCTCGAGTATTTGTATTTTACACAAACACATATGTATTTATAAAGATCAAGTTCAATCATGATCTAGCAAGATTATGACCTGTATCAACGACTCCAATGATAATATCCTCTCCATAATTGGCTTGATGAACTAAACTGGAAGATCCGTAGTAGTTCTGCCCAAGAAAGTCCCAGCTCCTCGTGGTATGCCCTCTGCGTATCTGATTTCTTTTCACGCTGATGACTTCAGGCAACTCTTTTAACGACAAAAAGGAAAACAAAATTAGTAACTGATATATAAATCATATACTAACACCAAGGATGATACTACTGTGTGTGTGTGTGTGTGGACCTGCAAGTTTCTTTGCTTGTGCATCACTAAGCATAGCTGCAAAGCCTGAAAAACCATGTTTGTAGCTGTACACAATGGAACTGAGAGCTGCTTCTTTGCTGCATTAATTCAACAAATTAAGTTTGTGGTTAGGCCAAGGGAGAAAATCTTAATCTTTAGTTCCCGATTAAGCTTGCAATAATTACTTAATTACATACCTCTCAAAAACAGAACTTAAGATGTCTTGGTGTGAAGCAATGACAAGGTTCGGATCTTCATGCCTTTTCTCCCCAAGGTAGATAATGTACAGCTGAGACACGGCCACCAAACAGCTTAGCAGAAAAGTAAAAGAATTAACTTGAGCAGTGTGCAATGGGAATTAATCTGAACTATATATGTCACAGAACTGCTTATTGATATATAATCGAAGGCTTACATGGTTAGATGCTTCTGCTTGCTTAAACACACTTTGGAAACAACAGAATGCATAGATCAATGTTAGCAGAAACAAGGGTGCATTTGAAGACGGAGATGCCATTGTTAGAACTTGATGAGGAACGATGTTGGGGTTGCAGGGATAAGACCATCCGTTTATAAATATTCCATTGGAGTGCTGGTTTGTAACAGCTGATGCATGCATGACTCGGCCAGCAAAGGACCGGCACAAACCAAGTCTTCTAGAACGTGTCTCCATGCTACAATATCAAGTATTGTAATCCTGGTTGTTCTGCCTAACCTTTCAGAATTGCTGTGACACTATATGGAGAAACCACAATTAAAAACAAGTCGATAGATCTGTGACACAATCTTAATTATATCCAGTTAAGTCGCTCTTACAACCAACTGGTTGAAGAGGTCACTAGGAGATAATTAAAGCGGGAAATCCAGCATAGGGCTAAGTCTACATTCTTAAGGTGACGCTAATTATATGTTCTTAGACTTTATACATGGATAATTAATTAGAACAATCGACTTAGACAACATAACATAATATAACCCTTGTGTGCTTTTAGTTATTTACATTTTAAGATACTAACAATTGGATTGGTCTAGGACAAGAGTTCCAAGCAAAGGTTTTCAGTGTGCGTATTACCGTTTAATTTATTTGATCATGAAAATGTCTAAGGGCTCTCAAAGAATTAATTAAAAAGATGATGTATTATTGATGGGTCAATGAGTGTATATAATTGAGTTCTCAAACAATGACTGGTGTACCTTTTGAATTGATTAAAAAAAGGCATCACATAATTTTGCACTGTAATTTATGGTACTAATGTATTAGGGCATCACTATTTAAACTTCACGGTATATTATTGTCATTAATTTATCATGTGAAAACTAACTTTTTAACACTTATGGAATAAAATGAAGTGGCAATATTAATATTTTGGAGCGCCAATAGTGGTACCATGAATTAATCAGTGTATGCATTACACTACATTAAATATATTATTTTATTGAATCTTTTATACATATACATGCGCTGCAACCCAACTACTCCCGTGAAAAAAATTAAAAAATTAATTCCTAACTATTTTATCATATTTTATGATAGTTTTTCGTCACTTAAAGTTATGTTTTGTTGCAGTGTATATCTCAAAAATTCATAGAGAAAAAAAAGCTCACCTGCTATGATAAGAAAAAAAGATCAAGTAGTACTAAATTGAAGTGATCTCTAATCCTAATTGTTGGATCTAGGGTACATATGTGATTTAGAATTATATATATGGCGCAATTATGCACATGTTTTGATTGGAGCAACATTTTGACTTCCTCTTTACTAGACAATTAATAATTAACATTGTGTTATGGTTCACGTTAATCGCTACAAGTACATGCTATGGATTGCATGAATTAATTAATCTTTTGGGATGATTTTTTAGTTAAAATGTTATTTCTTCATCCTTTTGATCTTGACATGCTTTATGAATCTATTTATATTCATAATAGTATTAAAAGTGTTTATCCTATGTGAGTTGGTAATAGTTTAAAATAGTAGTTCAAATGTTGTTTTAGATCTAAAACTTATATAATTTAAATTCTGTAGGCCTTCATTGTGTTTTTTTCTCATAAGTAGCCCCAACATTTAATATGACAAAACAACTTGAGCAGATCTTTTAGATTTTAGAATGTTCCCAAAAAGGGGAAAGAGGGATCGCACGAAATACAAAAGAACTCGAAGAGGAAAAACGGCGGCGGCTCTTTGTTATGGAATAATGATGATTACAAGGATGAGTCTCTGTTTAGACCCCTAGAGAGTTTATATAGGCACTCCTTTTGATAGATGATAGGAATTACATACGAATTGGGACTCTAAATAAATTCCCTGAAAATAGGACACCTATCTCGTGATAAGAAAATAAATCAAATCCGAATCACAAACGGAATATCTCTAAAAATTTTCGCTCAGGGGGCTCCGCCCCCTTGCAACCCCCGCAAGGGGGATCCCCCTAAATTCCCCCCTTGACCCCCCCACAGGCTCGCTAACCGGTAGGGGAATTCTACTGAAGCGCCTGATTATGTAAAAGGACCAACTGGGTTCAGATTCAAGGTATTATTAGCAAATCTCCACCTTGACTTGAATCATCTTTAGAGCACAGAAGCACGCCACGCCACCGTCAGTCCCATCTTGAAGCTATTATCAAGTATTTATGTTAAGCAAGTCCAAACAATGTTGGAACTTGCCATAAGGAACAGATTTGGTGAACATATCAGCTGGATTGTCTTCAGTGCCAATCTTCTTCATCTTGATCCTCTTCTCAGTGCGGATGAAGTGATATCTGACATCAATGTGTTTGGTTCTTTCATGATGTACTTGATCCTTGGCTAAACATATTGCACTCAGACTGTCACAGTGCACTATAGCCTGCTCCTAATGTAATCCGAGATCTCCAACTAAGCCTTTTAACCAGATGCCTTCCTTGGCAGCTTCTGTTAGTGTCATGTGTTCAGCCTCTGTGGTGGACAATGTAACTGATGGCTGAAGTGTAGCCTTCCAACTAATAACTAAACTGCCCAAAGTAAAGACATAGTCTGTCATAGATCGTCTTCCATCAACATCTCCAGCATAATCTGAATCTGAGTACCCTGCAACCAAACACTCTTTATCACTTCTGTAGATGAGGCCAATATCAGATGTTCCTCTCAGATACCGAAAAATTCGCTTCACTGCTTGCTAGTGCTTCTTTCCTGGATCGCTCATGAACCTGCTGACAACACTGACTGCATGAGCAATGTCTGGTCTTGTGCAAACCATGACATACATCAGACTTTCAACTGCACTAGCATATGAAACCCGAGACATGTACTCCTTTTTTGCATCTGACTTTGGTGCGAAGGCAACAGAAAGATGAACATTTGCAGCTGATGGAGTATTCAAAGGCTTCGCTCCAGACATTCCAAATCTGGATAAAATATTCTCAATATAACTTTTCTGAGATAAGAAGAGTTTACCCTGTGCGCGATCCCTTAGAATTTCCATCCCCAGAATCTTCTGCGCTGCACCAAGATCTTTCATGTCGAATTCTGCACTGAGGAGCTTCTTCAGATTTTGAATGTCTACCATGTCTCTGGCAGCAATAAGCATATCATCAACATACAAGAGCATATAGATGGTGGAGCCGTCATTCACCTTCTTATGGTATACACAGCAATCATAGGGACTACGATTGAATCCCTTACTGATTATGAAGCTGTCGAACATCTTGTACCATTGTCTGAGAGACTGCTTCAAACCATACAAAGATTTCTTCAGACTGCAAACTTGATTCTCCTTTCCAGGAATGGAGAATCCCTCTAGTTGGCTCATAAGAATATCTTCTTCAAGTTCTCCATGGAGGAAAGCAGTCTTCACATCTAGTTGCTCGAGCTCTATATTCTGATGTGCTACAAGAGCAAGTAGCACACTGATAGAAGTATGTCTGACAACAGGTGAGAATATCTCATTATAGTTCACACCTTTTTTCTGACTATAACCTTTAGCAACCAGTCTGCTTTGTATCTCGTGCCTTCAACTCCTGAAATTTCTGCTTTCTTCTTGAAGATCCATTTATAGCCAACAACCTTCCTACCTTTAGGCAACTTGACCAGCTCTCACGTCTGATTCTTGTGAAGAGATTCCATCTCCTTACCTATAGCAGCGATCCACTGTTCAGATTCGACACATGTGATGGCATCCCTATAAGAGGACGGCTCCAGGGACTCCACCTCTTCAGCTACCTGTAGTGCATAAGCAACCATGTCCTCGAAATCATATTGCTTAGGAGGACCCACTTCTCTGCGATGACGTCTAGCAGTAATTGACTCATCTTCAGGTTGCTCATCAGATTCTTCACCTTCTGGTTCTACTTCTTGATGTGATCCTTCAACATCATCCTCAGTTGGAGTGATTTCAACCTCCACCTGTTTACTGACACTCTCTTCAGTCTCCACCTTCAACTGAAGCATTGATGCTTCATCAAAGGTCACGCTTCTGCTGTGGATGACTTTGTGTTATGAAGGAGACCAGATTCTGTAGCCCTTCACTCCTGCATCATATCCCATGAACACTCCTTCTTTGACCCTTGACTCCAACTTTTCTTCACTGACGTGATAGTATGCTAGACAACAAAAAACTTTCAGACAAGTATAATCAGCAGAATTTCCTGACCATACCTCAGTTGGAGTCTTGAGATCAATCGCAGTCGCCGGACTTCGATTCACCAAGTAGCAAGCTGTGTTAACAGCTTCAGCCCAGAATGTCCTATTTAGGCCAGCGTTAGAGAGCATGCACCTTGCTCTCTCCAGAAGTGTCCTGTTCATTCGTTCTGCAACTCCATTCTGCTGTGAAGTGTCCCTAACTGTGCGATGTCTGGCAATACATTCATCTTTGTAGAACTAGTCAAATTCAGCAGAACAGAACTCCAAACCATTGTCAATGCGAAGACGCTTCACTTTCTTCGACGTCTAATTTTGCACCAGAACCTTCCACTGCTTGAAGGCCTTGAAGGACTCACTCTTGTGTTTCATCATGAATACCTAAGTCATCATCGAGTAGTCATCAATCACAGATAGGAAGTACCTTGCACCTCCTAATGATGGAACACGAGAGGGACCCCAACAATCGGCGTGGATGTAGTCAAGTGTCGCCTTCGTCCTGTGCACTGCCTTGCCAAACTGAGACCTTCACTGTTTGCCGAATACGCAGTGCTTGCAGAAGTTTATTTCAGATATCTTCTTCTCCCCTAGAAGACCTCGTTTGCTGAGGATATTCATCCCGTTCTGACGCATATGCTCAAGCCGCATGTGCCACAGCATGGACCTATCTGATTCGGATGAATTAGCCACTACAGTAACGCCAGAGACTATCTTGCCTTGTAATACATACAAGGACTTCTGTCTGACTCCGTTCAGAACCGTAGCATCACCTTTCATGACCGTGAGGATGCCTCCAGCAGCATTAATCTGACACCCTTTAGAGTCGAGGACTCCAAGTAATATCAAATTCTTTTTCAGTTGCGGAACATGGCGGACATCTGTTAGCGTCCTCACAAGATTGTCATGAGTCCTGATCTGCACAGAACCGATCCCAACTATCTGACAGGTTGCATCGTTGCCCATGATGACGTTTTCACCATCAATCTTCTGATAAGTAGAGAACCACTCTTTATTCGGAGTCATATGATAGGAACCCCCGAATCCAGAACCCAACTATCCGCCAGACATCCTTGATCAGAAGTAGCCAGAACCAAACCATTCATGTTTCATGTGCCACCGCAGCGACGGAGGCCTTCTTCTTCGGAGAATCCTTCTTCCAATGACCTAGTTCCTTGTAGTAATTACAGATGTCTTTCGCAATGATTTTCTTTTTCTTCGACTTGGATTTCTTTGAATTCGAGGACTGTCCCTTCTCTGCGGTCGATATCAAACCCGCGGCCTGAGTCTCTGCAGAATTTCCAGATGTCCTATGCCAAAATTCACGAGTATGGAGACTCGATCTTACTTCTTCCAGACTTATAGTTTCCTTCCCGATAATCATAGACTGAACGAAATTTTCATATGATGGAGAAAGCGAAATTAACAAAATTAGGGCAGCATCTTCATCCTCGATCTTAACATCGATATTTCTGAGTTCCATCAACAAAGAATTTAACTGATCAAGATATTCCTTCAGAGGGGTACCTTCCTGCATGCGGAGAGAGAACAGACGTTTCTTCAACAGCAACTTATTGGTTAGAGACTTCGTCATATATATACTCTCGAGTCTCAACCACAGACCGGCCGCTTTTTCTTCATGTGCGACCTCGATTATCACCTCATCCGCCAGACACAACAAAATCATCGAATGCGCCTTCTCCTCTTGTGCTGCCAAAGTTGCGAGGTCGATCTCCTTTTCTTTGCCCTTCGAATCTTCCTCCTTTGGCTTGTTCTTCGACACGTTTAAGAGCGGCGTCCAGACTCCTTGTTGCTTCAAAAGTGCCCGCATCTTGATCTGCCACAACTCGAAACTGTTCCTGCCGTTGAACTTCTCCACGCTCACGTTGTGCGACGCCATCTCCCTGCTTATCGAGAATCGCTGACAAACCCTAAGGCTCTGATACCAGTTTGTTACGAAAAAGGGGAAAGAGGGATCACACGAAATATAAAAGAACTCGAAGAGGAAAAACGGCGGCGGCTCTTTGTTATGAAATAATGATGATTACAAGGATGAGTCTCTGTTTAGACCTCTAGGGAATTTATATAGACACTTCTTTTGACAGATGATAGGAATTACATACGGACTGGGACTCTAAATAATTCCCCTGAAAATAGGACACCTATCTCGTGATAAGGAAATAAATCAAATCCGTAGGGGAATTCTGCTAAAGCGCCTGACTATGTAGGGGGACCAACTGGGTTCAGATTCAAAGCATTATTAACATAGAATTTTTCGATAATTTTCTTTCATTTATACAAATAATATTTTTTGCCATTTTTCTTGAAAATTTAGGTGGTTGGAAAAGGACCTTAAGAACGGAAATCGACATCACAAAATATTATTTCTCCAGTATAGAAAATTTCACTAAAAATAAAAACGACTAAAGATAAATAATGAGTCTTTTATAATTCGTTTTTAAGTTGACAACTTGATCAAAATATTGGTCAAACAAAACACTATTTCCAAATTATTTGTTCGCCACTAGTAAAAAGCAATTATAATCAAGTATTAGAAATTAATACAAACAAATTATATAATGACTATGTCATCATGAACATCAATTATGGCATATGTCACTATCCTTACATAGGAAGATCAATCATATATAAAATTCAAATGCAAGAAAGATAATTCTCCTATAAAATTTATACCCATATGAAAGGAAATATATAATAAATATGAAATTCATAATATAGTAAACATTCATAATCAATGCTCAACAATAATAATTAATAGGTCAAATTTTCATGATTAAGGATAATGATGTTTAATAATTAATGCCGATAAAATCAATTGGGTAATATTAATGATCAATGATAAATGAGAACAATTGTAAATAACTAATGAAAATATTTTGTTTTACTTCAACAATACGTTTCTTTAAATCAGTCAAAATAAGAGTTTGCTTTATTTTCATTAGAAGTCATTTTCAACTTCCTCCATATTTAATATTTGTCGTTCTCCTTATTTATAATATGCAAGATGACTTTATGTTCAACGGTTAATGGTGAATTAAGTCATGACAAGTGCTCTATTTTTTTAAGAAAAGCTTCAATTATTTTGATGATTACGGAGGGGAAAAGTTCATATAACATATATAGCCTCCTGAATTAAACTACATGTCTCTCCAAAATAATATAATACAATACAATGTTTGGCTATATATATATATATATATATATATATATATATATATATATATATATATAGGCACCATGATATTTATATAAGCTAATATCCGATCTGAGCCAAAGTTGTTGATAATATTTTGAATCTGAACATAGTCAAATATTTCAGTAGATTTTTTTTATAGGAGCTTAAGGGCGGAACTTTCGAAATTTAGACGATTTAAAAATTTTTGTTTTATATTTTGTATTGGAGTTTTCTTCCTATGTTATTTCGTATTCTTGTAATCATCATTATTTCATAATAAAAAGAAGCATCGTCGTCTGAGAGCGTAATCCGATTTAAGGATAACCTCATAAATCTTTGTGTTCTTCTTTGTTCGTGCGATCTTTCTTCCTTTTTTCGTAATACAAGTATATATTTATTTTGGACCATCATGATTCATTGCATTTGCGTAATACGCGTTGAATTAATTCGAAACAAATTGATTTTATCCATTTTTTACTTTGGCAAAATTGATTTCAAGGTGTTGAATTCTAGTTTTATTGTAAAAAACTAAAAGAAAACCACCCTTGACGTATCTATCTTCAAAAGATATCAAAGGTTGAAATTTACTTCTAAATAAAAAACTTCAAATTCAGACGTAATAATTAATGTTAATTATAATAATTTTAGGTAAATCAATAATTAAATACTAATCCTCTTGCCTTTGTACCCCCCACGCACTACTTAATCTATAAAGGTGCAACAATGGAAGAAGTGTCCAACGAGTTCCTTTTCCAAGCTTTTATACCTTAATCTCTCTTTGCTATTGCACTAATTAATCTTTGTGGACACTATTTTAACATTGCAATATGAGCCATCCCAAAGTTGTCCTTATACGCATAAAAAAATTCATGACTTTTTCCAAATTTGAGTACACCATTCTATTTATAGTTCTTGTTCTTTTTTTTAAAAAAATTCTAGTTCTTGTTTAAGTACTAAAGAAGGTAAAAAGAGGCGCACAAAAGTAATATGCATACATGTATTCTTGCTTAATTTACGTCCTCTTTATCCGATGTTGCATCCATATAAAAAAGAGCTGTGTCTATGTGAATGGTTAGGCTTCATGGATATGCTCAAGCGTGTTAATATCGCTATTAAACTTGGTTGATTTTAGAAGTAGAAAGTTTACCCTCGTAGCTGGCTTGACTAATCTAATTAGTTAATGTACTAACCATCTCTCCTCAATTCACTTTCTAGTTTCAAGAGATCAGAAAAAATTCTCTTATTGAGATAAATATTTTAATTCTCGAGTGAATCAATTTATTTTTAATTTTCTTTGAATTTTATCAATGTATTGAAAGAAAGAAAAATATAATTTCTTTTTCCATTATTTCCCCATGTTTGTATGAATGGCCTGATCAGCCCATTTCAAGTGATTGGGCTTGCTTTAGTTGGCCCAACTCCGGTATTAAAAGCAGATGCGTAATGCTTGCTGCCTTTCCTGTGATTATTTTTTAACGACACGTTCGAGTGGAATGATATTAGGTAAGATGATCTAATCGAATTAGTTGGATTCATAATGATTTAATTTTTAATGTTTGAACAATGTCCTCCGAATGAGCAATCGATACTTCTCGTATGCCTAAGATTAACTATCCAAAAGACTTTTGCATGTTTTACTCATGGTTAGTAATAATTAAGACAGTAATATAAACTCTCGGTATATATGATCCTCAATTACAGGTAATATTTATTTATGTGATTTTGACGAATTGGTAGGAGTTGCTACAGTCGATTTCCAATGACATAACAGGATGACCAGAATATAATTAGTGCTTTTTATTGTGATATAAATGTATAACAAATCATTATTTTAACACGTCATGCTTATTTCTAAGTAGAATTAGAACCCAGACATTCCATTACATGCCGATAAATACATAGGAAAAGAATGAACGAAGGAAAGAAAAAAAAAGGGCAAAAGCTCACTAGATTTTGCTCGTATCCGATTAAGTCGCAGGTATAGGGGAGTGGCAGATGAAATCCAACCCCTCTTGATAAAGGCTGGATACTAAGCTGTATCTGCGTAATTGTCTTCTATCACTATGCGGGTTGCAATAGGAATCCTCACGGCGTGCTTCCCGTCGTCCACCCATGTCAAGCTGCCAAACGTGTAGTCGCCTTGGAGCCTTCCGACGGCGACCTCGAACGTCACCTTGAACGCCTGCACTTTGTTCGCCGCGTTAAACGCAAGGACGGGAGGCTCCACGATCATGTTCACCCCCGGCGGCGGTTGCATGATCGCCCTGTAAGTTGCGTCCACTTGTCCGACGTTGGTGACCCTCCTCCGAACCGTCGTCTTCGTCCTCAGATCCGGGACTGCGATCGAAGGAAGGTTCAGGTTGTACATAGGTCCTATCGAAGTTTTGCAAGCCTCGTCCGGCCCGAGAGTGCAGTTAAAGAGCTTGGCGTAGTCTGCAGGGTCGATGTCGTAGACTAAACCAGGATCAGCAGCTCTGTCCGGATTGACGTGTCCGCCGCCGAAGTCGAAGGGGTCGGCGATCTTCCTCGGAGTCCCCTCCGCTTCTATTGGCAGGTCGTTGGGATCAGTGATGGATGCTGCGGTGTAATTTAAAATCATGAATTCATTAGCATGCATGCAATGAGATTACTCTTACTTACGTGAATAGGCTATGGGTATTGGTCGGTACGAATTTAAAATGCGTCTTCGTAGGTAAAAGGATAATTACAAATAAGTTCACTATCATCTTGATATTTTATCCATTGTAAGACTATTCAATAAGACTATATTGGTCCTTAAACCTCATGTCGTTAATATCTTTTCTCATAAACGACTCAAAATCCTCGTTGAACGTTAACCCGTGTTCTGTGTTTTCTACATAACTCAAGTGAGTAAGTGAGTTTGACTCTAACACTTCCGATCCAATCAAAATATTGCTCAGCTCGTACGAATTTAAAATATATCTTAATAGACAAAACAAAGGAGTTATATAAGCACGTAACTAGTTTCATGTTTTGCCCGTAAGAGACTATTTAACGATACCAATCTTAAGTCCTCATGCGTACGTACCACTAAATCTTAAGTCCTCATGCGTACGTACCAGTGGTGACAATGGCAGACTTGATGGCGGCAGGAGACCACTTGGGATGCACCGATTTGAGCAGCGCGACTACGCCGGTCACATGAGGGCATGCCATGGAGGTCCCGGATTTGAACTCGTATGCGTTGAACTGTGCTGCCAGGATGCTCACGCCAGGTGCAGCAATATCCGGCTGCCAAAATGTACATGTATACACATATATGCATTCATCACGATCATTTGCATGGAGAATTATCTTTGCGCAAGTATGAAATTATATACCTTAAGGATGCCCGGGAACGTCGGACTGGGTCCTCTCGAAGAGAAAGCCGCGACCTTCGGTGCTAACACTTCACGGCCGAAGACATTTCGTGTTGTTTCTATCTTCACCACCGGAGTGCTGCTAAAATCAGAAATTCGTTCAAGCATTATTCATACTATGCTACATGTAAAAAAAAGGATTCTTGATTATGATCGACCTTTCGGCCGCGGCATAGATGGAGATCTGGCGTGCGATTTCTGAGTCGACAAGAACACAAGGCACCCCTTGGCACCATTGGAGATTGTCGAGGAGGTTAGTGGTGTACTGCGCATATATGATCCCTGAGGCCCCGGCTGAGACCAAGTTATTCATTGCGATGGGCACGTTCACTCTGGGAGGCAATTGGTATTCGAGGCCAGGGGCGTAGCACAGCACAATCTTCCCGGCGACGCCATTAGTAGCGTTGAGTGATTCTGCGTCACAGCTGCAAACGAGTTTGGAGAATGTTAAAATAGTTCAATTTAATTCAGATTTTGCTGCAATATATCTGAAACGACATTTAGTTTTTACCCGCCACCATTAACAATCTCTGTAAAATTGTTCTTATGACTAGAGGTCCGATAGAACGTAGCTTGGCCCTGCAAAAGATTAAATGTCATGGCTCCATTGGATCTTTCAAATCTAAATAAGCTCAATTAACGTCAGAGGACTCATGGTTCCTAATTATCCGATCAACTTATACGTACGATTAGTTTCTTGTTGTTACCGAGCTTGATCTTAGTAGGAAAGGAGCGATCAATTGTGCTTGCCGCAACAGTTATGACCCAAGGGGATGAATTCGCCATGGTTTGAGGTATTGGGCCACTGTTTCCAGCTGAGAACACGATGGTTATTCCTCTGGCAACTGCATGAAGAGTTCCCTGAGACTCTTCAGAGCCGCCAATTGACAAGGACAGGACGTCGACGCCGTCGTAAATAGCATCATCTATCGCGGCGAGCACCGCGGCATCGGAGCAGGATCCGCGAGGCCCCCAACATGCCTTATATATCGCCAGCCGCGCGCGAGGAGCGCCCCCTCTCGCCGCCCCGGCAGCGAGGCCATGGAAGCTCACGTTGCTCACCAAGGAACCGGCAGCTGTTGACGCTGTATGTGTTCCGTGGCCATTAACATCCCTGGCAGACGTGAACTCGTACTTGAGGTCACTTGCATCGTTTCCGACGGTGTACCATCGCGCTCCGATAAGCTTCCTGCTGCAGTTGTTGGCGCCAAACGACGCGCCGGTGACGCACTTTCCTCGCCAACGGGCTGGTACCGGACCGTAACCTTTATCATTGAAACTTTCTGATTCAGGCCATATACCTGATCATGGGAGACGTTATAATTAGCAATCATCATCTTGACTTGACTTGGTTGTTGTACGCATTTCTTCATATGACAAAATTTAACGTGTATATAAGGCCAACAATCAGAAGTTGCTGATTAAATTTATCTCAAGTATCTGTGTTTCACAACGCATCTGTATCTATGAAGATCAAGTTCAATCATGATACAGCAAGATTATGACCTGAATCAACGACTCCAATGATGATGTCCTCTCCATAATTTGCCTGATGAACTAAACTGGAAGATACGTCGTAGTTCTGCCCAAGAAAGTCCCAGCTCCTCGTGGTATGTCCTCTGCGTATCTGATTTCTCTTCACGCTGATGACTTCAGGCAACTCTTTTTATGCCATGAAAACAGTTAGTTAGCTACTGATATATAAATCATATACTAATATCAAGGATGATACTACTAAGTATGAGTGTGTGAACCTGCAAGTTTCTTTGCTTGGGCATCACTAAGCATAGCTGCGAAGCCTGAAAACCCATGTTTGTAGTTGTACACAATGGAACTGAGAGCTGCTTCTTTGCTGAATTGAGTCATCAAATTAAGTTTTGGTTGGGTCAAGGAAAAAGAAAGTATGATCCTTGGTTTCCAGTTAAGCTTGCAATAATTAATTACGTACCTCTCAAAAACAGAACTTAAGATGTCTTGGTGTGAAGCAATAACAAGGTTCGGATCTTCGTGCTTTTTCTCCCCTAGGTAGACGATGTACAGCTGAGACACGACCACCAAACAGTTTAGCAGAAAAGAAAAAGAACTTGAGCAGTGTGCAATGGAAATTAATTTTAAATATTTCACAGACGTGCTTATATATATATGAACAAACAAAGACTTACATGGTTAGATGCCTCTGCTTGCTTTAACACACTTTGGAAACAGCACAGTGCAAAGATCAGTGTTAGAAGAAACAAGGGTGGATTTGAATACCGAGATCCCATTGTTGGAACTTGATGCGGGACGATGTTGGGTTTGCAGGGATATGGCCATCCATTTATACTACACTGCCATCATGCAGCTTGTTGGTAAATTATTCGATTGGTGTGTAGCTTCTGTAACTGCTGATGCATGCATAACTAGGCCAGCAAAGGACCAGCACAAACTAAGTTTGCTAGAACGTGGCTCCGTGCTACTATATCAAGTATTGTAATCCTGGTTGTTTTGTCTAACCTTTCAGAATTGAGCCTGTATTACTATATAGAGAACCATAATTGAAAAACAAAGTTGGTAGATCTGTAATACAATCTTATAAGACGCTCTTGGAGTAAGCAGTCAAATGGTTGAAGATCATGACTAGTAAATAAAGCCGGAAAGCCAGCACAGGCGCTAAGTCTAGATGAACATGCTAAGAAGGTGAGGCTATATATATATATATATATATATATATATATATATATATATATATATATATATAGAGAGAGAGAGAGAGAGAGAGAGAGACTTAAATACATGATTAATTAACTACAGCAATCGACTTAGACAACATAACATATATAGTATAACAGTTATTTACAAGTAAATAAAAGTTATTTGCAAGTCATGAAAAGACCCAAAGGCTTACATTTTGAACATGATAATATACTGATATAGACCCTTATCCTGACCAAACTGATAACCAATTGAATCGTTCTAAACATAGAGTTCCAGGCAAAAGTTTACATTGTGCGTATTACCTTTTCATTTGATCATGAAAAAGGTCTAAGAGTTCAAAGTTCAAATTGAGAAGATGATGTATTATTGATGGGTCAATGAGTGAGTATATATATAATAGAAGTGGACGATTTGAAGATATCAATTTGGTTTATATATCTTTTTTTATGGGACCGACAGTGGTACCTTTTGAATTGATAAAAGAAATGCATAATATAATTTTGCACTGTAATTTATAGTACTAATTAATGTATGCATACGCTACATTAAAAAAACATATATTTTTTTAGAGAATCAATTGTACATATGTAACCCATATGCATATGTTCCAACCTAACTAGTTTGTTATATATCTCAAAAACATCACATAGGTATATTTTGCTTTGCTAAATCCCCCACTAGCTAGCATTTATATATAGAAAAAAAACTGCACCTACTATAATAAGAAAAAAAATTCAAGTAGTAATAAATAGAGTGTGATGTACACTATTATTATCCGAATACAAAAAACGTCAAATGGAAGGCGCTTTCTACACAAAACATATTTGTTCGTTGTTTAAGTCTCGTATGGTTATCCAACATTAATATTAAAAGAGTATTGCTGCCACGCCTGTGATTAATTTATCACATGCTGCATGTTTCACTCATGGTCCTAATTAATTAATTAAGACGGTAATATAAACTCTCGGTATATATGATTTTCAATTACTGGTGATATTTATTTAGATAATTTTGACGCATTGCTAAGATTTAACAATGGTTTTTCAATGGCATAACATGATGATCAGAATATAATTGTTCTTTCTACTGTCATATAAATATAAAAAAATATTATTTCATATGATTTTAACACGGCATGATTATTTCTAGGTAGAATTAGAATGCAGAAACATTCCATGCATATAAATATATGCATAGGAAAAATCAAGGCTTCGTTCGGCCCGAGAGTGCAGTTAAAGAGCTTGGCGTAGTCTGCAGGATCGATGTCGTAGACCAAACCAGGATCAGCTGCTCTGTCCGGATTGATGTGTCCGCCGCCGAAGTCGAAGGGATCGGCGATCTTCCTCGGCGTCCCCTCTGCCTCTATTGGCAGACCGTTGGGATCCGTGATGGATGCTGCGTTGTAATTGAAAATCATGCATGCATGCACTGAGATTACTCTTACCTGCGTGAATAGATAAATAATATGATCACATGCGGGCAGGCGTACGTACCAGTGGTGACAATGGCGGACTTGATGGCGGCAGGAGACCACTTGGGGTGCACCGACTTGAGTAGCGCGACTACGCCGGTCACATGAGGGCATGCCATGGAGGTCCCAGAGTCGAACTCGTATGCATCGCGCTTTGCTGCCAGGATGCTCACGCCAGGTGCAGCAATATCCGGCTGCCAAAATATACGGATTCACGTCGATCATTTCCATTGATAAATCTTTGCATCATTTTGAAATTATATACCTTAAGGATGCCGGGAAACGTCTTACTGGGCCCTCTCGAGGAGAAAGCCGCGACCTTCGGTGCTAACACTTCACGGCCCACGACATTTCGTGTTGGTTCTATCTTCACCATCGGAGTGCTGCTAAAATGAGAATCCCATTCAAGCATGGTTCATAATATGCTGCGTGTAAAAAAAGTTCTTGATTATAATTGACCTTTCGGCCTTGACATAGATGGAGATCTGGCGTGCGATTTCGGAGTCGACAATAACACAAGGCACCTCTTTGCACCGTTGAAGATTTTCTCGCATATATGATCCCGGAGGCCCTGGCTGAGAGCAAGTTTTTCACTGCGATGGGCATGTTCGATCTAGGAGGCGATTGCCATTCGAGGTTAGGGGCGTAGCAGAGCACAATCTTCCCGGCAACGTCGACGCCCGTAGTACCGTTGAGTGATTCTGCGTCACAGCTGCAAGCGTGTTTGGAGAATGTTTAAATAGTTCAATTTAATTCAGATTTTTCTGCAATATATCTCAAGTGACATTTTGTTTTTACCTGCGGCCATTAACAATCTCTGTGAAATTGCTCTTCTGACGTGCGGCTCCGTAGAACATAGCTTGGCCCTGCAAAAGATTGCATGTTATGGCTCCATGGATTGCAAATATAAGCTCAATTAGCATCAGACGACTCGTGGTTCTTAGTTATCCGATCGACTTATACATACGATTAGTTTCTTGTTGTTACCGAGCCTGATCACAGTAGGAAAGGAGCGATCAGTTGTGCTTGCCGCAACAGTTATGACCCAAGGGGATGAGTTTTCAATGGTTTGAGGTATTGGGCCACTGTTTCCAGCTGAGAACACGATGGTTATTCCTCTGGCAACTGCATGAAGAGTTCCCTGAATCTCATCAGGGCCACCAAGTGATAAGGACAGGACGTCCACGCCGTCGTAAATAGCATCATCTATCGCGGCGAGCACCGCGGCATCGGGGCAGGATGCGGGAAACCCCCAACAGGCCTTGTATATCGCCAGCCGCGCACGAGGAGCGCCCCCTCTCGCCTCCCCGGCAGCTAGGCCATGGAAGCTCACATTGCTCACCAAGGAACCGGCAGCCGTTGACGCTGTATGTGTTCCATGGCCATTAGCATCCCTGACAGACATGTATTCGCCCTCGAGGTCAGCTGCATCGCTTCCGCCGGGGTACCATCGCGCTCCGATAAGCTTCCTGCTGCAGTTGTTGGCACCAAACGACTGGCCGGTGACGCACTTTCCTCGCCAACGTGCTGGTACAGGACTGTAACCTTTATCCTTGAAACTTTCTGATTCAGGCCATACACCTGATCATGGGAGACGTTGCTATCATTACCAATGACAAAAATTAACGAGTACATGATGACCAACTATCAGAAGTTGCTGATTAAATTTATCTACAGTATATGTATGCATGAACATCAAGTTCAATCATGATGTAGCAAGATTATGACCTGAATCTACGACTCCAATGATGATGTCCTCTCCATAATTTGCCCGATTCACTAAACTGGAAGATCCGTAGTAGTTCTGCCCAAGAAAGTCCCAGCTTCTCGTGGTGTGCCCTCTGCTTATCTGATTTCTTTTCACGCTGATGACTTCAGGCAACTCTTTTAACGCCAAAAAAACAATTACTTAGTTGCTGGTATATAAATCATATACTAATATAAAGGATGATACTACTAAGTGTGATTGTCTGAACCTGCAAGTTTCTTTGCTTGTGCATCACTAAGCATAGCTGCAAAGCCTGAAAACCCATGTTTGTAGCTGTACACAACGGAATTGAGAGCTGCTTCATTGCTGCATTAATTCATCAAATTAAGTTTTGTTTAGTTCAGGGGAAAAAAATCTTTGGTTCCAACTAAGCTTGCAATAATTACTTAATTACGTACCTCTCAAAAACAGAACTTAAGATGTCTTGGTGTGAAGCCATAAGATCTTCATGCTTCTTCTCCCCTAGGTAGAAGATGTACAGCTGAGACACGACCACCAAATAATTTAGCAGAAAAGAAAAAGAACTTGAACAGTGTGCAATGGAAATTAATCTCAAATATGCCACAGAACTGCTTATTGATATATAATCGAAGGCTTACATGATTAGATGCTTCTGCTTGCTTTAACTCACTTTGGAAACAACAGAATGCAAAGATCAATGTTAGCAGAAACAAGGGTGCATTTGAAGACCGAGATACCATTGTTGGAACTAGATGGGGGACGATGTTGGGGTTGCAGGGATAAGGCCATCCATTTATACTACACTGCCATCATGCAGCTTCCTGGTAAAATACTCGATTGGTGCGTAGCTTCTGTAACAACTTGTGCATGCATGACTCGGCCAGCAAAGGACCTCGCAAAGTAAGTCTGCTAGAGCGTGTTTCGATGCTGTAATGCAATATAGAGAAGCATAATTAAAAATAAAGTTCGTAGATCTGTAACACAATCTTAATTATGTCCAGTTAAGACGCTCTTGAGGAAGCAATCAACTGGTTGAAGAGGTCACTAGTAAATAAAGCCGGAAAACCAACACAGGGCTAAGTCTAGATAAACATGCGAAGAAGAAGGAGAAGGCAATTATATATTAAGACTTTATATATGATTGATTAGTTAGAGCAATTAATTACGCTACATCGGATAGCGAAATTATGTTCTGAATTGCTAGTAATTTCATATTTAAATTTTAGAGTCACAAAACGGACCAAGATTTATTCACATCATTTCCGTTTAAATATCGAATTAGTGTAATATTAAAAATTTTAGACCAAGGTTTATTTTTAACTTTTTTTATTATTTTTAAAAGTTTTTATTTATCTCTTTTTTGTTATTTAAAAAAATGATATAAGAAGAGAAAAAAATATTGATGGCCAATCACGGATTGCAATGACTACGGTTGAAATATTTTTAAAATTTTGATGATTATGTAGCTACATTAAAATTGAATGATTATTTTGTAAAGACCCTTAAATTTGGATGATCATCCGTGAAACTCCAAATGATATCACACCGAGAAAGGCTAATATGTTAGCCCTCATTTTTTTTCCGACATTGAATTCGTTAAAAAAAAATTGGATTTTTTATAAATTAAATGGTTCAACATAGATTAAAAAAAAACTGCCATATTTCTAAGATTGGACCAGGGCCTGATCTAAACTCCCAGCCCGACCCATGGCAACTTTTAATTTGGAATGAACCCTAATCCCAATTGTTGGATCTAGGGTATGCGATTTAGAAATACATACATAGGCACAATTGTGCACATGCTTTGATTGAATCTTTTCGGTGGCTTTTAGATAAAAAATATATATTATTTCTTCTTTCTTGATTCTTTTGATCTCGACGTGTTTAATGAAACCATTTATATTCATAATGGTATTAAACAAATTGTTTATTCTATATGAGTTGGTAAAACTTTAAAATAGTAGGTCAAGTGTCATTTTACGTTCTAAGTGTGATGGTCTATAACTTATACAATTAAATTCTGTAGACCTTCGTTGTGTTTTGTAATGATTTTTTTTTATCAAAAGCAGCTCCATATTTCATATCATATTTAATATGACAAAAAAAATCTTTTTTCTTGTGGGGTGGGGTGGGTTCAAGTTGAGTATATTTTTTAGATTTTAGAATTTTTCGTTCAAATCCCTGCCTCATCATATCTTCTATGTATATTTTTTCGATTGAATTTTCTGCTATGTATAATAATATTATTTGTCATTTCGCTTGAAAAAATTAGGTGGTTGAAAATATTTGGACCTAAAGAATGGAAACAATATCACAAAATAATATTACTCTGGTACAGAAAAGTTCAATAAATAATCGCAGAAAAAATATTTTAAAGATAAGCGACTCTTTTAACAATTTGATTCTAAGCAATGCTTTTAAAGTCGGATGGAAGATCGATCCGGTTAGCCAACTAGATTAATATTCAATCGATTTAATTAAGTTTAACCGAATTAAATTATATTTTTAATAAAATAATATCATTTTTATTACTTCTTAAAAAATATTAATCATCATTTTGAATTTAATCAAATATGAATAAAATATTTTTATATTTTCAATATCATTATTTATAATAATTTCAATTTTATAATTTTTTTATTTTGTGAATAATTTCCTTTTGTTATATCCCCTTAAATATATTTTATTAAGTATTTATGTATTTCATATTCTCACGCATTTTTACCAAAATCAAAATATCTTTTTTCCCATTTTTCTACCATTTTTAATATTTTAAACAAAGAAATGAATTAAACCGATTTTTCTATTCAAGCGATTTTGATCAGATCAACTCAGTTCAATTCGATTTTTGCAAAAAAATGATTTTTTTATCAAACCGAACTGACGACAATTTTATAATTATACCAATCCAATAGAGTAGTCCGGTCCTCCGATTTTAAAAATGTCGATTCTAAGTTAGCAACTTATCAAATATGATGAAACAAAACACCGTTTCCAAATTATTTCTTCACCGCTACTAAATATCAAGTAATTCGGGTATATATAGCTCACCCTTGTAATCGGGGGAAATCTATATTCAAATATCAGATAAGAATGTTAAATATGTGTAAGGTTGATCATCTCATACATACATGCATACACCATTTGACCTGTTGCAATTGACCAAACAAAGTATCATTTCCTATGTTTTCGTTTTCATAAAAAATTTATAAACTTTATGACGTGGTGGCATATCTCAGATAGGAGTCTAATTGGATACTTATCATGCCTTTTATTGTTAAATCTATTTGTTTTATGACTTTGCAAACATTAAAAACAAACACATATGCGCAATGTTGAAACTCCACTCCATCGTCATCTTATACCATAAACAAAGTACTACATCTCTAGTCAAACAATTCAAGATAACCGTATCATATACAATCAAAACAACTCATGCTACAAACCATCCCTCCACCTTCCTACGAGAACCAAACAATTCATCCATGTACCTAATCATTGATCCCCAAAACTCATCAACCAATAAAAGAGACATCCTTCTCTCTCTATCTCTCTATCTCTCTCTCTCTCTCTCTCTATCTCCCCCCCCCCCCCCCCCCCCCCCCCCCCCATATTACAAAATTTAGCACAAAGTACACCTACAATTTTCGTCCTAATCAAACTTCCAAGGTCCGTTCTTTGCAAATTCACTTTCAAAAGTAGCTCAGAGCCAACGCCAAGCAAAGAAAATATTAAAAAAATCAAACAATAAATTTTTTTTTCAATCTATAAATGTAGTCTCGACAACAATTTAAAATCTTCTTCATTAACTATTACAAGGTTAATTCCTTTTCACTAATCTAATTGGAAATCAGGAGCATAAATATTTAATTCCTTTTAATAATAAGTTAGGAGTTTGATAGTGAGCTAACCTATCACTCTTAAAAAAACAATGGCAGAAATAGATATATTGTCTTGAGCTGAGCATTTGTTACAGTTGATCTCTCTCTCTCTCTCTCTCTCTCTCTCTCTCTCTCTCTCTCTCTCTCTCTCTCTCTCTCTCTCTCTCTCTCTCTCTCTCTCTCTCTCTCTCTCTCTCTCTCTCTCTCTCTCTCTCTCTCTCTCTCTCTCTCTCTCTCTCTCTCTCTCCGCCTTAGATTTCTCTCTCCAAATCCTTATCCCCCCAATCCCTCCACCACCGCTACCTTCCTCCACCTCTGCCACAGCCGCCCACTCTTCCCATTCTCTGTCTTCTTCCACTTGATATCTCAATCTCATGATTTTTCCCTACCTAATTTTCTTTTTATTATTTTTTTTTTTTTGTCCTCCTTCCTTTGTCTTTATTTTTCCTCCACCTCAAATTATTATTTTTGGTATTTTCGTTTTTTTTTTCCAATTCTTGAACCACATGCTTTATCTCCTTTGCGCCCCTTTCTTTCCTCTTCCAGTCTTTTTTTCTCTATTCCTCCCTCCACAGGGAAGGACTTGTGCCTCCCCTCCCGCTCGGCATGGCGCTGATTCTGGACGCGCTGCTGGAGGTGCTGCGCCGCCCGTCGGCCCTGGTCGTGGCCGTGGAGCTCGCCGCCTTCGCGGCGCCGCTCTGGCTGGCTGTGCTCGCCGGCCTCGTCATCGGCTGGGCCTGGCGACCGCGGTGGGCGCCCGTGGCATGCTCGGCAGGGTCTGCGGATGCGGGTGCGACGGCGGCGGCGGACGGAGCTGTTTTGGCGCCTTCCTCTTTCGTGGCCAATGGAGGTCCGGCGAGCCCGAGCGCGCGGCCGCTGCGGTGAGGTAAGTTTCCATTTTGGAGTGCGTCGATTTGCGGAGGGAGTGAAGAAGAAAAGGCTCTTTCTTTGAGTTTTTCCAATGGCAAGTTTTCAAAATGGTGTCTTGGTCCCTGTTTTGGATGGTCTTAACGTGGTGTATTCGCTGTCGTTGATTGTTGCAGCAACTCACCGCGGAGCAAGGAACTGGCGGTGACCGAGGAGGATTTAAGGCACCTGTTCCGGCTGGTCGAGGTGACTGACGGCGGGCCGGCGTGGATGAAGATGATGGACAGGTCCATACCCAACATGACTTACCAAGCGTGGCGCAGGGATCCGGAGGTATTGATGTAGTTACGGTCTATGTTAGCCGGCACAGTTTGATCATTCTCCCTATGTCTACTACAATAGGAAGAATGCATATCGACCAGGATATCATTTTATCCGTGTTAACTAATGAATTGAATTACAATTGCTGTACGAAGTCATTATGTGCATCCGGATTGTTAACTTTGATGATGCGCATTTGTGTGCTTGTTTGAGGACTCATTTCCTATGTCTTGCTTCTGTTAGAGTGGGCCTCCCCAGTATCGCAGTAGCACTATCTATGAGGATGTGACACCGGATGTGGTCAGGGACTTCTTTGGTGATGATGACTTCAGAATCAAGAACGGGTGGGATGACATGCTCATCCAGTTCAACATTCTAGAGGAGTGTCCAACCACCGGGACAATGATAGTTCAGTGGGTTCGGAAGGTGTGAGTTTCATTTGTTTGGACGCCCGTAATTTGCGGAGAAATTGCCATCTGTTAACCATGTTGCTTATCGCACTTCTTTTGTGCAGTTTCCGTTTTTCTGCAGTGATAGAGAATATATCATTGGTCGTCGGATTTGGACATCAGGAGGCGCATACTACTGTGTAACAAAGGTATACTACAGAAAGTATTGTCGAGATGTTGGGTTATTACTCTTAAAACCTTGATCATGCTGCCAATTCTTTTTAGTTTTGCATGTCATATACTTTGAGAACTTATATTCTTACATAACTTAGATGCTTACCATATTCGTCTTCAAAACTAAGCTATGTTTTAAAATGGTAACATAACTTCATGCTTGTCATTCAAAAGCATCATTCTAATCATCAGCCCAATTGTATGCTATGCATGGAAATGCATGCTTACTTTGAACTATCATTTTTAATACATGAAAATCAAGCATAACACAGAATGCATAAGTCATTTCTGTGACAATTTTATATATGCACACTTCAGTAATTTATACCTTTCCATTCCTGGAACTGTCATGCAGTAAATCAATACACAGAAAAATATTATGTTGTAGGATGGAAAGAAAGAAATGAAAAAAGATGTATGCGTTAAAGAAGTTTGTCACTTCTTTTAGTGCGCTCTACCTGCAAGCTGAAGGTATGAGCAACGGACAACGCATGACATGTTCCACACGTGATAAGGAACATGTCGGCCAGACTGTCTAACCAACTACTTTGCAGAAAGGATGTCAAGGAATGAAAGAACAAAATAAATGAGAAGATGGTAGGCGTTAAAGAAGTTCCTGTCACTTTCACTAGTACGTTTGGTATTTGTCCTCATATATAAACAAATTAATAAGTTACGATTTGTTCCCAATATCACACTATGAAATTATGGGAAAAAGTGATTGAGTATAGATTGAGAATGGAGACTAGTATTTCTGAGAGACAAATTGGGTTCATGTCAGGAAGATCCACTACAGAGACGATTTATTTACTAAGGGGGATGATGGAGAAGTATCGAAGTAGGAGAAGAGACTTACATATGGCTTTCATTGACTTAGAGAAGGCGTATGATCGGGTACCAAGGGATGTACTTTGGAAAGCCTTGCAAAAGAAGATGGTGAATGTTTCCTACATTAAGGTAATACAAGATATGTACGATGGGGCATTGACTAGGATTAGGACATCCGGAGGTGAGACAAATGAATTTCCTATAGGAATTGGCCTACATCAAGGATCAGCTTTAAGCCCGTATCTATTTAACTTAGTTATCGATGCTATAACTGAGAGTATCACAGAGGAGGTACCTAAGTGCATGCTATTTGCGGATGATATAGTACTTTTAGCGGATTCAAGAGAAGAGATTAATACAAAATTGGAAATATGGAGAAATACGTTGGAGTCAAAGGGTTTTCGTTTAAGTAGGAATAAAACAGAATATATGCATAGCAATTTCACAAATAAACAACTTAGAGACGATTTGAAAGTTAGGCTAGGGGAGGATATAATTCCTCAAGTGACAAAGTTTAAATATTTAGGATCAATTGTAAGACAAGATGGTGAGATTGATGACGATGTTAATCATAGAATTCAAGCTGGTTGGTATAAGTGGAGGAAAGCCACTGGAGTTCTTTGTGATAGAAAAGTACCCAATAAAGTTAAAGGAAAATTCTATCGTACTGCTATAAGGCCAGCAGTGTTATATGGTAGTGAATGTTGGGCTATGAAGGGACAACATGAACGTAAAGTGGGGGTAGTCGAAATGAGGATGTTGAGATGGATGTGTGGTCATACAAGATTAGATAAGATTAGGAATGACCATATACGTGAACGAGTCGGAGTGGCTCCTATTAGTGAGAAAATGGTAGAGAATCGTTTGAGATGGTTTGGTCATGTTCAGAGAAGACCATTAGATGCGCCAGTAAGAAGAGTAGATCAAATAATCTGGAGTCCGATTAAAAGAGGGAGAGGGAGGCCAAGGCGGACACTTGGCGAACTAATAGAGCAAGATCTATTGGTGAATAATATACCTAAAGGTTTGGTTACTAATAGAGCGGAATGTCGTCGTATGATCCATGTAGCCGACCCCACCTAGTGGGATAAGACTTTGTTGTTGTTGTTGTTGTTTGTTCCCAATATGATATAGTATAGTATCGGCCTGATGTTTTAGCCACATACTTTACAAATAGGTCAGGGGCAAAGCCTGTGGCAAAGGAATTAAGTAACCTTTTTCTTGGGAAGTTTATTAGTTTGCTTCTTTGATTATCAATGGATAGTTTTTGTTTCTTGTTACTCAGCTACCTGCAAATACGGTGCAATGTGCATATTTTCTTTCAGATGAATAGACCAAGTTTCTGAATATAGTTCCTATCAAGTAGCCAACAGCCTTCTATCCTTGTGGAATCTAGGCAATGAAACAGTTTGCAACTTCTAATACCCATTTAATGTAATTTTGTAGTGTGAAGAACATAAAGTATCCAATAAGAGATCTCTCCTAAAAAAAGTATCCAATAAGAAATTATTCTAAGAAAACTTCCAAGATGTCATATAACTTTCGGTTAGTCTCTTCGCGAAAATGTAAGGAAGACGTAATGATGGTAACCATCCTTGTGTACCGTTGTCATCCTCCAGTTCTAGACATTCCTAGCCTATACAGTTGACAAGCTGCTGGCAGATGCCTTCATTTGATAGGCTCATGTACAGATATGTCTACTGCAGAGTCAGCAAATGTAAAGTCGGAACCCCTGCTAATGGTACTATAATATTTTCTAGTTCCACAAACTACAAGATGCATGTCTCTATACAATTGATCCATGACATGTGCTACCATGCCATACAATTAACAAACCATGCAGTCACTGGATGACTAGAAGTTACTCATGAATTTTGCAGTAAGCTGATGCTGATCCTTCCGTTTGAATAGTTTTTGTCTCATTTTTCTGTGTTTAATATTATCATTCTGATTCTTATTATAATACTCACTTGTTAAGACTTCTCAATTGATTATGATAATTTTGAGGGCATGCTTTTCTATGGCAGGCATGCAACAGACTGGATTGACATTTCCTGTGATAAATTACTTAATAACATCTGGGCATTACATTTATCTGAATTTTTTTATTTGTTTAACCAGGGGGTCCCATATCCTTCCGTACCTAGGCGTGACAGGCCAAGGCGTGTTGATTTGTATTACTCAAGCTGGTGCATCCGTCCAGGTGCAGAGTCATTATCTGGCTTACTTCTTGGTTATGCTCAAAAACATTTTTTTCCATAAAATGACTGATATATATTGTTGATCCTTGATGCATATTCTCTCAGCTGAATCAAAGAGAGACGGTCAGATGACCGCCTGTGAGGTACTCCTCTTCCATCACGAGGACATGGGCATCCCGTGGGAAATTGCAAAATTGGGAGTACGCCAGGGAATGTGGGGTTGTGTCAAGAAGATTGAACCTGGCCTTCGAGCTTACCAAGTTGCTAGGATGTCCAATGAGCCACTCTCAAGAAGTGCTACCATGGCGCAAATCAACACCAAGTTTGACGCTGACCAGCTTAGGTTACTGGATGCTAATACTGATTCATCGTCAGATAGTATCGCAGAAGCAGAGAAGCCAAAACAATGGGCTTGCAACATACCAAAGTTAGTCATAGTTGGAGGTGCAGTGGCAGTAGCCTGTACTCTCGACCATGGCCTGCTGACCAAGGCTGTCATTTTCGGGGTGGTGAGAAGGTTTGCCAATCTGGGAAAAAGATTATGATGTATTTTGATGGAGTCTAAGAGCAGCAATTGTAGCCTCTGGCCTAATGAGCCATCCAGAGTTCTCAGACACCACTCATATCCAGATAAATAGGGAAAATATCTTACATGCAAAAAGGAGTGAAATGTCTGTATTGATACAGAATAATAAGAGTACTATCCCTTCATCCTGTAATCCATTTCATATATTAGAGATGCCGTTTATACTTTTATGTGATTACATCAGTGTTCTTACATTGTTTTTCATCTTTGGGGTGCACTTGTATTGATCTTGAAAAGAAATCGGAATGATGATATTGATCTTATCACATTAGAAACATGGATCTTATCCCTTTCTGGGTGCTTAATGTCAGGTAAATGCAAGATAAATCTAATTGTATATTATCCTTCTTTCTTATTTGTATTCAGATGTTTACTTTTTTTCCCTTCAAAACCTAGATCTTTTTTTTTTGTATTAATTATCCCTTGTATAAGTAGTTAGGGATCTTTTGATGTGTGAACAATGTTCAAATTTGCAAGATCTTGAGTTTTTGAAACTATCTTAACTTTTTTAGATTATAAAGAAGCCCCGTATATAGGAGTGGGTAAAAGGTAATATAAAATAATTTGATTATTTTCATCATTGTTTGCTTGTAGAATGACATTGATACATCATATATGTGTCACTAAATATATATGGTACATGTGGATCACATATGGTACAACAATTATGCTAATACATAATTCAAATCTATATCAGCGTTGGGGGACACCCTTGTGCTTCCCACAAATGAATATTTATTACTAGGATGTTCATTATTTAAATATATTATTTCAATATTTGTCTTTGCTTTAATAGAGAATATATATATATATATATATATATTAATCATAGTTAATATTTTATAACATGTATGCTTAATGAAACTTGGTTATAGTTATGTACTACAATAATACAATAGTAAGTCTTAAAAAGATCACTTAAGTTATATCTTTCCTAGCAAACGAGGACAATTTTTTTTCCCGTGAGAAAAACTAGAGAAAGAGTGAACCAAGAAAAAATAAATAAGATAAAAAAATTAAATTATTAAAAATGTGATGAATCTTTTTTACATAAGTTATTATTAAAAGAGAGAAAATTTCATATTTTTTATATCGGACTATATATATTTCTCATATTTGTTCTCAAATAAGAATATATATATAGTGTAACTACCATAAAAGTTCGTAGTGAAATTATTCATCCCTTTTTCACAAACAACATAACATGAAATTTTCGCCACTAAAAACTAATACATCAACAAAGCCTTATCCCACTAGGTGGGATCGGCTACATGGATCATAAGACGTCATTCCGCTATATTCGTTGATCCATGTTCATAAGATTCGACAGGATTTTACGCTGGCTGTCGGGGCCTAACACAACCCTCCTCCTTTATCCGGGCTTGGGACCGGCTATAAAACATAGGCGGAGTTTATTTCATGTTATTAAAATTGCATTTATCCTTCATAAAACATCTTTTTTCACTCAGTTTATTTCTGGATCACCTATCTTTTCTGGGAGGCAATACTTAGGTAAATATACCTTGGACGCGGATAATTGTACAAGTATGTTGTCCATACATCTGCTTCATTTCTTTGGGCTATGCAGATACATTTTGGACCTTCCACTTTTCCCCACAGCTTGGAGTAAAAAAGTTCGCCCTCCAAGGAAAAACAGCACCATCACTAGATTCACATAATTTAAGTGCTCACCGGAGAATTATTCTTTCTCTAGCGCCTTGGAATCTTTGCTTCTCCATTGAAAGATCACGGATTGCTGCAGCTATCTCAAGTTGAGAAATTAAATGAGAAATTAGTGACAGGGGGATGGGAGAAAAATCAATAAGATGAAAAATTCAAAAGATTAAATGTGAAAAAATTTCTATATAATCCTATCATATGTTAAATATACATCAAACATAATAGTGTGTAGGTTTAGATAATTCTTCTATTATACTTTACGAATTAAAATGAGATTAAAAAATTATGTTACATGAGATAAAATGAGAAGAAGAAAAGATACATACCAACATAAGGAATGTGATAGATTGAAATAGCACGCCCTAGTTATTCAAATTTTTAGTGTCTTCACAAAAGCTAAACATTATTTATTTCTGTTACGTTCTTAGAAGATATATAACAGCAAATTATCATTAGAGAAAACAAACCCATATTGAATAGATGGATATAAAGTTACACACACTTCTTTTCATCTTTTATGTACTTTCTCAATAATATATATAATTACATGTAATAAGCATATATGCAAAGTAATTCACGAAGATTCAACCATCCAAAGATTCTATTTGGAACAATTCACAAGTTCTCACAATAGCTTTAACATATATGCAAAGGCTGACGAGATAGTAATGGCCTATGGAAAAAACACAAAAAAATGTAAATGGTGAGCTTAGGGGTGTTCAGATCCGACCCGACCGACCTAATCACATTCAACTCTCCAAAGAGGATTGACCCGAACAAATCGAAATCGGATGAGTCAAATCATGTTGGATTAAACTCGACCTATGAACAAATAAAATCGGTGAACTTTTTGATATTGATGGACTCAAGTGGTGAATAAGAGAATAAAATATTTATTAACATTCAATTTTAACGCATTAAATGCAAGATTTCATTTTCTTTCTTGTTTTTCCTTAAACTTCTCCAATTTCCATTAATGTAGTGAATATATTTTGCAAAAAATTATCAGTTAGCGATTTTATTTCTTTTGTCTTTTAATCTTCTCGTTACTTTTTTATTTGCATTTCTACCTTTGACTTCTCCACTAATATCGTAATTATGCTTTAGCAATGAATGCATTATTTCATTTGTTTTAGAAATAAGAACGAGAGAAGAATAAGCAACATAACTATTTACATGAGTTCACTAACAAAGTGACGACTGACGACTGAAGTGAAGAGACGATATGATTCTTAAATGCTAGCTAGATATTGGCAAACGTAAATTACGAAACAATATAATCTGAATTAAAGAGTGATACCTATAAATTAGGAACTACTTTAATACAATCGTATTACCATTAGTGCAGATATACTAGCTTTTTTCCTTACCATGAATATTTGCTCATGGAAACTGTTTGCATCTATCTAACTTCTCCTGGTTT
This sequence comes from Pontederia crassipes, assembly GCA_030549335.1. NCBI lineage: Eukaryota > Viridiplantae > Streptophyta > Magnoliopsida > Commelinales > Pontederiaceae > Pontederia > Pontederia crassipes. The sequence goes on along the minus strand of CM060188.1, from coordinate 6,716,864 downwards.
TTTTTATATTGGTTCATCCGTGCTTGGAGATTAGGTTGAAACTTTCAACTGTAGGTATTTCGTTTTAGTTACATTAAGTGGGTCATTGAGAATTAATATTGCAATTGCTAATCATGAAAATGAATAAGTTATATAACCTTATTTAGGATGATATTTGGGGAATATGCTGCAGATATATGGTCACAGTATGTTCTTCTGGATATGAAGTGGCTCTAGTGTGTTAGCTGTGTCCAGTTGCGTGCCTCATTATAACTCCATGGCTTCTTTTCCGTGTTCAAAACAAATGTAACATAGAGGAGATTCTGTCTTGCTTTGAATTCTTAGGTTCTTTGGCAATTACTAGTAAAGCTTCCTGTTCGGTTGTTATAGCTAGTTTTCTCAGTCACTGAATCTGAATTCCGCGAAGACCCTTTTTTTTTTTTTTAATGACAGTCTGGTAAAGAATATTGTTCATGATGACCTGATTGGAATCTATTAAGTATACATAGCCAACTGCGTTTTTCCTTGTTTTTATCTGCTGAGGTGCTGCTCCATGGAAAAGAAATATTCTGGTTAAAAAGTTTCACCCTTCTCAAGTTTTCTCACATTCTTCATCACATTTTATTTGACAGATGAGAAAGCTCATTACGCAGCAAGGGATCCTATAACAGCCATGAAGAAGTACGTTCTAGAAAACAACCTTGCAACTGAATCAGAAATAAATAAAAAAAAAAATTTGACGAGGTGGTCGAAGAGGCAGTGGAATTCGCAGTTTCATGATATGTGTTAATCTTCTAATAAGTCGTTTCTTAGCAGTTTCATTTATCATGAAAGACCAGATCCGCCCGTTCTATCATAAGTACCTCTTATTATATTTATTCCGCTGAGAAGATCCTAAGGAGCGTTAATTTCCGGACAATATAGCCCAATGTGATGGGAATAAAAATCACTATATTTATTCTCATTTCTATTTTTCTAAAATAACATAATATCTTTATTCTGATTATTTTTCATTTTTTCACTATTTTTATATTTAACTATATTGTATTATATTATAATTTTTATAATAATAAATGTAAACTATTTATAATATAATATTCTAAGTATAAAATATGAAATTTATTTTTTTTTCCAACCTAACAAAAGATCGAATAAGAATATAATTAAAATATTATATTTTTTAGAATAAAATTTATTATTCCTTAAAAATTATTCTATAACCAAATGACACAAAGGATTTTGGCATTGTCCTTGATGGAAAGCAAAGTTGTAGGTGCCGTGACAAATATGACATCTATGCGCTGAGAGAAATATCCAGAGTTTTCTTTTTCCCCTTCTGTATCTCCCCTCTTCCCATTTAGCCAATTAATTTCTGCTAAGATTCTTTCCCTAACCGATCTTTAGTCCATTTGTTCATCTCACATGATTTTTTTTTTTTTTTTTTTTTGCAAGGGTATTTGGTTCTAACTTATGCCATAGATGATAAACAACTTTCTGTCATTCTTTAAGTCCTTTTGTGACAATTCAACTGTAATTATTTTTTCTTATATAGTGAAAAAATAAGAAATGCCAGTGCAATGTCCGAGTCTGCTGTGTTGCTGATATCTTTTCTTTCCTCATTAACTCCCTCTCTCCACCATCAATAGCATGTATAATGTTCTTAACCTTCGGGAATCTTCGAATGGTGGCCTACTTCTGTTGGTGTCAACACCACTACTTTTTTTTTCCTTTCTTTTTTTTGCATTTTGAATTAGAAGTAGGATAACTTTACCTTCGCTTTTTCGTAAGAATGAGATATGCCTAATTGACGAATATTTGCCTTTCCTTTAGTTCTCTATAAAGCAGAAAGAGATGTAACGTTGATCTCACCGAGAAGACCAAAAACAAAATAAAAAAAAATTAAAGGAAAAGGAAGAAAGACGTGCATAATTGAAAGCAAGACGCGTACAACGATTATTCCCCTGTTTCGTCTAACATAAAGAATTCAGGAAGAATGGGGTTGAATACGAATTCGAATTCGAATTTGTAATTTTTTTTTTTTTTTGTTTTCTGTTTCATATAGCAGATTCTTGTTTCTCTGACCAAAATTTCGATGGACGATATATCACACTTTTCGCTACAGTCAACTTGCACTTGCAGTGAAGTAAAAAATTTGAAATATTAGAACCACGAAGTAAAATTTGAATTTTTATTTGATCACTTCAAAACACTTTGATGATTCCGATAAGAAAAAAGAAGAAGAAGAAAATGATGAAATATTTCGATTCAAAGAATAAGAAAAAAAAAACCCATAAGCCGCTACACAATTCCTCTTCGTCCAAAAACTTAACTTTACTCGAGCCATATATCATATATCATCTCATGATAAATTAATTTCATATAACACATATCATCACATGATACGTATACGAAGGATCTACCTGTTCATGATCGCGAACTCGATCGGCAACATATCAATCAGATCATCTCATCATATATGATCCTACTTCACAAAGCAAATGAAAGGAAAGCTGTGTAGCACTAAATTTACCCTCGTCGTTTCAGGCAGAAGCAATCATATATTTTTATTCTACGTCTGTTGCTCTGTTTATATAATCTAAGGCCCCCACATGTCCTGGAAGGTGGAGCGGAAGTAGGCCAAGACCAGCAGCAGGAGCACCACCGCGGCCACGCCCCACGGCGAGCTCCCTCCTCCGTGCTGCTGCAGCTGCGGGTTGGCGTAGTAGTGCGTCGCCCTGCGGCGGCCGTCGTACGGCGCCGGCAGGAGGCCGAAGAGGACGTCGTCGAGGCGCTCGATGGAGGAGACCCACTTGATGAGGAGCACGAGGAGGACGGGGAGCAGGAGCAGCGCCCAGCTCATCTGCTCCTCGGCCTCCTCCATGAACTCCTCGTAGCTGAGGAACCACGACGCCCCCAGGAAGAGGAACACCACCAGCAGCGTCAGCAGCACCGGGTACGGCAGCGGGGTGAGGGTGAAGGCCTCGACCACCGTGGAGTCCCTCGATCTGTAGTAGGCCATGACACTGATCAGAGTAGCTGCTGGTGGACGACTGATCTCAGACGCGTGAGAGAGAGAGAGAGAGAGAGAAGGTGAGATGAAAAGTGTGGTGCCAGGTTTTGATTCGCCTTGAGCAGAAGCTGCTACAGACTTCCAGGTTCCAAGTTCCAAGTTCTGGAGGAGGAGGAGATCTCGAAAAGGTGTCCCGCGGGGGGGACGTGTGTGTAGAGAAGATTGGTGCGATCATGGTACTGAGTTTTTAAAATAGGTGACCTGGGAATTTGAAATACAATTTGAGATATTATATAATAAAAAATAAAATAAGAATGAGCCTTTATGAAAATTTCGTTCATATTATTCCTTTTTAGAATTATTTGATAAATTCATTAGCTTCTACTAAATTCAGCTAGGTTTCGTACGAACTTTTCGGATGAGGTGCAAGTTAAAGTAAAAATTACAAATTGGAAACGCTGAGTAGAATTGCGCGAGTTAGACGATCGGCATCGCTTTTTAAATATCAACGATAAATTATAAAAAAAAATAAAAATTTTAAAAAATGAGCTTGATGTTAGAAAAAAAGGAAGAATCATTATTTAAATCCAATTTACTCGCTCCAAATTTTATAATTAATATTTGATTATATTAATACCTTGCCAGACCTAGTAGAATCAGGATCAAGTTCTGATCTAATTCCACCGTAATATTTAATAATTAAAAATGAGACGTCGACAATTTCTAATTTCTAAACATCAAATATTCTCGATGATTGACCACTGTTGTAATATTATTCATCATAACAAAAAAAAACCTATTGACGATGAATAATTCAGAAAATTCAACATTAAGAAACTTTGGGAAATAAAACCTTCAGGCGTGATTTGATAAAACTCTCGATACTTGATAACTTCTTCTTCTTCTTCTTCTTTTAAGAATCCTGATGGTTGTTTTAAACGCTAATTCAGCACTTTGGGTGGGCACATGGAGACAAGCCTAGGGCTTGCGCATCACAAAAGCCAACCCCAAAACTTGCACAGGGGATGCAGAGGAGATACGTGGATTTGCTTCCACTTGGGCAAATGCAATGATTCGGGTGCATTCGGCGAGCTTTATCGTGTGGGATGGATGGTCATTATGCCAAGTCAAGGCAGAGCATGATTGATTCCAGGGACATCCAAAAAATACTCAGAAAAAAAGAAGTGTTTGACATCTATATGTTGGAAACTTGTCTTCACAACACATCAATCTACCTACGTATAGTAATAATGTGTGCGAGTGTGTTAATAGCCAATTGGTTAGTTCCTTCCAGCGAAAGCTGCGACCAATGGACCTCTTCCATGTGTAGTGAGAATTCTAATTGGAAGAAAATTAGGGGGGAGGGAGGGAGGGAGGACCAGTTTAAAGTTTTTATGCCGGGTAGGTATAAGCCTTTGTCACACATGAGGATGACACACGGAAAGGATTTTATGATCTACCAGTCATCAAACCACTGTGCTCAATGTCATAAAACCCATAGATGATTTTTTTTTTCATTGAAACTTGAAAGATTAGAAAGAAAAAAAAAGGAACAGAATTTAGGATTTTGGAAATATCATGAAAGTATTTGATTTTTTTAACGATGAAGGGACAAGTAATATTAAAACAAAGCAGCCTATCTCGCATTACCATGTGATTGCATTAATTTTTTTTCCTGAAGATAATAGTGCGTCAATTCAAGCAAAGTGGCACGAAAGGCCCGCACAAGAGGCCGTTACAAAAGAGCAACATAGTGTTCCTCAATCTCATCTGCCAAAATGCAACAAAGTAAATATTACAAATTTAACTGCAATATCAAAGTGCAGTTTCAGTACAGCATCGATTACAATTGGGCATAAAAATCATCCTCACTGCACGAGGCGGCGATCAATGTTTAGATGAGCAAAATATTTTAAAGCAGCAGATGAAAGGATTATGATGATATTGCGCATGATTCAACTAATAATTATAGACCCAGTTTTGCCATTAACCAGTTCTGAGGATGATGTGGACACCACTGTCTGTGTCAACAATGTCGCTGATCTCTCCCACCTTGAGTGCATAGGTAGCTTCCTCAAAAGGCCTCTGCATCTGTCCACGACCAAAAAAGCCTGCACAAATTCAAGAACAAGCACCCCGTTCATCAGTGATGGCTTGTTTTAAAGCAATGAGTTGTTACCCAGCACTACTACTAATGAAACATGAGAGACAAGCACATAATTGTAGACACACAGGCACGAGGCACTCCCCAGTACAATGGCTATGTGAGTAAACACATGTATATGCATTCATCCAGTTGTGGAACTGCAAAGCTTTGTATGGATGTTATGTCCATTTCTTGAACGAGAGATGTATTTCCATTTCTTGAACTCGTCCTCTCATTGAACAAAAGAGCAACCTAATGTGGCTTTCTATAATGCAAGAAACATGAATATGCTGTCATCTTTCATGTTTCATTGAAAGCAATAGTACCTGTAAGTGTCTGCCAATAAACTCGAGATGTCTTATAAGAAAAAATTAACACATAACAATCCATGTTTGACAATGCAGTTACACATATTCAGCACTGCAGTGAAGATAAGTGAAAAGTAGTGTGGCTATATTGACTATGCCAAAGTTTCAAACATCAGAATGTCAATCACATTAATCACTCTACTTGCATTCCCATAACAGTGTTTGAACAAAATTCACCACCCAAGTTGAGCTAATTCGGTCCAATATTTGATCAATATATTAGTACCAAAAGCTTTGGTGCAAGACATCAAGACATACTATTCTTTGTGTCAAGACAATCATGTAACCATTTTTTTTTCTTTTTTTTAGGAGAAATCCTGTTGGGAAATACCAAGACATGTTGGTTGCGTGACCATATTGGGAAATACCCTTTAAGTTGGATGACCGTTGCTATCTCATACATATTTCAGATCACCTTTGCAATAAAAAAGTAAAGCTGTCCTTTTGCCTGGGACATGTGGAATCAGATTGGTGGCCAATTTCTTAACAAATACATTGTGTTGGATTAGAATGGCAGATCTAGAGGATGTTTAATTGGTTGGAACCGTGATCAATTTGACTTTTGAGTCGTCCTCCATGGGGTGCCTCTCTATTTCTGTGCCACTGAAGTCTCCAAAAGATTATCACTGGATGCTGGTTACCCATGCATATGGACTGGTGATAAATACTGAATGCAAGGCTTTTTGGGCTGATTTAGATGGCATTGATGAGCAGTGGAATGAGCTCCCCTGGCTCATCGGAGGTGCTTTTAATGTAACAATGTTTGTGCTGCTATGGGAACGATGTTTGCTGGAATTTGTCATTTTATGTACGTTTCCTCTGTTTCAGAACTGTGATCAGTTTGAATCCTTCAGGATATGGACAGGGTCTCTAATTGTTAAGATTATAAATATAAAGATGTCGCTCTTCCTAATCTTTTTCTTTTAAAAGGTGCAAGGAGAATCTTGTATTGTACCCTTCACAAAATCCCCCCCCCCCCCCCCCCCCCGCCACCAAAAAAAAAACTTGCATTTAACTGGGTAGAAGTTGCAGATATGAATAATGATCTAAAGTGACTGTCGTAATTATTATCCAAATTTGTCGATGCCATTTTTTTAAAGAAAAAAGTAGAAAGCATCCGTTTCTTCCCTGGTGGGTACTAAATCAACTGGAGACACTCATCTCCATTGGCTGCATATTCTGTGTAGTTTGACTCTTTTTTTTTTCTGTTCAATACTCTAAAAGTACAACAACAACAAGAAAGACCAATTGATTAAGAAAGACCAATTGATACATTAAGAAAGACCAATTGAACTATGTTGTTGTTGTTGTTGTACTCTAAAAGTAAAAGATACATTAAGAAAGACCAATTGATTATATATGCTGTAATGTTACTTGTGCAGGGCACGATGGTTCTAACTGTTTCAATTATTTGGATGGTTTAGTTCTTTAAGATAACTCCGCCTATATTTTATAGCCGGTCCCAAGCCCGGATAAAGGAGGAGGGTTGTGTTAGGCCCCGACAGCCAGCATAAAATCCTGTCGAATCTTATGAACATGGATCAACGAAGCGGAATGGCATCGTATGATCCATGTAGCCGACCCCACCTAGTGGGATAAGGCTTTGTTGTTGTTGTTGTTAGGAGAAATCCTGTAACCCTTCATTAAGCAAGTTCTATAACTGGATTAAAGTGAAAATTTATGTAGAGAAAAATGAAAGGGAAACTTGAAAGTATGTGTATAGCTTATTCACAGAGTCTCATGCTTCTAGAATCTGATTTTTTTAAGAAAAAACTCAGATAATGAAAGTGCAGTGTTGTCTGATCAACTCAATGTAAAACCTAAGAACTAATTTTTTTCTGGGTCAATATACTGCATTGAAGAAATAGACATGTAGCATCCGAACTTCAACATCTGGCTCACAATCAATAAACTATAACTTCAACAAAAAAAATAAGTATGTCGTAATTCTGATTTTGTCCACCCCTGTGCATTACAAGCTAGAAAGCACACAATTTCAAAGCCATGTGAGAGATTTTTCAGATATTAAATATAGCTGTGCCCTAGTGACTTATATGTTAAACAAGAGTTTCATATTTCAGCATAACGTAGTGAAAAATCTATAGACGAGAATACGACAAGCATCCACCTGAGTCATAACAGAATAGAGGCACTTTTTATCGTTTTATGCAGATCATATGTTAACTCGCAGGTAAACAGAGAGGACAAAGTACTTAATACATGAAACTCAAGTGCCTTAAGCACTATGTTTGTAAATTGGAAATCATTTGCACTAGGTGGAAAAAACATAATAGCCCAAGTCTCTCAGAATTCCACACACAGGGACAGACCTATGTACTGTTGTCTTGTGGTGCGTGTGTGCCCCCCACCCAATTAAGCTAAAATTATCATGTTAGCTAAGATCTAACATTTTTTCAGTTTACCACATGATATGCATATATTATTACCACATGATATGCGTATATTAACAAGGTTAATTAGGAGTTTGTCACTTCTAAATTATGCTGAAAATCAATTCAATTAAATAAATGTTAAATTTATTATAATTATTTATTATTTCCTAATTATATATTTAACTTTTATGATAACCCCCAACTTTTTTTCTGGTCCTTCCCTGCCCATGCCCATACACCCTTAGAAAAGGGGGAGAAGGTCTATTTTCAGGCTTTTCAGCTATTCCTGTCTTATGATTTTAATACATAAAGGAGAGAAGACTGAAAGGGAGGGAAATTCCAGGTTTTACAACAATTTTATCTATATATTTTTATGCATCCTCACACTCAAGCATCCGACTGCATACCCACTCTTAGTCCGACCTGTTAAGAATATAACTGATGTCTTTTTTTCTAATGACTTAAGCTTTTAGGAAAATTGATATGCACATCAAATTCAACATGGTATGAGGTCAAGAGTTCAAACTTCATTAACCTCTTATTAAAAAAATTTATTTTCCTCCCTTCGTTGTTTGGGCTAGACCAAAGTTGTCATCAGTCCACACGTGAGGGGGAATATAAAATCAATGAAGCCGTTCTTCCTAATGGCTTAAGCTTTTAGAAAAGCGACATTTTATATTCTAACGCGACCATTTCATTGGCAATCCTAAATCAGCTACTAATACGTTGGCCACTATGATCTTATTTTTCCTTCAATAGATATCTCGTAAAACAACTCATTGTCAGAAGTCTACTATATTTGTGCATTCCACGCATTTTTTTTCTTTTAATCGGATTTCATCACTGATAAAAGATCATTCATACAATAATTTAATTTCGACATTCATTGAGCAAAAAATTGGGGATTATGTTAACAAACAATTAGTATGCTGCACCAAAATACCTACAGGGGGAGGGAATAATTTCGAACGTGATAAAGTCCTAAGCCAACAAGAAGACGAAAAAGAAATAGCTAATAATGTAAAATAGTAGAACCCAGCAAGTCATTAGCAACAGAAAAAGAAGAAGGTAAATGCAAACCCTAATGCAGGGGAAGAGGGAGTGGAGGAGGAGGAGCGGTGACGCACCGAGATCGCCCCCCCGCTTGGCAGAGGAGCAGTCGGACTGGCGAGCGGCGATGTCGTGGAAGCGGGCTCGGCCGGTGAGGATGTCCTGGCGGAGGTCCCGGAGCTGGGCGGCGGCGGCGTCGCGGGTGGTCGCGGAGATGATGCGGCCGTCGGGGTCCTTCCAGGACGCCTTTCGGCGCGAGCCCTCGTGCTTGATCAGGATGTGCGACGCCCTCACCTGCTCCATTTGCTGCTGCCGACTGCTGCTCGCTGCTGCTACTGGATCGAAGAGAGTGAGGAAGGAAGGGAATGATGGAAGAACACTTCGAGAGAGGGGAGACGAATTATATATGAGGGCCAGGCCACACGTACTGTGTTAGATGCACATAAAATATAATTTGGATTCACGTGACCGTAAAAAGTAGTGCTCTACATTTATTTTTCGGTCCAAAATTTTGTTATGGTTTTCTTCATTTTTTTAAGGTAAATTGTATTAAAAGAAGTGTGAATTTGTGTTCTAATCTCATGTTTAGACTGAATTTTTATTTTTACATTAAAATTATGAACTTTTAAAATAGTTATAAATGCAATCTATTGTTATACTTTTATTAAAAATATGTAATATTAATTTAGTATAAATAAATGGTTGACATGCCATAAACTTTTAGGGCCGTCTGGATTCAAGAACAATTTTTTAATATCATTTTGGTCCTATTTTTTTGTCATAAAAAACATGTGTTCTGAGTCCCAAAGAATTTATAAATCTTATTTTTTATCATCATTATAGGTGGGGCTCATAAGGTGAAAAAAATAATGTTTGGATGAAGTTAGAGAAAGCCTTTGTTCCCATAGTCTTAAGAAGTGTTTGGTAAGAGAACAACTAAATTTCTAGGATTAAAACTAATTATAGTTTAGAATAGAATTAAGTTAACTTTTTTTTTCAAAATCACCAAGTTTTTAATCATTACATTAGAATATCTATTTTTCATCATAGCAAGAATAATATCATTTCATTGTTTATTTACTTTTTCAATAATATTTTATATGTTATTCTCTTTAATCCAAACACAAATATGGCTACAAGAATAATTTATACATTAAAATAAATAAGAATACGTATACTACTATATTATTCTTAAATTACCAAACACCACCTTCGAATTTAAAAAAAATTAAAAATAAAGATATATTATTTTATTTTATACAATTTCGACATTATAAGAAATCAATCAAGTTTAACCTATTTAAATTTTAAATAATATTATATTTATTTTCAATGAAATAAAAATTTTTAGTTGTGATTTAATAGTCAATTATGCACATTAAAATTGTTAAATTAATAATTAACGCTATTATTTCATCTAGTTAAAGATGCACTAGAATTAATTTAAATTTTTGAAATTTTCGGGCAAGAGTAAAAATTTCGATTAAATTTGATATCAAAATAAAAAATTCAGTTTTTATATAATTTATCCTTTTTCTGTAAGGACCGAAATTACAAATCAAGTTTGGTAATACGATTGTTGAAAAATTGGAAATTATGTTTTTTTAAAAAACACTATTTAATTACAAATTTATCAATTTTCGTATGAGTAAGACTGTGAGTATAAGAAAAAGGAAGAGATTGGGCATTTAATTAAATAAAACGAGCAAGTTCGCCTATTTGAGTCCAACTTTGAGTTGTCATGTTCCAATTGGGTTCGGACCAGGGAACCAATTACGAGCCCCTTTTTGGTCGACCAAATTTGGAGACTTCCATCTCTCTCTCTCTCTCTCTCTCCAAAGAAGGATCAAAACCCTCTCAACATGGCCGACGGCAGCGAAGCGAAGCCCAAGAAGAAGCCGGCGCCGGCGCCGGCGGCGAAGAAGGAGGAAGCCTTCTCCGACTACGACTCCGAAGACCTCCCTATCGCTTCCATCCCGAAGGCCAAGCCCAAGAAGGAAGGTTTTAAAGAAGACGACGATGAGGACGATGTGCCCATCGCGCTCTCAAGGATCGGCAAGAAGCAGCAGCTGCAGCAGAAGAAGCAGCCAGGCAGCGTTTCCAAGGCCTTCAAGAAGGAAAGAAGTGACGAAAAGGTGCGACATTGTTCCTCCTTCCTGCTGTCTGACTGACGCAAAGATGGGCGAGAAAGATTCGGTCTTTCTTCTGCTTTTGCATGCGCGTTGGAATCTTGCTGCTGCATTGGTGCCTTCCTCTTGTTTTCTTGATAGGGCTGCGCCGTTGAATGATGTGATGATTAACTCTTTTGCAGATGGTCAAGCAGGAGGTGTTGAAGAGTAACGGGAAGTCCTCCCAGGTAACGAAGAAGGATACTGAGCTTTGGGAGGATGATGAAGAGGAAGGCGATTACAAGGTTCGAACTTTCCTTCTACTTCTGATGTCCGATTAATGCACATTGGGGCTTTCCTGCTGTTCCAGTCTTCTACTTTTTGGATTGTGATCTGACTGCTCATTTTGAAGAGCAAGGAGAAAATCAACAAGAAGAAGCTTATAGTAAAGAAGGATGAGGAAAAGAAGGCTGTGGTGAAGAAGAGTTACGGTGCTTCTACCACAAATGGAAAGGAAAAGAAGGAGAAGAAGGTCTATGATTTGCCAGGGCAGAGACATGATCCTCCGGAGGAAGTATGGTGATATTGTATTTTTCTCTTGTTGAGTTTGATATTTTGATTGAATCTTAAAGATGTTGCCTTTCTTGAAATTCAGAGAGATCCACTGAGGATATTTTATGAGACTCTCTACAATCAGATTCCCAAAAGCGAGATGGCTGCAATCTGGTAAACCTTTTCTTCTTTGGACCATGCCTCGATTGCATAGTCTTTGAAGTTATTGCAACTTTTGATTGGTCATGATTCGGTTGTATAAATTAAGAATTTTTTTGTACTGTGATCAACTTCGAGAACATTCTCCCTATGCCCTCTATAATTTTGCTGGGTGTGCTCGTTTGCATAACCAAACTGCCTACAGTTGAACAAGTATCTCAGTTTATCAATATGTAAAACATGAAAAACTTCTTTGGCAACGGTCAAAATGGTTTGAGACTATTTTTAGGTGATCTCAAAAAAAATTTACAAACAGAAAATAAGTTTCGAGAAAATAAGTATCTTTGTCTATGCGCTCTGTGTTTAGGTATGGGTACTGTGAATTTTTTAGATACTTTAGCCTAATGCTCATAAAAACATACTGAGCATCATATCCAACCATATTAAAAGAACAATAAATTAATTAAACATTGATAACGACAGATAGAAACAAAACCTAGGTACTTGTATTCTTAAAAAGACATATTTTGAAGACTCGATAACAAAGAATACTGAAGATGGTATAAATTGAAGAATAGAAGAACTAGAATGATAAGTTGATCTATCATTATTGGAGAAAGTGGAAAATGAGACTTGCAGTTGAAAGCTGATGATGTTTGCTTTAAGTTAGGATTTTCTATGGTCCGATAATGTGAACAATTCTGCCGGAAAACATGATAAACTGCCACATATAAGATGGGATCATTAAACATGCATCTCCTTTAAAAAAAAATGGAAAGGACATGAATATGCACTGGCAGCACTTTGGTTCTCTGTCTCTTATGTAGGTAGCATCCCTAAAGGTGGTGTCTCAGCAATCACCAAACATCCTTCCAACATGCAGTTGGGGGAGGGAGTAGCATCGCAGTGTCGTCCGTCCAAAATGTACTGGAGCAAAACATCAGAATGATGTGATATTGTGATGCATTCCCAAATCTTATGTGTTGACATTGCATCCTGTTAGGCACCTACTTTGACTTTGCTTAAATTGGGGAACCACAAAAAGTTGGAGAGTTGAAAATGGCTAGTACTGATTTATGAAGTCAAATGTATTTCTGGTTTATTAGGTTGTTTTACCCTCAAGTCCTGGGTTAACTGATCACTTGGTGAGCTGCTTTGTTCAATAAACAATTTCTTTATGGTTTCTCCATTTCTAATACCCTTCTGGTTCTAAGGTGTTTCAGATTGGATACTTTGTCAATTCCCAGTTTAAGTTGCTAAATCTAGTAATCAGATCGTTGACTTTTAGCATGTGTACCAGCCCTACGTTAAATTCAACCAACAAATTACACTCTTGAGCATTTTTTTTTTTTCAGTGGGGGTGGTGGTGGTGGTAGGGGGGTTGGGGGGGTGGGTGGTGTTGGCTCCTCTGGGGTTCAGGTCTCTGGCACCTGACTAATTTAGGGTATTGATCAGTTCAAGTTATCTTTGCATCAAAGAAATAACTTTAAGAATCTCTCTATCCTCTCACTCAAAAGTCATTGCCATGTTTTTTCGTGGAAAATAATTATATTGAAGGTAAGCATTGCAGAAATGTCTGACCATTCTAGAGTCCAGGAACAATTGAGCAGATTTTTAGATCATTTGATTGATTCTTCATGGTATTCTCTAAGAATTTATTGAGTTCAGATGCCTCTTGGAAGTCTTCCCTGACTCGTGAACCTTATTTTTTCCCTTTCTACAATGCATATTTAATAAGTTACTAAATTTCATTGATGTTATACGGCTGCATGTTTTTCTCCCCTTTGTCGGTTTCAGTGTTGTAAGTGTTCTTTGTCTGTTTAGCTTTCTTCATATACCTTTTTGTATTCTATATTAGGATGATGGAATGGGGGCTGCTTCCACGAGAGGAAGCTAAGAAGATATATGACAAGAAGCTAAAGAAGGCCCCGCAGCAGAAGCTTGGTTCACCAATGAAGGCAGCATCTGCTAACAAAACATCAGCCATCCAGGTTAAAAATGGGACGACAGCGGTGTTGAAAGCTGTGACTAAACCCTTGAAGAAGCGAAAGGTTGGTGATTCGGATGACGAAGATGACGACGACTTCATGACCCCAAAAAAGGGAGCTAAGAAGCAGAAGATTTCCCATTAACCAGATTATGGTTTCACAATTTATAAGTAAAGGAATCATTGCTTTTTCAACCCTGGACGTGGGAATTCCTTGAGATATACAGCAAATTATGTTATGCGTTATTATCATCGAATTGCTTAGGAGCTATTGGAAGATGGTTTGAAATGCATGTCCTACTTGATGGTATCTATCATGCTTTTGCATCTTATTTATGGCATGCTGTAAACATTTCACGTCAGCTGGTAGCATGTGGACTTGTGTTCTTAACTTTAAGTGCATTTCTGATTAACTTTAGAGGTGAGGTTTTAAGGATCATAATCCCCAAATGCTTATGATATTAAAATATAAGCATAGAAGAATCCTCATCTTTGAGTGCAAATTGATGAACTCATTAGATGAAATGTCAACAAATGCAGATAGAGTGATTTTCCATATCTTTAATTTTTTTATTGTTATAAAGGGAGGTAAAAAAATTGTAACTCTTGATCTTTACGTGAGACTTCCACCAATTCATTAAAGAATTAATCATCTTTAACTTATAACTTATAATTTGATACAGAATTAAACATAGAAAATTATTCTTTTATCATTTTTTTCCCTGGCAAATACTTCCTCTGGATTGTGGTTAAGCCAAACGAGTGACAAATTACTTTCCTCGCTTTTCCAAAAGTGATATTATAGATGATTCAATTGTATTTTCACTGTGGATATAAGAAAAGTAGAAAAAAGGACTGAAAGAATTAAGTTTATTGACCTCCAATATCAATATAAACCTCAACTACAGCGTGTTTTTAGATAGAAATGAACATTTAAAAAAGACGATGATAAATTTTAGTAACTAACGATTGAGATGTAATCGAAATTTCCAACTAAGACATTACTTAATCTTTTGTATTATATCTTAATCATTAAGATTAGAATCAATAATATTTTACGCATGCCCCTAAATATTTTACATACGTGGAGTGCATTTTTTCCCCACTGTAACGTTGATTACTATTTCAATAACATAAAAAAATATTTTTCCACTACCGAAAAAAAAAATTTTTTCTTGTCTCAACAACAACAACAAAGTCTTATCCCAGATCGGCCTTTTTCTTGTCTCACTACTTTAATTTATTTCTTAAAAAAATATGCATTCTGACAAGGCAAATGAGTAAGTTAAAGGTTATTACAAATCACGATCTTACTTGGAGCATGATCCTTGTAACGCTCACAATATTGTTGGAAAACTTGTGATCTTTTCTGCACTTCTTCGGATAAATTAAATGTCAAAAGTCAATCTCGATTTGGAATCCATCGAATCTAAACAAAAGTTGGATGAAATGATTTGGACGAGAAATTCGCTTTTTCTTCAATTATTTATTTCTGTTGCAAGAAGAAGCTGTAATAAGTCTTCAAGGCACAGATGCAAGAAAAAACATACTTCGCTGGATATTTTAGTTTTAAATATATATTGAACGCCTGTTCTTCGCATCGCATTGGATATTTATAACAAAATCACTTTATTCGTAATGTTTTATTCGTGCTTCATGTTAATAAGGCACCAAATTTTCTTTTTATAACGACATGTATTTACTTCATGTTTCTGTTGCAAGAAGAAGCATAATGTAAACGAAAGTGGCAGACGAAAAAAAAAATAACAGCACAAGTGTCGGATCCAACCATCAGTTTTACATCTAA
Organism: Pontederia crassipes; assembly: GCA_030549335.1. Lineage (NCBI taxonomy): Eukaryota > Viridiplantae > Streptophyta > Magnoliopsida > Commelinales > Pontederiaceae > Pontederia > Pontederia crassipes. The sequence goes on along the minus strand of CM060188.1, from coordinate 6,701,305 downwards.
AACAGTTAATTAGGTCTTTCTGTTTATAGTCTGAAAATTCCAATCAGACAAACATGTCTCGCAAGGAATCCATAAAAAGTTATAATGTTTTGAGGTATTAATCGGCATGCAGTTCTTCAAGAAAGTCAACAGCATGCTTCACTCCAGCAATAATCATTTTCTTTACCTGTTTACGAGAAGCCAAAAAAAAAGTTAGGAGGTTTACATAGTTCCTTTACTGAATAATTTTTGGCTTGTTTGTTCATTTATCATAAAGGAAAAAGGAAAGCAAAACAAAACCATCCATTAAACAGACAGAATCATAACATGAACGAGCAAACAAAACAAAGTGAACACATCCACGTACCTGCAATTTATCTTCAGCTGCTCTGTGGTTCGGGGGAAGAACACGATATTCTTCGGTTAAACGAATGCACTCCTTGGCACTTTCCGGTGAAACAAAGTCCAGAGCTACTTTTATGCATGACTGCAGAGAAATGAAGAATATAATGCGTCAAAAGCGGAACAAAACAGAATGTTCCATTAGATACTAATTTGCAATGTGAACTCTATTCAACACCCATTTGATGCTCCCATAACATATTTCCATGTGTATCAAAATTGTTGAGCAACCCGCAATACTTTTATTCTCTGTGCAATACTAAATAATAATTAAAAAAAAAGCTGTCTTGTGCAACTAAAACCATAGTAAAAATGCTATCTGAGCAAGCAGCTATGAGGTGGCATCTTATACTTCTGAACATTAAAGGATGTCTAGTATTAAAAACGTTTCATTTTTTTTTCTTATTCTAGCAAACACAATTTAGCCTCAGTAGAGGACCTTGCAGATTGTTGATGGCTGTAAATATTTATGATTCAGATAAAAATACATCTTTCTAATTTGCATGCAAGAACGTATTCTGGTGCAACAATAATAAAAATACAATATCCATTGCCAAAATAATAATAAGCACCTTCAAATTTCTGACTTGATGTGGACAGCCAGCAGGAATGAAGACAGCATCACCAACTTTTTGGACAAACGTCCATGGTTCAATTCCTGCACCATGTCACACAAAAGAAGCATAAATTTAACAGAAGACGCTGAAGCTCTGATTCAGATCGCAGCTAATCAAATTGTTAACTAACCATATTCTTCTTTGAGCTTCCTTTTATGCTCTGAATTCAAGTAAAAGATTTGATCATGAATTGGATGAATGACCTGTTGCATTGACAGAAAATGAATAAAACACTAATAAACTTCAAATCTCTTGAATAAAACTAATTTAGAGAGGTAAAAGAATAGATGGGTTCTTTTTATTATTCTGATTTCTATATTAATACAGTATAGTGAACTAAAAAAATTTCAACTTTGAGATGGAGAATTAACAAACAACAATCAGTCATCCGTCTGAAACTGGATGATATTTTTCTAATCCAAGAACCAACCATAATACTGTCCAGCAAAACGGAATGAGGTGGATAATGTTACAATATGTCATAAAGATTACAGTACCTGAATATTTTTACAAAATTCGATAAATTCTAATCAGTATAAATGGTAGCAACCATCAGTATGTTTCATGATATTGATGCAGCAAACCAAATGAAAATCATGATTATATTCAACAGGCAAAACCTTAGTGACTGGAGAGCAATAAATGTGTCTGAATTCTCCATAGTGCTTCATAAGATAATCTTGCAACTTAAGAGTATCTTCCCTCCTAAATATGTCCCACAAGGCACCTCCCTCCGCATCTTGTGGATCCTCCGAACTCAAAAGTGAAGAAGGTGCTATAAGCTCCTCCTCCTCTTGGTTGGTAGCTGGCGTTGCTTCATTTTCAGAAGTCTTGTCAAGATTTCCACAGGTTTGGTCCTGAGAATATGCCTTAGAAGTGCATTTCTTGCTTTTTCGAGGGGCATGAGAAGATCCCCTTTCCTTCTTGCCATTCTGAACATTCTTAACACCAACATCAATTTGGGCTTTATTTTCTGCGCAGGGCTCCTTGTTAATTCCAGATACATCATCTGATGCCTCTTCCTTAGACATATCTTCCACCACCCCCTTCACATCCTCTTTCTCCAACACCTCCATACCGTAAAGTTCAATCTGATCTTGAATGGCATGCTGTAATTTCAATTCTTCTATGACTGCCAGCTGCTTATTACTAAGTTTAACTTCTGTTGTGTGTGTCAGAACATTTATCTGAAAAAAAACATCGAGGAAATTTGATGAATTTAATCAAGACGAAATATAAATGTTGCCGCGGTTGTTGAAAAATGAATGCTGAATAGTAGAAATGCCAAATGGAAAAGACAAATAATTGATTTTGTTTCAATTCACCACGAGAAAAAAATAAAGCAGAAGGTGCAAGAAAGAACCAATTGTGGAGAGAAGTTCATTAACTAACTGAATGTACAAAAAGAATGATAGAAAAACTCAATAGAAACTATGCATCACTATATGGTTCTAATAATCTATCTCAATCATGTATCCAATTATGATACAGGACTGAAAAAATATATCCAAGCACGGAATGAAAAAATAAAAAGAACAATGCCTTGAACCAAATATAAGTCATGCCTGAACAAACCTAAAATAAATGAGATTAAACTAGACAAAGAAAAACGTACATAGTATTGCAAAACTATATCTTATTTTTGCTTATTGAAACAGGAAGCCAGTATAAAGTCAAGTTCAGTTTTGTAACATAGGTATTCCATTCAAGTTTCCTTTTTGATGAATCCATACAAGTATATAATAGAAAGAGGAAAAGGTGGACGAGTTGAAATTATCAAGCAGTATACATACAGCATCAGACATGTCAACATGAAGATCTGTCACAGAATCCCCACGTCCCAATTCTTGGTGAAACCCATAAGCAATGTATGTTTTTGGTCCCAAGTCTGGCTTTAAGGTGTCAGTCAATTTGACAGCAAGATTGAGAAAACCACTTCTAGGATGCGTGTATTCTTTGAAAGGAAGCGAACTGATAAATTCCAACCCATGGCGCGGCAATCTTTCCTCAAATGAATTAGATGGAGGCCAGTCTTTCAACTTTAATAAAAGAGGCCACTCTTTATAATCATACAAACCTTTCGAGTAGCCATTAAAGAAATTGTGAATATTAATATCACCCTGCACAAAGAATCAGTGATAAACAATGAGCTGTGAAGAAGCACATCATGCATAGTGCAACTATCACATTTTTTTTTCTTTTTTTTTCTCAAGTCAAAAGTTTTAATTGAACTTACCACAGCCTTAGTCAAGCATTCTACTGCCATCACATTCAAGAGTGAGCTGTTATTGTTTGAAATCTGACGAACTGCACGCCACATGACCATTGGCTCCCAGCTCAATCCAGTAGTCATCTCTAACACATCGCTTACAACTACGGGTTCACCTCTGACCCAGTGGAATTGGAAATGTGAAAGATCTTCACAATTAAGCTCTCGGGCCTTTGGGCAATACAAATAGTTGTCGCCAGTATTATTACGGAAGGCTGCTTTCATCATATTGCTACCACTAGGTTGAGAAGAAAGACAAGAACACTGTTGCTCAGAAGATCTAGGCATGTCATTCAAGTAGGTTTTGACATAGTCTTCAGATTTTCTTATTAAATCTGAAACTTCATTGTCAGGAAAGATGCACCTCAATTCTAGAAGTCCATTTCCACAACCACCCATTTTTTTTGAAGGGCAAGGAATGCTGCCATCTTCATTTGCTTTCCACTTCGATGCTGAGCAGTCGTCAGTTTCAGAATCGACGGAAACTTTTTCACCGGAATCAACAATATCATTCTGAGACGTACTTCTGGCTTGAGGTTTTCCGCCATGACAATATTCAAGTCCATTATCAATGTATTCCACAACTACTTCCTCCCCACCACCTTGTAAGTGGCCCTCATACAGCTCCCGGCAACAAGTAATGCACAAATCATATGAACAGTTTGGGCAGCTTCTGTGCACATCAAAAATAGAAGTTGTGCAATTGTTGCTGAACATAAAAACACATATTAGTACAATCATGCATAAAAAGATAAAAAAAAGTAATAATCACCCATTATGCCTGTCATACCAATAAGCACGTTCTTCCTTACTTAGATTTGTTCTTCGAATCACTAAATCTGACAAAGGCAGATCTGCAATATGAATTGCCAAAATGAAACAAAAAATGGACTTTGCTAAATGCAATGCTTCGTATTTAGAGTATGCGTTCTATGAAAATGAACATAAATCTTCTGACAACTCAAATATTTCACATTATAGTAAACATTGTCAATATACAAAGAAATTTTCTATTGGTTGCAACAACTGTGAGTTTCTTCTCTTAATATTTTATCCAATCACATTCATCTAAGACATGTTGCATAATTTAACACCTCTATTTCTTAAACACAGATTGACTCTTTTTTTTAACAAGTGGGTCAGACCATACAGTCTGAACCAAATCCAACTGGATGCAAACAACAAAGCAAATATTACCTTTTCTTTGTGCTTCCATCTTTTTCTCCAAAATCTGTTCCTCATTCATTTGTCTCAGAATTGGAAGAAGGAAATGAAGAGTATAGAGCGAATATCGGAGCTTTTCATCATTATCAAATTTCAATTCTGTTTCCAAAAATTTCTGCAATAATGTTTTTTTCAATTTATAAGTCTTCCTATGAAAATCTACTAACGATAAAAAATGAACTTTGATAAAAACAGAAAAAACAAATTAATTTACTTTAATTCGCCCATCCAAACGCAGACAAGCTTTGCAGTTGCAATTGTGTTGACAAACTGGGCACGACTTCGCAATTGCCTCCTCTGTTAACTGAGGATACCTTCACAGCACACATGATTAAGGTAAATAAAGTTAGAAGACTGATTAGAATTTTAATAACTTTTTTTTTTTGAGAAGAAGAATTTTAATAACTATTCGAAAGAATCCCAACAGGAATGCAACAAAATTTAAAAGGCTACTTATTCCGAATGTTTAACTGTTTTAGCATATCTCAAATTAAACAATTTGCAGAACTATAGATGAAAAAAACAGTGTGTGATATAGTACAAGTTTAACAAGTTATCAACATTTCAACAAGAACACTCATTCAAACAGATAAAGCAGGGCAATATGGCGTAAGGTCATGCAACTAGTGACTGTCTAATGAACCAAATTGTTCTATCTTTAATGAATTTAATTATAACCAAAAATTGGGGCAACGTGAGATACAAAGAAAAAAAAATGAAGGAAAGCTCATAACAAATTCAGATTAACAAATATTAGCAATGTTATATCTTACTTCCTCACATGCACCAGCTTAGATATAATGGAATAGTTCAAGTACAAATGTCTGCTCTGCATAATCAAATGGTAATCACCAGCATGTGGTTGGTCCAATGGGTAAATGTTTCGGACCCGCCAAGGAGATCCCTTGGCTGTATTAGTCAGGGGAGCTAATGGCCCCTGGATACCATTGGTCACCAGAAAAGTCATCATGGAATGTTCACTTGTTAAATCACGTAAATTATATACTGAATGTTACAGCATTTACTTTGTGCGACGTGGTTTTGACATACAGATTGCATCAGGCACATAGAGGTTTCATTTGTCAGCACAAGTCACAACTCAATAGAATGTTAACAGCGCCACATCGAGTACAAATATTGCATACATGTGAGAAGAATGAAGAATTATTACTTTATTTTTCCTATTGGGGTAATATGTCTAGATAGATTGATTAAACTAAAACATTTGTCCTCTCATGTACCATATTCATCTTATCTGGGTTATTAAAAGTGCCAGAACAATACCATAGTATTCCAGTGCGAGAATTATGCTATAACTTGCAGTTATTAAATATCAATATCAAATACTTGCAGTTATCAACCTCCACCAATGTAACATAAGCATAAGACATGTCACTACATTAAACCCTTCCCTTTACCCAACAAACTGTGATATTTGTTCCTAAGGCCTCATGAAAATAAGACATACCATGCTTTTATGCAGTGTAGGCAGTAGCGTAGCTTTCCACAGGCTGTGCATTGCACTACTCTTCCTTTATCATTGCGCTTGCACTGGTGACAATTTGTGCATTCCGCCATACTAGGCTCCTCTGTCGAATTCACTAAGAAGGTGAATTAACATATACGGAATTTATTACAATATCACAAATGTAAACTAAACATGGCAACACATCATTCAACACAGGATAAAGATTGTTAATCTTATTAAAAAACATTAATCAGCAAATAGATGAACGCATTATAACAGACCTTGCATGTGTACCCCTAAGTCCCTAACCAATATATTAGCATGCATTATTTTCAGTAGAAGTACGAAAATTTGAAGCAACACTCGAAAACACTAATATGAGCAGCTCCTGCTCTAACTTAAACCTAACCAGGCTGCAGAAGCATGTCAGAATATGAAGGTCATATTAATTAGTATGATCGCAAATTCTCCAAAAAATCTAAAAAGGAGAAGAAAAAGAAGAAGAATGAAAGAGAGCACCAATACGAAAAAGGGAAACAGAAATAGAACCCTTTTGACAGTGCATAAATCAATACTGAGCAGGACGACGCATAAGGGGAACAGAGATCACAGTTTCAATTACTGCAAAGTAGTACTGATCAGGGAACAAGCGACTGAAGTGTCATCCCAAAGAAAAAAAACCCTTTAACAGACCCCTTTCCTTAAACCCCAACCCCTCCTCCTCCTCTCTTGCGTAGGAACAAAGGAAGAAGTGATCAGCAAAACAAATTCTGCAGGACGGAAAGGAAAAAAAAACGACAACAAGAACAATAAACAGTAGCAACAGCAGTTTCGATCGTACTTCGGCATTCAACTCGCGCTTCTTGGCGAAACCCCCTTCCGGTATTGCGAGTTCTCGAGGCAATGCCACACGTCTGCTCGCCTCCGGCAGCTACGTCCCTGTCGCCGTTCTTCCTCTTCCTCCCCCTGCCCATCTTTTCTCGATCAAGAACGAAGCTTTTAATTTATTTTTTTTCCTCTTTTTGTTCTCTTCTCTCTTCTGGCCTGTTTATGTTTTCTACCGCTCGCTGCTGAAACGCGATGCAGAGCGGGCTGACTCGGGAGGTCGTGGACTGGAACAGGATTTATGGCGCAACTAAAGATAGATACGGTAACATATTTATGCATCCAAGAAATTAACCAAATTTGTGTGCGATTCGGAGGAAGCGCGCCGCAGGCTTCGACACGTGGAATTAGCAAAGACTAAAGCGTGATATTATTATTGACTCAAAAATATTACTCTCACTCTATTTTATTAGAAAAAAATAAAAATATATATTATTCACATTAAAAAATGATAATAATATGCTTTTTTGGAATGGAGTAAAGAGATTTAGACTCTTGGATGTCATTTTGAGGGAGATTAAAAATACATGGGACTAAGACACATTTCATCGGATTAGTCGTTTTTTTAAGTTTGCATCGCATATTTGTATTCTACCTTTTAAAAAAATTATGATAACTCTCAACTCTTTACTATTTATAAAATTAATTTTGTTAAAAATAACAAATCTATCTTTTGTACTTTTTGATAAATAAAATATGTGTTTAATTATAATTCAGAGGATATTCACGTATTTCTATAGTTAATCTTCTGATGTATACATGGGATTGGACATGAATCTAACTAAGGTTTCGATTCATGTCGAGAGTCGCTTCTATCCAAAGTCAACTTGGATGTATATATAACTTCTATTCTAAATTTTGGCTTACTTTTATTATAGGATTGTTTTAGTTTGACATCATATAATATTTTGTATACCATAAAAAAGATTGATTGCTAACTTCAAAGAATAGAATAAATATATCCTAAGAGAGAGGTTACATTAAAATTTTAAAGGCGACATAAGCCAGAAGATGGACAAGGAGTTGACCCAAATCAGCCCAAGATTTTGACAAGAATTATACTATCCGAAGCATCTTCCATTAAATTGGAGTAAAAAAATTGATGATGCTAAAAAAACAATATTGCGACGAAATGAATTATCGAAAATATGATTATTCATTATAATCACGATAAATTATACAGAAAGACATTGATGAATCTAGGTGTTTTAAATTATAATTAACGACATAATTAATAAGTCAGTAAATATTTTTAAAAATATTTAACGGGAGTGCTGCTCCCAAATCTCCCTACGCACGATCGAGACGCAACGGTGGGGATGCATGGCGATTGCAAGGGCAGGCGAGGCCAAAGGTCATCAGGCAAGGTTTAGGGGAGGATGTCGGGAACGTGGCACCGAGGAGGTCGAAGACGATTTCATCGAGGAGGCCACGCCGAGGACGCAGTCAGTCGAGAAGACCGCAATCCACTGAGGTTGTAGGTCCTTCAACGTGCAAAGGTGATAGCGACATGCAGAACATGGCGACGACTCATGACGGGGGCGACGTCTCGTTCGGGTGGCAACGGCGAGGTCCCGCTCAAGTGGCGAAGAATCGGGACGGTGACAAAGGCTTGCGACGGTGAGGAATTGAGAAGGGGGCGACGACTCGCGAAGGCGACGACAACAGCGAGGAATCGCAAAGGAGGCGACGATTCGTGAAGATAGCAGTGGCGAGGAATCGTGAAGGGGGCAATGACTCGCAAAGATGGCAGTGAGGACTCGTTCAGGTGGCGAGGTCTTGCTTGAGCGGCGAAGAATCGAGAAGGTGGCAGCGAGGGCTTGCGACGGCGACGAGGTCTCGTGAGAAGCTCCAGTTAAGAAAGCTGGGGAACCGGATTTGCATCCCTACCGTCGCGCCTCCATCAAACAGTGGGAAGATTTGGAAGCACCCCATTAAATCCTATTTAAAATGTTAAGAAAAGATTTCGCTTCGTATCCAAAAAATATGACAATTTGCGAACGTGCATAGAAAATATCATGGATTCAGATGCAAATAGGTAATTTTAAGAAACAAAAGAAAATGAAGATTGACAGAAGTATTGATGCTGTAGTAGAGTTGTGTAAAGTACAAAAGTTCCAGAAGCCAAATTGATACATTTACTGTAATGTAGTTTCAGATTCTAAAATATGGAGTAATGCGGTAAAGATAAATCAAGCATATTAATAAATAACGATATAAGTATAACCATATTATTAAATACATGTTAAAATATTGGTTATGCTATATTGTACCATACACCAGGAGTAGTGTAAGAAAAATCCAACCAATCGAAAATCTATCCGAAAAAATTGAATAAAAAATTTAAAAATTAAGATAAATTTTAATAAGTTAAAATTCATCCGTTAAAATTAAGATAAAAAAAACTATAGAGGTCTGTAGAGTTCATTTTTTATTTATAATTAAAAAAAATTGCAAATATAAATAAAATGGTAATTATGTAATTAGATTAAGAAATTGATAAAGCGGAGAGATGACAAAGTTAGAATAATTTAGAAGAGGTGAGCAACATTTATGTTTTTAGGACTTTTTTCCTGCTGCTTGAAAAAATAATTACCAATTCATTTCTATTCGATTAACAATAAAATGAGGTTTTTTTATCACTAGCAGTTTTTTTAAATGGATTTTTTTTTTCGAATCAAACATTAAATATTCATCCAATTTGATTGGGCGGGAGGATTTTTTTTAGAATTAAATTCAATTAAATTGAGCTAAAAGTTAAACTACGATCGAATTAAGTTTTGAAAAGCTGGATTCTCATCAAATCGGCTAAAATAAAATCTGATAAGATCAGATGATAATATAATATTCTACAATGATAAAAATGATTTCTAAAACAAATACAACATACACTAACACCCCAATTACAAAAATTATTGAAATACTTAATTTATTTTTCTTCAATTAATAGTCTTTTAACTTCCACTTTACTTAATGCAATCATGCTTTTGAACCAATGTTATCATTTGATAGGAAAACACAAACTTCCCATCTGAGTTTTTTTATATCTCAAATATATATATTTGTTAAAAAGGCTTTTACTGTTTTTTTTACCAAATATGAATAATAGTTAACAAAAAAATAAATTGATAATGCAATAAGGTTAACGAAAGTTTGAATAATTAAGTGGGGGACATTTGTAGATTTGGAATCACCTTTACTAAATATCTGACTAATTCACCGATTATAACACTAAAATATTAAGATTCAAACCTCTAATACCTTTGGATGAATAATATCCTGCAGGAAATAAATTTTTTATCGAAAGAATATATTTTTGTACATTTTTATTCTTTTGATTTATAAGGAACAAATTTTAAATATGTAATATTTTATGATTAAATCATAAAAAATAAAAGAAATGGTTAAAACGTGAAAATAATGAGAATTTCATTATTCTTTTATTTTGATAGAATATAATTTTCGATAGAATATCTGATTTCATGAAATAACATGATGGTATTTTAAATTTCAAGATGATTTTGACGAAAGCGAAGTTAGACCAACTTATCCTTATTCTTCACATTATTCAATTATATTATCAAAATGCTTATTCGTAAACCAAATGCTCCTAAAAGTTCAAACTATTTCAATGACTTAAAGTAATTAGAAATAGACTAATCATTACATTTATATTTATAACACTTTCTATCACATGAAAAAATATTTCGTAAATTAAGAACTCTATACAGTATTTTTTTCGTGCCCAATTGAGATTCCTATGCTTATTAACATCTAATTAATTCAAAATCGTTATGCTTACTAATTTGGCAATCAAATTTAGTTTATAATGGTAAATATATAATGGGCTATCTATCTCATTATTCGAATAATTTAACAGTGTGGCGGGAAGTTTTGGTTCTTAGGGTTCTTTGAAAGTGATGCTCTCTGTCAGTTGCCAGTGCATTGGATTTGGTGCCCCTCGGAATCTGAATTGACCATTAAAAGGATCAGATTTCTGTTTGGTACGCATTGGAATCTTGTCAGTTCGCTTATATATACATTATGGAATTTGCTATATAATGGTATAAATGTAAATTTAACAACTTTTTAGGATAATTTAAAAAATGTAAATATTAGGAAGATTTTTAGACTAAAATTTTAAAAGAATTTAACATTTTCCATATGTTATACACTTTGAAAGGAATGATAAAAAACAAGGGGTGAAAGTAGTATTTTTTTAATTGATTTTTTAATTAAAAAATCATCTTAATAAACCATTTTAAAAAAATAAAAATCACATTCTTATGGATCTATTTTTTCAAGATGACAAGATCCTACTTTTATATAATTATAAAATTTAAAATATATAATAAATTGGAATTAACATAAAAGTGTTTGATTTTATATTAAGTATAAAATATACTACTAAAATTTTAAAGTTACAAACTTAAAGTTCGATAATGTGATAAAAAAAAGTATCAAAGTTTGTACAAAAAGTATTATATATGTTATAAAATAATAGATGGCTTATGAATTAGTTATATATAAAATCATAAATAAAAAATAAACTCCAAGAATCTCTATAGTTTTTTCGAATGGACCCTAATTTTAGAGCAAGTGAATTTTACTTTTTTAAAAATCAACCTAAATAACATTCAAGACTCCTATGTTCAATTCTTTTGGTTCATTTTTTTTTGGATCAGGTTGGTTTGGTTTTTCTTACACCCCTACCTTTTAGAGCAAAATAACTCAAAAATATATTTTTGGGCTTGATCTAGAGACACATGTAACATGTTTTTTAAAATACAATGTTAGAGCAAAATAACTCAGAAATGCATTGTTTGGCTTGATCCAAGAAACTCAACAGCTTGCTTCACTGCAGGAACAATCATCTTCTTTACCTGTTCAAGAGAAGTACAAGATTGTTCAGGCTTCAAATAATTCCATTTTACATGATGCATGAGATAAAAAAAAAGAAAATTATGCAAGCATTTGAACGATGATAGTCTGCGCTCCTTATTGTTCTTAAACAGATCGCGTAATATGAGAGAAAAAAGAAACATAAAAAACAAAACCATTCAGATGTACATGATCACATCAATTCTGATATGATCCTGTTAAGCCAGAAGAATTTGTTTACCATCTTTAAAGTAATCAAATAGTACATGGTCACATCAATTCTGATATGATACTGTTAAGCCAGAAGAATTTGTTTACCATCTTTAAAGTAATCAAATAGTACATATGTAAAACATATCTAGGTCTTAGATAACATAACACATCCACTCGGACTAGGAAGTCAGTACCCAAAACAACCCTTGCCAAAGAACTAAGACCAAATGAAACTGCTAGTAAAACTGTAGCAGTAGTTAAAATCAGACACAAATGTGCATGACATGGCATGAACTTTAGGAAATGGGTGCATCAGCAAAGTGGACGCATATGATTTTAGTGCAAAAAAACATTGGCCTTGTGAAGTATAATCCAGCATCAGAAACACAATCAACCATTAAATATAAGACACAAAGATGCGAAATATTGTAGAGAGTATACAACACCAAGGACACCATGAGCTCAAATGCCAAATCCTTTTGTGATGGAAAGATGCAATGGTACATTGACAATAACGATTTTGTAACAGTTAGGACTACACAGAAATAAACAACACAATTAGCTTCCAGTCAATACAGCGGAGGTGGGGGTGGCATGCCATGTAGAAGCTTGACAGAACATTAACATGAATGAGCAAACAATACGAATGAATAACCCCATATGTACCTGCAATTTATCTTTGTTTGATCTATGTTTTGTAGGAAGAACACGACATTCCTCAGCTAAGAGAATGCAAACTTTGGCACTTTCTGGCGAGACAAAGCGCTGAGCCACTTTTATGCATGACTGGAGGCAAGGCATGGAAAGTGGAACAAATAAAATTCTATTAGACACAAAGTAACTACATGAACATAACAAGATTAGTCCCAGAACACCTCGCTAATTGATGAAAAACAAATAAATATGATAAAATAAGAATAAATCTTTATTTTTTTGAGAGAGAGAATAAATCTTTATAATTGCAGATGAAACAACTAATCTAGGAGATATAGCTGTCACATTCCTCTGGAGAAATCAAGAAAAAACAGATGATTCTATATTTATCATAAGAAAACATGATTTAGTACTCATTCATCATTGTTGTTTTATCTTTCCTATAAGAAAGAATTCTGGTACAATAAAAAAATTATTTTTCTTCACCAAAAATTAATAAGGACCTTCAAATTTCTGACTTGATGTGGACAGCCAGCAGGAATGAAGACAGCATCACCAAGCTTTTGGACAAAAGTCCATGGCTCAATTCCTGCACTATGTCATGTTAAAAGAAAGATAAATTAACGCCCCAATTCAGATCACAGGTAACCAATTGTTAACAAACCATATTCTTCTTTGAATTTCCTTTTATGTTCTGAATTCAAGTAAAAGATCTGATCATGAATTGGATGAATGACCTGTTTCATGGACAGAAAATGCATAATCAACAATAAATTAGAATCTGTTGGATCAAATGAATTTAGAGAAATAATAATTAAATGAGTTCTTTTTATTATTATGATTTGTGTATTCAACAAAGAAAATATTTTAATGTTACAATATGTCATATATTGTAATACCTAAATATTTTTACAAAATACGATAATTCTAACAACAATGAAAATAATAGCAAGCATCAATATTTTCATGATTTTAATGCAACAAATCGAATGGAAATCATGATTATAGTCAACAGCCAAAACCTTGGTGACTGGAGAGCAATAGGTATGTCTGAATTCCCCATAGTGCTTCATAAGATAATCTTGCAACTTAAGAGTATCTTCCCTCCTAAATATGTCCCACAAGGCAGCTCCCTCTGCATCATCCTCTGAACTTGAAAGTGAAGAAGGTGCTATAATCTCCTCATCTTGGTTGGTAGTTGGCCTTGTTTCATTTTCAGAAGTCCTGGGAGAGCAGTGATTGTGAGAATATGCATTAGAAGTGCATTTCTTGCTTTTTCGAGGGCCATGTGATGATCCTTTTTTCTTCTTGCCATTCTGAACATCATTAGCATCAACATCAATTTGGGCTTTACTTTCCGACATTATGCAGCGCTCCTTGTTTATTGCAGATGCAGCATCTAATATCTCTTCCTTAGACATACCTGTCACGCCCTGCACATCCTCTTTCCCCATCATCTCCTTACCATAAAGTTCAATCTGATCTTGAATGGCATGCTGTAATTTTAATTCTTCTATGACTGCCAGCCGCTTATTACTAAGCTTAACTTCTGTTGTGTGTGTCAGAACATTTATCTGAAAAAGAATAAGGAAATTCGATGAATTTAATCAAGTAAAAAAATATAAATATCGTTGCAGTTGTTAACTCATGTCACAGTCTAGCACTAGTTTCATGAAATGGATGCTTTCAATCTGCCTGCATTTTAATCTGCACGCATTTTGATGCTGTGAAGTTGTAAACTATATGCTGAAATGGAATGCCAAATGGAAAAGAGAAATAATTGATTTTGTTTCAATTCATGCTGAAATGGAATGCCAAATGGAAAAGAGAAATAATTGATTTTGTTTCAATTCACCATGAAAAAAAAAATATAGCAAAAGTAGAAAGAAAGAGAAGTGACCAATTTTGGAGAAGTTCATTATAACTAAGCTTATGTTTAAAAAGAGTGAAACATACAGAATGCCAAATCCATCAATATATGGCTGTAATAATCTTTCTAATTCATATCTCCAATAAAGAAATAGAAAATGAAAAAACACAAGATTTTGAACCAACAACATTACTTTAGTAATCACAAACAGTTATGCGCTGTTATTTGATGTTGCTAGACAAAGAAAACATACGAAATATTGCCAAACCATTCAGAGTTTATTTTTTGAGGGATGTATTCAAGTAGATATAAGAAATAGGAAAAGATGGACGAGCTGGAATGGTTAAATGGTATACATACAACATCAGAAATGTCAATATGAAGATTTGTCACAGAATCCCCATGTCCCAACTCTTGGTGAAACCCATATGCAATGTATGTCTTCGGTCCCAAGTCAAGCTTTGAGGTGCCAATCAATTTGACAGCAAGATTGAGAAAGCCACTCCTAGGATGTGTGTATTCTTTGAAAGGAAGCGAACTAATAAATTCCAACCCATGGCGTGGCAATCTTTCTTCAAAGGAATTAGATGGAGGCCAATCTTTCAACTTTAACAAAAGAGGCCACTCTTTATAATCATACAGACCTTTTGAGTAGCATCAAAGAAATTGTGAATATTAATAACTACCTGCACAAAGAACCAGTGATAAACAATGAGCAACGAAGAAGCAGATCATATATAGGGCAATTATCAAAAATTTAAATTGTTCTTTTCAAATCAATTTTTTTCAAACAGCACCAAACCTCGAGAATTGTGTAGTTGATCGATTTCTAGATTCTAGGAAAATAAAGTAGTGCAGAAAACCAATATCAGCATTATGCTTCCACCAAAGAGTAATAATTGACAAGTTGCCTAATGTAAGTAAGGATTTTGCCAAGAATCCAAGATAAGTGAGGAAAAGTGGTAAAGAAGTTAGTTAAACTTACCCCAGCCTTTGTCAAACATTCAACTGCAGTCACATCCAGGAGTGAACCCTTATGGTTTGAAATCTGACGAACTGCTCGCCACATGACCATTGGATCCCAGCTCAATCCAGAGGTCATCTCTAGCACATCACTTACAACCACAGGTTCACCTTTGACCCAGTGGAATTGGAAATGTAAAAGATCTTCACATTTAAGCTCTCCAGACCTTGGGCAATACAAATAGTTGCCTCCACTATTATTTCGAAAGGCTGCTTTCATGATATTGCTACTATTAGGTTGAGAAGGAAGACAAGAACACTCTTGCGCAGAAAATGTAGGTATGACATTCAAGTAGGTTTTGAGATAGTCTTCAGACTTTCTTATTAAATCTGAAACTTCATTGTCAGGAAGGATATATCTCAATTCTAGAAGGCCATTTCCACAACCACCCAGTTTTCTTGGAGGTCAAGGAATGCTACCATCTTCTTTTGCTTTCCACTCCGATGCTGAACAGTCATCACTCTCTGAATCAATGGAAACTTTTTCACCAGAATCAATTGCATGATTCTGGCTAGCTTGAGGTTTCACACCATGCCAATATTCAAATCCATTATCAATGTATTTCACAACTGCTTCCTCTCTGCCACCTTGTAAGTGTCCCTCATGCAGCTCGAGGCAACAAGTAATGCATAAATTGTATGAACAGTTTGGGCAGCTTCTGTGCACATCAAAAATAGAAGTTGTGCAATTGTCACTGAACATAAAAAAAGGTATTAGCACAGTCATGCATAAAATGATAAAAAAGAAGCAATAATCACTCATTAAGTCCATGGTACCAGTAAGCACTTTCTTCCTCACATAGATCTACTCTTCGAATAACCAAATCTGACAAAGGCAGCTCTGCAAAATGAAGTACCAAAATTAAAGAAAACAGGGACTTTGCCAACTGCAATGTTGAACCTTGCCTTTTTATTTAGAATAAGAATTAAATGAAAAAACATAAATCTTCTGACAACTCTAAACTTTTTTCACATTATAGCATTGTCAACATAATAAAAAACTTCTACTGGTCGCAACAACTCCAAGTCTCTTCTCTTAGTATTTGATCCAATCACATACATCTAAGACATGTTGCAGTACAATTCAACACCTATCTTTCTTGAACACATATTGTGTAACACCCCCTGGCTCCGTCAAGATACTGTTCGCTTTGGGTCGAAGGCCTGCATAAATTTAAAACTCGTTTTGATAGGTAAAGGAGGATGTCACTTATAAGCCCATGACCACCTCCGTGTTATGTCCATACGGGACTATCTTTCTTCACCCTTCGGTCCTTTCACCTTGGGGCCTTACAATCACCCCCCTAAGGAACTCAACGTCCTCGTTGAGTGGCCCGTGTGTCACCCTCCATGAGTGGAGGGCTTCGGGGCATGGCCGAGCATGGCCGGGCGCGCCCTGGGCGCCCGGGTGCACATGGCGGCCATGAGCATCCATGGGATGAGCCGAGACATCCCAGGGACTGGAGAGCACATCTCGGGACTTCTTTATCAACCAGGAAGCTTGGTGCAGAAGATGGGACTCAGAGGATGGCCGGAACCTGGCGGAGCCATATGACATGGCCGGGTGCACATGGCCGGGTGCGCCCGGGCCATTCTGGGACATGTCGTCCCAGGACCGAACCAGACCATCCTAGAGCATCATCAGGCATGTGGAGGTCGCAGGAGTTCATTGGTCTTGAAGGAGCAGGCGTGGAGACGTCTCTGGAAGGAAGGCAATGAAGAGGTGGCGGTTGTAACCGCCATGGCGGCCATGGCCGGCGGGCAGGAGGTGGCCGCGCCAGAATCTTGGTGGCCGGAGTCCACCAAGGCATGTCCTATGATGGAGGGAAGTAATCCTGAAGGCAGGAACTTCAATCAAGGTGATGGGAAGATCCTGGCCATTGGATTAGAAGTTATGTATTAGGTAGTTATGGTTGACATTTGAATTTGAATTGAATGGTTTGAATTCAAATTCTGGACAGCAGTTGGCTGATCCAAGACACTATAAATACATGTAAGGTTCCCACATTCTGGGACAAGTGTTAATGAATGTTTTCTTCCCTCATTGGCCGAGTTCTCTTATGTTTGCATTGTGTGTGAGTGTGTTGACTTAGATAAGAAACTAAGTGTGAGTTCAAGAGTGGGTGCGAGTTCTTCTTTGAGAGGAAAAATCAGAGAGAACAGGGAGGCTGCTTGAGTGATTCGGTGAGGAGTCTTCAAGGCCGGTTGCATCTAATTTCTAGGAGAGAAATTAGGCTGTGACAGTTGTGGTATCAGAGCCCCTCTTCAACCTTTGCAACATGAGTGAAGATGGCAATCAGCAAGGTCCTGTGACCAGGGGCCGTGCAGACTCACAGGTTGCTGGTGTTGGACCTGCGAACCAGGGAGGTAAGAAAACTCGTTCACTTTCCACTGATCCTCTCCCTCATCTCGAAAGGCATTTAGACCTCTTGGATCATACCGTCCAAGGCATGGACATGGCAGTCCGAGCCCTTGAACAAGGTATGACTCAGCAGGCCTTGGCCTTAGATGAGACCAGGACAAGGGGTGAATTGGGTGCGGCCAGAATCAAATCACTTGAAGAAACCCTGGAGGTCAGATTGAAGTCCATTGAAATGGACATCATGATGATGAAGGGGCATCTTCTGGACGCTACTGGTTGTCGAGTGAGGACAGCCATACCGAAGTTCACGGGTCCGGAGCCAAAGAAGTATGAAGGTGCAAGGGATGCCACCATCATCGACGACTTTCTTTGGAGTCTTGAGAAGGGGTTCAAGACTAGCAAAATTTCAGTGGAAAAAGATCAAATCGACTTGGCGGTGCGGTACCTAGCGGAGGGCGCACTATTGTGGTGGAGAAGGATGGAAGAGGAGATTTCGAAAGAGAAGATCGTCATCGACTCTTGGAGCACCTTCACCAAAGAATTG
Organism: Pontederia crassipes; assembly: GCA_030549335.1. Classification (NCBI taxonomy): domain Eukaryota; kingdom Viridiplantae; phylum Streptophyta; class Magnoliopsida; order Commelinales; family Pontederiaceae; genus Pontederia; species Pontederia crassipes. The sequence continues at coordinate 6,682,914 of CM060188.1, read as the reverse complement.
AAGAAGCAATTCTATCCTGGAAATGCCCAGGAGATAGCCATGACCAAGTTGACGAATTTGAGACAAACGGGTTCGGTGAAGGACTACATCGAACGATTCCAGCCTCTAATGCTTGAAATGACAGGTACTATGGACGAAGCGACGTGGATATTCTTCTTCCTTAGAGGCCTGAAACCTTGGGCGGCACAAGAGGTCAAGCGGCAGAAGGTGGTCACCATCAAGGAGGCCTTGGCAGTGGCCGAGGCCCTCACTGAATTCAGTGTGGGGCGCGACCAGGGTGCGGCCAAGGACAAGGCTGTACTCTCGGACAAGGTGCAGTCTCACACAAGGAAGGTCGACAAGAAGGGAAAGAAGGAGAAGAAGGAGAGCAAGGTCAGCAAGGAAGGTACATCCAGGAAGTCAGTAAAATGCTTTACGTGTGGAGGGCCACACTATGCCCGAGATTGCCCAAAGAAGGGCGCCCTGGCCACTATGCAGGGCGCGTCCGAGGATGAGGAGGGCGCCGCACACATGGGGGCCATCATGGCCCTCACTTCTACCTCTGCATCCATCCCGCTGAAGAAGAAGAAGGAGGCCACCAGGGGCCTCATGTTCACTGAAGTTTGGATGCAAGGGCAGGCGGCCATGGCTTTGGTCGATACCGGGGCCACCCACAACTTCATGGCCTTGGAGGAGGCACAGCGGCTGGGCATCGACTTCAGGCATGAACCAGGGCTGATCAAGACAGTCAATGCAGCCTCACAACCTATACATGGCATGGCCAAAGATGTACAGGTGCGGGTAGGCAGTTGGGAAGGCGCCATGACCTTAACAGTGGTGGCCATGGACGACCACCGCATGGTCCTTGGCATGGAATTCCTGGACCAGTTCTCCGAAGTTCGAGTGACCCAGGAGGGGTTACATCTTGTGTCCCAGGAGGGGACACACTTGGTCCCTTTGAAGAGGGCCAATGTGAAGTCAAAGCTACTGTCCACCATGCAAGTGTGCAGGGGTGTCCGGCACAAGGAAGAGACTTACTTGGCTGCCCTCAAACTTCATGAAGTTCAAGGGGATGCTCCTGTCCCAGAGGAAGTGCAGAAACTCTTGGCCTTATACAAGGACATCATGCCCCAAGAGTTGCCCAAGAAGCTGCCCCCTCGAAGAGACGTCGACCACTCCATCGACTTGGTGCCCGGGGCGCGGCCGCCCGCCATGGGGCCATACCGAATGGCTCCTCCTGAGTTGGCAGAACTTAGGAGGCAATTGGAGGAACTTTTGAAGGCAGGATTCATAAGGCCATCAAAGGCACCTTATGGGGCTCCTGTTTTGTTCCAAAAGAAGCATGATGGCACATTGCGAATGTGTATCGACTATAGGGCTTTGAACAAACTAACGGTGAGGAACAAGTATCCTATTCCTTTGATTGAAGATTTGTTTGACAGGTTAGGGAAGGCAAGAATCTTCTCCAAATTGGACCTAAGGTCAGGGTATTGGCAAGTGAGGATTGCCGAGGGTGATGAAGAGAAAACAACTTGTGTTACTCGCTATGGTGCATATGAGTTTCTTGTTATGCCCTTTGGGCTTACTAATGCACCTGCCACCTTTTGTACTTTGATGAACAGGATCTTCCACCACTTGTTGGATAAGTGTGTGGTTGTATATTTGGATGACATTGTTGTGTATTCAGAATCTCTTGCCGACCATGTCAAGCACTTGGAAGAGGTGTTCAAGTTGTTGAGGGAGAACGAACTTTTCGTGAAGGCCGAGAAGTGTTCCTTTGCTCAACCTGAAGTAATGTTCTTGGGTCATCACATCAAAGCTGGAGTCATAAGCATGGACAAGGAGAAGGTTCGTGCTATTGAAGAGTGGCAGCCCCCTTCGAGTGTTCCGGAGTTGAGGTCATTCTTAGGGCTGACCAACTATTATAGGAGGTTTGTGGAGGGGTACTCCAGGAGGGCAGCACCTCTCACTGATCTCTTAAAGAAGGATAGGTCTTGGCTGTGGGCAGACACATGTCAAGAGGCCTTTGAAGATCTCAAGGGTGCTATAGTCCAGGGGCCATGTTTGAGGCTGCCCGACTATGGCCGAACATTTGAGGTACACACCGATGCTTCAGATTTTGCACTAGGAGGAGTCCTTATGCAAGAGGGCCACCCCGTGGCTTTTGAAAGCAGGAAGTTCAGCGAGGCGGAGCGCAAGTATCCTGTGCATGACAAGGAGATGTCGGCCATAGTGCATTGTTTGCGCACTTGGAGACATTATCTTCTTGGAAGTACTTTTGTTGTAAAAACTGACAATGTGGCCACTTCTTATTTTCAGAATCAAAAGAAGTTGTCCCCAAAGCAGGTACGTTGGCAAGACTTTCTGGCCGAGTTCGACTATCAACTTGAGTACAAGGTGGGGCGCACCAACGTGGTGGCGGACGCCCTCAGCAGGAAAGTGCAACTTGCGGCCATGTGCAGTGTGAAGGGCGACTTCCAAGATCAAGTGCGAGTAGGCTTGAGTCATGACTCCAAGGCTGTGGAGATTCTTCGTTTGGTGGACGAGGGCAAGACTCGAAGATTTTGGAAGGAGGAGGGCCTGCTTTTCACAACAGGGCGCCGGCTGTACGTGCCCCGTTGGGAGGGCCTTCGACGACGCATTCTCAAGGACTGCCATGACTCCTTATGGGCTGGACATCCAGGTATGGCCAGGACATTGGCATTGGTGGAAGATGGCTACTATTGGCCACAAATGCAGGAAGACATTGAGGCATACGTGAGGACTTGTCTCAAGTGTCAGCAGGACAAGGTGGAGCAACTCAAACCAGCGGGTCTTCTGGAACCTTTGCCGGTGCCCGAACAGCCATGGCAGGTCGTAACCATGGACTTCATCAGTGCTCTACCAAGATCAGGAGGCTATGGGTCGATTATGGTGGTAATCGACAAGTTCTCCAAGTACGGCACGTTCATCCCAGCCCCTAAACATTGTTCGGCCGAGGAGGTGGCCAAACTTTTCGTCAACAACGTGGTGAAGTTTTGGGGCATACCTGAGGTAATTGTGAGTGACAGGGATCCTCGCTTTACAGGTACATTCTGGAGGGAGTTGTTCAAACTCCTTGGGACTGAACTCCGTTTCTCAACGGCCTTCCATCCTCAAACGGACGGCCAAACGGAGAGGGCAAATCATCTTCTAGAGATTTACCTTCGACACTTTGTGGATGCTAACCAAAAGAATTGGGCAAAGTTATTGGATGTTGCTCAATTCTCTTTCAATATGCAGAGGAGCGAGGCTACACAAAGGAGTGCCTTCGAACTCGTCACTGGTCGGCAGCCCGTGACCCCAGCAGCCTTGGCAGCAAGGTATGCAGGAAGGTGTCCTGCAGCCTTCAAGGTGGCACACCATTGGCAAGAGGCTTTGGAAGAGTCCAGGGCCATTCTTGAGAAGTCGGCAAGGAAAATGAAGAAGTTTGCAGATAAGAAGAGGAGACATCTGGAGTTCCAGGTTGGTGACCAAGTGTTGGTGAAGTTGAGAGCTCGGCAATTCAAGGCTCTCCGAAACTTGCACCAAGGCCTCGTGAGGAGATATGAGGGCCCTTTCACCATCTTGAAGAGGATAGGCAAGGTGGCCTATCGTGTGGATCTTCCTGCTCATCTTCGCCAATTGCATCCTGTTTTCCATGTAAGTATGTTGAAGGCATACCATGCTGACTTGGAAGAACCAGGGCGTGCGTCCGAAGTTCGAAGGCCGGTCAACGACATGTCTACTTCCCCAACTACAGGTGAAGCTCAGCAGTTGCCGGGGTCGGCAACGTCTTCAGCGGGGGAGGAATGTCACCCTCCATGAGTGGAGGGCTTCGGGGCATGGCCGAGCATGGCCGGGCGCGCCCTGGGCGCCCGGGTGCACATGGCGGCCATGAGCATCCATGGGATGAGCCGAGACATCCCAGGGACTGGAGAGCACATCTCGGGACTTCTTTATCAACCAGGAAGCTTGGTGCAGAAGATGGGACTCAGAGGATGGCCGGAACCTGGCGGAGCCATATGACATGGCCGGGTGCACATGGCCGGGTGCGCCCGGGCCATTCTGGGACATGTCGTCCCAGGACCGAACCAGACCATCCTAGAGCATCATCAGGCATGTGGAGGTCGCAGGAGTTCATTGGTCTTGAAGGAGCAGGCGTGGAGACGTCTCTGGAAGGAAGGCAATGAAGAGGTGGCGGTTGTAACCGCCATGGCGGCCATGGCCGGCGGGCAGGAGGTGGCCGCGCCAGAATCTTGGTGGCCGGAGTCCACCAAGGCATGTCCTATGATGGAGGGAAGTAATCCTGAAGGCAGGAACTTCAATCAAGGTGATGGGAAGATCCTGGCCATTGGATTAGAAGTTATGTATTAGGTAGTTATGGTTGACATTTGAATTTGAATTGAATGGTTTGAATTCAAATTCTGGACAGCAGTTGGCTGATCCAAGACACTATAAATACATGTAAGGTTCCCACATTCTGGGACAAGTGTTAATGAATGTTTTCTTCCCTCATTGGCCGAGTTCTCTTATGTTTGCATTGTGTGTGAGTGTGTTGACTTAGATAAGAAACTAAGTGTGAGTTCAAGAGTGGGTGCGAGTTCTTCTTTGAGAGGAAAAATCAGAGAGAACAGGGAGGCTGCTTGAGTGATTCGGTGAGGAGTCTTCAAGGCCGGTTGCATCTAATTTCTAGGAGAGAAATTAGGCTGTGACACGTGGGCCGGGTTCGTTCTCACATAATTCAAGTGAGCAAGCGAGGATGGGTCTGGTACCATTTGTAACACCCCCTGACTCCATCAAGATACTGTTCGCTTCGGGCCGAAGACCCGCACGAATTTAAAATGCGTCTTGATAGGTAAAGGAGGATGCCACTTATAAGCCCATGACCACCTCCGTGTTTTGCCCATGTGGGAATATCTTTCTTCACTCTTTGGTCCCTTCACCTTGGGGCCTTACATATTGACTCCTTTTCTAAAAAAAATTGGGTCAGACCATATAATCTGAAATTCTGAATCAAATCCAACTGATGCAAACAACAAAGCAAGTATTACCTTTTCTTTGTGCTTCCATCCTTTTCTCTAAAATCTGTTCCTCACTCATTTGTCTCAAAATTGGAATTAGGAAATGAAGAGTATAGAGAGAATATCGAAGCTTTTCATCATTACTAAATGCCAATTTTGATTCCAACAATCTCTGCAATAATGTTTTTGTCAATTTATAAGTTTTCCTATGAAAATTCTACTCACGATAAAAAATGAAGTGACAAAAACAGAAAAACAAATAAACTGACTTTAATTCGCCCATCCAAATGTTAGTAAAAAAATGAACTGTGACAAAAACAGAAAAACAAATCAACTAAATTTAATTCGCCCATCCAAACGCAGACAGTTGCAATTGTGTTGACAAACTGGGCAAGACTTTGCAATTGCCTCCTCTGTTGACTGAGGATACCTTCACAGCAAACATGATTGAGGTACATAGAGTTAGAAGTCTAATTACAATTTTAATAACTATTGGAACGAATCTTAACAGAAATACAGCAAATTTAAAAGGCTACTTGTTCCAAATGTTTAGTTGTTTTAGCATATCTCAACTTAAACAAACTCCAGAACTATAAATGAAAAAACAGTGTGTGATACAATGTAAGTTTATTGAGTTATGAACATTTTAACAAGAACACTCGTTCAAACAGATGAAGCGTAAGGTCAACTAGTGACAATCTAATCAAGCAAAGCGTTCCATCTTCCATGAATTTCATCATAACAAAAAACTGGATGGTATCATGATATATGAAGAAGCAAAAAATTGAAGGAAAGCTAATACCAAATTCAGATTAACAAATAGTAGCAATCTTATATCCTACATCATCACATGCATCATCTAGATATATTAAATAGTTCAAGTATTAGTATCTGCTTTGCATAATCAAAAAGTAATCACCAACACTAGGTTAGTTCAATGGGTAAGACCTGCGAGGAGATCCAAGTTCAAATACCCCCGAAGCTGCCGTCGGGCAGGACCGCAGGAGTATCTTTAGTGTTCTACCCCATAGGCTGGATTAGTCAGGGGAGCTAATAGCCCCTGGATACTATCGGTCACCAAAAAAGTCATCATGAAATATTCACTTGAAAGAAATATATTGAATGTTACTGAATAATACTTAGTAAGACTTGATTTAGACATGTCTATTGCATTAGGGCACATATAGGTTTCATTTGTCAGCACAAGTCACAAGTCAATAGAATGTTAATTGCGCTACATCAAGTATAAATATTGCATACATGCCAGAAGAACTTTCACTTTCTTTTTCCTATTGGGGGTAATACTTGTAATTTATAATGGAGAATTGAATTGTTGAAAAGTGACTTCGGATATTTCTGGATAGATTGGTTAAAAATTAAAATATTTGTCCTCTCATACCATATTTGGCTTAATTGGGTTCATCAAAAGTACCAAGCATTTCAGTGTGAGAATTCTGCTATAACATGCCTAGCAAAAATTTTATAATAAGAGCACTTCCTCTGCCCCAGTTTTATTTTTCTTCTATTTGTATGATCTTTGTCTAGTGAAAAAACTTATGTTACCAACTTCCCTTTTAAGAGTACTTATATTAAGTAATATTTGCTATGTCATTAAGAAAAATTGTTATATATACATACATATATACAACAACAACAACAACAAAGCCTTATCCCACTAGGTGGGGTCGGCTATATACATACATATATAAATATATATATATATATATATATATATATTCGTTGATCCATGTTCATAAGATTCAACATGATTTTATGTTGGCTGTCGAGGCCTAACACAACCCTCCTCCTTTATCCGGGCTTGGGACCGGCTATAAAATATAGGCATTGTATCAGAAGAATGATTCAGGTTCATAGTTCTACTCAGTTCCTGAACTATTGCCACCAAATCCTTAATAAAGGGTGAACACTAACAGATAAATTCTTGTTCTTCTGTTGACCAAGCAAGATTTATTTCCAAGTAATTAAAAAAACACTCCTGATCACAACAGAATCTGAAAGAAAAAGCAACACAGTATCAAATACTTGCAGTTTTTATCAACCTCCACCAATGTAACATAAGCATAAGACATGCCACTGTACCGCATCATTTTCCCTCCAAACTACGATGATTGTTCCTAAGTCCTCAAGAAAAAGAGACATACCATGCTTTTATGCACCGTACGCAGTAGCGTAGCTTTCTGCATTGTGTGTAATGCACTACCATTCCTTTGTCATTGCGCTTGCACTGGTGACAATTTGTGCATTCCGCCATACCAGACTCCGCTGTCGAATTCACTAAGAATGTGACTTAGCAGATAGAGAATATTTTACAATATCACAAATGCCAAGTGATCGTGGCAATGCATTAATCCTATTCAAAGCGTTAATCAGCAAACTAGCTGAGCCGAACAATTTTAAAAAATCTTGCATGACTACACCCAACCAGGCTGCAGAAGCCTAATGAAAAATCATACTAAGTAATTATTGCTAATTCTCCATAAAACTCAAAAAGGAGGAGGAAGAAGAAAGAGAGCATTAAAAGGACAAAGGGAAGAAGAAATAGAACCCTCACACGGTGCACAATTCACTACTGAACAGGATGGTGCATAAGAGGAACAAAGATCACAGTTTTAATTAGTGCGAAGTGGTGCTGATCAGGAAACAAGCGACTGAAGTATCATCTCAGGGAAACAAAACCCTTTAACAGACCTCTTTTCTGAACACCCACCCCCCCCCCCCCCCCCCCTTCTTTTGTAGGAATGAAAGAAGAAGTCATCAGCAAAACAAATTCTGCGTAACAGAAAGAAACAACGACAACGACAATAAACAGTAGCAGTAGCAGTTCCGATCGTACTTCGGCATTCAACTTGCGGTTTTTGGCGAGACCACCTTCCAGCATTGCGAGTTTTTGAGACAATGCCACAAGTTTGGCCGCCTCCGACAGCGTCGTCGCTCTTCCTCTTCTTCCCCCCGGCCATCTCGTCTCAAACAAGAAGTTTCTTCTCTCTCTCTCTCTCTCTCTCTCTCTCTCTCTCTCTCTCTCTCTCTCTCTCTCTCCTGTTAGCTTTTTTTAATGAATGCTCAAAACGCAAAGAAAAGTCGGGAGGGCATGTCGGGGAAACATGATTTATGGAGTTAAATAAAGACAGATACGGTAACATATAATATAATAAACATATCTAAAAACAGAATAGCACCGGAGGTTTTAAATCTTTCTTCCAAATATTAATAAAGGTTAAATATGTAACTAGATAATAAACAAATTTAACAAAAAAAATTATAAAGTGACGAAGTGAAAAGTTTGAGTAATCTGGAGGCAAATGCTTGGATTCCATCAAATCATTTTGATGAAGTAATGCTGTTGAAAAACATTTGACTATTTCACTTCTAGTTTAATTTAGTCTTTTTTGTTTGTGCCGGCCCGAGTCTACGAAAGGTCTCCGGTGTAAGATTATATTTATTCTATCCAAAGGTTTACTTTTTAACTAAATTAGTAATTGATTACGATATTCTTAAGAAAGAAAGCATTAGTGGTGGAGCCACACTAGTGCACGTGCACTCACTAGATAAATAGAATGAATGTAAATATAGTAACACATGTTATTATTTGTTCAGTTGGCTAATTATGCTTACTAGCTTAAATTCTCCGCAAGTTAGTAGGTCGATTCTTGGTAGTCAATTTTTTTCTTTCATTTTTCAACTTTACAAATGCTTTTATCTTATTGTCTTAAATTATAACTTCATAATATTTACTACTTATTTTTTATTATCACATTATATAATATCATTTTATTAATTAAAATAAATATTATCCATGGCATTTATATTAGTGATATCATTTCATTAGTTATAGTAAATATTATTCATCTTACCTATATTAGTGATAAATTTTATATCATAGCTTGAACTAAATGTTTATAATTTTCACCATTTAATTTATTTTATTCTTTACCCAAATGTAAAGTTTTTTTAATCACAATAAATAATATACGTGTTAAATGTTACATTTCATTCATTGTTTTATTTCATATTTAAATTACTTTTGTAAAGTTTAATTTCTCCCATCTAATATTTTGAGTTAACTAGTTTTTGACAAAATGTTAAAATTTATATCATCTTAATATAAAATCATTTACATGAAATATTATACACTTAATAAATTTTATTATTTGATTTTAGAGTTATAAATATTTTTTCACTATAAAATATTTTCAATATAATTATCAATCATGTAAAATAAAATATCTTGAAAAAATAATCTTCATTGAGATAGTATATTTAAGATGGATTTTATACTTTTTAACACTAATCCATACCTTGTAATGGCTATGAACATTTATAATCATATATACAGTGAATGCTTTGTTTTTAAAAAAATAATGGCGACTTCATATTTTATAATAATAATAATTTTAAAAATGTTATCATTATTTGTGAATCCGGTGACTAAAATGTCTGATTCCGCCACTAGGTGAAACCCATAAGCTACATATGCCTTTGGTCCCAAGTCTGACTTTGAAATGCTGGTCAATTTTGCAATAAGATTAAGAAAGTCGCTGTTAGGAAGTGTGTATTCCTTAAAAGCAAGTGAACTGATAAATTCAACACCATGGTGTGATAATCTTTCCTCAAATGAATCATATGTTCAACTTCAACAAAAGAGGCCAGTCTTTATAATCATACAAACCTTCCGAGTAGCCATCAAAGAAATCGAGAATATTTATATCAACCTGCACAAAGAATTAGTGATAAACAATGAGCACAAGAAGCAGATCATACATAAGGCAATTATCACAAATTTAAATTGCTCTTTTCAAATAAAAATTTTCAAAGTGCACCAAACCTCGAGAATTGTGTAGTTGATTGAATTCTAGATTCTAGAGCAAAAAAGGATCGAACAGACCATTCGAGTAGCCATCAAAGAATATGTGAATGTAAATATAAGCCTACAAAACATTTAGCGAGAGATGAAGAATCGTGAAAGAAACACACCATACATGTGACAAGTCAACCTGAAACCATGGAAAATAAAATCAAAATGCAATTACCACAATTAAAATTACTACAAGAACCACATAAAGTCTTCATGTAGAATCCTCAAACTGCAATAAAATCTTGCTAATAGTGCAGTTGAACAAAACAACTCGAAAGGTTGGTTGTCGTTAAACTTAGTGGAACAAGCCAATTCATAATACTTGAACAAGTTAGCTAATGATAGCATGTGTATTGAAATTGTCGCCAAGAATCCTAGATAGATGAAGAAAAGTACATGAAGTAATTTGAACTTACATCAACCTTAGACAAACACTCTACTGCAATCACATTCAATTGCCTGAACGATTGCAATTTGAAATCTGACGAAATGCACACCACATGACCATTGGCTCCTAGCTCAATCCAGAAGTAGTCTCTAGCACACCACTTACAACGACAGGTTCACCTTTGACCCAGTGGGACCGGAAATGTAAAACATCTTCATCTTTAAGCTCTCAGGCCCGTGGGCAATACAAAAATTGTCTCCAGTATTATCTCAGAAGGCTACTTTTATCATATTGCTACTACGGAGATCACCAATGCTTTCACAAGAAAGAGAAGAGCACTTTTTCCCAGAAGATGTAGGCATGTCATTCAAGTAGGTATTGGCATAGTCTTGAGATTTCCTTACTAAATTTGAAAGCTCATTTTCATTTAAGATACACCTTAATTCTAGAATTTCACTTCCACAACCACCCAGTTTTCTCGGACAAGGAATGTTGCCATCTTCATTTGCTTTCCACTCTGATGTCGAACTGTCATCACTCTCAAAATCAGTGAAATCTTTTTCGTCGGAATCAAAATCCAACTATATGATTCCGAGATGTACTTCTAGCTTGAGGTTTCCCATCATGCAAATACTCGAAACCATTATCAACATATTCTACAACTGCTTCCTTTTCACCAACTCGTAAGTGGCCCTCACGCAGCTCCCGACAGCAAGGAATGCAAATCTCATATGAACAATTTGGGCAGATTTTGTCCATATCAAAAATAGAAGTTGTGCAGTTGTCGCTGAACATATATAAAAAAAAACAAGTATGAGCTCAGATTGCAAAGTCGTGCATAAAAAGATTAAGAAATTGATAACCACTCGTTAAGTCCACCAGATCAATACGCACATTCTTTCTTTGTTAGTTATACTCTTTGAATTGCCAAATCTGACAACAACAGATCTAGAACATAAAATACAAAAAAAAATCCTTTGTTAGAGTAAGAGTCTGTGAAAAAGAACATAAATCTTCTGTCAACTCTAAAATTGTTAGCATTATAGAATAAAGAACCAGCAAATATAGAAAATTTCTATTAGCTGCAACAACTCTGAGTCTCTTCTCTCACCTAATATTTGATCCAAGCATATACATTAAAGGGATGTAACACTACAATTTAATGCAAATGTCTCCTATTGTTGTATGAAATAAACATTCACAAATGTTGCACATCATAAGGCATGTTGAAGAATACTGGTTTGAAGATGATACAACCATATGTCACAATTTATAGCATCTGCATAATAAGATATCCGTTTCCCAAAAGAGACACTGGTTGGCCCATTTTTTAATAATTGGGTCAGACATACAATCTAAACCAAGTCCAACCGAATGCAAACAACAAAACAAATATTACCTTTTCTCTCTGCTTCCATTTTTTAGATCTGTTCTTCATTCATTTGTATCAAAATTGGAAGAAGGAAACGAATAGTATAGAGTGAATATTGAAGCTTTTTATCATTGCTAAATGTCAAGTTTGATACCAACATATACTGCAATAATTTATTTATTAATTTATTAGTCTCCCTAGTGAAATTTAGTACCATGAAATAATGAATGAATTGAGACAAAAGCATAGTAAAAAATGTACTGACTTTAAAACAATTCCCATCTAAATGCAAACAAGCTTTACAATTGCAATTGCGTTGACAAACCGGACAAGCCTTCGCAAATACCTCCTCTGCTTGAGGGTACCTTCACGGCATAAATGAGATAAAATTTACATAAGAACATAAAGTGTACATAAACTTAGAAGTCCAATCATAATTTGTTGAACTGTTGGAAAGAATCCTAACAGGAATACAACAAACTTAAAAAAGGTTATTTATTCTGAATGTTTAGCATATCTCAAGTTAAACAAACTTAAGAACAATGATGAAAAGAACTATGTGTGATGCAACTGAAGTTTATTGGGTTATCGACATTTTATCCATGTCACTCATTCAATCAGATAAAGCAGGGACACAACATAAGTTCATACAAATAGTGACAATCTAATGAACCTTCTATATTCAGTGTCTTTATTATAAACAAGCATTGGATGGCAATGTGATGTACAAAGCTAATACCAAATTCATATTACCAAAATTCCAGTCTACTGCCTCATCACATGCACCAATGTAGATAAATGAAAATCTTTTTAGTTCAAGTGTGAATATCTTCTCTACGATAATCAGAGAGTGATCACCAACAGAGGGCTGTTTCATTGAGTAAGCACTAAGCACTTACGACCCCAATGAGGAGAGTCAAGTCTGAATCCTGGAACTACCACTTTTGAGAGAGGCCAACCTCAATGCTCCAGCCCCATGGTTGGATTATTTAGGGGAGATAGTAGCCCATTCGATACCCATTGGTCACAATTCGTTGATCCATGTTCATAAGATTCGACATGATTTTATGTTGGCTGTCGGGGCCTAACACAACCCTCCTCCTTTATCCGGGCTTGGGACCGGCTATAAAATATAGGCGGAGTTACCGGCTATAAAATATAGGCGGATCACAAAAAAAAAAAAAAGTCATGGAGAAAAATTTTAAAACACCTGAAAGACTTTTGGGAAGAGTAATTGCTCGAAAAAAATATATTGAATGTTGCCGAAGGACACTTTGTGATACATTCTTTAGACATGTGCATTGTATCAAGATGCACCAATGTTTCATATATTATGCTCAACTCATGTAACCAAAGAATACTTTGCCCAATCAATTCTTTAAGAGAAGTGTTTCCTCTGCTTTATCTTGATTGTTCTTCTTCTATTTGTACCATCATAACAACAACAACAACAACAAAGCCTTATCCCACTAGGTGGGGTCGGCTACATGGATCATACGACGTCATTCCGCTCTATTAGTAACCAAACCTTTCGGTATATTATTCACCAATAGATCTTGCTCTATTAGTTCGCCAAGTGTCCGCATTGGCCTCCCTCTCCCTCTTTTAATCGGACTCCAGATTATTTGATCGTTGATCCATGTTCATAAGATTCGACATGATTTTATGTTAGCTGTCGGGGCCTAACACAACCCTCCTCCTTTATCCGGGCTTGGGACCGGCTATAAAATATAGGCGGAGTTAGAAACCAGTTAAAAATGTTAGTTATTAACTTCTCAATCAAGAATACCTACTGCAAGTAGTGTTTAGTATGGCGTGAAAAGATATGTATCATTTCTTTCTATATAAATTTGTCAAAAGAAGAATTTGCATTCATAATCCTAAATCAATTTGCATGCTAACATCACTATGCTAAGTACATAATAAACTGCAACCTATAAATTACTGGTGTACTGTTTGGCAAATAATTAAGCACAAGTTTATACTGAATAAGTTAAAAAAAACTCCAGATCATAATTGCTACTAAGTACTGAAAGAAAAAGCAATAGATCTATCAACCTCATACAATCATACAATATAAACAATACATGCCACTATATCAAACCCTTTAGACAGGCCTTGGTTAGCAACATTATTGACTAATAGATCTACATATATATAATAAAGGCACTAATCCTACTCCTTCAATGGAAAATCACTCCAAGTTCTGGAAATTTTTAAGGTCTCAAAATAAAAAGGAGGCATACCATGCTTTTATGCACGGTATGCAGTAGTGTTTAGCTTTGCAACAGCACGCTACCCTTCCGTTATCATTGCGCTGGCATTGGTGACACATTGTATATTCCACCATATTGCCCTGTTGAATTCACTAAGAAGGTGAATGAACAATTATAGAATTATTGCAATGTCACAAATGAAAACTAATTATGGCAGTGCATCATATAACACAGGATAAAGATTGTTAATCCTGCTCGAAAGCATTAATCAATAAAATAGCTTAACATAGTCATTTAAGGAATCATGCATTGACACATTGAGTGCACCTAACCAGATTTATTAACCTGCATTTTTTCAGATCTGTTCCACGTTTAATACAATCAGAATGTTCCTACCAAATATCATGATAATATCAGTCTTATGATTACTATTGTCCATAATAAGAACAAGAAAGATGACAAAAAAGGAAAAGAGGTAAATGAAAATAAGTCCTTATGCAGAATGCATCAATGATCAGAAAGCACAATAGGGGCAAAAAATCAAAGTTTTAGTGCAAATCAGAAAACATTAAAGTCTTAAACAGATCAAAGTTCATTGTTGATAAATTAGATTACACCAGCAGAAAAAAAAGGAGAAACCTCCGAGGAAACAACCTCTTCCAACAACCTCTGTCAGAAGATGACTGTCATTTAGGAATACAGAAGTCATCAACAAAGAAAAACTTGCATAACATGAGTAATGATCGATAAAAAAAGACAATAAAACAACAATGACAACACCAGTAGTGTTGGAAATATTGGGTAGATGGATAGAGAAGAAATGAAGATCAAGACTTCGAGACACGATGGATTGCTATCTTTAGAGAATTATTTATCTCCACATGAAGTTTACTATTGGACTTACGATAATAATACTTTCAGGATACAACGAAGTTACCGAGTTCGCTAACTAACAACTGTTGAAGAACTCAATCTCTTATTCTAATAATTTGCAATAACTTGAATGCATTTTCATGTATTGTACATATAGTACTCATCATATGTTCATTGCTTCTCATCGCTTTCAATTATTTTTTATTGATGAAAAATGCAAGAAGGGGAAGTTTATTTATACGCTTGAAATGGTACTTCATGAAGGGATGCGACTAGTGTCTATTCGTCCAAAAGACACCTATTAATGAAAGGATTCACTTAATTTCTTTTCATATAAGGACACACCTTATGATAAAAGAACACATGTATTGGTATGTGAACACATATGAAGAAACATCTTAAGATGAAATTATGCATCTACTCAAATGTGAATATAACTCTTGAAATATGAACACACTTATTCAAATGTGAATATATCTTTTCACTTATGAAGCGATACAACTTTTCATCTAAAAATATTTTTTCATTAATTAGATAACTCATTCATGACACCATTTCACTTATAACACATGTGACCATGTCTTTTCATTCAATATTATAACACTTCGTTGATGAAAAGATGTGATATTGTATTTAATACTTCACTAATTAGTATGAACACATTTTTCAATGTTCACAAAGTAATATATTTGAAATTTGAAACCTTCAAATTCTAACAAATAATAGAAAATGATAAAAATAGTCATACATTAGCATCAAACTTCCCCAAAGCACACTTCTTGAAAAAACTCAGTTTTGTATCTTGGGCCTCTTGGCCACAAGAAGCCGACCTCGTCCCGACGTTGCGAGTTCTTGAGGCATGCAATTCTTTTTAGCTCTGACAGCATCATCTCTCCTCTGTGTCTTCCTTTTCCTTCCCCCGGCCATCTCTCACCAGCTCTCTCGATCTTCTCTTTCCTTTTTCCTGCCATATTTTATTATTTTTATTCTCAAATGCAGACACAACAGGAGGAGGACCGGAGTCGGATTTAATGGAGGAAAAAAAATGGATCTTTTTAATATCCAACTATGATCTTACTAATTTTGCAGTGAAGGATCGACTCGTTCGTGAACCAGGTAGTAGGTCTTGACTAGTTGGCGATGGTGATGACACTGTGTGCAGTTATCGGCGGGAGAAGTTCTATTGAGATTTTTTAAGAGATTCGAATCTGTTTGTTGGATTTGGTGAGTGAGGGAAAGTGTTGCTAGAGGTGTTGCCCTTGGTCAGAAAATATAAAAATATGGAGCGCAAAATTTTCTATAACTTCTACAATTAAGAGTAAAAATTTTAATAAAAAATATTAATGATGAATAATAAAATTACTACTAAAATAAAAAAAATTACTAACTTTAGATGTAACACGAAATATGAATAGTATTGTTTTAATCAAAAGTGCTAATATTTTTTATATTTACATAATTTTATGTGAAAATAAGTTAACAAATAAATAAAACATATCAAAAACTGGAGCATAGCATAAAAAATATTAATATAAATAAAAAGAGTGAAAATGAACTATTTAAACAATGAGAAGGATCCAATGATGAAAGGGAGAAGTGTGCTTATATATATATATATATATATATATATATATATATATATATATATATATAAGAAGTGAAAATGAACTATTTAAACAATGAGAACGAAAATTATTTATTTATTTTGTATCGGTCTAAATTCATTTTTATCTTTCATTCTTGGTTTAAGGATGTGAGCATATATATATATATAAGGGGTAGCACTATCTACCCTTATTAATCATCGTTTATTTCATAATGAACGGTGGATAAAAAATTGTCAAATTAATCAATTCATCATCCGTCATGAATCGAATGACGATTAACAAGGCTATGATGGTGCTAACCCATTGTGGACACCAAGTATGAAGGCCAGGATATCATCTGCCAGGAACATTTTCATAAGGTATTCGAGAATGTTACTGTCGTTTCCTCTCCTCTCTGTGATCTTCATAACATTTTCATGGTATGGTGTCTCCCCAAGTATGAGACACCAAGTATGAACTCCATTTCCTCTCCTCTCCGCGATCTTCTCGTACTATTTGTTGGAGTTGGCGAATACTTCAGAACTCTTTGTTTCTCACATCGGGTTCGCCCACGTGAACTTAGGGGAATATGAGTATTACTCAATTATCTGTGCTGCTGGCGTACAAACAAAAGGAAGGGTTCGGGGGTTTGGACTTTTGTTTAGCCGGCCCGTGTGATTCGGATTAAGTTTTTTCTCCGTTTTATTCGGGTTTTGAACTCGTTTGGGAGAGACTATTTATAACTTATTTTCAGATGTAATCTGGGTGGCGGCTGTAAACCTAAACGATATAATGGAATCTCTTTGCAGGACGTAGCCCTAATCTCAAGGGTGAACCTGGGTAACTCGTGTGTCTCCTCTATTTTTTTGCAATATCTTTGCGATCTTCTCACCCTGCTCTCGACTTTTTCCATCACTATTCTTAGTTGTTACTGCCCCACTATTGGCGGGGACGACGCCCCGATCGCCACTTGCTCCATTGTGCCCCGATCCAGGGACGAATCTACGTTTGGTCCCCCTCCTTTCCAATTTTTTTTGACACCCTATAATAGTAGGAATGTATCACGTATATTTTAATATAATACTTAATTTGCCCCCCCCCCCCCCCCCCCCCCCCCCCTCACCCAATTAATGGACATTAAATATATATTTTCTTTTATATTTGTCTTGTTATAATTACAATTATAAATCACATAATTAGTTGTAATATATATCTAAATTTTCCATTTTGAATCTTTTATTTGACGCTAATAAAATTTATTATCAAATATTGCAATATATATATCCTATATAATGATTAACAATAAATTTTATATTGACCCCCTTAATATATTGGGCTAGCTCTGTCCCTGCGCCGATCGCCGAAAGCCCCATCGCTGAGAGCCCCGACGTCGCTAGGATGCTTGATTCCTAGAGTGGGGATGACGCCGCTCAATGCCAAGGAACCTGATGACATGATCGCCTATCACCACGTGCCCCGACACCAAGAGGCCTGACACTAAGAGCCCCGATGTCACTCACTTCGATAACCACGAACCCCGACGTCTGCTCGACCCGATCTCTTAAATATTATAGCCTAAATTTTACTTCATGGAAAATGCTTTTGAGGGATAATAAAAGGATTACAGATATCACGGGACTCAAAAGTAATAAATGTTCAGCCGTGGATTCAAATAAATGCGGTAACACATAAATATATAATATTTTCATGAAACTCTTCGTTTAAGTTTGCCTTTTTCGTTGAATAACATGTTTCCTTCGGGCAAGCTTTTTTGTATATTATCTGTGCATATGCTCATAACAAAGTTACTAACTTAGTAATATCATAATTATTTTCAGTTTATGAAGAAGCTGCTGGTTTGATGGTTAATGACCCTGTTAATGCCCTGCTTCTTTTAGCCCTAAATTGTGCAGATAATGGACTCTGATATGATCAACGGTTTGGTGCTTTTTGTGCAGCCTCTTTCATATTATTGCTTCCTATTCTATATTTGGTTCAGTAACTGTTTAAGACCGTTTCGGAAAGTTTGGTTCATGCTTGGTAGCAAAGATCTTTGGACCAACTTTTTCTAGCCAACCTTTCTTGTTAATTCACTGGTGCACGTCAAAAATTGAGTCTCTATTTTTTTATACCGTATGACACAACTTATATTGATTGTTTTGTTGTAGCTATGAAGATTCACATCCTTAAACCCTAGTGGCACTCAACCCAGCTGTTTTTTCCCATATCCTTCACCATACTGAATGTTTCTTAATGATTGATTCTTTTTTTTTTGTCCCTATTTACAGTGGCCTCTCAAAATTATTGCTATAAAATCTGGTGATCTCAGTGAGTAATGCAATAGTTGCTTCGCAATTAGTTTAGTCAAAATTGTTGAAGAATTTTTTAAAAGATTTAAAGGAAAAGAGCAAATGCACTACAAAAATAAGGAGAAAGATGAACTTGCAGATAACTTTTAGATACAAATATGCCTGTTTAGCAGGTTCCATTCAATTTGTGGTTCATCCCAATCTTCAAATGCACCGAAGGCATTAAGTGAAGCAGTTCAGTTCTTTTCTTTTCTTTTCTTTTCTGAACAACAGTCGTAGCTCATCTCATGCAGAGACATTCGCAATGAAAGATCCATAATATACGGATAATCACATATAAAGTCAGGAAACTGACATGATTAGAGGAACATAAATAATGAGAAATCGAATCGACATCTGAAGTTGCTCAAATAACTAGTAACAAGAATTCCATTATAATTTATTTTCTGTTTGAGGAGGTCAAACTTTTGCCTAGGACGACCACGCTGTAATTTTCTTGCAGGAAAAATAAAGGAAACCAATGTGAGACAAAAAAAAATATATTAACTGAACATTCATTTCATGGAGCCACAAGGGTGTTGGTGCAACTTCGCCAAGTTCCCCGTACGAAGTCCTTGCAAAGCACACGAATTGTTTTGCTCGTGAGATGATACGCCAGAATCGTTCGGCCCACTCCCATCACCAACTCGTCATCGACCAAGGCCCAACGCCCATTGGCAACATCGTATACAGAAGAACATATAGGGCCAACAAGCTCTCGTATCAGCGGATGGATGTCCTCCATCCGAACGCTGTGCAGCAGGAGCCAACTCGAACGGTCGGTTGCCAGCTCCAAGACTTGCACTTCCAATTCATAACGATGGATTCGGGCCAAGCACAACCGGTCTCTCGACGGACCAAAATGTAGGAAGCCGTAGCTTTGATGCCTGGGCGGACGAGCGGTGGCCATTTGGATGCTGCGTTGCTCGATGTCAAGTGAGATGAGGAACCCATCAAAAGTCTCAAACCAATATATGACTCCGTTGAGGAAACAGCTTGGCTCATCACACCTGAGGCTCAGCAGCGACATTGCTTTCTGATCGCCAACAAAAATGGTTTCTTTCCATGAGCTGGTCTCGCTATGATACACCGTGATCTTAAGACCAGAAGATGATCGGGGACGATAGAGTGAGAAGACTCTGTAATTCGTGGATCGACGGGGATCGAATGCGAGAAAAGCACCAAAGCGGTAGTTGTCCTGATCGACAGGTAAGATCCTGCTCTGCGTCGTCGTTGGATTGTACACCAAAATTTTCTGCCCGGCCCCAATGTATTTGGCTGTTCCGAGCATCAGCCCATTGCAGCATCTGCGTATATGATAGTTTTCTAGAACAAAAGAGGTTCTCGGGAAAACCCGACGGCGGCGACCGTCGAGGGAGCAGGAGTCGTACATGACGTTGGCGTTTCTTGTTTCGAGCGGCCAAAGCGTGAAGAACAGCCCTGGCGTGGGATTGGGATTGCGGCGCGAGTGGCCGGAGGCGAA
Source organism: Pontederia crassipes (assembly GCA_030549335.1). NCBI lineage: Eukaryota > Viridiplantae > Streptophyta > Magnoliopsida > Commelinales > Pontederiaceae > Pontederia > Pontederia crassipes. The sequence continues at coordinate 6,662,775 of CM060188.1, read as the reverse complement.
GGAGGGCGTCGATGTGATGTCTCGCCACTGTTTGCAGACAGATTTGAGTCGGATCACGGAGACGGCCGGCAGACGAGATAGAATATCTTGGATGATGTCGACGTTCCACATGGCCACCTGTGCCGCCGACGAAGGTGAAGAAGAGGAAGAAGGCGAAGACCAAGAGGAGTCCATCCTTTTGAGTCTTTTCATTGTCGGTAAAAAAAACTTTACTTAGTGGTCCATCGGCGGCGGCCGAGGGGATGGATGATGCTGCCCGCGGCTGGGAGTCCTCACAGGCGATGGCGACGGAGTTGAAGGTGAGAGATGGCGAGGGATCCCGGCGGCTGCGTCTGCGGTCGCGGGGAGGATCGAATTGATTAATTTGTGGGATTCGATTTCGGTAATCCAGGCAGAATTTAATAATTATCAAATTCGTAATCCGAGTTGAGTTGGAACCCACGAATTCATAGTCCCTCTCTGTTTCGCATCTCAAGCTCGATCGAAACAATTCGATTCAGAGTCGGACTCAATTTTCATACTATAACTCGTTTAATTATTATTATATTGATCTTGCTAACGTTTATTGTTTCCTTTGTTATAATTTCAGTTATATGTATGTTTGAATCCTGTCATATTCTTTGTTATAAGTAGTAACTTTTTCTTTTATTTTCATTGCACAGAAAATAGACTTTTTTATTCATTGTTAAGCCGGATGGGCCAAGATATACGTAGCTATTTAATAACAAATTAGTTCAATGACATATTTCATTTTTCTATAATACATTAAGAAGTTGTATTTATTTTATTAAATATTTATTTATTTCCTTAGTTCGTTACGTTAATTTATTAATTTGAAAACATATGCTGCACATGTAATAATCAAATAATCAAATGATTAGTTTTTTCCCTTGTACGTGTCAAATTACAAATTCAGCAATTATTCAATTACTTTTAATATATTTTTCAAATAAATCATTCCATTAGCTCTGTTATTATTATTTATTGTATTCATTTAAATAAGTTTGTAGCACAAAAGAAAATGAGAAAATCTTCCTTTGCAAAAAAAATAATAATAATTTCTTTTTCATTTTTGGCCACAATGACAAACAAAATTTCTTCCCTTCCTTGTTGTATAAACTATAAAGCAAAAGAAATATGAGAATAGCAGCTTGCATTCACTACATGGGACATTATGCAAAACTTGATGAACTGTCATAATCTAACACACCGTATTTTTTGAAAAATAAAACTTAATTTTTATAAATAAATAAATAAATTGAGATTTTGATTATTTATTAGAGATAATTAAAGTAAAGTTTAGAAAGTAAAAAGGTAGAGCTAGATAAAAAAAAAGTTGATAAAACTAAGAAAAAATTCTAATTAAAATAAGAATCGAAATTTAGATTAAAATTATAGGTTTAAATTTAAATTTGAATTTGAATGTAACTATAAGTTTAGATTATAAATGAATCTAGTGAGAGTTAAAATAAGCGTTTTAACTCCAACAATATTTAGAAGATAAAATAATATTATTTAATTTTTATTAATTAATTATTTAATTATAACAATTTAGCAATAATAATGTCTAAGATATATAGAGAAGATTAGGAAAAGAGAATAAATCCTAATTGAATTAGGAGTTGAGATTATATTAAAACTAAGGATTTATAATTTGAAACTAACAAAAAGTTATGGATTAAAGGATTCCCACGAAGACTTAAATTAAGGGTTTTACATTAAAAAAATTCAAAAGATAAACTAATATTACCTTCATAAAAAATTATTTAAAAGACAAATTATTTAGGAGCTCTATAAAAAATTCATGAAAATAAAAGTATAATAAAATTTGGGATTATTTTCATAAATCACCCTTAAACTATCATGATTTTCTGCATCTAACCTCAAACTACGAACTTATTTTTCGAATCCTAAACTATACGACTTTTCAAATTTAATCATTTCGTCAGATTTTTGTCATGTTTTCCATTAATTTTATTTTTTTCTATTTATGAAACATTGAAATTGCCCCTTTATAAAATAATACATAATAAAAAAATAAAAAAAAACATAGGGGTGCCCCCTCCCCCGATCTCGATGACGATGAGATCGCGGAAGTGGCGTAACGAGGAAGAAAAAGGGCCAACCCCCTTCAAATCTTCCTCGCACGTGACAAGGAAGAAAAAGAGGGGCCGACACCCCATGCTAAAATTGATAACAGTATAGCTAGCAAGTGCACTAATCGCTTAAGTAATAAAGTGAAAAGTATAAATTGTTGATTTTACGAGGAACTAATTTACTTATCTATCAAATCTTAGAGGATAATATGAGACGTCATGGTTTTGAGTAAAAATGTGCATAAAATAAAATAACAGAAAAATAAATATTAAAACTAACAATGCATAGGTCCTTAGGATGATCTATAATGATTTGATTTGAAATATCTGTAAAATCAAACATAAACACGAAGTTCAACTATCTTAAGATAATAATAATTTGAAAATATTCCGCACGGATATACCCTCAATTATATTGAAGTCAAGATGTAATATGTTGTAACCCTTAAACTACTTAATCAATCGCACAAGTCAATTATGCAGTCCGCACAATCTAATATTCCAAACTGCTCTATTAGATTATGACATGTGTTCTTCAACATAAAAGTTAAAAATCAATTCGAATAGAAAATTATGAATTAAGAATTGATTACGCTACACAGTTAATAGACAACCTAAAAATCATTAAAATCCGAAGGAAAACGTTGAGCATAACAACCATGTTCATAAAAACTAAAGTAATTATTATTTGATTAATTAAAAATAAAAAATTGTTCATACACTAAAACTCTTGCATCTAAAATAGAAAGGTAAAAGTAAAACTAATAATCCAAAATACTAAGTCAGATAGATAGAACATGAAAATTTAAAATATCATTCCAACAATATGTAGAGCAAGGGGTACTCTCCAGAAACAATGATGAACCGATGTGTAATCCTCGCCTGAGTCTGCTGCGCAGAAGTCTTCTCTTTTGTCATTCAGAAATTCTCCTGCGTTCTGGGCTTGAAGCTTTCGTTGTAAGTCCTAGCATGATTATTTCTAACTGTCCGACGTCACTTTTTATAGAGGCTCAAGTTTTCATGAAGTTTGAAAATAAATGGAAACATTGTTTTTGCGAAATAAGGTAAATTTGGAGTCTTATTGATTATGAAAGTTTCGCCTTGTAAAAAACTCCGAAATTATGATCGTGATTCGAGCATTTTTTCCATTAGCCACATGACTTAAGTGATGGCCTATAACAAACTGTTAACAGCCAGCGAAATTCACCCCCAGAATGCATGATCATTCTATAATACCCATGAAAGATTTGTGGCATCCTATTAGAGATTAGTCTTTGAAATTGCTTCAGTGTGTAACCGTTAAGCATAGATCGCGGCTTGTTAAGTGATAACCGTCGATTCCAAACCTTCTATGACATCCGTGAAAGTAATGTAACGACCGATAAAATATGTCTTTGAGCTGCTAGAATGTGTAACAATCCATTAAGCATTTCCCATGTGTCACGGACTAAAGTTCCACTTGAGAAACCTTAGCGTGACCGGCCTTGAAACTTCTCTGCACGAAGATCCAAGCAGTCTGATCGGGCGTCCTCACGACGACCGCATCAACACGCAACGAAAAATAAATGATGGAGACAATACACTAAAGAAAAGAACACTCAAGGTTGTGGGGGAAAGCAGATCTATTCAACTCCAAACAACACAACCGACAACTCTCGACAAATGCTGAATGTCGAGTGAGTGAATGAAGATCCTGCAGTTATCCTGCTTGATATCCGCAAGATCTCCCTGATCTGCTCACTAGGTTATTGGGTGGACTAATCCTTCACAATTACTCCAAATTTTCTCCTCAAGATCTCCAACTAGAAAGATTCTCCTGATCCTTCTGATTTGTTAGGATAAGGTGGATGATATGATCCTGCACGATCTTGGTGGATATGGTGCAACTTCATTATATCTTCGGATGCTAACTTCCCATGCGAGTAACCAATGCTTGATCCTCGCGGCCAGCTATCCTACCTGACTTCTGCTGATCTTCCGGACACTTTGGGATGAGCCAATTTTGCTTGAGATGATATCGCCCCTCCTCGCTGTCAAATTGAGCGTTCTATCAAACTGGGCGTCCTGCCAAAGTGTGCAAAATGTCAAACTTTGCATTCTGCCAAAGTGGGCACCGCCTGCATTCCAGCTTTGTCGCGCACCGTCCCATGCCCGTCCTAGGACATGGTTGAAGAATGGGGCATCACATCCTCCCCCACCCAACCGCGTCATCGTCCTCGGCGACGTCCGACCTCTAGGTGTGGTCGCATCTCACGTCCACCTCTGTCATCACTTGGCTTGAAGGAATAACTCGGAGAAGCTCCTGCTTGAACCACCTCCTCATCGTGGCACCTTGTTGTCCCAAAGTGTCACCATCATCACCATCAGTCGCTGTTCCTTGGAGCATGGGGCACTACCTCTCACGCACGCCCCGGGACAAGATCGCACCTCGAGTCCCTTGCACCCTTCCGCTTGGTATGTGATCGACGTCTCGGCCACCTCCAAACTTTGCCGAATTGAGAAGTGCATCCACCTCACTGCTCGACTAGGCTAGCATGTTCCACTTGAACACGTCCTTCGGTGCTGACTTTTTCCTCGCACGATCCTGGGTATGGCCGCCTGCCATGGCCCCAAAATTTGCCTTCATAGACAGCCCTCATTGTGAATAGGTCATGTTCGTCCTAATCCACATGAAGTCTTCGACTTCCCTTGCCAACTTCAGCGAAGACCATCCTCTCGATGTCTCCACACTTGGGGCGATCGCTGCTGGCTTCGGCCGCCTCGCACCCGATCCTGGGCTTAGGGAATTGGATCCCTCAGCGGACCCTCCCATGCTGGATCCGACCATAGAAATTCCTTCAACTTGGCCACCTCATCGTTAGGTCGGGCTCTCGAACCTCCATCGTCGTCAAGCCTCTGGGTCGTTGGGACAATCCAGTTGGAGATGGGGACCATCGCACACCCAGCACCTGAGTTCGATCCATCGCAGGCGCTTCCATCCTTTGCCATTTCGAGTGTTGGCCTTCGCTCCGTTCGAGGCTAATGAGCTTGCATCATCAAGCTCATCCTACGTCATGCCACTCTTCTAGATGTTCTCTTCGATACGAGCACGCTGCCGGGTGATCTCTTCCTCCACGAAGATGATCCGATCGGTGAGTCGCTTCTTCGACCGCGCCACTTCTCTGGCCATCGCGCCTTTGAACTTCGCTTCACATGAGTAGATGGTTGGGAAGAATCCTTCGAGTCTCAGCACTCGAGCCATCAATCCATCCACGTTCCTCCGATACTCCAGAGAAACTTTCTCTTCGACCCGCTCGGCCGCAAAGTCACGTCCGCATGTCTCCTCCCTTGAGATTGTTGCCAACGTGTGTGACTTAGGCTCCTCCGTAGTCGCTAGTACTTCATGTCTCCCTTCCTGTAACACCAACCAAAGACCTGCATGGGTCAGCGTTACCTCCTCAAAGTTGTCGATGAAGTCCATGCCGAGAACAAGACGGTGGTCGTCCAACTCGATTATCGTTATGTCGAGAGTGCCTTCCCATGTTCCGATCCGCACCGGAACATCTCTGGCTACGCGAGGATGGGTTGGGATGCAGTGTTCATCGTCTTCACAAGACCAGACTCCTTGACGTATGGAACGTCCAAGCGTGTCACCCCTTGTGCCGCCAAGAAGGTATGTGTCGCCCCTGTATCAATCAGGGCAGTCGTCGTGGAGCTCTTCACGCTGACTTCTGCGAACATCAGGCCCCTCGTGGCCTGCTTCTTGACCCGAGTGGGGATGGTGCCTGCTGTGGCCAATAAGGCCATAATGGAACCCATGTGGGCGGTTCCTCCTCCTTTGTCTGAAGTCGACGCCATGGCCGTCAGGCTCATCTTCTTCTCGCACTCCCTTGCGAAGTGCGGACCTCTACAGACGTAGCATCGGATAGGCCTCCTTGGGTCGCCTCCGGTCGAAGCCGTCCCCTTCGTGTCACCTCTCTTGCTGTCGTTCTTTTTGTCGACAGGGCGTTCCTTCTCGTCCGCCTTCTTCGTGGTCTTGACCACCGTGCCAAAATCATGATTGATCGAGAACTCTGCTGCGACCAGAGCCTCCTGCATGGTCGATACTTTGTGAAAGTTCTGAATATAAGACATTCTTAAACCCCTCCAAATTTAATTTCGAGTAGTGAGAAAATAAACTTTGATATTAAAAATATCAATGTTGAATAAACAAGTGTGGGGTAGGCTTTCCTTTATATATTTTCTTTTTCTTTTTTCTTCTCTATATATTAGTGATTTCGTGCTTCTCCATATTGCATAAAGTGGTCCATGTAACGGGTTTTCGATTGACAAATCCTAGATGAAAAATAATAATAATTAGAAATTATTAACACGACAGGATCTCACCGCTTGGCCGTTCAAGGCCGTGACGATCGTGAACGGTTGGATGTGACAGTGATGACCGTGAATAGCCGAATCTGCAGCCACGAATGGCTAGATCTAACCGTGAACGACAGTGATGTCCGGATATGCTCATTCATGTTCAGTGACGATCGTGAACGGTCGGATTTGTCCCTTTATGGTCGGCGATGGCCGTGAATGGTCGGATCTCGTCGTGAATGGCGGTGATGGCCATCAACGGCTGGTCTGGCAGTGAATGACAAGATCTGATGGGGCCGGATCTGATCATGAACAGCCATGAACAGTGGTGACGGCGGTGACGGCCATCAACGGCTGGTCTGGCCGTGAACAACAGGATCTGATGGTGAATAGTCGGATCTGGCCATGAACGACGGTGATGGCCGTGATGACCATGAACGATGGTGATGGTCGTGATGGCCATGAACAATGGTGATGGTTGTGTTGGCCATCAACGTCTGGTCTAGCCGTGAACGATAGGATCTGATGGTGAATGACCAGATCTGGTTGTGAACGGTTGTGATGACTCACGAAGTCGGCTTCATGCATCAGAGACGACCGCAACAAGCCGGATGTGGCTTGCAGTGGCCGTTTTTGGACAAATCCCGCCGTAGGTGGAGCGGGGGTAATCACGAGAGGGGCGAGTGTACCGTAGATTGCGGGATCGCCATAGCGAGAGATGGGTCACCAGAGTTGTGCATGCGTCCTTCGAAGGTCGATGGTCGAAGCGGGAGCAGGGATCGTCGATCGTCGGAGTTGTGCATGCGTCCTCCGAAGGTCAATGGCTGGAGCGGGAGCAGGGATCACTGGTGGCCGGAGTTGTGCGCGCGTCCTTCGAAGGTCGATCGCCGGAGCGAGAGCAGAGAGCGCAGATCGCCGGAGTTGAGTGTGTGTCCTTCGAAGGACGATCACAGGAGCGGAAGCAGGGAGCGCCGGCTGCCGACGCAAGTGAGTGGGCACAGCCGTCGATCGCCAGAGCGTGCAGGAGCATGTCGGAGCGGGAGCTGTCACCGGATTCCACAGGGATCGCACGGGGAGAATTGAATGGGAGAAGAGGGGCTGAGTTAATTTATGGAAGAGCTTTCGGCGAACTTACATCGTCTCTTGTTATAATATAAAATAATATTTTATATTTCTCACGGTCGTAGTCATGAAAAGTTCCGACGACTGTAGCCGTGGGAATGCCTTCTTTTTAAATTAAATAGGTGTATAATATAAAATATTTTTTTATATACCCATGGCTAGATCCAAGGGAAGTTTTGACGGTTTCACCCTCTTATTAAAATGAATGTTTGTTATGGTATAAAATAATATTTTATATTTCCCACGAACGCAGCCATGGGAAGTTCTGACAGCTGCGATCGTGGGAATGCCTTTTTTTCAAATGAACACTTGTTATAATATAAAATAATATTTTATATTTTCCACGGCTGTGGTCATGGAAAGTTGCAATAGTTGCGGCGCCCTCTTTATAAAATGTATGATTTTTATAATACAATAACAACAACAACAAAGTCTTATCCCACTAGGTGGGGTCGGCTACATGGATCATACGACGTCATTCCGCTCTATTCGTTGATCCATGTTCATGAGATTCGACAGGGTTTTACGCTGGCTGTCGGGGCCTAACACAACCCTCCTCCTTTATCCGAGTTTGGGACCGACTATAAAATATGAACGTAATATTTTATATTTTATACGATTGTGGGCGTGGAAAGTTTGGTTGCGATCGTAGGAATGCCTCTTTTTAAAATGAACGTTTGTTATAATATAAAATATATATTTTATATTTTCTACGGCTATAGTCATCGAAAGTTCTGATAGTTGCGATTGTGGAAACATCCTCTTTTTAAAATGAACGCTTGTTACAATATAAAATATTATTTAATATTTTTTAGGACTTGCATCCGTGGAAAATTCCGATAGTTGCGGCCATGAAACGCCATCTCGTATAATATAAAAAATTATTTTAGTTTTCCCACGATGGTAGCCGTGAGAAGTTTCGATGGTTGCGACCATGGGAACTCCATATGATCGGGACATTATCATATAAAATTTAATTTTAGTTTTGCGGTAAATGTGGGAAGTTTCGAAGGCTATAGCCGTGTGCACTTTGCTGAAGCTGCATAACACAGAATTTCGGGAAGAATGCAATAGAGCATTGGAGCTCTTTGGTTAGTTGAGAGACAGATATTAGATTATACTTGAAATCAGATATGTAAAGAACATTACATAAGATTTGTCCAGATTCTAAGGCATAGGAGCCTTTATGTGTTACAAGAGTTTTATCTCCATTTGGCAAAGTGACGAACTTATGAGTTTGAAGTTGTTTAACATTATTTAGGCACTGTATTTTGGAGGTCATATGTTGTGATGTTCCTGTATCTACTATCCAAGAATCTATCTTATCTTTGTAGAGTTGTGATAAGTTATATTAAACAGACGAACTTGAAGCCATTGAAAATTTGTAACATTCTAAGTTAAAAAAAAAAAAGACAAAGATCCAAGACTAAAGCCTAGCCGCATTTGGCCTACGAGCCCAACACCATTAGCCATAACCTAAAAGCAATGCTATTACTCTCTCTCATCTCCCACCTAATACATGTCGGCAACATCAAAAGAAATCCCCCACCCATGCTACAGTAGCCGACCTCCTCACTTCACTCTCCATCCCATCACACTGCTACAGTGAATCATCACCCCCAAGCTCCATCATTCGGCAGCACCAAGGGAGAAGAAGTTTTGGCTACAGTAATCTCATTTCCTTCTTCATTAGTTATTTAGCTACCGTAAGTAACTCACCTTAATTCCTCCCTTCCATCATGTAGTTGAACCAGTGAGATTAAGAGAAGAAAGTCAAGTTCCTAGAACTAGGTGAAGAAGGAAAGAAACTAGGATTTATAACATAAGCTAAGCAATGTATGTTTGAGGAGATCTAAACCTCTCTAATCTTTTCCTTAATGATGTTTGCATGTATGAATATAGAGCATAAAAAATATACCCTTTGTTCTTAGAGTGAAGATTTGCAAAATGTGCATTGTATAAGTAATGCTCCTTATATTACTGTTCCATTGCTAATCATGCTTAGAATGTCATGTGTTTTATAGCTTCATGCTCTAATTGCTCATTATGCTTAGTATTAGAATGTTCATTGATCTTTTGTTCGTTTATTATGAAAATGTTTAAAGCTCATGTACATTATGATATTGATTAGCATGTTAAATGTCTTCATGTGAAAATCTCATGTGGTTCATGATTAGAGTGTTAAGAATGATAAAATGCCTTATATGATGTTTGAAAGTCAATATGTGTTCAAAATGTTGATGTATGTAAGATTTGGAAAGAAATCTTGTAAAAATTGTGTTTTTGTCGGCCCAAAATGGGTGACCGATAATATATCGGTCGATCGTTTTAGAGACATTTGTAGTCTCGCACTCTGTCCGACGATCGATCGATTCTATAATGGTCATCCATTTTGGAAGGGTCGAATATTTTGTGATTAGCGAGCGACCAAACACCCTGTTTCGATCGTTCGATAGTTATGTAAAGGTCGATCGATATATCAACGATCGTCCGATATGTGTAGTCGAAATATTCGACATATTCTGTGATTAGCGGACATCCGAGCACCTTATTTCGGTTGTCTGAAAGCCAAGTATCGGTCGACCGATATCTCAGCGATCGTCTGATTTGAGTAGCAGTTATATTCTGTGATTAGCGGACGATGTGAAGCTTATTTCGGACGTCTAAAAGACCTATAGAGGTCGACCGTTATTCCAGCAGTCGCTCGGTTTAGAAGAGTGTCACATTCTGTGATCAGCGGACGAATCGAAATCTAATTTCGGTCATTCAAAAGGGCCATAACGGTCGACCGATAACCCAACCGATCGTTCGATGCCCTTCCAATGGTCGACCGTTACTCAAAACGGTCATTCGTTCCGAAAGCTGATTGGCTATGATTGAATGTCCACACATAATATGATTTGAAGTATGTATGACCTTAAATAGGATTAAAACATGCAACATGTGTAAATGATTGTATGTATTGATGAAAGCAAGTAAAAGACGGATTGGCGTGAATGTGACTTATTGTAATCGAGGAGGGGAAATGAGTTCCACCCTTGAGTGTGGCATTTCTCGAGAAAATGAGTTTCACTCTTGAGTGTGGTGTTTCCATAAGTCGAGGCGAGTTCCACCCTTGAGTGTGGCATTTTCATAAGTCGAGGCGAGTTCCACCCTTGAGCGTGGCGTCTCTATTGGGCCTATGTGGAACCACGAGGCGAGTTCCACCCTTGAGTGTGGCGTCTTTATTGGCCTCCCACGAATCCAATTATGGCCTAGCTAGCCATTTTCCCATGAACTCAACATAGTCTTCCCAATCAACAAGAGAAGAAAGTATCTAAGTAAAGATGAAAAAAATGAATGATGAATTACTTGGGACATAAAGTAAAGATGTTAAAGAAGTATGATGAAGTATGCACCTATGAGGATGCAATGTAAATGTCCACTTGTCACATCATATCATTACATGATGAAAGATGATAAAGTCAAGTAAGATAAGATCATGATATGCATTAGCATAATGATAAGTTATGATATGCCTGATTTAATGATTATGATGTTATATGTTATCTTATCTTGCCATGATGATATGCTCACATGCCATGTAGTATGCATAAGTAGCTCATAGTATGCATATGATTTATGTTCCATGGTGATGATATGCATATGCCATGACACGTAGAGATTATGTTATAAGGTCATAGCATGTATGAGCCTTAACATACTCTAACGGAAGAAATCTCCTGCACCCCATGGATCCGTGCAGATATGGATGAGACTTAGGTTCGGCGGTGAGGGCCTCTTGACGAAGACATTGCACATAGACGAGTCGGGCTACGGCCCAAGTTATCTTACTTATATTGTGTGATTATGTTGAACTCTTGTAAGAGTCATTTATATATGACTTATGGGCCTTATGGAGTCATGTATTTTATTTGAACTCATTATGTTGTACAAATCCTTTGTTGGGTATATGATAGAGCCTGTTAGGCCCATGAGCCAGTATGTTATCTTGGATTTTGTTTTATTTATCCATGAAGTCTTTTGTTGTTTATGATGTTATTGTTTTAAGTTTATTATATTATATTTCCGTTACAAAGTTTATGAAATTTGGTCAAGTCAAAGTGACGTCGTCCAAGTTTCGGCAACTATATTGGGGCCAGATTTTGGGGGCATTAGAGATGATATCAGAGCCATAGTTTGGCTCATATGTATAGGTTTTAGGATGTGTAAGTCATAGGTTGACTAAAATGTCTAAGTGTAATGTTTAAGTATGAAGTCCACGTGCAATCATCACGAGGTGCCACCGAACCTAAAGGTAAATGTTATGTATGATTAGCTCATGTTAATGATGTTTCTATATTTGTTTGTCTATGAATGTAGATGCCAAGACGGGCAATCGTTGATGAAGATTATGAGAGGAACACATTCCTCGATGGATTAATCCGGGCGGCACAAAATGTCCAAAGGACCAATAAACCGGATTATTCCATTGGAAGATTTTTAAGACAAGCAAGATGATTAAGAAAGGAGCAAGATGAATTTTTGACAAGCGTCGTCAAGACAGATTCACAACCCAAGGCACTTGAATCATTGGATGTGATAAGAGAATATCTCGATATTTTTCCGGAAGACATTGCGGGATTACCACCAAGAAGGAAGTTGAGTTTAATATTGAACTACTTCCGGGGACCACTCCCATATCGAAATCGTCTTACCGAATAGCTTCGGCGGAGATGCGTGAACTGAAGACACAACTGCAAGAACTTTTGGATAAGGAGTTCATTAGGCCAAACGTCTCACCATGAGGCGCACCGGTACTATTTGTCAAGAAGAAGGATGGTTCATTAAGGTTATGCATCGACTACCGAATGTTCAACAAGGTGACAGTAAAGAACAAGTACCCCTTACTAAGGATAGATGATCTTTTTTATCAATTATCATCGGCGTCAGTTTTCTCTAAGATCGACCTAAGGAGTGGCTACCACCAATTACGGGTAGCCGAGCAAGATGTTTCCAAAACGACATTTCGTTCAAGGTATGGACATTACGAATTTTTGATTGTCTTTTGGACTAACGAATGCGCCCGCCGCATTCATGAATTTGATGAATATGGTCTTCCGTCCAACTTGGATAAATTTGTGATCGTATTTGTGGATGACATCCTCATCTACTCATCAAGCCCGGAAGAGCATAGAGGACACATCCGCATTGTGTTGGAAACTTTGAGGAGGAACAAGCTTTATGCCAAGTTTTTCAAATGTGAATTTTGGCTTGAAGAAGTGATGTTTCTTGGACATATTGTGTCAAGACATGGAGTGGCTGTGGACCCGGCAAAGGTTGAAGCGGTGATGAATTGGAATAGGCCCAAGAATGTGACCGAGGTTCGAAGTTTCTTGGGACTTGCTGGATATTATAGAAAGTTTATCCAAGACTTTTCTAAGATTGTCTATGACAAAGTTGACAAGAAATGACAAGAAGTTCATATGGACACAAGCATGTGAAGCAAGCTTTCAAGAGTTAAAAAAAAAGACTTACAACGGCACTGATGCGTGCAAATTAACCGCAAATATACTAGTAAGTATACTAGATCATATCAAGTAATAAAGAGTGAAATAGAGTGTTGAACCCACGAGGACTAATCTAGATTCTTATCTTTTTAACTTAAGTTTATTAATTGAGAGAATAACAAGAATTAATTTTCAGATAAAAGTGTTTCAAATTGATGATAATCTGAGATAATGATGCCTTTAATTAACGTGAGAGACAGTTAGAACTCAGACTTCGTATTCCGATCGTATTCTCTTGATTAACAGATAATTGAATATAGACTTCTTGTAGAAAATAAATGGATAAAAGGTATAGGACTCAAAAGCTTGAGGACCTAACTACCCTAGTAAAGAATATAATGAAAGCACGTTGAAAACTCAATCCACTTTAATATATTCTAAACTAAGATGCATTACTATGAAAGGTTGCTTAAAATAAATGACTCAAAAACTTGAGAACATAACTATCTTAAATAGAAGTAAAATTAAAGACGTCAAAAGCTCGATCAACTGCAATTTACTTTATCTAAAATGCTTTAAGTTGCAAACCTCCGTTTAATGATATAATTGTTAGCAATTAAAACTAATTTACTAACAATTAACAGAACTCGGCCCGAGTCAGAAGGAACTCGGCCCGGGCTGACACAAACGTTTCTGATCGAGAAAAATAAAGAAGGAACCCGGCCCGGGTTATATCCAACTTGGCTCGGGTCTTCGCAGAGAAGAATCCGATCGCTTTTCCTTGTAGAATTATATGAGATTATATGTAAGAAACTAATAAACTCAGATTAAGCATGGAATCCACATCATAATCATGTTCTCAGAAGTCTAAACAATAAAATATATTAAGAGAGAACTGAAGTTCAACGTAGTCTTCCTCTAACAACTAAACTAATCCATAATCAGAAGAATTAACATCAAATTCGAGGGAGAAAATATAAAATAAAGATTAGAAATTATAAATCAAACTCCCAAGTAGTGGTGGACGTCTCTGGAACAAGCCTTGGCCGAAACTATGCTCCAAACGATCGCCCGAAATCTCTACTTCTTTGATTGATTTGTAGTGGCGCGCAGTAGAACTTCGTCTCTCGTTTCTGGTGCGGCTAGGGCTTCAAACTCTGAGATTGCATTCTCTTTGGCTTCGTGGTACATCCATATTTATAGGGTTGGCAGCCTTTTAGGGTTCCGAGTTGAGTTGGCGATTTAAATCCAAGTTAAAGTCGGCCGAAAAACCACGCGATCTGCCAGTTTGGTTGATTTGTACTAACTCGGGCCGGGTCTGATCCAACTCGGGTCGGGTTCAGTTCAGATTTTATTTACGAGTTGAAATCGATTCGGATTCGACTTTTAATGCCAACCCGGTCCGGGTATGATGCCAGCTCGGCTCGGGTTTCTCTTGAACTCAATCATATGTGCTCTTTGTGCTTCATTTTACGTGCTTTTCCGATCCGATCGCTTTGCACATTCAAAATGATGATCCTATGAATAAAATCAAATAGAAGTGGGTAGCTTTAGACTAAAAAAAATTAAGAAAATAAATAAGAAAATAGATGCATGCAATGATAAAAACTATGAAAAATAACATAATTGATGCATGTAAAACATGTATGAAAATGCATGCATCAGGCACCCATCTTAGTCATTTCCATGGGAAGTTGAGGCTATGTTATTTGTAGTGATGCATGTGGTACCAGGATGCGTACTTATGCAACATGGCAAAGTGGTTGCATGCGCTTCAAGACAATTGAAAAAGCATGAAGTCAATTATCCAACTCATGATCTAGAGTTGGCGGCGGTGGTATTTGCATTGAAGATATGACGCCATTATTTGTATGGCGAAGATTTTAAAGTGTACACAGATCACAAGAGCCTAAAGTATGTGTTCTCTCAAAAGGAGTTGAACATGAGACAAAGAAGATGACTTGAATTCCTCAAGGATTATGAGTTCGCTATTTTGTACCACATCGAAAAAGCAAATGTAGTTGTCGATGCTCTAAGTCGCAAGTGAGAAGGATCACTTGGGTGTTTAAGTGTCCACAAATGGAACCTTGTGGAAGACATAGTGCAATGGGCCCCAAGCATTTGTGGCCGAAGGATCATGTGTATGACTCATCATGTGATCGAATCAAGCTTAGTGAGAAGAATTATTGAAGCGCAAAGAAAGGACCCGAAATATGCTAGAATGATCAATGTTTGTAAAAGGGAAAGAAATCACTTCGAGTATGGCGAAGGTGGAGCAATTAAGTACAAGAACCGTCTATGGGTTCCGAAGGACAAGGTACTAAGAAGAGAGATTTTGGATGAATATCACAAGTCTAAATTCTCCATTCATCCCGAAAGCACCAAAATGTTTAAGAATTTGCAAAGAAATTTTTTATGGGAAGACATAAAGAAGAAAGTGGCCAAGTATGTAGCCAAGTGCATAGTTTGTCAACAAGTCAAGATTGAGCATCGAAGGCTTTGTGACAAATTACAACTTTTACCTATTCCGGAATAAAAATGACAAAGTATCTCTATGAACTTTGTAGTAGAATTACCATGAACTCGGAAGGGATATGATGCAATTTGGGTTGTAGTGGACCGTTTGACAAAATCGGCTTACTTTATTCCTATGAAAGTAAGTGAATTCATGGAAAGTATGGTAGAGTTATATGTGAATGAGATTATCCATTTGCACGGAATCTCAGCTTCTATCATTTTGGATAGAGATTCGAGGTTCACTTTAGGATTTTGGAAAGGTCTCCAAAATGCCTTTGGAACAAGGCTGAATTTTAGTACGACATTTCATCCTCAAACCGACGGACAAAGTGAAAGAACAATTCAAACTCTTAAGTATATGCTTAGAGCTTGTGCCTTAGATTGACATGGAAATTAGGATGATCACCTCCCTTTGGTGGAATTCGCCTATAATAATAGTTATCATTCAAGTATCAAGATGGCTCCATTTGAAATTCTGTATGGAAGGCCTTGCCGTTCTCCGGCATGTTGAAGTGAAACTGGTGAGGAAAGATACCAATCTCTATGATCATAGATCATAGAAAGGCCCTCTTTACCATTCTATATAAATAGAAATCTATATTGATTGACTGCCTCCATTATGTTGTTGCTAGCAAATACCGCTGTTTTTAGTTTTGGATCTTCCAAAGCATTCCCGCAGTAGATCCGGACCGATTTTTTTTTCTGATCCTTCGATAAAAAGATTCATTCTCTTCATATACGGCAAAATCATTCTATTCGATCTAATAGATTCACCAACCCGCAAGTTCTTTTTATGAAGCACAAGCAGGGGAATTTATCCTGGAAGCGGAAGAACTACTGAAACTTCGCGAAACCCTCACAAAGGTTTATGTACAAAGAACGGGCAACCCATTATGGGTTGTATCCGAAGATATGAAAAGGGATGTTTTTATGTCAGCAACAGAAGCCCAAGCTCTGCCTTTGCACTCGAGGGCTAATCTACGTCCCTAAGCTGCGCAGGAAAGGCCCAAAGCCAATCCCAAGGACAGTAAAGCTTCATAGGGTCTTTCTGTCCAGGTGCAGGTAGTCCGCATCTTCACAGACATGTCTATTTCACCGAGCCTCTCTTCGCTTCTTCCTCGGAGAAAGACGATCAAACAATTCCTAATCATGGTCCTTGCGGATCGGATCATCTGTATAGTATAAAAAAAGAAACTCCAGATATTTGCTACCTTTCTCTTTGAATGAGATCTCAATTCCAGCTACGGTTTCATTAGATATCTTACAACTAGAGTCCCTCATTTTTCCGATCCGGTTCCTCCACCACCGCTTCGTTAGCAGATTTGGTCAAGAGGAAGAAGTGAAATTAAGATAAAAGATGTGATATGCAGATAGATAGATAGCTATATCGGCATGAATTCAATTCAATAAACTTTTTTTTATTTAATACTACTCCTTTTTTTATTTCGCAATTCAATTCGAAAGGATCTCGGACGACTCACTAAAGCGGACCAGATTTGGTTCACATGTATGTTGATAAAGTGGAGCTCATCAAGTAAAGGATGTTAGCGGCGCAAAGTAGGAAAAAGAGTTATGTGGATGTGAGAAGAAGAGAACAACTCTATGAAATTAGTGATCATGTGATGATCAAAGTCTCACAAACCAAGGGTGTTATGAGATTTAGCAAGAAAGGAAAGTTAATATATTGGACCATTTGAGATCCTAGAGAAAGTTGGTAAAGCAGCCTATAAGTTAGCATTACCACCCTCATATGCTATACTTCACAATGTTTTCCATATATCAATGCTTCGAAAGTATGTTCATGATGAGGCAAATGTGATTCGAATTGAGGAGCCGAATATCAAGGAGGACTTGACATATGTGGAGCAACCTATAAAGATCATAGATTATCAAGTGAAGCATCTTAAGAATAAGACAATACCCATGGTCAAAGTGGCATGGAAGCATCATCGAGGACAAGAAGTAACATGAGAATTCAAAGAGGAAATGCGAGAGAAGTTTCTGAAACTCTTCGATGAGTAATTTAAGATTTTCTAAAATTCGAGGACGAATTTTTATTTAAGGGAGTAGGTTGTAACATTCTAAGTTAAAAAAAAAAGAGAGAAAAAGATCCAACACTAAAGGCCAGCTGCATTTGGCCCACGAGCCCAACACCATTAGCCATAACCTAAAAACAATGCTATTACTCTCTCTCATCTCCCACCTAATACATGTCGGCAGCATCAAAAGAAATCCCCCACCCATGCTACAGTAGTCGACCACCTCACTTCACTCTCAAGCCCATCACACTGCTACAGTGAATCATCACCCCCAAGCTCCATCATTTGGCAGCAAGTTCTAGCTATAGTAATCTCCTTTCCTTCTTCATTAGTTATTTAGCTACCGTAAGTAACTCACCGTAATTCTTCCCTTCCATCATGTAGTCGAACCAGGGAGATTAAGAGAAGAAAGTCAAGTTCCTAGAACTAGGTGAAGAAGGAAAGAAGCTAGGATTTAGGACATAAACTAAGCAAGATATGTTTGAGGGGATCCAAACCTCCTTAATCTTCTCCCTAATGATATTTGCATGTATGAATTAGGGCATAAAGAACATACCCTTTGTTCTTAGAGTGAAGATTTGAGAAATGTGCATTTTATAAGCAATGCTCCTTAGATTACTGCTCCATTGTTAATCATGCTTAGAATGTCATGTATTTTATAGCTTCATGCTCTAATTTCTCATTATGCTTAGTATTAAAATATTCATTGATCTTTTGTTCGTTTATTATGAAAATGTTTAAAGCTCATGTACATTATGATATTGATTAGCATGTTAAATGTCTTCATGTGAAAATTCCATGTGGTTCATGATTAGAGTGTTAAAAATGATATGGAATACCTTATATGATGTTTGGAAGTCAATATGTGTTCAAAATGTTAATGTATGTAAGATTTGAAAAGAAATCTTGTAAAAATCATGTTTCTATCGGCCCAGAACGGGCGACCGATAATGTATCGGTCGATCGTTCTGGAGACCATTTGTAGTCTCGCACTCTCTTCGACGGTCGATCGATTCTATAATGGTCGTCCGTTTTGGAAGGGTCGAATATTCTGTGATTAGCGGGCGACCAGACACCCTATTTCGATCGTCCGATAACTATGTAAAGGTTGACCGATATACCAATGATCGTTCGATATGTGTAGTCAAAATATTCGACACATTCTGTGATTAGGGGACGTCCGAGCACCTTATTTCGGTTATCCGAAAGCCAAGTATCAGTCGACCGATATCTCACGGTCGTCCGATTTGAGTAGCAGTTATATTCTGTGATTAGCGGACGATCCGAAGCTCATTTTGAACGTCCGAAAGACCTATAGAGGTTGACCGTTATTCCAACGGTCGCCCGATTTAGAAGAGTGTCACATTCTGTGATTAACGGACGAATCAAAGTCTGATTTCGGTCATCCAAAAGGATAATAACGGTCGACCGATAATCCGACCGATCGTCCGATACCCTTCCAATGGTCGATCGTTACCCAAAATGGTCGTCCGTTCTGGAAGCTGATTGTCTATGATTGAATGTCCGCACATAGTATGATTTGAAGTATGTATGACCTTAAATAGGATTAAAACATGCAACATGTGTAAATGATTGTATGTATTGATGAAAGCAAGTAAAAGACGGATTGGCGTGAAGGTGACTTCTTGTAATCGAGGAGGGAAAATGAATTCCACCCTTGAGTGTGGCATTTCTCGAGGAAACGAGTTCCACCCTTGAGTGTGGCATTTCCATAAGTCGATGCGAGTTCCACCCTTGAGCGTGGCGTCTCTATTGGGCCTACGTGGAACCAGGAGGCGAGTTTTACCCTTGAGTGTGGCGTCTCTATTGGTCTCCCACGAACCCAATTATGGCCTAGCTAGTCATTTTCCCATGAACTCAACATGGTCTTCCCAATCAACAAGATAAGAAAGTATCTAAGTAAAGATGAAAGATGAAAAGATGAATGATGAATGGCTTGAAACATAAAGTAAAGATGTTAAAGAAGTATGCACCTATGAGGATGCAATGTAAATGTCCACTTGTCACGTCATATCATGACATGATGAAAGATGATAAAGTCAAGTAAGATAAGATCATGATATGCATTAGCATAATGATAAATTATGATATGCCTGATTTAAAGATTATGATGTTACATGTTATCTTATCTTGCCATGATGATATCCTCACATGCTATGTAGTATGCATAAGTAGCTAATAGCATGCATATGATTTATGTTCCATAATGATGATATACATATGTCATGACGTGTAAAGATTATGTTATAAGATCATAGCATGCATGTGCCTCAACATACTCTAACGGGAGAAATCCCCTGCACCTCATGGATCCGTGCAGGTATGAATGAGGCTTAGGTTCGGCGGTGAGGGCCTCTTGACGAAGATATTGCACATAGACAAGTCGGGCTACGGCACAAGTTATCTTATTTATATTATGTCATTATGTTGAACTCTTGTAAGAGTCATTTATATATGGCTTATGGGCCTTAAGGAGTCATGTATTTTACTTGAACTCATTATGTTGTAAGAATTCTTTGTTGAGTATACGTTAGAGCCTATTAAACCCATGGGCCAGTATGTTATCTTGAATTTTGTTTTATTTATTCATGAAGTCTTCCGCTGATTATGATGTTATTGTTTTAAGTTTATTATATTATGTTTCTGCTATAAAGTTTATGAAATTAGGTCAAGTCAAAGTGACGTCGTCCAGGGTTCGACAACTATATTGGTGAGAATTTATATATGAATCTTTATACATTTTATACATACATGTATATAGTTTACAAAGATACATCATTCAAGTGTCAATCTAATATTGTATACAGTAATTCGGTAATTGTTCTTCCCATGCAGCTGGAACGCGACGAAATGGCTTTTGTTGTGTTGATGGTTGGTGAATCTCAAGATGTGGGATGCCCAACGGTGCTATGGGAGGCAGGATTCCTTGGTGAACTATTGATGATTGAGGCTCATGCTCAAGAAATGGTTGGTTTCATGCTTCCTCCTTTGGATGTTGAGAAATGTAATTAAGTCTCTATATATATGTATGCATAACGTACTAATCATTTAATTGTTTAATTTCTTATTGAACATTTTTATGTTTAATAACAAGAAAATTTTGTGCATGCATGCACACCAACGTCATGTGGGATCTCAAAGACTTCATGTGCTATCTTGCTACTACGTCGGGAATTCCGAGGGATAGTGTTGGCCGGAGCATCGTCTCCATAATTGAAGACTTGGAGGACAAGAAGATGTCATCGTACACTGTCATTAGTTGTCTTACTTTGTAGCAGTCTTGTTTTCGGACGTTTAATCGCTTTTGTATCAGCTAAGGATCAGTATAAATAGGAGTGTGGACGAGTTGTAATGTGACTTCTTACCTAATGGAATTGTTGTTTCTTCCTCTGCAACTTCTCTTTCTTCTCTCTTTCGTATCCTTCTTCTCACCTTATTCTCTGTCTCCCCTTTCGGCTAGTGAGTGACCAGGATCATCGGTCAGATTTTAACATGGTATCATAGCCTCCTTGAAGATCCTGCTCTATTTGCCTCGTCGTCTGATGTCGAAAGCTTGTAGATCTCCCTGTTCTTCTTCTTATGGGCCTGCTAAACTTACACGGCCCATTGTGCAACATGCACATTGGTGCAGTTTTGTAAACTGCATGTTGCAGTTATACGAGCAGATGTTTGGCACCATTATAAAAGGTGCCATGAATGCATTACGGTGCAATGAGAGTGTATGCAGCAGTCCAGTGATCAACGTGCAGTTCGATGAGTACGTTGGCAGATTTTGACGACATTCGTGATGCTTGAATTGTGTAAATGTAGTTTCTTTTCGTACGGGATTGACGTTTCGACTACGAGTTTAACAACAACAACAACAAAGCCTTATCCCACTAGGTGGGGTCGGCTACATGGATCATACGACGCTATTCCGCTCTATTAGTAACCAAACCTTTCGGTATATTATTCACCAATAGATCTTGCTCTATTAGTTCGCCAAGTGTCCGCCTTGGCCTCCCTCTTCCTCTTTTAATCGGACTCTAGATTATTTGATCTACTCTTCTTACTGGCGCATTTAATGGTCTTCTCTGAACATGATCAAACCATCTCAAACGATTCTCTACCATTTTCTCACTAATAGGAGACACTCCGACTCGTTCACGTATATGGTCATTCCTAATCTTATCTAATCTTGTATGACCACACATCCATCTCAACATCCTCATTTCGGCTACCCCCACTTTACATTCATGTTGTCCCTTCATAGCCCAACATTCACTACCATATAACACTGCTGGCCTTATAGCAGTACGATAGAATTTTCCTTTAACTTTATTGGGTACTTTTCTATCACAAAGAACTCCAGTGGCTTTCCTCCACTTACACCAACCAGCTTGAATTCTATGATTAACATCGTCATCAATCTCACCATCTTGTCTTACAATTGATCCTAAATATTTAAACTTTGTCACTTGAGGAATTATATCCTCCCCTAACCTAACTTTCAAATCGTCTCTAAGTTGTTTATTTGTGAAATTGCTATGCATATATTTTGTTTTATTCCTACTTAAACGAAAACCCTTTGACTCCAACGTATTTCTCCATATTTCCAATTTTGTATTAATCTCTTCTCTTGAATCCGCTAAAAGTACTATATCATCCGCAAATAGCATGCACTTAGGTACCTCCTCTGTGATACTCTCGGTTATAGCATCGATAACTAAGTTAAATAGATACAGGCTTAAAGCTGATCCTTGATGTAGGCCAATTCCTATAGGAAATTCATTTGTCTCACCTCCGGGTGTCCTAACCCTAGTCAATGCCCCATCGTACATATCTTGTATTACCTTAATGTAGGCAACATTCACCCTCTTCTTTTGCAAGGCTTTCCAAAGTACATCCCTTGGTACCCGATCATACGCCTTCTCTAAGTCAATGAAAGTCATATGTAAGTCTCTTCTCCTACTTCGATACTTCTCCATCATCCCCCTTAGTAAATAAATCGCCTCTGTAGTGGATCTTCCTGGCATGAACCCAAATTGTCTCTCAGAAATACTAGTCTCCATTCTCAATCTATGCTCAATCACTTTTTCCCATAATTTCATAGTGTGACTCATAAGTTTAATCCTTCTATAATTTGCACAATTCTGAATATCCCCTTTATTTTTGTAAATAGGAACTAATGTACTTAATCTCCAATCATCAGGCATCTTTTTCGACCGTAAAATCTCATTAAATAGTTTACATAACCACAACACACATTTTTCTCCTAAACATTTCCAAACTTCAATCGGTATACCATCCGGTCCAACGGCTTTACCATTCTCCATTTTCTTAAGAGCTTCGCTAACCTCCGAGACTCTAATTCTACGATAAAATGACCTATTAAGCTCACATTCGCTAACTGTCAAGTCCTCCAAATCACAACGCGAACCTTCACATCCATCATTAAATAGCTTATAGAAATACTCTTCCCATCTGTTCTTAATATCTCCTTCAGTAACTAAAACCTTGCCAACTTCATTTTTTATGCATCTTACTTGATCCAAATCTCTCGACTCCTTCTCTTTGTTCCTTGCAATCTTGTAAATCCTTTGTTCACCCGCCTTTGTCCCTAACTCCTTATAAAACCCCTCATATGCTTTAGCACGAGCATCACTAACTGCCTTCTTAGCCTCCCTTTTCGCCAAACGATACTTTTCCCAATTGTCAGAACTATTGTCCAAGTGTATCGCCTTGAAACAATTCTTCTTATTACGCACCTTTTCTTGGACCTCCTCATTCCACCACCAAGTCTCCTTATCTCGTGGTCCAAAACCTTTTGATTCTCCTAAAATGGCTTTAGCAACCATTTCAACCTTTTTTGCCACATTCTTCCACATGATACTAGCATATCCTTCTAACTCCCACACACTTTCCTCTAATAACTTACTTCTAAAAGTCTCTCGCTTCTCCCCCTTTAACTGCCACCACTTGATCTTTCGATCAAAAACTGTTCGGGATTTTGGTTTTATACATTTTATTTGCATATCAAGAACTAACAATCTATGTTGTGTAGTCACTCCATGCCCAGGAATTACTTTGCAATTAGTGCAACGTCTTTTATCAGTATTTCTTACGAGTTTAAAATAACGTAAAAAAAAAAATTTCGACGATCCGTCTTTCGCTACGAGGTATTTCGATAATACCCTTATTTATTTGTACCAATTCTTTCAATTAGTATCAGAATGAAATATAAGTTTTTTCTCGATATAATTTGATATTATGCGAATCAAATACTATGAATAGAAATTTCCTCATGTTTGTTTGTTTGTTTGTTTTTAACGTTCACTGCGAGACAAACGTGATATGGGTTGCGAAGTTATATGCATGTTTTCGTTGTTAATACATGTATTTTCTTTTAACATCTGAAAATGTGAGATCATGCAATAATTGTAATTAGTATTATTGTTCGACAACAATAGACATGTGTGGAGGCGCTTTAAATGGTGATTAATGTAATGATGACTCTGTGAAACTCACGTAAGTGCCACGTGTTGACTGCCATAGTAGTGTGCTACTGACACGTTTTTTTGCAAAAGATGCATGAATTCTGTTGCACACGCACGTGAGTGATATATTTATTTGTCTATTTCGTTTTATCTGTGCTTCGTTGATTTGCTGCAGAACAGACGAACACTAAAAAAAAGAGAGAGAGAGAGAGAAACGAAATGTTGAAATAACGGTGCACAACGGTGCGCGCGCAGGCCAACGGCCCGCTGCGCGACACCATTGCGAGGCGGCACAGCGCACGACATGCGCGGGCTCGGGCCTCTGGCCTGCTCCTGCCGCAGCGCGCTGCGAGCATGCGTAATGCAAATGCGAGCGCGCGGGCCTCCGCCCGCGACACAGATCAGGGGAAAGTGCGCAGGACGCGGCCCGCTGCGCGCACGCATGCACGAAGAGCGAGTGCGCTCATACGGCGTCGCTTCACTCCACAGAGGCCACGGCCTGCTGAGAGGTGCCGCATGGCACCAAGCGCTCGGGCCGATGGCTCGCTGCAATTTGGGCTGACAGCGGCCCAATTGAACAGTTATTTTAGTTTTTTTTAAAACAGAACAGAATTCTGAAACTCGGAGAAAGTTAAATATTGATAAAAATATATTTTTGGACACAGAAAAATTCGAAAAAAATTTCTTACTAATGTGTGACTTATTTTTGACATAAATGCATGCATTGTATGCTATTATGCATTTTATAGTTACTTTATGTCATGATAAATATATTATGATAAATTAGAATATTTGTCATTTTATGCACATTATTTGCTTAGAAAATTATGTATAATTTTCTTCGAGTTCCAGAATGTTTAAATATGCATAATAAGTAGTTATGCATATGCCATTTTTCCTATTATGCCATGCTATTATGTGTAATTGTAATTTATGGAAACCATTTTTTTTATAAAGGATGTGATCATGTAATGTTAATAAGAAATTTTTTAGAATAAATTTTTTGAAAATTGTATGACATATGTTTTATGCATATTATTGGTGGTATTATGCATATTTATTAGTACATGAAATAGTCATGTTATTTGTCATGCATTATATATGATTATGAATTTAAGTTAAAATTCATTCATATATGTTATTGCATAATATGTTTTAAGTGCAGTATGTCACACTTAAATTTAATTTCCATATGAATTAGATATTTATGCACATAATTATATTATATTTACTTAAAGTGTATTGAAGTGTAACACTCATGTAAGTTGACATAATAATGAAAATATGCACGTTACTAATTCATTATGTGATTTGGACTATGTAACATGCATTTATTTTCTTCATACGAGCATATGTGCATAATGTAATTTTGTTACATATTAAACATAATTTTTTTATGTGAATTTATGAGTAATTAATTCACATAGTTATGTTAAAATTATGCACAAAATACTTTTGTCCCATTTATTCAAAATTTTCATGTGAAATACGCACACTATTCAAAATACTTTTGTCACATTTATTCACATTTATCATTAAATTTTGTATTTAATGAAATTTCTTTATGAAATTTTTTTGAAAAATGATTTTTTATGTCTTGATTATTTTGAGTATTCAAGTTGAATATTTTATGTCACATATGATGTAAATAAGTTTGTCCAAAGTTTTGTCTAGTCAAATTATGATATTTTTTAGGCAATATAAATATAGACTAGCTTGAAAAATATACTTTCTTGCTAAAGTTATTTTTGTCTACTTTTGTGATGATGTCTAATTGACAAAAAAATACGAAAATAATTTATGAACAAAAAATTACAACAATCCATTTATATTGAATGTCTAGCATTCTATATGATTTGTTTCGTCACATTTTCGCATTGTTAATAACATGAATTATTTTATACAAATTCATGAACTTAGATGGAGATTCAATTACGATCGCAAGATTAATGTCTTGCTGACTAAATTGATAATGTGAACTAGTTGAGACTTATTCAGATAATCTAATGATGAAATTGATATAGTTATGTGACTAACTCTATTTCGCAATTATAAGTGTCGCGGATACGATGAAACCATAATCTACTTGAATGTGTAGTGCAAATAAAATTCCAATTTTGTATTTGGAATGTTATTATTAATGCTGCCTAAATGTTACTAAAATACCAATTAGAGATGTGACATTCATTTTTTTTTTCTTGGTTGAACAAGATTAAGTATCATCTTCATTGAAGATTCAGAGCTGACAATGTATGCTGATTGATTTATGGATTGTCCATATTTCCTTCTCACTCCTCACTCCGAGTGGGAGCAATTCACAATCAACTCACGATTAATGTTCATTTATTGAAACATATGACTTGTGTTTCACGTTGTCAATATCGAATGAATATATGAAATGAACATGAGCCTAAAATAGATTATGAAGGATCTCTCGACCTAGATAAAGAAAATGGATAATGCAAAGGGTTTGAGTGTAAAGAAGTAAATCAAGTCAACGACTCGTTAAATCATCCGTCTTGCCTCGAAATAAGTCAACATGGATGATAAAAGATTTAGAAGTGACGAAAAGCAATAGTCGCAAAAGGAGTGATGACTATAGATAAATTATTATGTTTTTTCTCTCGTTCGTCAAAAGATTAGCTATTGATTCATAGACGTATTAGATGAAACTTACATAAAGCTATTTGAATGCTTAAATGTAAAAGTATTGAGCGCAATATGTAGTTTGCGACGATCCATTTATGGATTCAGTATTCATCTAAATAATGATATAAATATCATTATATGTATATCCATTTTTATGAATAATATGTCATCATGACATTATATGTGAAATAATATTATCAATAGCTAGAAGTAATAAGGAATTTCTTCTATTAACGAAGAATTTAATGTTTTTCTATAGAAATGACATAAATGAGACAGTTATTCACATCGGGTGTGAAATTTAAATAAGAATTATTCAAGTAAATTTATTACTTTGTAGCAAAAGTCGTCTATCATAGAGACGAATTGAACATTCTACGAGAAACTCTATACTCATCGATATTGTCACACCTAACTCCGTGACTAAGTTCTAATCCCAATTATTATATCCCTTAATTATGTTTAATAATTTTAAAAATAAAATCGACAAAACCTCCTCCCTTACTTATCTTGTGGTATTTGCCAATACATACAAAAGATGCATATATATATTCATCAAAGTTGAAATAAAAGTTATAAGACATGACATTCACATATTATCATCATTGTTTCACAGACTATCTCCCATGTAACACCCCACATGATCAAGTTTATACAATCTTACAAAAAATTTCTCACAAACTTAATTACAACATCTAAAACTATCTATTACATGCATGCTTCCAAAAACAAAAGTGAAGGGGGTTTGAAATGCTCCAGCGGCTCGACCTCTTCTATATGCAGCAAAACAAGCTTTGAGTCGACTCAACTCGAGAACTTATGAGTATCTGAAAAATTTAAAATGAGTACTGTGAGCAACAATCATTTGCTCAGTGAGTGAAATAAAAGTACAACATAGGGGAACAATACGAGTGTATATAACATTTAAATAAATCATATTTCTTTCATATATGAAACATTTAAAATATAACACATATAACATAACTTGACAAATCATATGAACTTTCACATAAGTAAAAGTAACTCAAGATATCATCATTTTCATAATTAAACTTCACACATGTGTCATTGCACATATTCATCATGAGTCAATACGTATCCCTCCGTGATTATGTGTCATACAGTTAAGCAGAGCTTCATAATCAAGAGTCATTGATACGCAGAGCAAATCATGAGTCAATACGTATCTCAATCATGATTGTGTCCCATTCAATCATGATTCTTAGATACGCAACTTAATGGGAGATTGTTGGAATTAAACGCCCTTATGGGCCTGCTAAACTTACACAACCCATTGTGCAACATGCACATTGGTGCAACTTTGTAAACTGCATGTTGCAATTATACGAACAGATGTTTGGCACCATTATAAAAGGTGTCATGGATGCATTACAGTGCAATGAGAGTGTATGCAGTAGTCCAATGATCAATGAGCAGTCCGACGAGTGCGTTCGCAGCTTTCGACGACATTCATGATACTTGGATTGTGAACATGTGACTTTTTTTCGTACGTGATTGAACTCTCGACTACGAGTCTGAAATAAGATAGAAAAGTCTCCGACGATCTGTCTTCCGTTGTGAGGTATTTCGATAATATTCTTATTTATTTTACCAATTTCTTCACTTGTCGTCGGGACGAGCAGCTCTCCTTAGCTTTCATGGCTCCCATAAGCCCAAGCGACACCAAGATTGACGTTAGATCGGAGCTTCTTCTTCATCATTGATCGGTTCGCCAGATTTTTTATTCCTTTTTCTTCATTCTTCAACTCTTTATTCCTGCAATGATTGTCTCCGTTTTCATTCTACTTCACGATTGGTCATTGCTTTCTTCTTCTCTCTTGATCTTTACCATGATTCATCTCCGATTATGGTTTTCTACTTTGTTGTTTTTTCTTTTTGCCGTAGATTCGCACTTCCTCTTCTTCTCCATGTTTTTTGCTCTACAGTCTTCTTGGTTTATTCTTTCCCTATTTTTTCATTAATGTACTTCAATAGTCATGATCTATTTTTCTCTGCTTCATCGATTGAGTTCTTCGTCAGCTTCTGGACCTTCAAATCTTTTTAGAAGGTCATCGTCTCCAATACCGATGTTCTTCGGGCTCATCGAATTTCTTCCTTTGGGAGTTGGATGGGTAGCAATTCTTCATCTCCGATCATCCCTCTTTCATGATGGAATTCATCGTTGTTTTTGGAGCTTAACCTCTGATTTTTCGATCATTGTCGGCATTTGGCTTACTTTGGCATTGTCATCAAACACTATCATTGGCAATTGCCAATTGGAGCTTGACCATCATTTTGTTCTCGTCGTTGTCAATGATTGGATCTTGTTTTCATCTTCTATCGCACCGTCAATTCCCCGTGTGCATCTTCGAGCATGTTGAATCATCTTCTCTGGTTGCTTCATCTCGTCTTGTATCACTTCTATCGTCTTAATGGTGAGGGGGGGGGGGGGGTTGGAACATTATACATACTACTAATAAGTATTACTATTATAAATATAATATATACAGTAAGTCCCCTAATGTTGTGAACTTAACATAATTAAGGCCCTCCTTAATATTTTAAAATATTATTTATATAGTAATATATAATAAAATTCTTCCTGATTTTGTAAGCTTAACATAATTATGATATATTCTTATATTTATTAGAGAATATATGTGTATATATATAGTATATTCATATTATATTGCGTGTATTTATGAATGCATAACATATGTGCCAATAATTTTGATTTCTTTCTATATTAAATTAAGTTTAGTTAAGCCATAAAAAGTTAGATACATATATCTTTCTTTAACATGATAAACACACAAAAAATTATACATTATGAATAATAAAAAAAATGTTTTAACTAAAATAAAATAAGATTATATTATAAGTTATGTTCTAAAATAATACTGCTTATTTTCTTGAAATTCAAAGTTCATTTTTTTCAGCACACCTGCAAAGGAATGAGACAAAAAAAAAAATATGATCTCTAGTGGGAGATGGAGCACTCCAACGAACCACCGAGCTTCGCTAAGGGGATTTTAAACATTGAGGAGCTGTGCTGAGGGCATTATTAAAGATAGTGACTTCAATTAAGTGCGTTAAGTAGTGCATTCAGCAAATAAAGGAGAAAAAAAATAAAAAGAAATAGAGGAAGGGGAGAAAGACTCAAAGACAGAGCACATGGGAAAAAAATCAGGTATATAAGTATTATATACATAAGATAAATATCATGATTTAAATTATTTTTTAAGTATATTAATATCGAACCAGATTTATGCATATTAAATTCATGATTTAATAATATTGGAGGTAATGTAGTGGGAGGAAAAAAACTGATATATAATAGTCTTAATGAATTATTGAAGCATGCTAATTAATGGTGCTTTAATGATACGGAATGACACCAAGGGTTTTAAATGGAATGAAAACAAAAAAAGTGAAAAAAAAATCAGAAAATAGATAAATGTTCTACAGTGCCAATTATATATATATATATATATATATATATATATATATAACATCCCAATTTAGCATTAGCGATCCTGGGCATCTATCTTGGACGTCCTCCTCCTCTCGTAGAGAACACGTCTTCCAGCCGCGCGTTTTCCCATCCACGCCTCCTTCCCTCGTGGACACCTCATCGTTGTTGCATCTGTCGCGTCGGCGAGTGTAAAAAAAGGGGGGCCAACGCACCCCACCCCCTCCCTCCTCCTTTTTTGTTGTTGCACTAGACTTCATCGTCGCGTAGGTTGTGGGGGTTGAACCCAAGGCCAGCCGTCGGCGCATCCAGATGGCAAGGCAGTGGCATGGTCGGCGAGGCTGGAGGGATTTCCCATCGTCGGTGACCCAAATCATGAAGGAAGACGTGTCGCGCAAGTCCCCTCGTCAACGATGATGCGCTCTGCGCGACAATGATAGGCGACGACTGAGCCGGCGATGATCACCTTGCAGGTCGCAAGTCGCACTACGCCCGCGACTTCTTGGCTCTCACCCGCATCCCCTCGGCTCTCGCCCACATCCCCTCAGCCCTCGCAGGTGCCATTGGAGGAAGACTCGACTAAAGGCAACCACTGGAGCTCCTACCTCTGATGTGCCAACCTCGCCCCTCAGCATCCATCGCAGCGGTCCAGATGCAAGAAAAGGGAAACGTTGATGACCGTTAATGCATATCTGGACAATCCATATCTGTGGGGCACACTGTGACACCACTTTTGTGTGGTGTCACGTTAATATTCACACACACACATATATATGTGTGTGTGTACTACTATATTTATAGAATTTGCACCACCAGCACCAGTAGTTACATCTTTCATCTCGTCAATCTCACTTCGTAGTTCCAAGCATTTGCAGTTGGCTCATTCAAAAATTTCTTCCAAATGAAAGTTTAATGTTAGGGTTTTTTTCTTTCAAACGCTAGCGAATTTACCATGCATTTGATTAAGCCCCTTTTTTAATTATATGCTCATTTTCATTTGCGCGTATATTAGATTTAGGGTTATAGTTTTTTTTTTCCTTCTGAATGCTGGTGAATCATTGCCTTTACATTTTGCATTCAGATTTGTTTTTGCATCTAAAAATGGGCTTAAGGTTTACTTAGGAATATAGTAATCTTGATTTCATTTTTTCAAACTAAGATCCAAATATGTCTAATTAATACAAGCTAGTGGCTAATCTTTTTTTAATTATTGCATTTATTGAGGTAAATTACACATATCTTCCTCCAACTTTGATTTAATATCTTAACGGTCTACCAACTTTAATTTGTAATTAAAATATCCTTCAACTTTGATTTTCTTACACATTTCGTCCACTTAATCGTTGATAGTGGGTTTTCAAATTTTTTCATTCACGTGACCGTCATTACATCATTTCTCTTTTATCCACATCATTTGAGAAAGTGATAAATAATATTAAAAATAAAAAAGGCAGTTGCTTGCCGAAGTCGGTGAGCTCGTGGCCCCCTCTCTCACATGTGCGCTCGTCAGCGTCGGTGCCGGCGCACGCGAGAGAGCAAGCAAGGGGGCCCAACGCCCTTCTCTCACCCACGTGCGCTCATTGGCATGTGAGAGAGTAAGGAAATCATCTGCCAATGACTTGCAGAGGGGGCGCATGCCGATAAATGCACGTGAGAGGAAAAAGAGGGCGTCGGTCCCCTCATTTCCTACAAATTGTTCTACAGATATTCATTGGTGAGCCTAGCACCGCCATTTCTTTACAAATTGATAATTCATAGTTTTAACATGAGGTTAATGAGTATGTAGAGTACCCTACTTTACATATGGATGTAGAGTATTTATTTCTATGATAATTCATGATTAATTGATTATACACTTCTTAAATGAAAATAAAATATGGAAAAAGGAATATGTGGACCCAAAATAGGTCCACATATATGGACTCACCCTTGATTGATAAATCAATGGTGATCCTTGATAAACATTTTTTTAAGTGAGTTTAAAATGGATTTAAGATCACCATTGATTTGTAAATCAATGGTAGTCCATATATGTGGATCCATCTTATATATTTATTTGAGAAATTTCATAATAAAAATTTATCATCTAAGACTAAATAAGTTACAATCATTGTATTAGTCATATTTTTTGAGTAACCGATCCTGGTGTCCAGGAAGTGGTGTTGACGGCTCAACTCGCACGGCGCGAAAGAGAACACTGTCCAAAGGTTAGAGGTTGACCCACCATCGAGCCCAATTAATTTGATTAGGTCATCCTGCGTCGCGTATATGATGGGTCAGACTTCCAACAAGAATTTTCTACTTCTCAAGGAAGGACTCGAACATGAATCTTGCTTAAGCGAATATGAGTCATTTACTATTTCACCCCAACCCTTGTTGCATATTTGTTACGACATCGAATAATCCATCTTCATTTTTATCATAAGAAGTGAAAGATACTAAAGACAATTCAATTGTCGATGTCGATTATAATGTTGTGCATGACTTTACTAGTCATGGACTCATGATTTTAGGATTTAAAGCATGATGTTAATGTTTCTGGGTTGATTACAATGTTGCTCATGACCGGTACTCATCGGAAAATTGATCGAAAAGCATACCGCGTGATGCAATCTTTTTCTCATAAGACAAGCTCGGCCCGAAAAACTCGGCCCGGATTTGCCTTTGCCGACGCTCTCGGAGGCAACTGGATTTGACGCTCTCGGATCTGGACGAATCCGGCCCAGGTTGAACATGACCCGGCCTGAATTCCACCCACGATGAAACAGTGGCGCGTAGCCACTCGGATTCGATGATGACCCGACCCAGCCCGGACATGTCTTGAACTCGGCCCGAGTTTGCCCTAGATTTTTTACCCCGATGATGATTATTAATGATTCTCTTACCTTGAACCCATATGTCAAACCCCTATATGTTATGATGATGATCAATATGTTAAAGTCCTTATTTATTCCCTGTCACCTTATCTTGTAATTTAATCATCATATTTTATATGTTACGATGGAATCACTTAGTTAGGACCATTAATTA
Organism: Pontederia crassipes; assembly: GCA_030549335.1. Taxonomy (NCBI): domain Eukaryota; kingdom Viridiplantae; phylum Streptophyta; class Magnoliopsida; order Commelinales; family Pontederiaceae; genus Pontederia; species Pontederia crassipes. The sequence goes on along the minus strand of CM060188.1, from coordinate 6,629,526 downwards.
TGATCTCACGATTCTTTCTACCGTAATTAAGATTAATTTAAAAGTTACAAGATAAAAAATAAAAAATATTAAATGGAGATCTCTTATTATGAAGGACTGGCGACGATAGGGATGGACTGTCAGTTATGGGCTGACTACGGTCTGTTATGGGTTGGTTTTGCCAGTTACGATGATGATGGTGGTGGGTTGAAACAGGCGTCCCCATGGGTTGAAATATAATCATGATAAATCTAAGATAAACAATAAGATGAAGAAAGAAGAAAAAGAAAGCATACTCATATAATGAACTTTTATTATGATCTCTTAATATCCTAATTATTATGTCATAATTATTCTTATTCACCTTATGATCATGATTTTGATTGCTTTCTTATATGATCCTTATGATGATGCTCCATGAATTACTATTCCAACCTATTATCGTGATTCATATGTCGTTTCTATTTTATTTGTATATTGGGTTACAAAACTCACAGAGAGATTTTATCTCCCGTTCTGTGTCTTCATATACATAGGCCCAGGCCGAATGATGCGGGTGACAAACGGTGATTGATCGAGCTCATGGTGGTTGCACATTAGTATCTTAAGTCCCATATATTCGTGTTATAGATTTCTTTTTCCAAGTTATTAGATTGATATATTAGCTTCTTTGGATTCATGTTCTTTATTAGTCTTCCACATAATATGATGTTATACTCTTTTAGCATTATTATATGATGATTAATCTTTTGCTTTTATTTGATGTGATTTGATCAGTCAAAATCTTTTTTTTTTTGTCAATGTGATGTACACGACCCTCGAAGCATATCCTGTCACATGGCGAGACACGATTTAAGGGCATTACAGTTAAGTATCAGAGCCTAAAGTCAGGACATTCTTATGTCCATGTGCGAGTAACACGAGCAATTACCGTGCCACCTAAAGTAAGTCTTATTTCCTTTCATAAGTAAGTTTTATTTCTTTTCATAAGATGTATTATTTCCTAAAATATTATAATGTATGATGATGTAGATACCTCCACAACGTGCTTCTATTGTCCGAGATTGAGGTCAAAGTTGACCTCAATATAGCAGTAGGATTGCAAATCTGCAATAAGAAGGAACGAACTAGAATGGGGTTCAGAACAGTCAGGCTCGTGAGGCAGAGCAGACTGTTCAATCTCCACTAATGTAGCCCCACCGGCTCAGACATCATCAGTTCAGCCTTCTTTCGTGCAGCCTCCGCACGTATAGTCCATGCCCATGCCGCTTGTGCCGTCTGTGCCCTCTAAGAACACCATTCAGGCATTCCTGAAGTTACGCCCTCCTGAATATGATGGCATAAGAGAATTTGTTAAGCCTCAGAGGTGGTTGAGACTATAAAGGAGAAATTACGCCAAATGGATTGTGGTGAAGATAAGAAGGTTTTATTTGCCACAAGCTGCTAATTGACGATGCTTTAGATTGGTGGAAGACTATTGTGGACATCAAGTATGAAGGCCATGATATCATTCTCTGGAAACATTTTCATGAGGCATTCGAGATGTTATTGCTGTTTCCTCTCTTCTCTGTGATCTTCATGACATTTTCATGGTATGGTGTCTTACCAAGTATGAACCCCATTTCCTCTCCTCTTCGCGATCTTTTTGTACCATTCTTAGCTGTTACTACCCCACTACTGATGGGGACGATGCCCCGATCGCCACTCGCTCCATTAAGTACATATATGTCCTTTTATATTTATCTTGTTATAATTATAATTATAAATCATATAATTAGTTGTAATATATATATATATAAATTTTCAATTTTGAATCTTTTATTTGCACTAATAAAATTTATAATCAAATATTGCAAAAAATAGATATAAATCTTATATAATGATTAACAATAAATTTTATATTAGCCCCCCTTGATTGGAGGGCATTTGGTATAATTTTTCTTCTAATATGATGAACGGTTTTGGTGCTTTTTGTGCAGCCTCTTTCATATTATTGCTTTCTATTCTATGTTTGGTTCAGTAACTGTTTAAGTCCGTTTCGGAAAGTTTGGTTCATGCTTGGTAGCAAAGATCTTTGGACCTACTTTTTCTAGCCAACCTTTCTTGAGATTCTGATTTTCTTTATGCACTGTTAGACTATCTTTGAGAACACATTAATAAAGCATGGTTTTGCTCTTCCACCTGGTTCCATGGGAAAAACTATTTACATTGCTGCAGCTGGTCAATGTGATCTCAAGGGTCTGTCTTTACTCGGGCCTTCAAGTCTATTACAACTTATCAATATAATCTCATGCATACTTAGCGCTCAATCAGATATGTAGGATACAGTACTTGGAGTGGAGTTCCAAGGTGTTACAAAACAGTTCACTATGCTTCAGGTTTATAGTTTGCCTCTAATTGTTCGGAAACCGGTCTCCTCTTTTCAGTTTTCACATCGGATTGATGATATTTGCACAGAATCATCTAATTCCATTCTGTACAGACTTCGCAAGTCCGTACTCCACCAAGGCCTGTGCATTAGCAAAGCTTGCAGCTGATACACCTCTCTTCTGATAGGGCAGGTAAAGTAAAGAAGTTAAGTAAACAAATTGGTATGGTTGCAATTTTGAACTAGTGAGTAATGCAATAGTTGCTTCGCAATTAGTTTAGTCAAAGATTGTTGATGAATTTCTTAAAAGATTTCAAGGAAAAGAGCAAATGCACTACAAAAATGAGGAGAAAGATGAACATGCAGATAACTTTTAGATACAAATATGCCTGCCTGGTTAGCAGGTTCCATTCAATTCGCGGTTCATCTCAATCTTCAAATGCACCAAAGGCATAGCAGTTCTGTTCTTTTCTGAACAACAGTCGTAGCTCATCTCATGCAGAGGCATTCGCAATGAAAGATCCATAATATGTTGATAATCACATATAAAGTCAAGAAACTGACATGATTAGAGGACCAAGAAATCGAATCGACATCTGAAGTCGCTCAAATAACTAGTAACAAGAGTTCCATTATAATTTATTTTTTGTTTGGGGAGGTCAAACTTTTGCCTAGGACGACCATGCCGTAATTTTCTTGGGGGAAAAATAGAGGAAACCAATATGAGACTAGAAAAATAAAAATATAAACTGAACATTCATTTCATGGAGCCACAAGGGTGTTGGTGCAAATGTGGCAAGTTCCCCATTCGAAGTCCTTGCAAAGCACACAAATTGTTTTGCTCGTGAGATGATACGCCAGAAACGTTTGGTCCACTTCCAGTTTCAGCAGCAACTCATCGTCGACCAAGACCCAACACCCGTTGGCAACATCGTACGTAGAACATATAGGGCCACGAACAAGCTCTTGTATCAGCTGATGGATGTCCTCGATACGAACGCTGTGCAGCGCGAGCCAACTCGAACGGTCGGTCGCCAGCTCCAAGACTTGCACTTCCGTTTCACGATGATGGATTCGGACCAAGCACAGCCGGCCTCTCGACGGACCAAAGTGATGGATGGCGTAGTCTTCATGCATGGGCGGACGAGCGGTGGTGGCCATTTGGACGCTGCGTTGCTCGATGTCAAGTGAGAAGAGGGACCCCTCGAAAATCTCAAACCAATACATGACTCCGTTGAGGAAACATCTTGCAGCATTACAACTGGAGCTCAGCAGCGACATTGCTTTCTCATCGCCAACAAAAATGGTTTCTTTCCATGAGCTGGTCTCGCTATGATACACCGTGATCTTATGACCAGAATATGATGAGGGACGATGGAGTGAGAAAATGAGGACTCTGTAATTCGTGGATCGACAGGGATCGAATGCTAGAAAAACGTTAACAACATCAAGGTCCCGGTCGACGGGTAAGATCCTGTGCTGCGTCGTCGTTGGATTGTACACCAAAATTTCCCGAGTGCCTTCGGTTGTTCCGAGCATCAGCCCATTGCAGCATTCGTGCATCCGATAGTTTTCTAGAACAAAACAGGTTCTGGAGAAAACCCGGCGGCGGCGACCGTCGAGGGAGCAGGAGTCGTACATGACGTTTCTTGTTTCGAGCGGCCAAAGCGTGAAGATAGAATATCTTGGATGATGTCGACGTTCCACATGGCCACCTGTGCCGCCGACGAAGGTGAAGAAGAGGAAGAAGGCGAAGACCAAGAGGAGTCCATCCTTTTGAGTCTTTTCATTGTCGGTAAAAAAAAAAAACTTTACTTAGTGGTCCATCGGCGGCGGCTGAGGGGATGGATGATGCTGCCCGCGGCTGGGAGTCCTCACAGGCGATGGCGACGGAGTTGAAGGTGAGAGATGGCGAGGGATCCCGGCGGCTGCGTCTGCGGTCGCGGGGAGGATCGAATTGATTAATTTGTGGGATTCGATTTCGGTAATCCAGGCAGAATTTAATAATTATCAAATTCGTAATCCGAGTTGAGTTGGAACCCACGAATTCATAGTCCCTCTCTGTTTCGCATCTCAAGCTCGATCGAAACAATTCGATTCAGAGTCGGACTCAATTTTCATACTATAACTCGTTTAATTATTATTATATTGATCTTGCTAACGTTTATTGTTTCCTTTGTTATAATTTCAGTTATATGTATGTTTGAATCCTGTCATATTCTTTGTTATAAGTAGTAACTTTTTCTTTTATTTTCATTGCACAGAAAATAGACTTTTTTATTCATTGTTAAGCCGGATGGGCCAAGATATACGTAGCTATTTAATAACAAATTAATTCAATTAAATATTTCATTTTCTTTAATACATTAAGAAGTTGTATTTATTTTATTAAATATTTATTTATTTCCTTAGTTCGTTACGTTAATTTATTTTTAATTTGAAAACATATGCTGCACATGTAATAATCAAATAATCAAATGATTAGTTTTTTCCCTTGTACGTGTCAAATTACAAATTCAGCAATTATTCAATTACTTTTAATATATTTTTCAAATAAATCATTCCATTAGCTCTGTTATTATTATTTATTGTATTCATTTAAATAAGTTTGTAGCACAAAAGAAAATGAGAAAATCTTCCTTTGCAAAAAAAATAATAATAATAATTTCTTTTTCATTTTTGGCCACAATGACAAACAAAATTTCTTCCCTTCCTTGTTGTATAAACTATAAAGCAAAAGAAATATGAGAATAGCAGTTTGCATTCACTACATGGGACGTTATGCAAAACTTGATGAACTGTCATAATCTAACACACCGTATTTTTTGAAAAATAAAACTTAATTTTTATAAATAAATAAATAAATTGAGATTTTGATTATTTATTAGAGATAATTAAAGTAAAGTTTAGAAAGTAAAAAAGTAGAGCTAGATAAAAAAAAGTTGATAAAACTAAGAAAAAAATTCTAATTATAATAAGAATCGAAATTTAGATTAAAATTATAGGTTTAAATTTAAATTTGGATTTGAGTTTAGATTATAAATGAATCTAGTGAGAGTTAAAATAAGAGTGTTAACTCCAACAATATTTAGAAGATAAAATATTATTAATTATTTTTTTATTAATTAATTATTCAATTATAACAATTTAGGAATAATAATGTCTAAATATATAGAGAAGATTAGGAAAAGAGAATAAATCCTAATTGAATTAAGAGTTGAGATTATATTAAAACCAAGGATCTATAATTTGAAACTAACAAAGAGTTATGGATTAAAGGATTCCCACGAAGACATAAATTAAGGGTTTTACATTAAAAAATTCAAAAGATAAACTAATATTACCTTCACAAAAAAATATTTAAAGGACAAATTATTTAGGAGTTCTATAAAAAATTCATAAAAATAAAAGCATAATAAAATTTGGGGTTATTTTCATAAATTACCCCTAAACTATTATGATTTTCTGCATCTAACCTCCAAACTATGAACTTATTTTTTGGATCCTAAACTATACGACTTTTCCAATTTAATCATTTCATTAGATTTTTGTCATGTTTTCCATTAATTTCATTTTTCCTATTTATAAAAAATTGAAGTTGCCCCTTCATAAAATAATACATAAATAAAATAAAATAAAAACACAGGGGTGCCCCCTCCCCCGGTGACGAGATCACGGAAGCGCGCAGCGAGGAAGAAAAAGGGCTAGCCCCTTCAAGTCTTCCTCGCACGTGACGAGGAAGAAAAAAGGGGGGTCGACGCCCCCGATGCTAAAATTGATAACCGTATAATTAGTAAGTGCACTAGTCGCTCAAGTAATAAAGTAAAAAGTATAAATTATCGATCTCACGAAAAATTAATTTACGTATCTATCAAATCTTAGAGGATAATAGGAGACGTCATGATTTTGAGTAAAAATGTGCATAAAATAAAATAACAGAAAAATAAAGATTAAAACTAACTATGCATAGGTTATCTATAACTATTCGATCTGAAATATATGTAAAATCAAACATAAACATGAAGTTCAACTATCTTAAGATAATAATAATCTAAAAATATTCCGCACAGATATACCCACAGTTATATTGAAGTCAAGATGTAATATGTTGTAATCCTTAAACTACTTAATCACCCGCACGAGTCAATTATGCAATCCACACAATCTAATATTCCGCATGGTTCTATTAGATTATGACGTGTTCTTCAACATAAAAGTTAAAAATCAATTCGAATAGAAAATTATGGATTAAGAATTGATTACACTACACAATTAATAATCAGCCTAAAAATCATTAAAATCCGAAGGAAAGCGTTGAGCATAACAATCATGTTCATAAAAATTAAACTAATTATTATTTGATTTGATTAATTAGAAATCAAAGATTGTTCATACACTAAAACTCTTGCATCTAAAATAGAAAGGGTAAAATTAAAACTAAAAATCCAAAATACTAAGACAAATAGGTAGAATATGAAAATCCAAAATGTCATTCCAACAATATGTAGAACAAGGAGTACTCTTCAGAAATAACGATGAACCGTTGTGTAATCCTCGTCTAAGTTTGTTGCGCAGAAGTCTTCTCTTTTGTCATTCAGAAATTGTCCTTGAATTCTTGGCTTGAAGCTTTGGTTGTAAGTCCTAGCATGATTATTTCTAGCTGTCAGACGTCCCTTTTTATAGAGGCTCGAGTTTCCATGAAGTTTGAGAATAAATGGAAACATTTTCTTTATGAAATAAGATAAATTTGGAGTCTTATTGATTATGAAAGTTCTACCTTGTAAAAACCTTCGAAATTATGGTCGTGATTCGAGCATTTTTTTTTCCATCAGCCACGTGATTTAAGTGATTTCATGGCATGTAACAAACTATTAACGGCCCGTGAAATTCAATCCCAAAATGCGTGATCATTCTGTAATACCCATGAAAGATTTGTGGCGTCCTGTTAGAGATTAGTCTTTGAAATTGCTTCAGCGTATAACAGTCTGTTAAGCATAGATCGTGGCTCATTAATTGATAACCGTCGATTCCAAACCTTCTGTGACATTCGTGAAAGTAAAGTAACGGTCGGTAAAATATGTCTTTGAGTTGCTGGAATGTGTAACAACCCATTAAGCATTTCCACGGTCCGTGACAATTCTTTTGTATCCTATTCGCTGCGGGGGCCGTGAAACAGTGGGATCCGTAAACGTCCATTGTTATGGCCGTGATAAATATGTCACGCCCCATAAGTTCTCTTCGGGTGAGATAGATGATGCTCAATCCATGAAATGCAGTGGCTCGTGAAATCACCATTTCTTCATTTGCATGCTTCTGCTTGAGGACGAGAAGACGAGTTGTTGGGACGTTAAAGTATATTTCACGGCCCGTGAAGATACAATCACAGCCATGAGATCCATTTTTCTGTGCAGGATGGTTCCGTAAGAGTCATGAGCATCGGATGATGGGGCATGAGATAGACCTTTCACGGTCGTAATAACGGTGTAACAACCAGTGAAAACCACTTTTGAATTTCCAAAAGCTAATTTGACTCTGTTTCACATTCTCCTTCTTTTATTCCTTTCCTCTGTCATTTTCATTAATAAATCCTACGAAATACACCAACTAGAGGTAGATTGATATTTCAAAGGAATCAAAAGAAATAAATATGAAAATAGATGCATGCTATGAGAAAATTACACGGAATAAACATAAATACAAGTCTAATTATATATTGTAAAATGCATATATCAAACTCCCCCAAGTTTAGATATTTCCTTGTACTCAAGCAATGTTCAAAGCAAAACTCATACAATGATCATCTAATCATTGTTTCCATCATGTCTCTCAGCTTTTCTTAGTACATTGTTTATTCATCCATCGCCAAAGTGTCTCACCATATTTCAAAACATCCCAACTTTGTGAAAGTCCTGAATATAAGACATTCTTAAACCCTCTAAATTTAATTTCAAGTAGTAAGAAAATAAATTTTGATACTAAAAATATCAATGTTGAATAAACAAGTGTGGGATGGGCTTTTCTTTATTTATTTTCTTTTCTTTTTTCTTCTCTATACGTTAGTGATTTCGTGCTTCTCCATATTGCATAAAGTTGTCCATGTAACGGGCTTTTGATTGTTGGATCCCAGAGTAGTAGGTCATCATGCAACATTTGTTATTCTTCTCTTCTCATTGATTTGGTACTTTTGTATTTCTTCCTATTGCGCAAGGTGATCCATGTAACAAGCTTTTGACTGACGGATTTTAGAATAGTTGCCTTTTGGTCATCATGCAAAAATCTCCTACGAATCTAATCACCTGTACACACCTAGGTTCCGGATAACACCTTTATATCTTCTTATAAATTTTTGGTGTTCTACTAACCCTTTTTTATTTGATTTCTTTATTTTAAGCTTAACCGACACTTAAATATCTAACATGAATATAATTGTTATCAAAATGACATATATATATATATATATATATATCTGTGTGTGTGTATGTATGTATGTATAGAATAATTGAACAGGGAGAGTCGTCAAAATTTTCATAGTTTCACTCAACATCATTCTTCAAACCAATAAACTCTACACTAAGGCGATAAATGATAAACATAAGATACTTTGAATTTTCACTAATGAATATGATGCCCTTGAATAAAGCTTGAAAGTCAGTAATTATTAAGAAAGGAGGAAATCTATTTTTTCATAAGTAGATTAGATGCAAACTGCAAAAAGGATAAAAAAATGCAAAGTGGAAAAATGGATATGATGCATGAAAATGCAACTCCCCCAAGTCTGAACTCAACACTGTCCCCAGTGTTTAAGGTCGGACTCATAAAAGGGATACAAGCATGCTCCAAAAAAAGAGATAGAATATAAGGAGACGGAAAGAGACAACTGACCACTCCAAGGGTGATGGTGGCGGCGGCGAAAAGGTGAGGAGCTATCCATAATGTCTCTGGCTTGTGTGGTAGTCTTGCATGCGGCGTATCATAGCATCTATCTACTCTTGTCGCTCAGTCAAAGTATGAATGTCAGCTCGAATCTGGAGAAGCTCATCGGCTTGGCATAGCTACTCGGTGTGGAGGACCTGCTGATCATCATGCATCGTGATCAGCAATTGATGCATGGCGGAAAGTCAGTGAGGTGCGTAACAAGACGATCAACTTGCATCTCATCAATTGGCTCCTGAGATGGCCGGGTCCTGTAGTCGGCGTCGTCATGGAGCGAGAGGCACTCAGCTAGGACAAACAGCCAATTGGCTAGTGCTCCGGCTCATTGCACAGAATTTGCATCTCAAACTTGCTAAGCTAAAAGTAACGCCCATCTTGATTGCTGACCCCTAGCTCCATGGAACGAATGACATAATCATCAAACAAATAAGAGCCTTCAATTTGTGGTAACTCATTCAGATCGAGATTCAAGTAGATGGTGATAGGAGTGATCATCCCTCCGACGACAATATGTCATTTGTCTTTGTTGATAGTTTTGAGAAATGTGAGGGCCAGAAAAGCACCCACATTAACTATGGTGGAGGAAGTCATGCAAAATAAAAGAAAGAGTTTTTGGGCATTAACTCCACCGCTGCTGTCGCCGCACCCGAACAAAGTATTAGAAAGGATCCTGTGAGCATAACAGAGAATGAGATTATGAATATATGTGGACTTAGCCCGCTGATAGTCTAAGTGGTGTTCCCATGCATGACCAGAACTAGAAGTCCAAGGTGTTGAATTCTATGGGGATGTGGAGGTGGCCAACGTTTGAGAATTGGAAGATGGCAATGAAATTAGCCAGAGAGAGTTCGAACTCACGATTGTAGAGTTAGAAGGAGATGACGACAGGTGGCCTCAAGGTGCTCCACCTTGGGGGATCATATAAACTCTATAATAATGTCTTCATGTGTGGGCCACCACTGCTACACAAAATATTCCATGATGATGTTAGAGAATAAAGCAAGGATATAAGGGCGTAGGTTCCATAGGTTCATAGCAGCTTGATTCGCAAAATGAGTGGGATAGACGCGAAGAAAGTCCATCGTCTGTTCCTGGCCCGTGCGTCAATGGAGAGCCATTCCTTGTTTGGAGGGTGAAGAATTCACGAAGTGGAGCCCTCAACAACAATGGCAATCTCGTCGGTGCAATGGCAGCGACGGACGGGGACTTTCACTTGATGCATACAAAATACAACATATAATTAGGTATGCATTTAATCACATTTTCGATTCATTTTCATATAGTATGCATCATTTTCTATCATTATTTTCTTTAATTTTATAAAAAAATGAAAATATACGAAAATTCTTTGTTTTATTGTATAAAAAGCAATATAAAAGAGTTAGCAAGTCACTAGAGAAAATGACACTCAAATCAGAGCTAAAATGAAACTGAAAATTAGTGGAGGTTGTCGAAATGAATATAACAAGTTGTGAGAGAGCTGTAACGGCCTGTTAAATCTCCAATTTTGTCCAAAAAGCTTGCCCGAGTTACAAGTTTGTGATCAACATTTTACAGATCGTTAAAATCCAACTTTTACTCTAAATTGAATATTGTGAGGACCATGAAATTCGTGTTATGGGTTGTGACAGATCGTTACAAACGTGCTATAGGCCATTACGAAGGTTGATTTTGATATTTCTTTCACTTTTCTTGAGAATTTCAATTGCAAATCAACTCCAAAACATACCATAAATCCCAAGGATCATTATGAAACATATTTACTCAGATTTAATTTTGGATAGTTTTAAAGTATAATCAAAGTCTATTCTAAATTTTTATTATTTTGACATAAGAAGACTCTCAATCAAATCGAAACTTTACCAAAACTCTTGGAGCACCTAGATGCTATAAATAGAGGTCCTAGGAGACAAAAAAAATGGATGCTTGGTGGTTCTTGAAGGTGATTGAGACGTGAGAGCTGTGTCATATTGCAGATGACGAATTTCAAAGCGTGAATATCACCCGAAAAAGAAGGCTACGTAGTAACTCATTGATTGTACTGTGCAACGTCCAAAGGTCTCGAAGGCTGAGAGTTCTTCTTCTATCTTTTAGTTAAATGCTCTTTTACTTAGTTTTTATAGTTTATTATTTTTGTAATAGAGATTTTATATTCTTTTCAAGAAGGAAAATTGTTTGAATATTGTTATTTGTTGAGTTAATTTATCTTTTCGATATTTTTTTATTATGCATGATGAGTTCATTGCCTTTTGATAAGTGTTTTAATTATTGAGATTATATTAAAACCCATAAGAGAAGTGATTAGTTTGAAAATTATTATTACTTTAATAATTGATCTTTTACTTTTAAGTTGAAGCATACATAACGTGTGTTCAGTAACTCATCGTTTGTGCCGAATTTCGCGTGGTCTATTTTTCTATCCAGATTTGTGGGTGAATAATAGTGTAGGAGATACATACTCATGCATATTAATTCTCTGTAAAATTAATAATTGACTCGTCGTTTGCAGTTATTAATTTTAGGAAAGAATGATTGTGCTACTTCTTTTAAGGGGTAGTACTATCATATTCCTATTAATTATCAATCCGTTTCATGATGGATGTGGATAAAAAAATTATCTAATTAATCAATCCACCATCCATCATCAATCGAATGGTGATTAAAGGGGTATGATGATGGGATAGCACAAATATTAAACCCTACGAAAAAAATGATTGTGCTACTTCTTTTAAGGTGTAACACCGTAATACCCCTATTAATCATCGTCTGTTTTGTTATGGATGGTGGATAAAAAAATTGTTCAATTAATCAATCCACCATCCATCATGAATGGAATAGTGATTAATGGTTATTTTCTAAAACAAATTAGAAGTTTAAATAACCTTTGTAATCATTTGTAGAATATCAATCATCATTTTTTATGTGAATTTTTATTTAATTGATTTTATATGTTTGCACTTTATCTTATCACATGATGTAGGAATATATTTTGAAATGTTTCCCAAAGTCTTTTCATAACATGTTGATTTTCTAATTTTTTAAAATTTTATTTTATTTTGGTATATATATACTTATAGTGTTTTTATTTTTTTAAAAAAATATGACAATTTTATGACATAAATACATTTTCTCAAACAAATTTTCATTGTTTTCACTACAAGAAAATTGCCATTTTCCGACGGGCAATTTCCGATTGATAGAAATCCGTCGCAATTTGCAACGGATTTTTCAATGATTTCATTTTCGACGAATTTTTCGACGGTTACGACCGTCGAAAATGAAAATAATAAATTATGTAATTTATGATATTATTATTTTATTTTTCAATGATTAGAAACGTCGATATTTTCGACGGATATCGATCCGTCGCAATCTCCGACGGATTTTCCGATGATCGCGACCGTCAAAAATGAAAAAATAAATTATGTAATTTGTTATATTATTATTTAATTTTTTCGACGGATTTTTTGATGGTTACGATCGTCGAAAATAAAAAAAATTAAATTATGTATTTTTTATATTATTATTTAATTTTTCGACGATTAGGAACGTCGATATTTCCGACGGATATCCATCCGTCGCAAAATTCGTCGCAATTTTCAACAGTCATAACCGTCGGTAAATATATAATAATATCATATTATGAATATTCTATTAATATAATTAACGACAGTTCAAACCGTCATAATTATCGATGGTTTTGACCGTCGGTAATAATTACCGACTGTTCAAACCGTCGATAAAATAAAAAAAAATTATATATAACTAAATATAACTAAATATTTTTTCGACGGTCACAATCGTTGGTAACTTTAAAAATAATTAATATTTACTTTTTCGACGACCAAAGCCATCGGTAATTAAAATTTCGTTATTCCGTTTTTTTTTCGTTTTCCCGCTTTCTCCCATTTTTCCACACACACATATTCCCTCCTCTCCTCTCTCTCTCCCCCTCTCCCTCTCCCGGCCGGCGAGCTTCTGGCCGGACGTGAAGCGTCGACTGCCGGCGACCCTCTCTCGTCGGCGTCTCTCTCTCTTCGCCGGCGTCTCTCTCTTTCTCTTTCTCTCTCTTTCTCTCCGGCCGCTAGGGGCCGGATCCGAATGGCGGCCAGATCCGACCGCGGGCGTTCGGATCCGGCCCCCTAGCGACCGGATCCGGCCGTCAGGCCGCGGGCGGATCCAGCCGCTGGCGGCCGGATCCGATCGCGGGTATTTTTTTTATTTTTTAAAAAATTCTTTGCGACGGTTGCGACCACCGAAAGATCGACGATTGCGACGATCGTCAAAAGTTTCAACAGTTGCGACCATCAAAAACTTTCGACGGTTGGAACCGCCGGCCTTTTCCGACGGTTGCGACCGTCGGAAACTTTCGATGGTTGGAACTGCCGGGACTTTTCCGACGGTTAGAACCGTCGGTTAGGATTTTTTGGACGGTCAGAACCGTCGATATTTCCGACGAATTTTTTTTACCGTCGCAAATCGATTTGCGACGAGCGTTTTTATGACGGATCGATTCCGACTAAAAAGCCGTCGGTAATTGCATTACCGATGATTTTTTAGCTGATTTAAAAATAGTAGGTACATAATAGTATGTAATAATAAACACTACTAAAGCCGTCGGTAATTACATTACCGATGGTTTTTGGGCTGATTTAAAAATAGTAGGTACATAATAGTATGTAATAATAAACACTACTAGAAAAACGCTGATTACCGCTGTCGGTTTAATTTATCTGTATTCTAGTAGTGTTTATTATTACATACTATTATGTACCTACTATTTTTAAATATGTTATAACTTTGATGGAATTTTTACTTCTTTTATCTGTGTTACAATACAAAATATATCTTAATTGCAAAAATAATTAATTTTCTTCCTGGTTTAATTTACGGGTGAATCATCTACCCCGAAAGCTAAAATGTTAGGAAGAAATTTATCCTTCACGTTACTACGTTAACTGACAATTTTAATGTCTAATTATTATCATATATATATAAGTTGTATATATATATACACAATAATGTTGTATGTGGTGTAATTTTTAATTTAATATTACTATATTAGGACTGGGTTGCATTTGAATAAAATTGTGGGAGTATGAGGAAAAGGGTCATAATGGGCTTGGCAATGGCATGGTCATTAATGTAGTCACGCACATGTAACCATGTGGGGGGTTTCATGGGACGAGAGAGAGAGAGAGAGAGAGAGAGAGAGAGAGAGAGAGAGAGAGAGAGAGAGAGAGAGAGAGAGAGAGAGAGAGAGAGAGAGAGAGAGAGAGAGAGAGAGAGAGAGAGAGAGAGAGAGAGAGAGATCATAGGATTAATATTGTGCTAAAAAAAATTAATGAAGATCGTAGGATTAATATTGTGCTAAAAAAATAATGAAGGCAAAGGATAAGGTTGAGTGATCTTGATAACTCTCTCCAATAGATTTAGTAGTGAAATTTTCCATCAATCTTTCTATCAAAGATTTTTTTTATAGTATCCTTGGACATCCAAGTTTTGCCATTCACATAATGTCATTATATTCTGCATCTCAAAAATTTTGAATGCACCTTAATCTCTGGTCAAACCTCACCTTATGAACTTGCAATTCTTGTACATATGATCAGTTTGTTCTCTTGTTCGTGGACATGTTCTCTCATTTTAATAGATGTAGTTTCTCGAATAACACTTGAGTTTGAGAACTAATTTTCTAGAATTTGAATATAAAATCAAACCTTGTTTAATTGTTTGATCAATTAACCCAATAAAACAAAAAAAAGTGTGCTGCAAAATATAATCGCTCGAACTTATAAATAATTTGACTATCCATTCAACAGGAAGAGTGATTAATTAGATGTTTAAATAGCATATAACTAGAGGAAAGATAAACTGAGCAATAATAATATAAAATAATAAAACAAGATAAAACAATTTGAGAGCTTCCTTTTATCCATTTCCAATTATGCTTTGGCCCTTACATTTATGTTACTACAATAATCCCATAAATAATTATAATATTTTTGTTTGTTGTTGATAATATCTTAAACTATAATATTTGTGTCCATATGACTATATATATGTGCTAGCTGTTCAACAAATTAATTAACATGAATTCCTACCTAAATCCACGGTCATTTATGATAACAAATCTAACCACTCAATTTGCTCTCTATGTACTAGTGCCTGTCCGCTAGAAGTGTAGAGTTGTAGCATTTGACCCACGGGAACATATATTTTATTTTTTTAATGTCTTGACTGGGTTGTGTAAGTATTCAACTCATTGCAGTAAAATTGGTAACCTTTCAGACATACTTATCTAAGTGGAGAACAAATAAATTTACTAAACGAAAACATAAAATATTAATACATAATATGTGTGAGAAAGGACCCCATTTATTATTCTAAGTTTGTTTTTTCACAATATAAATTTAGATCTGGGCCATGAATGTCCACTATAACAGCAACATAATATATTTAGTGCTCCGAGCAGAAACGCTGATAAAAAAAAAGAGATGAAATTAAAATGAGCCACCATGCACTCTGGTATTGAGGAATATGATCAATGGCAGGATGGCCAGATATATAACACAAAAATGCAACTCACAGATTAAATTACAGGAATTATGTAAAAGCCAAAGTTTCAGGATGGACATGAGTTCAGAGGCCATGGGGATGCTAAAATGTCCCAGGAAACAAGGGACCCAATAGAAGATCTTCGACTATATATTGCTATGAAATTATTAATTAGCTCATGAGTAGTAAAGCAAATTTCAGAACGCAGAAGACAAGGCATCATTTCATTGTAATTTATTGTCTTGATATAATACATATATAGTGCACAGGGCATGTATTATTGAAGACACGAAGAGTAATTAACAGAATGCAAAATCTAAATGCACAGTTGCTCTCTAGCTAGGGAAGGAATCTGTTCATGCATTGAACTAGAAAACCCCAAGTAGATGGAGGAGAGAGAGCTGGCCACTTGCCTTCTGTCTGAGGGAAGGAGAGCAGCACAGCAATTCAGAACTAGTTGCTGTTAATTTTTAAGAGTTGGTTATCAGATGTCTGCATGGTGCCTTCCACCATGAAGCCATAGGCACATGATGATCATCTCAACAACTACACACGTCCTGTATCTTAAATCCCAAACAGATCGAAGTAATCAAATCCGGGAATCCAAGCTAAGCATCAAAGGCAGTGCACGGCCAGCTGAGTTCATCACTGAAAGAATCCAATTCATGTCTTGACCACCCCCATTCGGAAACTACTATACGAGAGTTTATCTCTTGTAACTTGTAAGAATCGTCAGGAAAAGTTTATTCCCCCAATCCACGCCAAATGCAGTGGATGCGTATATGCTTCAACCATTACTTTAATTTGATGCACCTAATCATTGTATTATCATATGGCCAACTTGAAGAGATATTTAAGACATAGAGCTGCTGCAGGTGGTGGATCTTAGGAGGAGGAGGAGTAGTAGCTGACGATGCTTGGAATTTGCCTGCAAAATTTAGCTTTGCATGTAGGCGAAACAGTCGGCAATCAGTTCGCAGCGGACTGCCGTCCACATGCGGCGAAAGGAGCCCCGTCCCTGAGACAAAGTCGCAGGCCTTCATGTGGGGACTCTGCAATCTTTAATCAGATGGGCAGTGCCATCCCTCCACTGCGCACACATGCATGCTTGTCCTCCCTCTCTCTCTCTCTCTCTCTCTCTCTCTCTCTCTCTCTCTCTCTCTCTCTCTCTCTCTCTCTCATTCACCTGCAACAAAGTGTTCGCAGTTAATTGAGATAACGCCCGGATGCATCTCATGCATGCACGCATGTTTCATGCTGGACTTTTTCTGAAAAAAAAAAGGAAGAAACTTATCAACCTTTCCTACCGTTGGTAGCTAGAAAGCATTTGATCTTCTGATTTACTCATTCTGTGTTTTATATCATATTTATAGAAAATTCTCATCATAAAGTTCAATCCAATCCCATCCCATCCTTGGTTATTCAAATACATGTAGCAATTATTTTGCAAGGTAAAGTGAAAACAGTTATTCATATTGAATTTGTTTTATCTTTAATAATGCATTCGTCTTCATTTCCTTGTCCCTGACCGTTTCAAAATTTCAAATTGATTAATGCTCGTTTCCCGAAAAAGGATATATTATTATCCACCTGAAAAAAATTTGGAGAGTATAAAATTACATGATTATCATCTATGGGCTTCCAAATTTAAGACAAGAATGACAAAATCAATTTTTGGCTTCCATTATTGGGGCTGTTTGATTGCGGGTTAAAGATGAATGAGTTAGGTAATTTTAATATGAAGAGATGGAGGATTATTTGTATTGGTCAGTTGATTTCAATAAATTACCTTTATTCTGTCAAAATTGAAAAATATGATAACCCATAAAAAATGATCCGACCAAATTAAACATGCATTGTGAGTTGTGCATGTGCCATCTCCACGTCGTCTCCTCTTAATTCTAATTTATCATGTGTTTAAATATATTTCAAGGATTATCTAGTTATTCCAAGCAGATAATCCGTAACAAGACAGGACCTTAAAGCTCAAATATTTAACTCTGTGCTCCATATTACATATTCGACTAATTAGATTATATATATATATATATGTATTATATTAATATGCCATTCATATAAACAACAGACCAATCAGCTAACCAGAACAACTATATATATATCTACATGAGCAAGGAGTCATATGGCCACTTATCAAGAGAAAGCACCGGAGCGAAAGAGGTTTCAGAAGCAGACATGGACGAGTTGAGAGGAGGGAGAAGAAATAAGCAGACGAAGACGGCTCAGTGCATGCCAAGGTTGAGGAGGAGCCCGGGCGGCGCCGCCACGTCCGGGTCGCTGCTCGAGCGGTTCCGGGGGGCCGTCTTCAAGCTGATGATGATCTCTGCCTTCACCAAACGTTCGAGGACTCCGCAGCCGCCGCCGCCGGCGCGGTCGATGCAGCGGACGCCAGCCAGCGGAGGCCGCAGCGGCCACCGCCACCACCACCAGCAGGACTCGTACCGGAGCGAGGCCGTTGAGGATTGCATAGAGTTCTTCAAGCGGTCAGCTGAGGGCGCCAACGGCGGCTACGGTGGTGTCAGGGAGGATGCAATGGAGGTTGCAGGCTACAGCACTGCTTTCCCCGTCATGTGATTAATATTGCTTTTAACTGCATGTAATTTTTCTTGTTTCTTTTGAGTTAGAAGTACTAATGGATGTGCAAGTTTCAGATGACATCAATATAATAAAACTTGATGGTCATCATCTTAATTAAACAGCTTGTACATTTGGCCATTGTTGTGCAATAATACATGATCGCACCGTATAATTTGGCCAAAACTATTATCATTATTATTTATTTAAATATTACCTTCCAAACAAGAATTATTTCAATTCCCATTTGTAATCACGATATTAAAAAAAAGATATATTCTTGTATCCAAGGCCATGGGTACAACAAGCACATATATACGGGCAATAGTGACAATAATATTAAAATATGATCCATGTTTGTTGGCTTGTTGCTCCTCTATTTGTCGTCAAGGAGAAAGCTACAAATTGAAGTGCTGTTATTTTAAGAAATTATAATGAACACAATGACTGACTAGTGACTAATTTATCTAAATTAATGTCCCCTCATGAAAGAACCAAAGCCACATGTGCTTTAGTTATGAATGTGTATATCATTAGCTTTGCAGGAAGGTTCGTACCCCCTTTACCCTGTTGATTTATTAATATGACAAATGGCTTCCTCAAGTTTATGATTTACCAGGCAAAATGTTTCAATTCGATGGGGAAAACGAGGAACTGAATAAATGATAAATAAGCTGTCTATTAAAATTTCGTTAAAGTGGTCCATCTAAGTCAAGTTTTGGATCAATATGTTAGGATATACTTTTTTTTCCTAACTCTAAGTAGAAGTTAAATTGAAATTGGGGTCAAATAGATCTCTTTAAATTCCCATATTTAAGCTACTTTTTGGGATTCGATTATTTAATGTTTTAAGAAAAATAAGTGTTAATAAGTCGAATTATAAATAAATTATTATCTGTATTTTATTTTGAACTTAAACTCAATGTCATCAAAATCACATTCTGACTCGTACGATTGTAGGCTCTTATTTTCGCAAAACGTGTTTGATCCTACTATGAAATATTTCAGGTCATGCGTGGGATCGCTGGGCATGCTCGTGTCTAATATATGGGAATATGCCCCCGCCCCACCCCTGCCATCTCGCCTTTGCCCTCGACTTTGATCTTAAATTATAAATTATAAACTCTAAATCCTAAACTCCGACCTCGATTCTAGGACGGGGCTACTTTTATCTCTGGCCCTCATCCTCGAGGATCCTTAATTTTCCACAAGGGATCTCAAATTTTTCAATTTTTTAATAAAATAATTAATAATTATAAAATATTAAAATAATCATTTGAAAATAACAAAAAATATTAAATTATTGAAATATAACTAATTTTAAATAATACAACCCAATATCTTATTATATAATATTAAGAATCATATATAATACTTATTTTTTAAAAAACTATTAATATTAATTTTTAAAAAATTATATTAAGTTTAAGGATTGGAGCCCCGCGAGGCAGGGGCATGTAACCCCCCAGGTCACTTTTGACCTCGCCCCTTGCTCTTGTGAGAAAAAAAAATTCCCGTCAACCAATGGGCCCCGATGAAGGATTCCCCGAGGAGCTCAAGTGCCCTAATTACCTCCGCCTGCTATGTTGCGTTGCTGCCACTAGTTGTTGCTGCCTGTCGCCATGCGTTGCGGTTGCCAGATGTTGCCACCTGCTACCGCTCGCCGTCGTGTGCTAACATCTTAGGCTTGCCTCTATGTTCTGGTCGTCTGCCGCTATATGCTGCTCCTGCCTCACAATGAAACGCTGATACTCTTTTACTCTTCCCTCCCTCAATTTCTTTCTTGTTGTCACCGTTTTTTTTTCTATGGCACGACACCATTCTTTTTTGTCGTTGGTCTTCCTACCCGCGACCTCAACCCACAGGTTCATGAGGCTCGTGCATAGGGTAGGAATATTCACCAGGTTGAGTCACTCAATTACTCGACCCGACCCGACCATGACCCGAAGTGGTCGGGTACGGGTTGGGATTCCGACCCGACTCAAAAGTCGATATTATTATTATTATTTGATTTAAATTTAACTCTATATTTGATTTTAAAATTGTTTAAAATTTTCAATAAATTATTTCAAACATAGAAATAATATATATAATGTATTTTATGCTTCAAAATAAAAATTAAATAAGATTTTCATATTAAATAAATGTAAAAAGTAAAAAAATAAAGAAAAATTAGTGTTCGAATGACTCGACCACCACCCGACCCAATTAGATCGGATTTGGTCATCCTAAATGCCTTAGTACGAGTCGGATTGAATCAGATAATTTGTTCACCAGGTCGGATCCAACCTGACTCGATCATATTTAATTGAGTCGGGTCGAATCACCCCGACATGTGAACACCCCTAATATAGAGACAATACAAAACTCCCTGCTCGCAACCATGGAGCCGCCGTGGTCTCCCTACTTGCCGTAATGTAGCATGGTAGCCTCGCAAGTAGGGAGGCCTGCACTGACTTGCGTAGGGTTTGCAAGCCTCGTGAAGATGTGCATGTTTAAAACTTTAAGTTAGGAATTAAGGTTATATAAGTAACAAATTTTGTCCTTCTCATGTTTAATTAGGTTTTGAAATGTTGTATGATCGTATAAAATGTTACAAATGTGTCACATATTTAAGTAAGGAAAATGACACTTGAGACACTTGATGTGATGTTTTGTTATTCTGAATTTACTTGGATGTTAAAATTTATTTTAGTTGTGTTAATTTGGAATTTGAAATTGGTTCTTTCACATGTTGCTTAATATTTGACGACGATATGAAAATTTTTCTTTATTATAAAAATTATAATATTATATTCAATTTTGTGCTAATTAATATATATATATATATATATATATATATATAATTGGGTAAAATATTCCGTATCGTGTTTGCGTTCACGATTTATTAGGTTTTCTCCGCACCTTCGTGTTTACTTGTTCGACAAACATTGCTTAAAACCCATAAATAAAACAAAAAACATTATCGGTTTCGGATCGTTGGCTAGCAGGCATCCGCTTAAAAGTCCGCTCCGTACTCATCTTTTAATTTTTGGTTCGAGCTCGCGATTTCGCCTCCAAAAACCCTTCGCCGCCCCGGTCCAATCGCTGCCTTTCCGCCCCTAAAATTTCTTTCCTCCGGCGACCGGAATCAATGGCGGAACTCGTCTCCGGCGGTGGCATTGGAGAACCACAGGAAGGCTCCCAGAAGCAACCGGCTGGGGGGGCGAGAACGGCGACGACGTGGGAGGGCTGCAGCGTCCTTCTCGACATAAACGACGGAGACCGCCTCGTCTTCGCACGCCTCTCACCAGCAGCGTTTGTCCTCTTCCTTTATCTCAATCTATAAATGAGCTACTTTTTTTTCTGTTAATGGGTCGTTACGTATTACTGAGTTTTTGTTCGGTGATGTAGGAGTGTGAAAATTGGGAACAAGAAGGTGCCACTAAGCCCCTTGATCGGTTGCCCGTTCGGCTCGTCATTCAGAGTCGAGAGTGGAGCTGGGGCACCGCGCTTAGAGCGTTGCATGCCCACACTTTCTTCGGGTTCGCTCCTTCGCTCGAATTAGTTCAAATTTTTCCCTCGGGGAAGAAGCTCGGATTATTTTCGTTCTGTTGAGTTTTGAGTTTATGCATGCCAATTTACTAAAGTATGAAATAAATTAAATATTTTGGCATGCCAATTTGCTTGTATTAGTTCGGATTTTGTCCACTTCATTTTGCTTTCACAATCACGTGTGTTTGGTTGAAATGTACATGTTACGTGCATTACTTGATGTAAGTTTGCATCCCAATCTTTTGAAAGATCATGTCGATGTTTTTTCTATCATGAAATATATTGTTTTTTTCTATCATGTCTATATTTCTATCTTCTAATGTTTTCTGAGTAGTCAGTAACCATTTTTTATAAGTCCTTCATGAACAATTTTTTATTAGTGTTTTTTTTCATCCGATAGGCAAGATTTTGCAAGAGAGCTATGATGGGTGCATAGTAAATGGTTCCAAAGACAATCGATCATTGATTGATAATAACAAAGCACAAAATCTATCCAGTGATGATATAGATACAATGCGAAGGTTAGAATATGTATTTCTTTATTTATAATCACTATATTTTTCTATCCATGCATATCCACATTTATGCTATCGTGCACCATGCATTCTATCAGAAAATTCGAATCATCACCTCAAAAATCATGACCTTATTCGGATGCCTACATGTTGGTGGGGATCCTCCCATAACAACAACAACAACAAAGCCTTATCCCACTAGGTGGGGTCGGCTACATGGATCATACGACGCTTCGTTGATCCATGTTCATGAGAACACAACCCTCCTCCTTTATCCGGGCTTGGGACCGGCTATAAAACATAGGCGGAGTTATTTCAATTAACAAAACCGGCTACAAAGGGAAACCAATAATTTATATTTGTAGCCCACAATATGTACACTTGCCGAGTAGGGAAACACATGCATAAAATGTGGAATCAACAAGGAGCACAAAGATACCTTCAAAAAAAATGAGGAGCACAAAAAGATTTTTAATATGCACAAGATAACGATAGGACACTCAAGTATCACCTTCATAAAAGTAGAATCAGTCAACAACAACAACAAAGCCTTATCCCACTAGGTGGGGTCGGCTACATGGATCATACGACGCCATTCCGCTCTATTAGTAACCAAACCTTTCGGTATATTATTCACCAATAGATCTTGCTCTATTAGTTCGCCAAGTGTCCGCCTTGGCCTCCCTCTCCCTCTTTTAATCGGACTCCAGATTATTTGATCTACTCTTCTTACTGGCGCATCTAATGGTCTTCTCTGAACATGACCAAACCATCTCAAACGATTCTCTACCATTTTCTCACTAATAGGAGCCACTCCGACTCGTTCACGTATATGGTCATTCCTAATCTTATCTAATCTTGTATGACCACACATCCATCTCAACATCCTCATTTCGGCTACCCCCACTTTACGTTCATGTTGTCCCTTCATAGCCCAACATTCACTACCATATAACACTGCTGGCCTTATAGTAGTACGATAGAATTTTCCTTTAACTTTATTAGGTACTTTTCTATCACAAAGAACTCCAGTGGCTTTCCTCCACTTACACCAACCAGCTTGAATTCTATGATTAACATCGTCATCAATCTCACCATCTTGTCTTACAATTGATCCTAAATATTTAAACTTTGTCACTTGAGGAATTATATCCTCCCCTAACCTAACTTTCAAATCGTCTCTAAGTTGTTTATTTGTGAAATTGCTATGCATATATTCTGTTTTATTCCTACTTAAACGAAAACCCTTTGACTCCAACGTATTTCTCCATATTTCCAATTTTGTATTAATCTCTTCTCTTGAATCCGCTAAAAGTACTATATCATCCGCAAATAGCATGCACTTAGGTACCTCCTCTGTGATACTCTCGGTTATAGCATCGATAACTAAGTTAAATAGATACGGGCTTAAAGCTGATCCTTGATGTAGGCCAATTCCTATAGGAAATTCATTTGTCTCACCTCCGGGTGTCCTAACCCTAGTCAATGCCCCATCGTACATATCTTGTATTACCTTAATGTAGGCAACATTCACCCTCTTCTTTTGCAAGGCTTTCCAAAGTACATCCCTTGGTACCCGATCATACGCCTTCTCTAAGTCAATGAAAGCCATATGTAAGTCTCTTCTCCTACTTCGATACTTCTCCATCATCCCCCTTAGTAAATAAATCGCCTCTGTAGTGGATCTTCCTGGCATGAACCCAAATTGTCTCTCAGAAATACTAGTCTCCATTCTCAATCTATGCTCAATCACTTTTTCCCATAATTTCATAGTGTGACTCATAAGTTTAATCCCTCTATAATTTGCACAATTCTGAATATCCCCTTTATTTTTGTAAATAGGAACTAATGTACTTAATCTCCAATCATTAGGAATCTTTTTCGACCGTAAAATCTCATTAAATAGTTTACATAACCACAACACACCTTTTTCTCCTAAACATTTCCAAACTTCAATCGGTATACCATCCGGTCCAACGGCTTTACCATTCTCCATTTTCTTAAGAGCTTCGCTAACCTCCGAGACTCTAATTCTACGATAAAATGACCTATTAAGCTCACATTCGCTAACTGTCAAGTCCTCCAAATCACAACGCGAACCTTCACATCCATCATTAAATAGCTTATAGAAATACTCTTCCCATCTGTTCTTAATATCTCCTTCAGTAACTAAAACCTTGCCAACTTCATTTTTTATGCATCTTACTTGATCCAAATCTCTCGACTCCTTCTCTTTGTTCCTTGCAATCTTGTAAATCCTTTGTTCACCCGCCTTTGTCCCTAACTCCTTATAAAACCCCTCATATGCTTTAGCACGAGCATCACTAACTGCCTTCTTAGCCTCCCTTTTCGCCAAACGATACTTTTCCCAATTGTCAGAACTATTGTCCAAGTGTATCGCCTTGAAACAATTCTTCTTATTACGCACCTTTTCTTGGACCTCCTCATTCCACCACCAAGTCTCCTTATCTCGTGGTCCAAAACCTTTTGATTCTCCTAAAATGGCTTTAGCAACCATTTCAACCTTTTTTGCAAGAAATTTATATCATATCAAAGTAGCAAAACAATCACAATGATATAGATCTGGAATGATAAAAACCAACCTGAAGATCAAGATATTGTCAGGCTTTCTTTTCGCCGAACTAGTATAGAAATCAAGCAGCAACTCACGAATAATTCCTTGACATATTTCAAAATAAAATCATGATCTTATGTGCTAAATTATTCTTTAGAAATGGAAACTTACTAATGTTCTAGAGAGTACCAGAAAATATACATCTGCCTGGATTTTTCTGATATCCTTTTTGAATCTGTGACAAGTCAGACATGGACATTGTTCAGAAAATCTCCCATCTGTTAAATCGATATGCTTTAGGTTATTGTTGTTGTTGTTATTATTATTTTGAGAAACATGGACACTATTCTTATCTTTACTATGTTCTCTCATTACTTTCTAATTGGTATCACAATCTCAATATGAGAAAAAAATGATCATCTAATCTTGTGTGCATCGTAAAACCTTCCTGCACTGTTTTTTTTAGACTGAAATCAAATAAGAAACTTGGAAAAAAGAGGGGAAAAATGAGTTAGTTTGCAAAGCTGTATAGTCATCCCCTTAGCATATCATTTGAGCTTAAATGTAAGTCACATCATTTGTTTAAGTTACAACTACTTCTAATGCGATGCTTAATTATTTCAATAACTTTCTTCAAAAAAAGTTTCAAGAACTTATAGGTTGTAATGCTATTTAACTTTCTACTGATTTTACCCTAACTGCAGAGATGGTGCTACTGGTGATGAAATTATTGAGGCACTTATAGCAAATAGTTCAACATATGAGCAGAAGACTCAGTACTCACAAGTTAATAAAATATTAATACTGCTAGATACATTGTTTTTGAAGATAGAGATTGGTGATCATTTTTTTTTTCTCAGGAGAAGTACAAGCGTAAGAAGCAAAAAAAGTATGCACCTAAAGTACTTTTAAGGCGCCCTTCTGCTCGAAGGTGATATTTTAACTTCACCTCATTTGTGGCATATCATCAAAATTTGATATTCTTTAACTTCAATTTTATATTTCTTGGTTAGCAACAGTTTCGACTTTACATAACTAGAATAAATTTGTTAATCATTACATAGCAGGCCTAGGCCTTTGTTCTGACTGTTGGTTGATAACCAGAATAGTTCATTTCCTGTCCTTGAAATGGTATTAAGACATGTCTATGAAACTTGAAATAATGACCTAGTGCACAAGACTTAAATGATGATGATTCCTTAAAAAAATAGTTAAATGATGAAAATGAATTTCTAAAGAAAAAAAATGGTAAAACCAAATAATTATGTTGAACAACATAATCTTTTTTGAGGGTTGTTGAACAACCCGACTAATAAGATTTTCCAGTGGGACAACTAATTGGTTTGCACGCCAGCACTAGGTTGATGTATGTAGACATATCCTCTGCCCCAGATAACAGAAAAGAAAACAGTAGCCGATTGAATAGTTCTTGGCTTCAAATAATCACATCTCTACCTCTTTTTTTTTTCTGGTTTTATGAAATAGAATCCACTTTCTAAAGGTTACACTTACATTTTGTGTAAGTTTCACAAAAAAATATTACATATATGCTAATTCTATCATAGAACTTTATGAAAATGGTTTTACAATTAACCTCGTTACTTGTTTCGTTTCCCTTGCAGCATATGCGAAACATACTTCAGGAAACATCCGAATCGAACAGGGTGATTATTTAAAATTACTTTCTTAGCTCCTTGTAATCATAGTGACCGATTTTTCTAGTTAATTACAATCATAGTGACCGATTTTGCTCCACTTTTTCCAGCAAGTCATTTGGATGATAGTCTTCATTAAATTTTCTTTTAATGATTTTCAGATTCTTACGAGTGGATTCTCTTGCTCTCTTACTCTCCATGGCTAACATAGGCGCATATTCAGATGCCCTTGTGGTAGATATGGTTGGAGGCTTGGTAGTTGGTGCAGTGGCAGAGCGTTTAGGAGGTAATTTTTTTTATAAGCTAATTTATTTTATTTCTAAATATTCATGACTGGAAATGTGATAGTATCTTTCTAAATAGCGTCAGAAATCGTTTAAAAAAACAGCGTCAGAAATTTACCATTTTGGCAAAGACATGGAAGTAGAATGTAACATTCTTTTACGCCATTGGCTGAATGTGCATTCAGTTGAATCATGTGTGCCTTTGATTTTAATACTTATTTGCTTGTCAAGCATGTTCAATGATTTTGTGTGATTGGTACTTGACTACTTGGATCGCATATCTGAATTATTTTAAAAACTTGTTTTTTTTTAAAGAGGAAAGGATGACTTCCAAGTTGGGTAGTCATCTACTTTGTACCAAAATTGAAATTTGAAATGTACAACTGTTTAGCAACCTGTTTGTTCAAAAGTCACGTGCTGTCCAAGTGGGGTATACAGCCTGGTGTCAGCGTCCCTTGAAAGGAGGATTTGGGCTCTTTTCAGGAGATGGGAGTTCTCATTTTTTGGGGTGACCATGTGGCTCTTGCCAACTGCTTTCATTGCTTATTTTTGGCTGCATTGGCTGCGTCGTCAACGGGGCTGCTGGTGGTTATCGGTGCACGGATTAATGATGCCATCTTTTCTCCTAAAAAAATGATGCCACCTTTGATATTGAGTAGTGTGATGTTTTCATTTTGTTTTCATGGCCTTCTGTTGGCCTTTCTATCAAACTTCTTTTGTAACTCATAATATTGTTAATGGAACTTCTGGATGACTACCTTCTTGCTAGTCGTCCTTTCTCATTTAAAAAAAACTGTTTTAAGGGAAGACTACAAAAGCATAAGTTCCCTGGAAATGTAAAGATGTAAAGAAAAACTATCCAAAACCCAGCATTTGTTCTCAACATAGCATCTCTATCCCCCAAAGATGTAATGGTTCTGTTTTCGTGTCTGTTTCCACCCCAGTTGGTTTTGTGTAGTGATTCTCCGCAGTTAAAACCGGTGACTGTCCCTCCATATGTGGCAATGTCTGCGAACACCAAGTGGCACCAGGCATCTGAGGCAATGGTGCAGGCAAAGAAGAGGTGCTAGATAACTTCTCTACCAGCCCATACAATGCGCGTTTGGCGTCTTCTTGTGGTGCCCATCTGGCCTGGTATACTCTAGTGAGGATCTTGCCATGCCTCAGTGGTCAGCAGAATATCATGACTTTGAGCGGCGTGAGTGAGCGTGGATGCGAACGCAAATCTGATGTCATCAGAGGTTGTCTCCTGGAAGCAACTGCCTGTATACCCATCTCGCCAAATAATGCTCAGTTTGCCATGCCCAGACAGCTGTCCACTCTAGAGCTTCAGGGTGGACTCTTGAAATCTCCTCTTCCGACCACCCGATGAGGAGGCGCACCCCATCATCCCTGTCCTAGGAAGCCAGCGAGTCCAGTGTGGTCAGTGGTGCACCCCCGACCACGGGATGCTGGGGTGGCGGCATCGATGGGTGCATGGACGACTGTTGTCTCACTGACGGCAGTAGCGATGATGACTGCATGGGAAACTGCTGTCTGCTGTCCCTCCAATGGTGGCTGTACCAGACGTTTCCTGTGGCTGCTCCGAGGGTGGGTGAGCATGCACTGTAGGGGCCGGTGCAAGGCCACGCCCGGCGGGTACGACGGAGGCTGCTAGCTTCCGCACCGAGGCTAGACACCTTGTCCACCCCATGATCTCCATCAGCGCCGACGTCGGCGTCCGGCGAAACTGGCCCGGTCTGTGATGCGCCTTCCACGGGCTGCTGATGCAGCGGCAATGGTGACTGCTGTCCTGCTGGCGGTGGCGACGTGACCGACTGAGCAGGCCTACGGCGCTGGTAGCAGAGGGGAGAAGCTGTGATAGCATCGCCGGTGGGTGTGGCCGTTAGTGAGATGACCACCGGGATGCCGGTGACTGTGGGCGGTGAGAACCGTACGTGCGGCAAGACTGGAAGTGACTGGTCAAGGTCGGGGGGACGGGTGGAAACTGGCTGAGAGGGAGGTGATAAATAGTAAAAGCATTCTTTTACCAGAGAAGATGTTTTTTTTAAGGGGAAAAGGATGACCACCAAGAGAAGAGTTTTAAGAAGCAACTAAGTTCTGTCTGTTAAAAAAAGGCAATACACATATTTGGCTTCTTTAAATAGGAGTAGTGCATGCATACTGGGAATGTTGTTTGGGTGATCTAAGATGGATTGCACAATTGGGAAAACTTCTTTATGGTCATTGGTCACAACTGAAATTTGTTTCTGGTTAATTGATTTAAATAGATTTTGTCCTTAAAGATATTTTCAAATTGTTGCATGTGATAATCTTAAATTTGTTCAAACCCATCATAATGATACAATCTCAGTATGTGTTACTTTGATGACATTGGTAATATCAATCACATCCAATGAGACATATCACGAGTTTTACCTATCCCTGTGCTCTTACATTGTAAAATAACACAAGATACAGTTGTTCATGCTTAATCTCAAGTGTCTGGTTTGCCAAGATAATATTTTTTCTTCAGAAAGAAAAAATGCTGGCATTATGTATTATTTAGCTTACATGTGGACAGGAATATTTTTTTGGTGTGTCTATAAATGGGCAGAGTTCGAGCATAATTTTATATGCTGCGAGGGAGATTAATAGTCATTTGTTTTAAGTCCTAGAAGATAAGTAGTGTAGTGTTGTTACGAATTATCCTTCTTCCTTAACAAAAATTAAAGAGTATTGTTAATAAATGTTTTTTTGTTTTGCTGACTTGATGTGTATTTTCTAGAAAAAGAACATTTTGGCCAATTTTTATGCCCGCTTTGCTGGTATTGGGCTATTAAAATTGAAGTTGCACAGAGAACTTGCCAAACATCTCATTTCTTATCAGAGAGTGGGGTTTTGTCTAGCTTTCCTATTGTGACTTTGGTCACCTTTTGCTGCTCCCTCCAAGAGCTCTCACCTGTACATCTTCTCATACTTTCATATATATACATTGCTGGATGACAACCACAACTCTGGTAGTCATCCTTTTTCTGCTAAAAAAAAAAAAAACTTCACTGTAGATGATGTAATTTCTGAATATTTTCTGCATTTTCTTAATAGTATGTTTATTTGCCTTTTGCGATTCCTTGAGTGTTGTTCTAATTAGTTAGCTTGTTTAAAGGTAGAGATCTCTTTGATGACTACAAGAGTGGGGCATTGCATCCAGCTGACTTAAAGCCAGCTTTGTCAAAAGCATTAAATAAGATATTGCAGGTATTCTTTTTTTTCCAGTCATTTTAGAATAACTGAAACTCCGCCTATATTTTATAGCCGGTCCCAAGCCCGGATAAAGGAGGAGGGTTGTGTTAGGCCCCGACAGCCAACATAAAATCATGTCGAATCTTATGAACATGGATCAACGAATGTTTGGTTACTAATAGAGCGGAATGGCGTCGTATGATCCATGTAGCCGACCCCACCTAGTGGGATAAGGCTTTGTTGTTGTTGTTGTTGTTTAAAGGTAGAGATCTAAAACTTTTGTGGCAAGGGGATGCTAAGAGCAGACTTCACATACATTCTTCTACTATTTTTGTCTTTTATGGGTTTTTTACTGCAATATCTTTTTCAGGAAAATTTGTATGTTAACTTTTTTCTTTTTTTCTATCACAAATTGTGATTTATGTAATCCTTAAGGAACATTTACAAATATTTACATAGAGGTCACTAGTAATGGAGCTCCTTTGCGTTGTTTTGGTCGTGAATCTTTCTTTGACATGACAGGCACCGGTTGTGTTTGTAGCACATACTTTGGAGCAAAGCCTAACCCTATTGATATAGTCAGAATGTTCAACTTTGATAATGAAGTATGCAGCAGGTAACATCTATTTCCAGAATTCGAGACAAATGATCTGTGGCCTAATTTGCACTTGTAACCTAATAAATAAAAATTGGTTAAATAAAACTATTCTCGTAAAAAAATTGGTTGCAGGCTCCACTTGGCGGAACAGTGGTCTCACAACTTTGTCAAAACCTATTCAATTTATTGGGAGATTTGAACTTGGCATATAAAAGTAATTTTAGTATGTAATTGAACGATAGGAATTATTCTGAGATATATATGATAGATCAACATCTTAATTAGTTAGATTGATTTCTGTAGGTATCACAAACTTTTGTTTTCTGAAAAACTCTTTTTTTTTTCTCGGACTGTTCTGCATTTTCAACTTCCCTGAATCCATTAATGCATGTTTGCTAGTTCAGTGAAAGGAGTGAACTGATCCAGGTCACTCAGATTCTTATTTGTCACTGTCATGTTTTTTGTTCACTTTTTAAGGACTGCACTCATTTTGATTATATTTGCAGAAATGAATTACATACTATTAAATAATACTACATTTCTTCATACAGGATTTTTCAAGTGCCTTTTTCTGATCTCCACAAATTGCATGATAATCTAAATCTGGATTTGCATTCAGATGATAGCAAACTTCCAGTTCTGATGGAATCTGTGTCATCTGATAGTTTGAGAGGTCTTCAACCTGAGCAGATGACTGAAGAACTGGATCTCTCTCTAGGTGAGCAAATCCCAGAAGATGCGTCCACTCTTTGTGTTGGTGCTGATGATCCTCTATCTTCGGATTCGTGTTCTGTTAGCAACATTGACTTGAAAAGTGAGAACAATACTTCCATATCTCATGAGCAACAGAAGGCAGGTAGGGCTCCGTCAGCTGAAGTTATTGAGTTATGGAAGACAAGAGGCTTTACAAGGTGGTGTTACAATTATTTTACATATACTTCAACAAAAATATATACTCTTAATTAACCATTTTTTTTATTTGTTACAGCTTGATAGTTGCTACTGCAGACTCGGATGTCAGTAGGATAGCTCAAGAACTACTTGTTGTTCTGTCATATTCTGCCCCTTTTGCTATATATCATCAATACCTTCAGGTGATTAGTAACTTTTTTACTACTCACTTAGAAGTTGTTATCTTATTCCTCATAAAGAAAAGAAGAAATTGTGATAGTTTTATCTGACTGATTTATGTTTCCAACTTCGAATTGTTTAATGTGCATTGTTTTCACTCTGTTGTTCTCCAGAAATCACATTTTGTCTTCCAGTTGAAATAAATTTGGTGCCGTCCATTTTTCTTCATGAGTTTGTTATGCATGGTCATTGTCAAGTGTGGATCTCTAAGAGATATTCTTGTGTCCGAATGCTTTCAAGTCCCAATATCTATAATATACTCCCTGTCAATTTTTTTTTCTTGTATTCAGGATTTCCTTAAATGTGGTATGATATTTTGATTAGGTTTCCAAAACCATTTATATTTCCTCCTTTATTCTTTACATCATCTTCAAAGGCAATATGGAGGTCATTGCTCGACGTTGTTGTTCTTTCTTTCTTCGAAGTCAGGGATGTAATATTGAAATATCCTGATTATGTTTGACTCTACTGTTATTAGCCTTCATCCCTATGCATTTACAGAATATTAATATGTTCTCTCTACCTAGATCATGCAAAAGGTTTGTGCAGTAGGATTTCTGTATTTACTTCAAAAAGAAAAAGTAGGATTTCTGTATTATAGATCCAGGAGTGTATAATTTCTCATAGATACAATTTGTATACCAACTATGACAGAGATTGGATATGTCAACACCTGTCATGCTAACTCTGTCTCACATAGCTCAAGATATTAAACTTAAATAAGAAAACTAATCTAAGAATTAATGTGAGCGCTGAAGAATCATAATTTTCTGCTGTTAGTGTTAGCCGACCCCACCTAGTGGGATAAGGCTTTGTTGTTGTTGTTGTAGTGTTAGCTTTTGATTACTTGTCTTCAGATATTCCATCTACTTATTGGCTTGTGATATCCTGTTAAAAAATGCAGCCCCTTGCAACATGCATGAATATGCTGCAAAAGTCAAAAATGGCCATCAATTTGCAGATTACTGAGCCCTGGCTTCGTGAATATCAGGTCTGCGCCTGCCTGCACACGATGTGTTTGAGTAGCATTTTCCACCTGCAACTATTTTTGATTTGTTATCCTCACAAAAAAAGGTCATGTTCAATTAAATTTTCACGTGCATGAAGTTATTCAGTTTATTCTCGGTAGGGTTACAAGGATGTAAGCTAGAATAGGCTAAGTAGATGCAAAAGGTTTTATTTGACTGCCCAGTTTGCTGAGTTTTATATGATTTAGTCTCAACCTTTTGCCCTGATGTTGAATCTCTCTACTAAGCTACTCATTTCTTTATGATGATATTCTGCTAATGCATCTGTCTAGATTCATTCCTCATCAACTTGAGATTATAAAGTTTGGGCATTTGGATGCTAGTTTCGGGTTATGGTGTCTCCTGGCGTAGAAGTGTAATTAGCTGATCTATTTTTTTCTGCAACTAGTTAATGTTTTTTCATGTACTAATTTTATTCACTATCTCATTTTCGTTTATGATTTCCCATCCAGGTTCTGCCTTCTCGTACTCATCCTATGATGCAAACGAGTGCTTCTGGGGGTTATATTTTAAGTGGTACTAGAATATGCAATGATGCATTCTGCAACAAAGTCAACTGATGTTTTCCAGCTTTCGCTATCTTTTTGGTTGTAACAAGAGTGGGTAAGAGCAGCGCGGGTTACATAGAAACCTGGAATAATGTAGTTCATAGAATAATTGACTGTTTAATTATGTAACCAATTTTTTTCGTGTCCAATTTTACTCATAAACTATGGCCACAAAATTTAAAGTTTTATGATTCATTTGTTTCTCGAATGAAAAGTTTGTTTTTACAAAGTAGCATAATGTAACTAATGATTTTTTCCTAAATTGTTAGTACTTTATCATGTGAAATTTACATATACAAGCATTTGGTACTTATACATGTCAATTATTGTATATATTAGAGGATATTGGGATCTTTATATCAACAGTTTCTTGGGGATGCCCCCCAAAGGGATTTCATTTTTATCATTATTTGCAGTTCCTGACATAACTTTCACTTCAAATCTCTTTGCTAAACTAAAATAAGGTCGACAAAAATATATATTAATAATGCAAGTTCATCGACAAAAATATATATTAATAATGCAAGTTCAAATTCTCTAAAGTCAAATTATCTTAGATCAGGGAGAGTTCTATTCGTAGTTACCGTTTTATTTAAGTTAAAACTAATGGGAGGAAATGGAGTGGAAAAATAAAATACTCATATAGGTGGAATAAAGAGGGGGATGAATGCATTTTTTTTGTAAAATCACCAAATTTTGTTACTTTATTATCACTAAAGCTAATGTATCATTAAAAAGTACCATTGTTATTGTTATTATTGTCATTGTCTATAATTAATCTGTGAAAAGAAATGGGGATTAATATGCCATTAACTTTTGTTGCACCATATTCACTAACAGTTTTAAAATATGGATTTTTTTTGGTGTCTTTGTTCACTCTTATAAATATACTTACGCACTATATAAATTTTATGAATTTCCTATTCGTTCTTACCATGTTCGATTGAAATTACATAGATTTTTCCGATAAGAAATCCTTTTTTTGTAATAAAAAAATATGAACGTGAATTGAATTACCTATACATACTAGTTAAGATAATGCACAAATACTGTAATAGTCCACATTTTCTTTTAAAAAATAATTTAATTGGCGGATATTTTTTAGTGATAGCGTGCACCCTTAATAAATATGAGCTAAACTTAATGGTGGAGATATTGGAATTGTCGATTCTTCATACCACTATTTATATTTAAAAAATAAAGTAAACATGTTTCACGTAAATACATCTAATTTGGGAACTAATAATTAAATTTACTAGCTCAATTGTGACTATCCCGAATGGAAACGCATAAAGGTTTAATTTGAACAAATCAATTCAGTTCTATAAAAGATCATAGGACTTCATTTTTTTCCTTCCAATTATGGACTTTGCGATCGAATACAGTTTGAAAATTTTCGGGTTATTTCATTGATAAGTTTATTTCAAAGAAGGAAAAAAAAACACCTCTAATTATATAACCTTTTGACACTTTTTTAGGAGCCCTATTTTTCTCCTGCAATAGTCTTTTATAAAATTAAGTAGCAAAATCAAAGGTACCAAAAGAAATGTTTGATACAAACATTTAGTTCTTAATTTCTTAATTAGAGATATATTTAATTTGATATTATAATTATTAATTACACCACTCATCTATCTCTTGTTTATTGTTAATTTGTTATTATTATATGTTTATTATATTTCATAAATTCATTTCCACGAAAACCCTCCAAATCCCGTCTCGTCTCTTCTTTCTTGTCCCACTGTAATGCTCGAAGCCGGTGCGAAGCTGAGATGAGAAAGCGCGATCTTGCCATCCTCCTCCTCGCAGCTTTGGCCATCTTCTTCTCCCTCCAGGTGCCATCTCTCTCTCTCTCTCTCTCTCCCGTTCTCCGGTGGACGTATTTTTTTTCCTTTTTTTAAATGTCAAATGGTTTGCAGGTGTTCGGTCTTCTCAAAAATTGATTCTTTTACATTTAGAATCGATTTTCTTGTAACTTTTCTCTCAATTTGATTCGTTTGAGACGTTCATTACTTTTGCGCCTGTTTCTATGACGAGGTCTTTAGAAATTAATGTCTTTGGCGGCTGAAAATTGAATTTTTTTCCTGATCTTTATTTCGTTTCGAATCGTTTGATCGTTTTATTAGATTATATGCAGTTGAGATTCTAAGATTTTATTTGAAATCATTTTTATTTTCTCTTGTTGGCAGCAAGAAGGAGATTTCTCCTTCAAGGAGGCGTGGTTCCATCTGTCAGATGAGTATCCCATCAAGCACGAGGCCGAACGCCTCCCCCCACCGATCGTGGCTGACCTGAATGGTGATGGGAAGAACGAAATCCTTGTTGCAACACATGATGCTAAAATTCAGGTACGTGTGAAATCCTTGTTCCATATTATGTAACACATCTTCTGATCAGACGCACAACGAATGGAGTGAGTTTGTGCATTATATTATGTTCCACCTCCAGAGATAATATCCGCCTGATAAGTATCTACTTTTGCATACTAAGCGACAATTAAAATGTCAGATTCTAAGGTTTGTTAAATTCATTGTCAATCTTAGCATTTAAGATTTATAGTTTATGGACTTTTGAACCCAAAATTTCTTATTTCTATGAACATAGAGAATAACATGGTGCAGTTTCCTGTTTCAAGAAAATGTTTGTTGCAGTGCAGTCACCACCATGGTCACAGCAATAGTGCTCACGTATCAGAACTGAACTGACTTTAATATACGTTGTTAATTGATATATGTTAAATTATATATTTCTCTTTTCAGTTTTTAGATGATATGCTGCTATATCAACCTGTTACCTGTTACATTTTGCTGAAGGAATTGATGTAATCATATATGGATCTCTCAGAAAATATAAGGATCATCATGTTTTGTCTGATATTTTGTCCATTTTCCTTGTTCTGGTAGGAATAAACTCTTCTCGTTTGTTGTCGTATCAATAAACACATTTATTTGAGATGGATAAACACATATGCTATGTATGTACATTATCTTTCTTTTGGCATTCAACCCACCAGATATGAAATCTTGTAATGCTCTTCTTTATGTCTCTTAGCTTAGCAGTTATGATTGGAATTGCTTTGTAGAAAACTGAATCATCCTTTCTATAGGTTTTGGAGCCCCATAATAGACGCACTGATGAAGGATTTCGTGAAGCACGGGTTTTGGCTGAGATTTCTTTGCTACCTGATAAGGTCCGGGTATCATCTGGAAGACGGCCTGTTGCTATGGCTGCGGGTATCGTAGATCGTTTCTATAAGCATGGGGTAATAAAGAAACAAATTTTGGTTGTTGTGACATCTGGTTGGTTAGTTATGTGTTTTGATCACAATCTCAAAAAGCTGTGGGAACATAATTTACAGGTAACTTGGAAAAGTTACTGTTTGTTTATATCCACATGATTATGTTGGCTATCTTACTGTGTGTGTGTGCTTGTGATCATTTTCTTTTAACAGGATGACTTCCTTCATGGATCTCACCATAGGGAAATAGCAATTACAGTAAGCAATTATACATTGAGGCATGGTGATGCTGGATTGATTATTATAGGAGGAAGGATGGAGATGCAACATCAGGCACACTCTTGTCTTTTATATCGCACTTGAGAAATTATGTTAATGTTCACCTATCTAGAGTAAACTTCAATCTATTTCAATTTTGAATGTGGTCGATTCAGTGCATTCTTCACTTCTTTCAAGGAAATATATCTTATATATCTTTCCGTCATGAACAGTGGATAGTGAAATTATGATTTTCTAAGTTACACTCGTTCCATATCCAAGCATTAGTTCCTGCTGGAAAGCAAGTGAACACCTTCCTATACGGATACCTGGTTATTATTTCCCTATTGTCACCAGCCCTATCAGCAAGCATCTCCCACCTTGTGATTAATGCATCAACTTTGGGTATGGTCAACTTCACATATTATTAGCGAAGAATCAATGATTTTTTGAAACGGAAAGAATCAATGATTACTTTCGAAAAGATAATAATCAATGATAATTCTCATATGCTGATCATGATTCATGCATGGAAGGACAGTGGTGTCCTATTTGGATAGTTTTGTCTGTTAAGAAATTGAAAAGGAACCAAGAACTAATGTTTCATGCCATGCTAGATAGTGGTGACCCTAAAAGTTGAAAAAAAGGAACAAAGATATAGAGTTTCCAACAGGGTGATGATGACATGCCATGCTTGATACCATTGACCTAGACTGAGACTATGTATGAAATATAACTCATAATAGTAGGGCATTGCATTCAACTGACACCTCAGACAACATTGTTTTGACCGAGATAAAGACAGACTGACACTTCTGGAACAGTTTCAGGATGAGTGCTATGATTCAGTTAGGTATTACTTTCTGTTCATGCCATCTTAAGATAAGGTCATTAAATTACCCCTGGGAAGTTTGTATTCAGATGAACGAGGTTATATTTGGGGTAGGAAAAGGTGCTTCATAGAAAATACTGTATGCCATGCAGGTGCAATGATTAGAGCATAATGTGATAATAGATAAAAGGAGGTTTTTCCATTTTATTATGCAATTCTTTGTACATTGCTTATTCTTATTCCTGATAAAAAGAGCTCAGTGAAATATGTTTCGATAAAATTCTTAATTTCTGTGATGTTAATTGTCTTTTTCTTTGAGGGAGACTGTGGTAATTGTCTTGGAAAGTTAATTTGAAGGTGGACTTATCTTCCCTTAAAAAAGGATGCGCTTATCAATGTTGTCCTTTCTCCACTAAAAATGTCAATCTTGCCTTTTTTTTTAATTTTTGTTTGTTGTCAGATTCACGTGTGCAAACTTGTACATTCTTCTTTTGCATATAATATATATTTATGACTAACAAGGCTGGTTAGCCATCAAAGCACTAGGGCATATCATATATAATGTAGCCTCTCTCAGATTGGATGTTCAGTGGTTTCTTTTTCTGCTTTTGTGTGCCAATTAGTTTTTCTCAACTATGCTGGTATTGAGTATGTTTATGTGTTCTTTCATTGTCAGAATATTATCTCCTTCCTTGATTTGTGTAATAATACTGTTTATTCAATTATCTATAGAGAACAATTTCTAATATAAAAAATCCTCATGTTTATGTTTGGTTTGTATTTTTGTTTATGATTGATTGTCACATTTTACAGAGCTCATATGATTTATTCGAAGAAGCTATGATATCAGAGAAAGTCCTAGAGTCACATGGGAGAAGTGACAATGAGAAAGAGGTACTGTTCTCATAAGCCTAAACCCTAGATGGCAAATTGGTTTTTCCTGGTTTTCACTAAGTTAATTAACTTAAAAATCATACTGATTGTTATTATGTTCTGAAATGCTAACTTTTATAGAAAACATCTCAAAATTGGCCTGGTTATGCCAAAGTGCTTGTTCTCCATTTAGGTATATTTTTGGTTAGGGATTAAGAGGACACCTGTGGTTTGGGAATTGCTTGTTTGTCTTTTGACTTATGTCCACTTTCTGGTTACAATCTTTATGATGAGTGTCCTCAAAATGAGTAATGGTTTTTTGCTTCTTGCTTTCTATTTGTACCATAAGAACAATTTCTTTTCCCGCCTGTTTTCTTCTTGCAATAAAAGGAGAAGTTATGAATGCAATAACACAGAACAGTTTCTATTTCTTTGTTAAAAATGTCCCCTAAAAATTGGTCTCCATAGAATAAAATTCTTTCCTGAAAAAAATAGAACCAACGCTTTGCATGTTGGCTATTTTGTGTGACTTTGCAATCTTTATGTCCAAAGGCATTGATCTGCAGGGCACAAAATTGTTCATCAATTGTTTCACATATCAAATGAAGTATCTTCAATACGGTAGTTCAATAATGTAAAAGAAATATTTATGTGCTAGGTGTAAGATTAACTCCGCCTATGTTTTATAGCCGGTCCCAAGCCCGGATAAAGGAGGAGGGTTGTGATAGGCCCCGACAGCCAGCGTAAAACCCTGTCGAATCTCATGAACATGGATCAAGTCGTATGATCCATGTAGCCGACCCCACCTAGTGGGATAAGGCTTTGTTGTTGTTGTTGTTGTTGTTGTAGGTGTAAGATTACTCCACAATAGTTCAATAATATAAAAGAAATACTTATATGTGTTGGGTGCAATGTTGATAAACTCTCGAGTCAAACTCTTAAATTCTTATGAGTTCAAGAGTTTAGGTAAGTAAAACGAATCACATCGGCATAGACTCTTAAATAACCTAGACTCTTACATTTTACATAAATATTACTTTAAAAAAAAGTTGTAGAATTCTACACAAGTTTATACGTTTCTGTACGATTATTTATTTTGTACAATAAAAAGTTTGTAAAATCTTAGATATTTTATCTGATCAATGTATTTGTGATTGAAAGTGACATTAGTACCATGATTAGAAATTTTAGTGTGACCATTTTAGTTAATTTCATTTTTTTATAAGTTTTCTATGTTAATAAATATAATCGTTGATAGTTAGTTAAAATTTATTAGTTGTAATTGATAGTACTTATTTTGATTACTCTCGCATTTATTTCGTATTAGTAAAATACATTAATTGTTTGTGAATTTTGGATCGTAGATATGTGTTTGCAAGTGTATAATAACTACAACAACAACAACAACCAAGCCTTATCCCACTAGGTGGGGTCGGCTACATGGATCATACGACGTCATTCATATTCGTTTATCCATGTTAATGCGATTCGACAGGGTTTTACGCTGGCTGTCGGGGCCTAACACAACCCTCCTCCTTTATCCGGGCTTGGGCAAGCAAGTGTATAATAACTACTTAAATAATTAAACTTAATTGGTACATAAACTCTACGAATTTACGATATGAGTTTACGGGACAAAAAAAGAATGTATTTTTTTTTTTGAGAGAAGAAGGGATGACTCCTAGAATTTGTGGTTGCATCCTGGTATACAACTGTAGGATCAAATGCCATGTACAAATGTAAGCTCTCAAGAAGAGAGTGCCAACAAAAACGAGTGTACTTAAACTCTCGAGCTTGACAACATTGGCTGGGCATAAGATTATCCTTTGAGGAAAAGAATAATACTTCATGGAATATGTTAGTTCAATAATGTAATGTTGTGTTTTGAAGGTTGCTTGCCATTCTGGAGTTAACATGATTATTGGGTTTAATATCATTCCAATGATGACAGCAAAGAAGCTACTCGTCTCGGACATTTTTTATTTTTAGACCAACATAATATGGAACCAGGCTAAGTAACATATGATATTTCTTTTTGAAGGGGAAAATATTGTATATTTAATGGACAAAATATTGTATGACTAATATCACAATAAGCTCTCTATTTTTTGTAACTATGTTTTTTCCATGTTGTTTTTGTCAATCACTGAATATCCGGTAATTTAACTTGTCATGACAGGTCATTATGCCAGAGATGAATGGACATATGTTCCATATTTCTTTTAACATGCAGGGTATCCTATGTCTTCAAAGTCTCTTTCTAACAATAATTTGAATTTAGCTTCAGCAAATCGGCATAGCTAGCCATGAAAATTACATTAATTTCCTAGTCAAGGAAAATAACATATTCATTTCCTTGCTTAGGCAGGCATACATTAGAGAGATTTACTTTTTGTTATTTATCATGTCTGTGGGAAATGTTGCAAAGCTGTACTGGAAACTGCATTTTGGTCTGCATTAGTTTGTTTTCTGTACAGATGTCTATACTATTTGCTTGCTGGCTTTTCCTTATTTATTGTTTTACTGAAGAGTCGAGCATGATTAAGCTTCAGCTGAGATGATGCAATTTTGATGTCAGCATATTTCATTGTCATGCAGCTGGATTTGATTTTGAATTGTTTATAGATATAAAACAATAAATTAAAAGATTCATAACATATGTAGATTCTTGTATTGTTTTGTTTGTGGAGTCACTTCTGGACTCCCTGATGTATTGTAATATCTGACTGTCGACTCTCTGTAGGCCACAGGAAGTAGTACAGTGGACTTACGACATTTTGCCTTATATGCTTTTGCTGGTCGGTCTGGAAAATTACGATGGAGTAGGAAAAATGAAGTATGATTCTTTTCCAAAAAGCATTTGTTGTAAAAATATTCTCTAAGTTATTTCCGAGAAGTTTGGAATGTGATAAACATATATGCTCTATCTGATTTCTTCTTATTTTAGCTAGCATATAATGAGATGCATGCTGATTGAACGACTGGTGTACTATTTGAATATTCGAAGCTTTGCATCCAATGAATTATGCTTCACTGTAGTTTGTCTGAAGTTATGCTGTGTAGACAATTTGGATATTTCTAAAAAAAACTCTATGAAATTATTCTTTATTGTCATAGAATACTTTAATGGTTCCTATCAGTGCAGTTTTCTTTAGGCTGGAATTTGAGATTATAACCTGTATATTCTGTTGCTTACCTTTATGAACAAATTTTGTTATGCATGCATACTTATACCACATTTGGATTCACAGAATGTCCAGGTGCAGACATCTGAAGAGTCAAGGTTGATACCACAGCACAACTACAAGCTTGACGCTCATGCTTTAAACAGTCGTCACCCAGGAGAGGTATATTTCTGCCACAGCAAATTAACATTTCATGGTTCTTGTATTGGTCTTGTGGCAGCATTATATTAGCTACCCTTGATAATCACTTGCACTAAGAGCAAACTTCAAAGTTGGTCCGCTCTTGTTTTAGCATAATTTGTTCATTGTGTGTAAATGTTAGCTGAATGTCCAAAGCTTTCATTCAGCAGGAGCACCTCTGTTTTCTTTTTATTGTTTTCATAGTTCAATATAATGGTTCTCTGATATCATGCTAGATTAAGACCACTTGTAATAGAGTTCTGTCCCTACATTCAAACTTATTTTGTAGAAAATAAAGTTAATTCTCACTTTGGATGCTAGAATTTGTAATCTTCATGTCATGCCATATATGCATTTTTGTTGGAAACTTGAATCTGTCC
Source organism: Pontederia crassipes (assembly GCA_030549335.1). Classification (NCBI taxonomy): domain Eukaryota; kingdom Viridiplantae; phylum Streptophyta; class Magnoliopsida; order Commelinales; family Pontederiaceae; genus Pontederia; species Pontederia crassipes. Next base: position 6,587,060 of record CM060188.1, on the reverse strand, counting down.
TCATCCATAGTTGTTGTGCACAATATATGATGCATTAATTTTGCCATCTCTTCTTAAAAAAAAACTATCACAAGCTTTGTTGACCCACCCACTAGTAAATCTTCACTCAAGTACTTCGATGATGCCATCATGACAGAATGTTGACTTGCAATTTTTAGAATAAGACCATTTTTTTTAGAATAAGACCATTAATCTTAATCTAATTGCAACTTTACATGTATAAACTTTTTTTGAGTTTGAACATTCATTTTTATCCTATTTTTATCATTTTATACGCATTATTTTTATTAAAGGTAAAAACAAAAGAAAGTGAACTTGTTAGAAACTACTTGCGGGAGATGTTTCTGAATCTTCACTATCCAGAACGCTTCTGAAGATAATACATTTTGCAGTTTGAATGTAGGGAGTTCAGAGAATCAATTCTTGGAGTCATGCCTCACCATTGGGTAACATTAGACTTGTTCCAATTCGGTCCTTATTCCTGAAATAGCGGTCCTTATTCCTGAAATAGGTGTGTATTTGACTATAATTAACGGTGTTAATCCAGGATAGACGTGAAGATACTTCTTTTCAACTGGCACATTTCAGAAAGCATAAAAGAAAACCGTTGAAGAAAACACCTGGGAAAAACACTGTCAGCCCTTTTCATAAGCCTGCCGAGCAGAGTCGTCCTGGGAAGGACTCATCCAATAAAATTTCTAAGGTGATAGAAAAAGCGGCAGATTATGCTGGTTCAGCAAAAGCCAAGAAGGTATATATTATCATTTAGCTAAGTTTCTCATATCATCTGTTATTAACCATGCAAACTCCTGTTTTCTGATTGCAAAAAGACTATCTATGAGCATCTCTTCTTTCATATTTGATATGGAGTGAACCCATTATATCAAACTCTTGAGGGTTCTTGGTTGATATTGTGTCACTTTTGAAAGCTTTTACTGACAATCATATGTATTATCCTCTCATAGAAGGCCTATTTATTCTAAAAAGAGGTCTATATATTATGGATAGCGCTCATAATGCTTCCAGATGGATGGTTGAAAAATCCTCCTGTTTCAAATATCCATAAGTTCATATTTTCTGCATGATGATCAACAACAACAACAACAAAGCCTTATCCCACTAGGTGGGGTCGGCTAATTCGTTGATCCATGTTCATGAGATTCGACAGGGTTTTACGCTGGCTGTCGAGACCTAACACAACCCTCCTCCTTTATCCGGGCTTGGGACCGGCTATAAAACATAGGCGGAGTTTTCTGCATGATGATCATCGTATTTAATACATACCATCAAAATTCTGTTAATTTTCAGCTATACATTGGTGGGCTGTTGTAAATCAGGGCCTAGTCATGGTAACCTTTTGCTTACTAATGACAGTTGAAGGTAGGCTTAGTGTTGCTGGGACTTGTATATTGTCACTGACCCAGCCAGGCTTAGGAACTGACTAACAATGCCTGTTTTGTTTCTGTGTATTTTCAAATTGTTATTTGAGTTGAAATTTGTTCTTTGTTTTGAACACTTTTTTTTGAGAGGATGTTCTGAACACTATTGTAGTCTTGTTGTCTGTTTTTTTTTTCGATACAGGTCGCTTGTTCTTTAATTTTCGTAATATATCTTTGCAGAGATCACTTTATGTTCCAACAATAACCAATCATACTCAAGTTTGGTGGGTCCCAAATGTGGTTGTTGCACACCAGAAGGAAGGGATCGAGGTTGTACATTTGGCTTCTGGTCGAATTGTTTGCCAGGTACCATAACGAATGCACTGGCTGTATGTTTTTTGTTCTATGGAATAATTGTGCTTCCAAGCATATATCGGATAACAAGAGATGAAATACATATCTAACATGTGTTATCCTTACCTCTGACATCGAGGGGCATGCATTTTTTTTCTTCTGGGGTGGTGGTAAAAAGGATGGCTGCCAAGATGAGTCATCCAACTTTGTTTGTGTGGTTAAAGAATATTACGAGTTTTTTTGTTTTGAGAGGAGAATATTATGAGTTCTGCCAGGAGACAAGATATGAAATTTAAGAAAACAATGAGTGGATCATAAAGATTCTCACTCCACCTCATAAACAAAGGCTGGAGCATCATGCACAAATTCTTTTAAATAAAAACATTCCCACTCAAAGATGAGCTATCGTGTGAGTCCAGACTTCCCCCAGGAAAGGCAACTATGCCAACTTCTATCATCTAGATATGTCCCTAACTTTGCTGATGAGGAAAGACAATGATTCAGACTGCAGTCATTTGTGTGCTTCTTAGAACTTGCAGTAATATTCACTGTGAATTGCATGGTTTTGCTTGTTGGAGGCAGGATCCTTGATAGTTCTCCATTGTTTTAAAGTCCTATGTATGAGATTGTGGAACAAATCAATACTAACAATTAGTATTCAAGTACATCGATGTGAAAATGATTTTGTGATAAGAAATGGTTGTAACTTTAAACCATAATTTAATTATTTGTTTCTATTTTTGTGCCAAGGACATAGCTCAATTTGAATCTGATTCTTTTTTCCAGCTTCATCTAGCAGAGGGAGGTCTCCATGCTGACATCAATGGAGACGGGGTGTTGGATCATGTTCAGGTGTGGAATTTTTGTCATCTTATGTTATCTCGTTTACATGTTGTGTCCTCTTTTCTACTGCTCATGATTTTGATTAAAATCAAGGTCCGATGGAAAATCAGTTTCGATAGCTTTTAATTGAAAAAAGACTGATGAATTGGCAGCTTTCTACTTAAATTATTCACTCCTTAAAAACACCTTTGCCATTTCTTAAAATAGAAAGCTTCTGTGGGCTTATTTAAAGGTTACAACTGATAGTTCGAACAATATTATTTTAAATATTTTAGTACTCTGTTTTGTTTTGAGGCAAGATGGTGGAAATAAAACAGTGGTGTCTGAAAAGCATTGCATGTATCATCACTTGACAGCTTTATCTTTTATTCTTCTCCGTCATGCTTGCTTTTGGAAGATTAGTTTCATTTCATGCTTGTGTGTAGGCCACAGTGTTGGATGATAGGTACCTTCGCAATTGCTAAGGGAAGGGATTTTAAAAACACCCAATTTTGTTGCTAGTTCTCCTTTCTACTACAGAAAAAGTGAAAACTATAAACGTTTTAAATATGGATAAACAATGTCAATTAAAGTGTTCGAATTATTTTTCATTTAAGGGAAACTAGTTTCATATTTCAATGACTGTGTCATAAAAAAATGAAATTCCTGAGTCGGATAGTTGGGACATCTGGCTTATATATTAATTTTTTATTGTGCACGCTGAAGTGAAAATGAAAACTACTTCAGAAGGCAATTTGGGTAATTCTAGAATGATGCCCTCTGTCCAGACCATGTACATTTATGATGAGCAGAAGTTCAAGAGTGAGTTATGGGTTTCTTTTAAAGTTGTTTTAGGGTTCTATTTGTTATTGATTTTCATGTTTTAGGGTTCATTTTGGAAATTGTGGATTTTAATTAGTGGCTTACTGATGATCATCTAAACCTTGGTTCTTTGGCAGTCTGTTGGTGGAAATGGTGCCGAGCAAACTGTCATGAGTGGGTCTATGGAGGTGCTAAAACCCTGTTGGGCTGTTGCTGCCTCTGGGGTACCAATAAGGGAGCAACTTTTTAATGTTTCCATATGTCATCATACTCATTTCAACTTGTTTCAACATGGGGACTTTTCAAGAAGCTTCGGCAGGAACTATGATGTAGGAAATCTAGAGGTAGCTACACCTATTCTTATACAGAGAGATGATGGACATAAGCATAGGAAAGGAAGCCACGGTGATGTCATCTTTCTAACAAACAGAGGAGAGGTATAATACTAACCTCTTGAGTAACCTATTTCCTAATGTGTACGTTGAATTGTTCATACAATTAAACCTCATTTCCTGCAAGTTTTGCAGCTACTGACTGCTTAACATCTGTGGACTTCAGGTTACCTCATATTCTCCGGGTTTGCTTGGCCATGATGCCATTTGGAGGTGGCAGATCTCAACTGGCGCAACTTGGTCAAATCTTCCCTCCCCGTCAGGAATGATGGAAAATGTTATGGTGCCCACTCTTAAAGCTTTCCCTCTGAGGTCTCATGACAAGAAAGAGGCGATAATAGCAGCTGGTGATCAGGAAGCAGTGATCATATCTCCTGGAGGCAGCATTTTGGCTTCTGTTGAATTGCCTGGACCCCCTACTCATGCCTTAGTCTTGGAGGACTATTCGCATGATGGTCTAACTGATATCATTTTAGTTACCTCCTCCGGGATTTATGGATTTGTGCAGACCAGGCAGCCTGGAGCTCTCTTCTTTAGCACTCTTGTTGGTTGTTTGATAGTAGTCATAGGTGTCATATTTGTGATCCAGCATCTGAATTCTCTGAACAGGGCTAAACCCAGGGCTTCAGCTGATCACAGGTGAATGAGACTGCTGATGATTTAAAGATCTTTACACTAATTATCCTACAATGCACATGAGAAAACAGAGTTTGCGGAGACCATGGTGGATGCATCGCTTATGAAGTTGGCATGAGGTGTCAAAACCGAGGCTGACGCCTTTTCCCTTGTACATTATTAGATTACTCACAGATGCTTAGAATTAGTTCAGAAATTTTTGGTTAACCAAGGAGTGTAATATGGTCTAACGCGAGCTAAACTGTCTTTTCATGTTGGAACTAACATCGTAATTCCCTCTGTTTATGTGGATTATTAGTTGCAAATTTGTGTTAAAAATTTGCAGAAGTGTTCGGCAGAGTTTGAATGCAATTTATCATGATGATAAAGATGACCTTGGTGCTCTTTTGTACTTAGAACTTAATGGAGATGAAGTTTTATTTTAATGATAATTTGTTTTACCATCTCTAAGCCATAAGTCATCTGACATTAGACTACAAAACGATCATTTTGTCTTTTAGTTATTTCGTTGCCTTTCGATAATTATTTCTTATTTTAAATTTTTTATCCCATGAAATCACATCTCTACTTCTTTGAACGTCATTAATAACTTGTTTCCATTACAGAACTGCATAAGGAATGTAAAGAGACTTGAATTTGCTTTCCTCAAATGTTTGTAAATTGGCTTTATAATATTCTCTCAAGAGTACAGTTTGTTGATAACTTTTTATAATTGTGAGACGAAAAAATAATTTGTATATTACAATGTCTGCAAATAGAAACGCTTTAACATCCGGAGCAAATATTTGTAATTTTGCTTTAACTCGTGGTTATATTTTCAGCTACAAGCATTTGTGGAAACGTGTTCTTAATCATGCCTCGAGTGTTTCAGGTTGAACTTTAATGGATCTCAATCTTGAGATTTTATACTCCTCATCTCGAATTGAATTAATTAGGTTATTTGCTTCAAGTCGACGAAAAATTTATTAGGATGCATCATTCATTACACAAAGTTCAACTATTGCTCACCAACTCCTTTTTTTCACTGTCTGTCTCTCTCTCTCAAAAAAAAAAAACACACACACACACACACCTTGTTCCAAGATGGATTATTCCAATAGCTTTTAAGCTCTACGAGTAAAGTTGAATTTTATTTTGAAAAATTAAGATGTAAACATAACACTCGCGTTATTACAAGTATCAGCAACCTTGGGAATTCCCCAAGAGCGCCAGCTGAGTCCTGCAAATAGAAGGACCTGACGGAACAAGCCAGTGAAAAGGTTCATGTTATCAACTATTAATAAATTAGATAAACAGTGTACCCCATGCATGAAAATTTATTTTGATAATTAGTAAGGCATTGGCATACAAGTCAAGTGAAGATAGATCTGCCATCATTCTTCTGCTCATCGATTTTCTTTAACCATTATGCAGATGTGGTGTACTATTAATGACCAGAAGCTTCGCATTGTGACATTTCACGTAGAGATTATTAATTACTTGCAGGTGAACAAGAGAAGAAATGAACATATATATATATATATATATATATATATATATATATTGAATCTAAGAAAAAGTAAACAGGAAAAGAAACTATAGCGAACATGCTTTTAGGAACTCTTATTCCATAGAAGCAGCGAATCGCTTCAATTTCGCGGCTTGCGCAAATGTTCATGGTCTGCAACAAGGAGATGAAACTAGAGAATCTATTTTCGACATTTTCTTTTCTTTTGAGGAGAACCTACATGATGTTGAAAATTTCAAATTTGAAATATATAATTACTTTGTGAATATTAAAAATGTGTTCATACTAATTAGTTAAGTAAAAATATAACATCATATCTTTTCATCAATAAAATATTACAATATTGAATGAAGTTATCTCATTAATAAAATGATATTTTTAAATAAAGAGTTGCATCCTTTTATCATAAGATGCGTCCCTTGAAATATATTTATATATTAATAGATGTACTATTTCGTTATAAGGTGTATTCTTATATGAAAAGATGAATTTTTTATTAATGTGTGTTTTTGGACGAAAAGACATTAGATGCATTCTTCCAAATCTATAAGTAAGCTTTCTCTTCTTACATTTTCAGGCAATCGAATGCAATAAAAAACAATCAAATGTGATGAGAAGTAATAAGCATGTGATGAGTACTACGTGTACAACACATGAAATGTATTCAAGTTATTGTAAATTAATAGAATAAGAGATTGAGTTCTTTAACAGTTGCTAGTTGACTAACTTGTTGACTTCGTTATATTATGAGAGTATTATTATCGCAAACTCAATAGCAAACTTTGTGTGAAAATAAATAATTTTATAAAAATAACGATTCGTCGTTCCTTAAAATCTTTGATCTTTATTTTTTCTTTCCATCTACCACTATTACCAACACAAGAATAATGGATGTTGCTCATCTTTAAATTGAACTTTTTTCTTTTTCTTTTGTTTTTGAGAGATTTTTGAATTTATTTGATTTGTGCCAACCTGAAGCAAAGGTTTGATTAATTGTTTATTTTGATAGATTGTGTAGGAGGACAATATTTCTATTTTCGTTCAAGATTCTGTGGGAATTAAACAATATATATTATCACTGTACTATTTCTTATGAATTCTGCAAGACATAAATGCTAATGTAGTATCAGGCTGGATCCTTGGTGTGCTAGATGAAATAACAAAAAGAAGCAACTTGGCTTTTCCAGTCAGGCCAGGGGCGTATAGCTCACGGATAGGCAGAGTCTTGTTCTTAATTGGGTCGTTGCAAATATGAATTGTTTTTAATTGAGGTGCTTTAAGATGACTAAGTTAAGGTTCATCGTGGTGCATATCTGTCATATAACTTCCTATATATGTCATCCAAGCATACATCATATTTAACCACAAATAACTAAATTTGATCAGTTCAGCATATATATATATATATATATTGCTAAAACGAAATCACAGAGAATTCACCTATACGTTGACAACGAGGCAGCCTCTTTCAAAATCTGTCTGATTAATCCTTTCTCAATTCAAGTTGCTCGATCGGCTCCTCTTTACAAGGAACTATAATTAAAGTTGTGTCGGTCCAAAAATATTAAGCACTTTTCAAAAAAAAAAAAAAAGAAGCGCTATCATAAATACTTTGACTTCAATCTTCACCTCCAATAAAAATAATAAATAAGGATAGTGTGTAACGCAGCGACGCATATCATCCCTCATTTACGAATTCTAATTTCACTAATATTTTTGGTCCATCATATTCATTGACCTCCCTTTGTATTGGAAAAGAAAAATGTAAATAAATAATTAAACCTTTACAATTGCAGACTGGTCCAATCAATATACCAACTTAACTATACGCCACCATTCTAATATTACTGTTAATCACATGCAAGATTAACTTTTATAGAGAATATTCATATAAAATTTATGCTAAAAGATGGAATAATAATAATAATAATAATAATAATAATAATAATAATAATAATAATAATAATAATAATAATAATAATAATAATAATAATAATAATAATAATAATAATAATAATAATAATAAACGTAAAACCCATCATAATATAAACCAAGTATAATCAATGTTCGATAATCACATACTAATTTAAATGATCAATCAATCTTAGCAACGTTCAATAACCAAAGAATAATTAGAAAAGAAAACAAAGAATAATCGTCGATTCAAAAGTCGCAGTAAACGCATGTATATATTAGCTGTAGTGGACGTGGACATGCATGTGGGTCAGCACTGTACATGCAGGAGACTAATACGCAGCATGCAGTTACTTGAATAATCATACAATCTATTTTTTGGGTACGTAACGGTGCATGTGTATTAATAAGATGACTTGTCAAGTCGTTCCCCATTTGTATAAATAACCACGAAGAGGTGAAGGCGTAGACACACACTCCTACAAAGATTTTGTTCTTCCCATTGATTGGTACATTACATTTGCGAAGCTTTTTGGTGCATCGACATGTCTAACTCGCAACACTTATCCAGTGAGGACGAAATCATCGCCTCGCCAGTCTTGCACGTTGCCAATCAGGAGCCTCAGGTAATTAAACACTAATGTGCATTCTGCTGAAAAAGTGATTAAAGCTGAACACAAAGAAATGTTATCCCTTTTGAAAGTTTAGATCCATTTTCAGTTCAGTATACCTAGAGTTCGACTTTAATTATGTGCATGAATTTTATTTTTTCGCCACTAAATTCACCTATATATCATATATAGTTAGACGTGTGTGATTCAAGATCACATCAAATTAGTGATGATATTAAATTAAATTTTAACATGTGACCTATCAGGATTTGAGCATTTCCATTGCTCGCACACATATATTAATAAATACCTTCTTATTAAGTAAAAGTTTTATTTTTTAGATAGATAGATAGATAGATAAATATATAGAGAGAGAGAGAGAGAGAGAGAGAGAGAGAGAGAGAGAGAGAGAGAGAGAGGTGTGCCAGAATAAAGCTTCTGAAAAATCAGATTATATGGTTATAGCAGTTTAAAGTCGCTGCACCTCAATCATGCATGCATGTACAATCTTTTTAAATCGAGCGGGATCATCACTTGCAGGCGCCTGCTGAGGCTGAGCACCAGGGACAGCCGCGGAATTTGGCGGAAGTAGTAGGCGAAGTAATGAGGATAATGCGAAGAGATCAACACGTGGACGAGATGCGGGGATGGCTGCTGGTGGTGGCAGCGCTGTTTGCAACCATCACATTCCAAGCCGGGATGAATCCGCCGGGTGGTTTCTGGCCGGACGATCTGGATCCAGGCATCCCCACACTCGCCATAGACATCTCTCCTCCTCTCACCAACCAAACCAGCTTCAACGTCACGATGACTAGAGCCGCCGGCGCCGGCAATATCAGGTGGCACGGGGCCGGCGATTCAGTGTTGGCCGCCAAGCACACTACTCGGTACTTGTTCTTCTACGCATTTAACACCATGGCGTTGTTCTACTCCGTGTTCGTCATTTTTAGAATCTTGTGCGAGAACTTCAAGCCACGTACCCCTCTGTTCACCTTGAAGGCCCTCGCAATCTTCAACGTTCCTTTGATACTCATGTCCTACGTCTTGGCCACTCTGAGTTTCGCAACCAAACGGCACTCCGTGGTAAGTGGAGTGGTGGTCGTTGTTTTCGCCGTTGAAAGCATAGCGATATACATGTACCTCGAATGGAAGACAAGAATAATTAGGGACACGCCCTCTAATATTAGGCACTTCATATCTTTGGCATGGAAGTCAATAATAAGTTGGAAAAGAGGCAATTCAGCTTCCACTCCTCCTCCCGACATTTCATCAGTAGGAGTCAACCATCAACGAGATGCTTGAAGCATCGGGTCGATCCCATCGCCAACTCCCGACGACTACTGTCAGCAATTGAAATTTCATGAATTTATGTTGTTGTATTGTGTTGAGTTATTTCCCTTTTTTTCATCTGAAAGTTGTATTAATTGTTTGATTCGAAAAGTTGAATAAATGGTTTGCCATCAGCGTTGAGTTTTTTTTTTCAATGATAATGAGTTGAAGCTTTAATTATTCTTTGTCTGTCGAAAAAGGAAAAAAAAATCAACGATTCATGTGGACGTGGTTAATCTTATTGTTCACTTTTTGACAGCATATCAACGTTGTTCACTTTTTTATTATTTTTACCTTTTAAAGCATATCAACGCTATGGATGCAATGTATAGTTACATGTTCTTATTTTTGGAGTATTCCTACACGATTCATGAGTTTATGATGTCCCCTAAATTTAACTTAATCACTTTATATCTTGACAACTATACCAACAAAATATATATATATATATATATATATAATGTTAAATGAATAAAAATATGAAGATGCTACATATGAATTAGAATGCTAGAAATAAGTTGGCATGTAACAGAAAAAATAAGTTCAATAAAAGATCGCGTTAATTAGTGTATTTCATAAACAAGAGTAAACTCAATACATAACAATTTTCTACTCAAGTGAAGCTCTAGTTAAATGATTTTATTTTGAGTAAAAATGATATCTCAAAGATATATATATATATATATATATATAGTACATATTTACCAAAATCGCATTTATGCAGTATACTCATTTTTAAGATTTTTGTTTGCTATCAACAAATCCAAAAAGTTAACTGCAAAAGAAAATCGTACATGCGTCATTGTAGCTAATATTGACCAAATGAAAGAAAAGAGAGAAGCGACTTTTTCACCTTATTTTAACTGATGTTTTAATTTCACTTAATTTGAAAATAAAAAGTAAAATATATAAAGAAAAAATATATATAGGTTAAAAAAATCGTGGACGCGCCCGTTTTCCTCCAATCCAAAGTCACCAACCCAAGCATCAACTCCTCCACATCCCGAGTGAAATTAGACTTAAATATATTTTCTGTTTTTACTAAACAACCTTAGTTTTAGTTTCTGGATCCCATGACATTTGTTGCGAATAAATCTTAATTCGTCATATTAATTAGTTAATAGAAAATTGTGAGCAAATAAGTGATCTCATCGTCACAAGATGCAATATATCTGACAAAAGAAGCAATTAAAACTAAAAGGAGTGATGAAGATTTGCGTGGATCGACGCATGCATGCGCTATTGGTGATCTGGTGGCGGCATATCATGTGCTGCATGCTTGCAACCATCACGTCCCAATCCAGGATGATGCATGTATGTCAGTATTTTTCTTTTCAGTGGTTGCATGTAGAGTGTAAGGCCCTAAGGAACTTTTACTATGGGAGGAGTTTAGATGTTACAAGCACGAGACGTATAGTCGCACCAACATGACATTTGTTTGTTTATTTACTATGGGTGGTAGCATCATGATGGATCGGGTCCATGAAACTCGTCCGGTCGATCGGTCTAAACCTAATTCTTGACCCGGTTTATTTATTTAATGTTTTTGTTTGAGGACATTGATGATATGACTCCTGTCTTCACAAGAGGTTCATGTACAACTCTAAGAATCATCCTAAATGTCGCCGCACCAAAAATAGTTTTTAATCCGTTGATCGATATAGTTCTTGATCCAATTATCTGGATTCCTATGGGTCGTCCAACATATAGTTCTCCACATAGCTGTTATATTTTGGCAACACCTTGCATGGAAGTTGGCGAACATACTCTAAAATTCATTTTGGATGTTGGTGTCTGAAACATGTTGGTCGACGCTTGTCCAAATCACCTGATCAATTGTCAAAAGTTGGAAAGCTCATGTGTGCTGGCCGGAGATCTTCTCAGTCTCCGGTGGAAGGAACAAAGTCAAAGGGAAAATGCGTAGAGAGAAATAGAGGAAAGAAACAATTTTCTATTAAAATGTAAAAGGTGAGTTACAACTAACAACCATGGAAACGTATTTATACTAATCACTAACTATTACAAAGTATTAAAATGATATTACATCTGACTAACTGCTACAGTGAAGTAGGTGACTCTGCTACAAAGTAAAAACAATTGAAGATAACTCGGTGAACTTGGCAGCTCACAACATTTGAAGATGACAACTAAAATGATGACGTGGTGTCTTCCAACATGCCCCCTTGCTGTGAGATGACGTACAATGGTGGAGCAGTGTAGTTTGAGATAGCACGTTGATGGGAAGAAAAGCATATTGGTTGCATCAAATTGTCAAATACCTGCAAGTATGGAAGAGACGGACCGAAGCGATGATCCACGGATGTAAGTACAACACATGCCTGTAAGGAGAAAGTTGCGACAATAGTTGGAAACACCGTCCATGATATGCTAGAGACGCAGAAGATGCCCCCTCAAGTTAATCAGTCTCGATCATTGATGAAGATGTCGATGATGAACAATTCCTTGAACACGTTTCCACGAGTGTGGAGACAAAGTTGCGTAAGCCGAAACAAGAAGAAAGAAGAAACGGAGGGAAGAAACATAGAAAAAGATATTGAGAGATGATGATCGAACACGACCAGTCGAGAAGAAAAGATGGGAATCGACACTTGAAGAAGAATGAGTCCGACGAGGTGCCGGACAATGACCCAACAGACATAGCCGAAGAAGAAGAAAACATAGAAGATGTAGAATTCACGGATGCAAGAGAAGACATCGAGAAGTGATGATCGAATTGACAATCGGAGGAGAGGAGAAACCGAAACTTTGAAATGAGACATCAAAAGACATTCAACGAGGTGATGAAATCCGAAGGATGATGAATCCGATGAAGATGACATTGGAGAATGGTGATTTCCATCGGATGAAATGAGATGAATAACTTCACGGTTGAAGGAGAATTTGTCGAGAAGTGATGATCGGAAAAGATGAGAAGTCGAAACATCGAAATCAGATGCCGGAAGACATCCGACGAGATGATGCAATAGGAAAGGGGAAGTAATTCGACAAAGAAGACGATTGGAGAAAAGAAATGAATGGTGAAGAAGAAAAATAGAGAATTGTGAACAATCGATCATCGACGAAAGAAACCGAAGATCTAAAATCAAGAAAAAATTTGGGGAAAATGAGATGGAGGATTTGTGGAAACAAGAAAAACATAGAAACACATAGAATGAAGATGAACAAGAAACAAAGAATTGGATCGAAAATGAAGAAAAAAATTGCTGATCTATCGACGGAGAAGCTCGACGTAGCCGACGAGAGCAATATCAACAACCAAATCAAGTGCGTCGATGAAGATATTGGCCAGATCTGCGTCACCCGGGACTTGTGGGCGCCATGGAAGCCGATGGATGATGATCAACCTCGCTCTGATACCATGTCAAAAGTTGGAAAGCTCCTGTGTGCTAGCCGGAGATCTCCTCAGTCGCTGGTGGAAGGAACAAAGCCAAAGAGAAAATGCACAAAGAGAAACAAAGGAAAGAAAGAATTTTCTATTGAAATGTAAAAGGTGAGTTACAACTAACAACCACGAACATGTATTTATATTAATCACTAACAGTATTAAAACAATACTAATCACTATAGTAAAGTAGGTGACTCTGCTACAAAGTAAAAACCATTGAAGATAACTCGGTGAACTTGGCAGCTCACAACATCTGAAGACGACAACTAAAATGATGACGTGGTGTCTTCCAACATCAATTGGCCACATACCGACATCTTCGAGTACCCTAGCACTTGAACCACCAAAGCGTAAGCATAATATTAATCATTGTACAACTCAAAATCAAATCATGCCAACATCATTGGGAGACGACCATTGAATTAACCATGTATTGCAACAAGCTAAATCACAAAACTCTACGTTGGTTCATTGAAAACCCCCAAAATGGTTTACCATCTAATTCAATGATCTGAATTGGATGTAGACTGAATATGATTCATGTCCTCACTGAAGAAGATCTTGATCACCCACCTCCGTTTGGCTAGAGAAAATTTTGTTCCATTTGGCAGGGGAGCAAGAGGGAGAACTAAATTTTGAATTCCCAATGAGGTTGCCCGATCCCAACTCAATTTTGAAATATGCGTGACTCGATTGTCCTAATTTAATTTAATTTTTATATAAAAATATTCAAATAAATTAAAAAAGTATAATAATTTTAACACCTCATTTTATTATTTATAATTAATAAGATCATTTTAAGAGAAAGTTATAACATTACATATAAATAGTACATATTTAATGTATTATAATATTAATGTTAAATAGTTGTCTTAACAATGAATCCAAGTTTTTTTTAACTGCTGCCTAGTCAAGTTTTTGACAACTAGATCCCATCCTGACTCCAATATATTTTGGATCAAGAACATATTTTGGGCCAGCTTGATCCATCCGACACATGCTCACCCCTAGTCTAAGAGATGGTGCAAATACGTGTCATTTGATGTCACTCTCATCTTTTCCTTTTTAAAATTAAAATACTCTGAAAATACGAAGCACTCAAGTGAGAAGTTGAAGGATCCCCTCTTTAACCCATCAGGGATATCTATTAAGAACCTAGATCACATTTTCCTTATTCTAAAATTTTAATTAATGAGAAAATTTCTATTGTTATCATAAGTTTATTTTTTTCATTTAGATTAGCATTGTACTTTGACTAAAGTTGTTATGGTTTTCCTATATAAATAGGAATCCCATGGAACTTTTATTCCCATGTTATGAAAATTGTATTTCTTTGAAAACTTATTCAGGGCAATTATCTTGAAGATTTGATGGCCTATTGCATATTGGAGGTTAATTATCTTGGATATTTGAGGGCCTATTGGAGATTGGAGGTTTGATCCACTCATAGTAATCAACTTCATGTTCTGTGGATTAGAATCCTACCAATTACTATAAAAATAGTTAGATCTTTGTTGAACAACTATGATATATTTGATAGACCAATAACCTAGTTACTCGCTTTCTTAAAAAAAATGTTGCACCCACTACAAATTTGCAGAGCGAGAGATAATGATTTATTGTGTCCACTGCAACTCCTTCATTATCCCTTGCATCCATAACTTCAGTTGCAAATTTATCTTGTCTGCAATCACAACCTCATGTTCATCAAGCACCAACCACTATCGCTAGTCATTACATCAATTTGTTGAAGACATCATTATGAGTAATTTATGATCTTAATCTCATATATCAAATATGCAAATAAATTCTATAACTTTCCAAGATATGTCTACTTTAGAGATTTTGAAATTAATTGATCATGTTACTCAAATTGGACAACGATTTCAACAAATTTCATGAATATTTAATAACGAAAAATAAAAACAAGCAAACAAACATGGAAGGATGCGAAAGAGATGAGCTAGTCAAGGTCAACAATTAACTATCGTAACTATCAAACTCATTTGAATTATTATTATGGCGTGCTGAAAATTGAAGTGAACATTGATTATGAAAATATTTGTTGAAAACCTACTAAGTAATCTTCGATGCGAAGTGAAATCTCGATATTCAATTATCATAATTTCTATTATTTATTTTGTCAAAGTGAAAGAAGAACATTTGAATGAGAAGAAGTCAATCAAGCCAAAATTTGAGCAAGTCATTAAGAAGCACTAACACAATTACATTTTCATTTAAAGTAGAAGGGTCTAGTGCTTCACCCTTTTCTTATGAGAGATCACCTAAAATGATATCACTATAGGTCATGAAGATGAAGACAAGTCAACTTTAATTCAACCTTGAATGAGCGACAAGTTTTGGAGAAGAGCCAAGTGAAATTTGAACATAATATATGTTAAAGATGTTATTATGTTGTCATCAGATTTTGAAGAGTCACTAAACTATGAAGATACTAATATTGCAAAGGATTCATCCATACATGTAGTAGTCGACCCAAACTTGAAAATTTTGAATAATTTAATTTTTGCAAAAAGGAATTAGTCAACTTGAAAGAGAGATACAAATTTGTTTATATTCAAATGCTATGTATATATAGTCAAGACTAATTGCTCAATGAGGATGTTCATTTTGTTCAAATTATTAATAGGAATTGTCCAACAATTCTTTTGAATGTTTTTTCTTAGCCTAAAGGACAAAGTTATTTCGTGAAGGATGGGAATGTTAGGAACATATATAATTTTTTTCCTTATTTAGAATTTTGAATTAATTAGGGTTTAGGGTTTAGCTTTTCTTATTTAGTTTAGTATTTTATTTTGATTATATTTGTTATGAGTTTAACCTATACATAGGGAGGGAACCCATGACAGGGATGATAGTGGTTTGGATTAGATCTATTTTTTGTTTTAAAAAAACAACTGCTATTTTTGTAATCAATTTTTTAATTTAAAAAGCCACCCTAAAACCATTGAGAGAAATAGTAAGCCACCTTTAAGGATCCTATTTTAGTATAATAATATTTTAAAAAATATAATAAACTGAAATTAGTATATAATCTAATTATATATATAAATATAAAATATAATGCCAAGATTTTCAAACTATCAAATTACAATACTAGAAAAATATTAAATGATACAAAAAAAGCAATATACCAATAATAACAAATTGATAACGTATGAATCAATTATATAATAAAAATGGACTCCATGAGTCCCTACAATTTTTTTTTTTCACATGGGGTCGTACCTTAGAGTAGATCAATTAGAAAACTATCCTAAATCATATTCGAATTATTTTTTTCTCTTTTTTTCGATTCATTACTTTTGGATCAGGTAGGTTTATTAGGTTGATCGGATGTTTCTTCCATCCTAACCCATGTTATCTTATCATTCTATTAAGTTGTGATTCTTTATAACTTATTTGGAAACCATTATCTTAAAAGTTTGACTTTCTTTAATGGATCCTAAATATTTTATAAATCGTGTGAAAATACGCTATCCGAAATTACTTAATAAAGTGTGCAATCAGACTCATTACTCTGCATATGTGTGTGTATGTGTGTGTGTGTGTATATATATATATGGGTTCAATGTTGGTGTTCCCTACCTCACCTTGTATATATATGTATAAGTTGAATTCAACAATTAATTCTTTCCTTAGTTATACGTAAAAGGATTTTTCACATCTAATCCTAAAATATGAATTTATTTTTTTGATCCCTAAACTATTGCAATTTTTTCAATTTAATCATTCCGTAGACTTCTGTCAAATTTTTCGTTAACTTCATTATGAAAAGTAAAAAAAATAAAAGAATAAAAAAGAAGAGGTCCTCGGTGTCCGATGACAACGGAGAAGGGTGGAGGGGGCAGGTGTGACCCCCCCTCTTTACGACCTGCGAAGGCCATCGTTGATTGCAGCAGAGGGCGACCATCCCACTTTCTCTGCATATGTCGCGGGGGAGGGGGGGTGTGGTTGCCCCCCTATTGACAGACAGGGAAGAGTGGGGGTGGGGGTGAGGAAGGGGACCCCCTTTCCGACGAAGTGCTTGCTGATGACAGTAAAGTAGAGAAAAAAGGATGAAAGATGATGTAAAAATTGATAACAATAAATTAACAAGTGCACTAATCGCTTAAATAATAAAGTGAAAAGTATAGGTTGTCGATCCTACGGGAAACTAATTTACTTATTTTTCAAATCTCAGAGGCTAATAAGAGACAATATAAAGTTTCTGGTAAGAGATGTACATAAAGTAAAATTTGCAAAAAGATAAAGAGGCAGAAAGATAAAGAAAACTAAAACAAAATTAAACTACTGATGCATATGTCCTTAGGGTGATTTATCTCAAAACAAACAAACTGATAGCACCAAGAAGTATTAAGTTGTTTCGATTGACAGATTAGAATATTCTTGAGGTATTGATCTTCTACCAGAACAAATCAAATTATCTCAACCTCGAATTTAACATAATTATTCTATCTAAGATCATAATAAAATTAAATAGATATTGAGATGCCTTAAACTGAAGATTCTAAACTATTAATACTCATATAATGGTAATATTCAATAGACCGCATAATACGTAATTCAGTCAAAGATCCTACGATTATGTTATATAATGCTCTGACATACTAATCTTGAATCAATTCCATAATTATCATGCAAACCAAACCGACAATTCCCACAAGGATAATAACCAACTAATGATGACAATCAATCTCTGAAAAGCATTAGGATCAGTATATATAATCAAAAGAAACTATCTTTATTTAATGAAACAGAGGTCTATGAGTTCGCCTTTAACAATAGAACTATTACAAACCTAGAAAGATAACTCTAAATTATAGAAGCAAGAACTAAGATACTAAACTACAGAAGAACTACATATAGGAAAATAAATATCTAATATCATCCACATTAAGTAGAACAAATAATACTCTTCGGGAATCACCGCTGAACTCTTGTCTAGAGTCGATCCAACAGAAGTCTTCTCAACAATCCTTCAAAGTCTTCTCACGTTCTTAACTTCAAGAAATAGGTTGCAGGCCCTAGAATGATCAACTCTGACTGTGAGACGTCAAGTGGCTTAGGAACAAACAAAAATATTTTTCATGTGAAATAAGGTAAATTTGAAATCCCATTGGTTCTGAAAGTTTTGCTTTATAAAATTGTGAAATTTCTGGCCTAATAATTTCCAAATTATCTTTAGGACATATGGTAGGAGTTGGAGTCCTTGTACATGGAGAATTCTTCCGAAAATATATTGTGTCGAAATTGGTATTTGTCACGCCCCCCGAATTGGATTTAATGAATCAATCATAGTCGAAGTAGGAGTTTCTGTAGTCTTCATGGGGCTTGAGATAGATCTCACGGCTGTGATTCGGGTGGTTTTATCTCTGACCGCGCAACTTATGAGCTTTCACGCCCCGTAACCAGTTGTTAATGGCATGTGAACCATGAAACTAAAACGCTAATCGTTCTGCGATATCCGTGAAGAGGCTGTTGACGACCCGTTAAATACTTTGCTTTGGAGTTCCTTCAATGTGTAATGGCCCATGAAGTATAACTCATGGCCCGTTAGTTTTCGAGCCTTCTGTGATGTCCGTGAGGTCAATTTATCGACCGGTGATCTCTTTGTTCTGGAAGAGCTCGAATATTTAACGACCCGTTAGTTCGTTCTCACGATCTGTAATAATTTTCGGACTCATTATAGGAGTCGTGAGATTGCATGATCCGTGAGATGTTTACTGTAACGATCGTGAGAAAGTTGTCACAACCCGTAAGTTCTCTACGGGCAGAATAATTGACGTTTGATTCGTGAAATGCAGTAACTAGAATGAGATTTGATTTTCACGGCCCGTGATGAGTGCTTAACAGCCCGTGAGATTATAGTCCTTCGTTCAAGTGCTTCTGCCAAAGCCGTGAAGACAAGCACATGAGGCGTGAGTCGGTGTTTCACGGCCCATGAGATAGTTATCACGGCTTATGAGATTCATTTCTTTTGTGCATGAGCGTCATGAATGGCAGAGTGCGGGGCGTGAGATGAACTTGTAACGGCCGTGATGATCCTATAACAGCCTG
Source organism: Pontederia crassipes (assembly GCA_030549335.1). Lineage (NCBI taxonomy): Eukaryota > Viridiplantae > Streptophyta > Magnoliopsida > Commelinales > Pontederiaceae > Pontederia > Pontederia crassipes. The sequence continues at coordinate 6,567,807 of CM060188.1, read as the reverse complement.
TGAAGAGGGCTAATTGACATTTTGAATTACTGTTTGGATCCCGTTTTGCGTTATTCTTCTTTTCTCTCGTTCCTTTGCCATTTTTATTTATAATTCCTGCAAAATTACACCAACTAAACGTAGATGGCTACTTCAAAGAATTCAAAGAAATAAATGCATGTTATGAGCAAATTATACAAAATAAACTTAAATGCAAGTCTAATTATATGTTGTAAAATGCATGCACCAAAAGATAACTTCGACTTTTCATAAATGAAGAAATGAAGTTAACATAAAACTTAACAAAAGTTGAGGAAAAAATTAAATTGGAAAAGTCGAAATAGTTTAGGAATTAAAAAAAAGTAAGTTCTTTGGAGTTAGACGTAGAAAATCGTGAAGTTTATGAATGATTTATGGAAATAACCCTAATAACTATAAAAGAACTATTCATTCCTTATTCAAATTTAACACTACACATCTGTGTCACATATAGTCTCGTACAACAATAAAAGTGATATATTCTTTTTGCGTTCTTTATTGAAACTCTTTTAAGGGTAATTTGGAAGAGAAGAAGAAGCTGAGTAATATTTTTTATATAGTTATATGCGAACTATACATATGAGCATATTACATGGATCTAACTATCTTATACATCATAATTTACATATGCACTTTGTACTTTGCCATTGTTTTTTTTAAGAAAGGATTATTTCTTTAAACCTCCTCTAAATTATCACGATTTTTTGCATTTAAAATCAAAGAGCATCTTCTCACGTTCTTGACTTTCATAAGTCATTTCATATGATTCTGTTAACTTTTCTATTATTCTTATTTTTTCCCATTTGTAAAAAGACTAAAATGCCCTTCTACAAGCTCTTCTCTCTTTTTCCCATTTGTAAAAAGACTAAAATGCCCTTCTACAAGCTCTTCTCTCTTTTAATGTTAAAAATGTAAAAAAATTACAATATATTATTATATGTTAATACCCTCTCTCGGACAAAAGTTTCTATATTTTTTATTTTTTATATTATTTTTTAACATTAAAAGTGAGAAGTGCTTGTGAAAGGGCATTTTAGTCTTTTCATAAATGGGAAGAAGCAAAACTAATAGAAAAGTTAACAAGATCAAACGGAAGATACGAAAGATAAGTTCATACTTTATGATTAGATATGAAAAATCGCAATAGTTTAAAAGAGGTTTAAGGTAGTTCCCAGATCCCATTTTGCACTAGACGGATGGAATTTTCTTTTTAATTACAGAAAGAAGAAACTTTTAATGTAACAACTCAGTCACATGCTATAAATCTTGCTAAAAATTCCTTTTTGCATTGAAGACACAAGAATATATATGATGGGCAGCTACTGGGGCACTGATGCTGTTACAGTTCTATGTCTGGGGTCTGTTAAAATAGAAGTTACATGGACGAATCCTGCGTCAGTCATTGTCTTCTCAAGATCTAAGAGGTAGTACTCATCAATGAATGGTTCTGTGCTCTTTAGCAAAGTGAACTTGATTGGCGACAGTTCCTGCAAAATTGTGCACAGTAAGCACCTGGGCATTGGTGCAACAAGATACAGTAATATTCTCATGCTGAATTGCATTACAAATTTGTTCTAGGAGGAAAAACCAGAATAATCCCGAAGATAATAAGAAGCAAAATCGTATGCAGGTGCAAAGTTTGGGGTTCTAGTCTGATATTAACAGACAAACTTCAATTGACCATGGATGTCTGTTAATATTTAACTAGAGAATGGTTCATAAGAACAAGTTTCCTATCTATGAACAATCAAGCATTCAAGTACCAGAAAGAATGAAAACGTCTAGTATGTACTAACCTGAATGACCTTGGACTTCGGCTGAAAGAGAAAATCAAAACATGGTAAGCAAGTGATAAAATAAGAAGTGTGAGAACATAAAGCCAGAAGAACAGGGAAATTTTTTTTACCGAAATGTCTGTCACAGCAAGAATGCCTCCGGGTCTGAGTAAGCGGAAGGCTTCCTTTACCAATCCATTTGTTGCACGTGCAGGGCATTCGTGGAGCTGCATTATTGTACAAGTGAAACTACTTAGATATCTCCTGATCAGAAGGAACAACACACTGCTGCAGTCTGCAACAGTATAAGTCGGATCCATTGTGATCGACATTCTATAACATACTTCAACATCTAGCATGGACAGGGAATCCCATGCAGGGATTGCAGAAGTAACTCCAATGAATAACTGGAATATCATGAATTTAAAAGAGGATTGTCCTTGTGTTACATAAAGCATCCAAGTTTTCAGTGTTATGTAGTTGCAGAATAAAATCAGCATGCTGGATTGAATGGCCTTCATGACAAGATCATGGTAATGTTTATAAAAAATAGAAAAACACGCAACTAACCACATAAGCAAGTGAGACTAGGTCAAAGGATTTTGAAGGTAAGCCTGTGGACTCGCCATTTGCATGAATCCATCTGATGGGTTTCTCTCCTGAAGCTTTCTTCTTTTCCTTGTATTGTGCGACTGATAGAAAGTAAGGTGACAGATCTAGTCCCTACGTATTATAGATAGCTAATTAGGCTCGAACATGTATTTTTCAGTGGAAACAAAGCACCATAGTGCTCAAAAGGCTAAAAGGAAAATAATATGCAGAGCTTGAATAATGTAACAGTTAATAAAAATGAACAATTCATGATTTATCCTGATGAACAAGGGAATGTGATACTCCAATGTAAAGTGAAAAAAATGATGAAAACAGTATTACGCTGTGTTAGCCTTCTTTTACCAGAAGAGTGTGTGAAATCGGACTTACTATCACATTAGCTGAAGGAAACATTTCAGCAAGATAGCGCGTGCTCACTCCTACAGAACAGCCAATGTCCAATACATCATTAATCTTTGACTTCCCTGAGTATGCTTGTTTGTGGGCTTGAATTGCCTTTAGCCAATTTCCACGAAGTATTCTATTTGCTTCATCAATTACAGGAGCATCAGGTATTGCTAATTTCGCTATTGACATGGTTGCTTGTTCTGCCTCTGCCGCTGCCTGCCATTACAGTGATCACATTGAGTTTTCAGGAAGTTGACTGATTTTGCCTAGAAAATGCATTAAGAACAAGTTTTAAGCTTAAAAAGTAGAAAATTGTCTGTCTAAGCATATACTAAATAGTAGCATTGACATGGACATTACTAATTCCATCAGATAAAATACTATTTGTTGTCCACCATTGGTAATAATATATACCTGTAGCAGGTTAAGGTCTGTATTTAATACTTTCTTCGAAAAAAAAGTAAGATAACTTAAAGTTACCATATAAAACTGCTTTATAAGAAGCAAACACAACTTTATCACAGGAATACACAATCAAATAAATTCTCTAATGACAGTGATTGACAATCTACGAAAATGAAATAAATAGTAAGGCCAAAAGTTTACCAGCCAAGATAGGTTTCCTTCGTCATATCCATGAAACGGATTTAGATAATCTGCTCAAGGATTAGTAAAGGAATTAGTTTGTATGATAACCACATCAAAATATACAGCAAACGTTCAAGTAGGAACTTTACAAGTAAGACTAGGATGGCTCATTTTTTTCTTAAAAATTCGTACAGACTACAGACTAATAGAGAAAAATATAAGCAGGAAAATAAAAGCCGTTTGTCCAATGATTAATAATCAGATACATAATCAACTTAGTGAAGTGAGAAGACATAGCTTAAACTCAAACATCAAGCATGGAATGGTTCTATGAGATGAATGAATTTCCATGTTCATTTTATCAGCAATTGATGGCACACATGTCTGTACATTGTACAGAAACAAACTGCGTAAACAGAAGTCAGAGAAAAGAGAGGCTCACAATCAGGGTAGGCCAACGAGGGATTTCTGATGCTCTCCATCTCCTTGTAAACATCTGATTCCAGAATCTCCCTCGTCATCTTTCGCCACGGAATGTTCGACTTCTCTGCAGACCTGCGCAGACCAGAGAGATTAAAAAGAAAAAGAGATTAAGACCACATTTTTCCTTCTTCTGCAGAAAAAAAAAATAGATCAAGATGCAGGACAGTAGACTAGCAGAAGAGTGTCACCTGATTACGTGCTGCCTCGCTCCCAGCTTCAGGAGGGAGAACAGTGGCTTAAAGGAGATGAGAGCTCCGATGAAGCGCGACAGCGGCGTCTCTCCGGCCCATCGTGGAAACTCGAGCTCCCCTTCCCCCGGCTGCCGCTCCCGCCGCGTGACGACGCCGGCGCCCCCGCCGGAGGCACGGACGATGGCGGCGGCGCGACGGGCACTCGCCGGTTTCTTTGAGGAAGTCGGAGGATGAACGTGGGGGAAGGCAGAGACGAGCGTCGGATTGGCGAGCTTGGGTAGAACAGCCCCCAAAGATGCCATTTTTATCTTCTTGGTGTTGGGTTCTTATTTTCTGGTGAGGGAAGTAGTTTTTTTTGGGGCTTTTGACTTTTAAATTCGGTCTGGTTCTCGCCATAGTCCATGAACAGAATCCATGCAGATGACATATAAAAAAAGGGGAGATAATGTTGATATATAGATAAAAAAAATATGGTTAGTTAATACAACATTCCTTGTTTCTCTTTAATGTCAATTGTCTTTTACTGATGGAAAAATTGAAGCTGCATGTGCATCTGATTTTGTGGATCATGTTATCTTTGACAGAAATCTCATGTGTACACTTCAGAATGGCCCACAAGCTTTAACTGCGCACACAGAGAGAAAAAAGAAGACTATGAAAAAAAAAATGGTAGCAAGGGGAAAAGACATTGAAGACTTGAATATGAAAAAAACATATTACCCCAGTAATTAATATTGTGGTCCATGGGTTCTTGATTATTTTTTTTATTTCTCGTTCAATGTAAATGGAAAATACTTTATTAAACTTACAAAAAAAATCCAAGGAAAACTATTAAATAAAAATATATTTATTGCCACCATACTTGATATGTCTTGAGGGCAGTTTCGCCTCCGGCTCCGACACTGGGCCAGGCACGCTTAAGCCCATATTCTCTGTGTTTGATGGGCCGAAGTTTGCACGGCCTGCAAAATCCATATTTAAATACTTATTTTTTGCCTAAAATAGAAATTTTAATAAAGATGAAAATATACTACACCTGATGCTTTTTCCCAAAATAATAAAAGTAAGAATAAAACAAACACGCGAATTCGAAATCCTCTTTGTCCGATTAAATAGTTTGACAGAGTAACGGAGCTCCTACTTTAATTCCAAGAAATTTGAATTCGCACTCCATTTCCTTTGCTATAATTAAATTGTTATTATCAATAACCGGTTTATTTATTCGGAGAACTTTTCTAAAGAAACCAGGAATGTTTATTATTTTATAATGTTATTTTGTAACATGAATATAGATTAATACAAAATCATCTCAATTGATTCACCAATTCTGATAATAAAAAGATCTTAAGTTTTTTATATATGCTCATAAAAAATGTGACAAGATAAAATTGATAAATCATCTTTCTTATTTGCTCTTTTTTTTGTGTTAACGTTGATTTTCTTGTGTTCTAACTCTAAACTTAACTTTGATAATTCTTAATGTAATAAAAATTTTAATATTTATTTTCAGAAATGGAGCGAATCGAATAAAGAAAAACAAATTTGCGAATACGAATATGAAAAGACAACAAATGAAAAAAAAGTTCTTATCCAAGAAAATGACACCCCAAAGATTCTGCACCCACTCGAGAAACAGCAAACTGCAGCTGCAGCAGCAGCTTTACCATTCTCTCTCCCTCTCCTTCCAAGTTCCAATCTCCCAAGAAGCAAGCAATCTCTTCCTTGAGTTCCTTCCCCTTCCTGTATTCCAGTATTCCTATCCGACCTCTCTCTCTCTCTCTCTCCAAAATCCCACTCCCAACACATCAGTATTTGCAGGCACAAGAAGCGTTACAAACATCGTCCAGCATCTCAGATGGATGTGTAAGTCAATCTCCCCCATCATTTTGTTATCTTAACCAGATCCAAGTTGAACATAATAAAAACAAAAGGAGACAAGAATCTACCAAGCAATCTATGACGCATTTGATTGCGCCGCCATCAATCTTTGTGCAGATCTGATGTCAGCAACGACCACGGCCGGCACAAGAGTAGCGGCAACATTTGTAGCACCACGACCACGAGCATCCATGTGACGGCGCTGGACGGCCTGGTGAACGTGAACTCGCTGTTCACCATCGCCGTCTTCGTGGGGCTGTCGCTGACGTCGCCGGGGCAGCGCAGCCTGGAGGGCAAGACTGCCTGCGACGCCGGCCCCGACGTGGCGCGCAACCTGCTGGTGTTCGAGGTGGTGTCCTTCAGCTTCTTCCTCTTCTCCAGCCTCGTCGCCCAGGGCCTGAAGCTCGCCATCAACCTCCTCAACAGCAAAGACGTCGACGAGGCGTTCCGGGCGCACATCAACGCCCGGGTGCTTCGGCTCGGCATGCTCGCCTCCGGCGTCGGCTCCGTCATGGGCTCCATCTTCCTCCTCCTCTCCATGGTTAACGTCATCCAGATCAGGCTCGGCATGCTCTCCTGCGGCAGTCACTCCGCCGTCCGCGCCGTCGCCGCGCTCGCGGTCCTCGTCTCCGCCGCCCTAGCCGTCTACATCTCCACTATCTTTTATGCCTTCACCCATTGAGGTGTACTGCGCGGCTCATGTCTTTTCGTTTTCTGCATCATATATCTTAAAGTTGAAACTTTCGTTCTCCCTCTAAGGAAAAAACAAAATCTTTTGTTAGAGGAGATGCTATCGAAATTCATGCTGCGCATGGTCAGAATAAATTGTGATCAAGCGGAGAGCTGTAGATGAAATCAACATAAAATGAATAGCGTGATGCCCTTATAGTTCATCTCATACAGCAGATGGAATTTGTAGGGATGAAGTAGAACTGGAACTTTAAATTGATCCTGGATGGATTCTGAACCATGACTCCGAAAGGGAACTATTTTTATCAGTCCTGAATACAGAATAGGTCTTTCTTTTCTTTACTTTTCCGATAAAAAGGAATTGATACCGATTTGAATTGACTAATTCGGATAACTATGTTCAGAGTTTATATATGGTGTTCAAAATTTTGATCCTATTTTTAGATAATTGTTATGAATATAACTTTATATAAATGTATGATGCATCTCCATTTCTAGAACTGAAGGCACAAAATCTGACTTTGCTATCAATCTCTTGAAGACATTATCACTTGTATGCTTTCAGAGCTAGTAGTACCAAGAATTTTTCAACTTTGTATATACACACAAGAAAGTCAGATTCTTCTGTGCATACATTGAAGTCTAGAGCTCAAATTGCTCCCAGACCCCAGCAAATGTGTCCTTGCACTTGTTGCACCATTGTCCTGCAGTTGGAGATGTCTCTTCTGCGCCAAATTCCGTTGATGTTTAATCTTAGAGTTTAATTAAGAAGGACTTGATCCATATTTTAGTTATTCATGTTAGCATTTTCTTTTGGGAGGACAAAGGTGTTCACATCACATCCAGCAAATGAGGAAAATGGTTAGGTTTCACCCATGTTCTCATGATTGACCGATTTAAGCCACTTCAATCTAATATATGTTTATGGTATTCCATAGGAGAGGCTGGACTGCTGGAGTATGTAAAAAATATAGGCAAAGCTGGAAAATGTGGTTCTTTTCTATATGAGCTACTTTAAGAAGTGGAGTTAGTGCTTCATTTATTGTGTCACATTGATACACAAGTCTCTGTGGTTCTGTACTGAAAAATCACATGGAGTCTCAGGGATCCATTGGCCTTGCAAACCTTTCAATCCAGTTTTTTTCTCAAATCTTTACCAAGCATTTATGCTTGATTGTTTCATGCTGATATTCCTAGGAATTTCTCTGTATTATCATTTTCGTCTGGATATTTTGCAAGCAACTACTCATCTGTATTATTTAAATATAGCTAAATCTATTTATTATTTTTTATATCACAATATCTGTTGTAACCTTTGTTTGAACTCTGTCCAAACTCTTTTCCAGGCAGCACACAAGGAATGGCCTACACATATGTTGGAGGCAATGTGCTAATGTTTTCTAGGAAAAACACATTCTTACAGGAAATGCATATAGAGCAGGACGAGAAAAATATGTATTCTCATGCTTTGGGTGCTGTTCTTGCTTCCTGTACAGGCATCCAGAGCTGCAGTTCACATTTCTTGATCCCCTGGACACTCAACACCAATGCTCACACTTGTGTACCATCTTCCAGCAATTAAGTGGACACCCTTTTTGTTTCCTGAGATATATTTTCTTAAAGTTATGATATGAGCAAAGGATATAAATATTTGTTGCATCTATTATTAATATTGATGTCTCTATTTAGTTAATCAAAAGCCAAAAATATCTAAGCTAACCATGATGAAAGTACACCAAGAAATAATATACTTAAGGTTTGGCCAAATTTGTCTGATCTTTTGTCCATCCTGGACTACCTTGGCAAGTTGTTGGTATGCTGTTCTGGTCAACAACAACAACAAAGCTTTATCCCACTAGGTGGGGTCGGCTTATGCTGTTCTGGTCATACTCAAATTTTGGAAAGAGCATTGTTTTGGTTTGGGCACTTTGAATTTTTAAAGTCTCTCAAGAAAATATATCTTAGAGAATATTTTCCTACTTTTGGATATCCAATATCTCTTGGTAGCACCTGAAAACAAAAAAAAAAATTAAAAAGGAAAATATACATTCCAGAAACTATTTTAAATTTGTTTATTGTTTTAGAGTCATTTGTGTTTCTTTCTTGAAGGATCTTAATTCCTAGTTAGTAGTAGATGACAAGCATGTGAAGGCACACTTCAAGAAGGATAAAAAAACTGCAGGGATGATTTGATAACCGTAAAATAGAAGGACAATTTATGCAAAGTGGGAATGATGGGAATCTGTTTTTCATAATTAAAAGTAATTGAATTGATAGAAAAAAGTTTCAAAATAGACGAAATGAATTGTGACAAATTCACAAAAAAAAAAAAAGTCAAGCAGAGTTTTACATTTTGAAGACTGAAACGGAAAAAAAAAAGGTCATAGATAGCTAAAAAATAGCCGTCCTATCGTTATATAACTGTTACGCTTCGGCCAAATAAATACAAGAGAAAATGCATAAAATATGGTGATACTTTAATGGAAAAGGAAATTTGTACAAATTCGATCGTCAATTCTCATTCAGTGAATCGATTTTAATGTGACTTTGAATGGATAAAACACTAATGAGATATAAATATAAATAAAAAATACCTCGACTATGTAGCATTCTTTTTTCTTCCCTTTTCTTCTTCTTGTTGGATCGTAGATTCATCTTGATGATTATTGCATATTTTGTTAGCACGTACAAAATTTAAACAGGTGCACTTCATGAATCTTTGATTTTAATCATGTTGGATCATGAAGACACTGCGGTAACATTCGATTCAGGGGAAGAAAGTAATGTGAAATTGTGAATTTTCTAATTTGAACTAACCGAGAGGTGAACTATTTAATCTACTTGTGACTATAAATCGAATCTGGATTCTGATGGCATAACAGATGTGTCTGCTGCTCCTGTAATCTTTAAACTACAAATATCAGTAAAAAATATATATAAAAAAAGAATCTGCTACGCATATTGTGCTGATAATCTTTTAGCACTCGAACGTTGAACATTTTCACTTATGTTGGACTTGAACAATGAACATGGTCGAGTAGGCAACAACTAACAGCTTTCACAAAACATACACAATGGCCATTCCAATGAACGTGTATCATGCACTCTCACAATTATGGGAGATCATCTAAAACAAACAATTCATTTGATGAAAGATACAGTGTCTGGTACTGGGATGTCATCGTCGCCGCTCAGCCTAACTGGCGTCGTTACCTCCTTGAGGTCCCGGAGAGCTGCTACCGTTCTTCTTGGCACTGCCTAATGGGTTGGTCACACTTTTGGTCATGAACTTTCCAGCTTTGCTAAGGCCACTGCCCACAGCACCGAACCCACTTCCGACGAGGCCGACGCCTTGGCTGATGCCTGAGCCGACTAAGCCAGCACCTGCACCAATTCCTGTGCCCACCAGCCCAACGCCTGCACCAATTCCTGTGCCCACCATCCCGACACCAGAACCAACCAAAGATGCGGCCCCACCGAGAGCATCCATTGTGCTTCCTATCACCCCAGCTTCCTTCAGTTTCCTCCTCTCTTCCAGAGTCCTCTTTTCTTGCTCTAGAGCTTCCAACTGTTCCTCCTTTGTGAATGAATGGTAAAATACCTGCAAGCACCAACAAGACCTTTAGCAGATAAAATCTCAGAATAAGCAAAGAACACAAGCCAAGAAATAATTCATACTAGTGTTGCTGCCCAAATATACATTCTTTGAACTCCTATCAACTTATTAGTTTACCTATACATGTAAGTCCACTAGTTCCAAGTAACTAGTAGATACACATATGTTTCATCATTTTCATAAAGTCAGACATTCCACTTAAAAATCAGTGACCTTGGCATACAGGGATTGCTTAATTCTTGATTTCAAGATGCAACACTTGTTTCACTAGTTCATGGGGTCTGATATTAAACCAGTTGACCAAGCTGAATACTCCTACTTTAATTTTTCTTTACCTTTCTTTTCTTTCCTTTTTTTATTTTCTTCTTCTTTTTTTTTTTGAAAAATGGAGAACAAAGTTTCATTCAGCTTTTTGCTTGCTTATGAATCATTACAACCACATCTGACATTTTCATTCAACTCGTTGGAGCTTATATCACTAGAACTAAGCAAAAGCCTAGTTGCAGTTGAATAAAGAGTAAAATGAAATAATATGGAATTATTCTCTGAAAAACAAGTGTGCAGAAAAAAACGTTAATATCAGGCTTTATCCTCTTCAGTAAATCAGATTTAAAAGCAAAACTGAAAACACCAATAAGTGAAGAAAATTTGTATAGAAATAAAACAATGGTGCTACAAGATCAAACAGTATACTTGTGTTTCCATTGATGGGTCTTAATATGAGCCTGGTTGTCATCTAATCAGTTTTAATTGCAACTGGCAAGTGCATGTTCTCCTGGCTGCACAAATCTTAAATCCAGAGTGAAAACGACTGTCCTGGAACTCTATGAAGAGGATCACACCTACATCATAGTTGAAAGTTCACACTCGGGGTGCTCCAAATTGAAACCCAAAAGCATCAAATAACTCACAAGTCACATCAATTCTTTATTTGGTAGGATTATCACTCAGCACATGTGGATGAGCATTTTAAGGCCAACAAGGCTGTTGTCAGGCAAGGTACCAATTCTCTGATAATTGGCATTGTTTGTAATGAAGAGACTATTGCACCTAAGTATGTAACATTTTCAATGCAACTTTAAACTATCAGATTCCTTGGATCATGTAGAAAGAAAAGCAGTTTCTAAGCTAACATACTTGGACTTGGAGAGGATTATAGATACGTGCACTGAGGAAAAATAACAACCTTTATTGTGAGGGTCCCCCTGTCTTTCTTATCTTTAACCTTCAGTGTGTCTAGCGATGCTAGTAAGTTCAACTCGATTTCCTTTGAGGTTTCAGGTTCCAAATTGTTCAACGATAACTTTGCTACTCCCAACTTCTTATCTTGTTGGAGCTTGTCTTCATCATAGACCTGTGAAGTTCACCATTGCACAAAAAACAAATTTAACATTAAAATATGAATAGGAAATTACTTCATGCATCCAAATATTTATGGCATTACAGGTATACACATAAGTTATGATGGACTTCAAATAAAAAAAAAAGGAAATTTAGCATCTGTTTAGCCCAGTGAATGCATTTGTATATGCTAATTATTTATATCAAGAAATAAGGCAGAAAAGAAGATTTCGTCAGCATGAAGTCCTGTATTAATGCATGACCTTACATGTAAAGACTTGAAGAACAAAATGGGGATTCATGGAGAACCCTGTGGCAGCTCATATGAAGCAGTATCAACTGGCATGGGCCTGATGGTGTTCCAGTTTCTTAATTTTTTAAACTATTGCATCCACATCGAAGACAGGTGGTGCAAGCTGGTATGAAAAATTACTACGCTAGTAGGTTACGGACATGGACAAGATGTAGACTGTAAAGCCTCCAAAGTTAAATAGCAAAATTTTCAAATTATGATTTTTTTCTTATAGAAAAATGATGAAAAATTATTCAATGATTCATTTATGTCATCCAAACCCCAACAAATATGGACTGGAGTTTCTAGAACTGGATGCATCTCAAATTGTTCTTATACCATAACCATGAATTGAAGTAGCACGGTACTACGGCGCATATCTGTGCATCTTCTCAATAAACATATATGTGTTGAACCAACACTGCAACTGGCGTCACTGCAAGGTTTGGCACGTTGGAGACAGAGTTGGCAAGCTTCATTGGCCATCTCCTAAAAAAAAGCTTCATTGGCCACTTTTTTTGCCAGTGCCTGGGCTATTTGGCTTCAACACAACCAGATCATTTTTTATGGAAAGAGATATAGCATATCGTATCTCACATCTCCTTTCTTATTCGGGAGTGATGGGATACATTTCCTCTTTTTTATGGCTCTCTTTGAGAGCCTACTCTTGTACATTCATTCCAAGGTTATATACATAGATGGATGACACCCATAACTCCGGTGGTCATCATTTTCCTTCTAAAAAAACACTATAACGGCTCTCGTCGAGGATTTCATTATTTTCTATTTTTATTACTTTCAACAAGTTGACACCCACTGTAACTAGCCACCAGCGTGTTGCTTTAATCTTTCACTAAGGCAATGTAAAAGTAGATGCACATATCATATATTCAAAGGGTTAAGAAGCAGAATCCATTTACAGCTCATACCTCAAAGATGACAATTTGTGTTTCCTTGTCTTCAGCAATCAGTTCAAATGTTTCATTCCAAACAGGATTGAGGTTGTCATCAATCACCTTTGTTTTAACTTTGAACATTGGGCGGACATAGACAACTACATAAGGATCTGATTTTCCAACCAATTCCATATTTTTCAAGTCGTTCGCTTGGACTACTGTCACTGTAAGCTTTCCTTGTGGCTTAAGCTCTAATTCGCTGTCAAACATGTATAAACTAATCAAGAGATCTTTTCCACAGATGCATATAATACATTCAGAATGAAAGATAAATGAAGTTTTTTTTTCTTGAGAGCGAAAGATAAATGAAGATTCTCATGCACATGGACATTAATGAGTTACACAATCCACAACAGCAAAAGATGAAGAACAATTTGGAATCCAAGCTCTCAACTTCGGTTTCATTTTTTTTTTTTGAGAAGAACTTCGGTTTCATTTGACTGCATCTTGGATACCATTTGTGTCAATAACACAAACGAAGATCAACTAATTCGTGAAATAACAAAAAGAAGAATCTTATCAGAATGTACACCAAAAGAGATTGTTAACCTTTTGAGAGATGTTTTATACTGTTAACCTCAAACAAGTTAAACCACACTTATGATAACTTATAATGACCTCATTGATGAACTAAGTTTCAATAAACTAATGCATAAGAAATGTTCGATTGGTACCTTATATCTACATCTACTCCGCCAAGTGGAACAATAATTCTGTGCGGCCACTGAAGCATGTCCGTAACTATTGATGTCACTGTATCCTAAAAATACAAACAATAAATGAATACATACAGCTCTAGAAAACAAAGTGCTGGAAGAAAATGAATGAGCTCCGTATCATCGCTCTTACATCAATCATGTCTGACAGACCAGGAATTGCAGTTAGACTTCCTCCCACAGCCTTCAATGTATATTCTATCCTAGGTTTTGGCTGAAAAGAGTAGTATATAGCCACTATCAATATTAAGTGCATGCATCTGAATTGTTTCAATGATAAGCTTTCATTAAAATAAGCATGAAGCAAAGCAGTGAACTCATGGATGCACCGGAAACAGAAGCATCTATAGACATTAAAATTTTCGAGAGTATATTCATGAAATGGCTTTTATCAGAAGGCATTTTTTTTTTTTGAAATATTCGGGGATCCCTACAAAGATGTAGGCATCCGATTTTATTGAGAGGATAATTTAGAAATTACAAACAGTAGAACTTATATACAAAAGGAGCACTAGCACCAAATGTGCATCAATCATCCGACCACAACTTTGTCATGCTCAAAGCATGGGATGTAATATTATCCGTATAGCAACGTTCATCCCTAAAGACACAGGCATTTCTCTGTAACCAAATTGCCCAGATGACAGCCATTGGTAATAGCTTTTTACGTCTTGGACCATATGTCATGATTGCTTGATGTCTGCCTCCTTGTCTGAATGATTGCCAAAAATGTCTGGCTGAGGATATGTCTAACTATTGGAATCTTGTAACTATCCACGTCTCCCTTGCAGAGACACTCAAAAAATAGGTGGTTGATGTCTTCTTCGGCATCTCCACATAGGGCGCAAGAAGCATCAGATGTAGGCAGCCACCTTTTGCAATAACTTTTGGAGAGAAGACGCACACGGCGAAACAGCCATGCAAAAATTTTTTATCTTTAATGGCATCCTTAGCTTTCAAAGCAGCCTACAATCGATCCTTAGCTCATTGTCCACCTTACTGTGTGTAGAGCTAAATATGCACTTTTGGCCGAGAAAATCCTCAAGGACCAAATCCATGAATCACTTTATTATACTGCTTCTCTCCTATAAATTTCTTTGAACAACTAGCTACAACTGACACATAGTACTCTACCATATTTCATTATTTCTCAACAGAATCAGTTATGAGCATTTATGCTCTTATTTACCATAGCATAAAGATAACCCCATGAAAGAACAAACATAAATATAAAACCATACTTGCATATGTTTGATAATTATTAACATGTCTATTGTGCACATGGTGCAAGTGATGCTCTGAGCATACAATGTGATGGCATTATCTTTATATATCTCCTAAACTTCTTGATTCTCTATTCATTATCCAAAAAAAATAATGGATTGGAAATTGTAGGTTTGTTTCACAGAACTGAATGTCTAAATCAGGAAACTGACAGGTTTTGAACTGACCAATCAATGCTGACATCAAAATATCCGGTATTATGAGCATGAAGAATTCAAGTTGTCAATAGGAGTAGCAAAATAGACAAATGAAGACTAAGCTGACTGCTAATCAGCTTGATAATAAAAAAACAACCTGTGTACACATATTTTACTTATATCAGAAAATCCATTACATTTCTGAACCAAAATTACATCGAGATAATGCATGTGTAATATAACCGTATCATTTTTTGTGACAAGATGTGTCATGTTGAGAATATTGTTCATCATATCTTTTCTTTTTATTCGATAGGGAGGGATCGGGTAGTAGTACCATTCGCCACGCATCTTCCTTTTTTGTTGGTGTTCTATAGAACACATGCTTGTACATCATTAATTTTCTAGTATTAATATATACATATATATATATATAATATGTATGTATATAGGAATGGTAACCACAACTCAGCAGCCATCCTTTTCCTTCTCAAAAGAAAAAGAACTTTGTGCCCCTAAAGTTGTTACCAAAGCTTTGACATTTTCTAATTTCATCATGTTGAATCCTAGTTTGTAAAATGATAATATATTAAGGCTCCTTGCGGAACGATATATGCCCTACAAATGCTTAGACTAATATTTCATTCCTGATCATGGTAACAAGGATATCACGAAGAAGCATATAAATGTCCCAAGTAGTTACTCTTTCCATTTTCTCCATTTAAACACAATTGAATTTGTGTGTAAAAAGTGAACAACAGGTTATCACCAACAGAAATATAGCTCATAATTTGATAAAGAAACACACAAGCTACCTCTGCAAGTAATGCAACAACAACAGCAGAAATGCAGGGTATCTCCTCGGAAAGTTGAAATATAACACGAACCACAGTAAATACTTGAAGATCCTTCAACTACAAGCATAAAGAAAGTTAATAAATTCTATATCATAATTTTGGAATATGGTGCAAATTAAAGAAAAGATTAATAATTTTGAAATCCAAGTATAGAAGTTATTCATAATCACTGATGAAAAGAGAAAAAAAAATGCAAACACAAGCCTTTTTGAGAGGATGAGTACCTTTTTCCCATAAAATGTGGTGGCTATAATAGATAAGTCGTGAAATGTAGAAATTTATCTTGTAGAGATAATATTGTAATTTCTTATGAGTTTTTTATTAGAAACCTGTATAGGAAGGGAAGCAACTAAAGCTTCAACAGCAAGAATTATGCTGGGATCTCCACCCCATCGGAAGTCTATGTCCATAGTAATTTGACCCTTCTTAAGGCTCTGCACTCGGATGCCTAAAGTTGAAGATAAAGATGGTAAAGTAAATATTAGGTCATTAAACTAAATGATAGAAGCTACAAACTAAAATGGATTATTCGCCTGAAAAATTTACCATTTATTAGTCATCATGCAATCACAGTATCTGCTTTCCTTGCCTCACATAAATAATATACATACTACCATTATATTAATTCTACAACCTTGTCGTTTCAGACAATTTTATATTTAGAAAAAATCATTATTTAAATTTACAACATTGTTAGACTTGATGGAAAGCTCAAACATTTCATTGAAGTGATGTTCTTGCTTGGAAGAGATATTATGCAATAATTTTTTTCTTGCTATTACAAATTTATTTTTTGTCTCTTATAAATAAAATAAGAGGTTATCTTTGAAAATGGAAAGTGAGTTAACCTAATCAAATTTCCCATGCCACTGTACCAAATACTACAGTCAACTCATAACTAACCAAAACATAACATGTGTTTACTAATTTGTGATGAGATTCGAAGCATACAACAAAGGAGGGGTTGGATGGACATGCCAAATGAAAAAATGTAACAATTGAACCTTCAATCTTCGGAGCCACATTTCCTAGAAAGAGTTTGCTAAACTTGAGTGAAGTTATTCCAGGTGGACGATAATCATCTAGTAGTGGTTCAACAGAATCCCTGATGACCATAGTTGCTGCCTACAGTCCATAAAGCACAATAAAAAATTAGCATGGATGCAAAAAGTTAAAACCAAATTCTGCATTCAAATAGATGTGTATTCCAACAAGTTTAGTAAAAATTTGTTGTTAATTGTGGCATTAGGATAATGAGAGAGAGATATGGATTGTGGGTATTTGCTCTATGTTTAAGTCGAAACAATACCTCAGAAATTATACATAAAAGTACCCTATCATTAATATTCCTTTGTGAGAACTAGGTAGGACTAACTTTGTTATTGTTGATTTTGACTACTATATAAGCATTCTATATGTATCATAATTTTTTTTTAAATGCATATTCTAATAAAGACCACCAAACCAGAAACAAAACATCTTCTTTGCAAGAGCAAGAGGAAATTTTGTGTCTCATCCTACTCCAGTTGCCGGAAGGTCTATGTGGATGAATTTCACCCAAGCTAACTAAGAAGCTTTTGATAAATGTGAATAAACAATTTGTTCCAACCGTAAGCATATCAAATATCTTATAACAGAAAATGATGAAGGAAGGATTTGTAACTGTTCCCTTTCAGAAAAAGAAAGGGATATATAATTACCTCAGCAACAAATGGCCACATCTTAGCCAGCTGCTTGTTTAGCCATTTGACCTTCATAAACCAAGAACACAAATCTCAATATTTGAATTCATTGGATGAGCAGAGGCAAAGACAATTAAGTCATGAAGGAACTGGAAATTTATTCAACATGAAAAATAAAGAAGAGTTGTATCACTATAGACCTACCCATACCCTTTCAATGGACATTGGCATGCAAATGAAAAGTATGTAAAGAAAACTTTGCCACTTTTTTTGACATCTTTAGCAAACAACCTTCTAGTCTCCATAAGTACTTTCAACCTCATATGCACCTTGTGAAGATATCAACTCAGCACCAGTCCATTCACATCAAACAAAATACAAACAAATGAAGGTCCTCATATTGCACCAACCTGTTCATATGCAGGAAAGGATATCCATTCAGGGAAATTGTCGCCACAAAGTTTCTTTAGATCATCCCTGTTCAGAGATCCTAGAAGTTTTATATCCACAGCCTGAAAGAAATGACAAGGAACAATGAGCATTAAGTTTTATAGATACAAAACCAATTGCAAGTCATCCATACACAGAACTTTTCCAGATTTCTTTGACTTCAGAAGACCAACCTCTTGCAGAGTATATGATTAAGAACATGTTATTTGACCATAGACTTTGATAAAATTGTTATCATCTTAATACCTCATTCTAGACTGACAGTAACAAATATAAAAGGTATCCAATCTTAATTAAACGTGTGTTTTCCTTTATCTTGCCAAACTAATGTTCATAGTCACCTCTTTGAATTCTTTGAGTTCAGAAGGCCAATCTCTTGCAGAGTATATGATTAAGAACATATTATGTGATCATAGATTCTGACAAAGCAGTTATATTCTTAACACCTCATGCTAGTCTGACAATATAAATATAAAAGGAAGTCAATCTTAATTAAATGTGTGTTTTTTCCTTTATCTTGAGAAACCAAACTTATGCTCATAGTTACCTTCTTCACATTAGCATATTTAACAAGCAGTTCTTGGATTTTCAATATTCTAGGTAGTTACATATAGCTAAGCCAAGATTCAGTTTAAATGTTCAACAGAAATTGAGGTATGCCCCTTCTTTTGAGTAGCTAATTTATATTCTTTCACATTTTAGACAATTTCTCAATGAATGGTCAAAGCACACTGACAAACTAGAAAATAAACTTATAATATTTTGAACAGTCTAGCCACAATTCTCTCCATTAAAAGATGGTGAATCATATTTGAAACGGTGCATTTGTTCACACAATAATGACCAAAAGGGCAACTACAAGGATGCATTTTCTATAGGTTCCTCTAGTAGAAGGTAAAGTATGTTTTTCGAATTAAGACTCTTTGAGATCCCCATATGTGGGGGCCCCTTTAACTGTGGAACACCATCAACACATGGGTATAACAGGATTAGGATTCAAGACATTATCAATACTAAGCAATCCTGTTTATCAACGCAAAAGGCCTTAGATTTATTTGTCTTATTTCTGCAATTTTTAAAATTTTATTGGCACATACTAGGTGGGTTCTTGAATGATATAACAACACTTTCTGTGCTATGCTGACACATGCCAACTGGCACATACTTTTGCACTAATCGAGCTCGTGTTTTTCACGCACCGAAATTCTGTGATACACACAGAAACTCTTCGGTACAAACCTTTTTTTCTGCGAAATCCATAATGATGTCATAACTTTATAATATAATTTCCGGATGTTATTGTAAACTTCATAAATTTTAGGCACATTTGTTCAATTTGATTTGATCATTTGTTCCTTATACAATCAGCTTATAATTCAATCAAGGGCAAAATCATGTAAAAGAAAATAATAATTTCAGACTTCAGTCTCATATAGTTTTCAAATATATAAATTGTTTCATAATAAGAATCATCCAGCACGAACTTTGTTTAACACCTTAAGTTGTTGAATAACTTAAATTTCACTCCAGTCCTTAGCTTTAAAATTTCAGGTCTAAGTTTTAATGAACATCCCCTAATTCCGTATGGGCCAAATATTGTTTCTCCAATATGGCTATATGAAGCTATACAGATTCAATGTTGCACAGATTTGAAGAGAGAAAGAGAGCGAGAGAAGGGCAATTAACTGCACTATATGATTTCCACCTTAATTTATCCAGTCTAATGGACATCTGGATGTGTATAAGACTATTTTCACCACACAAACAAAGCCGTTCCTTCTGCGAAAATTGAGTAATCACATCACATAAACCAACCTACGAAATGGGAAGTGGTACTATTAGCTGTCAATTCTACCTTCACGCACGTACGCAGACGCCCAGAGAGAGAGAGAGAGGGGGAGAGAGAGAGAGAGAGAGAGAGGGAAGATTTTCAACAAAATTCGCTCCAAGACCCAAATTTGCATCCAAAGTAATCCGAGAGTTCAAGAGCATTAACAACTGCCTACGTCAATTGGAGGGACCACGAACCCAAAGATGCAAAATTTCTTTTTCTGCATCCAGAGCAAATCCATGAACCAAGGAATTGCTCGGATCTCGAATCAACGAACTCCACCAGCAACCGACGAAAATGGAAGTCAAAATGGCTCGAGCCCAAAACGTAAAACGAAAGCAAGAAAGTGCAAGGGAAGGCGTCTGATGAAACCTTGGCGACGCGCTTGCTGCTGCGGTAGCGCATCATCTTGCTCCATCCGGCCACCAGCGCGACGCCGACCAGCGTCCCCATGACCAGTCCCGAGATCAACCCCATCTCTCCTTCCTCCTCCTCCTCCTCCTCCTCCTCCTGATGCTGCGGCTGCTGAAATCAAATACGACCTCCTGAAACTGCAACAAGAAGAAGGCAAGGAATCGTATCCGTGATGCCTTGGCCACTGCCTCTTCCTCTGCTACTTCCTTAATTTGCAACGCGTCACATTTACTTCGAGCTCCACCATACCAAAAGGAAACAAAGCTTTTAGTGATGGGGAGAGTTTAGTGGGTCCCACGACAGACTGCCGACATCCCATGGGTCGACAAGAGAGCGAAATTTAAGGTGTCGTTTGGATATTTTCTTCGGATACTTTTCGACATCTTAATTCTTATATTTCCTTTTATTAACCGAAATCAGACAAAAATGGATAATTTTCTGAAATGTTCTTTTGCTTTTTGTTTTGCAATTTTTTTTTATTATTTCTTATACTTGATAAAAATTAATACATGAAAAAAAGAATTATTTGTGCTTTTTCCGAACCAAAAATACTCACAATTTTAGTTGATGCAAAAACAAATGTTCTAAAAAATATTACATAAAAAAGAATATTTCCTACCAGAATATTTCTTCGGATTACCTATCTGGATTATACCATATATTAAGTACAAGGCCATTATTTCTTTCCCTTTTAGGAAAACCACTAATTAAAATAGAACCAGGCTTGAATGAGAGCTTATTAAGACATTAATAATATTATTAATCAAACAATGAGAAAAATAGTTGGTTTGAACTTTGAATTGAAATGATGCTCAGTCGACTTGTGTATGATTGGATTTTGTGACAAAAAATCCTTTGGATTTTTAATAAATATCAAATTATTTGTTTTGATTGTTCAATAAATTATTAATGGAAAAAGAGAGTGCAAGTGCAAAGTATGGAAAGGAACAAAGTACAGGCATAATGTTCTTTCAATATCGCACCAGCACATGAAAATAACGTATGCATGAAATAAAAGATGAGATAGTTAAATAGAATTCAATGATACCAAGATGTTACATGAAGCAACATCTACACTATAAAATCTAATAAAAATATGTTTGCAAAATTTTGACAAGTATGACAAACGTCGATGTCTTGTCGAAAATTGATGTCTTATTGTATTATTAAGCTCCCATAAAGTAGTCGCATCAATTATTTTTGTTCGATAATCAATCATCGGTATCTGAAAATGATGCCAATTGTTCAACTCACACGACATTGCTGAGCACACTGGTCGTAGAAAGGCCGACTCATCATCGAGTCGTATGCCTGACAATGACAAGAGCCTCATCAATTATTACTACTACTAGTTGATCATTAGTTGATTTTGATTTATATTCTTTTGTAATTAGCTTAAAAGTGGATTAAATTTTCATGGGGTTCAATCGTAAGTAATTAAAAGTTATCTTCCACTCTCTTTATTTATTTTTTTAAGAAAAAAATGGGAAAATGTATTGTCAGATCTATTCTGGTATGTCTTTGATACAAATATATATAAGATATAAAACTAATCAAATATGTAATTAGAAGCCTATCTAAACTATATGCATTTTGTGATTTAAACTACATGTAGTTGATATGAAGTTTGTCTAGCAATTGAGATAAATCTTTGATGTAGTTGATGTAGTTGAGATAAGTATGTTACTCTCTTTCAAATTGGAGTATGAATGTCTGAAATACTCAACTTGCGTAGAAGGAAATGAAAACGATCACATCCAAGTGCTTTTGTCATTATATCAGCCAATTGATGCTTGGTAGATATATGAGCAATAATTATCGCATGAGATAGAAGGTGCTGCCAAAGAAAATGACAATCAATCTCAATATATTTAGTCCATTCATAAAACACCGGATTAGCAACAATATGAAGAACGGCTTGATTGTCACAAACAAGGCGCATAGGAGGATAATGATGCA
Source organism: Pontederia crassipes (assembly GCA_030549335.1). Taxonomy (NCBI): domain Eukaryota; kingdom Viridiplantae; phylum Streptophyta; class Magnoliopsida; order Commelinales; family Pontederiaceae; genus Pontederia; species Pontederia crassipes. Next base: position 6,545,650 of record CM060188.1, on the reverse strand, counting down.
CATGAAGAGAGCTAAGAAGTGAACGAAGCCAAAGTAACTCACAAACAACAACAACCATGGCGACAATGTTGTTTCTTAGTCTTCCAAGAAACCAGAGAATCACCTAAGAAGACAACATAGTCAGTGATTGAGCGTCGCTACATGGGGCAACTTGCCCAATCAGCATCGTAATACGCAATTAGGCTAAGAGAAGTAGAAGTGAGTAAAATCCTTTGCCCAAGGCTTGATTTTAAATAACGTAGCACACGCATGCATGAGAGCATCCCAATGATCAATCCGTGGATCATGCACAAATTGTGATAAAATGTGTATAGAGTAACTGAGCTTAGGTCGAGTAATGGTTAGGTAAACCAAATGACCCACAAGCCATCGATAACGACCAGGATCATAAATTGGAGGGCTTGAGTTTGAGGCAAGACGTAACTTTTGATTCATAGAAAAAGCCGGAGGCTTGGCTCCAAGCAATCTGCTCTCAGAGAGAATATCAAGAGTGTATTTATATAAGAAAAGACGAGAATCATTGAGAGCAAATTCAATTTCCAAAAAATAGTGCAAAGAACCAAGATCCTTGATTTGAAAACAATCATTGAGGTAATGTTTGAAAGCATTACAATGAGCAGTGGAAGTGCCAGCAAGAATAATATCGTCAACGTAAATAAGCAATGCAAGAAAAATCTTATCAATAGAATATGTGAATAAAGAATAATCAACAATAGATTGCACAAAACCATATTTCAATGGGCCACAGAGAGCTTATGGAACCAATTACGCGAAGCTTGCCGAAGACCATAAATAGACTTGTGAAGTTTACAAACAATGTTTGGTTGAGAAGAATGTAAACTAGGAGGCAAGTGCATATAAACCTCCTTGTGTAGGTCACCATGTAAGAATGCATTATTCACGTCAAGTTGATGAAGTTCCCAACCCTTAGTGATAGTAATGATTAGAAAAACTCGAACTGTGACTAATTTGACAATTGGAGCATAAGTATCGTGGAAATTTTGTCCTTCGACATGCGTGAACTCTTTAGCTACAAGATGAACTTTATAACGCTCGATGGAACCATCAGCGTGTCTTTGAATTTTGTAAACCCACTTACATCCAATTGCACGCTTATCGGCAGGTAGTGGTGTAAGTGTCCATGTGCCATTTTTTTCAAGGGATGAGATCTCTAAGGTCATGGCATCTTGCCAATGAGGATCATTAGAGAGAAATTAGATATGCTTTGTGAGATCTAGATAATTTAGCATAAGTAACAAAATTGCCAAGAAAATAGGCCTTACCTGAAGAGGGATCAGAAGTAGCCGAGTTGCTAGAAGAGTCATAAACTAAAGCCGTGTTGCAAACAAAATCATCATATTTGATAGGCCTCCTAGTGTCACGATGAGGACATGAAATTGCCAAGCTCCCTTTGTCATTTGATGTAGTGTAGGAGAAGTGGTGATATTTAAAGAAGTTCGTTGAAGAGAATGATAAGAAGAATCGATATGCAGGGAAGACAAAAATGGAGAGTAAAACTTGTCAATAGTGGTCACAGGGCCAGCGCATGATTCTGTGACACCAGAAATCAATGTAGGGTTGGTGGATGCTAAATAAAATAAAGGTAAAGGCGTAGAGAAGGAATCGTCAAGCGAGGATGAGGGGTGAGCAGGTAAAGAAGGTGAAGATGTAGTGGAATGTATAAAAGGAAAAGAGGTCTCATGAAAAATGACATTTCGGGAAACAAGGATTTCATGTGTAGCAAGATAAAAAATCTTCCAACCTTTCTTAGCATCAGGATATCTAATAAAAAGACATTTGCGAGTACGAGAAGAAAATTTATCATGAGGATGCATTTGATGTCGAACATAGCATAAAAAATTGAAAACACGTAGATGAGAAAGAGAAGGAGGTTTGCCAAATAAGACCTCATATGGTGATTTGTTTGATAAGATAGGAGAAAGAGTGTAATTTATAAGATAAGTAGCAGTTAAAATGCATTCACCCCAAAATTTAATAGGTAAGCTAGCTTGAAAAATGAGAGCTCGAGCAACATTAAGTATATGGCGATGTTTGCGCTCACCCATCCATTTTATTGTGGAGTGTCAACACAACTACTTTGATGAATAATACTATGTGAAGTATAGAAAGAGGTCATAGAACGAGAAAGAAATTCACGACCATTGTCACTGCGTACAATTTTAATTTTACAATTAAATTGTGTGACAATCATATTATAGAAAAAAGAAAGGAAAAACCTCAGATTTTTCATGCATGAGGTAAATCCTAGTGCATCGACTATGATCATCAACAATAGTTAAAAAAATCGAACACCAGTCAATGAAGTAGTATTATAAGGGTCCCATATATCATCATGAATCAAATAAAAAATGGCAGGAGCTTTACTTATACTAACAGAAAAAGAATTACGAGTTTGTTTGGCTCTAAAACAAATGTCACAATCTTTATTGACAATAGGAGAAGAAAATTCAAGGTGTTAAAGAATTTGAAAGGAAGGATGACCAAGGCGTAAGTGCCATAATTGTGAGGAGTCCAAGGTAGTTGTGATAGAAAAGCCAGATGACTGCAATACTTGTTTTAGGTAATAAAGCCCATCGCACAACTCACCCACTCCAATTGGCCTCTTCGTGGCTAGGTTATGTAGGAGGCAAAAATGAGCAAAAAATGTTACCGAACAATTGAGATCACGACTGAGCTACCCAATTGACAATAAATTGCAATGAAACTCAGGACATATAAGACATTGGCTAAACATAAGGAAGCTCCAAGAGAAACACTGCTAAATTTCTGAGCTTGTAAAATTTTGCCATTAGGAATGCGAATTGTAAAGAAATTTGGAATTTGATGCACGTAAAAAAGATTATCCAAGGTCCTTGTCATATAAGTTGAGTCTCCTATGTTAAGGACCCAAGCTGGCAGCTCGGGCAGAGGAGAAGAAATCACACCAGCAAGATTTTCAACTAAGTGAGGTGAGGATCCAAGAAGAGCCTGCAGTTGCTTAATTTCGCCCACAGTTAGTGAAGCAGCTATGGTTAATGTGATAGAAGGGTAAAAAACTTCTGCATCATTGGCCGCAATAATTTTAGGCAAAGCATCATCTTTCTTAGACTTATTAGAGCGCCTGTGATCAAAGTTCGGAGGAAAGCCATGGATCTTGTAGCAAGTAGCTTTAAGGTGCCCAACCTTTCCAGAATGTTCACACTTTGGACGAGGTTTGGAGGATGTGGGATGAGGATTGGCAGTGGTAAGATAAGTTGCAACTTCTACTCATGTTTCACATTCACGAGCGACCTCATGTTGATGCTCTTCTTGGGCAACAATAGTTTATTCCTTTGAGATGGTCGAAAGATGATATGCATTCAAAATTTGTGAACTCACAATGCTAAATGATTCAAAATTCAAACCCATGAGAAAGTGATAGAGTTTCTCCTGATCTCGCTCACAGATGTACTCGACAGCAACTACACACGTACATGCTGGCGTCGGCGAGTAATTGTCAAGTTCATCCCATAATCCTTTGAACTTGGTGCAATAGGAGGCAACCATCATACCATCTTGACGAAGATGGTGTATTTCACTCTTGATTTGATAAATTCATGGTGCGTTACTTTGAGAGTAACGATCACGAAGTTCATCCCACATGTCCTTTGCATTTTCGGCATAAGCAATACTTTCATGCAGACTCTTATCAAGGGAATTGAAGATCCATGCAATGATCATGGAATTGCAGATCTTCCAAGCATGCATCTCAGTTCCATCATCCTTCGGCTGCTTGACAGATCCATCTATGAAATCGATCTTGTTCTTGGCTTGAAGAGAATTTTTCATAACCCTAAACCAAGTAGGATAATTGTCACATGTGAGTAAACAAGTCACAAGTTGATTTCTAGGATTGTCCAAAGTGGTGAGGAAATATGGAGATGTAACATCAATTAATTTGCCGGAGGAATTGGTGTGGACGAGGAAGCCATTGATAACAAAGGAGAAGAGGGCTAGGTACACAAGAGAAATAGATGAATAGGTTCCTCAGGATTGCTCTGATCCCATGAGAAAATGTATTGTTAGATTTATTTTGATATGTCTTTGATACAAATATATACAAGATATATAACCAATCAGATATATAGTTAGAAGCCTATCTAAATTATATACATTCTGTGATACGAACTACATGTAGTTAAGATAAAATCTCTCTAGCAGTTGAGAAAAATCTCTGATGTAGTTGAGTTAAATCTACGAGGTAAAAAAGTTTAAGAATTTTTTTTTACTAATTTATCATGAGAATGGAACCTCATAAAACAAAAGAAATAGAAAATATAAACTACATGTACAAATTAAAATAGAAGGTTGAGTATAACATGGACGAAATGGATGTGTGAAGCCCATTTTAATTTACATAGTGAATCAATGTCTGTGGACTGTAGATTTTGATCATATTATATGTTCATTAAAAATGATGGATGTGATATTAGTCTCATGTGTTATAAAAGAAAAAAAAACGAGAGGTCGCGTATAAAGAAACATATAGGAGATTTGTGACATTCTAAAATTAGGATTAACGTCCTTGGACATTAACTATTTTTTATGTGAAAATAGTGATAATTATAAAGATATCTAATAATTTAATTTGTATGGAATTAACGCATCCATTCCCACTTTTAAAATTTTCTCTTCCTCTACTGATGTTATTTATTTGGATATGTGGTTGAAATTAAAGGACTTCCTTTTCTACGACACATACCAAGATTTCACTTTAAGTTACTATTATCAAATCATGGGAAGCCTGCAGAAGCATGTTTGTAATGGTAAAGGAAGACAAATTATACAGATTATGAATTATTATATATTGTACTTAAGTAAGTTATGAGTTGGAACACTTATTCATGGAGGAATTGGGAGACATTATCAGCCTTTTTTTTTATTTTGTAGCATCTCAATAATGTACTCATTCCTTGTGCTTTGGGCAAGAGGAACTTTAGTATGCAACATCAGGCCTACAAATGAATAATCTGACCACAAAACAGCATAAAAATGAATGGTACATATGAATCACCACTACTCCAGACAATATCATACAAAAAATATACATCCATCTTATTTTATCACATTCAAGTATCAGCACAAGAGCCAATAGAATAGGAGCAGAGCAATTTTGATAGGATCTTACAATTGCATTAAACCTACAAGGAGCCAAAGTAATGTTTGAAAATAGTTTGGCCATAACAATAAAAAAAAAAGTTGACATTTCAATGCAAAATACATCAAAGCACTTCTTGTATGCCTACCCAGATTGAATGTCATTTTTTTTTCCATTGTCATTATAGTATCCGAATTGATAAGATAGAATCTAAATCGAATATAGTTCAACTAATACGTGTCATTTCGGATCGAATGTCTGGACATGTCAAATAAGACTTTCAACAAAAATATTCTGAATATGATATGTTTCAAATTTGAAACCTTCTTAAACGAGAATAAATTATTTTTCACTTAAATCTCAACCCGTTGGTATTGTCATCTTTCTTTATGAACGAAGGATCTTCAACTGCATGACTAATCCGAATGCATGCTACACTTTTGAACATTTTTTCATGAAGATTGAACATTTAACATCTAAATGATCCGGTGATTGCAAAGTCATCTCTAAAATATGTTTCCAATTCCTTTTAAAATTAATATATTTTATAAATTATAAATTTGTCAAACATTTACTACATACACAATTGAATAACCAAAAATATAGGATGTATTATTTTGGTAAAAGTAACCGTCTTTAATAAGATTTTTTTCCGATTACATAGAAAGATATATGAATTAATGTAAATAAAGTAAGAATTAAAAATAAAATGGCACATAAGATGTGCACCACATTATCTAAAGACCAAAAAGTTCAGTGCTTCTCATGATTCGATCGAGTTCATCATAATTTTTCATGATTCCGCACGCCTAATTTATCTTCTTCGTAAGAATTTTATCATTTTTTGTATTGTATGATATATCGATTTTCATCTTGATATTTTATTTATAAAACAATTAATAAAAATAGAAAAAAAATATACGTAATATATAAATTGTAGAATAAGTTGAATTTATAAATTTTGTCAACAACTAAAATATTGACGAGTTTAAATACTGCATCACAAATCTAATTCACAAAGTACAAATGTTCAAAAGTTAAAGTACTGTTTTTTGTCAACCACATTTTTTTGAAAAAAAAAAGAAAAGTTGAATAAAATTTTAGTATACAATAATTAAAACGGCCGTTGAACGCGCAGCTTCGGGCGCGTCGCCTTCGGAGCTTTGGCCAACTTCAACCCGCCGTGGCGCCTGAGCCTTCGCCACCAGTGCACCTTCTTCTTCCCGGCGACCCGCTTCGCCAACGCCTTTGATGCCGACGGAGAGCTCGACCGGGCCGTCGCCTTCTGCCCCCTCGCGCCCCACATGTGACGGATGAACCCTCGGACGAGCGCGCGAAGGTGGCCGCCGTGATTGTGCTGGTCGTGGTGGACGACGATACGCTTCAGGAATTCCCAGGCGGATCCGCCATGCTGCAGCCGCCGTCGTTGCAAGTCGGCCTCGACCCCGTCCGCCCGTCCGTCGTGCAGGTGATGGTGGTGGTGGTGGAAGATGACGGCGAACTTGTTCTTGAGCCGTCTCAGTCGTCCGTGTCCCCTGATCACCAGGGCCTTGTCTGTTTTCTGCTCATCCGTTCGAGGCCGGCGTGAACTACTTACCGTGCCGCAGGTCTTCCGCGTCGGGGTCTTCTCCCGGTGCTGACTTTGCTCCCGAATCGGATGCCTCTGCGACGGCAGCCTCTGGCGGCTCATAGATCGATCTCTATGATCGAGGCTTTTTCTGTGACTAGTCAGAGATCGCTGACGCCGGATGGGTGGGCGCCGACTCGCCGTGCTGCTGCGGTCCGAAGAAGAGTTTCTATCTTTGGATATCACCGTGGTGGGTCCAGCGGTGCGTTTCGTCGGACTCCTCCTCCTCATCGTCGTCTTCCCAGTCAGCTCGGTACTCGTGCTGCAGCGGCTGCGGTGGCGCTGCCTCCGCTCCGCGTCTGACCTCTCAGTCGGAGTTGGACAGCATGGCGAAGAAGAAGAAGAGGACGAGGAAGACGAAGACGACGTGCTCCAACTCTGCACCCTCGGTAGCAGTAGCTCTTTTTTATGCAACCGAGCCTGCGAAGCCAACTTGGTCACTTTTCTCTTCGCTGTTGCTGCATGGCCTCGTGATGGTCTTGCTGTGTCTTGTGCTTTCTCTGTTTCGGATTGGCTCGGTCTCCTGCAGCTGCTGCGGGAACCTGCTGTCGTGTTCTTGCAGGAAATTTTGCGTGCGAGCTCACCGCACCCATCATGCCTGGCGGCTCGTCTGCTCTCTCCCGACGTCATTTGATCCCGTAACATTGCAGGCGCAGCTGCTTCCATGGCTTCCTTCTGCTGTCTCTTCTCTGGAGGAGGTCGCGGCATCACGTCGGTTCTCCTCCTCGGAGGTGCATCGAGGCCGCTTTCTCGTGGTGGTGGCAGTGGGCACTTCTGATCCTTGGTGCCGACATCCGTCGCCAACCCACCCGACGGTTGCTGCCAACGAGCCGAACCGACGTCGTACGCTCCGAGTTGGTCGGCCACCTGGCGGCTTCCTTTATGACGCGTCGACATCAGACGGGTACTCCCATTGAACCTTCTGCCAGGAGACCGGGGAAGCGATGGGCTTCTGATTCCTCCGCCGTTATGCTGGGGGTCGCCGGGTGGTCGGCGACGACGCGGCGGCGCTCGGTGCTCGGGTTTGGCCTCCAGCAGCATCTTGCCGCTTGCGCTCCTCGTGTAGTTCTCATCAGGCTTCTGAAGGCGCCGCTCCAGCACTTCGCTCCGGGGCAAGAGAGCCGGCGAGGGACGTGACGAGGAATTGTGCTCCACCGCGTTCCCCCTGGACACCGTCGTCGTCTTCTGCTGGTGACGAGGCGAGGTGCCTTTCATTAAGGAGGCGGCGCAGTCCATGAACAGGAGGAGCAGCTTGTCATCCTCGTCGCCGGCGCCGTCCCGCTGTAGACTATCACGTTTGAATGAGGAGGCGTGATTAGAGATGAGTTCTCGGTGCTGTTTGATGCAGTTGTCGCACCAAAACGTCGACTTTGTTGGCTCTCCCTCCTCCTCCCGGCACCTCTCTGTTATAGTCGCCATTACCTGAGAAATTAAGCCAATGCAACATGTTTAATTAAGCAACTTGCATAGTTGTTAATCTTAGTACTTAAACAGTATATATATTGAAGTTATGCATAATACGTCGGAATCAGACAGCTTCAAATGCACATTACACTGCTATCGTAGTGATGATGACACTGATTACTCACTCGTTAACAAATAGTCGTCATAGTGACAAGACGAATATGTGTACTGCGGAAATCACTATGAGCAAAGATTACTAACTCACTCCAGCAGGTGGATCACTCCCTGTCCCGGCAGGAGGAGGCCGGATCATCGTCGCGGCCGCCGCCGACTTGTTATCTTGTAGTTGGAATGTAACTAGGAATGCGTACAGAAGTCTTCTTAAGGCGTGCAGGTCTGACCACCACCACCACGCGTCCTCCTCCACCTCCTGTTGCTGCTTAGTCAACTCTTGATCTGTTGCATGAATTAATTCAAGAAATTAAACCAGAGTACAAACCAATGCTTGTGTACGGATGCGAAGACAGAGAAATCGATTGGGAACCCGTACGAAAGATATTACTCTTAACTTTGTCGCCTCTGGTGCCTTTGGACGAGGACGCTTCCATTGATTACAAGAGGAAGATTGCTGATGACGAAAGAAGGGGGAAGTAGAGTGACAAATTTGGGAAAAGTTGAAACCCACGAGGAAGTTACCATGTGCGAAAGGGAGGGAGGGAGGGAGGGAGGGAGAGAGAGAGAGAGAGTAAATGGATACGGTTAGATGTTTAATCGACGCCTCCCTTGATGACACGGTTAGAATAAAATCCCGCTAAAAAATATGCAAGATCTCTTCGAAGCTAGAACCCTCTGAAGACACGCCCTTCTCTAGCGTGTGGTGCCATCTGCCAAATTTTCAGCCTCTTGAACATTAATGTATATTATATATGCAAAGTTCAAAGAATTTAGCATCGATTTGGCACCCCCGTTTGAAATTATTGTCATTCATGCGTAGAAGAATAAGACATAGACTATATGTTTCTTCGGAGGACTTCAAAATTACATTGACAATAAGCAAGGAGATTATTCAGGTGGCAATTTGATTTTCATGGCATACGACATAGCTATTTTCCATTGCTTCTTCCAAAGACAATAAAATCCCATTGAGGAAAGGACCAAGGACCGAGCAGCGGTTAGCTGTGCTTACTGCAAGAGCGGCGTTAGCCCTACTCGGAGTTCGTGCCATACCCACGTTAATAGCAAGACGTGCATAGAAATCGATAAGATAATTCGAGTGTATAACATAATTAGAGTGGAGGACAATCCGAGTACAAATAGTTGCAATGATAAGGCGAACACATGATCATGATTGAGAAATAGCAATACAGCAGCCATACACATGCAAATGCTCACTCAATCCCCGTTGCAATTCGATAGATAAAAGTGACATAAAACGTCAGCTCAAAATATCAGGACATCGGAACTACATTCAGTAACTAATTGCAGGTCAAGTGGACTATGCACAACATCCGCACACTCTCATAGCACACCATTTGGGTTTTCCATCTCCGTGCATTTGTGACAGTCTTACACAGCGACCCTAAAACATCGGTTCAGCACAAATGCGAAAACATCTCCACAACTACCAACACAAGGACTGGCTTCGAAGATTTTTGTCTCTTATATGAGGTCTGCGACGTTCATTGGCATCTCATCAATCTGAGTACTGTAATATTGTTCAATGTCCCTCAGAATTCGGATGTCATCATCACTGACAAAGTTGATAGCAACACCCTGAAAAGAATTCACAATTGCAATGCGATTAGAAGTGCAGTGCCATGGATGACAAGAATTGAGAGACAAGTAATGTTTAATTATCTAAAATTAACCAACAGAATTTTCCTGGCATCATAAGCTAACCCATTTATGGAACATGAAAATATCATATTAAAATGGAACAAGAAAAGGTAGTCTTGTGCAATCATCAATCGCGGCAACAGAGATAACATGCCATCTGCAAAGAATATTCATACCTTACGCCCAAAACGTCCTGACCGTCCAATCCGATGAATATAAAGCTCACGATTGTTTGGAAGATCGTAGTTGATAACAAGAGACACCTGCATAACCAAAATAAGAATTAGGTTATGCTTTTCACCCATGTGCCAAAACCATAAGGAGACTAACAGAATAGTGTATTCAATTTCTACTGCAGGGTGCAAGATTTCACACTTCAGACGGATCAAACAAAACAAATTCAAGGAGCACTCCCCCCTAAAAAAATGCAAGGATCACAGAGAAAGAAGATATTGCATTCACAATTGGCTCGAGCGTGCTTGCTCTTTTAAACAATCTGTGTATCTCATCTGTAGAACTCTGTCATTCTATCTTGCCCCTTAATAAAATGTATTTTTTTTATTTGAGGAAGCATGAGCAATCAAGGTGGAAGATAGAAAGTGGCACAGCATGTGCTTGATATTCCAAATTGATTCTTAAAGGAGAAGCTGTATAACGCTATAAAAGGACAACAAAGAAAAGATCTTACCTGCTGAACATCAATTCCCCTAGCCCAAACATCAGTTGTGATCAAAACACGGGTTGCACATGATCGGAATTCTTTCATTATAGCATCTCGCTCCTTTTGTGGCATGTCCCCATGCATTGAAGATACTGTGAAGTTGTTACTACGCATTTTTTCAGCCAACCAATCCACCTGTCAAAATATTGTTACTTGAGGAAATTGGAAAAAAAAACTCAGGAAAAGAGTGAGCATGGATGCAGGTTCTCTCATAAGATTTTTAGACATATCAGAAAGAAATTACAAGAACGAGGGGAAAGTTTCTCTCAAACAAAAACAAGGGGAAAGTTAGCAAGTTGTGAAATTGATATCATCATTTACCAAAGACACATTTTGATAACATGAGATCATTTCAGCTCAAATAAAACAGGTGTCCTAACAGAAAGCTTAATATTGATAGCCAATGACCACTTCAAAAAATTAATTAGTCCTTTCATAACAGTAGGTTCAAGTTGTGATGCATATGCAGAGAACACTCAAGTCATGAATTGCAATTTAGTCTTTTTAAAAAAAAACACTTTGCAATTTAGTCTTGAGCATTCTAAAAACTACAAAATGCAGTGTAGTAACATTATCTGTGGAAAATATTATAGAGGTTCTAACTCACCTTTCTTTTTGTGTTGCAAAATATGACAGCCTGTGTGATTGTGAGGGTATCATATAGATCGCATAGTGTGTCAAACTTCCATTCTTCCTTCTCCACAGCAACAAAGAACTGTTTGATACCCTACACTCATGTAGGAGAAATAGGTAAAGAACCAAGACAATTGCGAAAGAGAAGAAACCGGACAATGCTCAGATCGATTACCTCGAGCGTCAACTCATCACGCTTAACAAGGATTCTTACAGGATCTGTCATAAACTTGTCAGTCATTGACAAAACTTCATTGGGGAGAGTTGCTGATACTAGAACAACCTACAAGGAGGCATTATATTTTCTCAAAACCGCAAAAAGAAAGAAAACAAAGTCTATTCTTGATATTTTCTCAAAACTGCAAAAAGAAAGAAAACAAAGAAAGAACAACCTACAAGGAGGCATTATAAGCTAGTTGCATAGTACATGAAATTAAACATTCGTTAAGACATATTATTTGAAGACAAATGTTATGACAACATGACAACAAAGTCATGTTTTGCTCTCAATAAAAATGAACACAGGTATATGCCTTTGGACGTTTCGGCCCAAACGATGATCCACTTATTCAGTAGTTCTCCAAAATGTGGTAACATATCATCCCAAAGTTGCCTGAAGCTTAACAGGAAGTATTTCCCATATATAACTTATTTTTAATCTGTAATTACTACCCATGATTTACCCAATTGGACTGATTCACTGGGTAAAATAACAATATAGACATTTTTACCTTGCTCACTCCTTGGTACAACTCATAATTTTATCATTAAAGATGGACACTTCTTGGAAATATCAGATATATGCTGACTTCACATTGGTGTTTATTGCACTAAACAATTGTTACATTGATGGAAGCTTCTCTGATTTCTTATGTCTCACCCTGATAATCATAACAGGCAGAAAGTTGCCTACTATATTGGAACTCTTACAAATGAAGTTTTGTCAGCAACAAGAAAATAAGCAAACTACACAACTTGGAGCTCCTGATGTAAGAAAATACCTGAAGCTCAGGAGGAAGATATCGGTACACATCATATATCTGATCTTTGAAGCCTCTGCTCAACATCTCATCTGATTCATCCTGCGCCAATACAACAAATTAAAGTGAACCCTAAAAGAACTAACATTCTGAAAGAAGAATATACGAAAAAGGAGGAACAACAACTAACCAGGACCAAAAGCTTGATGTTTCTAGTACGTAAGGCCCTTCTTTTAATCATGTCACAAACTCGTCCTGGAGTCCCTGATACTACATGAACACCATTCTCTAGCTTTCTGATGTCCTCTCCTATACTTTTCCCACCAACACATGCATGGGCTTGCACATTAATGAAATCTCCAATAGCTAATATTACTTTCTCTGTTTGGGTGGCAAGTTCCCTAGTAGGTGAGAGAATAAGCACCTGCACCCTACAGAAGATAGAGATTACAAAATCATAACATGTACACAACTGGGGCCAAAACAACTAGGAACATAAAAAAAAGGATGTTTTCTATATCAGAATGAGGTGAAATGGTTGGAATAAAAGAAATCAAATGGCTGGAAATAAAGAAATCTTCGAGCAAAAAACAAAAAAGTCGCATGTCAAGATAAAATCGATTCACATGCAAGTAAATACAGAAATAACCAATCGTTCAACTGAAAATTTTGATGATGATAACTTCAATGCATATTTCCGCCTCTGGTTTAGATTTTGGACACCAAAATGCAAGAGGAGAATCCAGTGCCAAGTGCTAATTCCATGGCATGATCTCTAGCTTCCAACACCAAAATACCTAACTCAACATGATAAATCCATCGCACCCAATGAAGAAAATATACAGAGCCCCATCACTTAACATTGTCATTCACATTACATTGGTTTCAACCTAAGTCCAAGGTCGAAGACCGAATGTAATGACCATGGTTAGTGGATTAGACACTATTTTGGCTGCAATTTATGATCTAATAACTAGTGTTAGGACTCATCCTATAGAGGAGAAAGAACACAAGCCAGGGTTTTTGCCATGCATAAATAAGATTGGCAAGCCTGCATATTCACTGTTTGACATATCCTTAAGTTCTAGAATGTTCAATCCTCAGCTATGTTGCTGCCAAAGAGAAAGATGTAAAACAAGGTCCCACAAACGAAGGTTTCATTACCTCCTCCTACAAGAACAAACGCCAGAGCCTAACAAGTTCGGTTGCTCCAATAAATTTCGGCGGCAACAGGGACACAAAAAGTTTCTTTCTCATACTTCCCAAACAACTACAGCTTAGGAACTAGATGCATCCATGCTCTACCCCTTGCAAGATCTACCAGATCAAACTCTATAAACAAGATAAAGGTAACCAATAACTCAAAGCTACGAGTTCCGTACGTCACAAAAAAGAGAATACTTTCTTGTAGATAAGAATCAGAACATTGAATCAAAACCGAAATCGAGCAAACTTTAGCCAAAATTTTGAGCCTGCATGGAAAATAAAAGAAAAACAGTATAGGGCAAGAAAAGGTACTCTCTGGAGGCGGTGTCGATCATCTGGCAAACGGAGAGTGCGATCAAGGAGGTCTTCCCGGTGCCGGACTGCGCTTGGGCGATCACGTCACGACCCTGGATTATGGGAAGGATGGCGCGCTGTTGGATCGCTGAGGGCTTCTCGAAGCCGTGCTGGTAGATCCCCCGGAGGAGGTCGTCGCGGAACCCCATCTGATCGAAGCTCACGATGGCCTCCACGCCGGGGCTGGTCTCGAACACGATGTGCTCATCGGAGTCCCTCGCTGGAGCCCGGCGAGGGGCCGACGTCGTGGCGGCGGCCATGGACGGGAGCGGGCGACGAAGACGGCGAGGAGAGGTACCAAATATTTGGGGATGGAGGAGCACACAAAAATTGGACGAAACCCTAAATAGCGGACCAAATCAAATGAGAGGTCGACGAATTATACATGCCGTAAGGGTATAATTGTAATTCTTTTATTGCTATTGATATTATTATTTTGTTATTATTATAAATAATAAATTATTTATTATTTGTATATAAATAAAAACATAGTTGTGGTGGAGTACATAAAAATTTTGTTGAGGTTCGACTTTGTAGTCATAAAATAACGTTTTTTTCAGAAAAACGAGGAAGCACTTTATTAAAATATTTAAATAATTCTTAAATATTTTTTATGTTAATTATTATTGAAAGAATAATATCAATCAATATGTATATTTTCAACTAAATTATAATAATAATAAATCATAATGAACAAATAATAATAATACTAAAATAAATATAGTTGTATTAGAATGTGTTTACTTATAATATTTTTCAAAAAATTAAGAAAATAAAGACGAAGAGAGCCTAGATAAATTATCTTTTAAACTTATCATCATCATTTTTTTATAATAATAAAAAAATGTCCAACTAATAATTACTTATTTGATAGTTATATGTTATCGTTAACTTCGTCGTTTATATAAATGAAACCTAGTTGTAACGTGGTGGACCGAGTGGTTCGACCTTGTTAGTCATAAAATAGCTTTTTCTTCAAGAGAACAATTTTTTGGGGTTAGAGAAGAAAACTAATTTTAAAAAGGATTTAATGATGATGCCTCCTTTTTTAAAAGAACATCGTGTTTTTTATATTTTTATTTTTCAGATCGGAAATATTTGATCTAATAATTAAAATGATAGAAACGCTATGTCCATTCACAAAAAAATTTCCATTTTATTTTATTTTTTTAAAAAAAAACTATGTTATCATGATTGGGAGTGTGAGAAACAGATTTTTTTCTGAGAAATGTTTTTTTCTTTCTCAAGCATACCTCGAGTCCTTTGATTTCCGATGTCTAAGGAAAAAACATTTGAATAATTTTTTCTCTCTCCTCGTCCACTTTGGAATAAAAAATTAAAAAGGAAAGCACAAAAGTTTAGCTAAAGTTGTAAACAAGATTTTTTTAAGTTCCATTTTAGTTATTGACCATAAAACAAATTAGAACGATGGCGTCATTACATAAAATCCATAAAAAAAACAAAAGACATGATTAATTGTCATGATTTAATAGGTTGAAAATGTTCCTGCTTCTTAGGTATGGACAAGTCCCCAACTAAGATCTTTATGAAAGTGCATGGAGCAGCAGATCATTTCAACAAGGTCTCAACAAAAAACATCAAACTTGTAAAGTACACAGCCGTAGAAATCGATCAGTATAATTGAAGCTAACAAGAAAGAAGAGCATGAACACTACTCTACGCCATGGTAACTAGTCTTTAATCACACATCACATAATAGCACATGTAAAGTTCAGATGACGATAACAGATACAAACTTCGGTTGTAATGGAATTGTTCTAGTTGATGTTGTTCATCATTGTTATGGAAGGAATACAAAACACTTGAGCTGGAGCATGCTCAGCGATTTTGTATCTTGGCTAAGGTATTAGTATCTAGTTAATTGTTAACACTTCCGGCACAAGGCGGAGGCGGCGGAACGCCGGGAGATAGTTCAGAGATGGAGATCAGCTTAGATCTGTACTTTTCAGTCCCTTCACCTTCACTTGCTTTGACAAAATTTCCGTTCACCGAGTTATGAGGCCACTGATTCATGAGATTCTTTTCTGGAAGGGACTGCTGAGAGATAGCCATCAGAGATTCCCGAGCAAGTTCCTGTGAAACACTTGGCTCCCCGAATTCCATTAAGCTGAAACAATCTGCAAGGTAGAAATTATTTTTTCTTTCACTCACAAATGCATGGAAAGTGTGAAGTACTTGTTTAAGTTCAAGCAATAGACTTGTACTGATAAGTTCAAATATAAAAAATTCACATGGAAATCAAACCAATGAGGACATTACTTCTAGCTGATAAGTTTGCTTACATGCATATCCAACTTTGTGTATGTGAAATTGAGTTTCCTATTTGTTCACTCAAATGTTAAAAGACGTTATAAACTTATAATCAGTTGGTGATTCTTTTTTATACCTACATAAGAGATGAAACTATATTTGACACTCCACGCACTACACATCTCAGTAAATGAAGGAGATGAAGAAAAAGATCGCAACTTACAACAGTATTTGGTTTACCATTCCAAATATCACAACTTGGTCAACTTCTGCTAATTGAAAGGTTACAGCATTAATTTGTTTCACTGCAATTACCTTAAGCTGTGATTCTATGTGCACCAAATATGAATCCCTGACACTGTTTCTACCTTCCACCATAAGATATTGTGGTCTTACCAAATAAGTGTTTAAAGGAACAAATAAAGTGTATGGGCTGTCAATTAGAAATGTAACCAAATTACTCAGAGGGAAAGTGGCATCCATCTCTGCAGTACACAGTGAAATAATGAGTTAATGACCACAAAGCATCAATTTCCTCTTCCTTTCTCTCTCCTCCGGTAGCTAAACTAAACTGAAACAAGTCATCCAAAATCTGCAATCCCTTATCCCACTGTTTCAAGGTGGAAATAGCCAAATAACACCATAAAGACAGGTAGATCAAGTTGAGCATCAACATCTACCTACAGACTCAAACTTTGTGCATTTTGAAACTTCCTTATCTTTCTAGTGTTTTGCCATGTTAGCACTAAGTTCCTTCTTTCTCTTTTGGGGCTGGATGGACATCTACAAATCCATCCCTTTTTTTTCTCCTCCATAAACTATGATGAATGATCTCTAACAAACGTTGAGCACATCGAAAACTCAATTTGCATCACCTCAATAAACCAACCAGAAATCCATGCACTGATAAATCAAGAACGCACATTATTCTCCTGAGGCGAAGTGAATCACCAATTTAACCAACAAACAAAACAAAACAGGGTAAACAAGACAACAAGGATCTGAAGCAGGAACAATCCACAGCAGTACACTGAATCGGCGATTCATTACTTAACAGCAAAGTAATATGCTTCTTGCTGCCAAAATAATCATCCATAAACAGACAAAAAAAAATAACAACAATAACTCATCTGCGGTTTCGTTCGCATAAACCAAAGTTAACAAGGGATGAACCGTCAAGGAGAGCTGCGTGATCTCAGCTCCGAACTTTTGCTTACCTCGTGGGATCCGCAGAAATGGAAGCGAGCTCTTGGCCTTTTGGAGGAGGAGGAGGAGGAGGAGTTGGAGTCTTGGAGAGAGCTCTTGGGCTTCTGTCTTTGGTTCTTTTTAAAACGTCTCTGTTATTGTTTATGTCGTCCACTCAGCTGCATCTTCTTCCTCCTCCACGAGGCCCCACGGATGACCTGTTGCTTCAGGATAAGAATCCAATTCATTAATTATTCAAAGTGCCCACTCCGGGAAAAGTAAATATTAATACTTAATTTTGTTCACTATCAACAAAATTAATAAAGAACCTGTTGGCATCAGTAAACATAATAATAATCTATTCGAAAAAGATGGGACTGAATGGCTTCAATACCCTTTTGTAAAATTGCCTTTCTCCACATTTATCCTAAAAAATATCATCGATTTTTAAAAAAAATATTATTTTTTTGGGTAGGACTTTTCTTCATTATTGGTTCAATTTTTATGGTCAATAATGCTTTTGAACATTTTTTATACTGAAAAACGTGATACTTTGGGATGAAACAAATGACAAAAAACTATAGTTCCGAGGGGTTCATTTACTATTTTAGTAGAATGGCAAAAGTACTTGAATATGATCAGCTTCAATTAACAATCATGAGAGATTCTTTGGTCTTTTGGGAAAAAATATATTTTTCTTTGTGGATCATAAATCTCCCTTTATAAATGAAAAAGCATTCGATATTTTAAAATATACATAAAAATTAAATGTATACAAGAAATCTCTTGCATTTTTATCCGTATGAAAACCAGAATTATCTCGGCATAAATTCCGTGAATTGGAGACAAAATTGAGAGTTCGACGTAATCTTCTCATCTAGACAGCTACCCAGAGGAGGGGGACTAAAAGATAAAGATTTGCAATATTATTGATATATATACAACCTTTATATTTGTATATTAATATATGATTACTAATTTGTTTTTCCTTTAATTAGAGCAAGGGATTATAGTTCGCGTTAAGTAATTTGAATTTAACGTTATTGTTCTAATTCTTTTATTTTCATAAATGTATAATGATTAAAATGACCTTCAGATAATATTATATGATGATATATGAAATGTTGGACTTGCTCGGACGGACACTATTTAGATCATTCCTCAATTATTATTTTTTTCACTTATGCAAATAGGTTATGATTTCAAAGATGAATTTGATTAGTCAAATCAGTCAATTAAAACAAATGTCATTGTGCCCTAAACTCTGAACAGAAAGATTGAATAAAAAATGTATGTCTGCTAGTACTTCTGGCGACGCCTAAGTCAGTGCAATCGGTGAGCCTCGTTTTGTCTCACACGACTAAAAAAGCGTTGATGCATCCGCCATTCAACAGATGGGCACGAACCACCAACATAACAAACACGTAAGAGTGCAAGTAATCTCTCTTCAGCTCAAAACGGCAAAAGAAAAGTCTAATTAACACAATTTAACATGATTATTCATACAAATCCTGGGGCCTTGGTGCAGGAATCACATGTGACATAAAAGTGTGTCATCTGTTGTTCTAAGAAATTATATTTTAAATGAGCTGTGCCCTTTTAAGATCGGAAACGACACTCCGATCCTCTGAACCTCTTTCGTTGTACAACACCTGATGCCAAAAAAAGAAGAAGAAGAAGAAGAAAAATAGTTATAACAATATTATAAGACATTAAAGAGCACGCTTAAAAGGACCAGATCTAACAAAACAACAGCTTTGGATTGTCTCCGATTTTACCTTGTCTATGATTCCGTATTCAACTGCCTCACTAGGACTGAAATATTTGGGACGTCTGATATCTTCCTCAATCTGTTCCACGGACTTGCCGATGTGCTTCGCATATAATTTAACCTGCGAAATGAGCTCGAATTATTGCTTCCGGAATCACACTTGAGAAAAGACCCTATTCAACTCCTACCGAAAGTGAGGGCCATAATAAAAATATAGTTAATGCATAAACCCGGGGCAAGATTTGATTTATGGGTTATCATTGGTTGAAAGAAAGGAGAGATGTAAACATGAATTTTGTCGGGAAGCATTATACGTAGGAAACTATTAAACTTCATCTCAAAAGAAACTTCTGTTGGATTCTACAAGAAACAGTTAGGAACATGCAATATGTAGAGAATTAAGATTTGTTTCATATGAGAAAGACAATTACCAACTCGGCCTTCACATTTTTTATTTCTTTTCTTGCAAGATCGACATCTGTTGCTTGACCTTGAAATCTGGCAATTGGCTGATGATTGATGCAACAAACCAAAAGTCAGCATCGTGAAACGGAAAGGGACCAGACATAACTAGTTCTAAATGGCACAACACAATAGGCAAAAGAAGTTACAACACTAAGCAAATCCCAGCTGCAAATTCCTGCAAATTATGTAACTCATACCTGTTTGATCATAATTGTAGATGATGGTAGAGCCGCACGGTTTCCTTTGGATCCAGCAGCCAAGAGTAATGCAGCTTCTCCCCAAGCATTGCCAACACACAGCGTGAAAATTGGTGGTTTAACATAACTGCAATTTGAATGAAGAATATATCTTACAATGCTAACAAGCCTACTCCAAAAAACAGTTGAATCACCAAAAAAGATATGTTGAGCGCCAAAGATATAGCGCAAGGAAATAAAGGAACATGGAAAAGGGAATTTCCACCCTCAACTAGTATCCAGAAAAATGAAAGAGGTAAGACAACAAAAGAAAGAGAGGGGATGGGAAATTTCATGGCTCTTGGAGCAGAAGCGGTACAGTGTCGCAAGTCATCCCTATAAACTTTTCACACCAAACACTACCGCAGTATCCTGCATAATAACATCCATGTATGCTGGAAATATACAACAGTGACATGGAAATGTTTTTGTGCATCTCAGTACAACAAATCTGAATGTTAAAAATTAATCCAGGAAGGAGTTTCTTTCTCCCCTAGTTCTTGCAATCTATAGAGATGTCAACCTCATCATCAATTGCTATGTCCTTGGCCTTTATATCAGGAGGTACAAGAAATTCAGGGGGATAAATGGTGAGACAATGCCAGTCTCAGTTGTTTAACAATCACAAATTGCTTTGGCTAATACCGTCCACTCTGAGGTTTGTTAGAGTGTGCCCAATTTGATACTCTGAAGTCTGCACTTCATCAAAGAAATTGGTGAAGCAGACCAATCCTACATTCCACTAGCTCGATCAAACTATGGACATAGCTGGTTTTATTACATACAATTCTTCATAAAATGATGCTCCTAGATTGGATACATCCTATAAACCACTATTGTTTTTAATAAAATCATGTTGCAAGATCAATGCCTAACAATTTTGGAAGGAGGTGCAGGATGACTACACCACTTTGGAAGCCATCGGTAAAGGTGCTTAACAGATCGGACGGGCTACTAATAGATTCGATCAACCGGATGTTGACACGATCGGACGGACTCGGCCGACTCGTTATTTTATTGGATGGACATCAGGCTGCCCAATAAATGTCTAGCTTTGTCCGTCCCATTAAGGTCTATCGGACCTTCACGGTCGGGCCGACAATTAGACGGGTCGAGCTAGTCCGTTAATGTTTTTTAATTTTTTTTACAATATCTTAAAATTTATCTATCCTATAATATGTAGTAAAAGGACATCACAATATGTTATTCCTTAATTTATTATTATATATTTACTCATTATGTTGTCAAATATAAATAAGAGAGATAAAATATTTTCGTAGTTCGACTTATAACCTACGTCCATGACTGAAGTAACTTGAAAATTCATTGTGATGAAAATGAAATATTACATATTTAATATCATATTAAGTAAAATAAAATTTACAACAATCAAATATTACTACCAAGAGGTAACTATGCATTATGCAACACTGGTAAAAGATTAATCTTCTCTATCTTCATCATATATAAATTGATCTTGCATTCTTACTTTTGCATCAAGCATAAATAACATTATAGAAGAATAAAAAATTATATCATTATATAAAAGATATGATTATATCATTATAGAAGAATAAAAATTAGAATCATGCATTTTGCATAACCAATTAACATGAACTAAATAATATAATGGCATCATATGAATTAATTAAAATAAATTTGCAAAGTAATATTTATATTATTTTAATAAGTTTAATCTATTAACGGTTAATGTACGGGCTAACGGGCGACTTATAAATTATCAGACGGATATCGGACTATCAGTATCAGGCAAACAGATGAATAACCTTAAACCTTGTCCAGCCTGATATAGGCCCAAGCCCATTAAGAAATCGGATGGGCCTGGGCCTAAACTTGGACGGACGAGCCGATATGTTACTGTTGGGTCAAAGTTTTAATGACATAAAATTATATTTTGATGAAACAAACCTAAAAAGATTAAATAATATAAGTTTAATCTTATATTATTTAATCTATTAACAGTTAATGTACGGGCTAACGGGCGACTTATAAATTATCGGACGGATATCGGACTATCAGTATCGGGCAAACAGATGAATAACCTTGTCCAGCCTGATATAGGCCCAAGCCCATTAAGAAATCGGACGGGCCTGGGCCTAAACTTGGACGGACGAGCCGATATATTACTGTTGGTCAAAGTTTTAATGACATAAAATTATATTTTGATGAAACAAACCTAAAAAGATTAAAGTTGAAATGCTGAAAAAGTTTAAAGAAAAATGAGTAACTTTATGCACTACGCTTTGATTAAATAATTGTCACTGATCTCATTAGTTTTGGATGAATGTGGAAAAGTTGTAGAGAATTATGTTAGCTTTCCATAGACTACAAGATCATCTAATTTGGATAACTGTGCAAAAAATTATGCTCAAAATAGTGCAGGTCGGTCAACTCGTCGGTCGAAGCAAACAAAGCCGGTCGAGATGATACCGGTCGACCGACAACTACTGAGCCTGCTCCGGACGACGTCGAGCTGATACCGGTCGATGTATCGATCGACGGAGCGGTTGACAGACCGGTCGATCGATCAAGCGCAGAAGTTGAAGAAAGCGCGCAACGGTCACATAGACCGGTCGACCGGTCCAGAAGTGCGGTCGACCGGCCTCCGAGTCAAATGAACAGTAACGGTCAAATTTGAAGGAGGAATTTGTGGAACAATTTCTAGACGAATTTTTCACATATTGAATGCTATAAAAGGAGTGCCAAAGTCAGAAGCAAAGGCACACATTCACTCATTGAAGAAAAACTTCAAGTTATCAAAGAGAGATCATTTCTTGAAGTTTTCATTTTATAGTTTTCTCTTCTTTCTCTCTTCTCTTTTTGTGAGCATAGAATTGTAAAAGAGAGAAACACTTTTGTTCAAAAAAAAACTGAGAAAACTCCTGTGTAAAAGAAGTTCAAAATCTTACCTCTTGAGCGAGAGAAATAGATTAGCTTCCTAGGAGGAGAGATTGTCTTGCCTCTCGAAGCGGAGAAAAAGCGGTGGTGTAAAGGGCCTTCTTCCTTGCCCCATTTGGAACAAAGGAAAGGATTAGTGGAATCTCCGACGGTCTCGATGTCGAGAAGTTGGAGCGGAGACGTAGGCTAAGGTGTGGCCGAATCTCGTCAACAATCACCGTGTCTTTGCGTTTGATTTCTCTCTCTCCCCGTTCATATTGTGTTTATAATCTGAATTGCAAAGGTTTTAAGAATTGGTTTTGTGCTTCCGCTACGAATTTCGTGAAATCTATATTTTTTATTAAACACCAATTCACCCCCCCCCCCCTCCTGGTGCCCTTTGGGATCCTACAGTTACCGGGTCGGACAGCGGACGGATCGGGTTGCCCAATCCAATAAACACCTTTAGCCATCGGTTTGTAAGATTGAAGCATAATTTTGATAATGTCATGACTGCATTAAGCTCAGTCACACCTTGACATCGGCCTCACTTTCTCCATAACAGAGCCAAGGTCTTGTGTTGACTAGTATCCAGCTCACAAAAGCAATGGTATTTCACACCTCATATCGGCATGTATCATGTCTCATACCAATGGTCAATAAGGACTTGTGGCACATAAGGCTTCCTGTATCGGTGAATAGTGGACAATAAGGACTGAGTGTCAGTCTAGACAAAAGGTAGAACCCTTTCCAATAGCATTACACACTTCTCTGAGCTTATGAATTGCACATATAAACTAACACAGACCTGATATCTGTACATCATATTCCTCAAACAAAGAAAAGGAAGATCTGCGCAAAATATAGTGCCTCACTAAATATTAGTTCAAAAGGTAAACTAGAACAAAAACAAGAAAACATGAGGAAAACATTCTACAGAAAGAATACCTCATAACATCATATATAGCAAATGCCTCCGTCTCATAGCCCAATTTTTCTCCACCCTGGATAATTGCGTATATGAAGATCAGCTTAATATACAAAAGAATCTATAAATGAACAAGTGCTGCATCATATCAGAGCATAACATGAATTCTCTAGTCTTTAAAACATGGAGCTAAATGAACCTAAATTTCATTCATTTGATCTTCTAAACCCCTTTATCAAGATATGCTGTCTGTAACTTTCTGTTCAACCCAAGTCAAATAAATCCATTAGCAAGTCAACAAGCATACAAGTTATCATCTCACGAAGACTAAAAGAATCAGTTAATATGATATTAGCCGCTTTAGCAACACTGGAAAATCATATATATATATATATATATATATATACATACATACATACATATATATATATATATTCAATAATACAGAACATAATTTACCATAGCAGGTGTTATGGAACCATAAATGAGATGCTTCTACTTCTCATATTGTCCCACCAATTACTTTAGTTGTCTCATGTCTATTTCTCTAAAACCAATATGCTACTATGCACCAAAAAGAAGTGCTATGTTACTGATATGTCGAAGTATTCTTTTCATCCTTGAAGGGGGATATGTGAACATGTTTTATTCTTCATTTTACTATCACCATTATCTTTTGAAACGAGAAAGGACGACTAGCAAGATGGTAGTTATCCAAAAGTTTCATTAATATTAGGAGGGATTACAAAAAGTTTGGTAGAAAAGGCCAGCAAAAACATTGCAGTTTTAGACCATGAAAACAAAGGACAACACCTGTACTATCACCTTTATTAGAAAAAAAAATCTGATTTGTTAGCCAATTAGTGATTGCAAGTTAATTTTATCCAGCAGAATATTCCGATCATTGTAATTTTGGCTTGTAGAGCATACCCAGTGTCTAAAAGGATGTAGCATCTGGTAATATTTTTTTATGCCTAAGATCGTAACATAAACCCTTCAAGACCTTGGATAACAAATTCAGGATTTTTTTAAAACTAATATAATATTTGAGGAGAAGAACTAATATAATATGATAGGACCATTGCTTTGACTGATGGTCTAGATCAAATCATATTTAATCATTTTTTTATAAGAAATTATATTTTAAATACAAAAATATATCCTCCTCAAAAATACAAAAATGTATTTAATCATGAACACTTGATCTATTCAGATGAATGGTTTGGTCTGGGTTGCTGAACCAAAATTCAGTGTCCCACAATATTGAACAACATATAAGTGTAAATTAACACCATATTTCTCTTTAAACCAATAATATAAATCATACATTAACATAAAGAGTAACAACAAACTCAAAAGATGAAGTGAGAAAAATAGCATGCCTCATAATGGTGAACAAAAGTACATCTTCATATACTCAACAAGAGGCACATTCAGAAAAAGTTCCAACTAAGGTAAAAATAATTGAGGATAAATTAAAAAATTGAAGAAAGATGGAACCTATAATAAAAAAATTCATGTAGACCATAACTTCACTGTGATAGAACTCCATTTTCATTACTAGACTCAATTCCCTACCAAATTAGGTGTAGTAAATAAAATCAATAATTAGTCAATGTATTGCTTTGTAATTTCAGTGGGTTTCCTAAAGTTGAGTACCAAGTTCAGTACCAAGTGTTCTAATATCGTTTGAAGACATTTATATTAACAAGTGATTAGTGCCTCTCATAAGAGGCACATATCAAAGCATATTGTAATTTCTGAAAGGAGTCACCTAAAGTTCAGTGCCAAGTTCCTTTTTGGAAAAGGTTCAATACCAACTTATACAATATCATTTAAAAATGAAATATCTATTTATAGCATTTCTAGAAAATTAAAAGAGACGTAGAATTTGGAAACCTTTATTTGACAGACAATTAAACTCTATAAGTTGTATTCCTGCTTAATTTTATTTTCAGAAATAGGAATACAAGTGAACATAATCTAAAGTTATGAAATCAGAAGTAAATTCGACTTGCAAAATAGCTTAAGATCAAATGGAAGTAATGTCAGCCTTTTACTTTCTACAGTTTTGATAAAAATGTTGCTAATGTTTGCTTCATGAAATTCCGAAAAACAAGGGTGCTTTCTTTTTATTTATTCGAGAGTGGATGATGGTTTTATCTTCTTTGCTTAATTAGTTACATTCAAAGTTCGTCTTCGAAGATAGACACTGGAGAATCCACTCCAACATAATGTTAATAGACAGGTCAACAAACTGTAACAATTAAAAACAAAGGTATTTATGCAAATATCCCGTGATAAGTTTGGTTGTCCTATACACTATACAACCACATGTGAGACTGTTACGAAAATGATTGAATAACCCAGAAACTAAAAAGGTTTCAAGGGATGAGTTCAGCATATCCCAAGGGAACACTAAGCAATTAGGATGGGTTAAATTAGAAGTTAAGTGTAATTCGTCTAAATCCTCCAGGTCAACTGGAGCAACACTAAGCATCCTTTATACCTACTTCTGTCTACAAGAAGCCACATGACTGAAGAATCCTTTTAAATTGATCGCCTATGTGTGCTCTTAGATGATAAGTGAATCGTATGCATGCAAGTTTGAGTGAAAAAAAGTTATCTAAGGTTCTATGCTTTCATAGACAAGGTTCCATTCACATTCAGAATGGTTAACCAGAATCAATTAGGTGAAGTATCTACAAGTGAATTCAGAATGGAAACTTCAGAGGAGAGATGACGTGTCATTCCCATCCCTAATGTTAAATCCTGTGCGAATGTTGATCTAATGGAATCCTTATGTGTCCTTAGCACTCTTAAACCTACAACTTCATATGTGATACATCATTTAAGAGGACAAGAACTTACTGACCTTTGTCGTTCCAGTAGAGTTTATGTACAGATAAATTGGCTTTTCCTCATCCTCATACTGAAGATACAGAAACTCCGCTAGCATCAGCTCTGTCACTGATGGAACAAGAGACATGCCCAAGTACACAATTCGATTCTTGTACAAATAAGAAGCGAGATCTGGAGGCGGCTGCTCCCATGCATTTCCCCTCAAGAAAGGAATAACCTGTTAAGAAAGTAGGCTGAAAATAAGAACATTATCTACACTCATGAATCATATCTTATTGAGAGAAAGAAAGAAAAAAAAAGGAGACAAAATTAACAGTATGATGCAGAAGATTGTTGATCCATAAAGGCGCTTCCAGCTCCTGCTTTGGCATGCCGTCTGACAATTTTGAATGATTTCATCTTCTTTTCCATTATATATTTTATATTAACAGAAAATTAGATCCTGACTTTAATTTGCCAAAATCTTTGTTTTCTTCCATTTTTATGCACACTCCTAATCAACTAAATATTTGCATCGATCGAGAGACGCGAATGGAAGAGATGAAACGTATCAAGATAACTTGTTTTTTATGTTAACATAACAAGATGTACATTTATGAATCCATTATTTCTGTTATCCCTTTTTTCATGAATGAAAACGTCTAAGTAAAATACTACCATGGTGACGACGCCGCGCTTGGCACCGGGCCCCGACGAAGGCGCCGGTGCTAGGGACGGAACCCTCAACCTCTGGCCCCCGAAGTCGCCGTGGACGCTCCCCCCGACGAAAGGGGCGACGAAGCCGCTGCACAAGGGGGAATTCGAAGTAGCCGAAGCAGATGCAGCGGAAGAGGAGGAGGGCCGTGCAGCGGAGGGCGAGACGACGGCAGCCGGAGGGGAGCGCCTGGGTGCGGCGGCGCTGAGAGAGGCGCTGCAGGAGAAACGCGGGGAGCAAGAGAAGGTGGCCATTTCTATCCGCCGCCGCCTCCTCTAGTTCGCTGGTGGCGACTGCTCTGCGGATTTGCCGGTATAAATATGATGTGTTTTTGGGAGGGGGGAAGAAGTAGCGGAGTGGAGAGAGAGGGAGCAAGCGAGAGAAGAGAGGGAGGGGGAGAGAGAGAGAAAAAGAGGATAGAAGAGGTGAGAGAGAGGGGACTCCGGCTACTACGTGAAACGACGTAAATGCCCATGTCTTGACTTCATTCTTATGCGCTAAAAAGTTGGGTAATTTTGTCATTGGATTTGCTAATGAAAATTTTGTCACTTCAAGTACTAAAAAGATTTGGGTAATAAAATATATATCGATAGCAAATTTTTTTTCAAAAAAATATTAATTATAATACACATGTGCTATCTAATTTTTATACAAGAGGAAGACATTTTTGCGTCCCCATATGAAAACATGTGGAATGTTACTATGTTATCAAATATTAATAATAAGCAACATAATAATTATTTTAAAAAATAAAAAAATATATATCTAAATTATGTCATAGTTTATACATAATTAATATGTTTTTGTAATAACATTAATATACATTATGAAGTTTATCATTTCATTAAAGTATAATCAAATATTATTTGTATTTAATATAATTTAAAATATCTGTCTTAGAAAAATAAGTATTTTTTAAAAATTTGATATTTTCTGTTATGAAAAGATGTATTGTGTACGAAATTTGAAAATGTAAAATAAGATGTCTGATATATAGCTATGAAGAGGTAGAATATCATTTTTTTCTATTAAATTTATAAATATAAGAAGGTAGAATATGTATTCTTATTTATTTTAAAAAGTAAGTTCAAATTGTATTTGAAATAAAGTGAATACAATATAAATTATAGTTGAAAAGTTAAATAAAAGGTGAAATATTTTGTACTCTTGCTATCAATAAGAATTGTTATTCTATTGTACCGAGTAAAAAACATGATTTTGTTGATTTTGAGGTGATTTTCAAGAAGATTAATTTAGCTTTTTTTAAATATATTTGGCATTATCATCATTGTTCATCATTAATTCATATGTCAAACACCCCCTTAAAAGTGGATCCATAATAGCACATGGTCCAAGTTGGTTACCCGCACTCAAATGATAATATCATAATAAGTTTTAATGTATTTTTATACACTTCGCGGTAGTAGTAATAATAAACTACAATATAATATATATAATTTGAGGAAGAATATATCAATTGAGGTATTCCATGAAATCACATGTTAAATAAATTTATTTTTTAAAAAATGTTAGATGTGTTCATTTATATATATATATATATATATATATATATATATATATATATATATATATATATATATATATATATATATATATATACCAAAAGTTACCTATCCAATTAGGAAAAGAAGCAAGACCTTGTGCTTTCTGTTAAATGTCTATTCTAAAAATCTAACACGGTATTATGGACACATATCTAATTATTTAAGTAAACATATTACTATGCAGGTCAAATATAATTAAAGATGATTTATAATGTAACATAACTTTTTAGATAACTGCCTTAAGGATAAGTTGCTTTTTTTTAAGATTGTTACTTTTAAGGTAAGAAAGGATACCATATGTTTAACATATATACACAAAATAAATGCTATTTTTAAAAATAACAGGATAAATAAATATTTAATATAGCAAAGGTTTATTTAAATAAGAAATATAATAAGATATCATACGTTTAACATTTAAAGCTCGCTACATATAAGAAAATGAGAGAGTTTAAAAGAGAGAGTATGTGCAATGTTAAAAAATTTCATGTTTCAGGTGGACTTATGATTAGCTTAGATTCCCATCGTCCTTACTCTAACATAGAAATGGTTTTTAATATATTATTTATATCAAATTTAAAAGAGTGTTATTATGTTATATATAATTAAATTATGTTAATAAATCATAATTGAATCTACTTAAGAAAATAGGATCTTTTGATACTGATGTGGTAAAGTTTGAGTAAACTAAAAAAATATTTAATATTAAAATTGCTTCACGCTCCCTTTTCTCCAAAAAGAAATAAAAATAAAAAGGACATAAGTATTTTGTTTGTGTTACAATTTTTAGATATTTGATAACTATGATAGAGTGACCGGTGAGATAAGATTTTGGATTGAGGAGTCATGTAAAAGTGGCAGGACATGCCAATCCTTAGTAGTAGGGGTGGGTTGGGAGTTAGGTGTTCAAAGGTTAGAGTAATGCCTAACAAAATAAGCCTTAATATCATTATCATCAGATACACTAAATTACCTCATTCATCATTGATTTCAAATATATGGTTTCTCTTATGTCTAATTATAGTACTTAGATGGAAAATTTTCGTATTTTTGTCCCCATCTCATAAAGAAGTGAAAGACGGCATTTGGCATATGTCTATAGACAAAGCTCCTGACCCTGATGGATTTACAATTGAATTCTTCAGAAATTATTAGGATATCATAGGGCAAGACATCTGTAACGAGGTAAAAAATTTTCTTCTTCCACAACTAGCTACCACATGGTTTTCACTGCTATCACTTTGATTCCCAAAAAACCTAATCCCACATCAGTTCAAGGCTACGTACCTATATCCCTGTGGAACTACAGTTATAGAATAATTGCTAAAATCCTTGCCAATCGATTAAAACCTACACTTGGCAATCTAATTGACTCATCACAGGCTGTCTTTGTCAAAAGAATATCAATTCATGATATTCTATTCTTAGCCTAAGAAATTGCTCATCTTATTTCAAAAGTCATAGGGGTCTGAGGCAAGGGGATCCACTCTCTCAAGTTTTCTATTCCCTAATTACAAACCAAGCTAATATTGGGAAAATTAAACCATTATGTGTCGGGTTATTAGGTATTAGTCACCTCTTATATGCTAATGACTTATAATTGTAGAGCCCTAATTAGTATCTTCTCTCAATATAAGATGTTGACAAATTAGAAAATCAACCCTGCCAAATCTATTATATATTTGCCCCCAAAATTTCAAGCTAGAAGGAAAAATATCATTAAAACATCTTAAATATTACAGTCGGCTCCTTCCTATCTGGGGACTTCCATTTCTTTTAAAAAGCTCACTAAAGGATCACTTATGCATATTATTTCCAAAACTCAGTGTAGGTTGGCAAGTTGGAAAAAGAAAACATTTACACATGCTGGTTCCCCTGTACTCATAATTCGGCATGGAGTTGGAAACTCCTAACTCAAACATTGGACAATATAAAACTAGGCCTTATAAAGCACATTGGCAATGGTAGGTCCACTCATGCATATTATGATCCATGGATTTTCAATGTTTCTTTAAGTCATATGCCTACTTATATAAATGTTCAGTCTTATGGTCCTTTCTGCTTGGGATGTTGATACTCTTATGAGTTGTTTTCTCCCTGTTCAGTGAAAAAGATTTTATGTATTAAACTGTTTGTTTTCCCCAATGATAATACTTGAGTGTGGGCCTAAAAAAGTTTTGAGGTCCCCACTGCAAAAGCCGTTTATAACTTTATCAGTCGACCATTTATGCCACCAAGGTATGCTGGATGGCCTGGCTAGAAGTCCATATGGAGTATCAGCATTCCCCCTAAGATACATATTTTTCTTTGGAAGCTAGCTTACAAACGTCTATTTACAAAGCACATGATTGCCACATTTCAATCTTACATTAACCCTGGATGCACCCTTTGTGGTTCGGGTATTGAAACTAATACTCACCTTTTCTTTGAGTGTTCTGTTGCTTTTCAATTATGGAATATTTTTCAAACAAGTACTGGCTACTCTTTCAAATTTATCTCTAAATGGGGTGAGGGGGATTGGATATACGAAGGATGTGATCTACATGGCCCCTGTTCTAAGATGAGGAATGATGCTCATTTTAATTTCAGTCATGCAAGCGCTACCACGGTCTGGTCGCGAGTCAAGGCCCTATGTTATGCCCCAACACTTCAGCCCTCGGCTCATTGGGAGCCTCCACCCCAATCCTAATTCAAATTGTACACAGATGACTAATTTTCTGAGCAACTGAGGGGTGGGGGGAGCAGGCTATATAGTCATATGTTCTAATACCACTACAAGAAAATCGCGATTTTCCGACGGATAATTTCTGACGGTTCTAAATCCGTCGCAATTTGCGACGGATTTTTCGACGGTTCCGTTTTTGACGGATTTTTTGACAGTTATGACCGTCGGAAATAATTTATATTATTATTTAATTTTTTGACGATTAGGACCGTCGATATTTCCGACGGATATCCATCCGTCGCAATTTCCGACGATTTTTTCGACGGTTATGACCGTCGGAAATAAAAAAAATTAAATTATGTATTTTTTATATTATTATTAAATGTTTTCGACGGATTTTCCGACGATCAAGATCATCGGAAATAAAAAAATTAATTATATAATTTATTATATTATTATTTAATTTTTCGACGATTAGGACCGTCGATATTTCCGACGGATATCCAACCGTCGCAAAATCCGTCGCAATTACCGACGGTCAAAACCATCGGTAAAATAAAAAATAAATATTATATATAACTAAATATATTTTCGACGGTCACAACCATCGATAATTATAAAAATATTTAATATTTACGTTTTTGACGCCTGCAACCGTCGGTAGTTAAAATTTCGTTATCCCGCTTTTTTTCTCTTTTTCCGCTTTCTTTCCACTTTTTCCCTTTATATATATTCCTCATCCATCTTCTCTCTCTCCCTCCTCCCTCTTCTCTCTCTCCCTCCTCCCTCCACTCCTCTCTCTCTCCCTCTCCCGGCCGCGAACACCCCCTCCCGCCCGTCGGACGCCGGCGACCCTCCCACGCCGGACGCCGGCGACCCTCTCCCGCGCCGGCGTATCTCTCTCTCCCGCTCCGCGCCGACGTCTCTCTCTCTCTCTGCTGTCGGTCGGCCGGAGGTCGGATCCGGCCGTGGCCGGTCGGATCCGGCCGTGGCCGTTCGGATCCGGCCGCTAATTTTTTATATTTAAAAAATTATTTGCGACGGTTGCGACCGTCTAAAGATCAACGGTTGCGATGTCCGTCCAAAGTTTCGACAGTTGCGACCGTCGAAAAGTTGCGACGGCTCGAACCGTCGGTCTTTTCCGACTGTTGCAACCGTCGAAAATATCGACGGTTCTAACCGCCGGCCTTTTCCGGCTGTTGCAACCGTCGAAAATATCGACGGTTCGAACCGCCGGGGACTTTTCCGGCGGTTGCAACCGTCGAAAATATCGACGGTTCGAACCGCCGGGCACTTTTCCGGCGATTGCAACCGTCGGAAAATTTCGACGGGTCGAACCGCCGGAGACTTTTTCGACGGCCAGAACCGTCGATATTTGCGACGAATTTTTTTGAACCGTCGCAAATCCATTTGCGACGAGCATTTTTTCGACGGATCGATTCCGACTGAAAAACCGTCGGTAATTACGTTACCGACGGTTTTCAGGCTGATTACCGACGGTCCGGACCGTCGGTAATCCGTATTTTTCTAGTAGTGTACTAAGTTTATATGTGCAGGAACTATTATTAAGCATTTTCACTCGGCTTTGGAAGCAGAAGTTTGGGCAATATGTTCTGATCTGTTACACTACGGTCAACGAGAAATTACGCAAGTTATACTGGAGTCTGACTCAAAGTTGGCGGTGAATATCATAAGCAACAAGTCCCCTTGCCCTTGGCGTATTGTAAACATCATCAACGACATTCAGATATGCATCACAAGGCTAGCAAATTTCAAATGTAGACATATTTCTAGAATTAACAATGTTAAAGCAGATATACTAGCCTCTTTTGGTAGGCGATCGTCTTTCGACTACCACGATCTGGTCGCGAGTCAAAGCCCTCTATTATGAGGGGACTTCCCCAACACTTCAGCCCTCGGCTCATTGGAAGTCTCCACCCCAATTCTAATTCAAATTGAACACAGATGACTAATTTCTAAGCAACTCAAGGGTGGGGGAGCAGGCTATATAGTCATATGTTCTAATACTAAGTTTATATGTGCATGAATTGTTATTGAGCATTTTCACTCAGTTTTGGAAGCAGAAGTTTGGGCAATATGTTGTGATCTATTACACTGCAGTCAGCGATAAATTACGCAAGTTATATTGGAGTCTGACTCAAAATTGATGGTGGATATCATAAGCAACAAGTCCCCGTGCCCCTGGCGTATTGTAAACATCATCAGCGACATTCGGATATGCATTACAATGCTAGCAAATTTCAAATGTAGACATATTTCTAGAATTAACCATGTTGAAGCAGATGTACTAGCCTCTTTTGGTAGGTGATCGACTTTCGATCGCTTTGACATGGCCTCTATTGGCTAATCTTAATGCATCTTTTTTTTTAAAAAAAAAGGATAACTATGATAGAAACTTTCAATCATTTTTCGCACCAAACTTTCATAATACATATTATTATGGAACAATGATATACTGAAATTGATTGTATAAATGCTGTTTTATATAATTTTAATTGTTTTTTGAACATAAATTTTAAAACAGTTCAATCAGAAATTCTATAAATATACTTCAAAATATGAACTAATAAAAAAATT
This sequence comes from Pontederia crassipes, assembly GCA_030549335.1. Lineage (NCBI taxonomy): Eukaryota > Viridiplantae > Streptophyta > Magnoliopsida > Commelinales > Pontederiaceae > Pontederia > Pontederia crassipes. Next base: position 6,511,614 of record CM060188.1, on the reverse strand, counting down.
TCATATGAGGTTGAGTACTATTTTTAATCTTATACTGTATTATTATGATTTATATATATCATCCCTGCATCATGCGTTTACACAGTTAAATATAGTAAATAAACTTTTTATAATTATACTGTAACTTTAGAATTATAATTATCACTAATTTAGAAGATAAATTTTTTTTGTATTAGTTAGAAACAAATCCAAAGACAGAGATTGCCCAAGCATTTTTGTAGCCTCGCAAAATTTTGATGTATAAGTCAATTTATATCATATAAAACATAGTAGAATTTATGTATGCACGTGTGCCTATTACTCGGCACCTCTCATGAGGCTAACTTCGTTCCTGAATCCTGACCAAATCTATTTAATACCATAGGTGCTAAGTTTTATTTAATACCACTTGCGAATCCCGTGGAGCATTACAGTCTTATAAATTAGTGTACAAAAATAAAGTATTTTAGACTATAATTATTTCTAATTACTAAATTAATTGTAGTTATGAATATAACCTTAGAACTTTTAGAAGAACTAGTCTAAGGCAAAAGACCATTTTCTTACTAAAGAAATTTGTAAACCATTTAACATTAATATTAATGGGGGAGATGATATAAAAAAAAAGAGATGGAGGGGAGAAATGGGAATACAAAGTGAAGAATTTTTAGAAAATGGAAGATAAAATTGAAAATATTTTTAAAAATTTTATTCTTCGATAATTTGATTTTAGTTTGATATGTTTATCTATATTATTTTATAAAGAGAGAGAAAAATAGAAGGGAGATCGTAAGAGCATTTTAATTTACGTACAATGGATAAGATAATTCCTTGTAGATAAGTAATTAAATTAAATATATAATTCACCTTGATTGTAATTTTATGAGCCGAAACTTTTAGCTATTCGATCGGACGAACGCAATTTAATTGTATTTCATGTGTTCAATTCACCATCTGCGCAGGTATAATTATTTTCTGTTCCGATTCGATTATAAATGGTGTTAGCTAATTTCAAACGTTCTAGCCGTTGACCAATTTTATTGGTGAAGTCAATACAATAAGTCGCAGTAAATACTATCATCCATTGTAACGATAAAAAAAAAATTCTTTGAAATGTAGCGAGACATTGCTACGTGCATGCATTTGTACAAAGGCAATGACCAGTACTTGATATATACGCCAATATAAGTTCTACGTAGATCACAAACGGCAACGCTCAGCCTTTGAAAGGGTGCTATAAATCCTTTTTTCTTGGATATATCCGTGATTCAAAGGATTTGATATATGTTCCAATGAAATCGGCTTTTTCATATATATAACATGGGTTTCAAGCTGTTGATGTGGAAGCTGATCTCCACTAAAATAACATCTGAAGAATGCATCCATTACAAAGGTTCATGTAGTATAAAGACAAATGTAGTATAAAAATTAACAAAAGGTTTATATATATATATATATATATATAAAGATCTCCCAAAAACAATTAATATTCTCCGTACGTACCGCCACGCCTCCTTTTTTAATTATTCAAACACAATAAATAGCAGAGTACATAATTTATATTTAATTCCATTGTCTCACCAAGCAAGTAATTGAAGTAGGTAGGAAAGGAAACAAAGAAGAATCCCTTGTGGCTTGTTCGAAAACCTAACCCTAATTCTAAGGAGAAGGGATGACGCGGAACAGGAGCAGTAAAGGATAACGAGGAAACCGACGTCGTCAGTGCCCGACCCATCCATGATGTGATGAAGAAAATTTATTCTCTCTCTCTCTCATTCTCTCCCGATCCCCATTTTTTTTCACCAAATACCTCCTCCACTGGAGAAGAAAATGTGCAATGTTAGAAAATAAGTTTTTAGTTCCCCTGTTGGAATCTTAATTTAGAAAAGTGATCGAGTGTCAAGTCGAAGTTGCCAGCCTTATGCCCCTGTTCATCTTATGTCGTCTTATGTCCCTATGCTTTTATGCTCTTTTATATATATATATATATATATATATATATATATTGCATTGATCTTATGTTAACTATGCTTTCGCTCTTTATGTTGCTTATGTTACTATGCTTTTATGCTCTTATGCAAGGACCGAAGGGGGTGGGGAATACTAAAATGACATATATATATATATATATATATATATATGATTATACCAAAAAATAATCAAATTATGAAAAATTTATTCGAATATATATATATAAACTTATAATAATAATTTAAATTAAATTTAGTTCGAATATATATTTTTATTCGCCTTTTTAAAATTGTCATGTTCATCTTGCAAGTTGAATTTTACGATAAATAGTGTAATTATATTTAACATAAGGGTTTAAGTATATATATATATATATATATATATATATATATGAAATACTTAACTACACAAAGTTAGAAAAAACATATATAATAATTTTTTTCTAGATTGATTTATTTTATAAAGAAATCAAACTTATTAGTGTATATATTATACTTTCCATAAATGCAAGGGCCTATTAATATAATTTTTTAAAGGAAAATATAGTATACTTCAAAAAAGTTGGGAGGGGAGGGGGAAGGGCAACCATACTTTCTTAAAAAAATTGTATATATCAATATTAATTATAGTATAATACAAAAAAGTTGCAGCCATCCGTGATCTTATTCCCCTGTTCATCGTCGGTCCCAGTTGAGTTATATGCAAAAAATATGTTATGAAAATTTATATAGTATAATGTTCATGGTTATCTTATGTCGTTTATGTAGCGTTGGATCCTAATTGGTGGTCTTAGGTCCTCTCTTGTTGGAGAAAAGTTACATTTATATATCCATATATTTGCAAATACTCAAGTCGGACTAAATAATTCGGTCAAAATTAAAATTTCGAGAGGGCGGATCAAACACACATCATAAATTTTCACTAAAAAATAATAAGATTAAATTTTACTAATTTGTACTTAATTTAAATGCGACACTGTCTTCACTTCAAAGAAAATATTATTACTACTTTATTTTAGCAGATAGAAATAAAAAAAGGAGTATTTACTACTAATAAGATAGAGTATACACTTCAATTTTTTTTTTAAATGCAAAGTTCGTAGTTAACTTTGAAAATATATATGAGTAACATAAGAAATGTTAACAATGCTTAAGAGGACGATTTTTTATTGGGTGCAAATAATTTACAATGAGATTAAATACGATAATCAAATTCAAAATAAGCTAAATACTGACTAAAGAAACATAAATTACCCTAAGATTAATACATTTCTTTTTGTTAAAAAATGTGATATTGTTACTTGCTAAACGAGCAAACTGAGCTAACTATTTACTAGTTATAAATAAAAAAAGTAAGAAACGTACAGATGAATATTAAAGTTAATAATCAACGTATATTGTGAATCGCACGAGAAAATTACGAAGACATCTTAACTAAGACTATTGGTGCTAAAATTATACTAAAACTTATTAAAAACCATAAATGAAAATATCAATAAACAAAACTAACAAAATAACAAGAAATAAAAAAGACAACACTATGAATATATATATATATATATATATATATAGTGTATGTGTGTGTACTTGCAAAAAAGAGCAGAGCAAGAAGTAAAAACAACCATCACAGGGTTCATGTACCATTATAATCAACACTAAGCTAACATTTAGAATTTTTTTCTCATGTGTTAAACATTAAACACTTACCAAATGAATGAGAAAAATGATAATTAAATACTGTCAGAAAATCATGAAAAACTCAACTCGAATCCTTATTTTCATTTTCTTTTTTTAACCAATCAAACTAACGAAGGATAATAAAGTTGATTATTTCATGACAATTTGGTCGTTGAAAATAATAACGTACTATTATGGTGAAATTCTAATCAGACCGTTTTTTTCCTCCGCGGACACTTGGCGAACTAATAGAGCAAAATTTATTAGTGAATAATATATCGAAAAATTTGATTACTAATAAAGCGGAATGACGTCTCCATATAGTCGATCTCACCTAGTGGGATAAGATTTTGTTGTTATTGTTTTTTATTATCCACGCCACCCACAAGAGGAAAAATAGTTCATCTGTATTTTTATAGTTTTCTAAATCAGAATTATATATTCTGATATAATACGCTGTAATATTGTCGCTAAACCAAATTATGTGCGCGACAAGCATATGCAGACAATATGCATGCTCTCTCTCTCTCTCTTCCATTAAATATATCATATATTAAAGCGAGTCCTGCCAAATTCATTTCGTTAGATTTCACCATCGCCATAATATTATAAAAAAAAACAGAGTAAAGCTAATATAATACAGCTTTTTAAGTAAATGAAGGTGACTGAAAATAATAAAATGCTAACCGTCGCATTAAAATATATTTCAATTGAAGGATACATTAAGTTCACTTATTTATCACTTTCATTATTTGGATGTTAAATTTTATGTTATAGCATATGGTTTTTAGCTTAAATAATACAAAAAGTAAATTACGCAGTAATATTTCAGTTTAATATTAATAAAATTTATTACTTGAGATCACATTTGAGTTGTCATGAGTATACACATATGTATACTTCCCACTCTTTCATAAGAAAGGCCGAAGTTTACGTACATTAAGTTTAAGTTCAAAAGTTGTGGAACATAAATAGTTTTTACCAGTTAACTTGATTTATTATCTAATAGCCAAAACGAGTCGTCATGTGAATGGATTATTTATTCAAAAACAAATTGTAGCCATGGCAACTTGATTTCCTCCCATGATGAGCTTAATCCTCGAGAATTCGACCGAGTTTCACCATCACATATCTAATTATTAATATAAACATATTATCACGCAGGTAATATATAATCAAATGTGATTTATAATGTAACGCACTTTTCAATAACTGTCTTAAGAATAAATTACGTACTTGGTATATAACGATTTTTTTTTTCGATAAGGTATATAACGATTTTAAAAATAGCGGAAACAGACGAAAGATAACGATTATAAAAAAAAAGTGAGATATAACATGTACGTACTTGGTACGCACGTGCATGTAGATTTACAAGGGCAATACATACATATATATATATATATATATATATATATATATATATATATATATATATATATATAGTGAACAATTACGAATTAGAATGCCTCATATGAGTTCCAAACGTGTGTTGGATGTGGAAGAACACGTACTGATCTCCTAAATCTATCTCTTTCGAAAGATCGATTAAAACAACATCTGATGTGAATGCACGCACTATAAGCTCACTTGCTGAGAAACTAAATTCTAATTACAAACACAGGCAAAGACAACTATGTATATATCAGATACATCAGAAGCAACAGACACACGTACATAAATTTAATTACTAAATCTATCTCTTTCGAAAGATCGATTAAAACAAACATCTGAATGCACGCACTATAAGCTCACTTGCTGAGAAACTAAATTCTTATTACAAACACAGGCAAAGACAACTATGTATATATATCAGATACATCAGAAGCAACCGACACACGTACATAAATTTCTGACCTTTTTGCTCAAACACAATAACACAGATCGACTACTGCTTCATATTTCGTTTGCTCCACCAAGCAAATTGAAATAGAAAAGAAGTCCCTTATTTTAATTAAAGAGGGCGAAGGTGGATCGACTCAACACTGCTCATAAAAAAATAGGTCTAATATATGTGCACGCATGCATGCAGCAGCAGCATACCAGGTTGATATCTTCATATATTCTAAGGAGAAGGAATGGCGTGGAATAGGGGAAGTAAAGGCTGACGAGCGAGCCGACGACGTCTGCGCGCCTCTCTAACACGGATGAACCCGTCGATGGTCATCACTGCCAGCAACCCGAGCATGAATGAGATGTATGACTTCCAGATGAGATGTTCAGGGAGCGGAATGCAGAGGAGAGAGACGGACGCGGAGAAGAAGGAGACGACGAGCAGGAGAAGAAAGACGTGGTTGGCCATCCATAGTGGGAAGAACAAAACAGCAGCTGGAGCCCCACGAGGGAGAAGAAGATACCGACAAGGGAGTAGAGGAATACGTGGAGGAGGGTGAGATGATCGGCGGCCAGCATTTCTTGGCCGTGGGTGGTGGCCAGAAGATAGGAGCTCACGAAGTTGAGCAGGGCGCCTCCGACGAGGACTTGTACAGCAAATTGGGCAACACCTCCTCCACTCGGAGAAAGGCCAACTGCTCGCCATTTGGATTACCTGCCGCACTGGGTCTCTCTCTCTCTCTCTCGTCTCTCTCTCTCTCTCTCTCTCTCTCTCCTCTCTCTCTCTCTCCTCTCTATCTCTCTCTCTCTCTCTCTCATCCTCTCTCTCTCTCTCTCTCTCTCTCTCTCTCTCTCTCTCTCTCTCTCTCTCTCTCAATCGACATGCAGAAGCTTTGAGATTGTTTTAAAGAAGAAAAAAACCCGTTGAAAAAGTGGAATCTTTCGGGGATGTGGATGTCGGACTCCCCCACTCTAATGAGGGTTCAGGGTTGGTTTATAATAATATATTAATTAATATTAAAAGTTTGGCATTGTGGTAACAAGATCCGTGAAGGTTCCACCCTGGATGACAGCTCTAAAAATATCTTGCTATCCCTTATTACTTTTTCTTTCTGGGCATTCTGGAAAAGACATAATGAATCTCATTTTTGTTTCAGACGGACAACCACTTATGCACTTTGGACACGTGTTCTAACTCGGTATTCGGAGTATGCGAATTATCACAATTCTGAGGCACTTAACCACACACGCACACCTCTTATTCCCCTGGACATCTCTTCGGTCCAATGGGAGCCCTCGCCCAATTCCTAGGTCAAGATCAATTTCGATGACTCACTTTCTCGTCGTACCTTGACTTCTGGTGCGGGGTTTATTATCCAGGATGCTGATGCAAACTTCATTTCTGCAGGTATATCCAGCTTTCACCTTACGATCGTCCTTCAGGCCGAAGCATATGTTGCTCTTCTTGGTCTGCGGGCGTCCTGGAATTGGGGTTTCCGACGTATCATTCTTGAGTCCGACTCTTCAACGCTTATTGTTATTATCAACGGAGATGTGGGCATACTGTGGTGCATTTGGACAATTATGAAGGAGATACACCACATACTGTCACTTTTTGAACATACAAAATGTATACATTGCCCCAGAACTTGTAATAGGGCCGCTGACCACCTCGCAAAATTAGCTCGATCTACCTCTCATGATATTTTTTGGGATGCAAATCCCCCGTGAGATTTGCATATATTTTTGTATTATGACCGTTTTGGTCACTTAGCTTAATATAATATACTTTTCATAAAAAATATTAAAAGTGGAATCTTTCGGGGATTTGGGGGGTTTTGGAATATTAAAATATTAAATTAAATTTAAAAATAATAATTTAATAATTTTAGCTTAATTTAAGAATGTCAAGTATTAAAATTTTAAATATTACATACATATAAAATTATATATATTTACATATTATCTAAACTAATTCATTTCAAACCACATTATTAACCTTTAAATCTTATATATAAAATATATACATTAAGATTAAAAAAAAAAGAGAGAGGGAGGGCGGCCTTGTTTCCATTCCTACATGATATCTAATGTATTTAAGGAGGGACAAATTTTATTTATAATTCTAAAATTTAGATATTAATATATATACTTAATAAAATTGTAAAATTTTAAGAAGGCAAGGCCATGTATGTGGGTCCGCCCCTAATTGCAGTAGTCCTTGTGAAGAAGAGCTGAGCTCCTTAATTTGTCTTAAGTAACCCAGATGCTCCTGAGTTAATTGCCAAACAAAAGCTTATTTAATTGCTACAAAGATAGAAGGAGAGTCGAGCTGCGTGGCTCGTTCGTTTTGCACCTCCTTCCTCACGAAATAATAGAAGGGGAGAGACTGCTGCGGCTCGACGGAGGAGGAACATCTAATGTGAAATGCATGAGAGAGATTAAATCAGATGTGATAAATTCAAAAGTCGGATTAACTGTCACTAATTTCAATAATTTTAATCTATAAAGTCAATATTAAACATGGGCACGCCTCATTATAAATTAAATTATATAATAACTATTGCCGGAATTAGAATTAGGTGCATATGAATATTAAAGTTAGCAATGAACGTTTATCGTGAATGGTCGGTGATAAATTATAAAAGAATTAATAACGACGCGTATGTAACGGCATCGTTGGCGGGGGAACCCTTGTACTGGCGCAATCTTCCCCTTTGCTCAAAACATTATATATATATATATATATATATATATATATATATATAGGGTTTAATGGGCGTGTAACGCCCATTTGGTGGAGCTCCCGTGCAACGCTTATCACGGCCGTTCATCTAATTTCAACGTTTGAGATCAAATTTGAAAAACCACTCTCTTCTCACCCACACTCTCTCTTCTCTCTCCCCTCCGGCAGTGCCGCCTCCTCTTCTCCGCTCTCTCTCCCCTCCGGTGCTGCTGTCGTCATCTCCCCTTCCCTCTTTCTCTTTTCTCTCCTCTGATCGTTGCCCCCCTTCTTCGATCTACGTTGTCTGCCTTCCGCTCTCTCTCTTTTCTTTCCGATCGTCGCCGCCACCGTCTTCGATTTGTGATGCTGCCGTCGATCCAGATCTGGCTGAGCGATCCCTCACCGCCGATCGATCGCCTCCTCCTCTTCTTCGATCGTCAAGCCCAGATCCCGACCCCTGTGAGCGCCGCCGACGCGCCCATCCCAGCCCATGCGAACGCCGGCATTGCACGATGCTCTCCCCCTCCTCCCCTCTCTCGCCCCTTCCTCCGATCGCACTCCCATCACCGTCGATCCGTGCCGCCCTGCCGTCGACGTCGATCGACCCCAATCTGCGCCAACCCATCGTCGATCTGTCTCGCTGTCAATCTGCCCCGCTCGTCAACCACCAACACTGACCGTGAACTATTGCCGGCGGTCTTGAGGCAAGAGATCAAGAACCCCTAATCTCACGACTTAATCTGGAGCGTTGGCCAGATCCAACGGTCGAGATCAAAGCGTTACACAGTGTTTCACCCAAGAGAAATAAATTAAGGTGTTCCCTACCTCATCATGTTCCCTATCTTTTTTACTATCGATCTTCATCAAACTATGATAAACTATTTGAGAAATTTAATCATGAATCGTTGAATGTAAATCGAATGGTGTAAAAGATAGAAAACAAGGTGATGTAGGAAACACCAAAATTGAACCCGTATATATGTCAATTCAACCGATGGCATAAATGTGATCTCGAGTAATAAGTCATATTAGTAGTATAGTGTTATAATATTGCAGTTGAATTATAATGTCCCGAGATTTTTTTTTCTTTTGCCTGCCCAAAAGGCTATCTCGGCGACGTCATTCAATTCTATACTCTGACTTTGACCAGTCAACAAACTTACAATATGCGAAAGCTATTTATACAATGTCCAATAACATGTGAGTTAAGGTCCACGTCTATATAATAATGGACCCTATATCCATATGCATGTCACTCGTCAGAAGAGTCACCAACCATCTTATTATCACCTGTATGAATCCAAATATAGGGGCAAAGCCCAATGAAATAACTCAGTACGTAGGGCCACCCATAAAAATAACTATATGAATCATGGTCAATATCAATATCAATGGTATAAATAAACATGAATATATAATTGGTCAGAATATGTAACATTTAACAATAATCAATAAATCATAAATAATTTGACCAGTGATAGTAATTATGCATATCATCAATTACTGATGACCAATATACATTTAATTCGATTCAATTATCTTAAATCGATTACCAATTAGCCATAAGTCAGTGAAGACCACAATAAACGATTATCAATTATCATCTCTATTATCAATTTATCTATTCAATTTTTCATCATCCACTAAGGCGCAATTCAATTATCAATCAGCCACTAGAATGCAATTCAATCAACGATGCAATTCAATGAACAATTCAATTCAATTAATAGTTCAATTCAATTAAGAAGGCATCCACCGACCATAGTGGGCCTCCATCGATCACAAGGATCTTCATCGACCACGAGGGCCTCCGTCGACCATAAAGGTCTCAATCAACCACGAGGGTCTCCATCAACCGTAATGGTCTTAATCGATCATAAGGGTCTCCATTAACTACTATGCATTAACAATCAACTTCATGATTATCTATCGATTATAAAGACCTCAATCGACCACAAGGGCCTCCATGATGCATCAACAATCGACTCCATGAGCCTCTATCGACCCAATGAACCTCAATCGATCACAAGAATCTCTATCGATCACGAGGAACTCCATCGACCATAATGGCCTCCATCGACCATGAATGTCTCAATTATCACTTTAACATTTTAATTGTAGCAATTTTCCATATTGTCACTTGGACTATGCACAATCAATATCAATAATCCCATTAGTTATCAATTTATGCCAATTGAATAATATGCCGTAAATCCATAATCAATTATTATCAATTAGCATATTACAATTATAATTGATTAACATCAATTAACATAACAATCACAATCAATCAACCAATACATATCAATGCATGGTCAAGAACAATCAATGCTATTAAACTTAAATAATTATTTAACAAAATCCTCGAAATTAAGCCCACACTAGGACAAACCTAGACCCATTCATCTATTTCACTTTCTCCAATTTATATATTAGAACTAGGGTCATATTGGCTCGGTTTTAATCTATTATCAGTGAGTCCTCAGAACCCGGGTCGGATAAGTCGGAATCCGGTCTGATTCTATTGATCTAATCTCGTGTCGCACTCGGGTAAGGAAACCTATGAGAACCCGGACCAGTTCATGGAACTCGGTCTGGTTTCTATTATAATTCGATCAGAAATCTGTTGAACTGAGGTCGGGTAGAATAGAACCTGAGCCAGTTCTATCGTCATCAGGAAATTATGTTTTCGACAATTTTTGATCATCCTATTTATGCCATAAAATATTTAATAGATGCAAATAATATATAATGTAATCTCTATAAAATGAAGAAGAGTTCGGATCCATGTCACGAAAAACTGACGTCACGAGGATCCCCTACGTACCTTAAGTTGGTTTAAAAAAATTATCTATATTCCCGTTGTTTATGTTTGCACAAACGTTAAACTTTTGATGGTAATTACTCCCAATCCTTCTCCTCTCTTTATATTTTTTTCTACTCGAGAAATTTAATGAACTTTTTATAAAAAATTTATAAACAAAAGAAAATTGTATTTCTTCTTTCTTCTTCGACTTTTTCTCTCTTCATCAATGTGCACGCTTCTTTTTTTTCTCTGTGCGATCCCCTTCTCTCCTCTCTTTCTCTATTTCTTTCTCCCTAATCATGTTTACAGATCTCCTCTTGGGCACACGTTCTACTTTCCCCTATTTTCTTTCCTCTCTCCTCCCAATAATCTACTTTCCCCTCTTTTCTTTCCTCTCTCCTCCCAATAATCTTCTCTCTCTACGTGCATGGCAAGATACGGTTAAAACTGATTTCCCTTCTGTCTTCTCAAACCCTTTTCTTTATTTTTTTTCTCTCTCCACTTATCTCATGACCAATGAAACTAATTTCTCCTTCTACTGCAAACCATCACGTCACCGTCTTCGACGTTCAGAACAATGGTTGTGAATATGAGCGATTCAAGAATTGTGAGATCAACTTACTTTTTTTTGTAAACAAATATGAAATCAAGATTATAATAATATTAGTAAGGATCCATTTCGTTATCACATAATGCTATTTAATAAAAAGAAAGTTCGTCGGAGAGAATCATATGTGTCATCTCTCTAACGGTATCCACGTCAAGACATCAAGAAGATTTGCACACATCTTTTGCACTACAACTATTATGGAGAAGAAGATAAAGAATCGAGAGGAAAAATGAGAGAGAGAGCCACACCCATATTATGACTAATACATTATTATATAATGAATAGAGAGAATAATTGTGTAACTTCTTCTCTCTCATAATCTCCTCATTCATGAAGGAGAAGAGTAGGTTACAAATAGGAGACAAGACTATTATGTTTCTTATTTAAATATATTATCATATAATAATATGAATATCCAACGATCTAAATTTGTCTGATCATTATCGTACGATCTAATCGATCGATCATCACATTCGATTAAGATCGTTCGATTGAGTTTAGGACATATGATTACTCATATTGTCTAACATTTTTACCGATGGCCAAAGAAAAGAAGGAATCCTACCTGTACGTGGACTGAAGAGAAAACAAGGATGGCAGGCCCTTACACCTCTATTTATAGAGTTCACATATTTCTAATTAAATTCTAATAATTGTTTTTAGTCCAAATAGATTTGATCTTTTAATTCATCTCTTTAACTAATTCAAAGTATTCTTATTTAGATAAATTCCAAAATTAATTAAATAATCATGTAATAAATCTTATCCTCAATTTAATTCTTCTTCAATTTTCTTTTATTTTTTTTTTGAATTTTTAATTCCATAATATTTTATAATCTAATTTTCAAATTAAAATAATAATAAATATTATTTTAATAATTGACTTTTAGACTTTAAATCAAATTAAAATTCTTAATCTCAATCTAATTATTATTTCTACTCTCAATGAGATTTAATTTCCTTCAATCCATCAACTACTCTAATTAAATTATAAAATTATTATATTACTCTTAATAAAATTGTGGGGTGTTACATGAATATATATATATATATATATGTATATATATATATATATATATATGTATATATATATGTATATATATATAAGACTTATTACTGGATATCACATTTATGCCATCAGTTGTCATGAGTATATACTTCCCACATTTACGAGTTGATAAGCGAGGCCAAAGTTTACGTACATTGAGATCATGTGGGTAGGCCTATATATTTTTATAAATAAAAGTAAGTTTTAACTTCAAATTAGGTTGTCGAACGTAAATATATTTTACCAGGTAACTTGATTTTTTTATTATCTAATAGCCAAAATGAGTCGTTACGAGAATGGATTATTTATTTATTTACGTCAAGTCAAGTGAAGCTTAAATTTATTGAAAATCGAAGAGTAAGATATTGGTCGAGGGTCTCCCAAATTGTAGCCATGGCAACTTAATTTCGTCCTATTGTGAGCTCAAATTTCTTTGTTCTTGCTCTTTTTTTGTCCCTTTCTTAATTCTTATTGACATTTTCCGACGTTGAAGTGAAACGTATTAGTTATTTCCGACACACAAATTGTAATGATGAAATGTAGCATTCTAACTTTAGCTAAAATACATTATTAACTATAATGCTCCCGTTCCACCAAATTTCTGGTACGATTCATCAAACAATTAAACATTATAATTATCGACCACGAGGAATCTCTATCGACCATAATGGCCTCCATCGACCATGAATGTCTCAATTATCACTTTAACAGTTTAATTGTAGCAATTTTCCATATTGTCACTTGGACTATGCACAATCAATATCAATAATCCCATTAGTTATCAATTTATGCCAATTGAATAATATGCCGTAAATCCATAATCAATTATTATCAATTAGCATATTACAATTATAATTGATTAACATCAATTAACATAACAATCACAATCAATCAACCAATACATATCAATGCATGGTCAAGAACAATCAATGCTATTAAACTTAAATAATTATTTAACAAAATCCTCGAAATTAAACACACACTAGGACAAATCCAGACCCATTCATCTATTTCACTTTCTCCAATTTATATATTAGAACTAGGGTCATATTGGCTCGGTTTCAATCTATTATCTGCGAGTCCTCAGAACCCGGGTCGGATAAGTCGAAACCCGGTCTGATTCTATTGATCTAATCTCGTGTCGCACTCGGGTAAGGAAACCTATGAGAACCCGGACCAGTTCATGGAACTCGGTCTGGTTTCTATTATAATTCGATCAGAATTCTGTTGAACTGAGGTCGGGTAGAATAGAACCTGAGCCGAGTTCTATCGTCATCAGGAAATTATGTTTTCGACAATTTTCGATCATCCTATTTATGCCATAAAATATTTAATAAATGCAAATAATATATAATGTAATCTCTATAAAATGAAGAAGAGTTCGGATCCATGTCACGAAAAACTGACGTCACGAGGATCCCTTACGTACCTTAAGTTGGTTTAAAAAAATCATCTATATTCCCGTTGTCTATGTTTGCACAAACGTTAAACTTTTGATGGTAATTACTCCGAATCCTTCTCCTCTCTTTATATATTTTTTCTACTCGAGAAATTAATAAATGAACTTTTTATAAAAAAATTATAAACAAAAGAAAATTGTATTTCTTCTTTCTTCTTCGACTTTTTCTCTCTTCATCAATGTGCACACTTCTTTTTTTTCTCTGTGCGATCCCTTCTCTCCTCTCTTTCTCTATTTCTTTCTCCCTAATCATGTTTACAGATCTCCTCTTGGGCACACGTTCTACTTTCCCCTCTTTTCTTTCCTCTCTCCTCCCAATAATCTTCTCTCTCTACGTGCATGGCAAGATACGGTTAAAACTGATTTCCCTTCTGTCTTCTCAAACCCTTTTCTTTATTTTTTTTCTCTCTCCACTTATCTCATGACCAATGAAACTAATTTCTCCTTCTACTGCAAATCATCACGTCACCGTCTTCGACGTTCAGAACAATGGTTGTGAATACGAGCGACTCAACAATTCTGAGATCAACTTATTTTTTTTAAACAAATATGAAATCAAGATTATAATAATATTAGTAAGGATCCGATCCGTTATCTCATAATGTTATTTAATAAAAAGAAAGTTCGTCGGAGAGGATCATATGTGTCATCTCTCTAACGGTATTCACGTCAAGACATTAAGAAGACTTGCACACATCTTTTGCACTACAACTATTATGGAGAAGAAGATGAAGAATCGAAAGGAAAAATGAGAGAGAGAGCCACACCCATATTATGACTAATACATTATTATATAATGAATATGAAGAAGAATTGTGTAACTTCTTCTCTCTCATAATCTCCTCATTCATGAAGGAGAATAATAAGTTAGAAATAGGAGATAAGACCATTATGTTTCTTATTTAAATATATTATCATATAATAATATGAATATCCAACGATCTAGATTTATCTGATCATTATTGTACGACTAATCGATCGATCATCACATTCGATTAAGATCGTTCGATTGAATTTAGGACATATGATTATTCATATTGTCTAACATTTTTACCTATGACCAAAGAAAAGAAGGAATCGTACCTGTACGTGGACCGAAGAGAAAACAAGGATGGCAGGCCCTAACACCTCTATTTATAGAGTTCACATATTTCTAATTAAATTATAATAATTGTTTTTAGTCCAAATAGATTTGATCTTTTAATTCATCTCTTTAACTAATTCAAAGTATTCTTATTTAGATAAATTCCAAAATTAATTAAATAATCATGTAATAAATCTTATCCCCAATTTAATTCTTCTTCAATTTTCTTTTATTTTTTTGGAATTTTTAATTCCATAATATTTTATAATCTAATTTTCAAATTAAAATAATAAATATTATTTTAATAATTGACTTTTAGACTTTAAATCAAATTGAAATTCTTAATCTCAATCTAATTATTATTTCTACTCTCAATGAGATTTAATTTCCTTCAATCCATCAACTACTCTAATTAAATTATAAAATTATTATATTACTCTTAATAAAATTGTGGATATATATATATATATATATATATATATATATATATATATATATATATATATAAGACTTATTACTGGATATCACATTTATGCCATCAGTTGTCATGAGTATATACTTCCCACATTTACGAGTTGATAAGCAAGGCCAAAGTTTACGTACATTGAGATCATGTGGGTAGGCCTATATATTTTTATAAATAAAAGTAAGTTTTAACTTCAAATTAGGTTGTCGAACGTAAATATATTTTACCAGGTAACTTGATTTTTTTATTATCTAATAGCCAAAATGAGTCGTTACGAGAATGGATTATTTATTTATTTACGTCAAGTCAAGTGAAGCTTAAATTTATTGAAAATCGAAGAGTAAGATATTGGTCGAGGGTCTCCCAAATTGTAGCCATGGCAACTTAATTTCGTCCTATTGTGAGCTCAAATTTCTTTGTTCTTGCTCTTTTTTTGTCCCTTTCTTAATTCTTATTGACATTTTCCGACGTTGAAGTGAAACGTATTAGTTATTTCCGACACACAAATTGTAATGATGAAATGTAGCATTCTAACTTTAGCTAAAATACATTATTAACACCCACATAATGTGAGGATGCATTGCAACTTTTTTTTTTTTCCAAAAAGAAAGAGACATTCTGGTTTGGGCACTGCGGTAGCGTTACAGTGGAATTGTAGTTGTTGCTCCGATTTTTACATGAATAATTGATTGACGAGTTACTTTGAGTTGTATTTAAATGGAGCGAAAAAAAATTTAAAAATTGATGTGATATAAAAAAAATTGATATAATAGATTAATTTTAATTGATGTTTGAACAAAATATAAGTATTGTAATATAAAATACAATTTAATTAATTAATAAAAACAAAAGTATAAATTAAATTTTTATTAATAATATTTTTGTCAAAAAATATATTTCTTTAAATGTAATAAATTACTTTGTAACAAAATATTTATTTTTTCGATAAATTGATGGATAATAAATAATATTATATTCATTATTGATAATAAATATTTTATACTTAATAAATTATAATGCTCCCGTTCCACCAAATTTCTGGTACGATTCATCAAACAATTAAACATTATAATGAGGATGTGCGCCGGCCCACAAAATTTATTCCTTACTCCTTAGGCATCAAAATGTGCCAAGCATAAATTATTAAATTCCAACCAGTATCCTTTAATCATCATATATTTTCTTAACATCTTCTTTTTCTTAAACTTCGCATAATTCTTACATGGAAAAAGATAGCAATACTAGAGAAATTACGTCTTTTTACCTTTACACATCAAAGAGATTTTAATTTTTTAGGTAGAAAGAGATTTTAAATCTTTCAGGGAAAAAAAAAGCACCATTGTCTAGTATAATGTACAAAGTACTATTATAACACAGCTGGTTTAATGTACAAATTCCACCAGTTATAAAACCAAAAAGGAGGAGACCATCAAGAGAAAAGACTCTGTGCTTGGAATGTGCTCAATGACGAGTCCAATATCAGTCATTCATGATCCCTCCTAGACTCCGAACAGGATTTTCTGCTTCTCGAAGGTCATTCTTCAAATTTTGCTTCTCTTTCAGATTTGAATTTCTCAAAGCTTTCCAACATGAATGACATGCGATGATCATATGATCTTTCTGTCATGCCTCCATCATCAACTCCATTATCTAGAAATTGGATAGAGAAGTGAAACTCATCGCCTTTGGTGTCGGGGGATGTGGGAACGTAAGTGTTTACTGATGAAGGTGCCTTTGAATAGACCGGTTCATCTTTTTCAGGTAGCTTAGCTTGCTGAGACCATCTTAGTCCAGATGCTTTCTGCTTCGCAGAGTTAAAAACAGCAGACAGATAACCGGTGCCGGTAACTCCACCCTGTTGATCACTGCTAATGCTGTAGTTGAAGCTACTTTGTGACCCTGGGATGCTTCCATCAGCCTGGGAGCCCCATCTTGGGTTGTGAATCAATCTGCACATAACAAGAAATTGTCAAGATAACTTTTTTATGTTAACATAACAAGATGTACATTTATGAATCCTTTTTTTTTCATGGATGAAAACGTCTGAGTAAAATACTACCATCATGACGACCCAGAAATTGTCACCGTGGCCGGACGAAGGCGCCGGTGCTATGGACGGAACCCTCAACCTCTGGCTAAGAAGTCGCCGTGGACGCTCCCCCCGACGAAAGGGGCGACGAAGTAGCCGAGGCAGATGGAGCGGAAGAAGAGGACGGCCTTGCGGCGGAGGGAGAGACGACGGCGGCCGGAGGGGAGCGTCTGGGTGCGGCGGTGCTGAGAGAGGCGCCGCAGGAAAAGCGAGGGGAGCAAGAGAAGGTGGCCGTTTCTATCCGCCGCCGTCTCCTCTAGTTCGCTGGTGGCGACTGCTCTGCAGATTTGCTGGTATAAATCTGAGGTGCTTTGGGAGAGGGAAGAAGTGGCGGAGGCGGAGACCGCGCAAGGGAGGGGGGAAGAGAGAGAGAGAGAGTAAGACGATAGTTTCTATACAAAAAGAGCTGATGTGCTTTTATCCCAATTAGTTGGGCAATTTTGTCATTGGAGTTGCTATAGAAAATGTGTCACTTCACTATTAAAAAGATTTGGGTAAATGCTAAGATAATTGTCTTTCCTTAATCCTCATGTCACCAAAAAATATATAACGATAGCCAGATTTTATTAAAAATATAATAATTGTATTTTTTTGAGGATATATATATATATTAATGGTAATCTATGCATCCATTTATAAAAGCTATCTACTTTTTTATGAGAGAAAGACATTTGTATGTTAGAAGCCATAAATTTATCAATAACCGAAACTGCAACAACAATTCTCACTTGCAATCTGTAAGAGTACTGTCAGAAGACGATGGATCGCTCCCAAGTATATCTACTCAACACTTAATCAAAATTTAAACGAAAGACAATTTATCAGTATTAAAATCTGAATAGTCAATCAAATTTGGATTGTAATAAGTAACCATAAGCTCATTGCGCAATAGGTACAATCGTACATGCTGACTCTTGCTGTCAGATGTGAACTGAGTGGCATAACAAAGCAATACAATGTATGAATCATTTCTTATACCACAGACAACTTTGCATGTGTACCGGAAAAAAAAAGAAAACAGACACGTAAATTTCTGACCGTTTTAGGGAAAAAAACGGTCAGAAATTTCTGACGCAAACACAATAAACAGACTGCATCACATTTCACAGCAAACAGACTCCGCCAAGCAAGTGAAATAGAAGGAAAAAAAAAAATCTCTTGTTCGAAAACCAGGTTGATCTAAATTCTAAGCAGAAGCGAAGACGCGGAATAGGGGCAGTAAAGGAGCACGTCGACGTCTGCGCGCCTCTCTAACACGGATGAAGCCGTCGATGGTCATCACCGCCAGCAACCCGAGCATGAATGAGATGTACGACGCCCAGATGAGATGTTCCGGGAGCGGAATGCAGAGCAGAGAGACGGACGCGGAGAAGAAGGAGACGATGAGCAGGTAGTTGATCCATCCATGGCGGGAAGAACAAAACAGCAGCTTCAGCCCAATGAGGGAGAAGATGATACCGAGCAAGGAGTAGAGGATTAGTCAGCATCATAATAGGACACTAAGCCAATACGAAGAACGCCGAAAAAGATAATAGAAGAAAAACGCTAATATGAAAAATAAAGAAAAAATGCATTAAGAAAGCACTTTACAGTCTGCGGAGTCTGAGGCGCGGGACTGGCAGGAGCTTGCTGGTGGTGGGCGAAATGATCATTCCACACTTATCATAAAATATATATTTTCTTTGTCAAAGTAGCAATACTTTCAAAATTTTAATTTATATATTTAAACGAGCCACGCGCTGACGCGCACAAACGCGAAAACAATGACTACACGACGTGAGTCATTTTATTGAAAGTTAATAATTACTGGTACGTAGATATTGGAATACACATAATAATATGAGCCATTTTATTGAGTATTTAATTTCATAGATAGGTAGTTAATGTAATATACATAGTAGTAAGTTAATTTTTTTTTTCAAATAGGATTTAGAACTTAGTGTTTAAAATTTATTTAAAAAAACACGTTTTCTCCTTTAGTCATACAAAGAAGCAAACAAAATTAAGGTTCATGGAATAGGCTCAAAATATCGCAAACAAAAAAGCAATGTGAACTACTACATAGGCGCAGAAAAATGACAGGAATGGGATACACTTAAGAAACAGAGAGAGAGAGAGAGAGAGAGAAATACACATATAATTAAGGCAGCGACTTGATTGGGGTTTACCCTGTAATAAAAGAATCAACATGGAATAATTAAGGCACTATATATATGTATTATAACAGATCACGAATAAATAAGGCAAACAACATATCAGCGAGGAACAAGGCGTGGGGTGCATGTGATCTTATCAAATGTGCCTTCTAAACAGCACCACTTTGCAAATGGAATCGATAGACGTTGTTGTGTGCCTGCAGAAGGTTCAGAAAAAAGAAGTGAACGTGCGTAATTAATGCACTACCTGTGCCTTTTAATGTGTTTGATAAGTGTTGGGATATGAAACTTACGTAACTTTTTTTCTTCCTTTGCGCCTCGAATACCACGCAACAAACTTTTCTCTCTCTCCATGAATACATTTGCAGCTCGGACATCGACAAAAGTTTTATAGAGCATAACTAAACACCTGTCACAACTAGATGAAATAAATGCATCAAATCAAAAGCCTATGTTTCGGCGAAGTCGAACTTACATATTCAATAGAAAAAAATGGGGGTTCCCCATCTAAAATGGGGAACATTTCTCCATTTTACGACGCTCGTCTGATCTCGATCGGATGAGCGCCGTTTTAGATAGGAGAAATCGGCGTTTTAAATGGGCACGTGAACCGACGGACGGGCGGACGCGTGAACCGATCATCTTCGGCCGATAATAAAAAGGGGCGGCGCAGTCAAAATTTCGCCCCTTTCTCCATCATTTTCTCTCTTCCTCTTTACCCCCTCCTCGCGCGACGTCGACCGGCACAGCGTCCGACGACTTCGACGATGACGTCTGCCGACTACGACGACCAGATCCGCCGCCGATCATCCGCCGACTTCGAAGGGCCGCCGCCGATCAGATCCGAGCCACCTCCACCGCCGCCGACCAGATCCGCGCCACCACCAACTCCGCCGCCGACCAGATCCACGCCACCACGACCAGATCCGTGCGACGAGACGACGACGAGGTACTTTTCGATCAGATCCACCGGTTTGTCCTCTTTTCCTTTGCCGATTTTAATCTCGGGCCGCCCTCCCCTGTCTTTGCCGACAGATTCGCCGCCGGCCGCCCTCCTTGCTCGCATGCCGCCGGCCCTTCCCGCTCGCACGCCGCCGCCCTCCGTCGCACGCCGTCGGCCCTTCCCGCTCGCACGCCGCCGCCCTCCGTGCTCGCACGCCGCCGCCCACGCACGCCCTCCCCTGTCTTTGCCGACAGATTCGCCGCCGGCCGCCCTCCCTGTCTTTGCTGACGTCGTCGTCGAAGTCGCTGGTCGACGTCGCGCGAGGAGAGGGTAAAGATGGAAAGAGAAAATGAGGGAGAAAGGGGCGAAATTTTGATTGTGCCACCCCTTTTTATTATCGGCCGAAGACGACTGGTTCACACGACGATCGGTTCACGCACCCGCCCGCCGGTTCACACGATTTCCCTCATTTAAAATGTCGAGATCGGACGGACGTCGTAAAATGAGGGAAATGGGGAACCCCATTTTTTCATATTCAATAAACCAGCAAAACAAAAAAGTAACATCACCACGGTTCTAGAAACTAAAGTTCTAAAGTTCGATGCTGCCGAACACAACCAATAAGTACCTCGCCTAATCTTTTCCCGCCGCAGTCTCCTGTCGCTCCCATCCTCGTCAGGGCAGGCGGGTCGCCATGCAATTAATGCTACACGTACCGACGCCTTCGCGTACAGCCAGGTTCCAGTCGCGTATTTGATGAAATTTTTATCTTATGTTTAACATTTAAAATTGCTACATATGAAAAATGATAGGGTTTGAAAGAGAGAGAGTTCGTGCAATGTTAAAAACAAGGTTCACATGCAGAGTTAGACAGTAGACCATTATATCATATCTGAAACTCGATTTCTTTTTATCGACTTTCACCATTGCCGCAATTTATATATATATAAACATATAAACAGAGAGAGCAGAGAGCACGACAAGTGACGAAATATCACAATAAGGGACGGAATAAGGACGGAAAGTTAGGGGGGGCAAAATATAAAATGTGCAGATAAAAAAATGATATGTTGTATGTAAAAACATATAATTATAAAAAATTAATCAAATTAACAAAGTGAAAAATTACTAGAAATAATGTATATTAAAACTAACTTATAATTATAAATTTTATCTATTTTAATTGATATATATATATTTATTATTCATCATGCCTTTTTTTAATTTATCATGTTTATTTTGCAAGTTAATTTTTAAGATAAAATAATGTCATTATATTTCACATAATATATATATGAAGTAATTAACTTCAAATAATTAGATGAAGATATATGTAACTAATTGTTTAGCAGTTAACTAAGTAATTTGATTTGTTATAGAAAGAAATCACATATTACACTATAAATATTTTTCATATATATTCATAATATTCTTAAGATTAGGAGGGCTATTAATATATCTTTTTAAGGAAAATTTGTATATTATTATATATAGTATATTTCAAAAAGTTAGGAGGGGCCAACCATAGTTATTTTAAAAGATTATATAAAATATATCATTACATATATAATGTAATACAAAAAATTAGGGGGGGCCAAGGCCCACCCTAATTACTATGTAGTTTCGTCCCTGATCACAACGACATGTGTCAAATAATAATAATATTTTTAAATTAAAAAATAATATAAAATAAAATTTTCAATTTAAATATACAAGATAAAATTAATCATAAAAAGTTTGTTACATAAGGCAAAAGCACAAGAGCCGAGAACACGATAAGTGACGAAATATTACAACGGTACATGTTAAATAATAATAATTAACATAATTAAGAAGTTTAAATTTTTTTTGGAATTAAAAAATAATATAAAATACAATTTTCAGTTTAAGTATAAAAAATAAAACTAATCAAAGAAAGTTTGTTACATAATGCAAAAGCACAAAAGGAATATCACAACGGCACATGTCAAATAATAATAATTAACATAATTAAGAAGTTTAAATCTTATAATTTATTCCTTTTAAAAGAGAGAGAGAGGCGGGGTTGTGGAGTAAAATTATTCCTTTTAAAATATAATTTATTATTTCAGAAATTTAAAAATATTTAAAATATATAATTCAATTTTAGTCATATTATAATTTAACTTGTTTTTATCAATTTGAATATGATTAAAATAAATATTATTTTCTTTCTAAAAGATATTATGTAAGTAAAAAATAATTTGTTATTTTCATAATAAAAAATAATATAAAATAAAATTTTAATTTGAGTCAAGTTAAGATTATTTTTTTATCCATTTGAGTATACTAAGATAAATTATTTTCCTTCTAAAAGATATATTGTAAGTATATTTTATTTTGTAATTTTAAAAATAACTTAAAATAAATAATTCAGTTTGAGTCAAATTAAGATTAATCTGTTTATCAATTTTATTATGATTAAAAGTAAATATAAATAATCTTATAATAGTATGTTATATAAGATAAAAAAGTAAAAGAAATAATTTGTTATTTTGGAACTAAAAATTTATAAATAAATAAATCTCTCTCTATAATCTATATATCTCTATATATATAAAAGCAGAGGTAGAAAGCGTCACATGTCAAGTTCTTATAAATTGAATGTATAAAATGATAATCTTAATTATATAATCATAGATATTTAAAAGTTAATTATTAAAATTATATAATTCTATTTATTTATATTTTTAAATTTTACATTTGTAACTATAAATAAAGAGATTTTTAGTTTAAGCTTTTATTTTCATATTTTAACTTAATTGTTAAGTATATAAATTTTTATTTATTCATGTTTTAAAATTTTATAGGGACTTTCGATTTCCAGAGTTAGTTATTAAGTATATATAATTTTATTTATGCTTTTAAACTCCATATTTGTAACTATAAATAGAGGAGCTGTCAGTTTTTATTTGCATACTCCACGTCCTCTTTGAAGATGAAGAGTATGTGCGAACTTACAAATATAGGTTTGTGTGTGATAAAAAATATTTATATATAATTTTTTATCTATTAAAAAATTAAATGTTATAAGGAAAATTTCTTATCTTTATTTAATAAAAGATATTAAATATTATAAGAGGCTTTCATTTTTTATTTGCATACTCAGCTCCCTCTTTGAAGCCAATGAGTGCATGCATACCTACAAATATTGGTTTGTGTATGACACAAAAATACTTAAATATAATTTCTCTTTGTATAAAAGATATCAAATATTATATTTTTTTATTTATAAGGAAAGACTAAATATATTAAGTTATGATTTGTACTTTAAATTAAAGACATACATTTCATACTCTGATAATATCTATTGATGTTAATATAAGTATCATAAAATTTTTAAATATAATATTTATGATGACATATATCTATTTATAACTTATTTATCTATATAAGTAAGAGGTTAAACAAATTATTCAATTAATATAAATGAAATATTTTTTTTATAATAAATAATATATGAAATAAATGATATACCTTTTGTGCTAATATTTATACTTATATATTATGTATACTAATAAATTTTAGTTATATATCATTATTTTTTGTTGTTATCATATTGTTATTCTATCAAGAAGGTAGAAAACTTACATATATCAATCATTTTAAAATATCAAAACAACTATAATTCATAATTATTTTATTATTATTAAATAATTTGTTATAATCAATACATGATACCTAATCAACTAATAACAAAAATAATCAACCAAATTTATTTATTTTATTATTGATAGCAAATTATTAATTTATTATTATTATATATATGTATTCATTATAAATCAATATAGGATTAATCGGTTAATAATAAAATAATCAACCAAATTTAATCATTTTGTTTTATAATTGTTAGAATTTTGTTAATGTATTATTATATATATCTCTCTGTGCTTCTCTCTCTCTCTCTATATATATAATCATATATATTATTTATTATAATAATTTTTAGTTGTATATAATTATTTTTTTGTTATTCTATCAGGAAAATAGAAGACTTAATGTATCAATCATTTTAGAATATCAAATAAGTAGGTTTCATGATAATTTTATTATTATTAGATAGTTCGTTATAAATTAATATATAATTAGTTAATAATAAAGTATTCAACTAAACTTAAATATTTTGTTATTTTTACTAACAATTTGTTAATTAATTAAGATAGTCTAATAAATTATTTAACTACTAGAAATGAAATATTTTTTGTAACAAATTATTCAACTACTATAAATGAAAAAATATCTATTATTATCTACTTGATATATAAAATTCTTAATAATTTTTATTAGCTCTAACAAAGAAAAGACATGATCAAAAGGAGAATAGAAAGAAACATTGTCATATGTGTTAGTATCTTTTTTTTACTTAATTTATACATCTTTATTTTTTTTTCTATGGAACAATAGTTATCCATATTTTTTCTATATCATCTTTGAAATCATATTTTTAAAAGTATTTATTATTTTCACTTGTGTTTTTACAATTTTAGTCACAATTTTCTATATTTGAATCTCAAATGAGCATTTCCTAACAAGTTATCTATGATTTTTTTAGTAGAGGCTTTTTCTTTTTTATTTTATTTCGTTGATAAGAATTGTAAATAAATAAAACTAGGATATAAACAATTTCTATCTCATTAAATAAGTTAT
This sequence comes from Pontederia crassipes, assembly GCA_030549335.1. Lineage (NCBI taxonomy): Eukaryota > Viridiplantae > Streptophyta > Magnoliopsida > Commelinales > Pontederiaceae > Pontederia > Pontederia crassipes. Next base: position 6,486,104 of record CM060188.1, on the reverse strand, counting down.
TTTATATTCAAATTTTCTGTAAAATATTTTTTGTTCCATAATATTAAATGCATATAATGTTAATAAACTGATAAAGCATTTTTTATATAAGTATACATGCAAAATTTTTAATGTTAAATTAAGAAAAGAGATGACGAGTTGCCACATCGATTTCACTATGTGATATTGTATTTTTTATTGATAGCACATAGTTGTATATGATTTAAGATTATTTGATAAATTAGATACCTTTTTCAATATTTTTTTATGTACTGTGACTGAAAATATTGACTTCATCTCTTAAATCTAATTAAGAAGTAATGAAATATCAAAGTTTGTGTGATTATATTGTACAATGTTCTTGATTATCGTAATCCGAAGAATACGCACTTCAACGAAATGATATTAGGAAATGAAAAGGTATAAATAGAAATATATTATTCTATTAAAAATATAAAATTACATTTTAAAGTCTATAGATTTTGGATTACTTTTTTTCCATTTTACAAGGAATCCACATTCATTATCTCATGTGAAATTATTTTTTAAAAAATAAGTGTTTACACATGGACAAGCCGATGCATGCTCAATTTTGTATATTTTAACACATTAAGAAGTTGAAAATTGAATGATCATGCATCAATTATCTTATTTTTCTTATAGAATATTATTCTTCTGATTTATTTTTATCTTTACGGTGTTTGCTGTGCCGGAGAGGAAAACGGATCGTGTTAAGTTGACACGGGCCATTTTTTCTTTATGTCGCGTTACCACCAATACGAACGGGGAATTTCTGTCACGCGCTGATCAAAATGGGCCGTTTTGGGTTGACACGGACCGCGTTGTATAACAAAGTCAACACGGCCCATGTCATGAATAACACGGTCCATGTTGACACCGACGGCCGACTATAAAATGACCTCCACTTCCGCACCAAAGAGGGGGGAGTAGAGAAGGAAATCATCCATTAGAGAGTCTTGTGGCTACTTTGTCTAGAGTCACACCTTAGAGTTTTATTTCTTGCTCATCTTTTGTACTCTGAATTTCGGCTTTATAATGGTTAATTCTTCAGCAATGGAGTAATCTTCTTTTGTTGGTTTTACGTTGCTGAACTTCACTGTTATTTTGATGAAAGATTATTTTTTGAATATGAATGTTGTGTTTGAATAAAAAAAAAATTCACACGGCCCGCAGGTCGTGTCCCTCATTACTAACAAAGTTACTCATTGTGCAGAATTTCAACATAACACGGGCCGTATTTTTAGCAACACGGGCCGTGTAATGCAAACGCATAAGGGCGGAACGACTGTCAAGCATTGAGCAACACGGCCCGCGTTTCTACAACACGAGCCGTGTCGCTCGTTGAAATCAAGGTTGTAAGACCCGGACCGGACGTCGACCCGGATAGGTCTCCGGGTCAGGTTAGACCGGTCGAACCGGTTAACTCGGACGGTCGAACCGAATATTAATAAAATAATATAAAAAGATAAACTATAATACTTATATATTCTTATCAATAATTAATATATTTCTATATCAAAGTACATATGGTTAAATCATTTTAATTAAAGTTAAGAAATCAAATGTGACATATTTAACTATTGATATGAGTTTTATGTGATTTTAATGTATTCAATTATAATTTACAAATTCATATTTCTCAATTTCAACTATTAATATTTACTTAAACTAGAAAGATTATTGTAGTTTCTATTTTTTAATTTAATTAGGTAACTAATTTTTTCATATTTAATATTTGACATTTAAAAATATTATAAATTTTCTTATTAAAAAAATAATTTGATAAATGAGTGATGATAACTATTGTATAATATAAAATAACTTGGTATTCAAATGAATAAACATAGCATAGTGGAATGTACACATTAAGTTGTTTAAGAGGTCATGGGTTCAAAACTTAGTGGACTCACATTTTTCCAATTTTTTCTAATATTTGAACCGACCGGTTGCCCTAAAACTGACGGTTCAGCGGTTTTATCCGGTTTTAGTCTGGTTTTGACCGGTCTTGACCGGTTCAAAACGGTTCAAATGCCAGTTCGGTTTTAGGATCGAACCAAACCCGTCTCAAGTGGCGGTCGACGGTTGGACCGGTCGGACCGGCCGGTCCGGTCCGGTCCAAACAACCATGGTTGAAATAGTAACGAAGAAGTCAAACACGGACCGTTTGATTGGAAAAAGGTCCGTGTTGCACTGGGATTCGCGAACCCGCAACCTACCTGCATTTACAACACGGCTCGAGTCGCTATAAGATGCCCCGCATCGGATCGTCCCCACACCTGCCTCCGATCATCTTCTTCACCGCCGTCAACATCCACGCTCACTGCCGTCAACGTCCGCGCTCACCACCGTCAACGTCCGCACTCGCCGCCGAACCGAACCACTACCGGCGTCGCCAGCTAAACCTTCTTCTTCGCTGCCGCCGTCTGCAAGACCGCCACCGTCGTCTGCAAGACCGCCACCGCCATCTGCAAGACCACCATCGCCGTCTGCAAGACCGCCGCCATCCGCAAGTCCGCCGCCGTCTGCACCGACCCAACCCATCGCTGGCCTTTTGTGCGGGGCTTCGTCACTGGCTTCTTCGACCAGTTTTCACGACGACCATCTCCATTCACCGAGAACGACATCGACTTTTCTGAAACACTGGTGGTGAATTTGCAAAAAAATGGACCGTGTTTCTGCAACACTAACCGTTTCCCTCAAATAACACAGGCCGTTTTACTTTTACACAGTCCGTGTTGTCTTATTGCAACAAACATGCCGTTTTACTTTTACACGGTCCGTTTTTTTTTCATCATGACAGCGCCCCGCAGAGTCTCCATGGATTTTGAGGAGGTCGGTTTGGACGCCCCCGAGCCTACCATGGTACCGAGGCCCCCATACGTTGATTATAGAGATGGTGATCATGCCCGCGCTTTGACGAGGCTTCGTCGACTGGAATCAGCGGCCACAAAATTTGCTTGCCCGTGTTTTATGCATGACACTAATATTACTGATGATATTTTGATTCTTTTTGGACGCATAGGGATGGCAGAGTTTATACTGAAAAATTGGCCAACATATGATCGAGTGGCTTTGGAATTTCTAAATTCATTTCAGATGACGCACACAAGCTTTGCAGGAGAAGCGTCAGAGCAAATTTTTTTCAGGATGTACAACGATGACTACACCATTGGTATGTCCGAGTTCTTTGAATTTTACAGTTTGCCAGTAATTGAGAACACCTGACACCTCAGCTTTTGATGCCACATCTTTCTGGTTTGCTATCACTAGTGAGAATACTCTTAACTTAGCTCGCACTAAAGCCAGTCAGATTCAGAATCAAGTATTTCGTTATGTTCATCGAATTTTATCTAACACTATTTGTGGAAGAGAAGATAGTGAAGGAGCTGTTAATGAAATAGAACTTCTCTTTTTATGGGCTATGGTTGAAAATGTGCAGATCAATGTTGGAGCATATTTAGCTCACAACTTTGAAAAACATTTCAGGAAGAAGAAAGGGCGCATTGTCATAGGAGGTTTGATCACACCCATTGCACTTCACTTTAATTTATACTTAGAATGCAATGTGGTTAAAAATGCTTCATTCCTTTATCGAAGCAAGGCAGTACATATGAGACTAATCACAGTGAGGAATAACAGATTCTTCTTTACTTTTAGAGGCAAAACTGATAACATCCCATGTGCAAATCGGGCTAGAATTACATCTTTTGACAGGGCTAATTGGTTATATTTTCCACCTTTAGTCATTCCACTTGACGCTGAGGAACCACTTGAGGACGAGCCAGTACCCCAGCCATCATAGGACGGTGCAGGACCTTCACAATTTCCACAGACGACTCAGACTGTTTACCCACCACCTCCTACATCAGCTCCTCATCCTGCTACTTTTGACTTTTCTCCATGGCAGACATAATTATCTATTTTTCAAAATTATGAGAAAGATATCTCGCTCATCACTATTCACAGAGTTTTCCATATTTCCTTATTCTTAATTGAAGATTTCAAGAACATCTCTTTGAATATGAAATTCTTTATCAAAAGTTTTCTTTTTTTTCATTTATCGCCTTAGTATTGGGTTTTTGGATAAGAAGTTGGAGCTGATTCGAATTATTTTGCTTTGATGATCTTTATCTGTTAGTCTCTTATAAAATTTTCAAGAGCAATCTTTTTATTGAATAAATATATTGAGCGAAAAAATTAACTTCTAAAAAGAAGTTGAATAAAATGTTTCTCTCTGGCACCTTAGTGTGTTCAAGCCATTAGATCTGTTGGGGATTCTTGCCTGATGACCTAAGACCAACTAGTCTGGGATCCATCGATCGAAAACCTGTTACATGAACCACTTTGAACAAGATGGAGGAAACGAAAAGAAAAAAAAAAAGAGAAAACAAAAAGCTCATTTAATATTTATTGAAAATTTAGACCTCTTGTTTTTTTTAGTTGAGACTAATTGTTTATTGATTTAAAAAGATCTTAGCATCATATATTCTTTGAAGCATGAATTATTTGGAAAGAGAAGAGATACTCTGGCGATAAATGAAAAAAAATTAAACAATGAGAAGAGAAAAGTATTAGTATTTTGATGAAGATCATATTTTATCTTCAATCTTACTTGAGGACAAGTAAATATTCAAACTTGGGGATTGTGATGCATGCTCAATTTTGTATATTTTAACACATTAAGAAGTTGAAAATTAAAGGATCATGCATCAATTATCTTATTTTTCGTATAGAATATTATTCTTCTAATTTATTTTTTATCTTTACGGTGTTTGCTGTGCAGGAGAGGAAAACGGATCGTGTTAAGTTGACACGGGCTGTTTTTTCTTTATGTCGCGTTACCACCAACACGGACGGGGAATTTCTGTCATGTGCTGATCAAAACGGGCCATTTTGGGTTGACACGGACCGCGTTATATAACAAAGTCAACACGGCCCATGTCATGAGTAACCCGGTCCGTGTTGACACCGACGGCCGACTATAAAATGACCTCCACTTCCACACCAAAAAGGGGGGAGTAGAGAAGGAAATCATCCATTAGAGAGTTTTGTGGCTATTTTGTCTAGAGTCACACCTTAGAATTTTATTTCTTGCTCATCTTTTGTACTCTGAATTTCGGCTTTATAATGTTTAATTCTTTAGCAATGGAGTAATCTTCATATGTTGGTTTTACGTTGTTGAACTCCACTGTTATTTTGATGAAAGATTATTTTTTTGAATATGAATGTTGTGTTTGAATCAAATTTATTTTTAACATTTCATATCTCTCCTCTATCTACTCTGTGAAATTTAGAGGGGTATGTACTTAGACTTACTTGGTTGAGGAGTCTTTGAGATGAATCAAATCACTTATGTTTTAATCCTTAAATATTTGGAGGACGATTTGGTTAAACTTTCTCTAATATTTAATTGATAAAACAGATAGGACATCTTATTAGAGTCCTAATTTATATTATATTCCATCAGTTATGATTTTCTTACTCGATTAACAGTGGATGAATGCTTAGTAAAACCAACATTTCTTCTAATTAGTGTTTCTTTTTCTTGGATCTATTTCGTGTTCTCTCTAATTACCTTCATAATTTATTTCTCTTAAGAAATTATCATCTAGTAAGAGTGAGAGATAAAAGTCCTCGTAGGATCGATATCTTTTTACTACTTGTGCGATCGGTATACTTGCCGGACTTTTCTACTCTATAGAAAAGTAGCCATCACAAGCTTATAAGTTGGTTTAAAAATATTTCAGCATTTAGTAACTTAAAATTTTGATTGATAATGAGATATCAAATCTACTTATAAGTAAAAAAAATAAGCAGGGGGAGGAGTGATTATTTTCTTTCTAAAAAATAAGTGAGTTAGTTGCCTCATAATTAACTACTTATTATTAATGTAAGTAGTTTTATCCAAATATGTAACTGTTTATTTTTAAAAATAAGTTTAAGCCAATGAAATACTTAACACTTCAACTTATTATTAGTTATTTCGTATCAGCTAAAGGGCCCTAAGTTGTTTCACAAGTAACAAATAAAAAAGGTATTAAAATTTTGTCCTATGATGATGATAGATAAATAACAAATGATGTCACAACTATATTATACAAAGAGAATTGAAATTTGTATTGAGATATTATAATATTATTTCTTCAATTATTATGTTTTTTTATTTATAATTGCATGATTTTTTTAATCATTAATATCAGTTTTAAACTTTTTTATATGAACAATTTGTTATACTCCCGTGCATCACACGAGGCTTATACTAGTATTTATAAAAGTAAAGGTAAAATCATGGAGTACGAGCACATCACAAGTGACATCATTTATTAGTGACACGTGTCTTCTATTAAAAATTCAATTAATAAAATTTAACTAATTTAAATCTAAAAGGTAAAACTAATTTAATAAGGTAATAATATAAAACTAATCTTATGAGATTTGTTAAATAAGGTAATAATATAGGATGAGTTTAAACAAAAATATAAAATTAATAATTATAATTTATAATATAATAATAGGTATCCTATATGGACTTAAATTGATCCTAATCATAATATTATCCACACCTATATATCCTAATACTACATTACATATCATAAAACTAATCCTACTCTAATCTTCTATAAAATCGTATATAACAAATATATCCTATCCTAATTATATAATTTTGCCCCAAAAAAACCTGTTAAATATGTGTGCAAAGGGGATAATACCAAGTTATAAAATAATCATTATATGACAATATACATCCGAAAAATAACATATATATAGAACCTATTATTATTATCGGATTATTTTGGAAAGTAAATAATATCATATAATATTTTTAAAGTGTGTTGATTAAATCTAAAAATTAAAACTAAATATATATAACCTATTATTATTTTCGGAAATTTTGAAAAAAAAGAATATCATACAATAAAAGTTTGTTGATTAAATCGAAAGGTTAAAACTAATTAATTCGAAGTAGGCTTCTTAGTTTGTTATATAAGTTAACAAAAATAAAATATGATTAAATTTATTAGCATAATTTGATAACAAGCAGATTTCTTTCGTTATGATTAATAAAATAATATTTTGTTTCTAAAAGATAATGTAAATTAATAATAGTTTTTTTAAAAGATAATTTGTCATTTTCGGAACTAAAATAAATACTTTAATTTGACTGAAATTAAAATTAATATTTCCTTTTTATCCATTTGAGTATGATTAAAATGAATAATATTTTCTTAATAATCTACAATTTGCAAGTAAATAATCATTTCTTTTTAAAAGACAATTTGTTATTTCCGGAATTAAAAAAATGATTTAAAATAGAAATATCAATTTAAGTCAAATTAAGATTAATCTTTGTTTTTTATAAATTTGAGTATGATTAAAATAAATAATCTTCCCTTTCACAAAGACAATGCACAAAATATAATAAAAATAAAAAATATTTTCTTTCTAAAAAAGACAATTTACAAATGTAATAAAAATAATTATTCATTTTAAATTATTTCATAATAGTTTTTTATACAAGTTAACAAAAAATAAATATGATTAAATTCATTAGCATAATATGATTAAATAGTTTTTTATAATTTTCTTGCTCAAAATTTATCTCTATTAATAATAAAACAAAATAATAATAAATTATGTTAGGTGATATAAAAAAATAATATATAATTAGGATTATTAGATATATAATAATATTTATATAATATAATTATAATGTATAAATAAATATTTAAATATGTAAATATGAAATAAAAAAATAAGAAAAATGTGTTTGGGTCGGGTACGAGGAATTTTGTGTGGGTCACGTGCTTGATCGGTAGTATGTACGAAATTTCATATTTTAAGCAATGAATTCAATTGTGTTCAAAATAATTTAAATGAGTAGAAAATAATTAATTATTTAAGAAAAAAGTAATTTAATTAGAAATTGGGGTCTTGGTAATTTTAAATTTAAATTTAAATGGAATAACCTATTTATGACATTTAAATTCTAATAAATTAGTTTTGATAATTATTATAAATTATAATTTTCAATTACATATTATATATTTTTATAATATCTGTCATCCGTGCATCAAAATTTAGGACTAGTATTAACTAAAATTAGGGAAAAAAATTAAAGTTAAATATAATATAGCTTTTTAAGTAAATGAAAGATGACTGAAAATAATAAAATGTTGTCCATCGCATAAAAAAAATGAATATATATATATATATATATATATATATATATATATATATTTCAACCCATCAAGTTCACTTATTTGTAATTTTTTAATGATTTAGATGTTAAATTTTATGTCATAGCATATGTTGTTTAGCTTAAATAATACCAAGAATAAATTATGTAAGCAATATTTTTATTTTCATACTAATTTAATTTCAAAACGAAGAATAAGATATTGTGGCCATGACAACTTAATTTCGTCCTATGATGAGCGTAATCCTCGATCTAGCATTCGACCGAATTTTTGGGATCACCGCTCGTCGCGATCAGTGCAATTTAATTTCAATTTAAATTTTGCGAGATTAAAATTATCTTATGTGAATGAGTTATATATGGATAGTGCAATTTCCCATATAGATATTCTAATCATGGAATCGCAATGATAAGTATAATTTATAATGATTAAAATCAAACTTCATATGATATGATATTAGAATAAATATCATTGGATTTACGTGAAGGATATGATTTCGATCTCTTAGACGACAACAACAACAACAAAGCCTTATCCCACTAGGTGGGGTCGGCTACATGGATCATACGACGCTTATTCGTTGATCCATGTTCATAAGATTCGACATGATTTTATGTTGGCTGTCGGGGCCTAACACAACCCTCCTCCTTTATCCGGGCTTGGGACCGGCTATAAAATATAGGCGGAGTTCGATCTCTTAGAATAAAAAAAAAAATCAAAGTCATTTGTTCGTTCACTTTGTTCTTTGTTCTTGCCCTTCTTTGGCCCCTGTCTAATTGACTTCTTGCCACGTTGAGGTTGAATACATTATATAACTTTTTTTTTCTATAAATTGATATCATTATATAACTTCATTAATAACATCTTTTTCTTAAACTTTCCATAATTCTTACATTGGAAAGAGTAGCAATGATACTGAAATTACATCTTTTTACCCTTACATATGAAAGAGATTTTTAACCCAGGGAAAAACCACCATTTTTCAGTATAATGTACAGATTATTACTATTATTATAAAACAGCTGGTCTAGTGTACAAATTTCACAAGTTATAAAACCAAAAAGGAGGAGAATATCAAGAGAAAAGACTATTTGTGCTTGGAGTGTGCTCAATGATGGGTCCAAAGGCAGTCACTCATGATCCCTCAAGACTCCGAACAGGATTTTCGGCGTCTCGAAGCCATTCTTCAAATTTTGCTTCTCTTTCAGATTTGAATTTATCAAAGCTTTCCAACATGAATGACATGTGATGATCATATGATCTCTCTGTGATGCCTCCCTCATCAACTCCATTATCTAGAAGTTGGTTAGAGAAGGGAAGCTCATCGCCTTTGGTGTCAGGGGATGTGGGAACATAAGTCTTTAGCAATGAAGGTTCCTTTGAAGAGACCAGTTCATCTTTTTCAGGAAGCTTAGCTTGCTGAGACCATCCTAGTCCAGATGCTTTCTGCTTCGCAGAGTTAAAAACAGCAGACAGATAACCGGTGCCGGTAACTCCACCCTGTTGATCACTGCTAATGCTATAGTTGAAGTTACTTTGTGATCTTGAGATGCTTCCACCGGCCTGAGATTCCCATCTTGGGTTGAGAATCAATCTGCACATCATTAGTAACTACAAAAACATAAGAAATATCTTTGTTGATGATGCCTTGAATCTTAGCCCAAATTGTAACCCTAATGACCCCCCTATGTTAGGTGCTTAAACAATGGGGCGGCCGCCCGTCCTTTTTAGGGTTTATGCTTTATATTTTATATTGGAGTTCCCTATATAAATTTCATGATAGTTAGATTATTTTGCATCCTTGTAATCATCAATATTTCATAACAAAAAAGAACCACCGCCGCCCAAGGACGTAATCAGTTTAGGATAAACCTCGTAAATCTCGTATTTTCTTCTGTGTGATTGTTCTCTTTCTCTCCCTCTATTCATAACAATCTTGATAAGTGATACTTCGACAGAGACTTTGCACAATATCAAAGAGGGTAATATGGTTAATTTCTCATGGTTATGAAATATGCGAAGTTGGGGAACTTCTCATGACTGTGCTTTTTGGAGTTTACTTGGTTCCAATTTGGAGTATCAATGGTCAATATATGGAGAAGTGGTTCTACTATCAGCACAAATAACACATCAATGTCAACGATTATTCAATATTCAAAATGAAAACAGTAGAATAAACAGCATTAGAAATGACAAAATAACTGCACTGTTAACCAATCAAATTTCAGTAACACATGTAGTGCGATATTACAATCTCATTATCGAGTTGAGATATGACCAAGAACTTTCTCAAGAAAAGATATGCCCAAAAACATAAAGTTTTGGCCATGTCTTTCTGTTGAAAGAAAGGCTAAAACCAACTGACAAAAAAAACTCAGGACAATGTCCCTATAATTATACTTCCCAATCTTATCCAAAGTCTCTAATTTCATGCAATATATATAGAAAGGAATTTTCTTAACAAAGCTTTTCTAGTTTGTCGTCAATCTTCGAGCCAAAGTTTCTGAAAATTGCATAAGATCAAACTTTGGAGACAGATTGCTACATCTCAAAAGATTTCACTGACAATATTTTATTGTTTTTAGATTAGGCTACATCTCTATTGATTTTTAATATCATTATTTTTTAGTTCTTTTGGGGTTAGTTTTAGAGTTTTTGAAAAACAACATTAATAATTATCACAATGTTTTACCCTAAAAAATATCTCAATGTTCAATCATTAAATGCTATCCCAAGCTTCAAACTAATTGCGACACTACAGCAAACTCGTTTAACCATATGTTCAAGATGATGCTTCTGGATAATCAACCTAAACAGGTTTAATTGCTTGGGTTGTTAAAGAGCAGCATTTCCAGTTCATCTTGAATACATTTGATTTGAACTCTTTGCAAAAGTGAAAACTCTGACCGTGTAGTCTCGAAAGCCAAGTTCTGATCATTAAGTCTTAAGAAAAGTTTACCCTTTCTTTGGTTGAGTTGTCGATATAATAAGAAGAGATTTATTTATGTCCTTGGTCATCTCATCAGCAAGAGGAATTCCATATTCCGCCATTGTCCTAATTGCACAAATAGAATCCTCTGTGTCTTCAGTATGTAAAGTCACCTCATGAACCTTTTCTTCAACTTTTTCCTGCAAAAAATTATGCATTATTTTGTGTTTTAATAAATGTGTAATCATCAAAATACCCAAAATAAATTCAAGTTTTGCATCCAAAAGTAAAACACATGATAGGCTATAAGCTTATTACTCAGTCACATGCCCCGAATACCTACCAAGTCATACCAATTTATTATGAAAGGACTGTAGAAGGGATTTATATCCATAGTTTCTAAGCTTGTAGGTACCACAGAGTATTATAGATGTTTATGTAAAGTTAAGAATTCAGAATGAGAAATGGCATTTAGTGGATTCTGCATGGTTTTAAGATTCAGGAAAAGAAATTTAACACGCATAATTACTCATTACCAACTTGTTTTGAAATTATATTCAAAGCACCAATGGCAAAGAAATACAGTTTTTTCCTGGAGTAAAGTAATCATTACCAACGGAACTAAAATGATAAAGTTTACTGCTGTTTGAGATCCTCCAATGTCAATGAAAATTGATTTAACAAAATTTCAGGTGCAACAGTACAACAGTCCATATCCAACAGGATGTTTCACTTCTATTCTTTTAGAGGGAGGAAGAAACTCATTGCCGTCAGCCTGATTGGTGATTACTAGAATTTGCGGATTTATGCAGGCGAGTTAAGACATTCAGTATGGCTGACAGTATGTTCAACTCCGATAGGTTGAGATTGGTCATCAGGATGAATTCAGAAAATTAGGTCCTTCCAGATGGGATTGGAGTTAGGTCACCATCACAGATGCCCAAGGCATAAGGAACATGAAGATTTGACAACATCCTCACCTTCCCCAGTTTATGGCTGACAGTCTGCACAAGATTCAAGACTCTATGATTAATCTATTCGATGTTAGCTTTTCATGGCCTATAGAAGCACCTAAAAAGGAGTTTTATAGAGGAAGTTATGAATTTATCTTTGCAAATAACTCATTCTGTCCCGAGTCTGATACATGTTCAATTTGTAAAGTTAGGGCACAAATGGAATAGTGTGCATTAGGATTTGAAATTTGGATGTTCTTGACTAGAAGGTTCAGTGAGAAGTGAAATCTTCCTATTTGGACTTGTATTTTTGGAGAAATAAATTTTTTATTTCATAGTAATTTTTCTGTCAGATTCTAGGACATGGACAGATCACGACCCGAATTAACTATTTTTATTATAAGGGTATACAATGAGTTAATTTATGTACTTTTTATGACAAAATAGTAAGGAAGTATAATTTTCAGAAAAATTATTACCTAGTTAAATGACAAGTATGAAGTAACATATAAATCAATCTTTTAGGGATACACAGTCTGCTATGACACAAACACCAAATCAGTTTGCCTTAGATATTATGACTTATTCACTTGGACATAGTTAATGATATTTGGAGATTGAAAATCTTAGTATGTCCAATTTCTAATTAATTTAGAATAATAAGATTTCCCTATGTGGTTAAAAAATTATGAATTATTTATTGACAGACACTCAGTCTGAAATCCTGAGACAGCACTTAGTTAAGATTTGGAGAATTGAAAAATTCCAAATGTGAAACAGCTTGTAAATATAAATACTTGAAATTATAAATTGATATTAGAGGAGATTATATGCATTATAGGGTGCATAATCATTCATGTATCATGAACATGCATTGCATATTACCTTATTAGTGATTAGGAAGTAAAAAGACATTATTGCTTCTAGGAAAATATCAAATTGCAAGTGAAATAGAGAAAATCTAATAAATCCACTAGAAGGGATAAAGTACAAGATGAGTGGATAAATTTACAACGTAACAAAATGATATATGTTACTTCTTTTATTTATGATATTATTTGAATCAAAGACTACTATTAGTATTGTTATTGAAATATACCTTAAGTTAAGAAAGATATTTATGATATGTTTCAAAGATTTCATATGAGATAGAAACAATGCTTGTGAACTTAAAATAAGTTTACGTGATATTGATATATGATGATGGCATGTTATTTTGCTATTATAAAATTCCATGTGTACTTTGACCATGCTGAATGAAAAAGGTCTTTGGGATCGCATTCGATATACATGAAGTCTTTAGAGCATATATCGGGTGTCTTTGCCCTTTGGGGGCTGCTCTGTGTGCACGTATTGACCTATGTTATACTTTGCGTATTCGAGAGTGCTCGGATACGTATTTGACTCATGATTTGCTCTGCATATTTAAGAATCCATTATTGTGAAGTTTTGCTTAACTGTATGACACACAATCATTGAGAGATACATATTGACTCATGATTTGCTCTGCGTATTTAAGAATTCTTGATTATAAAGCTCTACTTAACTGTATAATACATGATCATGGATGGATACGTATTGACCCATGATGAGTATGTGCAACGATACATGTGTGGAGTTTAATTATGGAAATGATAATATCTTGAATTACTTAAAGTTCATATGATTTGATAAGTTGTGTTATATGTGTTATACTTTAAATGTTTTGTCATATGAAAAATGTGGTTATTTAATGTTATATCCACTTGTATTGTCCCCTATGTTGTACTTTTATTTCACTCATTGAGCAAATGATTGTTGCTCACAATATCTATTTTAAATTTTCAAATACTCGTACGTTCTCGAGTTGAGTCGACTCGGAGTTTGATTTTGGAGCATATAGAAGAGGTCGAGCCACTAGAGCACTTTAATCTCCCTTCACTTTACTTTTTTCAAAGTATGCATGTAATAGATAGTTCTAGATCTCGTAATTAAGTTTGTAAGAAATTTTTGTAAGGTTGTATAAGACTTAATCTTGTGGGATTATATGTGAGATGGTTTGTAAAAAAAATAATGACAATATGAGAATGTCTTGTTTTATAGCTTTTTATTAAACTTTGATAAATATATATATGCATCTTTTGTATGTGTTGGCTAATAACACAAGAAAATAAGGGAGGAGCTAATTTTATTTTTTGGAATTGTTAAACATAACTAAGATTATAATAATTGGGATTAAAACTTAGTCACGGAGTTGTGTTTGACAACTAAAATGCTTACATGTGATTATCGCATTAGATAATGTATTTCTCCTACGTCAAATCTAAGTTTCTTAGAAATTGACTCATCCATAGAATTTTTTTGCCTGCTTCAATAGCTGTGATATATTCTGCTTCAGACGTTGATAGTGCAACACACTTCTGTAATTTGAATTGCCATGAGACTGTTGCTCTTGTGGATGTCATTAAGTCACTAGAAGGTGACTTTCGATTATCAATATCTCCTGCCATGTCAGTGTCAGTAAATTCTTCTACCACTGGCTCTGCGTTCCCGAAACATAGACATATCTTAGATGTGTCTCGAAGATATCTGAAAATTCACGTGACTGCATCACAATGCTCTCTACCAGGAGATAGAAATTGGCTTATCACACCAACTGCATATGCTATGTTTGGCCTTGTGCAAACCATTGCATATATCAGACTGCTAACTGTATATGCGTATCAGAGGTTCTTCATCTTCTGCTTGTCAGTTTTGCTCCTCGGACACTGTCTAGAATTCAACTTGAAGTGACTCACAAGTGACGATGTAACTGCATTTGCGTTTTTCATGTTGAACCTCTTCAAGACTTTATCGATGTACTTTTCTTGGGATAATCATAGCTTGTGTGGCTCTCGGTCACGGTTGAAGAATATTATTTTCTACGCCTAGGTCTTTCATGAAAAAACATTGACTCAACTTCTGCTTTAACCCATCAATCTTGCTTTTATCTTGATCTAT
The DNA here is from genome assembly GCA_030549335.1 of Pontederia crassipes. NCBI lineage: Eukaryota > Viridiplantae > Streptophyta > Magnoliopsida > Commelinales > Pontederiaceae > Pontederia > Pontederia crassipes. Next base: position 6,471,045 of record CM060188.1, on the reverse strand, counting down.
AATAAGCTTGTCATCAACATATAACAACATGATAATAAAATCATAATGTAAAAAAATATTTTACGAAGACACAATGATCTGATTTGGTCTTATTGTATCCTTGCTGCATCATGAATGACTCAAACATCTTGTACCACTGACGAGGTATCTGTTTGAGTTCATATAAGCTTTTCTATAATTTACACACCAGGTTTTCTTTTTTCTTCTCTTAGAAACCTTCTGACTGCTCCATGTAAATTTCTTCTTCCAAATCACAATGGAGAAAAGTTGTCTTGACATCTAACTGTTGAATTTTCAGATCTTTAGTATCAACTAATTCAAGAATCACTCGAATTGATGACATTTTATCACTAATGAGAATATCTCGTCAAAATCAATTCTTTTCTTCTTATTGAGTCCATTAACAACTAACCTTGCTTTATATTTTGGGTGTGAATTATTTTCTTCACTTTTCAATCAAAATACCCACTTGTTTTTTAGTGCTCTCTTTTTTTATGAAGTTCCATCAATTTGTAAGTGTTTCTCTCATGCAGAGATTGCATCATGACAAGACTTCTTGATAACACACTGATTCTCTCCCTTTAGTTAATAATGCATACTTTATCGGGGAATACCGCTTTGATTCTTGTCTTTGCCTGTTCGATCTTCTCAACTAAGACTCTTGCACTGGTGCATCATGCTCAACATGTGGCTCATCATCACTATCTTGACTATCCGAAGATATATTTGAGTTATATGAGCTGCTATCACTGTTATTATCATTTTGATCAGCTTCTGGAGCAAATGTCATTTTCAATCGGTACATTAACTGAACTCGGTTCAGTTAGATAATCAGTGAAGATGGTTGACTCTTTATCCTTCGATAGATTTTCAATTATTTGATGTTCCTTGAACACAACATCTGTAATTTTGATAACCTTCCTATTAACACGATCATAGAGTCTGTAGCCAAATTTATCACCTCCATATCTAAGGAATACATTCTTTCGATTTGCTGTCAAGTTTCGAGTGCTTATCGCTGGGAATATGAACAAAGGCTCTGCAACCGAACACTCTGATATGCTTGTGTGAAACATCCTTCCCTAATGCTCATCCTTCAGTGGTAAAGGTATGTCACCATCCAAAGATACTAATGGTGAATGATTGATCAGTTCGATTGCAGTCATAATTGTTTTACCCAAAACTCTTTCGATAGATTGGCATGTAGAAGCATACATCTAACATGTTCCTCGAATGTTCTGTTCATTCTCCCAGCAACACCATTTTGCTGAGAAGTTTTGTGAACTGTCTTCTCAAGTTTGATACCATAGGTATTGCAGTATTCTTCAAATGGTTCCCTGTATTCATCGGCATTGTCTACCAGAATACATTTGAGCTTCTTGCCAATTTTTCTTTCAACTTTGGCATGAAACTTCTTGAACTCTGCCAACACCTAATTTTTGTGTGCTATAGAAAAAGCTCAAACTCTTTTAGAATGTTCATCAATAAATGTAATAAAGTAAAGAGCTCCACCTAAAGTTTTATCCTTCATATAGCAGACATCAGTATGCACCAAATCAAGTATGTGTGAACTTGTAGATGAAAAAGTTCTATTAAAAATAACTCTAGTCTGTTTAACAGCCAAACAATGAACACATACGTCAAGTGGAGTGTCTTTCATACCTGGTAGCAGATTTCGTTGAGTTAATATCTAAAGTCATTTCTCACTTATGTGACCAAATCGCTTGTGCCATAACTCAGAGGTTGACATCTCTTGAGTTAGCTTATTTCTTCTGTGCAATGTTGTGCTTCAGTTTTGTAGATAGTATCATTTTTATGTCCTTTCGCTAGCAGGAGTGAACATTTCTTGAGTTTTCATATTCCCCCTTTGAAATTGTTCTCATAGCCATCATCGTCTAATTTGTCAACTGTAATTAGGTTCAGACGGATTTCTGGTACATACCTCACATCTTTGAGCACAATCTTGCATCATGTGTTGGTCTTCAACTGATTATTTTTAACGTCAGTAATTTGGGACTCCGACTTGCTCTCCATCTTTACTGATATGAATGATCCCTCTCTATATGTTAAAAATACATTTCTACATGGGATAACATAAAATGAAGCTACAGTGTTTAAGATTCAAATTGAATCTTAACTCACAACATTGACACTATCTTCTTCCTCTTCTTGAGTAAGAAAGTATACATCATCTGATGTAGCCACTACAACGTTATTTTCACTACTACTCTTCTTCTCCTTTTCAGTATCTTCAGACCCTTCATGTGATTGATCATGCTTTAATTTTTTGCCCTCCTTCTTGAAGTGTCCTGGCTTGCCACAATGTTAACAGATGATTTCTTTTCTATACTTCGACTTATCTCTTGATCTTGATCTATCGTGATTTTGAGAGTTTCTTTGTTTGTTTCTTCCACGATCTTTCATGATGAATGCCTTTGATTTCTTATTGAGATTATGCTCTTGTCTTCTTGTTTCTTCGTTGAACAGACTATCCTTAATAGTTTCTAAAGATAGTTGTCGATCTGGAGCATAGTTGTTCAGAGAGATAATAAACATTTTTCAATTATCAAGTAATGAACTCAGTAATAGTAGTGCTTGGATCTCATCTTCAAACACGATCTTCACTGAGGACAACTTATTAATTAATTCTTGAAAGCTATCAAGATGTTCTGTAACAGAATGATCATCTTTGTACTTCAGGTTAACAAGCTTTTTCATCAATAACACTTTATTTTGTGACGATTTGTACTCATACATTTTTTACAATTTTTTTCACACTTCATTGTGTTCATCAATATTGGCGATATGATGAAACACATTATCGTCGATCGATTGTCGAATTTGTGTGACTGTCTTGATCTTAATCCTCCCCCAATTTTTAAGATCCACGCCCTCGAACTTTGCAGCATCACTTTCGTTTGGATCGGTCCTTACAATTTAAGTAGTCCTTCATCTGAACTTCCAGGTAGAATAGTTTATTCCTGTGAGCACAAGCATCCGATTGGGGGCATTATTATCTTTCATTATAATGTGCACTTTCCTGACCAGGCTTTGATACTACTGAGAAAAAATGCTAGATAGAATAGTTTATTCCTATGAGCACAAGCATCCGATTGGGGGCATTATTGTCTTCCATTATAATGTGCACTTTCCTGATCAGACTTTGATACTACTGAGAAAAAAGGCTGAATTGATAGTTGCATAATTATCTTTTTTTCTTTTAATACGCACAATAATAATGGGATGATAACAATAATATAAAATAATTAAATCATACCAAAGACGTAAAGGATTTACATGGAAAACCTCTCAATATGAAAGAAAAAAATCATGGGAGCAAGCAGTAACTTCCATTATGAAATAATAGTTAGTTACAAAGTCTCTTATCTGAACTACGTAGAGTAATACATTAATAATCTCAAGAATTAATTTTGGATGCCACGTAATAAATATCTCTCGAAACTGAGGATAAAAATCAAAATGATCTCACCGGAATACGAAAAATTGATGAGAAGACTGTTAAGAACTACTGCCTGAAGTTTCATTGAGAACAAATGAGTGTTCGTAATTAACCCTTGAAGTTTCTCTCTCCTCTCTCTCTTTCTCTCTCCTCTCTCGGTGGCTGTTGGAGACTGTTCTGATACAATTTGATGACTGCACATCGTCTCCTTATATAACTCCATGAGATGACAACTTCATCTCGATCTATAATTCATCTTCGAGGTAAGCTTGGTTTTTTTTCTCTATTCGTTGCCGAATCCTACTGCTTCTCGCATAAGCAATAATCGACGAATACTTCCCCCTCCGTGCAGGGAGGAGGCGTCCACCCCGTCCTTTTCTCCATTCGTTCGCCAGCGCTCAGTGACTCGGCGAGGACGTCGGAGAGAGGAGGAAGCATATTTTTTTATTATATTATTATATTATTATTTTTTTAATAATTTATTGATGTGAAGAATAGTCGTCAGTGGAAAATGGATGATTCGTGGTGAAAAGACATATTCAATATAATGAGTTAAAAGACGAAGAACATTCGTATTATAAATTAAAGTTGAAAAATATTACTAAACAAATGTCAAAGGTTGTCTTCACGTAATAGTGCTCAATACACACAACCGTACATGATGTTAATTTTGAAGTTACAAGCGTAACAAAGCAATACAATGTGTATCGAAAGAAAAAAAAGCAAACAGACTCGTAAATTTCAGACCTCTTTAGGGAAAAAAGGTCAGAAATCTTTGACGTAAACACAATAAACAGCTTGCATCATCTTTCACAATAAACAGACTCCACCAAGCATGTGAAATAGAAGGAAAAAAATCCTTGTTGGGAAACCAGGTTGTTCTAAATTCTAAGGAGAAGAGAAGACGCGGAATAGGGGGTAGTAAAGGATAACAAACAAGCCGATGTCTGCGTGTCTCTCTAGCACAACGGATGAACCAGTTGACGGTCATCGCAACCAGCAACCCGAGCATGGAAAATTTGTATGTATTCCAGCTGAGATGTTCCAGGAGCGGAATGCAGGGGAGAGAGACGAACGTAGAGAAGAAGGAGACGATGAGCAGGTAGTTGATCAATCCATGGAGGGAAGAACAAAACAGCAGTTGGAGCCCCATGAGGGAGAAGAAGATGCCGAGAAGGGACTAGATCAGTAGAGGAATACGTGGGGGAGGGTGAGATGACCAGCAGACAGCATTTCTTGGCCGTGAGTGGTGGTCATAAGGTAAGAGCTTAAGAAGTTGAGCAGGGGGGCGTGTTGTAATATACAAGCTGAACACGTATAGTACAGCTGTACATAGTAGTACACGTAGCATATGACTTCTACATAATGACAGTTGTAACTATCATGTACATAAAGACATGTAATGGTAGCTTAGACGAATGGATTGGTACAATTTCTTTCTCTACAATCTGAGAATCCTCTTAGTGTGCATTGATCCATCTTTTCTTGGACTTTTTGAATTCTCTTATCATGGTATCAGAGCGGTTCTTGTGAGTTCATCAACGTAGCTGCTTGCCCTGCTTGTTCTGTTGCTGCAGTTGTTTCCTGAAGATGTTTCTTCATCTTCTTCATCACCGAAAACTTGTTGATCCGTCATTTTGGGGGTTCTTTCTCAAATCTTCCTAGATAGTTGATTGATAGGATATCTAGGTTAATGATTAATCTCTCATCTGTTGGAACGGTATATCTGAATATTGTATGCTTTTTGGATCGCAACTATTGTTCAGTTTTGAAGTCTGGATCTCAATTATTGTTCAGTTTTGAATTAAATTCTTTTAGTCGGATTTCTTGGATCTGAATTATGTTTCAGGATACAGGGAATACTTCAAACAAAAATGTTCTTAATGTGGATCAATTGAGTCCATTATTTCTTAGTAATTCTGATGCACCTGGAATTCCTTTAATTTCTTTCATGGTCTTGATAATTATGCACTGTGGAGTTGAGCAATGAAAACTTCCTTGATGGGGAAGAACAAGTTTTCTTTTGTGGATGACACTTTCAATCGAGATTCTGTAGAGGATTCTCTTAAAGGATTGTGGGATCGTATAAATGCAATTGTTCTATCATGGATTATGAATGCAGTATCTAATGAATTATTAGGTGGGGTTGTGTATTTTGATAATGCCTCTTTCGTATAGGCAGATTTAAAGGAAAGATTTGATAAACCTCATGGCACACGAATATTTCAAATTCTAAAAGGAATCCATACTTTACATCAAGAAAACATGACTGTATCCACATGTTTTACCAAGATGAAATATTATTGGATGAAATGTCATCTATTATTGAAATGCTTTCCTGTTCATGTGACAAATCAGTGAAATATGTACAATTCAATCTCGACATGCATTTGTATCAGTTTTAATGGGTTAAATGACACATATGCTCAAACAAGGAGTTAAATACTACTTATGAGTCCTTTGCCATCAATAAACCAAGCTTATTCCATGCTCCTTCAAGAGGAAAGTCAGAGGGGAATTGCTTCTGGTATTACTCCAGTAATATCATTTGAAACTTCAGTAAATTATGCATCTAAACCAAAAAGAAAATGGAATCTTATTTGTGATTATTGCCATATTAAAGGACATGATAAAAAGTCTTGTTATAAGCTAATTGATTATCCACCAGATTACAAATTCAAAAAGAATCCAGTACGACAGAATAGTTCTGCAAATAATGCTGATGCTGCTATTACAAAAATTTCTAACAGGTCAAGTTCTTCTGCTAAAAGTGTGCAAGGTTTTACTTCAGAACAATATAATCAAATTCTCAAGATGCTGAATAGAGAGTCAAGCAGAGAGGATAAAGTTAATATGGCAAGTGTGTCAGTGGCCTTAAATGCATCGGAGGTTGGATTCTAGACACTGGTACTACAAATCATATACGTTCATTTTTAGATTTGTTAAAAAATCTTCAAATTAAAGATTCTGCTCATGTAGGAAAGATGCCAGATGGAAGTTCCACAAGAGTTACACATATAGGATGTTACATGATTCATCCACAAAAAATGATAGATAATGTGCTATGTGTTCCCAAATTCAAAGTTAACTTGCTGTCAGTTTCACAATTGTGCAAAGATCTGAAATGTTCAGTAACTTTTTTCTTCAATTCTTGTGTGTTGCAGGACCTCTCAAATGGAAAGGTGATGAGGATTGGTAAGGAAAAGAATGGTCTTTACTACTTGATCGGACTGATGGACATGTAGATGACTCTCCAAACTTGCTCAATATTGATGACAATGGACAACACTTTTTTTCTTCACATTGTTATCAGCTTGTTTCAATTGCTTCCCATAACTCATCTTGTAATCTTTGGCATCTTAGACTTGGCCATACTGATGGATGCAAAATATAATATATTGTAGTTTATTATTTTAATTAATTTTTCTATAATTTAATCATTGCATGCATCATTTTAAATTTATTTTAATCATAATTCTAGATTTATTGATTCTATCTATTAATTCTTGAATTATTATAACTATGGGTGGATTAATTTCATTATTTTAATTGACAGGAACAAAGAAAATTATTGACAATCATGCAAACAAGAGTTATATGACTTGGAGTTTTCATGCAAGGGGCAAAACTCATAAGGGGTAAAATCTCCAAAATCATAAGGGGTAAAATCTCCACTCATAAGGAGTAAAATCTCCACACTCATAAGGAGTAAAATTTAAGGAGTTACATTAATTTTGGGCACAAAATATCATTAATGAAGATTTGTTACGGGAGTAATGTCGGGTGCCATGGGAGTAATGCCGAGATATTGGGTAATGTTATCACCTTCCATCACAAGCAATTTTAGGAGTAAAAACTTATCTTGGGAGTAAAAGTTAGTTATGGGAGTAAAAACTTATTTTGGGAGTAAAAATGTCATCAGCCAGTTTATGTTTTGGGAGTAAGAAACAAAACTGAGAAGAGTTTTAAAGATTCTATCATTACGAGCTACGTTTGTTGGGCGACAAATTGAGGTTATCACCTTAATGGATAAAATCTTACGTCCAACTTTCTTTGGGTCAAAGAAATTATTCTTTTGGGCATAAGATAAATATTACGTCTTACATGACCGATTTTTATTGGTCACAGTCGGACATATGACGTATAGGGAGTAAAGATAAGAAGAATTTATAATGTTGGACGTAATGATTAGAAGAACTTATCATATTGGTCGAGATTGGAACGAAAGTTTATCTGACACCCAGCCGAATTTAAAGTTGATCATACGATACTAATGCCCGTGATCAAATTTGAAATCCATCCACACCTATAAATATATGTAGAGACCATCATCTCAATTCGTGCTTTGAAGTTTGATTTTCTTCTAAGTGAGTCATGAGCTCTGCAGACTTCGACAAAGAGAGAGATAGTTGATCGAACGACTGATCCGGACACTCCAACGCATTTGAGGGTCCTGATTTATTTTTGGTGTAATTCTTCTGATTATCATTTATATTTTATTATTATCTCTATGCAATTCTAAGATGAACTCCATGTTTTAATTATTTTATTTTAGAAAATTATTATTGAAGGGAAATTATGTGAACTTTTATTTTATTATTGAATTTCTTTTGATCAATTTTTAATTGTGTTTAGTGCTTTTGATTTAATTATTTAAATTTTTTAGTTAAGTAATTACCAATTTGTGGAAAACTTGATTTCATATTTTATTTAGTTAAATTAAATGATTTATTATGAAATTAAAAATTGACATAGTAATAACTAGTGTGGAAAAAATTAAATTCCTGTGGTCTGTTAATTTATACTAGTTTGTGAAGTAATTAATAGTTTAGGATTTTCATATTAATGCATATTAATTTTAATCTCATATGCATGAATACCAGTTTATGGGACTTCAGTTTTGATTAAATTTAAGATAATTTGATTTACTTGATTACATAACAGAATTACCAGTTGTGGACTCTGTGATTTTAATCTTGTAAATTAATAACTTAGAAAAATTTCTAATCCATCTTAAGAACTTTTTTTTATCTTTTTTTGTTCACATTTTTATCCTCAATTTATTATCATCCTATGACTTAACTTCAACACCATTATCTTATCTTATTATTATTTTATTTTTTTATTTTATTTTATAATTAGAAACCCTTTTCCAAAATACAATGTTTTTCTTCTTTTATTAATTCATAGATTCAAATATTAAATTAATAATATTCCTCGTGGGTTCGATGCTATTTACTCCTATTACTGTATTACTTGAGTAACTAGTGCACTTGCTAACGATTTTATTTTACTACATCATTTTATTCATCACATACTTCTATTTTCAAGTTGAAAGTTTTATCTTTTCTTTCGAATTCTGATGAGATGAATAAAACACGAGAGTGTTCTATTTGCCCATTAGTTAAACAAGTTCATTTACCATTTCCAAATAGCAACTCTCTTGCTAAAGAACCCTTTCACTTGTTACATATGAATGTATGGGGACCATATAAATACCCAACACATGACAATAAAAGGTTTTTTCTTACTATTGTTGATGATAATACTAGGTATAATTGGATTTTCATGATGAAATTCAAAATGATACCTTTTTTTGTCTTCAGCAATTTGTATCATATGTTAAAACTCAGTTCAAGGAACAATTCAGAGAATAAGAACTGATAATGGTTCATAATTCTACAATTCACAATGGAGTGCCTTTTTTATCTTATCTAGGAATCATTTATGAAACTAGTTGTGTTTATTCTCCACAATAAAATGGGAACATTGAAAGAAAACATAGACATCTTCTTGACATTGCAAGAGCGTTGAAATTTCATTCCAATGTTCCCCTAATTTTTTGAGGGGAATGCATTCAAACAATAGTCTATTTGGCTAACAGAATTCCTTCATCAGTCTTGAAAAATTCAATGCCTTCTGAGAACTTTACAACAAAGCCCCATGGTATATCAACTTACGAGTTTTTGGATGCCAAGCCTTTGCTACTGATATGAATGTCAAGGATAAATTTGAAGCAAAGCTATCTAATCTATTTTTATGGGTTATTCATCCACTCAGAAAGGATATAAGCTCAATGATCAACACAGATTCTTTGTTAGTCGAGACGTTATTTTTCATGAGAATGTGTTCCCTTTTCGTTCAAAAATGATAATCCTCTTACTTCTTTGATTTCTAATAAATATAGCCTTTTATTCCCAGTTGACAATTCTTCTCTTGTCGTACTTAATGTTGATGTTATCACTGTACATACTAATGATAATAATGTTCCTTCTTCTTTTGATTCTGAAGTTCCATTAGATGTTCCAGGTTCTTCTCATTCTTCACCATCTTCTTCTTCTCTATCTTGTCCATCAACCAGTTGTTCATCTCCAATTCACTTGCCTTCACAGTCCATTGATCATCAGATTGATTCAATAGAAGAGCAAGTCAGGAGGCCATTAAGGCATACCAGACCTTCCATTTGGCATGAAAACTATGCTTTTGCCTCTATCAACTCTTCAAAATCTCAAAAGGGAGGAACTGTTCTATATCTCATTGCAAATTATGTTTCCTACAAGCATTTATCTCAAAAGTATCAATGTTTTTTTTACTTCCATATACGAGGTGAAGGAACCACACACTTATGAGCAGGCCCAAAAAAATGATAACTAAATTCGAGCAATGAATGATGAAATTAAAGCATTGGAATTAAATAAGACTTGGACTTTAACTAAACTTCCAGTAGGCAAACAAGCAATTGGTTGTCGATGGATTTATAAAATTAAATATTTTGTTGATGATTTTCTAGACAAATACAAAGCTCGATTAGTTGCAAAAGGTTATAATCAGCAGTGTGGAACTGATTATAACGAAACCTTTTCACCAGTGGCTAAAATGACAACAGTGATGATAGCTCTAACATTGGCAGCAATGAATTCTTGGCCACTTTTTCAAATGGATGTTAATAATGCTTTCTTACAAGGAGATTTAGATGAGGAGGTCGATATGAAACTTCCTAAAGGTTTTCAGCACAAGGAATCTCAACAACATCTAATATGCGAATTGAAAAAATCCTTATATGGACTCAAGCAAGTTAGAATTGTAAGTTGACTTCAACCCTGATTCGTAATGGTTATGTTCAGAGTTTGCATGATTATTCTCTTTTTACCAAAATGAATGGTGAGGTTTGTAATGATGCTCATATATGTGGATGACATTCTCATTACTGATAATGATATCACTTTAATAAATGAGCTAAAGGATGTTCTTAAGATGAATTTTAGAATTAAGGATATGAGAGAAATGAAATATTTTTTGGATATTGAGATTGCAAGGAATAAATCTGAAATGGTGCTAAATTAAAAAAAAGTATGCACTAAAGTTGATATCAGAAACAGAGTTATCAGTTGCAAAACCAACAATCACTCCATCGGAAGTAAATCAGAAATTCACCTCCATTGAATATGATAACTTTCTTAGCACCATTATGGAAGACAAGGCTTTACGTGATCCATCTGCTTATTAAAGATTAATGGGATGTTTACAATATTTTTGACGTAAACTAAAAGAAAGTTAATATTAAATTTATATAAAGAATAATTGCCTCATGCTCCCAATTATTTCAAATTAAAAATAAAAAAGACATAACTGCTTTATTTTTTTTGCAATATTTAAATATATTAAAATAAATATAATAATAAAAATAAAATTTTCCATCACGTTTTCATAATACATATTATTATTATGGAACAATGATATGTTAAAATTGATTGTATAAATGATATTATATAATCTTAATTGTTTTCTAAAAATAAACTTTTAAATATTATCAGAAATTCTATAAATATACTAGAAAATAAAAATAAAAAATATAATTATTTATTTTTTCTTATGAGGTTAAATGAATTATTTTTATTTTAGCTTATGTGAAATAGATAAGATGGTTCCACCTAGGTAATTAAGTTGCTCCGTACCTTTTCTAAATAAATTAAATATTTAATTCACATTGATTGTATTTTACATGGAGCCAAATTTTTAGGTATTCGGACGAAAGCAATTTAATTGTATTTCAGGCTTCAATTCGCAAATTGCGCAGGTAAATATAACTATTTTCTGTTCCAAGTCGATTTTAAATGGTAATTAGCTAGTTAATTATAAATATTCTACCGTCGACAAAATTTTATTGATGAACACAGTAAAATAAATCACACAGATTAAAATTCAGAAAATACCGTCATTGGGAGATTGTTTGTAGAAGAGAAGGTAATTAATAATGCATGCGTGGAGTAAAGGATTTAGTGGAAACAGACGACCGATAACGATTAAAAAAAATAGTAAGATATAACATGTACGTACGTACGTACGTACGTACTTGCTACGTAGGTACATGTAGATTTACAAAGGCAATATTTGCTACACGGATCGATGTTCATAACATCCATCAGATACAAGAAGAGTCAAGACACTGATAAAAAGAAGATTAAAATAACATCCATCATCCATTTAAAAATAAATAAATAAATAACATCCATCAGATGCATCAGAAGATTATGCATGAGTTTCAAACTGTTGATAAAGGAAGACAATGGTCTTCTAAATCTGTCTTTTTGGAAAGATAAAAAATATAGCATCCATCAGATACATCAGAAGTAACAGACAAACAAAATAAACAGATCGACTGCGCATCACTCCACCAAGCGAGCAAGAGAAATATATAGAACAGGTTGATCCAAATACGTACTAAGGAGCAGGGATGACACGGAATAGGGGCAGTAAAGGATAACGAGCAAGCCGACGTCGTCTGCGCGTCTCTCTTACACGGATGAGCGCATCGATGGTCATGACTGCCAGCAAAACGAGCATGAATGATGTGTACGACGTCCAGCTGAGATACTTGGGGAGCCGAATGCAGATGAGAGAGACGGACGCAGAAAAGAAGGAGACGAGGAACAAGAGAAGAAGGAAGTAGTTGAGGCATCCATGGTGGGAAGAACAAAATAACAGTTTAAGGCCCATGAGGGAGGATAAGATGCCAAGCAGGGAGTAAAGGCACACATGGAGGAGGGTGAGGTGATCAGCGGATAGCATTTCTTGGCCTTGAGTGGTGCACGGAAGATAGGAGCTTACAAAATTGAGCAGGGGGACGCCTCCGACTAGGACCTCCTACAGCAAATGGGGCAACGCCACCTCCGCTACCGCTGGAGAAGAAAGGCCGCCTCGTCGCCATTTGTTACCCCTCTCTCTCTCTCTCTCTCTCTCTCTCTCTCTCTCTGGCCAAGGCCAAGACCTAATTGATTCTCTTGCGTTTATTAACTCTCTCTCTCTCTTTGTTGACCTTTTTTTCTAGTGTGACGTCGGATAACGTCGCGTCACCTGGGCAACCGTGGTCGAAAGAGAACAACGAGCCGGCGTAATCTATTTCTCCTAACACACGCACAATTAAAATACTCCAAAAAGTTGATGAATTTACGATGCATGCTATTGTGTTTTGTTAGGAAGATTTTTAAGTTGATTTTTAGGAGAATATAGCAATACTCATCTATTAAACGTGTACATGCTATTTTATTACTCTCAATTGGGCAACCATGTTAGAAGTAATGAAGTATCATGTCGTCAGCTGTTGAGCGTCATCAAGCTGGCCTTCTGAAGTCTTCTCCATTGTAGTTTGTAGAAATTATCATTCGTAGCAACTTACATGTCGGTGTAGCGTATGTTGAATGAATCTGTAGAGTTGTAATTGCTTTTTCCATTTTAATAAAAAAAAATTTCTTTATTTTTCCTTCTCTCTCCTATGATCATCCCTTTCTCTTTTGCTTTCTTCCTCTCTTCCGACATACCTCCGGCAGCTATCTTCAACGACCACTCAAGGAGCTCAACTTCTGTTTCTCAACAAACTTGGGAGCGGCCGAGTTATTTTATCACGTATGGATTTTTGAATCGTATGCATCCAAAGGTTTCGCTCCCTTCGCAACAATCCGGTTAATATTTTTATTAATCTTAACAAATGAGCATGTACATGATATTTTACTCTTAACAAATAATTTTTTTAAAAATAAAAATGTGATTTGTTTGCTAAATGAGAAAACTGAGCTAACTAACTTTAATAAGTTGATTAATAATAATAGATTTAAAAATGGGTACAACTCATTATAAATTAAATTACATAATAATTATTTTCAGAATCATAATCAAAATTTTATGAAAGAAATGAATACATGGTTAGCAATTAAAAAAAGTAAGAAACAAACGGATGAATATTAAAGTTAATAATCAACGTATATTGTGAATGACACAATAAAATTAGAGAGATATTCAAACGAAGACTATTGGTGCTAAAATTATACTAAATCTATCATAATAAAGAATAACAATACATGAAAAGATCATTAAAGAAGACTAAAAAAAATAAGAATGAAATAAAAACATAATAAAAAATAACAAGAAAGAAAAAGCCAACATAGAAAAAATATATAAAAAACTGTTGAGACTAAAAATCGAACACCAAACCTCTAAGTTAGAAATTATTACGCTCCGTTTTAATTATACAAGTTCCATATTTAATTATTTCGTTGAGCGAGATCGACACGGAGCAATCAAAATTGCAGCCTTTGGCTCGGTGTCTTTTTCAACCAACTCTACAACTTGAACTCGTGATGTTTATATAAAAAAAAAATCAACGACGATGACTGTAAGATTTAAGGATGACGTTAGATCAGCCAAAAATTTACATAAAATTAACTGAGTTGGATTAAATTCGCTACGATTCATAAGTATATTTAGTGAATCATGCTTGATTAAAAGTAATATATATATATATCATTATTGATATCTTAAAATTAAGTAACAAATAGTAAACATTTATTATATGATATTAAAAAGAAAGTATTATAAAATATAATAATTGTCTTATTCAATACGTCTCCATTGAACGCGATGGCGACTACAATATGTATGTTTCCTTTTTTTTGAGAAAAAAAAGTAATTTAGAAATATATTCATGTTTAAAAATGAAAGTAATACAAAAAATGATGCGTTGTCCTTTGTTCATCCTCTTATCTGGTCCCTATCTAATTGACATTTTTCCACGTTGAGGTTACATGTATTATATAACTTTTTCTTTCCTATAAATGTATTATATAACTTGTGCGAGCAAAGATCTCTTGTATAATCCATCCACAATTGTTCCCCATCATGTATGCAAAACTTTGAGCGTTAAGCATATACAATTTATTTACTTTTTCTACCAACTCTCTCTCTCTCTCTCTTTACATTCTTTTTTGTACTTTTTACTCGAGCACAATCATATTCTTGTGTCCTTTGCATGCCTTGCATCGTCACCTTCTTGGGATTTTCGTCACTCACTCCTTTTTTCATCAGCCGTTCTTGTACTTTGGTCGGGTGGCAACGACGTGCTGCATACGCCATTTTTAGACTGATTCCATGATGCGTAGTCTTTATATATACGCCGAGTATTTTCTTGTCGGAGCAGGAAAGTGGGGTCGTGTGATCTCTGTGTAGGAAGAGCGTAACTAAGGGGCGTTTAATTAAATATATCTTGTATAAGTAAATATACAAAAGTAGAAGTATACTGCAAAAATTAGTTCAAACAGTTGTATATTAAATCAGTGTCATGTATAGTCATTATTTTACCCTGCGCGTATATCAATTTGTCGAATTGGTTAATTGTGACACAAATTGTAACGATGAAATGTTGCATTCTAACCTGGCTAAAATGCATGATTAAGGCCCACACATGATGTATTGCACCTTTTTTTTTCCCAAAAAGAAAGAAGCATCCTTTTGATTTGGGCACTCACACTGCAAGCCTACAAGTGTTAATCCTTTCAGTCTTTGACCATGTCTTTCTGTTGAAAAAAAGGTTAAAATTAATTCACTTAAAAAACTCAGGATAATATGTATCGCATGCAATCTTTATGCAATTAATGGAAAGCAATTCGAAATTTGATTAACAGTTAAGGAGAAATTCAAAACGAATTCGAAAAAAAGAAACGTTGCACAAGACAATGACATACAGGGGAGGTAAATCCTCTCCTGATTCACGCACCACGATCGGCCGGCCCTCTGGCCGACCAATGCTATAAAAGGGAGGAAGGGGAGCACCCTCGCCCCCCTTCGACGCCCTAGCTAACCGCCACCCCTATATCTTCTTCGTCTTCTGCGACTCCGGCGACCGACGCAACCACACGGCGGACGTACAGAGCAGAGGTCGACGTCAATAACGAACAGCGGCTCACCGATGACCCTTGACTCCTAGCGTAGAATGACCGACGACGAAGGATGATGAGCGGTTCGACGAAAAACTCCAATAGTCTAACTAAGAAGGTACCCTAGCATTTTAAAATCCCTAGGCGATGAAATATTGATTGATTGATGCGTAAGATTAGTTCATTTTGATTCTGAGAATGTCATCTACATTTCTTATATTTTCATCGTCTCTGTTTGATGGCCGGAAGACCGTCAGAATCGCGAAAGAAGTCTGGCGGCTATGTTTTATCGTAAGGACCGACCGACCGATTTTTGAAACGGTCGACCGGTCTGCACAGAGAATCCTCACAAGTTTCGAACGATCGGTCGACCGGCCTCACCATGGCGGTCGATCGATCTATCTGTTAATGGACAGATCTGCTCGCATAATCGGCTGACCGGACTTTCGATCGGTCGATCGATCCGACACACACTGCGTGTCCTCATGGTCTTACGACCGATCAACCGACCACTAGGATGGTCGACCGATCCTAGAGTAACTGGTCGACCGGCCTTATGTGCACGATCGACCGATTCACGGACATCCAACCACGAATATGGTCGACCGATCCAAGAGGACCGATTGATCGGTGCCGGAGAATGGTTGACCGGTCCTCCAGGAACGGTCGACCGATCTGGTAGTCAGATTCATCGATCTGAACTAATCGGATTGACCAACTCAAATCATAATCGAGACTCTAACCAGTTCACCTATGCTGGCTGAGTCCTATTGTACAGAGATTATCGTCCAGTTGGGTCCTGAATCATAGATTTCATAATAATCAAAGATAAATAAAGTAAAAATAAAGACATGAGATTGTTATGTGCCGCCTTCAAAGTATAGAGCAAAGATCAAAGTAAAGTACAGAGAGGGACATGTAGTTAGGTGAGGAGACAACGAAGCTACTATCCTGAGATTTCAGGTCTTCTCCCACTGCAATGGTCACACTCCTTCTCTCAGAGATTATTGTATTGTGCCAGAGGGACAGGTAGCTAACTGAGGAGTGAACCTACATGTTTCTTAATTGACCACTGTTCATAGGGTTTAGGTTTTCTCCCACCTACATTCAGAATTGGGTGAGGTATTAACACCAACCCCTTTTTCCTTTTTGGACTTACCAGAGAGGCACATCTGACATCCCAACCTAATAAAGTCGAGCTCGCATAGGATAACTAACTTTAAGGACGTTATAGTAATGTAAAAGACATAGTGCAACTCATAGTAAAGCAATGTAAAGCAGAGTATTATAAAGTAAAGCAGAGAACATTGTAAAGTAAAGTATGGTACAACATGGGATATGGTACAATAAAGTATGGAACATAGCATAGTAAAGATAATGCAGAGTAAAGACAAAGTATAGTCATAGTAAATAATAAAGTACAAATATTAATATTGGCAACGAATGAGGTGTTGATCCATTACAATCAATGTATCAAAATCAGAGTATAGTATTGTTCATCATTGATATATTGATTACATGATTATCATTGATCTTTATTTCATCGTCTATTTTGCTATTGTACTGAGCTTTTTGCTCACGGGTATTCGATTTCCCTGTAATGGAATTTTGCAAATGAGAATGCTAATTAAAGAGATGATGGAGGGTACAAAGCTTGACTGACATTATGCTCAAGCTTTTTTTGCTACATTCCTTTTAAATTATTATAATTTATTCAGAGACATCATGCTATTCCGCTCGTTGAACTTCCTACAAAGTTTCTTTCTGTTTTCTGCATGTTTCCTTCCATTGAAAGACATCATGATCTTCCCCTTATCGAACTTCTTAAAGTTACTAATTTCTTATCTTGTTATAAACTATATTATCTATCAATGTCTCTTGACATTTCACCGTTTGAAGTTTCTCATTAAAGTCTTGGTATTATATTTTCTTATTATATTAGTGTCATGTATACTAGTTTGTTGAATGGTCATGGTCAATAGTGTAGCAGACAATGTAGCGCTCCCAAGGTCAACCTGACTGCCTACGTGGCAGGAGGAGCGATTTTGGAGGTGTTACAGTTTGGTATCAGAGCCTAAGTTCTTGGCTCCCTCATTGATCATAGTAGAATAGTTATTCATGCATAACCATTATTGTTCATATTATTTCATAGCTCAAAGTAAAGTCATGTGCAAGCTTCTCAAGTGTCTATAACTCCATTCCTCAAATAAGTACTAATGTACATTTTCATGTAAGGATACTTATGTTATTGAGCTAACTTGTTCCTATAGATGTCTCCGCGCCGCATAACGTCCAGAGTGATACGTGACGGAAGCTGGGTATTTTGGGTAGCTGAGGCAGTTATGCACCCACCTGCCGCACCGACTTAAGAACAGGAGCAAGTGCAGGTACCAACTCAGGGTCACGGACGTGGTCGCGGACGTGGCCGTGGCCGTGCGATTCCACCGCATCTTGCTCAAGAAGAACATGAGCAGTCTGATTTGGAAAGCGTTGGAAGCAATAGTCCAGTAATGCCTTCCCCGCCAGTGGAGACATCGGAAGAAAGGTGACGGAAGAGGCACTTGCAAATGATAGGAGGACGTATCAGCAACCTTATCTATCTATCATCAGATGAAGAAGAAGAAGCTCCTAAACCAAGAAGAGAATTACAAAGTCGGGAAACCAGTCCGATAAATCAGTTTGACTCGGAACCATATTGTAGCTACTGCGACCAAGAAGAGCATTTCGAAGATGAATGCCCGAATCCTCCTAAGGATGAGGACACAGGGAATGAACCTGGGGAACCTTCTCGACGTAACGATTAGTGTTTAATATTTCTTGATGTGGAGGCCTTAGTGTGCCTTAGACAGATACTTATGTTTTGCTTTGACTAACCTTACAGTGATATTAACTTTTATTTTAGCGGATATTGAGCCGTAATGTCTCAATTTTTATCTAAGATTTTTATTTTTGTTAAAAATCTTTGATTATATGCTAGTTCTCAAATACTCTCATGGTCTTTTTATAGATGTCTCCTCAAAGAAGGTCACAAGCATCCACAGCGAATACGAGATACCTAATGAAGGAAAAACCTCTTTTATTCCCCCACCTTCACCTTCTCCTCCTCCACCTAAACCGCTGGTACAACAAGGACGTCAAGTTCTCCTCCTCTGTACACTACAAGAGTTCTGGAGATCGAAACCTCCAATATTTAACGGAGAAGGAGGCATAAAAGTGGCGGAGCAATGGATAGAGGCACTAGAGGACAAGTTTGATATCCTCGACGTCCCTGAGAATAAGAAGGTATTGTTCGTTGGAGACACTCTCCAGAAGCACACTAAAGAATGGTGGAAAGTAAAGAAGGCCACCAGCTTCCTAGAAGTCAGAATCGTTGCATGGGAAGACTTCTGTAAGGCATTTGAGATGCAGTACTTTCCTAAGTTTCAAAGGGATTTGAAACAAAAGGAGTTCCTGAACCTAGAGCAAGGGACCATGACAGTGGCCCAATACATGACCAAGTTTGTTCGACTGAAGAAATACTTTAGGCTAATTATGGACGAGCGAGATGTAATGAAGCGCTTTGTGGACGGGCTGAATCCCGCCTTGAGGTCCCAGACAAGACCAGAGAATTGCAAAACCCTGGAGAATGCGATCAGTCTAACTACATTGACTGAAAATTACCATCAAGACCTTCAGAAAGCTCAGAAGGTCCAACAGAATGTAGGGCAGGGTTCCCAGCACCAGCAACAACAATTTAGAGGGAACAACCATCAGCATCAACGATGAAATAATCGGTATCGCCCTTATCCAGCGCCCCAGCAATACAATCGTCCGCAACAACAGTCATACCGCCCTTCACAACAAGCTCCTCCACCACAGCAGCAACAACAGAATCAAATGCCCCCTCAACAGGCGCAAAGGCGCCCAGCCCAACAGCAGAGGCAACAGCCTCTCAGAGCACCTCAGGCACCACCCGCACAAGGTGAGCGGGTTTTATGTAATACCTGTGGCAAGACCCATGCAGGGAAATGCCGCATGAAGTCTGGAGCATGCTACTGCGGTGGAATGGGCCACATCGCAGAGAATTGTCCAAGACGTGGACATCAACAATTAGTGCAAGGAAAACTCTTCAATTTGGAAGAGGACGCTCCACAGAATGAGATCATTCGAGGTACGCTGAGGTCATTCGAGGTACGCTATTCGTAACCGAATTATCTACTACAATATTATTCGATTCCGGTGCCTCCCATTCCTTTATATCTGAAGAATGTGTCAATACATTAGAGTTAACCGCAATGAACTTAGAGCATAAGATGAACATCTTGACCCCACAAGGAACCTTGATTACCACCAAATATTTTCCTAATGTACCCATAGAGATAGAGAAAAAGAACTTTAGTGCAAATCTTATCATTATCCCTATGGAAGATTATGATATAATTTTGGATATGAATTGGCTAACCTCCCATGGTGCTTCTATCTTGTGCAAGCAAAAGAAGGTAATTTTAGGTACACAGAGTACATATAAGGTTATAGTCAGAGGCATTGCACAGAAAAAACCAAAGATCATAGTGTCTGTCATGAAGACACATAAATTACTCTAAAAGGAGTGTAGAGGTTATCTTGCAAGTGTCACCAAGATAACAGAGTCAGTCAAGACCCCTCAAGACATAAAAGTTATGAGGAAATTTCCTGACGTATTCCCTGATGACGTTAGTGGTCTACCGCCCAGAAGGAAGTTAGACTTTCATATTGAAGTGGCACGTGACACAGCACCAATCTCCAAAGCTCCATATCGCATGATTCCAGCAAAGATGAAGGAATTGAAGGACCAGATTCAAGAACTACTAGACAAAGGCTTCATCAGACCTAATGTCTCACCATGGGGTGCCCCAGTCCTCTTTGTAAAAAAGAATGACGGATCATTAAGACTTTGTATCGACTATAGAATGTTGAACAAAGTCACAATAAAGAACAAGTATCCGCTACCTCGTATCGATGACTTATTTGATCAACTGTCCGAAGCAAAGGTGTTCTCCAAGATTAATCTGAGGAGCGAATACCATCAGCTAAGGATAGCAGAAGAAGACATTTCAAAAATAGCATTCCGATCAAGATATGGACATTACGAGTTTCTAGTAATGCTGTTTGGGTTGACAAATGCCCCAGCAGCATTCATGGACCTTATGAAACGAACTTTTCGTGAACATCGGGATAAGTTCGTAATTGTCTTCGTCGATGACATCCTCATCTACTCGCCAAGCATAGAGCAGCACAGGAAACATTTGAGGATAATATTGGAGACTTTGCGAGCAAATAAATTATACGCGAAGTTCTTCAAATATGAATTCTGGCTAGAACAGATGATGTTTCTTGGTCACATCATCTTCAAGGATGGAATTACAATGGATCCGACAAAGATAGAAGCAGTGTGACTCAACCAAAGAATATCTCCGAGATCAGGAGATTCCTTGGTCTGAGAGGTTACTACAGACGTTTCATCAAGGACTTTTCCAGAATTGCATTATCACTGACCAAACTCACAAGGAAAGGAGAAAAGTTTATTTGGTCGCCTAAGTGTGAAGAAAATTTTCAAGAGTTAAAGAAGTGACTCACTTCAGCACCAATCCTGACGTTACCATCGAGCAACGGTGGTTATGTAGTTTACAGTGATGCTAGTGGTACGGGATTGGGGTGCGTATTGGTGCAACATGGGAAAGTAGTGGCATACGTATCCAGACAGCTAAAGAAGCATGAGGTCAATTATCCAACTCATAACCTCAAATTGGCAGCAGTAGTGTTTGCCCTCAAGCTTTGGCGTCATTACCTGTATGGGAAAGAATTTGTGGTCTACACTGACCACAAGAGCTTAAAGCACGTCTTCAATAGAATGACTTAAATATGCGCTAAAGAAGGTGGATGGAGTTCTTAAAGGACTATGAGTTCTCTATCAACTATCATCCTGGTAAAGCAAACTCTGTAGCAGATGCACTCAGTCGAAAATGAGAAGGATTTGTTGCCTTCATGCGCCTTCGATAATTTGAAATGATAGAGGAACTTTTCAAGTGAACATCAAGGGTAAGACACGACGAATCATTAATGATGATGTAGCGTATTGTACTAGACATGATCGAAAGAATCATTGAGGCACAAGTAGAAGATACAAACTATCAAATAATGATAATAAAGATTAGTCTAGAGACTACAAATTTTAAAGTCTCTCCATATAGTGGCATCAGATAACGTGATCGTTTATGGGTACCGAATAATCCTGAACTCCGAAAGAAAGTTCTAGACGAATGCCACAAGTCTGAATTTGCGATCCACCCAAGGAATACCAAAATGTATAAAGATGTGCAGAGGAGTTTCTGGTGGGCAGATATGAAGAAAGAGATTGCAGAATATGTATCCAAATGCATAGTGTGCCAATAGGTCAAGGTGGAACACCAGAAACCTCAAGAGTCTGTGTATCCCACAGTGGAAGTGGAAAGAGATATCAATGAATTTCATCACCGGCTTACCCCGGACTCGGAAGGAACATGATGCCATTTGGGAAATAGTGGACCGACTCACTAAATCGACTCACTTCCTACCCATTAAGGTAAAATAATCTCTTGAAACTTTAATGGATCTATATGTGCAGGAGATTGTTAGACTCCATGGGATTCCATCAACCATCGTGTCTGATAGAGATCCCAAGTTCACGTCAAGATTCTGGAAGAGCCTCTAGAAAGCTTTGAGACTAGGCTTCGCTATAGTACAATATTTCATCCCCAGATCGATGGTCAATAAGAGAGGACGATCCAAACATTGGAGGACATGCTTAGAGCATGCGACTTAGATTGGCATGGTAATTGGGACAAGCACCTACCTCTTATTGATTTCTCCTACAACAACAGCTTCCATGCTAGTATAGAGATGTCCCCTTTGAAGCATTGTATGGTCGGCCATGTCGCTCTCCGGCATATTGGGGCGAAGTGGGTGAAAGAAAGAACTTGAGCGCTAAATTACAAAAGCAGACCCAAGATTACACAGACAAGATTGAATTGATAAAGAAAAGGATGAAATCTGCTCAAGATCGTCAGAAGGCCTATGCAGACAAGAAACATCGGGAACATATATTCAAGGCAGGAGATCGAGTTCTGCTTAAGGTCTTCCCCACCAAAGGAGTGATGCGTTTCAACAAGCGTGGAAAATTGAGTCCAAGGTATGTAGGCCCATTTGAAATATTAGATATGGTCGAAGACTCAGCGTGCATGTTAGCGCTACCCCCCGTGTATGCAAGAGTACACAATGTCTTCCACGTTTCACTACTCCGAAAATACAATCATGACTACGCTAACGTGATCCAAATTGAGGAACCAAACTTCAAGGAGGATCTGACATATGAAAAACAATCCATAGAGATATTGAAATATCAAGAACATCAACAAGGAAAAAAGAGAGTATCGCTAGTCAAACTAGCATGGAAGCATCACCAAGGAAAAGAGGCAACCTGAGAAGTGAAATCGGAGATGCGAGAAAAATTTCTACAATTATTCGGTAAATCCTAACTCTTATCAAAATTCGGAGACGATTTTTCTTTTAAGGAGATAACATTGTAACGCATGCAATCTTTATGCAATTAATGGAAAGCAATTCGAAATTTGATTAACAATTAAGGAGGAATTCAAAACGAATTTGAAAAAAAAGAAAACGTTGCACAAGACAACGGCAGATGGGGAGGTAAATCCTCCCCTGATTCACGCACCACGATCGACCGGCCCTTTGGTCGGTCGATGCTATAAAAGGGAGGAAGGGGAGCGCCCTCGCCCCCCTTCGACGCCCTAGCTAACTGCCGCCCCTCTGTCTTCTTCGTCTTCTGCAGCTCCGACGATCGACGCAACCACACGGCGGACGTACAGAGCAGAGGTCGATGTCAACAACGAACAACAGCTCACTGACGACCCTTGACTCCTAGCGATCTTCCCTTGACGCACTAAAGGGCCGAGCGAATCCTTCCAGTCGGCGTAGAACGATCGACGACGAGCCAAGAAGGTACCCTAGCATTTTAAATCCTTA
The DNA here is from genome assembly GCA_030549335.1 of Pontederia crassipes. Taxonomy (NCBI): domain Eukaryota; kingdom Viridiplantae; phylum Streptophyta; class Magnoliopsida; order Commelinales; family Pontederiaceae; genus Pontederia; species Pontederia crassipes. The sequence goes on along the minus strand of CM060188.1, from coordinate 6,447,339 downwards.
GACGATGAAATATTGATTGATTGACGCGTAAGATTAGTTCATTTTGATCATGAGAATGCCATCTACATTTCTTATATTTTCATCATCGCCGTTTGATGGCCGGAAGACCGTCGAAATCGCGAAAGAAATCCGGCACCTCTATTTTATCGTAAGGACCGATCGACCAATTTTTGAAATGGTCGACCGGTCTGCACAGAGAATCCTCACAAGTTTTGAACGGTGGTCGATCGGCCTCACCATGATGGTTGATCGATCTATCTGTTAATGAACATATCTGCTCGCATAATCGATCGACCGGACTTTCGATCGGTCGACCGATCCGACACGCACTGCGTGTCTTCATGGTTTTATGATCGGTCGACCGACCACCAGGATGGTCGACCGATCATAGAGTAACCGGTCGACCGGCCTTATGTGCACGGTCGACCGATTCACAGATATCCAACCACGAATACGACTGATCGATCCAAGAGGACCGATCGACCGGTGCCAGAGAACGGTCGACCGATCCTCTATGAACAGTCGACCGATCCGGTAGTCAGATCCATCGATATGAACTAATCGAATTGACCCACTCAAATCATAATCGAGACTCTAACCAGTTCATCTATGCTGGCTGAGTCCTATTGTATAGAGATTATCGCCCAGTTGGATCCTGAATCATAGATTTCATGATAATCAAAGATAAATAAAGTAAAAATAAAGAGATGAAATTGCTATGTGTCGCCCCCAAAGTATAAAGCAAAGATCAGAGTAAAGTACAGAGAGGGACAAGTAGTTAGCTGAGGAGACAGCGAAGCTACTGGTCTTCAATGACACTGTTCATGAGATTTTAGGTCTTCTCCCACCTGTATTTCGAATGAAAGGTGATGCAATGGTCACACTCCTTCCCTCAAAGATTATTGTATTGTGTCATAGAGAGACAATGAACCTACATGTTTCTTAATTGACCAATGTTCCTAGGGTGTAGATTTTCTCTCACCTACATTCTGAATTGTGTGAGGTATTAACACCCACCCCTTTTCCCTTTTTGATCTTATTGGCCATTCAGAGAGGCACATCTGGCATCCCAACCTAATAAAGTCGAGCTCGCATAGGATAACTAACTTTAAGGACGTTATAGTAATGTAAAAGACGTAGTGCAACTCATAGTAAAGCAATGTAAAGTAGAGTACTATAAAGTAAAGCAGAGAACATTGTAAAGTAAAGTATGGTACAACATGGGATATGGTACAATAAAGTATGGAACATAGCATAGTAAAGATAATGCAGAGTAAAGATAAAGTATAGTCATAGTAAATAATAAAGTACAGATATTAATATTGGCAACGAATGAGGTGTTGATCCATTACAGTCAATGTATCAAAATCAGAGTACATTATTATTCATCATTGATATTTTGATTACATGATTATCATTTATTTTTATTTCACCGTCCATTTTGCTATTGTACTGGGCTTTTTGCTCACGAGTATTCGATTCTCCTGCAATGGGATTTTGCAGGTGAGAATGCTAATTAAAGAGGTGATGGAGGGTACAGAGCTTGGAGAACGCTTCACATACTGACATTATGCTTCAAGCTTTTTTTGCTACATTCCTTTTAAATTATTATAATTTATTCAGAGACATCATGCTATTCCGCTCGTTGAACTTCCTACAAAGTTTCTTTCTGTTTTCTGCATGTTTCCTTTCATTAAAAGACATCATGATCTTCCGCTTATCGAACTTCTTAAAGTTATTAATTTCTTATCTTGTTATAAACTGTGTTATTTATCAATGTCTCTTGATATTCCACCGTTTGAACTTCCGCATTAAAGTCTTGGTATTATATTTTCTTATTATATTAGTGCCACGTATACTATTTTGTTGAATGATCATGGTCAATAGTGTAGTAGGCAGTGTAGCGCTCTCAGTGCTAACCTGACTATCTACGTAGTAGGAGGGACGATTTTGAAGGTGTTACATAATATCCCTATAATTATGCTTCCCAATCTTATTCTTACGGTTGTACTCAGATTTCCACAATGGATTGTTTTCTTTTCACAACTTTTCAAATAACTGCAAACATCCGTCTAGAAGGGCACGATGCTATTTCCTTGTAACCATTTATGCTTTCTACTGTGGATTGGCTCACAAGATGGAGGATACTTATCCAAAGTCTCCAATTTCACGCAATTAATGAAAGGAATTTTCTTAACAAAGCTTTGCTAGCTCGTCACCAATCTTCGAGCCAAACTTTCTGCATAAGATCAAACTTCGGAAACAGATTGCTTGGTCTCAAAAGATTTCACTGACAATATATTATTGTTTTTAGGATGGGCTATATCTCTATTGATTTTGGATATAATTATTTTTTAGTTTTGGGTTATTTCTAGAGTTTTTTATAAAACAACATTAATAATTATCTCAATTTTCTACCCTAAAAAAATATCTCAATGTTCAATGACTAAACGCTATCCCAAGCTTCAAACTAAGCGTGAGACTACAGCAAACTCATTTAACCATATGTTCAAGATGATGGTTCAACCTAAAGAGGTTAGTTGTGTGGGTTGTTAAAGAGCAATATTTCCAGTTAACTTGAATACATTTGATTTGAACTCTTTGCAAAAGTGAAAACTCTGCTCGTGTAGTCTTGAAAGCCAAATTCTGATCATGGACTCTTAAGAAAAGTTTACCCTTTCTTTGGTTGAGTTGTCGATATAATAAGAAGAGATTTATTTATGTCCTTGGTCATCTCATCAGCAAGAGGAACTCCATATTCTGCCCTTGTCCTAAGTGCAAAAATAGAATCCTCCGTGTCTTCAGTATGTAGAGTCACCTCATGAACCTTTTTCTCAAACTTTTTCCTGCAACAAATTATGCATTGTAATCATCAAATTGCCCAAAATAAATTTAAGTTTTGCACACATGATAGGCTATATGATTCAATCACATGACACGAATACCTACGAAGTCATATACCAATTTATCATGAAAGGACTGAAGATGGGTTTCATATCCATAGTTTCTAAGCTTGTAGGACATAGCAGAGAGTGTTATAGACGTTTATGTGAAATTAAGAATTCAGAATGAGAAATGGCATTTAGTGGATTCTGCATGGTTTTAAGATCCAGGAAAAGAAATCTAACGCGTAAAATTACTCATTACAAACTTGAATGATGCTTATAGATCGTAACTAACTCAATCACATGCCTGTACTTGTACGGCATGCGGACTCCGACTTGAACCGATTATTTATTCATATGAACCTTAATTTTATTCAAAACAAAAAAGTAAGATATTTCTCTCTCTAAAAATAATTCTTCTCTCAAGAAGAACAAAGAATAAGATATTGGTCGATGGACTCCAGATATTGTTTGTATGTTCTAATCGGGTGAAGCAACTTAATTATATAAGCACTTTGAATTATGCAAAAGAAAGAAAGAAAAAAAAAGGAGAAAAAAATAACAGTCGAATGACCATAAAACGGCCTCCACCTTCCGTTTTGGCATGCCGTCAACCATTTTGAATGATTTCATCTCCTTTTCCTTTCTATATTTTTGCATTAACAGAATTATTTGCGTCGATAGAGAGACATGAGAATGGAGGAGATGAAATATATTGTTAAATTTGATGTGCTTATTAATTTTCTTAAAAATTTAAGTCGTTAGGAAAAATATAATCAATATCAATGATTTCATCACGTGGATAATAAAATAAGAAAATATTTTTTTTAATAAAAACTTAACTTTTGACAAATCTGCTAGATCTATGAATTCTAGCCTGAAGCTCCTTTGCCCGAATGGAGGAAGCGGACAAAACGTTTCATTCAAAGTGATCTAAAAGAAACATCACAACTGTTACTCCCTTTTCGTTTTACTATAAAACATAACACTCAATGTTACAGGACACAAAACGGTATGCTATGCTACAAACTACAAAGAGTTGTCTGAATAACAAACAAATATGTACATATACATGAATCTCAACACACATCAAGATAACTTTTTTATGTTGACGTAACAAGATGTACATTTATGAATCCTTTTTTCATGAATGGAAACGTCAAGTAAAATACTACCATGATGACGATGCCGGGATTGTCACCGCGGCCGGACGAAGGCGACGGTGCTATGGACGGAACCCTCAACCTCTGGCCCCCGATGTCGCCGTGGACGCTCCCCCCGACGAAAGGGGCGACGAAGCCGCTGCACAATTGGGAATTCGTAGTAGCCGAAGCAGATGGAGCGGAAGAGGAGGACGGCCGTGCGGTGGAGGGCGAGACCACGGCGGCCGGAGGGGAGCATCTGGGTGCGGCGGCGCTGAGAGAGGCGCTGCAGGAAAAGCGCGGGGAGCGAGAGAAGGTGGCCATTTCTATCCGCCGCCGCCTCCTCTAGTTCGCTGGTGGCGACTGCTCTGTAGATTTGCTGGTATAAATCTGATGTGCTTTGGGAGGGGGAAGAAGTGGCGGAGGCGGAGACCGCGTAAGCGAGGGGGAAGAGTTGCTATAAATCTGATGTGCTTTTATCCCAAATAGTAGAGCAATTTTGTTATTGGACTTGGTATTGAAAATTCGTCACTTCACTATTAAAAAGATTTGGGTAAATGTTAAACAATAATTGTCTTTTCTTAATCTCATGTCACCAGAAAAAAATATCGATAGCCAGATTTTATTAAAAAAATAGTAATTGTATTTTCTTAGGAGATATATATTAATGGTAATCTATGCATCCATTTATAAAAGCTATCTACTTTTTTAGGAGAGAGACATTTGTATGTTAGAAGACATAATTTATCAATACACGAGACTGCAACAACAATTCGCACTGGCGATCAATAAGGAGTACTGTGATCGATCGCCCCCGAGTATATCTACTCAACAGTTAATCAAAATTTAAACGGAGGAGAATTTATCAGTAATAAAGCCTGAATAGTCAATCAAATTTGGATTGTAATAAGTAACCATACGCTCATTGCGCAATACGTAAGCTGACTCAAGCTGTTAGATATGAACTGAGTGGCATAACAAAGCAATACAAATGTATGAATCATTTCTTATACCACAGACAACTTTGCATGTGTACTGGAAGGAAAAAAAGGAAGACGGACACGTAAATTTCTGACCTTTTTAGGGAAAAAAGGGTCAGAAATTTCTGACGCAAACACAATAACCAGACCGCATCATATATATTTCGTTTGCACCACCAAGCAATTAAAATAGGAGAGAAAACCCCTTGTTGATCTAAATTCTAAGGAGAAGGGAAGACGCGGAAGAGGGGCAGCAAAGGATCACAAACAAGCCGACCAGCACCCCGAGCATGGAAAAGATGTATGTATTCCAGCTGAGATGTTCCGGGAGTGGAATGCAGAGTAGAGAGACGGACGCCGAGATGAAGGAGACGACGAGCAGGTAGTTGATCAATTACACCAAGCAGGGAGTAGAGGAAGACGTGGAGTAGGGTCAAATGATCGGCGGACAGAGCATTTCTTTGCCGGGAATGGTGGTCATAAGGCAAGTGCTTACAAAGTTGAGCAGGGGGGCACCTCCGGCGAGGACGTCTACAACGAATTGGGCAGGCATCTTCACTGGAGCAAGGCCCCATCATCCTCGCCATTTGGATGGGATGAACACGGGATGGGACGGGCGTGTTCTCTCTCTCTGGTTCCTTTCCCTTTAAAGCTTTGCTCCCCCCTTCAGTGGGCTTATATAGACGGAACCATTTGTCCATCTTTATGTATGTTTTATCTTAGTTTTTTTGTGTTCCCATGTCCATTTTTATGTTTACCTTTTCCCTTTTCCATGTCCATCTTAGTCTTTTCCATGTTCCAGTCCATGAACCATGTCCATCTTACGATATTTTGGTTTCAGTTCCGCAGGGACTTGCTGTGTTTTGATGTCGAGGATATTTCTAGAGCATATATTTCTGTTAAATTCACAAGTGGGACTAAATGAGGATCAAATACATAATTGAAATGTGACGCTGTCGTCATTTCAAAGGAAAATATTATCACTACTCTATGTTAGAAGATAAAAATAAAAAAAATATTTACTACTAATAAGATAGAGTAGACACTCCAATTTAAAAATGCAAAGTTCTTAACTAACTTTGAAAATACATGCATAATTGTTTGCACCCAATTTTTTATTCGGTGCAAACAATTCACAATAAAATTCAATATGCACATCAAAATCAAAACAAGCTAAATAGTAACTAAGAAAACGAAGAGTACGATATTGGCGGAAGCAACCCAAGATCGCAAAACATTCGACCTTTTCGCGATAGCCGCTCGTCGCGATCAGTGACTAAGATGGAAATCCGTGGCCTGTACGGATTTTGGCCGGAACTGACTCGGTACGAGGACGATCGTGATTTTTTATTTTTTATTTTATTTTTTTCATTATATAGTTAAATATTTAATCATATACTATTAATTTTATAATTATATTATACATATATTTAATCATATATCATAAAGTTTATAAATATATATTATATATAAATATTTTTTTTACATCTAATAATCATAATATTATAATATTTTTTATGAGTCTAAATTTTAGGGTAAAAAATATGACCTATTTTTTCTTAATTTAATAAATATAGCAAAAGAGAAAAAATTGAGCCCGGTCAACCCGGTCGAGTCGGGCCGAAACGTATTGGATCGATCGAAGTGGCTTCCGGCACGAGTCGATATGGCACAATTTCAGGCCTGACATTATAAGAAAATTGCTAGGTAGCGACGAATATTAGCGATGCAAAATAAGGACATGCTAATGCAACACGAGTGACGTCTCCATTGGATCGAAAATATATGACGATATTTGCCTCTCAATAGCGTCTCTTTAGCGTCGCAATAGCATTACAAGAAGTCGACGCTAAAGCCGATGCCACCAAGATGCTATTGAGTCACTATTATCATGTATGTAAATGAAAAAATGCGCGATAAATTATAGCGTTGTATTGACGTCGCCAACATGCGACGTTGAATTAGCGTTACAAATCATGTGACACTAATACGACACAAACACAAGAGGTGATATTGGCATCGACATTTTGCGACGCTAAATTAGCGTCGCAAAATTGTGACGCTAATTCGATGCAACAATCGTCGCCATTGTGCGCTGCATTGACGTCGACATTTTACGATGCTAACGTAGTGTCACAAAATTATATGTGTACCTTCAACATATGTATTCCTACACCATATGTGTGTTTTATATATATATATATATAAAGTATAGGTAAATATTGTTAACATTCTTTATATATTGACGCTAATTCGATGCAACAATCGTCGCCATTGTGCGCTGCATTGACGTCGACATTTTACGATGCTAACGTAGTGTCACAAAATTATAAGTGTACCTTCAACATATGTATTCCTACACCATATGTGTGTTTTATATATATATATATATATAAAGTATAGGTAAATATTGTTAACATTCTTTATATATTGACGCTAATTCGATGCAACAATCGTCGCCATTGTGCGCTGCATTGACGTCGACATTTTACGATGCTAACGTAGTGTCACAAAATTATAAGTGTACCTTCAACATATGTATTCCTACACCATATGTGTGTTACTTATATATGTATTCATATATATATATATATATATATATATATATACAAAGTATAGGTAAATATTGTTAACATTCTTTATATATATATTCTTTATAAATATTTACCTATACTTTATATATATATATAACGTTTTATTTTAAAAAAATTATTATTTAAAATTTTAAAAATAAATGGCTCAATTTGAATGTGATTAGGATAAATAAAATTTCCATTATAAAAGAAAATGTACATATATAATAAAATAACTAAGATTTCATTTTAAAAAAAGATAATGTGCTACTTTTAAAATTAAATAAATAATTTAAATCAATAAATTTATTTTGTGTCCAATTAAAATTAATATTTCCTTTCTAGAAAATAAAAGCAACTGTACATAGTACAATTAAATAAATATTATTTTTCTTTCTAAAAGATAATGTGCTCCTTTTGGAATTAAAAACTAACTTAAACAAAGAATTCAATATGAGACCAATTAAGTTAATATTTCTTTTCTCTAAATATAATGGACAAACATAATAAAATAATTTTTTTAAAAAGGATAATGTATTATTGTCATAATTTTAAAAATGACTCCAATTGAGTACGATTAAAATAAATAAAATTTCCTTTATTTAAACGTAAGGTACAAGTATAATAAAATAAATAATATATTTTTAAAAAGATAACATGTTCTTGCCAAAATTAAAAAAATAAACGACTCAATTTGTGTATGATTAAGATAAATAGTATTTTCTTCATATAAAGAAATGCAAAAGGATAATAAAATAAATAATATTCTATTTTTTAAAGATAATGTGTAATTTTATAAATTTAAAACAAACAAATACAATTGAAGTCCAATTAAGTCAATATTTCCTTTCTAAAAAATAATGGACAAGTATAATACAATAAAAAAATATTTTTATAAAAAATGTATTAGTGCCAAAAATTAAAAATAAATGACCCAATTGGACACGATTAAGATAGGTTTTATTTCCATTATAAAAAGGATTATTTATATATACTCTATTCCTTATTTTTATTTTTTTTAACCAATCAACCTGACGCATGATAATAAAATGATTATTTGATCACTTCGATCGTTGAAAATGACAACGTATTATTATGGTAAAATTCAAATCAGACATTTTTTGGCGTCCTTTATTATCCGCACCACAACGAAAAATAATAGTTCATTTGTATTTTTATAGGTTTTTTAATCAGAATTATTGTGATATAGTATGCTTGTAATATTGTCACTATAACCAAATTATGTGCGTGAAAAGCATATGCAGACCATCCCCGAAAAATGGATCGTTGCCGGTGTGGGCGGCTCCCAGGGGAGAGGGGAGGTGATTGGGGCAGCATTCATATGGAGGGGAGGGGAGGTCGATCTGTCGCAGGGGATTCGGGGGCGCTTGTAGGACGAAGATCAAAAGGTCGGGAGCGCTCGCAAGACGATGATCGGAGGAAGGGGTTGGCACTCATAAGGAGAGGACAGGAGGTGACGATGGAGGAAGGGGCCGGCGTCGGTGACAACACAGTGCGAGAGAAAGACACAGAGGGAGAGAGAGAGAGAGCACGTGAGATAAGAGAAGTCATTTGATCCTAATTGAACAGTCGTTGTTTCACCCTTTTGCGAGCATTGACAGCCTCTGTGATGGCAGCCTCTACTATCATCGTCCTCTCCATCACAAGTGTTGGCAGCCTCTGCGATCGCCGCCAAATTAGTGTTGTCCAACCTTCGGATCGCCGTCCTCCTCCTCTGATCGTCGTCGAGCGACCCCTGTCCTGGCATGGGCACTGCACCTCCCCATCGCCTCTCCTTATCACCTCTCTCCCCCATCTTCCCCTCTCTCATCTCCGTCCTTGGATCGCCGCTCCTCGTCCTCAATCCACGCAGCCATCGTTGAGCCTGCATCCCAGCTTGCATCGAAATAGATCGTCGAGCCCGCGTCCTGCTTTCTTTCCCAGGTCATCGTAGGGTAGGGTAGGGGAGGTCGATCTATGGCAAGGGACTTAGGGGCTCTCGTAGGATGGCGATCGGAAGGGAGGACAATGATATGAAGATCAGGGACGCTCGCATGATAGCAATCAGAGGAAGGGGCCGACGCTCACGAGGGTAGGACGAGGGGCGGCGATGGAGGAAGGGACTGACACTTGACCTTTTGATCGTCGCCCTCCCCTTTGAGTTACACAATGTTGCACCCAAGTGGTGTTATATTCTCGTTAATGTAACACGATGAAATATTGTGTAACACCTGATTCAACAATCGAGATGAAATCGTCTTATCCTAATCGAATGGTCATTGTTTGATCCCTCTACCCTTTATGAGAGTCGGACAGGAGCGCAAGCGTCGGCAACCTCTACGATCACCGTCCTCCCCATCGCGAGCATTGACAACCTCTGCGATTGTTGCCAAATTGGTGTTGCAAGGGGAGGATGACAATCGGAGTAAAGGATGACAATCAAAAGGCCAGGGACACTTGCAGGATGGTGATCGGAGGAAGGGGCTGACACTCGCAAGGGGATGATGGGGGGCGGCAGTGGAGGAAGAGGTCAATGCTCGCAAAGGTCGGTGGCGGTGACGGCACGCAAGACAAGCATCATTGACGGTGATCAAAGAGGAGGGCGATCGACGACAACAACCGAGCATGTAAGAGAAGAGAGAGAAAATGTTAAAATAATATATATCATAGATCTAAAATGAACGGTAGAGTATTACATCACATTAATTCATACACACACACACATATATATATATATGTGGTAAACTGTATATATGATGCATCCTTCTCTCCGCGCGGTATCGTGCAAGATGCTAGACATCCAACTATCATTCGATGGTTAACACGATCTCGGCGCGCAGACCATCCAGATGCGATCAGACGGTTGTAATCCATCTCACCGTCAGTGACGTTCACTCTGGCGCCAAACTTGTTCGCTACGGCGTCAGATCCTCCATACCAGCCGCCAACGAGATCGAGAGGTTGAGATCGGGGAGAAAGAGAGAGAGAACAAGAGATTAGTGAGAGAGATCAAGATCGACAGCTGACCCTATCTGACGTCGTTGCCTCTTCATGGCATCCTCATCGTCCGATGGTAGAGAGAGAGAGATCAATGAGAGAATGAGAGAGATCAAGGAGAGAATGACCCTCTCTGGCACTGTTGCCCTCTTCGCAGCCCTTGCCGGCTCCACGCCCCGACCGTGGTCTCCTCGCTGCACATCTCCGATGGCGGAGATTGACCAATTCGCCCTCACCGCACATCTCCAACGCCTTCCTCACAAAGATTGACAGATTCATGCTTCGCCTCCTCTTCGATGGCAACGGCAACAACGTTTGAGAGAGAGAGATGTTTCGTCCATCACCTCTTCTCTAACGACTGCAATGGTGGCGTTCATGCGAGACGACAACGGTGGCAACATTCATGCGTGAGAGAGAGAACGAGAGATTGGAGGGGAAAAGGAGAGATCGAGGAAGAGAGCAAAGAGAGGAAGAGAATCAGAGTGATGATGGAGAGAGAGGGGAGAGAGGGAGAGAATCAGAGTGATGGATAATTTACCATGTGTCGAATCCAATTTCTCACGATGCATCATATGCAACCGTTGATGAATGGATGGCCGATTCCGGATGCATGTGACACCATGCGGAGAAAAAGATGCTTCGCATGTACAGTTTACCTATATATAAATATAAATATAAATATAAACATATATATATATATATGAGATTAATGGAGGTGTAACCCCCTTGGGTGATAAGGGTCTAGATCATGTTACAATTTTTTTTCTCTATCTACTTTCACGCGTGCTCTCTCTCTCTCTCTTCTCTGTGATCGGCGGCAGTCAGCAGCAAGATGGCGGCGGTCGGCAGTGGGACGGGTGGACGGTGGAGGAAGAGAGGGGCGACGCAGCGTGGGCACGACAGATGGAGGGGGGAGAGAGGGGCAATGCGGGAAGGGCATGAATCGACGAGAAAGAGAGAGGATCCGGCTCGATGATAGGGGTGGATCAATAGTGAGACTAGGGATCGACAGTGAGAGAGGGGATCGACGATGAGAGAGGGGCAGATCGATGGCTTGCGTGCTCGCGAGGGGCGGTGGTGAAACGACGAGGATGCACAAGAACAACGCTCGGAGAGGTCGGCAGCGGCGATCAGCGACGCTCGAAGGCCAGCGGCTACTACAGGAATGGCGAGGACGCGAGAGAGAAGAGAGCGAGGAAACGATGGGGAGGATTTGCACGCAAGAGAGAGAGAAAATGATCTAAACCCTTGATTTAAATCGGACGCCCAAATGAAAGTGCTACATCAAGTTACGCTTACATTAATCCTTATATATATGTATATACACTCTACGTGTTCTCTCTCTATATATATATAAATACTTGATCGAAGTATACACATAGATGGCGCAATTATTATTCCCCTTTGCTCAAAACGTAGTTTTTTTTTGTCAATTCAATTTGTTTTCAACAATAATAATAGTAAATTTATAAACAATCGATACGAGTAACATCATCCCACAATATTATAAAAAAAAACTAAAGTTAATATAATACAGCTTTTTAAGTAAATGACAGACGATTGAAAATAATAAAATGTTAATCGTCGCATACAAAATGAAAAATATATTTCAATTGAAAGATGCAACAAGTTCACTTATTTATCATCTTCATGATTTAGATGTTAAATTTTATGTTATATCATATGATTTTTAGTTTAAATAATACAAAAAATAAATTATGCAATAATATTTCAATTTAATAATACAATTTATTACTCGAGATCACATTTGTGCCATGAGTTTCCATGAGTATATACTTCCCATTATTTCATAAGCAAGGCTGAAGTTTACCTGCATTGAGATGTGCGTGGGCTTATATATTTTTATAAATAAAAGTAAGTTTTAACTTCTCACCCAAATTGTATCCATGGCAACTTAACTTCGTCCTATGTAGGATATAAATAGTTTTGTGTTAGAAATTAAATCTTGTAAACTAGAGGCTTTTATTTAATAGATGTAACCAGCGTTGGACCTTACAAATAAGATGTCGAGGCCATGATTTCGATCTCTTCAAATAAAAAGTTAAAAATAAGATGTGCATGGTGTATAAACTTTGTGCGAGCAAAGATCTCTTGCATAATTAAATATACAAAAGTAGAAGTATAATTTCTTTAACATATAATTTCTTTATTAAGCAGAAATTATCAAATTCCAACCAGTATCCCTATCATATAATTTCTTTAACATTCTTCTTCTTCTCGAACTTCGCATAATTCTTACATCGAAAGAGTGGCAATAATAGTGAAATTACATCTTTTTACCCTTACATATGAAAGAGATTTTAACTCTATCAGGAAAAAAAAAACACAATCTTTGAGTATAATTTACAAATTAATACTATTATAACACAGCTGGCCTAGTGTACAAATTCCACAAGTTATAAAACAAGAAAGGAGGAGAATATCAAGAGAAAAGGCTTTTCGTTCTTGGAATGCGTTCTATGATGAGTCCAGTAGCAGTCACTCATGATTCCTCTAGACTCTGAACAGGATTTTCTTCTTCTCGAAGCCATTCTTCGAATTTTGCTTCCCTTTCAGATTTGAATTTATTAAAGCTCTCCAACATGGATGACATGTGATGATCATATGATCTCTCCGTGATGCCTCCCCCATCAACCCCATCATCTTGATGTTGGCTAGACAAGGGAAACTCATCGCCTTTGGTGTCGCGGGATGCAGGAATACAAGTGTTTACCGAAGAAGGTGCCTTTGATGAGACCAGTTCATCTATTTCAAGTAGCTTAGCTTGCTGGGACCATTTTAGTTCAGATGCTTTCTGCTTCGCAGAGTTAAAAACAGCGGACAGATAACCGCTGCTGGTACCTCCACCCTGTTGATCACTACTAATGTTGTAGTTGAAGCTTTTTTACGATCTTGGGATGCTTCCACCAGCCCGAGAGCCCCATCTTGGGTTGAGAATCAATCTGCATCGTTAGTAACTGTAAAAACATAAAAAAAAATGTTTCCTAGTCAAAATATCTTGATAAGTGATACTTTGACAGAGACTTTGCCACTTTATAACAATGAAGAATATCTTATCAAAGAGTGTAATATGGAAAGTATTTCTCGGGAACTTCTCATGACTGCTTTCTGGAGCTTACTTGGTTCCAATTTGGAGTACCAATGGTAAATATATGGAGAAGTGGTTCTATTAGCAGCACAAATAACACATCGATGTCAATGATTATTCAATATTCAAAATGAAAACAATAGAATAAACAGCATTAGAAATGACAAAATAACTGCACTGTTAACCAATCAAATTTCAGTGACACATGTAGTGTGATTAGAATCTCATTATCAAGTTGAGATATGTCCAAGAACTTCCTCAAGAAAAGATATGCCCAAAGACATAATGTTTTTACCATGTCTTTCTGTTGAAAGAAAGGCAAAATCCAACTGACGAAAAAACTCAGGACAATGTCCTATAATTATACTTCCCAATCTTATTCTTAAAGTTATACTCAGATTTCCACGATGGATTGATTTGTTTTCACAACTTTTCAAATAATTACAAACATCCATCTAGAAGAATGTGATTCTCATGGACAACACATTAGACAAACTATTTCCTCGTAACCATTTATGCCATCAATTGCGGACAAGTAAATATCAACTGAAAAACATATTAAGAAGGATTGATGGATTTGGTCCTTGGGCATTTTCTCGGCCAAAAGTGCATATTTAGCTCTACACACGGTAACAGGTCGATCGATTGTAGGTTGCTTTGGAAGCTAAGGATGCCATTAAAGATAAAAATTTTTGCTTGGTTATTTCGTCGTGGGCGTCTTCTCACCAAAAGCTATAGCAAAAGGTGGCTGCCTACGTCTGATGCTTCTTGCGTCCTATGTGGAGATGCTGAAGAAGACATCAACCACCTATTTTTTGAGTGTCTTTACAAGGGAGATGTTGGCAGCTACAAGGTGCCAATGGTTAGACATATCTTCAACTAGACATTTCTGGCAATCATTCAAATAAGGAGGTAGACATCAAGCAATCATGACATATGATCCAAGATGTAAAAAACTACTACCAATTGCTGTCATCTGGGCAATTTGATTACATAGAAATGCATGTCTTTAGGGATGAACGTTGCTATACAGATAATATTAAATCCCATGCTTTGAGCATGACAAAGTTGTGGTCGGATGATTGATGCACATTTGGTGCTTGGTGTTAATCCTCTTTTTATACATAAATTCTACTGTCTGTAATTTTTAAATTATCCTCTCAATAAAATCGGATGCCTACATCTTGGTAGGGATCCCCCAATATTTCAAAAAAAAAACTTTCTACCAGGAATTGGCTCACAAGATCTAAGATACTTATCCAAAGTCTCTAATTTCACGCAATATATATAGAAAGGATTTTTCTCAACAAAGCTTTTCTAGTTAGTCATCAATCTTCTAACCAAACTTTCTACATAAGATCAAACTTTGGAAACAGACTGCACGCTTTTCGTCGACGTAGCGTCCATGTGGCAATCTCCTCTCTCCTGCACGTAAATAGTCGTCCGACATGGCATGCTCCGACGTGGCACATAAAATTACACCAATGCCCTCCAACTTTAAGGTTTGCTCAGCGATGTCCTCCAATTTCACTTTGTAACACAAATGTTCTTCATCTTTTAATACATTTTACCCAATACCCTCTTTACCTGGGACAGATAATTTTTTGATTTTTTGTTGATGTAGCGTCCACGTGGTCATCTCATCTCTCCTCCATGCAAATAGCCGTCCGACGTAACATGCTTCGACGTGGAACCACATATTAAACCATCTTACTTACAGTAAGTTAACATACTCACTGTTAAATTATTTTCTTATTTTCTTCTTTTTCGTTGTTTGCACTCCTTCGTCGTTCGCTCTTCTTCGTCATTCACCTCCTTCATCGTTCACTTTTCGCGTTTGTCGGTATCGTCTTTGTTCAAATTGGTGTAATTTTATGTGCATTTGGTGAACAAACTTTAAAGTTGGAGGACATTTGGTATAATTTTATGTATAACGTCAGAGCATGCCACATTGGACGACTATTTGTATGGAGGAGAGAGGAGATGATCACGTGAACGTCACGTTGACGAAAATTGAAAAATCGACTGTCCTAGGTAAAGAGAGCATTGGATGAAATGTACTCTAACTTTAAAGTTTGCTCACCAAATGCACATAAAATTATACCAATTTGAGCAAATACAGCGCCGATGAACGCGAAAAGTGAACGATGAAGGAAGCGAACGACGAAGAAGAGCGAACGGCAAAGGAGTGTGAATGGCGAAGGAGGTTTCATGCGAACGACAGCAAAAAGGAAAATAAGAAAATAATTTAACAGTAAGTGGGTCAACTTACAGTAAGTATGATGGTTTAATATGTGGTGCCACGTCGGAGCATGCTACGTCAGA
The DNA here is from genome assembly GCA_030549335.1 of Pontederia crassipes. Lineage (NCBI taxonomy): Eukaryota > Viridiplantae > Streptophyta > Magnoliopsida > Commelinales > Pontederiaceae > Pontederia > Pontederia crassipes. The sequence goes on along the minus strand of CM060188.1, from coordinate 6,431,328 downwards.
CGATTATTTGCATGGAGAGATGAGATGATCACGTGGACGCTACATCGATAAAAAATAAAAAAATCAACTGTCCCATGTAAAGAGGGCATCGGGTGAAATGTATTAAAAGATGAAGGACATTTGTGTTACAAAGTGAAGTTGGAGGATATCGCTGAGCAAACCTTAAAGTTGAAGAGCATTGGTGTAATTTTATGTGCCACGTCGGAGCATGCCATGTCGGACGACTATTTGCTTGGAGGAGAAAGGAGATGATCACATGGACGTCATGTCGACGAAAAATCAGAAAACCGACTATCTCAGGTAAAGAGGGCATCGGGTGAAACACGTTAAAAGATGAAGGACATTTGTGTTACAAAGTGAAGTTGGAGGATATCGCTGAGCAAAGCTTAAAGTTAAAGGGCATTTGGTGTAATTTACTCATCGACTTTATAAAACTAAAAAGGACTCGGTGGTGTAAAAAACTCAGAAAAAATGTCTAAAACTTTTTAAATAAGTATATTTTAAATTTGAACAGGATATATTTTACTAACATGTTTTTTTCTTATTTTGAGCCCCACGGTTAACATCAAAAAAATAAATCGGTGAAATATCTAAAAGTATGAATTTTTACTGATTTGTTTTATTCTTTTTTCCAAAAAGAAATACTCCTGTGTTGAAATTTCTAGAAGGCTAAATTGCAACCATAAAATGTCTCCTTTATCTTTTTCCCTGTAAAAGAGTTGGTGTGCAGAAAAGGTCCAAAGGGGTATATGTATATGTTGCTAATGGAATATTTCCTTTCATTCTTACTGTTGAGAAAAAAGATCCGGTGGTGAAATTTCCAAAAGGGCAAAATTTACTTATAGAATATTTCCTTCGTTTTTCCTTGTAAAAACCTCATACTCCTATATATTAAAAATTTATGGATCTTATTTTATTTATTTTTATTTAAAATTTTTAATTTTGATTTATAAATTCTTGATTTAATGAATAAAAAGAAGGAAAACGCTACCCCATTAAATTCATTTCTAATACAATTGTTCCTTTATTTTTCTCCTGTACCAAAAAGCTCCTGTCGTGAAATTTCCAAAATGATTTAATTTTACTAGCAGAATCTTTTTCCTTGTTCTTGTAAAAGAAAAGCACCTGTGACAAAATTTAAAAATGAAATTTTTACTAATGATTGTTCCTCTTACTATTGTTATTGTATTCTAGTAGATTTACATGAAGTTTTCTGATTCTGCCAGTTTCGTGATAACCACCCTCCTTGAATGCTGAAACCCACCTAGCAATATGAAAATTTTAATAATTTATTATTTCCACTGATGATGTAAAATTAAGTTTTCATGGTATTCTTTAGAAATCGTCAAATTAACAATAAGACTTGATAAAATTCGATACCCCTGCTCTATTTGGAGGCAATCAAATCTTCTATGCTCAATAAGATCTCATCAGTAATGCATAATCTGAAATTGCTTTAAGCTGAACCCCATTGTCCATCATTTGTATCCTGTAAAAAAAACAACATTTGTATCATGAAATCCATCTTTTGCAGCAATCCTGCAATAATTTCCTGCATGATGAAATTGTTCAAGTGATGAATCGGCATCAAACTGCAGACCCAAGAATTGTTCTTTCTGGCATGATTGAATTTCCATTTAAGTTGTGGCAAGAAATGTACACATTGTGAGATACTTGAACAGTTTGAGTTTGAACATTGCGAAGGCAGTCGGATAAAAGCTCTTGGTGCTGAGAACTGAGATATCCAACGGAGGCTTGCACTTCAATTGTTTAGAGAGTTCAGGAATCGACTCGTGAGGCCTCATGGCCTCCACCAACTTCGACGAGGAAGGCAAAGATCGCTCGTAGCACTGCAGTTGGCTGGTTCTAATCCTTATTGAGAAAGCTAATGCTGGTGGAACCTTTCTTGAAGTCATAAAGAAAGGCCCTAGATCATAAACCCAAATAAAGATGAGATTTATAGGTTACGATGACAACTGAAAGCAAATTCTAAAGGAAAACAAGTTGAAGATTTACATCTGACAACAGCATATGAGGGCACACCTTATTCCGTCTTGAGTTGTTGTCTGAATATTTGCATAGAGTGTGTAAATCTATGCACTTCTTTAACCAAGTTACCTGCATACGAGGGCACATACAAGTTCTCTTTCAGAACCAAGCCTTTATAAGTCATGCAAATATAACAAAACTGGAGGGGATTTACTGTACCTTGCTCTTTACTTCAAGCCTTTTGTTTCAAGTTCCAAAAATAAATCTCAGAAGATCACAGTACTTCCTCGTTCTCTTCTCTTTATTTTTAGAGTTAAGATCCAAAGATAGCACTTCCCAACGTGTTAAGAACGCGCCCTTGCCCAAAGCATCCAGAACAGGATGATCAGTCCTTAATTCGACTATTTCTTTGAAATAACTACTTTCTCCATTCTTCTAAAATTCCATCATAACCAATGTTTTATGCATCTAGAAGCACCCCCAAAGTTACAATATCAGGCTTTATGTTATTTTTCCACTCCTTGATATAAGGCAAAGTGCAACAATCTAAAATCCTTGATCCTGAAATAAAAAAAAAAGTGCAAAAATGTTTACATAGGTCATATTTAACTGCATTTTAGCTGCTTTCATCCCAAGGGCGATAGACTCAACACCCTTTTTGCTCATAAAACAAGAACTAGCAAGAAGTAAATATACCAAACAAGATCAATTCTTCCTGTTTTTTTGCACTAATATCATTTCCTAAATCTGCTAGCTGTGAATATCTATAGTTCTTGATATAGACCATGGCCAATTTCCTGATTAGGCCGTCTGCAATGAAGGACTTTGAGTTTAACACCCTTGAATAAATCTTTTCCACTTGTCCAGAATTCCTAAGTCATCATATGCCGCAAGAGAGTGAATGGTTGCAATTTCATATGCTCTGAAAAAAGCACTCTATGCACTCCTTCCATTTTCCCAACAAGTCCACCTTGGGCAAACTTAGTTGCCAATATGTTGTATATTGTCTAATTTAGCAAACAAAATTAATGGGGGACAGAACAAGCAAATGGAATCATATCGATTAGATTCGACTATAACGAAATGGATGCAAACCAATATTGATGGTGATTGGTGGTTTATTTTCAAAAGAGGATCATGGGAGCATGCTAGTGCTAACGATTTCCATGTGGACTATCTTGACATCTATAACTTATGATTACATAAAGGCAATGAGGTATGGGGCAAACACCATGAAGCACATGAAGAGTATGTGTTTCTTCAGACGTATATATTGTTAGAGTCTACTTTTTTTTCCTTGAGGTTTATGATAATTAATTAATTTTCATAATGGAAAAAGTTACGTATTGGAGCATGAGTGCAGATATTATATACCAAGGAAAATTTTAATTTCTTTCTTTTCTAAAAATTGATTTGGGGTCCTCTGCCATTGCCGACCATCAATCACATCTTCCAATCAACATGCCAAAGGTCTGCCCTTGCAGCTGCCAATGGCCTTGTGATCACCTCAATTGCTATTTTTATTATCATTACAGGACAAAAATTATTAATATTAGAAATTAGGTAACTTCTTTCCATGTTGACGCTTTGTTTGCTATCTTATGACATATTTAGTACACCACAAAGGTTCACATAGAATTGTTTGTTAACTCCATAGATTTAATTAGCCTTTTCTTCCTTGCCAGTGCCACTTTTATGTTCTCGTATACATGTTATCACATTACATTCATTTTAACTTCTCTTCATGCACTTGCTCATTTTAGCATACATTCCAATCTTCCATAAGCTTGGAGAATTCCATTGAATGTGCCAGGGGTTTCTTTTGAGAAGGAAAAGGATGATCACCAAGTTGCGGTTCTCATCCGTGTATATATTAATAGGAATGTCTCACGTAAAGTGTGGGCTCTTATAAAAGAAGAGCTACAAAAGAAAGGGAAAAGTATGGCACCTAACCACATCCTCACTCTCGAAGAAGGAAGGAGATATCGCATATAATATTGTCAATATAATATCTTCCCCCACAAAAAATGGCTCAATTGCGCTGAAGCCAAATTGCCCATGTACCAGCCAGGAATGTCATCAATTGTGATATCCAGCTCTGGCTCCGTCATCCAAGGGCCCGAGTGACTGCCAAAAAGTCTCCAGCGTAGAGGGGATGATGGACATGGTGGTCAATCTTGCCCAACCCACCAGGCACTTGAAGAATAAGTGTGCTACATCCTCCACAGTTGTTCTGCATAACACAAGATGTATCAGCATTGGGCACCCAACGTCCCCTACAGACTTTAGTAAGAATTCTGTCGCACTGCATAAACTAAGCAAAGTTCTTGACTGAGCCGCGCGTGCAACCTTCAGATGAATATGCAATCGGCCCTGAAAGTATCTATAATCGTGGAGGTGGGGAGGAAACGAAGGTAGAGACTACAAGTTGTGAAGGCGCCTGAAATCCAGATCGAGCCATCATTCCTGTCGGGATCCGGCTTGAAGGGGGCAGTCTGCTGGTAAAGTGCTAGCAACTTTGGGATGCACTGATCCGAAAGAACCGATCTTAAGGTAGAGGTCCAGGGGCCTAACCATGTCTCTGCAACTGATGAGTCAAGGTGCGCTGCTAGGGCCCATAATCGAGGAAATGAAATGAGCCCCCAGGTAGCCACTCATGCCTCCAGAAAGAGAAAGTCACCCTTGAGCCAAGTGAAAGTATCATCACAGGCTGAACCAGAGGCAGCGAAGGTCCCAGGTGGTGGAGAAAAGGTCACTGACACCTAAACCCCCTGGGATGTGTGACGGCAGATACTGTCATGAGACGAGGTGGACTCTGTGTCGATTCATTTTACACCCTAGCCAGAAAAACTTGCTGCGCAGAGAGTCCAGACGCCTTTGGATCTGGGACGGAAACTTAAGGATCAACATGTAATACATCGAAAGTACTAATAGAACTAATCGAAGAAGTATAAGCCGGCCACCACATGATAGCAATCTCGAGCTCTGTCTTGTACTCTGTGCTCCACTCTCTCGATGACCGAGGACCAGCCATGAGAATCAATGTGAAGGACAGAGAGGGGAAGCCCCAAATAAGTGAATGTGCCATGTGCTGGCCACATGCCAGCTTCCACTATGGTTCCATGAAGTCTAAAATGGCATTTGACTTGTTAAATTCTTTATTTTTTTTTAGCGAAACCATGTATCAAAGTATCCTAGGCTGTCAGGAAGGGACCACAACATATTTTTTTTCATATAAGTTTCTCTCACAAAGTAATCTTATAACTTTTTAGTAGTTAACAACACTATTTTGCATCATCTCATTTTTCTTTCAAATCTCAATTACCTATTTATCATGTAATGCACAATATACATGATAGATCAAAGAAGCCGAAATGTTAAAACCCATCACAATAGTATTTTAAACACAATTTCCATTTATTTGTGAGTGTGAAGATCTGACTACAAGATTCAAATGCATATCCATCATATTGGAGTAACTATCAGCTCCACTAGTTGATGACTTCACGCATGTAAGGCTAAGGCCTACAAGTACGGGGTGCTGTAATTGCATCCAGAACTGTGTAACATTGTATAAATACATGGCATTACAATGGATGCACGTGTGGGAGAATATGTGAGTTAATATGGTATGACAACCACAGTCCAAGGATGTTATGATCCTTATTCTTTTTCCCACCAAAAGAAGAAAAACTGCTGCTCAGCTTACCTTAGTCCATTCGGCTTAACTATTAGTTTGTCTGGATCCTACTACCTAGACATGCAGACCAAGCGGCCCAGCTGCCTACCTATGTTCCAGTTTGTGCTGGGGGCATTGCAACCCTGGCTAGTGCCATGCCACGCTCACGATGCAAATGGATTGCAACTGGAGATGGTGACCTTCTCTGTGTACTATTGCAGTTTCACTGTCCCATTCTTTTTTTCCCTTTTCTACACCCTGTATCCTTGAACTACTTTACTTGCACTCTCTTGAAGAAAACTTGCTCGGTTATGGCCTCCTCCTCCATGAAGGCCGCAAAGAGAAGAGAACACCTCTTTCTATTTCTCTCCTTGAAGGAAGGAATAAAACAAGTCAGATGCTAGATCTCCTTGGTAGTCAACAGGTCTTAAAACATTGCATTCATCCATTTATCTCCTCCTTGAAGAAGATGGACTGTTAGCTCCTCCATATCTTCTTATTAAGTAGAGTTGACTGTTGAGATCTCCAAATGTCTTTGCCTAACTTCTACTTGTCAACAAGTTTTGATTTTACAGGCATCAACAAGTTTTTTTATCTCTTCTTCTTTCTTTGCTTAAAGGAATAGCATATATTGCATGAAATAGGCCAACAGGAGATGCTATTGTTTTCTTCTCTATGTTCAATGCGTCCTTCATGAGCAGCATTGTTCCCATTCACCACTACCCTTTCCACATCCTTAGTTTTAGTTGTCCATGCCATGACATCTCCAGCACTGTGACATTTCTTATTATTGATGGTGCAACCATTACTCAAAGAACCCCCACTATTTTCTTCCTACTCACACAACAACAGACCACCAAAAACAGAGACAAGAACAACAAGGAAGCTACAAAGTCCAACTTCGGAAACTTCAAATGTTAAGTGCAGAGCATCTCCCTTGATGGGGCACACATTGGAGAAACTATCACATATAGTTCAGCAGCTCCATTACTTGATGGCTATATGCATGTAATGCCTAGAATTAAGGGTTGTTGTGATTGCATTTGTAACTGTGTAATATTCTGTAAATACATGGAAATACACTGGATGCATGTGTGGGAAAATATGTGAGTTAATACATCATACGTAACACCTATGGTTCATTAGAACAGACATCTTATGCATAGATCATGAATCTCTAATATTTTATGTAGATTATCAAATTTTAGATATTTTATGTCAAATTTTCTTTTGGAGGAATTTTCCATGTATGGTTATCTCCCTTAGTAAATAGTTAAGTAGGAGAAATTAGATGCAAATTCAAGTGTAATCAAATAATAGTGGTAATACTCATCGGAAATGAAAATAAAATTCAACATAAACTAATTTTGATGCAGGGTAATTCTGTGCTCAAACAATTATAAGGTACAAATTTGGTGCAGGCTGATCAATTGTCACCCTAAACTCATGAAGGTAAATGTAATGGAGTTCTGTTGACATGGAAATGTTAGAATCCAAAAATAAGTACGACACCAGGTGTTCTTCTGTCAAGGATCCAAGATCACCAAAAAGGATAAATTTAGATATCTTGCTAGTAAGACTGTTATATTAGCTGGAAAAAGCAGCTTAAAATTTAATTATGTTTCAACTTGTTCTATGCAATTTTCCTCCATCTTGAATAAACAACATTTTAGATTAATATGATACAGAATCATTCCCCAAACCACAGTCAATCAAGAATTTATTATATCATAAAAATGACAAAAATTAATGGACTTTGTTATATTTCTCAAATTTGAACTTGAAATCTCCAAAAGTTTAGCTTTCATTTTCATTTAAAATTTAATAACTTTTATGCCAGAAAGGAAATAGCATAAAGACTGAAGCTGATTGTCTATTGGCTAGACTGATTCTGTATTTCAATTATGAGAAGCAAAACAAAGATGAGACTCAAAAAAGATGTTGTCAAACTTTCCATTTCTTATAAAAATATTTGAAATAAGTAAATCACCACAAAATGGACCACCACCACGAGAACATCAACATTTTCTACTGATGTGAATCTACTACAGGATCATCTTCTTCCTCCTTGTCTTTAAATCTCTTCAGAAGATGCAGCTGTTGGCGTAATTGCAAAACCTGTGATGCTCAAGAGGAGTTAGCCACAGACATGGTGACAAGAAAAGTGGTAGAGTTAAGAAAGAAGAAAGAAGAACCAAGACACCAATTAATAGAATGATATGAGAATCAGAGTCCTCATGTATCAACCAACTTAAGAACATATACTTCAACCAAAGAAACCACCAACAATATTAACTAGGAGCTCTATAACAAAGAGTATCTGATTTCAAAGCTTAAAATAACATGTAGAGTGATATTAGAATCTCATTATCAAGTAATTAAGGTTGCCAAATGACTAGGAATCAGCTTGCGATAATTGTAAATGATGATTCTTTTAACGTCCAGAACATGTAGGAGAAACAAATGGAGAATCTATGATTTTTTAAGATCTTAAATGAGGACAAATTCCTAGGTAATATATGTTTAGAAGGCATAATATCCATGACCATGCACAGAGTATCATTGGTCAAGTGAAGAGAAGCCAACCTCCTGTTGAAGAATATCAGGTAGATTCTCAGGCGAAACGAGCCGACGAATTTCAGCTACCAAGTTCTCATCTTTGAGATTAAACCATGTACTGTGAGGTAAAGCTAATAATAGAACAGTTAAAACATCAGTGCTGCCTCGGTGCACTAGAACACAATTATTTGGATGGCAGCTCCTTGATGTTGCTGCCGATACTGGTATCAACATATCCAAGCCCTGTTTATTGCCCCTTGAAACTACCATGCCAGGGACAATAGTCATGGGCCTGTCACCATTACCCTTCAAGCATTTGACAGAGGTGGCCCTGCAGCAAAATCCTGTTGTTGTTGTTAGCCCTCCTGATAACAATGCAGCACCTTGGCAACAGACATTAGATGCAATGTCTGACATTGACTCTTTGCTTCTTAAGAATGAGATAGTTGAACATGGGATTGCAGAAGATGAAATATCCATCACAATTTTGAATAGCTCAGTCTGCCGAACTTCTCGTAGTATCTTTTCCTGTAGTGCAGATGGAGATCAGTAAAGAGAAAATACATGAAATGTACGTAATGAAAGGTCAAAGAGGGCAAGTAAGACCTTCATGGCAAGTCTTGCTTTCTCCTCTTGGCTTATTGTTGATTCATCCTCCTGTTTCCTAACTTCGACAACCCTCTTAATCAAATCTCTAGCACTGCTAGGCAGATAACTAAATAAAAATGAAAGAACCTCCGATACACTCTTTGGCCATCCAGACTTCAAAAGAATGGGGACATCGTCAATCAAGAATCTAGCCATGCTGACCCAGCTCTTGTCCCCAGAGTTCTGAAATCATTCAGGCATTAAATATGCAATCGAAATATAAAGAGTAAAACATGTGGTTGTTACATGAAAATATCTAAGAAATTCAAATGATAGTATTATTAAGATGAACTAGGTATATCAAGCATTCTCAGGTGCATTTTTATAGATAGTTGTGAGCATTATATCTGTTTCTATGTATCACATGGTCTCTTTAATAACGGAAATTGATTCAAGCATGCAACCTTCTGTTTGGTCCACCTGTATGACAAAGAATATTGAATTGTTTTACATGATTTTGGAGGAATTAAACAAGTTACTTACAATATTATAAAGCAGGGATGGTGCTTTCTGAAGGCTTGAGATGAGCATAAACCTGAACCATATAGGTTTGAAAGAAAATGAGTGAGACATACATAGAAAAAATCTTACATCATTACAACCCAATTTACATTTATCCACTAGAAAAAAGATGCAGCAGTTATATCGCAACTCACCTTTGATTTGTAATCTAAGACGAAACAGCAAATTGTTTTCCAAACCCACAATGCTATCCAAATCACGCATACAATTGGCTATTCTTGTAGTTCATACTTGCAATGTTGTTTTATTTAAATCGATTATTACAAAATAACTTAAAAAACTAACAATGCACCTGAATACACAAATGAAGATAAAGAAGAAAAGAAAAGGCAAAACCATACAAGTTCCACAACATGATATACAGTTTCTTATCAACAATGAACAAACCATGCCACACAAAAGAGACATGGACTTCAAGCCTCCAGGATGTGCCATAGTTTTTTCTTATCTTTCAATCCTATTAGTTTTGGCATTTCTGCTTTGTGAACTGACTATAATTGCATGGATATTCATGTTCATTGATGTATATAGGGGCAATTACACTTTAATCCATAAACATACCCCCTAGGACGTCCAGTTACTTCATCAATCGTATCCATTGCTCTCCAAAGAAGAGGAAGCGGAACCCAATGAGGAGGATATTTAAAGCGGGCGACATCCAGAATGAGTGCCATGTCACTTCCAGAATGGTATCCACCAATTGGTGAAAAATGGCCAGTTCCTGTCTGCACAATCAATCACCAAATTGATGAGTATATGCCAACAAAGAACTCAAATATTATTTCAATACTAATTAAATGATTTCTAGCTTTCTTTTCCATAAAGTGTGCTTGTCAACATGAATTAAGCATGCTATTTCCTTTTTTTTTTTTGAGAAAAAGGATGACCACCATTATTTGAGGCTGCCATCCATGTATATATATGACTATGAAAGGATCAAAATGTACAAGTGTGAGCCCTCCAGAAGAGAGCGGCAAAAAAGAAAGAGGTGTACATCAGGTACCCAAAACCCCACTCTCGAAGGAGGAAACAAGCATGATGAACAATACTCTCAACCTGACGTCGCTCCCCACAAAAAATAGTCCGGTTGCGCTGAAGCCAAATGGCCCAAGTACCGGCCAAGAAGGATGCAAGCAAAATCCGCCAGCTCTGTCGCTGCCTGACCCGGCCGTTAAGCAGCTGCCAGAAAGCCTCCATTGCTGCTGGGAAGGGGTCCAGTGTAACCATCCGCAACCAAAACTCGCGAGCCACCATACACTCAAAGAATAAGTTGTCGATGTGTTCCTCCGCCTCACACAGGGGGCAAGAAGTGTCAGCACGGGGGACCCATCTCGTCCTGTAAACTCTGGTGAGAATCCTGTGATGCCGCATTAGCCAAGCAAAGATCTTGACTTTCAGCGGTGCTCGAGAGCGCCAAATGAGTCGGCACTCGGCCCTAAAAGTGGAAGAGGAGGAGATGCAGATTCCTGATACTTATTTTGTAGGCAATCCTTCATCATCTCCAGCAGCAACCTGCAGCTAATTGAATATGTCCGTATGTTTGGAGTTTGAACAATATGGTTGAAAGAACTTTTCATGGATTTACATTAAGCTATTTTCTTCACAAGGATCAAATGCTTCAAAGAAACCTTGATCCACAATACAACAACAACAAAGCCTTATCCCACTAGGTGGGGTCGGCTCATAGGCAATCAGTTGCATGTGCAAAAGAAATAAAATGGATATAGCATTGTCGCTGCGCATTCAACATATTGAAAAAGACATGTAGAATAGATAATATAAGAACTAAGAGAAAATAACCTGTTTGAAATGCTTTCTATGGTATGATGCAATCAAATGCTGATCTTCAGAAGATGCACATCTTATAAGGTGGTTGCGGAAATCCGAAATGTTGCTTTGGTTTGTATGAAAAGTTTCGACTTTAGCACCAGCACATTGAGCCAAGCAAGAAACTTTTCCAAATGTGATACCTTCAGCTTTAATTTTCTCCAAAGGTTCACAACAATCGAGCATTGACTCATCATACCATCTCCAAGGGCCTGAGAAGACAGCATGAAAACAGAATGTGTAACTGCAATTAAGCTGGCTTATAAATGATAATTATAGATGTATGGTAGATCAACTGCTGTGATCCTTGTACCTATGAAATGAAGAAATTTGCAATGTAAGGTAAATTGCTAAGTGCTCAAATAACAGAACCCAGTTTCAACCTGACGGAAATTTTTCTCATGAATGTGCAATGATTAAAAGATTTGGCTTCGCTTGACTTTCAAAAAGGGTAACGTCGAAAACCAATTGAAAAGAAAATAATTCCAACAAGATGAAGAGAAAAAAGACAACAATTACCATCAAACACTAAGTAAATTGTCGATTATCATATGAGAAAATGGTACAGAAGAATTTATCTGAATAAGCGCCAACTATTTCATAGAATGTACCTTTCCACTTTCTTCCTGGATCTATTGCAAGAGCATTGAAGACCATCGATAAACTGGCCAATCCACAGTACGCAGGCTCCGATTGGGTTTGGAAGTGAGAAATTAATTTGAAGAAACCTTCCATTGTTCCATTCTGAAGAGCTTCAGAGAAAAGTCTCTGCAAAGTTTGGACAAAGAGAAATGTTTTTACTGTAGCATTACGACTCTTTAACTTCTCTTTTCTGGCAGAAAAATTGCATGGCATGACATAGAAGGAAAATAGAGAAATAGGTAAGAGCAAATAAAAGACAATCATTTTACTTTCAGTAAGTTTCAACAAGTAATCTTTTTGTCTTCTTTATTTACATAAAAACATCTACCTTGGCCACTCAACTTCAAAACACGTTCTCCAAATGAAAGTCAAGCACACTTCTCATATTGTATCTTATGATAACCTACTTCTTGCAGTCTAGACTTTCTGTCTCAGGCAATCTATCAGGAGAACCAACTCATCAAGGAATCATCACTCCTCTCTACTGATGAATATTTTTCCATGAAATTTCAGAAAGAAATAAACCCAACATTCTCCTCAGAGAGTTAGTATCAAAGTTTGACTACCATATCTCTATAAGAAACCTAGAACTTAACTAAAGAATGCAAACAAAAAGACTATCATATGGGCCTAGATACTTAAGATCCATGCTAACATCACTTCACAAATGTGATGTGTTCAAGGCTACCAATCCTCTGGACTTTCAACGTGGGACTCAAATCTCTCTATCGATCTGACCTAAGGTTTACCCTTCTGATCTTTTCGCTCACTTTACTTTCCGAATACAGGATTAATTAAACTTGATTAAAAAAGCCTAATTTGTGAGTAACAAAAAGCAGAAACGTTGCCTTCTCCTCTCATCCTTATTCTTCTACCAGTTGATCTTCTCATCTTCTCCTTTAGGATTCAAACTGCTTTCACACACACCTTCGACTTACATATTTCTATTAGAGGGCATTAAAAAAACACAGAAAGGGCGCATCTCTTCTGTTGCAGAAACAAAAAAAACCAAAAGAAATGTTTTTTAACGCAAACTTAGCGAGAATTTTACTAAGATTCCCGCTCCCTGGTTAACACATCCCAATCACAAAGTATGAGTTTATTGAACAAATTCCTGGCGCGCACCAATGCAAGAACTATTCTTTCCGCTGGTAATGTTTCAGCTGGCCGTCAACCATCATCACAAGGACGCGATGAACAGAGATGAAAATGAATCGAACACGTCAATCAGAAAAGACGGGAGAAACAAAACAACAAAATTTGGGAAGATAGCGACTGGTGTTATTTACGAGGCAGATATAAACAAAAGGAAACTGAGGGCACAAGATAAGACCTTTCCCTCAGGGGAGGCGAAGTCGACGGCCGGCGGCGAGGGGAGGATGCGGCGGTAGAGGCCGGCGACTGCCATCTCTCTCGTGGACTCGCCTGTGGAGGGCTTCGACAGCGCGGCGAGAAGAAAAGAAGAGAAACCTTTGAGTCGTATTTTATATAATGACACCATTATTATTATTATTATTATTATTATTATTATTATTATTATTATTATTATTATTATTATTATTATTATTATTATTATTATATATTGTAATTTAATGTGATGTAACGTAATAATATTTTTTATATTAGAAGTTTAGTGTTAATTAAAGTCTATATTTTATTCAAAAATTTAACAAATCTTTGCAACCACTAAATTTATTAGTGTTAAAGAACGACATAGGTAATGTTGACAGTTTCTTGCTTATATATTTAATCCCGTTTAAATAAGTTTCTACGTTCAACTAAGACTCTAAATTAGTTAAGACTCCAACTGCAAAAGAGTACCAGTAAATCAAGATGCCTAACGGATCGGACGGGCTACTAATAAATTCGGTCAACCGAATGTTGATCGGATATCTGACGGATTTGACCCACCCGTTATCTTATCGGACGGATATCGGACTGCCCAATAAATGTATAGTCTTATCCGTCTCATTAAGATTTGGTTGGGTCGACAATTAGACGAGTCGGACTAGTCCATTAATATTTTTTAATTTTTTTAACAATATCTTAAAATTTATCTATCCTATAATCTATACTATATTAAAAGAGAGTCTCGCGTGTCTACCATTTCACCATCAAGGCATCTTGAAAGTGAATCGTATTCCACCTATTTGGTCTCGAGGTAAAGAATAACCAATTACACCAAAAGATGCGCACCCACCCTCCGAGTATATGATTCAAGAAAAAATACATCCACTTGATTTCAGACTTGGTACGACCCTAATTCTACCATAGAGGCCAACGATAGACAATACTCCGCCATGTGTCCTTAAAATTTTTATGAATATGTTCAAAATACATATTATAATATTAATTAGTATGTATAATAATTAAATATGAAATATGGTAACCGTATAGATAACTGGCCATCATTAAAATAGCTAACATCTAATAACAATAACTATATTATACAAATATTATATATATATATATATATTACAGAATTTATATCAATAAATTATATAATAACTATAATGTCATTAGAGTAGCGGATAATAATTATTCATAATCATTAAATATGATAGTATTTATATGGATACATTTTTTTATTACACTTTTACTATTATGCGAACTATTAAACAAAAGTGAATGTTTATTTTAAATTGACAAACAAAATATATTATTTAATTACTTATAAATCTAATTATCCAAATGGTGTCATTTTTAAGACTGGCAAACTAACTTGACTCCCCAATTTTCTTGACGTGGGTTTATTTTCTCTTATCACCCTCACGCGCTCAGTCTCTCTCACACACACATCCACAAATATACTATAATTAATTAATAACTATATAAATTATTAACCATAAATGTAATAGTTTAATTGATAATATAATTATTTATCATGCTTCTAAATAATTTAAATTAAAATAAATTACCATTATTTAACTAATTAACATGAATATTAGTATATTATAGCTCTTAGTATGTCATTGTTCTTTAAAAAGTCCAAAAAATAGCTTGGGCAAACAAATGTGAAAATGAAATATTAATGGACTTTATTGAAAGAGATCAATTGCCGCATGGGATGATATTAATTTTTCAAAGAATACCTTTAAACATAGATAAAACAGAATTATTGAAAATATATAGGGAAAAAATTATATGATGGATACCTTCAAAGAATTAAAATGCAGTTAGAAAAGAAAATATTGATTAATAAGTTAATTTTATACATTGGTTCAGAAAGAAATCTCTAATATGTTAAACATATAACTAATGCAAATATTTTTAAAATTACTTTGTCGATTATTTCTTTTTCATTTTAAATAAATGAAAACTTTGATAACTACTCAAGCAGTTATCGCAACCATCTTTTTGATCTTTGATTATAAATATGTTGCAGATACTTGCAAACCACATAATATCGTACCCCCTTACAAACCCCATCAATGTGTCACTATTTCATAATCGCATTCATGTTTTTTTTTTATTTTGCTGGATAAAAGAAGCAGAGAATCTGAGACATGAATGTTATATCAAATAGGGATACATATGATTCTATTGCATATATAATTTCACACAGAGACATATAGCTATGTAAATAAATTCAGAGGTAATCATTACATTTTTATTTGGTCATTATGTCATATGATTCTACATGGGCTTTCTTGTGTTTATTTTGCATGGATTGTATGTGTTCATATGTAACCTCAACTTAAATTATTGAACTTGATACATATAGATATATTTCACATATAATTATGTATAATTTACCCAACTAATTCAAGATCGATCACACGTGTCAAAATATCCATGTTATATAGTAAATAAATTATATGTGATATAATGGGTGTATATTTTCCTTATTGCAGTGGTTGTATTTCCATTTCGTTCTTCTTTTTCTAAGCCACGACAAGCATTTTAAAATTGGAAAGATAAATTATATGTTTATTGGCAATTGATTAATTAAGTATACATGTAAAAATGAAACTATAAAAGCAGAATATTAATAAATTAATGAGTATATAATATATAATAATAATTTAAATTATTTGAATTTACTACAATTGTCATCACAAAATGTTAAACACTCAAATAATATTTAACTAAATTTGAATTTATGATCATTTTTAATGAAATGTGGGTGGGTGGGGTTGTTGAATGCTTACCCCCCGTTTATTTGTATAGATTCTTATTTTGAATGCACAAATCTTTTTTCTCCTTCTCTTTCAATTATTTTCTTTTATGCATCTTTGTTCTTATTTAAACTACCTCCAGATTTTCTTCTCTTTTATGTCATTATTCTTCATGCATCTTTTTATAATTATATTTTATGTTCTATAAAATAATTCAATCTAAATTATGTGAGAAAATGATTTTTTTTATTTTGTTTTAGAATATTATCATACTATCTCTTTTTTGTTTATTATAAATAATATTTTTTGTCTTCGAGAAATATCATATTTATTTCTAACATTTCATATCATTTTATTTCTTCATAAAATATTATTAATGTACAAGTGTAAAAAAAATAAAAAATGACATCAAGTTTTTATTTAAAACTATTCATCCATATAACATGTTTCATGCAAACTCTTACATAATAAGAGTAATGCATATATTCTAATATGTTTTATTCATGAAATGATTAATCGGCATGTTCTTTAATGGTGTGGGCACATGCGATATGATTGATTTTTTAAATAATTAAATTATATAATATAAAAAATAACACATTTTTTATTTCAAAAGTTAATTTCTAATATTTTACATTAATGATAGTATTTTCATGGATAGATTAATTATTAAGAATAAGTGTATATATGATAGAATTTTATTTATAACTTTAAATAAAAGTGAAACCTTTTTATCTTAATGACAAAGAAATTAAGAATTAGGAATGTCTTTTCGCATATTGCCATGGTGATTGTGGTCTCATCATGTAGCATGGTAATGGTTGGAGTCTTTCCCTACATCAATATTCAAATGTTTTATTGGACAATTATTTTTTATACATGTCAAGTTGCATATTTTTTTTATACCAAAAAACATAATTACATGTATGACTTGAAAATTAAATTAGCATGAATAAGTTTAAAAGAAACAATTTGTGTACAATGTAGAACTATTTAAGTTATATTAAACACAAAATAATATATAGGGATTGATAAATAAATAAGGATAATTTAACATTTGCATGAATCTATTGTGAAGTATTGATCATATATTTAAAATTTAAAATGTTTCGAGATAATTAGAATAGTAATTGAAACAAATAATATATATATATATATGTGTGTGTATCATAAAATTCATATAGATATGAAATAGACAAACAAATTGATATATCAAACATTTTCTAAGAAGAGAGAAAAATAAATGTGACACAAAAGAATTAGATGGAGTAATATATTATTTATATATTTTATAATTATCATATTCCTTAAGTAATATCAAATCGATATTTACATATTTTATAAATCAAATTATCCGTGCATCGCGCGATCATTACACTAGTATGTAGTAAAAGAACATCACAATATGTTATTTCTTAATTTATTACTATATATTTATCATTATGTTATCAAATATAAATAAGAGAGATAAAATATTTACGTAATTCGATTTATAGCCTACGTCCACGACTGAAGTAGTTTGAAAATTCATTGCATTGAAAATGAAATATTACATATTTAATATCATATTAAGTAAAATAAAATTTACAATAATCAAATAATACTACGAAGAGATAACTATGCAATATACAACTCTGATAAAAGATTCGTCTTCTCTATCTTCATTATCTTCATCATATAAATTGATCTTGCATTCTTACTTTTGCATCAAGCATAAATAACATTATAGAAAAATAAAAATTATATCATTATATAAAAGATATGATCATATCATTATAGAAGAATAAAAATTAGAATCATGCATTTTGCATAACCAATTAACATTAACTAAATAACATAATGGAATCACATGAATTAATTAAAATAAAATTTTACAATAATATTTATATTATTTTAATAAGTTTAATCTATTAAAGATTAACGGACGAGCTAACAGACGGCTTATAGGCCTAAGTCCATTAAAAAATCGGACGAACCCTAACCTAAACTTGAACGAATGAGCCGATATGTTACAGAATCGGGCAGCGGACAGATCGGATTGCATAATCCAATAAACACCTTTAATCAAATGACTTAAAGTAAAAGCTCAAATAATAGCATACGAAAAGTACTCTCACGATTCATTCGTGCAATTAATCGATAATTTAGATCACTACTAAAATAAAATTATTATTAAAATTATTGATAATATTATATTATCGATAATATAAATAATAATTAAAATAATTGAAGATCAAATTATCAAAATATTCCTAAATATTATTTTAAATAAAATAAGAGGTTAGTAAATTGGTTATTTCTTATTGCATAATTAATTTAAATATTATAATTCATAATTAAATTAATTATATATTTATGAGATGAAATAATATATATTTATTAATATAATTTAATAATTAAAAGTATCATTTCGAGCTAAATGAATTATAGTCGTTGAATTATCATCAAATTATCTTCATCAAATGCACTATTTAATAAAATAAATTAATATGTAATTATTATTATTTTTATACATAAAGTTAATCTTCTACACCCGTCCGTTCTACATGGAATGCTCTTTATATATTTTCTCAATAAATAAATAATATAGTTAAAAGAAGGTGAAATAAAATTAAGAGTTATTTGTAAAATATTTCGAACAATGCACAAGATAAAGTTAAATAATATTTATTTATTAATAAATATTTAAAATAGAGAAATTTGATTGAATGAGTATTTTTATCAAAATATATTTTTAGTCCATTGTGAATCTAGAAAAACGTCCCTCTTATTATTACTGGTAATTATAATTATCAAAATAATTTAAATTATTGATAATAAGTTAATGTTATGGATCATGAAAAACCTAAATAAAATGTTCAATGGTATACAGGGCTTAAGAAAAATGGACAAACCCAAAAAATTTATCCGATTTGAAAAAAATCGAATCGAAAAAGTAAAAAATTAAGGATCCAAATATAATTTAAGATAGTTTATAATAAATTAAAATCCAACCGCTAAAATTAAGGCTCCATCCGAAAAAATCGTAGAGACTCCTTGGGCTCATTTTTTATTTATATAATTAATTCATATGTTATCAATTCTTTTACTATAGATATAGTATCTTTTTTATAAAATTTCGTACTTTTCTATCACATTGTCGAATTCTAATTCTTTAAAATTTTAGTAGTTTATTTTATATTTAATATAAAATTGAATATTTTTATATTAATTTTAATTTATTATATTTATATTTTAAATATATTTATATAAAAGTAGGTTTTTAAAAAATCATCAGAAAAATTGGCTTGCTAGAGGGTGATTTTTTAATTTTAAATATAATTTTAAGATTATTTTTTTTAACATTAAAAATTAGCCCAAAAAATAGTGATTAATTTTTTTGACCGAAAATTCCACCCCACCCAAGCTCCCAGTGTATCTGAATTATTTCATGCTAAAGGATCCCTTATGTGTTCTTTAGGGCTACGTTTGGATGGGAACATTTCGCGATGTTCCTGCGAACAACACGCTATACGTGGCGGGAACAACACGTGACTTCCGCGGAAACATTTGGCGAAATGTTCCTGCGAAAAATTCTTGCCTTCGGCAAGAACATTCAAGAACATTTTTTTTTTCAACGTCGCAATCTTTGACTTTTTTTTTAATTTCATCTATTTTTTAATTATTTTGTAATGTATGTATATATAATTTATAATATATTAATACATTATTAGGGATCTTATAAAATAATTTATTAAATGTTATTAATTTAAAACTATAAAATAATTAGTTCTAATAATTAATAAATATTTTATTAATTAAACTTTCAATTATTTTTTAAAAAAATATTATATTTGGATCTTAAAATGTACGTAAATTGTTATATTATTAATATTAAAATAATATTAATAATATAACAATTTATGTAAATTATAATATTAATAATATATTCTTATCTACTATAATTTTATACTTCATAAAATAATAAATTATATTCTTACTTCTTACTTTTTATCTAAACACTCACTAAAATTTATTCATCACATCAATTTTTTAAATCTCCATCATTATACTTTTTCATCAAACACCAACCCAAACTTTTCTATCACATCAATTAGTTCTCGAGAACAAAAGTTCTCTCAATATTCTCGTACCAAACGAAGCTTGAAAAAAACTTTAATACTAGAACTTACTAAAGAAAACACTGATTGAAATTATTATGCATTGCATTTTTTTTCCATCTCATATGTCTTGGATTTATAACCAAAGTGGAAATACAAAATATTAGAATAATCTAGATTAGATGTGATTTGTAGATTTGAGTTTTCATTTTTTTTATATAATTCCATAAGTCGCTGCAAAAAAATTGGTACCACGTAAATTTTCAACTTCAAACTTTTACGAAAGGGACAATAGAAAATCATTTATCAAAATTAATTATCTTTAAAGTGTAGAAGTATATTTAAATGTAATTGGTATAATTAATTAGTAATGTAAACCCATCTACTAAAAGTAATTAATGAGGTCAAATAATCTATTAAAGAAGTTCGTTTATGGATGGAATAAAAAAATAAGGTAAATAAAAAATAAGAAAGGTCGTTGTTATTAATATTAGAAGATTGAGTCATTGAGATATAACGACCCATTATTAATACAAAGTTGAATTAATTAATATACATAATAACTTATCTGCAGTTGACCAAACCTTAAATTGGGTAATGAGAAGTACAAGACACATCAAAGTTCTCAATCATTGACGAATCAAAATTAAGGCAAGAAACGAACGTGCAATGTAATCCGTCGCTGTGCGACGGATCAAAATCAAATGATAGATATAGTAGTCCATTTTTGTCTTTCTCCCTATAAATCCAACCGAGGAACAAGCAAATGGCGTATTAAAAGTACAATACTAGAATTTGGATCTTAATCCCCGCTTCCTTTTTTAAGAATTTGTTTACCGGGAAGATAAATAGAGTCGTCGAACTTTTGGGTAATGAAAGCAATGAAGCTTCTTATTCTCTTTTCGGATAAATGGTTTTAACTTTGAGTCGATTTTCAACTGATTCTCTAATTTTAATTTATAATCAGATCGTCCTCTATCTTTCATTTTCTTATACGATTAATCCTTCTAACCGGTGATCATGAATTTTTCGATTGTCTTGAATACGTGATCGCCTTTCTCTCTCATTCATGCCAATTTAACTCGTCAACTTTATTATAAAAATATTTAAAAAATAAAAAAATGAGATCATCCATGTCATTATAATTTTTTTTTAAAAAAAAGTGAGTGCTTGCCGTGCCGGAGTCGCCCCCCTCCCTCTCTCTCGCCGTGCGGGAGACCCCCTCCTCTGGTATTTATTTTTATCAACAGTGAGATATCATTTCTCCATCATAATTTCAATCTATAATCATCTTAATTGAAGGAAAAATTGCAGCCGTGTGAGAGAGAGAGGCAGTGGCGGTGACTGGTGAAGTCGACGGCGACTCGCGGAGAACGTGGTGGCGGAGAGGATGACTCGAGGAGAACGCGGCGGCAGCAAGGGCGGCTTGCGGAGAAGGCATCGGCGAGGTGCAGAACGTGGTGTCGAGGTTTTGCAGAACGTGGCGAGGTGCAGAACGTGGCGTCGAGGTGCAGAACCGGGGAAGACAGTAATAGCGAGTCCCCCCACCCCCCACCCCCCACCCCCCACTCTCAGCTCTCTCTCTCGCTCCCTCCCGGCGAGCACCTCATCGTCGTGCCGGCGAACCACCGTAAAGGGACTTCGATGGAGCAGATCCGAAGATGGGCAGCGGCGGAGAGTCGTCCTCGACGGTGACGGAGAGCATGGTGAGGAAGGAGGCGCTCTCCTACATGTACGCGGCCAACTTTGATTTTCTGATCCCTATCAGACAATTCAAATAATTGAGTTGGAAGCACCTCATTAAACCCTTAAAAAAAGATGGAGACCTTACAACTAGGAGCTTTCTTTTGTAACAATGCATAAGTCGAGAAAATATATAAGTGCGGGTGCATTAGAATATATGGTAAATTAAAGAATAATTATAACTCAATCAAAATATCGTGTGCCGTGTGCCCTTTTTAAAAAATTCTAAATAATTAACTAATGTGATGATGAGCGACTTATACTTTCTTAAGTAAAGTTTTGAGTTTGATTTCTTATGAATATATAAAAAATTATTGTGAATCTCATTTGTCTGATATGTAAATAAATTATTGTAGATAGTACGATCAGTAGCGTCTAGGGGCTAACTATAAAAAAAAATCAATAATTAGGAGTTTTTTTAAATCTCAGGTTTAACGTTTGTGTTACACTTTTTAGAGAGTAGCATTATCATATGTTTATGAATTGATTAATAAGATAGTTTTTAAATTCATCGTTCATGAACAAATAATAATTAATAAATGTATGATGATATTATAATACCGTAAAAGAGGTAGCATAATTATTTTGTCTTTTATCTCTCACAACTTTTTTACTTTTGCAAGATATCAAACAAACGCCAAGTTCTAAACCTTGAGAAAATCCAACATCCACCCAACTACAACAAAGGCCCATAAAGAAAGTCCAAATCAACACAACTAACACCAGGCCCATAACTTTTTAGAGGTGTTCGCAAACGGGAGAGAGTTTATAAAAGTTCAATTTCTATTTTCCTTTTCTATTCTTGAGTGTACATTTTCTATTGCTTATTTGGGAACAATTTGAACAAGAAATCTTAGGATTCCTGATGCAACAATGATAACACGTGAATCCGAACTTTTCCATTAATCACTACAATTGGTGGCCATTTTCATTTTTTTTGGGTATGTCCCCTCGGGTCTTCGGTATCTAGTAGTATTAATATTTGAACTCATATAAATAATATAATGATATCTGTGTGCTCATTATACTCTTATTCATCTGAAAAATATATTCAACCATAAAGAATTGATAAAAAAACTCGATTAAAATTTATGTTAATTGTTTGGAATGTTTAATTTTTTTATTTAAATTATAGGAAAAATGGAGAACAGCCGCTCTATCGTCCGATCTTGATTGGAGGGTGCGAGATCTTAAGAAATAAGGACAGCTATCACAACCATTCAAATGTAAATGAAGGCTCAGATTGAATGCGAAAGGGGACAAATTAAAATGCCCTAAGAAGCCGCACGTGATTTCATGTTTCCCAAAACCTAGTGTTCCCCTCCGCCGCGCTGTTTCTTCCTTCTCCTCCTCCGATGGTGTTGTCCTTAGCTCCCTCGTTTGATCGCACTGCATTTTGTCATTTCTCCCCTAATGATTGTTCAACGAACGACTGCTGTAGGAACTCTCGATCTGCTCTAAGATCTATTTTTTCCATTATTTTATGTTCTGATTTCTTTTTTCCATTTTGGTGTTCTACCTTTCATTTTCTTGTTGTTTTGTTGTACGCACTCTCCCTCCATTGCGGCCACGCCGCTGCTTATTTCTCCAGTTGTTGCGTCACCGGTCCTCCTCCTATCTTCACGTCTCTTTTACGATCATGCTGCATTTTGTCGCTTCTCCCCCAAGATAGATAAAGTCACAATCTCTATGATCTTATGATTTGTTTTTCCATATGTTGTTTTGTAATGATTTCTCTTTCTTTTTGGTATTCGTCCTTCAATTTTTTTTTCTCACGATCTTTATGATCTGCTTTACCATATTTTGTTTTGGTATCATTTCTCTTTCTTTTTGATATTTGTCCTTTAATTTTTTTTCCCCACTCTTTTGTTGCACGTCCTCTTCTGCTGCTGCACCATTGCTTTCGCTGCCATGTTCCCCTCCCTCTGACCTCCACTTCAATCCTGACGCGATAGGAAGAAAGGAGCACGCTCATCTTTTTTTTTTATGATAATTTTCCCCGCACATCTGCATAGTTTTTTAGCTCAAATATGAACGATGTGCTATTGTTTTGCGTGCGTTCTATTTTTTGTCCACATTATTTTCAGTTTTTTGTGTTTTGTTATTTCATACTTCTTATAAATTTTTTTTGCATATACTGATATATGTCCTCTCTCACCACAACTTCATGATCACACAAGGGAAGCCAAAAGTTTATGTTCGCATTAAAATCTCTGATGCATTCGGTAGAGATTTAAAGGGTGTACCTTGAATCAGACAATTATATTTGTAGCAAACAAATAAGAATTGATCTTATGTGACATATTATTGTCTAAAACAAATCCGATAGTAGACTTGATGAGCATATTATTGTCTAAAAGAAATTCAATAGTAGACTTGATGAGCCATCATCTTCTGCCTTTTGACATGGTATTAAATTCTTTTACAACATAACTTCATTACTACTCCCTCACAAAATATACAAGACAGACTTACAGTACTTGATGTATCTAATACAAAATGGATAATAATGGGATAAAATTAACAATGCTCCGGTTGTTCTTAACCAGTTTGCTGGAAATTGACTAGTCAAATACAATGAGTCTGGTACAATATTTCCATTCATTATTCAACACAGCAAGCACACGGTTAAAAGAGCATCCGCCAAACTTGTATACTTCCAGTTGTCAATTGTTGCACTAGTTTGCTGGTTATCAGTATCTGAAAAAAGGATAATCTTGTAAGATATATTTGTGTTCTCATGAAAGATGAAGATTATAAGAAGACGTTATAGGGTGAGTCGACTTCACATGCATCTCATAATTTTTTTTTCAAATGAACAGCTAAGTAAAAGATACATCAGAAAACCCGTATTGTCTTCAAAAGCATAAAAAAAATTTCTGCAATTATATAGCCAAATTGACATCAGAAAACTAGTAAAAGATACAGATATTAATATCACATCATGTAACTTACAATCAAACAGGATGAACTAGAAAGAACACACTTTAATAACATACTTAAACACACCTCAAACAGAATGAACCAGTAACATTTGCATATTTGGAATGAAATACGTACAAAAAAGGTTTGCAGAGAGCATTCATATGGTGGAGCAGCAACGCAACAGTAGAAGCAACAAGTAGCAGTGCTGAGCGAAGGGAGAGCATGTACAACAATGAGAGTGGAGGAAAAAATAAAACGACAAACAACAAAAAGAAAAGAAATCATAACAAACAAAATGGAAAAAAGATATCGTAGAGCAGAATAAGGCAGCGAGAGTGGAGGGAAATATTAAACGACGAACACCAAAAGGAAAAAAAATTAGAACAAAAAAAAATGGAAAAAAATACATTCCGTAGCACAGATCGGGGCAGCGATGGCAGAGGCAAAATTGAAAGGGTGACCACAAAAAAAATAAAAAGAAACCAGAACAAAAAATAATGGAAAAAACACATCGTACATCAAATCCTAAGAAGCAATCGTTTGTCGCACAATCATTTGGGGAGAAGTGACAAAATGCAGCACGGTAGTTGGGAGAGATGTGGAGATCGGAGGACCAGACCACATCAGAAAAACAATCAGTGGCTTGGCAGAAATGGAGGGAGACTGCGTGCAGCAGAACAGCGTGAAAAATGAAAGATAAAACCAAAAATAAAAAGAAATCAGAACAGAAAATAATGACAAAATAGATCTTAGAACAGATCTATGAGTTTACCTCTAGCAGTCCTTCGTGGTACAATTGTTAGGGGAGAAGCGACGAAATGTTGCACGATCGAACGAGGTTGTAGTGGCAACAAGATAGATCGGAAGGAAGAAGCAGCGCGTTGGAGGGGGAACACTAGATTTTGGAAAATATGAAATCACGCGCGGCTTCTTAGGACATTTTAATTTGTTTCCTTTCGCATTCAATCTGAGCCTCCATTTACATTTGAACGGTTGCGATAGCTGCCCTTATTTCTTAGGATCCCACACCCTCCAATCAAGATCGGACGGTAGAGCGGCCGCTCTACACCTTGATGTAGAGCGGCCGCTCTACATATCCATTTTCCTCTAAATTATAACCCTAACCCAAAAACAATGAAGGTCTGAATCGATTTTTTTAAAAAAATATTATAACTGAAGTATTATTTTTTTCTTTCAAATAATATTTTATAATTTTACTCTTTCTCCTAATTATACTTATCCCATTAAGTATATTATTGACTTGAATTATTATGGTGCAGTCAAGTATGAAAATTATCAAGTTATTAACATGTAGGGATTGCAATATCTCTTGCCTCCTGCGAGGCCTGCAGGGAATCCTCGATCAGGACCCTAAACTCGGAGAATTTTTCCTTTCGAGATCGGGAATGGAGAAAAAATTGCTCCCGAACCCTCTTTTGAGGATCGGGATGAGGGAGTTGTCCCCCACCCCGCGGGACCCCGAATTCTCGCACCCTAATTACATATATATTATTATAATCTTCAGATCAAATCTCAACCATCCACTCTATCATATATATATAACAAAAACCTTAACTCCCTTTTCTACTCTCTTTCTTCCTCCATGGGATCATGTCGACTGCTCCATTTACGTTTTTTCTTTTACCTACGATAGATGATCGACCCCATCTCTTCCTTTTTTTCCTCCACCTAATGGCCGATTCCTTCCACCATGAAGGAGAGTGACGGCAATGGCACTCATTTTAGGAGGGCAGTGACAGTTCTTGCTAGAAGAGGGTGACGGAGGTTCAAAGAATTGGAGGTTATTTTCTAATTTTTTAATAAAAAAATCGGAGAATCGGGGACCCCGCGAGGCCTCGAACCCCGCGAGAATCGGGGTTGGCATAAAATTTCCCCCAGACCGGGGATTCGGGGCGGGGGCAGGTCGACAAGGTCGGGACGGGGGGAGTATCCCCCGCATCGAACAAGGTCAGGTGCCATTCTTATTAACATGTTTTAGTGAATTTTAAATATCATGTGCAACACATCGCAAATTTTTTTTAAAAAAAGGGTGTTGTCACGTTGACATCATCAAAATCTATTGAGAGAAATGAACGTCCGCTAGATTGCGACTTTTATCGAAAATGCACAAACTCACTTTTTTTGCCAAATTCAAATGAAACGGAAAAACACTAAGTTACCTTCAAAAGTGGTCTTTGGAGGAATGAGCACCAATTCCACCCTTAGACTTATTTAATGACATCGATTACCTCATTTCTTCTCTCTTTTTTCATTTGACTCATTCCAACCTTTTTGTTCTTGGTGCACTTGCTCTGGACAAACCATAGAGTGAAAGAAGAGACTTGGGATGTGGTCGAGGTGTAGGAGAAGAAGTAGGCAGAGGGAACTAGGGAGGATAAGAAAGAATCAAGACATGGTTTTTGACAAAAGATGTATTAGATGGAATCTTTGTCATAGGACTATGTATTAAGAGTAAAGGCATGTTTAGGCATTAGTGTTTTCAATGATGAACTATGATTAAGAATTATGTTGTTATGCCTAGAAAGGTAGTATGTATGATGTAGGTAAGTTTCTATGTTTCTTATGTTTCGATCTTCATGCTTATTATGATTACATTATGTTTAGTGGATTTCATGCTTAGAATGATAATTGTGATGCTTTGTGATGTTTGTTTACAACGGAGAATGATGATATTGGATAAAGGTTTATGCTAAAGCTAAAACTAAGATTTCATGACTTAAAATAGTCCCTTGAGTTATTCCTAGAATGCTTAGATTGATGACTATGAAATTTGGCATGATTTTCATTTTTGTTGTGGCATGATTCAAGTACTAAACAAATTGGTGGATGCACTTTCTTTACTGATCTTTATGATAATTGTGAATTTGGACTCTTATACATGCAACATTTAAATGTTAACTTGGAGAACTTAAATGATATTTGAATGCTCCCTACTATTGATCAATCATAGATGTATGTTGCAATATAATTTGGAAGTGTTTTGGATGACAATAACTTGATTGGGAACCTAAGGACTGCACCTCAGCCAATTTACCAGACGATCGATTGAAAAATCGGACATCCAAAATTATTCAATCGATAGTATATCACCTTTAGATCAGACAACTACTCTTCGAATGAGCATCTGCTTAGAAGTGAACATGTCGATCACACAATGAAAAGTTGTGACCGTTGTATCGAATGCTTGCATTTAAGAGCAGAGCAGGCGTCCGATATGATGACTGATCAATTGCTATGATATGATGATATTTTTGAATGAAAACCCCTCTCAGATCGGACGACTGATCATTAGGCGGAGCATCTGCAAATGTTCAAGAATTATATAAGAATTTAATGGGCGACCACTCGATAAAATGAATGCTCGATAGTCTAGAACATCGGGTGTCCATTCCATAAATCGGACACCCAACAACTTGGACAGAAACATCATATGACTCCTTTACTTGTTAATGCACTAAACATTATTGCTTACGGAATAGTAGTTTTTTCCTTTGTGATGATCCTCGCTTGTACTAAGTAGCTTTCATGTCTTGTGTTGATGTGTGGGTGTGCGTTGTTATAGCTCGGGTGGTGGTGTGCACGTGGATGGACCGATGTTGTGTGTCATGTTGTATGTAAGCCTCATTTATGAAGGTTATGCGGCTAGTGATGTATTTGAGACAAGACTCCTGTTGTATTTATTATTTTTGAATTTTGAACATCTGCATTTATGTAATATTATTTATCCTTCCACACTATGTATTGTAGTTATTCGACTTCCGCATTAATATTTTGTTTATTGTTAGGGTACTAAGAGTTTTGTAAGTATGATTTATTATTCACATGACGATCACAAAAAAATACTTTAGTTATGTAAAGAGGGTTGAAATTTCGGAGCGTTACATCATGTGTTAATATGTTACTTTCTATAGCTATATCATAATTCAATTTTAGAATTAAATCTTAAACTTCTTTAACATTTAACATGATCAACTTAATATTTATAATTTTTAAAAGACAATTGTATTAAACTAAGATCTATTGAGATCATTTTTTAAAAGCACTTTTTATACTTAATTAAAGCCTCCAAGGTTTATTGTTCAGAGTTTTCCAAAAAAAAAAATCGACTCAATAATTTTTACCACTAGTTTGGAATGAACCGCCTCGGAGCTACTGCATTTCTCATAAAGCTTTCTTTATTTGGATCAAAGGCCATGGACTTATAACTCAAAGCATTACATAGTATAAGTCAAGTATATCAAACAACTTAATATTCATAATCTTTTTTTATTTCTTTCGACATATATTTTTTTAAGAAACGAAGATGTCAAATCATTTTTCGTTCAAGGGAATGCATGGTTCTTTTTAAAGAAAGATATAAAAAAATTACATAACATAAAAGGAAAAAAATTGATTTGAACAACCAATAGTTTGCATATTAAACAAGCCACAAGCAGAAGTGAATTATGGATGTGCACTATGCCCATCTCTCAAAATGCAATATCTCATGTCAACATTATTTGACATTTACCTTGTTCTTCACTTTGAGATAGAGATTCTTCTACCGGGGCCCTGGCACAACCACTAGGTTGGGCCTGCGACACACTGAATTATTCGACAAGTTGTTGGACTCAATGAGCATAGGCTCTGTCTGATAAAGTCTATTAATTTATTTATTTTAAAATTTAAAATATTTAATAATATATTATAATCATATTATATTAAAGTATTTTTATTATATATTTAATAACTATAATGTCATATATTTTAATATAACATTTTTATGATCGAGCTCAACTTGAGCTTTGGTCGGGCGGACTTCGATTGTAACTCAAGCTTTGGTAACATTGGAGCCAGATGTCTGATCTAACATGACTATTGGTTCGATCGAGTTCGTGTCGTGCCGTAATGGTCTAATATTGTTCCAACACAATAGGACCCGATTTTAAATGTCGACACTACATGTTCCAAGATCCGATCAAATTCTATTTGATTGGCTTGAATTTGACACAAAGACACCATCCTCCATCTCTATTTTGTGAGGACTATATTCCTTTTACTATTAAAATAAATTTTCCTTTGTTGTTATATACATAGAACATGATTGGTTGAGATTAGAGGTGAAAGGATTCATGTTGGCTGAACCTTTTAGTCTAAAAATAATCATTAAATATGTTTGGGATGATTTGTTTAACTTAAAACATCTTTATCTTCAGAGAAAGTAGAAAAAAACACTTTCTAACATATCATTTCTGTTCAAATTATTTGTTTTCAAATACATAATTTGGTATGATAATATTTTAAAATTTTAGAAATTAATGTTTGACCCCCTACTTAAGTGTTTGTATGGGGTGGGGACAATCCACCCTATCATCTACATCGTTCGATCGAAGATGGATGTCCGGACAGATGAGAAGCGACTGGTTCAATACAGTTCAGGGACGGTTCGTTGAAGAATAAAAAAATAAGAGCAGCCTCACTTGTGCTCTGTGGTCTCGTCTGGTAGCGGCGTTCGACATTGTGCAATTCACACGTGCGGCGACGTCATGTTGTCATGACCCCAATTTAAACTGTAATTTAAACCGGAGTTCGTGCTTCATTACGGATGATCAAATAAAATTATGAAGAAATGCAAAATCATAATGTAGTTTTTTTACATACATAAGAATACAAATATCATAAAATAAACTACACAATTTATGACGATCCTTCAAAGCAGACAAATATTTCTTAAGTTTTACATTTCACAAAATAACATTACTTTCTTTCAAATTACAAAATAATACATATATACAACACATATATCAAAGTCTCTCGACATCCTGACAAAAGGACACGAGAGTAACAACTCTCCTCAACACCTTTACATCAAAGGAGCTAAACTTTGTTAAGATAATGACCTCGCACGATCCAAGAAGCTATAATGATATGAAAAATATTAAAAACAATATAGTGAGCTAAAATAGCTCCGTAAGTTGATAACTCATAACTCATGTGTTACCAACTAATTAATTCAGAGAGACATAAAAAACATGCAATAATCACAATATCAAAATAGGTATTTTCATATATTTGATAATTACATATACAACATACTAATCATAAGCATCACACTCAACTTGCAATCAATATCCTATAAATCATATCCTATGTGTTACCAACTAATTAATTCGGAGAGACATGAAAAAGCATGCAATAATCACAACATCAAAATAGAAATTTTCATATATTTGATAATTACATATACAACATACTAATCATAAGCATCACACTCAACTTGCAATCAATATCTTATAAATCATATCAAACATATGCATGCAAATGCAACACTCTCATATGAATGCATAAATCATCAACTAGCCAGTGATCGGTAGGTGGACTTTAGATGTGGCTCTCATCGTGATCAACGATGTAGCACTTAGCTCCATTCTACCTCATCCCTTTCGACGAACAAATCATATAGCATTAGGTGGACTCTAGAGGTGGCTCCCATCGCAACTACTCACGACGTGGCACTTAGCTCCGCATGGCACTTAACTCCAGCCTATCTCATCCCATTATTGAGGAACAGAATTATTGAGGGGTCAACTAACTTTGCACCCCAATTCAGTCGGACACCTCGTGAGGGGTCAACTAAATTAGCACACCAAGTTTGCATGAGCCACACGAGAGTAGATGAAAGCTAAAATGAGCCAATTAGTAGATAAGAAGAATTATCATATTAACTAATTAACTATAATAAGATTTTCTAATATGGGTTGAGCGATATGTCAGAGGATAATAAATCATTCATGATAATTAACTAATAAATAACAATCATTAATTTGCCAAAGTACTTATATGAGCTTATTAATACTAATAACATTACAGATAATTAGATTAAGTCAAAGCAATTAATAAAGGACTAACTATCACTAAATTTTTGCATGAGAGTTAATTAATCATATTAATTAATTTACATATGCTAATGTTTCAATATGATAACTTGATCGAACCTAGATAAAAGAGTTACTTATTAAATCCTTGATTAAGCTAATTAATAAATTAACTTAAAGGTAATTTGGATATTAACACTATTATAATAGTGGATAAATGAATACAATTAACGTAAATATTTGAATTTACCTATGAGATGAAATCCTTGGATGTTATACATGTGGTTCACACCTCCGACGACGATCGATGGTGGAGGAGGTGGTGCTATGGGTCGGTTGCCTTCTTCCTCGTCCTCGACTTCATCCTTCTCCTTCTTGGACCTAGCGAGATTGTTGGAGGCAGAAGCGATGGGGTCGGGGTGGCAGGTTAGGGGTCGTGGCTCATTGAGAGTGAGCGAGATGAGTCGGGATGCCGCTCCTATGATTGAGAGCGGTCGAGATGCCGCTCCTAAGGTCGAGATTGGTCGCCTCCTCAGTCTACGTCATCGGTGCCTCGGCATCGGTAAGGACAAGGGCAATGTCACCCTCGCACTTGATGCAAGTTACGATGGACAATCAACGGCGAGTAGGGGGGAGCGGCGAGGTCGAGTGTCGCCCTCGCACTCAGGGTCCAGATCCGATCTTAGCCTGCTACGGTCCACCACAATGATCACAAGAGAACGATGAGGCAAACAAGGTTAACACCTGTGAGCCGCACGACCGCCCTTGAACTGCTCCGAACCGGCCGCCTTTCATCCAACGCTCTATCTTTGATCGGACGGTGAAGACGATAAGGGAGGTGGACTGTCCTCCCCACTTGAGTAGAGGGGATAATCATTAAATTCAAAAATAATGTAAGCGCGTCTACGATAAAATTAAAACATCAATTAAATGTCAAAATTCAAATATACTAAATAATGCATCCACAATATAATAACTAGCACCTTAAATCATACGACATTAAAATTAAAAAGAAAACCTATCAACTAACAAAAAAAAAAGAGGATAGATTTCATTAAAGTCAATTTTGGATCATGGCCCCTGCACTCTTTTTAGATGGATCTGAAATTTGGGCAAGTCAAAATTTTTTTTGTACCCCTATTATGAAGCATTTGCACATTCATTATTCTTTGAAATGTTCTTAACTTAACGTCCTTTTTAAATAAAATATATAAAAGGATAAACTCTTTTTCTATGATATCGAGAAAATGTTTAAAATTCAAATTAAGCGTTAATTTTAAAGTAAAAAAAAAAGTTCATGTTTTTACATATAAAAAAATGCCGAACGACGTGACGTGTGGCCCAAATGTTTGAGATGCGTCCGAAAAAGATGATTGGCGTTGCATATTTGTATGCGACAAAAAATGTCATAATACGGTCCATGGAGGCAGAAAAAGGGTGACGTCACAACTTCTTATAATTGAGTGTTATGATTTTAGATTAGGGAGTCTTTTGAATATAAAAGATGACATAAAAGAAGTGAATGAAAGTGTTTGATTTAAAGTATTTTCGAAGTATATTACCTTAATTTTTTTCGTCAGCGGATAATTTTATTATGTAGTGTCTGAAAAAATGTAGAAAAAATAACGTAAAAAACCTTTAAATTATTTTTTTGAAAACGTATATATGTATTTGAGTGGTGTATATTTAAACCTTGGTCATTTCCATTTTCTAATCAATTTTATTTTCTGTATTATTGTTGTGTTAATTTATGAAATTGTAAAACAGTGAAATGGTAATTTTGAAGTGGTCCTCAGCTTCCAAAATTGCAGTCTTTGGATGCGAATACATCCTTTGGATGCTCGTCTGTCCCCCCTCGCTGGACGTGCGTGCGATGGAACCATATGTTTTTTTTTTCTTGGTGATAAACGTATGTTATTTTTTTCCGCACTAGTCAAAATTAAAGTTTAATTTATTATCAAGTTTAAGTAATTTAATAAAAAAATATTTTTATAAACATCTTTTAAACTATTACAATTTTTTTCATCTAACTTCAAACTATGAATTTATATTTTTATCCCTAAATTATCACAATTTTTTTCTTTTTAATCCTTTCATCTATTTCAATTATATTTTTCATTACTTTTAGTTTTTTTATTTATGAAAAGACTAAATTATCTCTCCCTTCATAACATATCAAATAATAAATATAAACAAAAATCAGAAGAAGATAATTTAGTATTTTTCATAAATGAATTTTTTTTGTTTACTACTTTAACATTTTCAATGATTTTTTATATTTATTATTTCATATTTTTTAGAACGAAGGATAATTTAATTTTTTCATAAATAAAAAATAAAAATAACGAAAAATATAATAAAAGTGGACAAGAGGATTAAAAATAAAAAAGTGCGATAGTTTAGAGATAAAAAAATAAGTTCATAATTTGATATTAGGTATGAAAAATTATGATAATTTAAAGAATATTTATGAAAATAAATTTTTCATAAAATATTTTTCGTGAGGTACCTAATAATTATAAGTAAAATTCTTAATAATTTATTTTACATTAAAAAAAAAAGTCAAATTCAATAGCTTACTTAAATATGGATAAGTTGTTAGTACTCCATTCAATCCGATAATCATATGCTAGTGCTTGGATATCATTAATTAATATATTAATATCACAACTCTTTATAATGTGTGTGTCATGGGGCGTTTTCCGTGACACGAAGCGTGAAGCCTCGCGGCACCAGTGCCGCTCAACTTATAGCCCTCGGCCGCTTAGCGCCGAAAACATGGAACACATGCAGCCGCTCCGCACTGCGTAATATTACGGAGTACCAAGTTATCCGCCCTTAGGGCATTTATCTTGTAAGGCCGCCCTTATGAATGGCCAAGTGACGTTCCCGTAGGGTACGTCTTTTGCATCTTCAATATGTAACAAGACTCCTATACCTACGGTACACTGGGAGGAGTTCACTAGTGCCTTTCGAGGCCCAATTGTATGTTATGTTTCATCATATTTAATACAAGTAAGCTTTTCTTTAATTCTAGTGTCATGGTCTTGAGCGTGGGGTGGCAACCCACATCGGTGTCCCTTCGTGGCGTCCCGTGGTCCCTTCGCCGCCCCTTCGGACTTTAAGCGCCCAAGCGCCTACATTAGTGCCGCAACGCGCTAATGCCACGATCTCGTGACGAGTAGTCCAACACTCTAGTCATGTCCGTGATTGAATACCTATAAGAGCGACTCTCGGCATAGTCGTCTCGACCATAAAACTTCCGCTGCAAACTCAAAACAGGCTTGGCTAGGTGTCTATCTTCCTAGTCGCCGCACGTGATCTAGTGTCCGAGAATGACCCGTGAGATATGTGTCTGGGGTTAATGTTTACTTGAGCTAATTAATTAATTAACATTAGACGTATAAAAAAAGAAATGAAAGAAAAAAAAGTATCAAAAAGGGGGAGAGATTAATTGATGAGTGGACTTTTACGTGAGTGGATCGTTGGAGTCTAGGAAACATATACGTGTGCATTCACGTTCCATCTGGTGTAGTGAATAATAAAGCTGCTCTCTCTATCTCTCTCTCTCTCTCATGCATGAAAAGGTTACCCTCTGCCCTGTGGCCAAAGGTGAAGAAGCCTGCTATGGGTTGACTAATTCCAACCCCACCCTCCTCCTCCTCTTCAATTTTTATCTCTTTCCTCTCTCCTACTACTCACAGTCACACGAGTAGAGTAGACAACTTTTTTTAGTTTTTACACTCTCTAGCTCTGTCTTTAGGGGCCTGTACTCCTGCCGTCGATAAAGCTTTTGCAGTGAGCCCCGGTTTGGGATATTATGCCTTGTTTGGAACAGAGAGCTTCGTCAAACCAACGTCGCACAATTAATTACGGGAATTAACTATTGGGGGATCGACGGACGCAAATAATCCTAAAAGTCGATTTCCAGAATCATCAGTTAGGTCAAAATTTGTTCTTAACCATTCGAATATCGAATTAATTCGGATGCTAATAGTTCTGTAACATAATATTTTGATTGAAAAGAAAAAAACTTATTTAGAATGAGGAAAAGGAAGGGCGAACGAGTAAAAAAATATATTTTTATTTACATTGAAAAGGAAAAGAGAGAGAGAGAGTAAAATTAATTATAAAATATTTAGAATTTATTTAACCGCATCTAACTTTCATTTTGACATTGAAAAAAAATAAATCTTTCTTTCATGCTTCTTTATTTTTCAAGAAGCTAAAAAGTTAAAATGTTTATGGCTATGTTCCTTCTTTATTCTCATTTAGATAGAGTAAAGTTTTTGAACTATAGAGTACCACCAAATGGTGCCAACTTATTATTCTCAAAATTGAACTCGTATATGATTGGTAAGCAATTTCTTTTTGTTTATGTAAAATATCAAGTTCATATTTTTGTTAATATAAATTTTTTTTGTTAGGAATATCAATTATCACGATTACATACGTGATCTAAGTCACTATTATGAAATTATTTGAACTCGACTATGAGCCACTTCTCTAACATGTACTTAATAGTATCATACGAATTAAATAATGGACATCAATTTCCTAATAAGACTACTTACGATAAAAAAAAAAGATTGAGGGTGCGTTTGGAACTGTTTTGCAAAAAGTGATGTTCCAAAAAGATGACTTACTTTTTTAATGTTGAATGTTTGATAAAAATATAAAAATTATTTTTCTTGGCAGAAATTTGTCAATCACAATTAATTTTTTACTTTTCTTTGCAACACTTCAAAGGCTCCTGCCGATAAAAATAATCAAAAGTTTCTTTTTTATACAAATAGTTTTATGCAAAAACATTACCAAACTAAGCCTGAAACCTGTATATGCATGCCATTACAAACAAGTCCACGTTGAATGGACCAACAAAACTCGCTAAAAATCATGAGCGTTAGGCCTGAATTCAAGACCATCCCACCCAAAGTTAAAATTCAAAACATGTCCTATTCAAATCTCCAATCCGTCATTAACAAATAGAAACAAAAGAGCCACTTCGACTCCATCTTGGCCTATTCCTTTCTCTCTCTCCTCCCTTCTCTATCTCTCTCTATTTGTCGTAATGAAAACACACAAAAAGGCGAGCAACTTGATTTGCGCTTAATAAAATACACGTCCAAGGGAACACAAACAAACCAAGAAAATGTAAGCATTACGAGGAAAAAAAAACATGGACAACAACAGAGCACAAGATTAATAAAAGTTGGTTCATAAGCCATATGATAAGCTTAAATTTTGAATGCAGCATTGAGACAATGTACTTTTGTCGACTTAAATAAAATATTATAAAATTTGAAGAAAATTAAAATGAATTTTTCGGTCATAAAGAGATCCGAGACATAATAAAAAACAAAAGATAAATATAAAAATAGAAAGGCATATAGCTCCAACTAGTTATATTCAAATTAGAGATTTCTTAATATCATATATGTACGGCTGTGCTGCACTCCTACTTTTATTGAACAATCATTTTTATATAAAGTAGCATATTAATAATATTAATCCTAGCCGTAGTAATTCAATTTTAATATATACATATATATGTGAATTTAATAAGTGTGTGAGATATCTTTCCATCATTGAAGATAATAAATATATTATTCAAATCATTAACAAAATTTATTTTCATCATTTTTTAATTTTAACAAACTTCTGCACATTATTATATATAACGTCTAATATTATAAAATTATTTTTTATTATCATGAATGATACTTTAAATTATTAGTTAAGAAACATATATAAAAATGAAAAAAATGTCATATATAATTGAATACGTTTGATTGACAACTAATTACAAATTTTTTATCTTAAATGTTGAATTAATAATTATTAATCCATAAAAAAGGAGAGGTTTAATTAAGATAAAAAGCTCCAGTACTTTTTGTTTGCTTTTGCTTCCCCCATAAAGCCATTGGGCCTGCAACATTTTTGGATCCAATATTTTTACTACAATGCCATCGCGCCAAACGCCGGCGGACCCGCCCTCCTACTCCTCCTCCGTTCTCCTCCTCCGCCACCGCGAAGCCCACCGCCGCCACCTCCTCGCGACCGCTGCCGGCGCTGCAGTCGGCGCAGCGGTCGTTGCCTTGGCGGTGCTCCTCCTCCTCCTCCTCCTCTACCGCCGACTCGCGCGCGGCGGCGCCGTGCCCACCGCGCCATCCCCTCCACCGGCGAAGGCGAGCGATGGTTCGTCCATCCCCACTCTGCGGAGGTTCTCGTACGCGCAGCTCAGGCGCGCCACTTCCTCCTTCTCCCCGTCTCTCAAACTCGGCCAGGGCGGGTTCGGACCCGTCTTCCGCGCGACGATTCCTTCGTCGTCCTCCGCCGGTGACCTACTTCTCGCCGTTAAGGTCATGGACTCGGGCTCCATCCAGGGCCAGCGGGAGTTCCAGAACGAGCTCTTACTGGCGGCCAACATCCTCCCCATGCCGCTCTCTCCCGCCTCCGACGGCGACGGCGAAGCCGTCGACCGCCGGTTAGTAGTTCCTCCGATCGGTTATTGCGACGAAGAACAAGAGCACCGCCTCCCCCGGGGGCGGCATTGGTGGTTTCTCTGGCGGAGAGAATCTCCGTCGCCGTCAGCCGATGACTCGCCGGAGATACTCGAGGTCACGGCGTCTTCGCCCAAGGTCGCTTCAGAGAGAAAGATGCTACTCGTTTATGAGTTGATGCGGAACGGGAGCCTCCAGGACGCGCTCTTGGGCCGGAGATGTCCCGAGCTAATGGACTGGGAACGGCGGTTCGCCGTGGCTCTTGACGTGGCCCGTGGTCTCTATTTCCTGCACGTGGTGTGTGATCCCCCCGTGATTCATGGTGACATCAAGCCCAGCAACATCCTTCTCGACGCCGGGTTCTCTGCCAAGATAGGAGATTTCGGGCTCTCAAGACTGAAGTCCATCGACGAACTCCCGGCTGAGGAGGAAGAGGTGTGCATTGAGGTAGATGTTGATAATGGCACAATGACGTCGGAGAAGAATGACTTGAAAGTGGAAGTAGGAGGTGGATGTGGTGGAGAAGATGATGCCTCTGTCATGGGAGAGACGGCCGAGAGCACCGCAACGACTACAGGGTTCGAAGAAAATGATGTTGCCGCTGCGGCAGAGAGGTCCCTGGGTGAAGAAGAGAGCTTTGTTTTGGAATCTCCGACAACAGCGATCATGTCAATGCCGTCCCCTTCTGATGCTGGAGGTGCGTTCGACATGGCAAGCATGGACAGCGGTGTGGACTCCACGATGTCCCGTAGTAATATTGGATGTCAGAAGAAGAGAGGCACCATATCCGGCAAGGATTGGTGGTGGCGGCAGGATAACTGCAGTGCCGGCCCAAACTCGGAGTCCGGTGGCAACGTCAAGGATTATGTTATGGAGTGGATTCGATCCGAAATCAAGAAGGAGCGGCCGAGAAGTGACTGGAATGATGTATCTACGTCGGCTGAAGAATGCCTGCCCAAGCTTCCATCTAGCGGCGGAAAAACAGAGAGAAAGAAGGACCATAGGAGGTTGGAGTGGTGGGCTTCACTGGACGAGGATGAGGATAAGATCAAGAAGAGGGAAAAGGGCCGACCGCCGATGAAGTGGTGGCGGGAGGAGTACTGCGATGAGCTTGTCAACAAACAAAAGAGGTGGGCAATGGATAAGTCCAAGAGTAACATGGAGGGCGACGAGGAGCAAAAATGGTGGCAGAAAGACGACGATTTGGCTTCTCCTTGGGAGAAGAGGAAGTGGAAGAAGAAAAAGTGTCTTCGCCGTGGTAGTCGTAGCAGCTTAGAATGGTGGGCAGATGACATCAATGGAAACTTTAGGACTGCTAGGAGGAGTAACCAATATTATGCAAGCCCCGTTGTTCCAAGAAGCGGCACATTGAGCAGCACACCTAGCATGAGGGGTACTGTCTGCTACGTAGCTCCTGAGTATGGTGGCGGAGGTACACTTTCAGAGAAGTGCGACATCTACAGCTTTGGTGTTCTCTTATTGGTTATCATCTCAGGACGTCGTCCATTGCAAGTGACTGCTTCACCCATGTTCGAGTTTGAGAGGGGCAACCTCATATCATGGGCACGGCAACTTGCCCGCAGAGGGCAACTTTTGGATATTGTTGACGGTTCCCTCCGGGATGTGGATAGGGAACAGGCTCTTCTTTGCATTACAGTTGCGCTTCGGTGCCTCCAACGGTCCCCTTCTTGTCGTCCATCCATCGAGGACGTAATTGAAATGTTAACTGGGCAATGTGATCCTCCGCAACTTCCATTGGAGTTCTTACCAGCACCAACAGGTCGGTTTTTGTCCAAGTCCCGGAATAAGGTCCGGTGAGTTGTGTTCCAGTTTTTGTACATTTTGTTTCGAGTTCATTGATGTTGGAAACCTTTTGAGGGAGAGAGAAAATAATTCCTGATTCAATATGATAAAGCCTGATATGATTTTTTTTTTTGAGGAGGAGCCTGATATGAATTTTTAATTTTCAATGAACAATAAACATTTCTTCTTTGTTTCAAAAAAAAAAAAATTTCTTCTTGTTGGAATTGTAGACAAGTTAATATTGAAATCTCTGTTTGTTGTAGAAGATTCAAATGGTTTCTTCAACATGTACATATAGGTAGTGGCTTATGGGCCATGGGAATATTATGTCTTTCATTTCCTGGTACTTCTTAAAGTTGTCCAGGCTCCAAGATCACTTCGATCATCACTCTTTCTTCAAACTCTTGTTGTTGCAGCAGTAAAAAGTTGGCTTTCAATCCCCTCCCAAAAAGGGTTTTTAATTTTTTTTATCATTTCTATTTATCAGATTGGTTTTATTACAAATCAATTTTTCGGCATATTATCAACTTACAACATCTCATTGCTTTTTTGAAAGCCTTTGCTTGTTTCATCTCTCCCTATACCTCTAGCATGCTGAGTCCTTATATGAATACTACATGATCTTAAGCGAAGGTTTTTCATGCACATGATCTTGGCATTCTGAGTACAAACTCTACACGGAACTTTGTAGATCTCATCATAGAGCTTTCTGCATTTTAGCTTAACTTATGTTTTTACCAAGGTTTAACATGCCAAATTCAACAACTGACTAGGTTGGTGTCTGCGGTCCTGGACAGCACCAACATTTTAAAACTTGTAATCAAAAGAATTTTTTTTTTTGAAAGAAAGGTTGCATACTGAGGCGACAACTCTTTATTGATCCATTATCATGCTTTGTGAGTCTGATATGGTCCCATATTAGTCCGATATTTCTGTTGTGGATAACAAGACCTGGTATGGATTGATTCTCTGATGTGTATCTAAAAGCTTGAGGTGTCATATTGGTCACAACCTTCTAATACCTAAAAATTGGAGGAAGTTTTAACTACCAAAACTAGGTATCAAACGAAATGAACAAAAAGTGCACAAAAGTTCTTGGCATGTAACCAAGCCTTAGCTCCTTGAATTGGTAGCTTGGCTGTCCATAGTAGTCACAACACAAATAAAAAGGTTGAAATGGAATGAAGCTTTTATTAGATTGTTCAAACGTATGCTATAAAAACTGTTGATGTTAGTACCAGCAGATATAGCCAAGCTAGTTGGCAGTTGGTTTTGTGGTGTCTTTTTTATGGAACTCTTTGAAAAAAAAAATGGAGAAATTTGTTTGAATTCTTTTGTCATGGAAGCTTGCAAAGAACTTTGACATTGCTACTTCCCTACTTCTCAATGAATATTATTTCATTGTGAAACTTATGGATTTCCTATGTCTGGATCACTTCATAAACATTATCAGCAGCAGCTCACATTGTTCGGCATGACACAATAGGTCTTGTACACTCTTTAGTGCTTGAGAGGATAAGCAGCTTATCTGCAATTACCTGTTTCACTTTGTCTTTACCAACTTTATAAATGCTAGTTTACATTCAAACACACTTCATATCCGACTCATGATCTAACATAGAGCAAACTTTTACGGGTGAATGGCATTCTTATCATTCCTGTTTAACCATGACATGTTTTTTTGGGTTATATTTCAGTGTGTTTTTTTTTAACTCCGCCTATGTTTTATAGCCGGTCCCAAGCCCGGATAAAGGAGGAGGGTTGTGTTAGGCCCCGACAGCCAGCGTAAAACTCTGTCGAATCTCATGAACATGGATCAACGAATATAGAGCGGAATGACGTCTTATGATCCATGTAGCCGACTCCACCTAGTGGGATAAGACTTTGTTGTTGTTGTTGTTGTATATTTCAGTGTGTTTTTTTCACAGGGAAATATGTCAAAGTTTTATATTTACTAATATATGGTATGAACTTATAAAGATTATGAACTGCCAGATAGTACAATTATATTTTTATTCTGTTTTAAACAGTTGTCTTTTCTAATTTAATTGCAGTTTACAATTAATTATATTTACTTGTACATTTCTGCAAATTCCAGCTGTACTGAATAAGACATACTTAATATTCATATTAGTACTTCTAGAAAAAATATTCATATTAGTCCTGTGCATTTTTACAGTTCGTGGTTGTTTTATATTAGCAATTTCATGTATTTTTTATATACATAAATCTGTGCAAAAATGAGTTTGAATGCATATCTTTCTGAAAATTTGCAAGGTTATTGATCGACTTGCGCTTTTGTTCTCACTCTCTCAAAAAATTCCTCTAGTTTCTATTTTGTTCCCTAAAAAATCATGTTATGTTGATTCATTAACAGACAACAGGTTTTTTCCACTTTCATTCAATTGACCAAAGCACTTGGACACATATGGACCTTGGCATGGATGCCGTGCCATGCATAATTGCAGTTATATGACTGTGCACTTAATTACACTATAAAAGGAGATGATGTTCTTCTTAGTGGGGTGTGTGGTTCTTCTGAAATGTGAAGAATCTCCGGAAGGCAGTACATGCAGCAGTCCGATGAACACCACTCTGAGACGGTTAGGTTCCGGATTGTGGTTATGTGGTCCTTTTCCATACATGATTAGGACCCCGACAACGATACAAAAGCAACGTAGAAAGCTTCCGGTGATTTGTTCTTCCGCTGCGAGGTATTCCGAAATATCCTGTTATTTATTATTACCAATTCCTTAAATTGGTTTAGATGATATCAGGGGGTTGCAGATAATGAAAAAACAATCCTTGCAGTGTTAATGTATTCTATCTATAAAATTGGAAGTTCATGTTGACTTAAAGTCTGCAAATAATAACAAAAAAAGTCCTTGCAGTGATATTTTACTCTATCCATAACATTGAAAGTTCATGTTAAATGGAGCTTATGATATGTAACACAAGTTAGTTTCCTTCTAGTGTATTCAACAGTTAGATACCAAGTGAAGAGTGATTCTTATGCTTTGTTGTAATGAAAAAAACTTCGCCATATCATAAAGGATAAGACTTTTCATGAAGCTAAAAGTTTATACCGAGGGAAAAAGTTCATCTGATGTGGCTGGTAACCTTAAGATATCATAAACTATTTAAAACTAGATGGCAAGTATTTCAGTATCTAGGTATTAGGTTGAGAATTTCTCTTTATCTGATCATTGAAAAGGATGTAGATGTTGCTATTCATCTTCTCTCCACTATATACAAGAAGTGAAACTAGATATGGCAACAAGAGTTGTGAATGGAGATGGTGGTGACTGGTTAGACACAGAGGATTAGAAGAGCTTTTTTGTCAGTGTTCTTGCACCTCCTGAAGCTGAACCTGATATGGGAAGGGAACAGAAGAACGACAACAAGTACAAGGATGTCAAGGATTTTTCATGATGTCCTAAAGCATTCAGCTGCATCCATCTCTCACTATCTGAGCATTACCAAAGGTGAAAAATTTGTGTTCGGGTGTTTGTTTCTTTTTTCTTTTTCTTTGAACTTGAATTTGATTCTGATTCAATACTCGTGCAGATTCTTGTTCATCTGCCAGCAGCAGAGTGGTAGCTGGAATATGCACTCCATGAACCTCAGGAGCATTTTGAAGAGAGACTAATGTTACATGGACATCCATTCCGAACATCATTCAAATTCAAAGATCATTGGGGCAGCTAACAAAGGTGTGATTCATCCCTCTACTCGTGTTTTAAGAGATTTCAAATTTAATTTTTGTATTATTTTATTTTCCATATTTCTTTTTCTTGTGCCAAGCTCACATCCCTTTGCGGCTTTGTAACGAAAAAAAAAAAAATCGTTCGAGCCGAATGCCCTCTTTTTGAGTCAGTGGAAATTGGGGATATACGAGGACCACTTTTTATCAAAGTTTGGTAGAAATATCATTCCAGATGTAGATGTAACTTTTTGGTATCCTCCAGTTAGTGCGTCAAAGGCTGCTACAAGTTTGATTAGTTGATAACATTAACTTTCTCAAAGTGAACTGCGATTTTAAGCTTGTTGTTGGATATCATTCGCCTGACATCTTCTGTCGTTGTTAAACTTTTGGTCTTTAAATTCCTTTTCATGATTTTGGATGTCAAGGTTGAGCCTCCTTTGGGCAATTTTAGTGGTTCAATTCAACTGCTGTTGGACCAAGGAAC
This sequence comes from Pontederia crassipes, assembly GCA_030549335.1. NCBI lineage: Eukaryota > Viridiplantae > Streptophyta > Magnoliopsida > Commelinales > Pontederiaceae > Pontederia > Pontederia crassipes. Next base: position 6,387,205 of record CM060188.1, on the reverse strand, counting down.
TACAGATTAACTAATGTTGATAGTAGACAGTGGATAGAAATTAGCATTTAGATGATCAATCGAAGTATCAATAAGTAAACGTTTTAATAAAATTAGCGATCGAGCACAAAATGATCTGATGAGTTAATTATGAATATTATATAAATTCGAAACAATTTTTCGTTTGTAATGTAATACTTTTTTTTCTATTATATTCCATTGTTACACTTCAGATATTCATAAATTAATAAAACTTTAACTTATCATAAATTAATGAGTAAAACAATATTAAATTATGTTAAATAGTATTAAGGCTGAAAGTAAGATAACTAATTATTACAAACTTATTTATAGTTCAATTTGTATAGTAGAATAGTTTGTCAGTTGGTGGAAAATTAAAATAAAATTTTGACCTTTGTCCTCTACTCTCCAATTGTTAATTAAATCATTATATTAGAAATCTCTTCCTAACCGCTAAATATTAATGTCATAAATTAGTTCGCCAAAACTATTCTTCTCTCCAAACACAGTTACTAAGCAGATCATGCACAAGTCACTTTTAATTATCAAAATTTAAAATTATACTTGCTAATGCATTTTATGTATGCGTGTATGAATGATGTAATTTATTACATGGTTAATATGAAATCATAATCACATTTAGAATTTGATGATTAGCTACACATATTTATTAGCACAGCATATATGAAGGTCCAGCTAAGGCCATTAATGTATCAATTGTTTTAATCAATAACAACCGAAAATTTTTCTCGACATACAAATACAAGACACAAGAAGCAACAACATTTTTGCGAACAAAGGGAATAGCAATCACTCTGGCCACATAAATGTTATAGAATTATAATAAAAAATATAACAAATGATTAATAATTCCTAGTTTGGAAACATTTGAAGCTTTATTTCTCCTCTCCACAAGCTTCAAATAAACTACCTCAGGTCCTCACTCCTCAGGGCAGGCAGACAAAACAATGACGAATTGAAAGGAAAGGGAAGGGGGATCACAAATAAAATACATAAAAAATATAATATAATATATCAATAATAACAAATTAATGCAAAAATACCATTTACTATATACTAAAAATTAAGGCTTATTCCGCTTCAAATCACAAATATCTTATCATTATATTTTTATTAATTATATAATACTACTGATGCCATATCAATTTATTTTATTATAATTCACTATTGAATTTTCTCTTAGTCTACTTTTAATTCTCCTCTCATTAATTATTTCTTAAAGTTAATTTTGCTATAAATAAAATTCTTGCATTTTTTATAATTTTAAATCTTAATTTATAATTTTATTTTAAATTTAGAGATGACTGATTTTATTCTTTTAATATTTTCTCTTGTGATTCAAAAGATTAATGCTACCCAAAATCAATGTGACTAATAGATTGCTATTACTTTATTATTAGAGCTAACTTCCTTATTTTCTCTTAATTTTTAAATCCCCTATGATTTGGACTTCATTTCATTAATTTTTTTTTTGTTTCCTTTTACTTTTCAAATTTTATTTGAATAGTTTCCATTTTAGATAATTTATTTCCTTTTTAAATAAAAAATAAAAAACCTTGTTGAACCAAATTAATTGCCAATTTAACTTGGTTTTTTTCGGTATGAACCGTTTTTTTTTCTACAAAACCGATTTTGTATATAGATCCGGATCTGGTTATAAAAACATGGGGGAAAAGGATAACAAAAAAAAGAAAAAAAATCAAATTCCCCCCAAAACATCTAATTATGTACTTATCCATTCATTATCATGAACCAATATTTTTTATTACAAAAAAGTAATTGTTGAATGGTGTCAGCCGATTGTAATTAGGTGGAAGAAGTATATGGTCGAATAAATCCATTATATTTTTTTAGTGAAGTTTTGAAAATCTTTTACCTATAAAGTTCTCAGCAATTATTCTGTCGACTTTTATTATTATTATTATTATTATTATTATTATTATTATTATTATTATTATAATAGTGGGTTTCAAGAAAGAGAACGATACCAAAAAAAGTGAGAAGAATACTTAACGTAGTAGCTGACACGTACTTGTAATCGACTTCATGTCCAGATACCACGTTGCATGGGAATTGATGAGATGGACGACAAATTTTTCTTCTTTGTCGCAGTGCACATCATCACTTGAACTCGACCTCATCTGCTCATTTCGAGTGCTATATTAATTGGGTGGAAGAAAAGTTCAAAAAATGGGCAAGGAGTTCTCGTTCAAAGTTTCCCTCATCTTCCCACCGAAAAAAAAATTTGTTTCCCTCATCTTATAAAGAAATAATTCATCATCTTCAGGTTTTTTCAACAATCTAACATAGAAAAATAAAACATCTTCTAAGTTCATCTATTTTCTTCAAAATTCAATTCTCCGAGCTTAAATCGTTTTTCTTATCAAGGACACAAATATAATTGATTTGCCATATAAAGAGAAATGTTGACATCATTAATCCACAATATTCATTTTGATTTATTATTCACAACTTGTGCCATTAGAACAAGCCTTTCATATACTTTTTATGTATTATACAAATTACTACGTACAAAGTTGATATTTTTAGCTATATCTTTTCAAGAAAACAAAAAACATTATTCACTCCATTGTGGATATCTGTTTTTATGCTCTTACGGATCAGGCGTCCACGTCGCAGTCCGGCGCTCGAAGCAACGGCGCCTGTACGCCGGCGCCGGCTTGTCGGACGCCGACGAGCACGTCGCACCGCACAGCCATGCCGTGCCAACCCCCGTGGTACGGTCCCGACTTGTACCGCACCCGTCCGAGCACCACCAGCCGCAGGGGCACCACCCCATACGCCGCATCCGCCGCCAACCCTGACGCCGCGTCGGCGGACACCGGAACGGGAGCCCCGCCGAGCACTGGGGACATCGTCACCGCGGTGTCCCGCTCCTGGAACAGGGGCGGAAGCTCTAGCAGCGGCGTGATGGCCTGTCCGCGATAGGAAACGTAGGCGGCTAGCCGGTCGTAGTGGACGGAGGCGCGGTCGTTGGGGTTGCGGATGACGACGGTGAACTGCATGCTGGTGGAGACGGCGGGCGGCAGCGTCGCGGCGGAGGGCGCTGTAGCGTTCCGGAGCGTGTAGACTGAGACGGCGGTGACGGAGAAGCGGGGATGGGAGGGGCGGTAGACGAGGTAGAGGACGAGGGCGGTGACGCCGGCGAGGAGCAGGAGGAGCAGGAGGACGGAGAAGAGGAAGCGGCCGGTGGCGGGACGGTGGTCGCCGTCGTCGTCGGAGGGGATGTAGTAGAAGCGCGGACGGCGACGGCGCTTCTCTTCGACGTCGACGACGGGGATCTTCTTGTGGGCGTGATCTGTCGGAGATGCGGCGACTTCTTCTTCCGCCATGTTCACTAGCAGATTGGAAAAGTGTCTTTTTTTTCCTCTTGGTTTCCTTTCTTGTGTGTGTGAGGTGCCGACAAGTTTCGATATAATGTAATTGTGGAAAAAGTGGTTCCGAAAAAAAGTTACGAATTTTCGATGCATAAAAATATAAAAATGATATCATTTAATAAAAATATAAACACCAAGTATTGCAAAAATTAAAATGAAAATTTTGAAATTGAAAGTAAAATTAACAACTTGATAATTTATTAATGTTTCACATTCAACTAATTAGTTGAATAATGTTGAGTATGGGCAAGAGTAAAATTATGAAATATTATAATGTTAAAGTGAACATAATATTTTACTTGTATAATATTTTCTAAAAATTATTTCTGATAAAATTCCTCTTCTTCTACTTTAATTAGAGGGGATGATTTTATTTGTTCCAAAATATTAACTTATTTTTAATATGGTTTAGAGAAAAATAAACATTCTCGTAATTTGCACAAATGTATTAGCTTACGGTTTTTAGTTACCTTCATCGAACGAGGACTAATTAACATATTGTTGGGAAAAATATAAAAGTATTCGAGAATTGTTGTTATAAATTTTTTTTGTTGTTGGAAAAAGAAAATTCAACACGACGAGGCTTGGCCCAATAAACTGGATGGACCGTCATGCTCTTCTTTTGTAAAGCCCATGACCGACACCACATCAACGTCAGATCCATTGTTGAGGATATTTTTTCATTATACAATTTCACGGATCCAATAATAATAAAATTACTTTGTTTCTTTATGACAAAAATAACTCGACTAAGTAATAAAAAATTAAAATCCATTTAATATTTTTTACTTAAAACTTATTTTCATAATGTAGAAAAGGGCAATGTTAAAAGTTAACTGTGTCCTTTTTTTAAGATTACCACATTTGATAAATAAAGTTTAATGTGAAATCTTACAAAGTGAAAATAGGTAGGCCAACATTCTGTTTTACTACTATTGTCTAGACTCTAGAGTATATACTATTTTCGATTTTTTTTAAAAAAATCTTTTAAAACACTTTAGCTATTCAAACTTTTTAAATTTAGTATAATAACAACTTTTCTATTAACTTCAATTTTTATTTATAAAATTATATTTTTAACCTTAACTATAATTTAGAATGAAATAGGAGATCGAAATAAATTTCTAATGGTAACGTACATAATCTTTTAGTTATTTACTTATTTTAGATATTTCCTAAATAGTAATAAAGTGTAGAATCATAATTATATAAAAAGAAGCAAAAATTTAACTGAAAAAAGGGATGGAGTAAAAATAAAAGAGTTCGAATAGAATAAATTTTATAATTTGAGGAGAAAAGTGAAAATGACTTATAATGGAGGAAATAAAGATAACCCCTTATATATATATATACATATATAAATAATGTAGGAAAAAAATAGATATTTTTTTAAAAAAACAATTAGCTTGAATCAGATCTTTTTCAGGCAGCAGATTCATCTGCATCTCTCTCCATCCATCATCTAATAGCTCTGATAACTCCATCATCATCATCTTCGTGGCCCCCACTTCTGGATGGGAATGGAGTTTGGATAACATAACGCAACACATCACAATTCACAACACAAAAATCAACTCATCATATATGAACATAACACTCCTCCGGCAAAAAAAAGTATCCTTCTTCTTCTTCTTCTTCCATCGCGGCAACCAGCGAGAGACAGAGCAAACATCTACTGCAAAGTGAGTGAGGGAGAAAGCAGCAGCAATGGCTACCGTCGCTTGGGCCACTGGTCGCATCCCTCTCAGTTCCAACCTCTACTGCTCCTCCTGCTCCACCTCCTCCTCCCCTCCTTCCGCCGCCGCCGGCGCCACCACCACCTCCGTCTCCTTCCTCCTCTGTTCCAACTCCAAGCCCACCTCCCTCCGCTCCCAATTCCTCGGCCATGTGCTCTCCGCGCCCTCCGCCGACAAGCTCCGCTCGGCCTCCTCCGCCACCGCCGCCCGCATGTCCTGGGACGGTCCCCTCTCCTCCGTCCGCCTCATCATCCAGGGCAAGAACCTTGACGTAATGTCCCCCTCCTTTTTACCATTTTCCTCTTTATTTTTTCCCCATTGTTCCCCATTCTCCAACGCAATTTTGTTTGTCTGCTGCCGCGCAGTTGACGGATGCCATCAAGAAGCATGTCGAGGACAAGGTCGGGAAGGCCGTGCAGAAGCACAGCCACCTCGTCCGAGAGGTCGACGTCCGGTTGTCCCTCCGCGGCGGAGAGGTTAGCAGGGGCCCAAGAATGCGCAAATGCGAGGTGACCGCTGATCTCGATTTCTCGTTGTTCTCTTGCCGCCATGCGAATGTGATGTAAAGTTTACCTTTTCTTTTTCTTGGGGGTCGGAATGCGTTGGGGTGCAGGTTACTCTGTTCAGCAAGAAGCACGGGGTGATTCGCGCCGAGGAGGAAGCGGAGTCGACGTACGGGAGCATCGACATGGTGTCGTCTGTGCTGCAGCGCAAGCTGAGGAAGATTAAGGAGAAGGATACCGATCACGGGCGCCACATGAAGGGCTTCAACCGGCTCAAGGTTCGAGACGCGGAGTTTGGAATGGAGGATGGGGAAGAGACGGAGGAGGAAGAAAATGGCTTCGCCGGCGTGGCTGAGGAAGAAGAGGAGATTGATGTAGAGTTGGGTCGGGTAAGTGCTGCTGCTTTGAATTTATTTGCTTTTTTAGTATACATTTGAGCTGATGCTTACTTGTTTTTCATGTCTTCTAACTTTACTGCTAACTCTGCCCTCTGTGTAAACGCTATCAGTAACACACGAATACCTTATGCAGAAAGCTAACAGACAATTGTAGAACTCTTAAATTTGATTATATACGTCATAGTATAATGCAACCATGTTCACCCATCATCTGATATCCAAATATCCCGACTGAGAAATTTAGAGGATCAAATATGCAGCTGAGGATGTACTTATGGCTTATAGTATTATTATAATTTAGCTTATAAGGTGTTTTGTAACTTAGTCATATGCTTTGTTTTCGGTGTGTTGTGTAAAATGGACAAACTTTTGGCTAAACACTCTGCTAGGTAGAGTTCAGTCCTCAACTAGCTTCCACTACGAGTCTATTCCAAAATGCCTTTTCTTCAGCTCTCGGAAACCAAGAGAGGATTGTCCCTTTTTTTAGTTGCTATGCCATTTGATAGATATTTTAACTAAGTCATATGCTGGTCAATTGAACTTTTAATTAGTATCATCAAGCCTCATCATATTATTTTGGTTGGCTCTTAAATTAATTGAGTGTTGGTGCCATATTAGTTTGTAGATGAATGTGGCTAGCTCAAATTTATTTATTTTTTATACATTCAATTCTAGTCATATATTTACTGCCTTTTTGGCTAGTATTTGCCAACATGTTGGCTCACTGATGAAGGGTTTGTATCTCTCATAGTTTTCTGTCAGCCAACAACATGGAGGATGCGATAGGTTCTTTCAATTTGATAATGTCATTTATTTCCCTTATATAACTGATAAAAAGCTAAGGAGATAATTAAAAATAGCATTGGACGGAATAAAAACCAGCAATTAAAGGTAAACTGAACAAGCGACCCATAAACTGCATGGACAAGAAATCAGCGGTAACTAGGTGATTTTTTTTTTCATTATCACGTGAATGAAGTCTCTGTTGTTATGTTGATATCTTATTTCCAAATACTTGTATAAGGTATTCATTTGATCATCTAAATGTGCTACACGATTATATATTGAAGACTTTCAATGAAAGACTATAATGCTAATTGAAACTAACACCTAGGACTCAAGGGGTCAGCAAAGACTGATTGATACCATCTCAAAACGCATTAGAGTTGAGATAAGGGAAAAAAGAAATCAACATTGGAAAATGTTATTTTGAAAACTTCTTTATGTAGATTTATTAAGCAGTATCAGGTCTCAATAGTTGTTAGCATGATCTTTCCTATACTGCTATACAAAATTGCTTAGTTCTATCCGTGGGATATATGTCAAGTTTCAATATTCATGCAATTGATTAGAAGATATTCAAGTCATTATCTTGCAGACTACATCCTTCTTTTCTCAAAACAGTTGTTACTCTCTGCATTTCAGGTCGTGCGAACAAAGTACTTCGACATGCCTCCATTGACGATTGAGGAAGCACAACAGCAGTTGGAAAATCTTGATCATGATTTCTATGGTTTTAGGAATGAGGAAACTGGTAAGTGTGTCTTACCTTTTGCATTGTTGTTATGTTGATTTTCTTTTCATGGCAGGGATCTAAGGGTGCCTTCATTCCCATCAGGTGAGATAAACATTCTGTACAAAAGAAAGGAGGGAGGATATGGATTGATAATACCTAAAGATGGCAAGTTAGAGAAACTTGAAGCAGAACAATCTGCTGGAAACTCCTCCGTCAAAGAGAAGATAAGGGGATAATGCTATTCATTAGGACATGTTTCAGGTTCTATGTATCAAAAATTGAGGAAACTTGTTAACAAATTGTGAATTTCTTGGTCCTATAGTTGGGTGAAACATTTTTGACAACACTGTCCCGGATCTTCCCAATATGCTGATAACCCTCTCTGGTGGGTATAAAGAAAAAAACTTAAAGAAACATCTGCCACTCTGTTGATATCGCTGTTGCAGGACTTTTGATAATCCAAAGAATATGATCTCTTCTTCTGCGAAATGGGTTCTTCAAATCATTATTTAGTAATCCAAAATGCTTCATCGTTTCATGTATGCACGATGGGATCTCAACACCCGTAGAGCCCTTCAGTTTGAAATGTCACTCTTTTTAGCTTGGTTGTTGAATTTACACGAGTGGATCCTTCCATTAGACATTTGCGTCCACTATATTAGTCTTTTTTTTTGGGTCGAGACCCAAGAACTCGACTATTCGACGAGACCCACGGACAACATTCTACTAATCCGGTGTTTAAATAAGAACTTCATATTATGTATAGTCCAAGTTTACTGCTTATCTTTTAACCTTTTCTTTTCTTATATCATTTCATAATTTCAATAAGAGTTCACTACTGAAAAAAAATTTCAATAAGAGTTTAATTAGGGCCGTTTGAATGTGAAATAAATGTTAGAATATCGCATTATTCTTATAATATAGTCAAACACGTGATGGAATTAAAATAAGTCAGTCAAATTTTGAAATTTATGAAATCGCCTCGAAATTGATAATATCGCTATTTTTAACCACGTACAAAGAATATAATTATTCTTTTAAAACAGCAAAATATTGATATTCTTATTCTTTTCAAAATTTTTAATCATATTTTATTTTTAAAAATTTAATGAAACATTATTATAATAATAATAATAATAATATTATTATTATTATTATAACATTAAACGTCAACTCCATATGATAAAATATTTTAATTTTCAAAAGTTACTCTTCAAATTAGAATGGAAATATATTAACTTTTTATAGAATACGTTATTACATTGACTTATTTCTTTAAATTTTATTTCGTAATCAAACGGGCTTTTAGTGAGTCCCACACATTTCGCGTCATATGCCCATGGTAAGTGGCTTCAGCGTAGATTTTTTTTTTTCATTTTTATATCTTTCATTAATAAATTATAATGGAAGGTGTTAAAAAAAGTTCTACAACATAATAAATCTTGAAAAATGACTACAATCATTACGCAGGTTAATAATATCTAAAAGTGATCTAAATTTTAAAACTACAAATAACATGATTGTCAATAGTTTGAATGACAATCTACATTATAAGTAATAAAAGATGTACAGTAATAAAAAAAATGCATAAGATCGTTTCATCTTTTAATAATTGCACCTAAGCCTATCACCTGGGTGCGACGTCATTGTACATAAAATAAATTAGATAAACAACGCGTCTAAGATATTTCGGGAAAAAAAAGAAACAGAGCTGCAATTATTTTGGTCCGTCCTTTTTTTTTAAAAAATATTATATAAATATAATATCTATAGATGTTAATTACTTAAAACTTTTTGCTGATGTTACTGTTAACTGTTAAGTGGTTTGCGAGGAGAGACATGATGAATCAGTAAACTACATGCCTCTACAATTATTAAACTTGTAATATAGTAAATAAAATAAGTTAACCTTAGCAGTACACATTTCCCTTTTTCCAAACCTCCTATTTTATAATAATAATAACTATTGAATTAAATAAAGAATAAAAATAAGTTTTTAATATAAAGGAAACAAGTTTGTGATGCATTTTTCTTCGTAGCAGACCACACAGCATCACTTATTTCAATACTAATTAATTATCTTTTGCTATATTTACAGATATCTAAAATATACCAATAACTTGGTCAGTGCAGGTAGTGGACGCATCATAGTTCGATTGATAAGAAAACCGCAACTATATTATTGATACATTTTAGGCCGAATTGAACCAGGAAAAATTATAGAATTTCCAATTTTAAAAAAGAATAAAACTGAGAAAATAAGAATGAAAACAAACAAAAGGAAAGGAGAAAAAAGTTGAAGAAACATTATAAAGGAAATAAAAAGAAAGAGAGAAATTAATTTAAATAAGTAGAGAGAAATAACAAATCAATAAATAGAGACTAAACAAAATGAGGAGAGGAAATGAGAAAAAAAAAAGAAATATAATAAATGAGAGAGGAAATTTAGGAAGGTAATGAAGGATGGGGAACAGAGAAAATTACTCTAAGATAAAAAGGGAAGAAAAAGTAATAAAAAGAGATATAAAGAAGGAGAAAAAAAAATTAATTAAGTTGTGAATGGTAAACAATGAAATGGAAGAAAAAAAGAAGAAAGGAAAACAATTCTTAAAATATTAGGAGAATATTTAGGAAGTGTAATTTTATATAAGAAGTATAAATAATCACATATTAAAAATCTGACACATATTTATATTATTTATATTGGCATTCGAATGAATGCAGACCTCGTTTCAAAGTTGGGCGCATGTTGCAGATGGAAATGCGTGGCGGTGGCCACATGAACATTCTCGTGATCGACGAGCAAAATGACGTAGCGGGCAGGGCGAGGGATGTCAGAGATGTTAGACGTCCCTCCCTCCTCCGGAGCTGAACCGTAGCCACCCACCCAGCAACTGTAGCCAAACGATTAGATTCGCAACCTCAGCGTTTGGACTCTTCCCCCTGCCACGTGGCCTCGCCTCCAACGTCCCTGTCCCCGTCTTCGCCCCCCGTTCCGCGCTAACCTCTCTCTCTCTCTCCCCCCCCCCCCTCTTCTCTTCTCTACTGCACACACACTTCACTCCAGGCCGACGGCGGCGACGATCGACGAGTAGTGCAACGACATCCTCAATGCGATTGGACTACGCCTCCTCCGCCGCAGCCATGGCTTCCACCTCCGTGACCGCCCCGGTCGCGGTGGCCGCGACCGCGGCCGCAGCTGCGAAGGCGCCCAGGGTGCTGGCGCCCGAGAGGTCGCACTTGTTCCCTCCCAGGATCTTCTCCTCCAGAGCTTCCGTCTCGGCGTCGCGCGGGAGGAAGCCGCTCCCGGTGGTGATGGCTTCGTCCATTCCGGCGTCCACCGCCGAGGGACTCGAGGTTTTGTTTCTTCGTCTCTATTTGAGGGTGGAAAAAAGGTCGGATCATCGCTCCGCTTGATTGGTGAATGATTAGGGTTATGTTGCAGGTTAAGTCGATTCCGACGAAGCCAGTCGAAGGGCAGAAGACCGGAACCAGTGGTCTCAGGAAAAAGGTCCTTTCTTTGAATGAAACATGTCGCCTTTTGTCCTTATTTCTCTCAATGCTTTTTTTTTTCTTGTCAAAACTTGATCTTTCTTCCCTCTTTCCGAACGGATTGGAAATGTGGATTTGTAGGTTAAGGTTTTTCAGCAAGAGAATTACTTGGCCAACTGGATTCAGGTACTGCTAGCTGATCGGATTGTGGTGAAATCTCATCAAGTGTTTTTATTGAAGCGGAGGTGATGTTTTTTCCCTGTGTGCAGGCCTTGTTTAACTCTTTGCCTCTTGAGGATTACGAGAATGGAGTGCTTGTTTTGGGAGGGGATGGTCGGTACTTCAATAAAGAGGCTGCTCAGGTATAACGAGAATGCAGGACAGATTGAAAATCATTTTCAGTTAAAATGTGCACCAGTGATTTTCTTGCTTCCACAGTTGGTTTGATTATTCTTGATTGTGATATTCTGTTTCATTTTCTGCATGCAGATTATCATCAAGATCGCTGCTGGCAATGGCGTCGGAAAGATCCTCATTGGCAGGTTTATGGCTTGCTACTTGTTGGTCTTCAAATTTGACATCGTAATTTGATCAAATTTGCAAGAATGTTGTTCACTTATGAAAGATAATAGTATCCACTATAGCTTTGAATGCCCTTGTCACCACTTAGAGTTTCAGGTTTGTAATTTGCAGTAGACATATTTGTTAATTATAATCTTTTTGAGGGATTAGAGTTCACCTGCTGTATACATAGTTAAGAGTGCAATTTTTGTGGTGTTATGTAGCATTCTTTTCCATAGAAAATGTGTATCATGTTTTGAAACTCTAAGTCTTAGTGTTCATGGGCAGGGATGGTATTTTGTCAACTCCCGCTGTTTCTGCAGTAATTCGCAAACATAAGGTATGCTTCGTCAAGTTCTTTATCTTGCAATTATTTTAGTTCTTTGCAAACTATAATGATTTTAGTTCAGCAAATTGATTTTCTTTAACAGGCTAATGGTGGTTTTATAATGAGTGCAAGCCATAATCCTGGCGGACCAGAATATGATTGGGGCATCAAGGTTTGTGAAATTTCATTTGTGTTTCATGCTTTCTTGATTCTCTCACTAATGCTTATTTCTTAATATATTGTGTTCAGTTCAATTATAACAGCGGGCAACCTGCACCTGAATCAATAACAAACGAGATTTATGGCAACACACTGTCGGTATGTCTTTCAGTCTATTGGTTGCATTTTTGTCACTTGCCACATGGCATGTTCTAAGCAAATTAATATCATGATTAACTTTCAATGCAAATTATTATCATGATTAACCAAAGTTTTCTTTTTTTTCTGACCCTTGTTAGCTATTTCATTCTTGTTGCTGGGATATCTCCTGGTCTTAGTTTACATAGTTTTTCCTTGCATTTTCAATAGTTTTGTGAACACACATTTTTATAACCATACGTATCATGGTAATCATGCATGATGCTGGCCTTTCTCATTTCTGGATAAATTACACGAATGGTCCCCCAACTTCGAGTCGATTTTCAATTGGTCTCCCAACTTCAATTTATAACCAGAACGTCTTTCATCTTTCATTTTCTTACACGCTTAGTCCTTTTGACCGGTGATATTGGGTTTTCCGGTTGTCTTGGTTACGTGGCCGATTTTCTCTCTCATCCACGTCGGCTTAAGTCGTCCACATCATTATAAAAATTAAAAAAAAAGAATCGGTGGAATCATCCACATCATCATAAAAAATTTTAAAAAAAATAAAAAAAATGAAAGGTGGGATCGCAGGAGGCGGCGCCGCCCCCCTCCATCTCCCTCAGCCGGCGAGTCGCAGAGGAGGATGAGGGGGGCCGCCGCCCCCCCTCCCTTCTCCCCTGGTGAGGGAGAAGGGAGGGGGGTGGCGGCCCCCTCAGAACGCGCGTCACAGAGGAAGGAGAAAGGAGGGGGGCGACGGCCCCCTTCATGCTCCTCGCGCGTCGCAGAGGAGGATGAGGTGGGCCGCCGCCCCCCTCCCTTCTCTCTCGCCGACATGAGGGGGGCCGCCACCCCCCTCCTTTCTCCCTCGCTGGAAGTTGTGAATGAATCGCCGGAAGACAACGAACCTAATTGGCGTTCAATGAGGTAACAAGACCTGGACGAGTTCTTGTAGAAGTAACCGAGGCAGGAGCAATTCGCCAAGCAAAGATTTCGGCAACCCAAAGAATCCCCACCGGAAGTAGTCGGCACCAAGAATTTATTACCAAAGTAACCAATACTGCTGTCGAGAGCTATGTAGTTAATAGGGGATGACGATGACGTCGTCTCGCCGTTGCACAGAGAAGGGTCGGCCAATATGCTTCCGTCTGCCGGCGAGCACCCTCCGGGAGACGAACTGAAGAAGCGGGGGCAGGAGCACGTGGAGCCGTTGCCGCCGGTGAGGGAGCGGTCCAACTTTGCAATTCGCAGGTCGTCGGAGGACGAGTAGCGCAGTATCGTCAACCTGCCGGAGCGGTCCAATTTTGCAAATCGCAGGTCGTCGGAGGACGGCGCGAGTATCATCTGGAACACGGCAGTCTTCTTATCGGCGGCGAGGAGATAAAGCCCGGTGGTATTCACGGCCATGTACGCGACAACGGCGTTCAAGTCCTTGGTCGCTCTCAGATCTGTGGAAAGGGTCCAGTAAAGCTGCAAACCCGGAGCCCACTGCAGGATCGCAGAGGAGGATGAAGGGGGCCGCCGCCCCCCTCATGTCGGCGAGAGAGAAGGGAGGGGGGCGGCGGCCCCCCTCATCCTCCTCTGCGACGCGCGAGGATGAGGGGGGCCCCCCTTATCTTCCTCTGCGAGTCGCACGAGGGAGAAGGGAGGGGTGCGTCGGCTCCCCTCATCCTCCTCTGCGACTCACACGTCGCAGAGATGAGGGGGGGCCGCTGCCCCCGTCCTTTCTCCCTCAGCGACGGCGAGGGAGAAAGGAGGGGGGCGGCGCCCCCCCTTATCTTCCTCTGCGAGTCGCAGAGAAGGATGAGGGGGGTCACCGCCCCCTCCCTTCTCCCTCACCGGGAAAAGGGAGGGGGGGCGGCGCCCCGCGTCCTGAGGGGGGCCGCCGCCCCCCCTCCTTCTCCCTCAAGGAGCGCCGGCCCCTCGGGCCGGTTTCATTTTTTTATTTTTTTTTAAATTTTTTATGATGATGTGGATGATCCCACCATTTTTTATTTTTGTTTTAAATTTTTATAGTGACGTGGACGACTTAAGCCGACGTGGATGAGAGAGAAAATCGGCAACGTAAGCAAGACAATCGGAAAACTCACTATCACCGATCAAGAGGATTAAGCGTACAAGAAAATGAAAGATGAAGGACGTTCTGGTTATAAATTGAAGTTGGGGGACCAATTGGGAATTGACTCGAAGTTGGGGGACCATTCGTGTAATTTACCCCTCATTTCCCTATAAGGGACTTCTTGTAACTTCACATTAATTGAGGGAACCACATCATTTACTTACTGCTACGCACCTTGTACAATTTATTTTGGCCTAAAGGCCATTTGTAGAAATCAAGACTTCCGGATAGGGTGGGTGCTTAGCATGAAATTTTACTTTATTCCATTGGAGCGATTAAAATTTCATAATCTATCATTTTGACAGATAAATATAGCTTAGGCATATTAATTTCTTAATTTGTTGTAATTAATAGTATAAATCATTTTGGTTTTCTTTCAAAAAGAATATTCAGGTAAGACCCTTTTGACTTTCATTTTTTCTGCTGCAGATTTCTGAAATAAAAGTAGCAGATATTCCAGACATTGATCTCTCCAAAATTGGAACTGAAACATATGGAAGTTTCACTGTAGAGGTCATCGACCCTGTTTCTGACTATTTGGAACTAATGGAGGTATATCTGCATTATTTTATGTAGCTAAGTTAAATATTGTTGTATAATTTTCAAAAGTTTATAATTGTGATCTTCTATACCTTCAGAATGTATTTGATTTTGAGCTGATCAAGAATCTTCTTTCACGTCCTGATTTCAGGTACATGGAATTTATGCATGGTAGTGCTTTGATAAGTTGCTAAACTAGTTCCAACGCGAATTGAATGAATATTAGCTGATTTTAATCCTGACTCTTGTCCCTCTTAACCGAATGCTTTCGTGAATTTTGTGTTTTTATTTGACCTGAACATTCTTTTCTAGGCATGCTTACAGAAAAACAATCATTGTTTATGCTATGAATGCAACATGATGTAAAGTCCTGCTGTACTGGGTGTCAAAGCTACTGATAATATTTTGTCATACCCATCGTCTTTCTTTCTTTTCCTTATTCTTTCTTTTTTCTCTGAAAGATCATTCCATATGTTATGTTACCGCACAAGATTCATCTGCTTGAACGATGAATTTTATTGATCGTGAAACTTCATCCTTCAGGTTTATCTTCGATGCCATGCATGCAGTGACAGGTGCATATGCCAAACCTATATTTGTGGACAGACTTGGTGCTAATTTGGTATGGAACACTGCCATTTCTGATTATAATTATACTTCATAATTGTTGCTCCTAACGTTTTGTTCTTTCAGAACTCCATTCTTAATGGACTACCATTGGAGGATTTTGGTCATGGCCATCCGGATCCAAATCTTACGTAAGGATCATATTTATCTCATAATATGTTTCTAACGTATTTCTCACTTAATTCTTGATCTTCAAACAGGTATGCTAAAGATCTTGTAAATACCATGTATTCAGAGGATGCACCTGATCTTGGAGCAGCGAGTGATGGTATGTTCAATGATGTAGTTGCAAACATTTTGTGTCTTTTGACTGCAGCCTGCTATGTAGGAAGTATCTTTTAAATGAGATATAACTACTTTTGATATTGTAGTAGCTGCATTTTTGTTTTTTTGCTATTAATGTCAATAAAAATAAAAGTATTGTCTGTACACCTTGCCAATCATCATTTTTTTTCCTAAATAGAAAAAATAAAATTTTCTGTTTATTTGTGCATGGTTATCAAATACCACAATGTAGAGAATACTTGCATACATAGATATTATAAGTAATTTGAAAAGATGAACCATAAATTGACAATTGTTCGACTACAATGTTATTTCTTATTTTCAACACACAGCTATCTTTCTTGTTCTTCATGTCTTGATTTGCTTTCTCTTGTTATATACTTTCTGTTGGCATCTGTCATGTTTCTGTCATCATTGGTAATATTTAACAGTGTATAGTCTTTAGCTAAAACATAATGTTTTTTTCAGGTGATGGCGATAGAAACATGATCCTGGGAAGGAAATTTTTCATTACACCATCAGATTCTGTTGCAATAATTGCTGCTAATGCACAGGCAGCCATTCCTTACTTCAAAGATGGCCCGAAGGTGATACTCTCTCTCGTAGTGCAAGTGTTTGATTGGATGTTCCTATTTCCCAACTCCATACAGTTCTGTATTTTCATGTAATCATTTTTTGATATTCTTCAGGGACTTGCAAGGTCTATGCCTACTAGTGGAGCCCTTGATCGTGTTGCATCAAAACTAAACCTTCCTTTCTTTGAGGTTTTGTTTCCATATGACTCCTTTCTATCCAACAATATCATTTGATTGTGTTTGAGGATGCCTGCCTGGACTTCATGTTAATTTATTCTTTGATATCATGCAGGTTCCTACTGGTTGGAAATTCTTTGGAAATCTAATGGATGCTGGAAAATTGTCAATTTGTGGAGAAGAAAGTTTCGGAACAGGCTCTGATCACATCCGGGAGAAAGATGGGATTTGGTAGGATTTGTTAGCTTTCTGACAACTGGTTTACATCGCACCCTGTAAGAAACAATCATTTACATGTTGTCTGTAGACATTAAACACATCATAATATTTAAGAATATCAAGATCTAAACTTCATGTTCAGTATATTCACTTCTTTCGTATTAGATCAAGTGATTCTCTTGTTATTTACCTTGTCTTTTGAGTTATAATTTCTTCATTTCTTTGCTTTTGCAATAGTGATCAATAAAATTTACTTTAACTCTTTCCAGGCCACGAATTAAAATGTGTAGATTTTTCAAAAAGGTTTAAGATGCGTAGAACTTCTAAGTCAACATGACAACTTTGCAGACTCACTCAACATGGCAAGAATAATCAGCCATAGGCATTCTTCATTTTCTATAGTTTAGCTGGCTCATTCTATTTTAACAGGGCTGTATTGGCTTGGCTATCTATCATTGCTTATCGTAACAAAGACAAGAAGGCTGGAGAGAAGTTGGTCTCAGTAGCTGATGTTGCGATGGAGCATTGGGCAACCTATGGAAGAAACTTCTTTTCTAGATATGATTATGAGGTAAAACACATTGTTGTGTCTGCTTTAATTTGGCTTTGTTTCTGTTTGTTTCCTTTACTGTACTTTCCTTCTTTACTGACTTCTCGCATATACAGTTCCCCTGTTTTTGCGTGTTCTCATAGTATCAATTGGATATTGTTGTCGATAGGAATGCGAATCCGAAGGAGCAAATAAAATGATAGATCATCTTAGAGATCTAATCTCTAGAAGCAAGTTTGGTGAAAAATACGGTAGATTCTTACAATCTTAAACTCATTTACTCATTTTCCTTTTTTCGATTTTTTTCTGACATTTTATTTATATGCTTTACAGGAGATTATACCCTTCAGTTTGCAGATGATTTTAGCTACACTGATCCTGTGAGTACCTGTTTACATAAATTGTTGAAATCGTCGACAAACTATAAGCCTTTGTTTGTCACATAAAGACACCAAACGCTTTAACTTTCTTGGCACTTTGTGTCTTAAATCTTATGCAACACCATAGGTAGATGGCAGTGTAGCATCCAAGCAAGGTCTTCGTTTTGTTTTTACTGATGGGTCAAGGATTATATATCGATTATCGGTACGAAACTATCGACTTACAGGCTACAGCTAAGAACTTTGCTTTTCATGAATATGTTCATTCTTAAATTTTGCATCCATATTGTGCTTCTAGGGCACTGGGTCGGCAGGTGCAACTATTCGTATCTATATTGAACAGTTTGAACCGGACGCATCCAAACATGACATCGATGCACAAGTAGCATTGAAGCCTTTGATAGGTCTGTGAACTTCACCACCATTTTCTTTACTGGTATCTCTCTTTTGATATTACAAAATCTACAATTTTGCAAGCTTTATACCGGTATTGCAGATTTGGCATTGTCCATCTCGAAGCTGAAAGAATTCACAGGCAGGGAGAAGCCGACAGTCATTACATAAAGTCTTTGGATTTGGTTTGAACAAATGCATCTATTCTGGTTGCACAATCTCTTCTGCCTCGTTTATGTTTAAGGAAAAAAGATACCAAATGAGAGGGCATAGAATGAGGTCGTGTTCCTTTTTTTTTAATTCTTGCTGCAGTGTTCTTTCTTTCTTTTTTTTTCCTTTGCCTCTATTAGAGTAAACTATGGACAGTGTCAAAAATATGAAGGCCTTGTTATCCTTGTACCACATAAGGTAATGCCATTTTGAATTGTCTTATCTTCTCTGTTTCTTGAATCTTGATTAGTTTATGATTGCACAGAGCCAATTAGTCAGGAAACTTTGAGAGGAGTGAGATTGCACATTAGTTTTCCTGCTAAACATTCCTCACTACATATGCTGTGAACAAGGTAACTGGAACGAAGATGGAAACCAGAGCTCTTAAGTTTCATGATTGATCAAGCAGAAAAAACTGTTGGGTTTCATGGAACAAAATTGATAACCTTTTTCTCTCTTTTTCCCTAAATAACTGTATTTATCGGTTTATGATTAGCTGTGAAATATCAATGCTAGCACCATATCTTCCAAATGAGAAGTACTCACGGTTTGCTCATATTTGACATCAAAATTGTAAGCGATCGTATCAACACATTACTAAGAAAATTTCGCCCCGCAATTTATGGGAAAAAAGGAACTTAAAATACAACTGAAATTTAGATGCTTTATTTCATAATAAAATTCATTAGCTTTCACTAGACAATTTGAAATATAACTTCATGTGCATTGGCTTTTATGTGACGAGTGATATTGAGAGAAGAAAAAAAAACACGATTCATTGTTTAAGACAATGGATTTCATTTTCCTCATTTATAACTGTATAACAAATCATCGATCAAAAACAAAGAAAAGAAGGTTAAAAAAATGATTCAATTTTAATGAATGTTTAAATAGTGTGAAGCGACTGACGATCTCCGAAGATCTCGATTATCCAAATGCAATCCCACGACGAGAAATAAAACCTTTCTGTTACTGTCGGCATATTACATTTGAAATGAATCTTAGTTAGACTCAATTTGTCTCTAACGAATGAAAGTCATCCATCATTATCACTGTCAACGATCAAAATTTTATTTGGAATTCTCACGGCATGTCGGACGGGAGGATTTAATTGTTTATCCGTAGACAATGTGTTCTTTAACGTCACACAAATTAAATTGAAACTTGGCATCACGTCCAAAAGTTGACTATTTAAAAACACCTACACTCAGCAATCAAAATTTAAGATACCTCGATATAAAAAAACTATATCTCATCATCATCATCATCATCATCATCATCATCATCATCATCATCATCATCATCATCATCATCATCATCATCATCATCATCATCATCATCATCATCATCATCATCATCATCATCATCATCATCATCATCATAGAACGATAAGAATAATGCATCTCGAAGTGACAACAATGTCGCCGGGAAAAAAAAATATATAATTCCCCACATAAGTTCCAAATCCAGTGCTATTAGTACCGATGTTCAAAAAAGTACTTCAAACATTGAATCCGAAATTAGTAGATCCTATTAATCTGGAGACGTAGTTCGGTTAATTAATTATGCTAATCAAATTTAGCTATAATGTCATAAGCACTTTATGAATATTTGTAGTTATGATTACTGAAAGAATCTCACGAAACAAAAAAAAAAAAAGAAAGAAAGAGAAACACGGACAGCTTCATCTTGTTAATTCTCCACAGTAATATAAAGTTTAATTATATTTTCAAAATACATTTTGTATTATATATTTTTTTATCTTGTTAACTCAAAACCGCGCCGGTGGCGCGTTGACCCATAGGAGAAAAAGAAACCACGTTATATAAAAAAATTAAAGAAAATTGAAAAATGGAGCCATCATGGACTCCGCTATCGAATGTAAATAAATCTAATGATGATATGAATCTTGGAGAAGAGCGAATTCGTTAGATCCGGCCAATGTCGTCGTCGGCTCCTCCGCCTCCGCCTTCGCTGCTGCCGGAGATCGGCCCCGACGGCATCGCCAGGGAGTCCCCCGTCATCGCCTACACCGAGAAGGTCGTTTCCTCTCTCTCTCTCTCTCTCTCTCTCTGCGTAGCCGTGTCAGATTTTCAGATCACTGACGAAATGGGTACCCGTCTTTGCAGAAAATCGAGGAAGAGCAACTCCAGCTTAAGAGGTAGACCCTCAGATCTGCACGTCTCTGTACCCAAATGTCGCATCTTTTCATTCGATTTTATGTCGTTTCACGACGGTGTTCCTTCCATTTCTCCCTTTGCTGCTACTCGATAGCTATCAGGTAGAAGAGGAAGACAATATTTAGGGAGATGGGCATTAGTAAATTCGTTCTCTAAGTTGGGCGTCCAAGGCGGATTCCGTTTGTCTCGAGAGTGTGAAAAGAAATGTTGTGTAATTGAGGTGTTTTCTGGTTCGCTCTGATTGTTGTGCTTTTATGCACTGGGTCGAAGCTACAGTGATCATCTAATTTTATCCAAAAATTTGAAAGAAAAAAAAAACAACAAGAGGAGATTGATTATGCCAACTGATTTTGTGTTTGTCACAAACCAAAAGATAATTCTTCACATACAAAATAGGTCAGACAAAGCTGAATCGTTGGTATAAAAGTTCAATCTTTGGCTCAACTTAATCCGGCCTACTACCTGTGATCTTCACTGTATGTTGTATCAGTATGTAGGAGTACGATTTGCAGATACCCACGTATGATATGTAGGGAGAACCCTTTCTACTTACTATTTGTATTATTTTAGTTGTTTTTGGCCGGATGTTTTACCCATGTTATCATACTTCTGTTCAATGAAGAAATGCACCTTATACTTGGAATAGAGACAAGGAAAAAGGCATTTGATTGCACCATCTAAAAGTTCCAAGTTTGCAAGGATCTTACAAGTTGCAGTAATCAAGCTTAGTGATTGGGTTTCTTTTGTAAGTTGCTAAAATGTTTGCACCATCTCAGATATATACAAGAAAATTATTCCAAGATCCGGGATGTGGAACGTGAGCTTGAAGGTCTTACATTGGAGGTGAAGCTTACATCTGGTCCAAAGAAAGCAGGTTTTTGCACTTGAAAGTTGGCACAATCTGGAGTAACTTTTTTCTTGTTCTATAAAACAGTATCTCATGTGTATATTACTGCTTCTTTTTCTTCTATTTTCATTTTTCAAGCACTTGAGCACATGCGAAAGAAGATTGAGTTAGCAACTGAAAAGATCCGTCTAGCTAAGATAAAGGAAGAAGAAGCCAAAAAGGTTTAGCCAACCACCTCTTAATTTCAGATTTTCATTCTTTATGATCCCTGATTTTTGCTCATAACTTTTCTTTCTTCTTCAAAGATGCATCTTTTCTCACGCTAAGTTTCAATCTTTTATGGTTTTACTTATATGTTACCCAAAGGTGCAATTTTCTACAACAGTTGATCAGGAATCTCCATCTAGGATTTGTTTCAAGATGTTTGGCGTCCCATTTGATGCTTAAACTTATCTCAACATGCTCTTTTATTTTCAACGAATCTGCTTTTGTAAATCGTGGAATAACAGTTTAATTCAGATCTTCAACTAGGGTCTACATGAAATTACAGAATCTCATTTCTGTTCGTCTCTGAGGTTATATGAAGCTTGGGCATGAAATTTCATTCAGTGAATGGTTGAATGCATGCAGCAATGACATATTTCCATAACTGACTCATTTGGGCAGTCTCATTGTTTCTTTACTTATCAACAGAATTGTATGTTTTCCTAGAGTTGTATGTTTTTAAGCTCTAGGAAAGTTCATAACAATGTTAAAAGGGCTTCAGAAATGCTCTTTAAATTTGATCATGCCTCCATGGAGCTTTTTTTGTCATGCCATGCAGCTGTTTTAATGCCATTTGATATTAACAAAGAATTCATCATCGACAACGGGAAATACAACAACAACAACAACAAAGCCTTATCCCACTAGGTGGGGTCGGCTACATGGATCATACGACGCCATTCCGCTCTATTAGTAACCAAACCTTTCGGTATATTATTCACCAATAGATCTTGCTCTATTAGTTCGCCAAGTGTCCGCCTTGGCCTCCCTCTCCCTCTTTTAATCGGACTCCAGATTATTTGATCTACTCTTCTTACTGGCGCATCTAATGGTCTTCTCTGAACATGACCAAACCATCTCAAACGATTCTCTACCATTTTCTCACTAATAGGAGTCACTCCGACTCGTTCACGTATATGGTCATTCCTACAACAACAACAACAACAAAGCCTTATCCCACTAGATGGGGTCGGCTACATCGATTATACGACGCCATTCCGTATATTCGTTGATCCATGTTCATGCGATTCGGCAGGGTTTTACGTTGGCTGTCGGGGCCTAACACAACCCTCTTCCTTTATCCGGGCTTAAAGTTCCAAATGAGGAAAATGGTGCACCTTTTTAGTGCCAAGACTCAAAGTAGTTATTGTATGCCAAACTAGTTGCTGCAACGTCAAACAAAAATCGGATTATGGATCTTTCTGTCCTAGTTATTACTCTTTAGTTATGGACCTTCTGTATACATAATTGAATTAGGAGCAAATTTTCCTTATATTAAATTTTCTTTTATTTGATTTTGTCTTTTATTTGGTTTCCTAATTATTTGACAGGAGTTTGGAACCTTATAAGTATTCTTGTATGGTTCCTTTGAAACATATATTTTGATGAATGAATAAATTGCCTTTGATTATTTTTTTATGTGACTAACTTAATTAGGGTTTAAGAGTAATTCCACTCAATAGATCTACATCATTCAGTCTCCGGAGATACTGAAGCTCTGAAGAATGGCATAAGCTTTTAGTATATGTCTCATATGATGTAACTAATAACTGAAAAATCAACAAGAGAGAACAGAACATAGAGCACAATAGATTTTGCAGTCACATATTTAAGTGCTCAATCTCTTCAGTAGTCATGTTACTATCCTTATCTCAGAATAAAATGACGCATCAGTTTCAGCACTTATTAAGGAAAAACAAGGAAGATGAGGTAGCATAAACAGAAAACATAGAAAACTCAATTCACTATAAGCTTCCACACTGTTCCACAATGACTTATTTGTCCACGGTTATTAACCAAATGCTTATGAAAGCATTCAAGCTCCTAGAGCTCAAGTTGATTTCTGGATTTTAGCAAAGGCATAATCCTAGCATTCAGATTTTAACTTTTAAAGTTCCATGCAATTGAAAAGATATGAGCTCAAAGGTACCTGAACTGGAAAAATACGACTTCCTTTGCATCAGAACTACTCTTAAAACTTGGTCTAACTTGGATTTCTATCCAACCATTTGGAGATGGTGCATATCGAACCATGTTCAGCAAAAATTCAGCCAAAACTTGCTGCATTCTTAGTTGATCACCATAAACTGATATTACTTTAACTTCCTCAGGAATGTCACGGATTAATTGAAGTTCTCTTTCTCTAAGCAAAATCATCACTTGGCTCACAACAGCATTTACAACACTCCCAAGAAGAAATTCATTTCTGTCAAGTGCCAAGGAGCTAGTTTTATTTTCCATCTCAACATATGGTCATTCCTAATCTTATCTAATTTTGTATGACCACACATCCATCTCAACATCCTCATTTCGGCTACCCCCACTTTACGTTCATGTTGTCCCTTCATAGCCCAACATTCACTATCATATAATACTGCTGGCCTTATAGCAGTACGATAGAATTTTTCTTTAACTTTATTGGGTACTTTTCTATCACAAAGAACTCCAGTGGCTTTCCTCCACTTACACCAACCAGCTTGAATTCTATGATTAACATCGTCATCAATCTCACCATCTTGTCTTACAATTGATCCTAAATATTTAAACTTTGTCTCTTGAGGAATTATATCCTTCCCTAGCCTAACTTTCAAATCGTCTCTAAGTTGTTTATTTGTGAAATTGTTATGCATATATTCTGTTTTATTCCTACTTAAACGAAAACCCTTTGACTCCAACGTATTTTTCCATATTTCCAATTTTGTATTAATCTCTTCTCTTGAATCCGCTAAAAGTACTATATCATCCGCAAATAGCATGCACTTAGGTACCTCCTCTGTGATACTCTCGGTTATAGCATCGATAACTAAGTTAAATAGATACGGGCTTAAAGCTGATCCTTGATGTAGGCCAATTCCTATAGGAAATTCATTTGTCTCACCTCCGGGTGTCCTAACCCTAGTCAATGCTCCATCGTACATATCTTGTATTACCTTAATGTAAGCAACATTCACCCTCTTATTTTGCAAGACTTTCCAAAGTACATCCCTTGGTACCCGATCATACGCCTTCTCTAAGTCAATGAAAGCCATATGTAAGTCTCTTCTCCTACTTCGATACTTCTTCATCATCCCCCTTAGTAAATAAATCGCCTCTGTAGTGGATCTTCCTGGCATGAACCCAAATTGTCTCTCAGAAATACTAGTCTCCATTCTCAATCTATGCTCAATCATTTTTCCCATAATTTCATAGTGTGACTCATAAGTTTAATCCCTCTATAATTTGCACAATTCTGAATATCCCCTTTATTTTTGTAAATAGGAACTAATGTACTTAATCTCCAATCATCAGGCATCTTTTTCAACCGTAAAATCTCATTAAATAGTTTACATAACCACAACACACCTTTTTCTCCTAAACATTTCCAAACTTCAATCGGTATACCATCCGGTCCAACGGCTTTACCATTCTCCATTTTCTTAATCGACAACGGGAAATAAAAGGAAAAAATCATTAGAAAGATCAGTAAGTTTCTTACTCATCTATTGCAAACAACTGCAATAAGGTCGTAAATGCAATAATTAAAAAGGTAATATTTGTTTCTTTTGTCACGTATAGGAATGACCATATACGTGAACGAGTCGGAGTGGCTCATATTAGTGAGAAAATGGTAGAGAATCGTTTGAGATGGTTTGGTCATGTTCAGAGAAGACCATTAGATGCGCCAGTAAGAAGAGTAGATCAAATAATCTGGAGTCCGATTAAAAGAGGGAGAGGGAGGCCAAGGCGGACACTTGGCGAACTAATAGAGCAAGATCTATTGATGAATAATATACCGAAAGGTTTGGTTACTAATAGAGCGGAATGGCGTCGTATGATCCATGTAGCCGACCCCACCTAGTGGGATAAGGCTTTGTTGTTGTTGTTGTTGTTGTTTTGTCTTCCATTCATTCCTGTTGTTGTCTCTCAGGTTGCAAACCCTCTATTGCATTCCTACTCCTTTTTCTTGTCATTCATTCTTTCATCTGTTTATTCATTCGTAATTCTTTCTTTTATTTGTTCCTTCTTTCGTCCATCCATTCATTCTTTCTCATGTGTATTCAATATTCCTTAGTTCGGTTCCTTCTTTATTTCTTGTGTTCACTCATTACTTCGTTTGCTCATCTTTTTTCGTCCTTTCTTCCGTCTTTTTCCATTCTCTTGGCACTTTCGTTCTTTGTTTCTCCTTCGTTCTTTCATTTGTTTTCTTTTTCTGTTGTTTGTTCAATCTTCTATCCATTTGCTTGCTTCAATAGTGATGTTAATTTCGTTGATGAAATATTAAGGGCACAATTTATTAAAGGGAGCATTAGAAAATTTTCAGCTTGCTCCGTTCAAGAAAATTGGCATATCCTTGAAATTTTTGCTTTGTTTGTTCTTGAGTTTTGTTTCATCTTTTCTGCACTTGTTTGCGTGCGATGGATATTATTTTGCTCATTTTTAGTAGTAGCTATTGGCTAAATAAGTTTAATGATGGATGGATCTAGTGACCTTTATTGCCTTTTTAATTGCAAAATATTGAAACAATCTAGAAAGCTGTAAACTATAAATTTGTGTTATTCTTGCTTATCGTAAAAAAACTAACTAATTAACTGTAACATCATAGGTATGGGAAGCTGCTGCCCAAGCTGTAAAAGATGAGGAGGCAAACAAGCAGAAGCTTTGTGATGACCTAAATCAGCTGGTTTTGTATCTAAGTCAACTTTTGATGTTAAGCCTGTATGAGCTTGGATTACATTCTTATTTGCTACCGTTGCTTGCATTGATAAGGTTCAAGAAAGCACAACTACTCAGTTCACAAGATTAGAAGAGTTAAAACGAAGGCTAGAGTCCCTTTGTCGTGGCAGGGTTCCTTTGGATGCTCCTGTAAGTACTTCTTTCTGTTTCCTCCCATCCCCTTTGTCCATTTTTCATTCTTTAGATATGGCATTCTACTGAACGAATTTCTTCATGTGCATGTTTCAAGTGATGTCATTGAATTCTGCTTTCCACATACATGAACTTTGTTGCTTACAAAAAATGTAGGATAGCAGATAGCTATTCAGTGGCATATAGAAGAAAAACATATTAGTTATCTTAGGATATTGTCAGTCACAGTACTTACACAACAACAACAACAACAACAACAAAGCCTTATCTCACTAGGTGGGGTCGGCTACATGGATCATACGACGCCATTCCGCTTTCGTTGATCCATGTTCATGAGATTCGACATATGCCAATAATAATTGTTAGATTTCCAAGTAAAAAAATAATATGATATCATTTACTTTCAGTTCCTAGCACTGTCACATGGATGGACATGTTGACCAATCTTTATTGCGATTGGAATTTGAATGTTTGTTTTCCTGTGTTTCCAAATTTACAACATTTAATTATCTTGAGATCATTGAATTGCTTTTATATCTGCAAAGTAGTGATGCATTTGCTTTTCGTATAACAAATAGCAGTGACATTACAAGTTCCCTCTTTCTCTTTATGCTTTTGAGCTTGTAGAGATTGCTCTTTCTTTAGTTTCATCACACTGATCAAAATCTTATATCTTCTGAAAACCTAAACGAGATTGACAAAGATGTTGCATTTGGTATATAGGAAAGCTATATCTTAAAACGCTTGACACATTGACTGCATGTGACTTAAAATTCTTACACATAAGTTACAATTCTATCAGGAAGCAAAACCTATGCAACAAAATAATGATAATGTTGCCGCTGTTCAAGCTGCACAGAAGCAAACTGTGGATTCAAGTGGCAGAGTGCCTCAAAATGCACCTACTCCTGCAAATAATAACAGTGAGCCAGCAACAAGTGATTCTAATAATCAACGAACTGTAGAGGTGAAAGAAAAAAGGAAAACCTTAAATACGGGGAGAGGCAAGGGCAACTTGATTTTGGCCAAGGGAAGAGGAACCTCTGGACCGGGCTGGACAGGGGCTGGTTTTGATGTTGATAATGGAACTTAATCAGGTCGCTTTTGGCTTCTAAGTTCCCAATAGGTATCAGTGACTCTCATAGGACATGAAATTGCAGTTAATCTTTTCTTCCCACTCATTGTTGTGGCAAAATTTTAATCATAATATTGTCGTAGTTACATGATGTTTTTGCATCATGTTCGATAAATTATTGTTGTTTTATAGCATACTATTGTCGTAGTAAAAGGGAAGTTGGTTTTCTTTGACATTTGCTTTTATATTCGGTGAAAAGTGGCCAGAAATAAGTAATTTGCTATTATCTTTGTGGAAACGAATTGCAGTGCAGGATTGACCATGCAGATGATAGGATTTTTTGAGCCATCATAGTTTTCTTTCAATCATTTGGTAAATCAAGTAAAAACATATTTGTTCCATTGAGATTTTGAATGATTTGCAAAGAAAATTTAAGGCTGACGCAGTTTTTTTCTTTAGGAATTACTATTTTAGTAGTTTATTGTGCTATATAAGAAAAAAAAGGATAGCTGATGCGTTCCCTATGAAAATATAGGCAGGCAAAAAGAAAATATTGTAGTGCTGTGCTGTGAAGTCCATTAATGTGGCTTGAGCTAGTAGCTTATCAAGTCTGAGTGCTTTTGGAGTATTTATGATAAAAGAACCTTTAGTTAGTAACAGAAGTAATTCTCCATGGAGCCTTACAAACCACATCATGGATTCTTGAAATAAACTTGTTGCAAATGTTTCACAAGACATTCTTTGCTGCAAATGTTATCTTTCCATTATATGTATACTGTGCAAAATATTCATGGATCCAGAATGTGGTATAACCATATTTCTGGAGTATATTTGCAAGTTTACATACTTGGTAAAGGGGAACTTGTCATAGCAGTTTGCTACAAAAAAGAAACAAAAAAAAAAAAAAAATCGATCTGGTCCAATTGGTTCAACCTGAGTCGGTCCTCAATCCGGTTCGATGGCCGGGGCGGATTTCAACATTGTTAGATATACACACATTCAATGTTCAATTTTGTGGAAAGGTCACTTAGTTACATTTCTTTTCTTTCCACCCTTAGTGTCTCATATTAAATTTGGGTTAATGTGATGGATGATACATCATACATATTTTTTCTTGTCATATTTTTATCTTGAATTTTAATTCAGTTAAAAATTCATTTATTCTTCAATAGTAGTTAAAACAATGAGTTTGAGAGGAGGGGTAGGATTCTGAGAGAAAATTTTCAGGTATATTATATTTTTAGTCCAATTTTTTTTAATTATGTATGTTATGACAATTGTCCTACTTTTTCGAGTTTCTACTGTAAATTTAATCAAAGTGATATTATTATTATTATTATTATTATTATTATTATTATTATTGTTGTTGTTGTTGTTGAAAGGACGACTATATGGAAATTAAAGGTTTTGAGATGGATATTTCAGTCGAAAAATCACTAATTTATTGTAGTGAATATAGTCATCCAAATTTATTAATAAAAGATGGCATTTACTAAAGGATCGTCTTTTGAATGTCCTCTTTTGGGAATGTCCATTATTAATCCTCTTTTGAATTATCTCATTTAGTAATATTTTGTGGTCATTAAATAGTGTAGTTCAATTAAGATAGGGATGACCCACATGTTCAACAAGCCTAACGTGCAATTGTATCGTGAGGTTTCAATAAATATGAGAGTTCTAAAAAAAATCCTTATAAGTTATAGGACCCACCGCTTATAAGTTGAAATTAATAAGTTGGAACAACTCAACTTATATTTTTTGACTCTTTAAGTCGTTGATGAAACTAGCTAACTTATTATTATATTCTCAACAACTTTCTAATAGCTCCATCATATATAAATATCTTTCATAATTTCTCTCACTCTAGAATTACTTGTCCCTATGGTGGCGAAAAAATATCCGACGGCGAAAAAATATCCTCATAATTAGTGTCACCCCTCAGAATTGATGGCATCACCCTTCCATTAAGTTGTCCTCTCTCAGGAGGGTAGATACCTTTCATTTTCTATTTTCATTTTAAAATTTCTCTGTTTCTTAGAGGAAAAGTATGAATTCTATAAAAAAATGAAAGTATAAGGAAATTCAACCCTCTTTTAAATGAACAAACAATGGTAATTAGGATAGAAGAGCAAAGAATTATTGTTTGAGTAGGAACGTTGGAGTGGAAATAAATATAATTAAAGAGAGAGCCTTCTTGATCTTCAATTAGATTATCATCTTTGCAATATTATGTAAGCAATATTTGATGTCAGATATTAAGAGGATCGCATTTATGGAACATAAAGACAACAAATAAGGAATCAATTATTATGTAAATTAATGACAAATAATGAAATAAATATTATTTGTGATCAATAAGTGAAAATGGTTTTGGTTGTGAATTGTTTCTTTGAGTTATTTTGTTATATATATATATGGGTTCGATGTTGTTGTAGATCTATATATATGCACAAATAAAATTTTTATGTTGTTAGTATGGACATAGTCAAAAAATATTTCTACATATACACCTTGTTCAAAGAAATTAACATCTTACTTAAAATTGATTTGCAACATATAAATCTACACCTCCACTAAATCCTATATATGTTACGAGATCTGTTTCTTTTGTATTTACAATGTGTCACCTTAAATTCACAACAAATGTACATAGTGTAATTGCAAGGTTGGATCATTCTTCTCTTCCAAAAATAAATAATTTGCATCTTAAATTAAAGAACCTATGGTGTGTTCTAATGTAACATTGTCCATTTTTTAAAAAAATCCCATTAGCCATGGTGCTGGTACAACTAGCTGGGAAACTAATATTAGATAATTACACAATGGTCAAATTTTATTTCCAAGTTCCCAATAGGTAAGATTGACTCACATAGGACTTGAAATTACAATTAATCTTCTCTACCCAACCATTTTGTCATGTTGCGTCAAAAATTCAATCATAATATTGCCATCGTTACACGTCATGTTTGATAAATTATTATTGTTGTTCTAAAGCGTGCTACAAGCAGTAAAAGGGAAGTTATTTTTTTTTCTACATTGGTTTTTATATAGGATGAAAATTTGACCAGCAACAAGTTATTTGCTCTTGTACTTGCGGGAAAAAATGCAGTGTGAAATTTGCAGATGCTATAATTTTCATGAGCCATCATAGTTTTCTTCATATGGTAAATCTAGCAAAACATGTTTGTTTCATTGAGAATTTACATGACTTGCAAAGAAAATTTATGACATATGTAATTTTTCTTTAAGAATTACTTTTTCAAGCAGAGCCTCTCCAAATATTTTTGATAATATGGTTGATTAAAAAATAGTTTAATTATGTGCCTTGTAATAGGTGTTCTAATTATTCGAGAATTACTACGAACTAAGTGTGAGTGATTTTTATTATTATTTACAAAGATAGTGCCTATATAAACTTCATAAGAATCAAAATCATGAGTACAAGTAATGAATTATTGCAATTTTTTTTCTAACATCTATCAATTTTTGGATGCTTGATATTGGTAGCCCAATTAAGGTAGGGCTGATCCAAGAGTTATCAAAACTATTAAAGTGGAAATTAGGAATGCTAGGAACTTCTCAGAGGAAGATTATGAATAATAAACGAAAGAATTTAATATGAAGGTGAAAGGAAATTAAATCATTTTAAACAAAGAAAGAAATGGTCATTCAATCGGAAAAGACAAAATTAGGTAGTTTATTTTGGATGTCGGATATAAAGGGTTTTGTGTTTATGAAATGGAAAGTCAACAAAGAAGGAAACAATTATTGTTCATATATCAATGAGAGTCATCATTTTGATTAGAATTTATCGTTTACACTCCAATTCTAACAATGATTTTTTTCTATATATATATATATATTATAATAATCATTAAAATGATTAATTTTTCATATGTTCTGATGTGTTTGCAATGTCTCACCTTAATTTCGCAACAAAACTACTTAGTGTAATTGTACTGTATTGTTGGATTGTTCATATTACTGATGTGTTTGTAATTTTTCTTTAAGAATTACTTTTTCAAGCAGAGCCTCCTCAAATATTTTTTATAGTATGGTTGATTCAAAAATAGTTTAATTATGTCCTTGTAATAGGTGTCTTAATTTTTTTGAGGATTACTACGAACTAAGTGTGAGTGATTTTTATTATAATTTACAAAGATAGTGCCTATATAAACTTCATAAGAATCAAAATCATGAGTACAAGTAATGAATTATTGCAATCTTTTTTTTTCTAACTTCTATCATTTTTTTGATGCTTGATATTGGTAGCCCAATTAAGATAGGACCGATCCAAGAGTTATCAAAACTATCAAAGTGGAAATTAGGAATGCTAGGAACTTCTCAGATGAAGATTATGAATGCTATAATAAATGAAAGAATTTAATATGAAGGTGAAAGGAAATTAAACTCATTTTAAACAAAAAAAAAAAGAAATGGTCATTCAATCGGAAAAAAACAAAATTAGGTAGTCTATTTTGAATGTCAGATATAGAAGGTTTTGTGTTTATGAAATGGAAAGTCAACAAATAAGGAAACAATTTATTGTTCATATATCGAGGAGAGTCATCATTTTGATCAGAATTTATTGTTTACACTCCAGTTCTAACAATGATTTTTTGTTATATATATATATCATTAAAATGATTATTTTTTCATATGTTTTGATGTGTTTGCAATGCCTCACCTTAATTTCGCAACAAAACTACTTAGTGTAACTGTATTGTTGGATTGTTCATATTACTGATGTGTTTGTAATTTTTCTTTAAGAATTGCTTTTTCAAACAGAGCCTCCCTAAATATCTTTGATAGTATGGTTGATTCAAAAATAGTTTAATTATGTGCCTTGTAATAAGTGTCCTAATTTTTTGAGGATTACTAAGAACTAAGTGTGAGTAATTTTTATTATTATTTACAAAGATAGTGCTATATAAACTTCATAAGAATCAAAATCATGAGAACAAGTATGAATTATTGCAATCTTTTTTTTCTAACTTCCATCATTTTTTGGATGCTTGATATTGGTAGCCCAATTAAGGTAGGATCAATCCAAGAGTCATCAAAATTATCAAAGTGGAATTTAGGAATGCTAGGAACTTCTCAGAGGAAGTTTATGAATGCTATAATAAATGAAAGAATTTAATATGAAGGTGAAAGGAAATTAAACCCATTTTAAACAAAGAAAGAAATGTTCATTCAATCGGAAAAGACAAAATTAGGTAGTCTATTTTGAATGTCGGATATAGAGGGTTTTGTGTTTATGAAATGGAAAGTCAACAAATAAGGAAACAATTATTGTTCATATATCGAGGAGAGTCACCATTTTGATCAGAATTTATCGTTTACACTCCAGTTCTAACAATGATTTTTTTGTTATATATATATTAATAATCATTAAAATGATTAATTTTTCATATGTTCTAATGTGTTTGCAATGCCTCACCTTAATTTCGCCACACAACTACTTAGTGTAACTATATTGTTGGATTCTTCATATTAATAATGCTCTAAAAATAAATAATCTAATAGATGGCATGCTCTAATGTAATCTCATCCATTTATTTCATAGAAAATAATGAGATTTTCATCATTTGAGGATTACTACAAACTAAGTGTAAGTGAATTTTTTTATTATCTACAAAGATAGTTTCTATGTAAACTTCATAAGAATCAAAATTATGAGTCATCACAAGTAATGAATTATTGCATTTTTTTTCTAAATTCTCTCATTTTTGTGGATGCTCGATAATGGTAGCCCAGTTAGGGTAGAGTCGACCCAGGAGTTATCGAAGCAATTAAAACGGAAATTAGGAATGCTAGGAGCTTCTCTAAGGAAAATTGTGAATGCAATGATAAATTAAAGAATTTAATATGAAGGTGGAAGAAAATTAAACCCATTGTAAAGAAAGAAATGGTCATTATATCATAAAAGAGAAAATTACGTAGTATATTTTTTTGTCAGATATAGAAAGGATTGTGTGTATGGAATGTAGTCAATTAATAAGGAATCAATTATTATTTGGATATCGAAGGTGGTTGCCACTTTGATCAAAATTTATCATTTACACTCCCATTCGAACATTAAGTTTTTGTATACCAATAATTATTAAGATGAATGATTAATTTTCCATATGTTCTTTGTTTGCATCACCTTAAATTTGCAACAAAGGCTACTTGGTGTAATTGTACCGTTAGATTGTTCATATTATTAAGTGCGTGGATCCATTCACATTCCTTAAATCCTATTATTAAAATCCTTTGAAAAACAAATAATATAATTGAGGGCATGCTCTGATGTAACATCATCCATTTATTTCATAGAAGATAATGAATTTCCACGAGCCATGGTGCTTCGGCAAAACTTGCTGGGTACTAAGATTAGATAATTGCACCATGACCGGGCCATTTTTTCATGATGATAGAATGATCAATATTTCATAAACTTTTACATCACAATTAGTTCCGATCAGGCTGTCCAAAGAACTAGGATAAGTCATCGATGGTGCTCACGCTAGCTCGGTGATGCTTCGACTTGTATGCATGGAATATCGGGCGCCACTTGAAGTTCAGGCAAATCTAAGGGTGCTTGGAGTCCACCATCGCTAGCGGTGGCTGCATGAAAGAAGGCCATCGTCTTCCTCTCCTTCTCCTCGTTCAGCGACATGTGGTGGATGCAACTTTTGTACCTTCCGTTCGACAACTTTTGTGCAAGCACGCATGTTAATATTGCAAAACCAGTTTAATTATGTGCCTTGTAATAGGTGTCCTAATTTTTTGATGATTACTACAAATTAAGTGTGAGTGAATTTTTTATTATGTACAATGATAGTACCTATATAAACTTCAGAATCAAAATCATGAGTACATGTAATGAATTATTGCAATCTTTTTTCTAAGTTCTCTCATTTTTTTGGATGCTCGATATTGGTAGCCCAATTAGGGCAAGAGTTATCGAAACTATTAAGGTGGGAATTAGGAATGCTAAGAACTTCTAAAAGAAAAATTATAAATGCTATAATAAATGAAAGAATTTAATATGAAGGTGGAAACAAATTAAACTCCTTTTAAAGAAAGAAAGAAATGGTCATTTGGATATAGAGGGTATTGTATTTATGAAATGTGAGGTCAACAAATAAGGAATCAAATATTGTTTAGATATCAAGGAGAGTCACCATTTTGATCAGAATTTATCATTTATGCTCCTGTTCGAACACTGATATATATATATATATATATTACAATAATTATTAAGATTATCAATTTTCATATGTTCTTACGTGTTTCAATGTCTCACCTTAAATTTATAACAAAGTCCACTTAGTGTAATTGTACCGTTGGACTGTTCATTAGTATCCAAAAACAAATAATCTAATAAGGGCATGCAATTACAAGGTCATGCATGTCTTTACAAATATCATCCATTTATTTCAAAGAAAATGATTGGATTTTCATTATTTTGAGGATTACTACAAACTGTGTAAGTGAATTTTTTATTATTTATAAAGATATATAGTACCTATATAAACGTCCTAAAAATTAAAATTACGAGTCATCACAAGTAATGAATTATTGCAATCTTTTTTTCTAGATTATCTCATTTTTGTGAATGCTCGATAATTGTAGCCCAGTTAGGGTAGAGCCGACCCAAGAGCTGTCGAAGCGATTAAAGTGGAAACTAGGAATGCTAGGAGCTTGTCAAAGGAAAATTACGAATATTGTAATAAGTGAAAGAATTTAATACGAAGGTGGAAGAAAATTAAACCTATTTTAAAGAAAGAAAGAAATGGTCATTAGATCATAAAAGAGAAAATTAGATAGTCTATTTTTTTATCGGATATAGAGGGAATTGCGTTTATTGAATGTAAAGTACAGAATCAATTATTATTCGGATATCGAAGGTTGTTACCATTTTGATCAAAATTTATGGTTTACGCTTGAACATTAATTTTTTGTATACCACTAATTATTAAGATACTTGATTAATTTTTCATATGTCACGTGTTTTCGTGTTTGCAATGTCTTACCTTAAATTCGCGACAAAGCCTACGTAGGGTTGGATTGTTCATATTATTAAGCATGTGGATCCATTCACATTCCTTAAATCCTATTATTAATGTTTTTTCAAAAAAAATAATCCGAGGGAATGCTTAAAATCATCCATTTATTTCATAGAAAATAATGAAATTTCCGCGAGACATGGTGCCTATAAAGCTTGCTGGAGTACTAATATTAGATAAGTGCAGTTTTTTCATGATGATAGAATGATCACTATTTCAGAAACTTTTCCATTATAACCCATCACAATTAGTTCCCGTCAGGCTTTCTGAAGAACTTGGATAAGTCTTCGAGGGTGATGACGCCAGCTCGGTGATGCCTTGGCCTGTGCGCATGGAACACCGGACGCCACTCGAAGTCCGGGTACATCTGAGGGTGCTCGGAGTCCACCAGCGCCGGCGGCGGCGGGCACAGGCAGAAGGCCAGCGTCTTCCTCTCCTTCTCCTCGTTCAGCGGCGCCCGGTGGATGCAGCTTTTGTACCTTCCGTTCGTCAACTTCTGCGCAGGCACGCATGTTAATATTGCACGACCCTGCATGTCGATCGACTCGACTTGTTAAACGTATTTATATTTCGAGCGTGTATGCATACCATGAAGGCGTGGCCGATGGTGACGACGACGGCATTGGGGGTGGGAGCGACGTTGCGCCACTTGCCACCGAAGAGGACCTGTCGGCCGTCGACGTCTCCCGGCTGGTGGAGGATGGTGAGGCAGATGGGGTCGGGGTTGGGCCCCGTGCAGTGGCTGAACTCTGGCCTTTGGCACACCGGGTAGTAGTCAATCCTTATTGTCGAGTTGTGGCCCTCGAAGAAGTCCTTATAATGGTCCCGTCCCAATCCAAGGCTTAGTGCGAGCAACTGCATGATCCGCAGCAACAGGTCGCTCATCGCCTCTGCGTAATCCTGAAACATTTCTCTGTGCGTGGTGCATGGATGCATGCAACATTTATATATATTCATATATATCAAAGTTTGCAGATGGATTCTTATATGTATGTACATGTCTGAAATCATGCATACCCAAGGTGACGAAAGCCTTCGCCGAGGGCGCGCACGACGTACTCCTGAACCACCTTGCCGGTCGTCGGCGAAGGGGGCGAGAAAGGAAGGGAAAGGGTCTCCTTCCACGGGAGGTCTCTGTTGTAGCCGTAGTTCTCACCGTAGTGTTGCTGCCCCCGCTGCTTCTCGGTGAGCGGCTTGCCGAGGAACTCCTCCATCCCGAGCTGCACCGCGGCGACCAGCCCGGCGTCGACGCCGTGGTTGACGACCTTGAAGAATCCGTGCGCCCTGCACGCCTCGGCGATTTGACGGATGGTTTCCGCGGCGTCGTTGGCGTCCCCCGAGAAGAAGTCGCCCAGGTCGACGATGGGTACGACGAGGTCCTGCGGTGGCTCCATTGGTGGCTTGTGTGCTCAAGAATGAAGACTGATGAAGACGACACCAATTGCAAGATGTCCCAAGGGATGTTTATATAGTGAAATTATACCTCAAGATTTATTTAAAAATCGTATTAAATAAATAAATAAATAAATATTACATCTTACTTTGAATAAAGAAAATGATTCACACATAATGATATTAACTTGGCAGGAGGTTCTAATTTATTATTATATTCAGAAATAAAAGTTATGGATGGTTACTTGCATATCTAAAAAAGGAAGAAAATAATAGAATAAGGAAAAAAAGAGAGAGATTAAATTGATTCTTAGTTAGAGTGGTTATTACTGTACGCGTAGTAATAAATAAAAAACACGTGAACTCTTCTGACCACAGATAGAATTAATGATTACTTTTCTAATTTAATATGCAATAAGAACAGTTCATGAGGTCCCTTATTTGGGATTTTTAAAATTTATCACCAGCAGGATGCGTTACTCCTGCTTAATTAATTGTAACAAAAAGCATTAAAGATAAATGTAATAATTACATAAACGGTTAAAGCTAATCAAATAGTGTCATTTAAAGTTAATCAACTTATGTTAAAGTTAATAAACTATTATCATTAGTTCCAAAAAAAATATTCAAAATATACACGATTTGGCAATTTTAAGTTAAGCTATAATTTCAAACTATGCAATTAATTATGACAGAACTATTTTGAAATTTAATCATAAAAGTTGATTAACTGGTTACTGGATATCAAGTTCGTCTAATTATTTATTTAATGCTAATTAATGAGAGTGACAGTATACCAGTTATTACCAGCCACATTTTAACAATTAATAAATGCCAGAACTATTTTATTCTCGATAAAATATTTAAAGTCTCGTTTATTCCAAGGACCATTTAAATTACTTTTTCTTTTAATGCGATTTCTCTTCTTAGTTATTGAAGGTTCCGAAGAGTAAAAATAAATGGGGTGTAATTGAAGGTTCCATGTACATTAACTAATTTTGAATCAATGTAAGTTTTGAATGCTCCGTAGCAGTAACTGCTACATTAATATCGGAGATTAGTAACTGTATTTATAATTTCTCTTTATGCTTTTGAGCTTGTAGAGATTTCTCTTTCTGATCCAAAATCTTATATCTTCTGAAAACCTAAACGAGATTGACAAAGATGTTGCATTTGGTATATAGGAAAGCTATATCTAAAATGAATGGAAATTAAAATGACAAAGATTAAAATGCTTGACACATTGACTGCATGCGACTTAAAATTCTTACACTTAAGTTACATTGACTGCGGGATTGACCATGCAGATGATATGTTTTTTAGAGCCATCATAGTGGAAATTACGAATTTAATATGAAGGTAGGGCTGGCCCAAGAGTTATCAAAATTGTTAAAGTGGAAATTACGAATCCTAGGAACTTCCCAAAGAAAAATTATGAATTCTATAATAAATGAAAGAATTTAATATGAAGGTGGTAGAAAATTAAACTCCTTTTAAAGAAAGAAAGAAACCGTTATTTAGTCAGAAAAGAGAAAATTAGGTAGTCTATTTTGAAAGTAGAGGGTATCGTGTTTATGAAATGAAAAGTCAACAAATAAAGGATCAATTATTGTTCGAATATTGAGGAGAGTCACCATTTTTATTAGAATATATCGCTTACGCTCCGTTCAAATAATGATTGTTCTCTCCTAAATATTACAATAATAATGATTGATATTTCATACGTTCTTATGTGTTTGAAATGTCTAACCTTAAATTCACAAACAAAGGCTACTGAGTGTAATTGTACAATTGGATTGTTCATATTACTAATACTCAAAAAATAAATAATCTAATCGAGGGCATGCTCTAATGTAATACCATCCATTTATTTAATAGGAAATAATGAGATTTCCTTCATTTGAGGATTACTACAAACTATAAGTGTGAGTGAATTTTTTTATTATCTACAAAGATAGTGCCTATACAAGATAGTGAGTCATCACAAGTAATGAATTATTGAATTTTTTTTTCTAAATTCTCTCATTTTTGTGGATGCTTAATAATGGTAGTCCCATTAGGGTAGAGCCGACCCAAGAGTTATGGAAGCAATTAAAGTGGAAATTAGGAATTGTAGGAGCTTCACAAAGGAAAATTATGAAGTCTATAATAAATGAAAGAATTTAATATGAAGGTGGAAGAAAATTAAGCCCATTTTAAAGAAAGAAATGGTCATTAGATCATAAAAGGAAAAAATTACTTAGTCTATTTTTTTGTTGGATATAGAGGGGATTGTGTGTGTGGAATTTAAGTAAATAAGGAATCAATTATTACATGGATATCGAAGGTGGTTACCACTTTGATTAAAATTTATTGTTTATGCTTTAGTTCGAACAATGGTTTTTTGTTATAAATATTACAATAATCATTAAGATGATTAATTTTTCATATGTTCTTGTGTGTTTGCAATGTCCCACCTTAAATTTACAACAAAGGCTACGTAGTGTAATTGTACCGTTGGGTTGGTCATATTACTAATGCTCCAAACACAAATAATCTAATCAAGGGCATGCTCTAATGTAATATCATCCATTTATTTCATAGAAAATAATGAGATTTTCGTCATTTGATGATTACTACAAACTATAAGTGTGAGTGAATTTTTTTATTATCTACAAAGATAGTGCCTATACAAGATAGTGAGTCTTCACAAGTAATTATTGCAATTTTTTTCTAAATCCTCTCATTTTTGTGGATGCTCAATAAGGGTAGTTTGATTAGGGTAGAGCTGACCCAAGAGTTATCGAAGAAGTTAAAGTGGAAATTAGGAATGGTAGGAGCTTCTCAAAGGAAATTATGAATGCTATAATAAATGAAAGAATTTAATAAGAAGGTGGAAGAAAATTAAACCCATTATAAAGAAATAAATGGTCATTAGATCATAAAAGAGAAAATTACGTAGTCTTTTTTTTGTCGGATATAGAGGGGATTGTGTGTGTGGAATGTAAAGTAAGTAAATATGGAATCAATTATTATACGGATACTGAATGTGGTTACCGCTTTGATCAAAATTTATCATTTATACTCCCATTCGAACAATGATTTTTTTATTATAAATATTACAATAATCATTAAGATGATTAATTTTTTATATGTTCTTATGTGTTTGCAATGTCTCACCTTAAATTCACAACAAAGGCTACTTAGTGTAGTTGTACTGTTGAATTGTTCATATTACTAATGCTCCAAAAACAAATAATCTAATTGAGGGCATGCTCTAATGTAATATCATCCATTTAATTAATGGAAATTAATGAGATTTTCATCATTTAAGGATTACTACAAACTATAAGTGTGAGTGAATTTTTTTATTATCTACAAAGATAGTGCCGATACAAGATAACGAGTCATTAAAAGTAATGAATTATTGTATTTTTTTTCTAAATTATCTCATTTTTGTGGATGCTCAATAATGGTAGTGTGACTAGGGTAGAGCTGAGCCAAGAGTTATCAAAGTAGTTAAAGTGGAAATTAGGAATGGTTGGAGCCTCTTAAAGGAAAATTATGAAGGCTATAATAAATGAAAGAATTTAATAAGAAAGTGGAAGAAAAGTAAACCCATTTTAAAGAAATAAATGGTCATTAGATCATAAAAGAGGAAATTACGTAGTCTAAGTCTATTTTTTTGTCGGATATAGAGGGGATTGTGTGTATGGAATGAAAAGTAATTAAATAAGGAATCAATTATTAGAAGAATACCGAAGGTGGTTACCACTTAATCAAAATTTATCGTTTATGCTTCCGTTCGAACAATGTTTTTTGTTATAAATATTACAACAATCATTAAGATGATTAGTTTTTCATATGTGCTTATGTGTTTGAAATGTCTCACCTTAAATTCACAAGAAAGGCTACTTAGTGTAATTGTAATGTTGGATTGTTCATACTACTAATGCTCTAAAAACCAATAATCTAATCAAGGACATGCTCTAATGTTATATCATCCATTTATTTCATAGAAAATAATGAGATTTTCATCATTTGAGGATTACTACAAAGTACGTACGAGTGAATTTTTTTTATTATCTACAAAGATAGTGTCTATACAAATTTCCTAAGAATCAAAGTTACGAGTCATTACAAGTAATGAATTATTGCATTTTTGTTCTAAATTCTCTCATTTTTGTGGATGATCGATAATGGTAGTCCGATTAGGGTAGAGCCAACCCAAGAGTTATTGAAGCAGTTAAAGTGCAGTCAAAGAAAATTATGAATACTATAATAAATGAAAGATTCAATATGAAGGTGGAAGAAAATTAAACTCATTTAAAAGAAAGAAATGATCATTAGATCATAAAAGAGAGAAATTACGTAGTCCATTTTTGTCAGATATAGAGGAGATTGTGTGTATGGAAGTGTCAATAAATAATGGGGACTGTGTGTATGGAAGTGTCAATAAATAATGAATCAATTATTATTCTGATATCGAAGGTGGTTACAACTTTAATCAAAATTTATCGTTTACGTTCCGTTCAAACACCGATTTTTTTGTATACCAATAATTATTAAGATGATTGATTAATTTTTCATATGTTCTTCTTTGTTTGCAATGTCTTACCTTAAATTTGCAACAAAGGCTACTTGGTGTGTAGTTGTGTGTTGGATTGTTCATATTATTAATTGTGTGGATCCATTCACATTCCTTAAATTCTATTACTAAAGTTCTTCCAAAAATAAATAATCTAACTGAGGGCGTGTTCTGATATAAGATGATCCATTTATTTCATAGAAAATAATGAAATTTCCTCGAGCCATGGTGCCAGTAAAGCTTGCTGGGTACTAATATTAGATAATTGCACCATCACCGGCTGTTTTTTAATGATGACAGAATGGTCAATATTAGTTCCTGTTAGGCTGTCTCCATAACTTGGATAAGTCGTCGATGGTGATGCTTCGGCCGGTACTCACGCCAGTTCGGTGATGCTTCGGCCTGTACGAATGGAACACCGGGCGCCACTTGAAGTCCGGGTACATCTGAGGGTGCTCGGGATCCACCAGCGCCGGCGGCGGCCGCACGACCTTGCCCGCCGGCGGGCACAGGCAGAAGGCCAGCGTCTTCCACTCCTTCTCCTCATTCAGCGGCGCACGGTGGATGCAGCTTTTGTACCTTCCGTTCGACAACTTCTGCGCAGGCACAATTATGTTAATATTGCACGACCCTGCATGTCGATCGACTCGACCTGTTAAACGTATTTATATTTAGAGCGTGTATGCGTACCATGAAGGCGTGACCGATGCTGATGACGAAGGAATTGAGAGTGGGAGCGACGGTGCGCCACTTGCCGCCGAAGAGGACCAGCCTGCCGTCGACGTCTTCCGGCTGGTGGAGCACGGTGAGGCAAATGGGGTTGGGGTTCGGCCCCGTGCGGGTGCTGAACTCCGGCCTCTGGCACACCGGGTAGTAGTCAATCCTCAAGGTCGAGTCGTGACACTCGAAGAAGTCCCTGTAGTGCTCCCGTCCCACTCCAAGGCTCAGTCCGAGCAGCTCCATGATATGCAGCGACAGGTCGCTCATCGCCTCCGCGTAATCCTGAAAGATTTCTCTGTGCGTGGTGCATGGATGCATGCAACATTTATATATATACATATATCTCAAAGTTTGCAGATGGATTCATATATGTATGTACATATCCGAAATCATGCATACCCAAGGTGACGGAAGCCTCCGCCGAGGGCGTGCGCGACGTACTCCTGAACCACCCTGCCGGTCCTCGGCGAAGGGGGCGAGAAAGGAAGGGAAAGGGTCTCCTTCCAAGGGACGTCATTCCTCCAGAAGAAGGTTCTGTTGTAGCCGTAGCTCTCGCCGTAGTGTTGCTGCCCCCGCTGCTTCTCGGCGAGCGGCTTGCCGAAGTACTCCTCCATCCCGAGCTGCGCCGCGGCGACCAGCCCGGCGTCGACGCCGTGGTTGACGACCTTGAAGAAGCCGTGCGCCCTGCACGCCTCGTCGATCTGACGGATGGTTTCGGCGGCCGCGGCGGCGTCCCCCGAGAAGAAACCGCCCAGGTCGACGATGGGTACGACGAGCTCCTGCGGTGGCTCCATTGGTGGCTTCTTCTTCGACACGTTGTGCGCTGAAGAATGAAGACTGATGAAGACGACACGAGTTGTGAGATGTCCCAAGGGATGTTTATATAGCGAAATTATGCCTCAAGATTTATTTCCATTTAAATAAATAAATAAATAAATATTACATCTTAGTTTGAATAAAACATTATCTCCATTTAATCAGGAAAAAAACTGCCAAACACCAATCTGCGGCGTCATCAGTTTGTGCTCAATTTTATTTTCTATTGATATGTTTGGAAATTAATTAAATGAAACAAAAAAAAGGAAATAAAATTTATGGATGGCTTACTTAAATCTAAAAAAAGGAAGAAAATAATGGAATAAGGAAAAAAAAGAGAGAGAATAAATTGATTGTTAGTTAGAGTGGTTATTACTGTACGCGTAGTAATAAATAAAAAAACACGTGAGCTCTTCTGACCACAGATAGAATTAATGATTACTTTTCTCATTAAATATGCAATAAGAACAGTTCATGAGGTCCCTTATTTGGGATTTTTAAAATTTATCACCAGTAGGATGCGTTACTTTTACTTAATAATTTGTAACAGAAAGCATTAAATTAGAAATGCAATAATTATATAAACGGTTAAAGCTAATCAACTACTATCATTGATTTTAAAACCCAACGATGCGTAGATGATACGAAGTAAAAGATTACATATTTTAATATTTTTTTTATTTCATCAACTTTTTTTTCTCTTTTATTTTTAACTCTTTTTAGAAAATAATATAATTAAATATATCAAACAAAATACATTTATTTTTCATATTTGTAACCATTTGAATGTGCTTCTAACGGATAAGATATATAGTTAACAATATACATACGCTAATAAGTAATTAATTTGCTCTTGTACTTGTGGGAAAAAAAATGCAAAGTGAAATTGATCAAGCTATTGTGCTTATGAATCAGAAAATAGAAAATTAGGTAGTCTATTTTGAATGTCGGATATAGAGGATATTATGTTTATGAAATGGAAAGTCAACAAATAAGGAATCAATTATTGTTCAGTATCAGATCAGATACCGAGGAGAGTCACCATTTTTATTAGAATTCATAGTTAACGTTCTCGTTCAAACAATAATTTTTTTATCTCATAAATATTACAATAATCATTAAGATGATTGATTTGTTCTTATGTGTTTGCAATGTCTCACCTTAAATTCACAACAAACACTACTTAGTGTAATTGTACTATTCATATTACTAATGCTCCAAAAACAAATAATATAATTGAGGGCTTGCGCTAATGTAATACCATCCATTTAATTAAAAGAAAATAATGAGATTTTCATCATTTGAGGATTATTACAAATTCTAAGTGTGAGTGAATATTTTTTATTATCTACAAAGATAGTGCCTATACAAGATAATGAGTCATCACAAGTAATGAATTATTGTATTTTTTTTATAAATTATCTCGTTTTTGTGGATGCTCAATAATGGTAGTCTGATTAGGGTAGAGGTTGACCCAAGAGTTATCGAAGCATTTAAAGTGAAAATTAGGAATGGTAGGAGCTTCTCAAAGGAAAATTATGAATGCTATAATAAATGAAAGAATTTAATAAGAAG
This sequence comes from Pontederia crassipes, assembly GCA_030549335.1. NCBI lineage: Eukaryota > Viridiplantae > Streptophyta > Magnoliopsida > Commelinales > Pontederiaceae > Pontederia > Pontederia crassipes. The sequence continues at coordinate 6,342,539 of CM060188.1, read as the reverse complement.
GTGGAAGAAAATTAAACCTATTTTAAAAAAAGAAATGGTCATTAGATCATAAAAGAGAAAATTTAAACTATTATTTTGTCGGATATAGATGGGATTGTGTATATGGAATGTAAAGTAAGTAAATATGGAATCAATTACTATACGGACACCGAAGGTGGTTAATTACCACTTTGATCAAAATTTATCATTTATACTCCCATTCGAACAATAATTTTTTATTATAAATATTAGAATAATCATTAAGATGATTAATTTTCCATATGTTCATATGTGTTTGCAATGGCTCACCTTAAATTCACAACAAAGGCTACTTAGAGTAATTGTACCATTGGATTGTTCATATTACTAATGCTCCAAAAACAAATAATCATTATTAGAAAAACGCTGATTACCAACGGTCCGGACCATCGGTAATCAGCCCGAAAACCGTCGGTAATGCAATTACCGACGGTTTTTCAGTCGGAATCGATCCGTTGGAAAAACGCTCATTGCAAACGGATTTGCGACGGTTAAAAAAAATTCATCGAAAATATCGACGGTTCTAACCGTCGGAACAGTCCCGGCGGTTCGAACCGTCAAAATTTTCCGACGGTTGCAACCGCCGGAAAAGTCCCTGGCGGTTCGAACCGTCGAAATTTCCGACGGTTGCAACCGCCAAAAAAGGCCGGCGGTCCGAACCGTCGAAATTTCCGACGGTTGCAACCGCCGAAAAAGGCCGACGGTTCGAGCCGTCGCAACTTTTCGATGGTCGCAACTGTCAAAACTTTGGACCGGCGTCGCAACCGTCGATCTTTTGACGATCGCAACCGTCGTAAATAATTTTTTAAATATAAAAAAAATTAGCGGCCGGATCGGGCCGTGGCCGATCCGGCCGCAAGCCAGTCGATCCGGCCGCTGCCAGGCGGCCGGATCCGAACGCTCGACGGCCGATCCGACCGCTGGAGGCCGGATCCGACAGTCTGGCGGCCGGATCCGACAGCCTGGCGGCCGGATCCGACAGCCTAGCGGCCGGATCCGACAGCCTGGAGGTCGGATCCGACAGCCACGGCCGGATCCGGTCGACAGCGGCCTTTGGCCGGAGAGAGAGAGAGACGCCGGCGCGGAGCGGGAGAGAGAAAGAGAGAGAGAGACGCCGGCGAGGGAGAGGGTCGCCGGCGTCCGGCGTGGGAGAGGGTGCTCGCGACCGGGAGAGAGAGAGAGGAGAGGAGGGAGAGAGAGAGGAGAGGAAGGAGAGAGAGAGGAGTGGAGGAAGGAGGGAGAGAGAGAGGAGTGAGGAATATATATAAAGGGAAAAAGTGGAAAGAAAGCGGGAAATGAGAAAAAAAAGCGGGATAACGAAATTTTAATTACCGACGGTTTCGACCGTCAAAAACATAAATATTAAATATTTTTATAATTATCGACGATTGTGACCGTCGAAAATATATTTAGTTATATATAATGTTTATTTTTTATTTTACCGACGGTTTGAACCGTCGGTAATCGTTACCGACGGTCAGTCGCTAGTTATATTAATAAAATACTCTTTATATGATATTATTATACATTTACCGACAGTTACGACCTTCGAAAATTGCGGCGGATTTTGCGACGGATGGATATCCGTCGGAAATATTGACGTTCCTAATCGTCAAAAAATTAAATAATAATATAATAAATTATATAATTAATTTTTTATTTTCGACGGTCGTGACCATCAGAAAATCCGTCGGAAAATTTTAATAATAATATAAAAAATACATAATTTAATTTTTTTATTTTCAACGGTCGTAACCGTCGGAAAAGTCGTCGGAAATTGCGACGGATGGATATCCGTCGAAAATATCGACGTTCCTAATCGTCGAAAAATTAAATAATAATATAAATTATTTCAGACGGTCATAACCGTCAAAAAATCCGTCGGAAACGGAACCGTCGAAAAATCCGTCGCAAATTGGGACGGATTTAGAACCGTCGAAAATTATCCGTCGGGAAATCGCGATTTTCTTGTAGTGAATCCCATTGAGGGCATGATCTAATGTAATATCATCCATTTAATTAATAGAAAATAATGAGATTTTCATCATTTGAGTATTACTACAAACTCAAAGTGTGAGTGAATTTTTTTATTATCTACAATGATAGTGCCTATACAAGATAGTGAGTCATCACAAGTAATGAATTATTGTAATTTTTTTCAAAATTCTCTTGTTTTTGTGGATCTCAATAATGGTAGTCCGATTAGGATAGGGCCGATCCAAGAGTTATCGAAGCATAATGTGGAAATTAGGAATGGTAGGAGCTTCTCAAAGGAAAATTATGAATGCTATAATAAATGAAAGAATTTAATAAGAAGGTGGAAGAAAATTAAACCTATTTTTAAAAAAGAAATGGTCATTAGATCATAAGAGAGAAAATTTAATCTATTATTTTGTCGGATATAGATGGGATTGTGTGTATGGAATGTAAAGTAAGTAAATATGGAATCAATTACTATACGGACACCGAAGGTGGTTAATTATCACTTTGATCAAAATTTATCGTTTATACTCCCGTTCAAATAATAATTTTTATTATAAATATTAGAATAATCATTAAAATGATTGATTTTTCATATGTTCATATGGGTTTGCAATGTCTCATCTTAAATTCACAACAAAAGGCTACTTAGAGTAATTGTACCATTGGATTGTTCATATTACTAATGCTCCAAAAACAAATAATCCCATTGAGGGCATGATCTAATGTAATATCATCCATTTAATTAATAGAAAATAATGAGATTTTCATCATTTGAGGATTACTATAAACTCAGTGTGAGTGAATTTTTTATTATCTATAAAGATAGTGCCTATACGAGATAATGAGTCATCACAAGTAATGAATTATTGTAATGTTTTCTAAATTCTCTCATTTTTGTGAATGCTCAATAATGGTAGTCTGATTAGGGTAGGGTCAACCCAAGATCGAAGCATAAGGTGAAAATTAGGAATGGTAGGAGCTTTTCAAAGGAAAATTATGAATGCTATAATAAATAAAAGGATTCAATATGTAGGTGGAAGAAAGTTAAACCCATTTTGAAGAATGAAATGGGCATTATATCATAAAAGAGAAAATTACGTAGTCTATTTTTTTGTCGGATATAGAGGGGATTGTGTGTATGGAATGTAAAGAAAGTAAATAAGGAATCAATTATTATATGAATACCGGAGGTGGTTACCACTTTGATAAAAAATTATCGTTTATGCTTCCGTTCAAACAATGTTTTTTTTGTCATAAATTTTACAATAATCATTAAGATGATTAGTTTTTCATATGCTCTTATGTGCTTGCAATGTCTAGCCTTAAATTCACAAAAAAGGATACTTAGTGTAATTGTACTATTGGATTGTTCATACTAGTAATGTTTCATAAACAAATAATCTAATCGAGCACATGCTCTAATGTTTTATCATCCATTTATTTCATAGAAAATAATGAGATTTTCATCATGTGAGGATTACTACAAAGTAAGTACGAGTGATTTTTTTATTATATATAAATTTTCTAAGAATCAAAATTACGAGTCATCACAAGTAATGAATTATTGGAATTTTTCGTAAATTCTCTCATTTTTTTTGGATGCTCGATAATGGTAGTCAAATTAGGGTAGAGCCGACCCAAGAGTTATTGGAGCGGTTGAAGTCAAAATTAGGATGATAGGAGCTTCTCAAGGAAAATTATGAATGCTATAATAAATGAAAGAATTTAATATGAAGGTGAAGAAAATTATATCCATTTTAAAGAAAGAAATGGTCATGAGATCATAAAAGAAAAAAATTACATAGCCTTTTTTTTGTCGGATATAGAGGGGATTGTGTGAAAATAAGGAATCAATTATTATTCCGATACCGAAGGTGGTTACCACTTTGATCAAAATTTATCGTTTACGTTCCCGTTCGAACACCGAATTTTTTGTATACCAATAATTATTACGATGATTGATTAATTTTTCATATGTTCTTCTTTGTTTGCAATAACTCACCTTAAATTTGCAACAAAGACTAGTTGGAGTGTAATTGTGTAATTGGATTGTTGAAATTATTAAATGTGTGGATCCATTCACATTCCTTAAATCCTATTACTAAAGTTCTTTCAAAAACAAATAATCTAATTGAGGACATGTACTGATATAAGATGATCTATTTATTTCATAGAAAATAATGAAATTTCCACAAGCCATGGTGCCTGTAAAGCTTGCTGGGTACTAATATTAGATAATTGCACCATCACCGGCTGTTTTTTCATGATGACAGAATGATCAATATTAGTTCCTGTTAGGCTGTCTCCATAACTTGGATAAGTCGTCGATGGTGATGCTTCGGCCGGTACTCACGCCAGTTCGGTGATGCTTCGGCCTGTACGAATGGAACACCGGGCGCCACTTGAAGTCCGGGTACATCTGAGGGTGCTCGGGATCCACCAGCGCCGGCGGCGGCCGCACGACCTTGCCCGCCGGCGGGCACAGGCAGAAGGCCAGCGTCTTCCACTCCTTCTCCTCATTCAGCGGCGCACGGTGGATGCAGCTTTTGTACCTTCCGTTCGACAACTTCTGCGCAGGCACAATTATGTTAATATTGCACGACCCGGCATGTCGATCGACTCGACCTGTTAAACGTATTTATATTTGGAGCGTGTATGCGTACCATGAAGGCGTGGCCGATGCTGACAACGAAGGAGTTGGGTGTGGGAGCGACGGTGCGCCACTTGCCGCCGAAAAGGACCTGCCGGCCGTCGACGTCTTCCGGCTGGTGGAGGACGGTGAGGCAAATGGGGTCGGGGTTCGGCCCCGTGCGGATGCTGAACTCCGGCCTCTGGCCCACCGGGTAGTAGTCAATCCTCAAGGTCGAGTCGTGACACTCGAAGAAGTCCCTGTAGTGCTCTCGTCCCACTCCAAGGCTCAGTCCGAGCAGCTCCATGATATGCAGCGACAGGCCGCTTATCGCCTCCGCGTAATCCTGAAACATGTCGCTGTGTGGTGCATGGATGCATGCAACATTTATACATATATATCAAAGTTTGCAGATGGATTCATATATGTATGTACATGTCTGAAATCATGCATGCATTAATGCATACCCAATGTGACGGAAGCCTCCGCCGAGGGCGTGCCCGGCGTACTCCTGGACCACCCTGCCGGTCCTCGGCGAAGGGGTCGAGAAAGGAAGGGAAAGGGTCTCCTTCCAAGGGAGGTCGTTCCTCCTGAAGAAGCTTCTCTTGTAGCCGTAGCTCTCGCCGTAGTGTTGCTGCCCCCGCTGCTTCTCGGCGAGCGGCTTGCCGAAGTACTCCTCCATCCCGAGCTGCGCTGCGGCGACCAGCCCGGCGTCGATGCCGTGGTTGACGACCTTGAAGAAGCCGTGCGCCCTGCACGCCTCGTCGATCTGACGGATGGTTTCGGCGGCCGCGGCGGCGTCCCCCGAGAAGAAACCGCCCAGGTCGACGATGGGTACGACGAGCTCCTGCGGTGGCTCCATTGGTGGCTTCTTCTTCGACACGTTGTGCGCTGAAGAATGAAGACTGATGAAGACGAGACGAGTTGTGAGATGTCCCCAGGGATGTTTATATAGCGAAATTATGCCTCAAGATTTATTTAATTATCGTATTAAATAAATAAATAAATATTACATCTTAGTTTGAATAAAACATTATCTCCATTTAGTCAGGAAAAAAACAGCCAAACACCAATCTGCGGCGTCACCAGTTTGTGCTCAATTTTATTTTCTATTGATATTTGGAAATTAATTAAATAAAACAAAAAAAAAGAAATAAAATTTATGGATGGCTTACTTAAATATAAAAAAAGGAAGAAAATAATAGAATAAGGAAAAAAAAGAGAGGTAGAATAAATTGATTCTTAGTTAGAGTGGTTATTACTGTACGCGTAGTAATAAATAAAAAAACACGTGAGCTCTTCTGACCACAGATAGAATTAATGATTACTTTTCTCATTAAATATGCAATAAGAACAGTTCATGAGGTCCCTTATTTTGGATTTTTAAAATTTATCACCAGTGGGATGCGTTACTTCTACTTAATTATTTGTAACAGAAAGCATTAAATTAGAAATGTAATAATTATATAAACGGTTAAAGCTAATCAACTACTATCATTGATTTTAAAACCGCACGATGCGTAGATGATACAAAATAAGAGATTACATATTTTAATATTTTTTTTATTTCATCAACTTTTCTTTTCTCTTTTATTTTTAACTCTTCTTAGAAAATAATGTAGTTAAATATATCAAACAAAATACATTTATTTTTCATACTTGTAAACATTTGAATGTGCTTCTAACGGATAAGATATAGAGTTAACAATATACAGATGTTGATAACGAAGTTTAATTATAGATGATAATTACAAATAGATGCATAAGGTACGAACTTTAATTATTTATATATGCTTATGCAAAGATTATAAAATTTGTAATAAAAAGCATTAAAATGTAAACTATAAAATATAGAGAAATGTGATAATTTATCATAACTCTTAAAGTTAATCAATTATTATCAAAGTTCCAAAAAAAATATTCAAAATATACACGATTTGGCAATATTAATTTAAGCTATAATTTCAACTAATGCAATTAATTATGACGGAACTATTTTTGGAATTTAAGCATAAAAGTAGATTAACTGGTTACTGGACATCAAGTTCCCGAAAAAGTGAGAATTTGTGACATATGTGTCTAATTGTTTATTTAAGGTTAATTAATGAGAATGATAGTATACCTGTTATTACCGGCCACATTTTAACAATAGATGCCAGAACCATTTTATTCTTGGTAAAATATTTAAAGTCTCATTCATTCCAAGGACCATTTAAATTACTTTTGTTTTAATGTGATTTCTCCTCTGAGTTATTGAAGGTTCCATGTGCATTAAATAATTTCGAATTAATTAATGTAATCTTTGAATGCTCCGTAGCAGTAATTGCTACATTAATATCGGAGATTAGTAACTGTAATTATTTCTTCATGAAATAATTAACATGTCAATCTGATTTGGAAAAACGAAATCAATGTGATTTTAGAGCTGTGACATTTCAACTGTGCTTATCCATATTTACCTTCGTGGAAAGAGCCGGAGAGAGAGAAAAATGAACCAACAATACATAGTTTTTATTGATACTAGTATAATTCCCGAGCGATGTGCGGAGAAAGTAAAAATATAATTTAACGATAAATTTATATTTAATATTAATTAATTTCAATTAAATTAATTATAATTGTATAATTAATTTATGCACTCTTAGTTTTATGCTAACTTTATACTTCGATGTATACTAATTATTTAATTAAAATGAATAAAAATTAAATGCATGTGGAATATAGAATGATTATATTAAATGCATGTGGATCGGCCGCCTGGCGGCCGGATCAGGCCTCTCGCGGTCGGATCCGGCCGCGTGGCGGCAGATCCGACCCCCAGCGGTGGGATCGGCCGTCGGGCGTTCGGATCCGACCGTCCGGCGGCCGATAGGGCCGCTGGCCTCCTGGCGGTGGATCCGGCCCAGTCGCTGGACGGATCCGACATCAGTCGCTGGACGGATCCGACATCAGTCTGGCGGTGGACGGATCCGACATCAGTCGCTGGCCGCCGGTCGACTAATTTTTTTAAAATTATAAAAATTCTTTTCGATGGTTTTGATCATCGAAACTTCGACGGTCGCCCGACGGCCGTCGAGATTTTCGACGATAGCAACCGCCGATATTTGCGGCAGTCAACGAAACCGTCAAAAACTTCGACGGTCTCGACCGTCGAAGTTTCTGACGGTTTTGTCGACCGCCAGAAATATCGGCGGTCGTGACCGTCGAAGTTTCGACGGTTTTGTCAACCACCACAAATATCGGCAGTCACGACCGTCGAAAATCCGTCGAAATTTTTTATGGTTCCTTCCAAACCATCGAAAATTGATTTGCGACGACCGTTTTTGGGACGTCTCAGTTTTCGTCGAAAAAACCATCGGAAACGATATTTCTGACGGTTTTTGTGAAAATTACCGACGATTTCGACCATCGGTAATCCCCAATTTTCTTATAGTGGCTATTGTCCTTTTAATTTTAGTTTTTTTATTTAAATTAGGACGTTTTATTGTAGTAGAAAAATAAAAATATAAACATTTTGCATTTATATATAGAATCTTTTTAGGGAAAATACTTTATATTTTGTTTATTTTCAAGGATCCTAAAATATTTTTTCAATGGCCAATTTAATCATTTATTCTTTTTTTTTACAATATGCTTGTTAGTTCATATTTTGTGATCTATTTTTAGTTATTAAATATATGTGACAATGTATCATATGCCAAATATAGGTATTTATTATATTATTAAGTTTATGCAAAGTTTCCTTATTAGTGTCATGTTATCAGTCATGTTAAATATAATAGATTATGGATTATTAAACCAAATTTTCTTTTACATGGCATGGAATCCTTTTGGCTTTAGTCATTTATATGAGTTAGGATGTTTCTACATAGCATTTGATTTATTTGTTATTATATAAAGGAAATTATTTTTTAGAAAAAAAATACTTTTTATCTTGTTTATTTAAAATATTTTGTAACATTTGATTTAATTATTCATTGTTTTTAGTTTATTTTTAAATATATTTTTTAATTTGGATTTATGATATATTTTTAATCATTAAATATACCTGGTAATGCACACATATGTCAAATATAAATAGATAATTGCATTGTTAAGTTATATTACTATCCTTTTAATTTATTTGTTTTGGGATAGTGTGTGTGTCTATATATATATATATGTATATATATATATATATATCATACATACATATCATTATCTATATTTTTCATGTAGTTTAAGTTTCGTAAGATGGTAGGTGTTTTGACTTAATCACGTCAATGTTTACTATAATCTTTGCTTGTACCCGCCATTCATGGTTAAAAAATATATTTTACATGTAAGTTTAACGCAAAGGTGCAGGCAGAAAAAAATCCAATGGGTTCCGCACTGGATTTCGATCCTAAGCCAACTGCCACTTTATTGGTCTTGCTAACCACTCTGACAAACTTACAAGTATGGCAAATTGCACTATTATCTACTACTTATGAGAATTCTTGTGCCTGCACGTGCAGGAAGGTGCCTCTGCTTTAGCGATATAATACAATTGAAATTTCTAAACTTATCTATTACATAGTTTTATATGTAATTCAAACTATTGATTTCTTATATTTTTTTATTTGTTTAGAAATATATTTTTTTATTGTTAGGACCAAGAACTCGGACTTAATTGAAGTTCTTTGATTTTTTTAGTTCTTAATGTAATTATGTCAAATGTACATGGAGGAAATAAAAGTAAAAGTTGATAAGGCTGTGAAATATTCAAAGAACTCAATTATCAAGGACAAATGAATAATTACTTAATAATTTGCATCGTTCAAGGAGCAATACAAAAGTAATGTATTAAAAAGAAAGTAAATTTATACCTAATTTTTTTCTTTATGTAATAAAGAGCCAACTTTTAAACTAAACACAAAATAATAATAAATCTTTTATTTCTAATTAAGTAGAAAATTTGATAGAATAATAACCTCTAATTGTCATATAATATTTTTTATCACAAAATTACATCAAGAATGTTTATATTATTATTATTATTATTATTATTATTATTGCTAATAATAATAATAGTATTATTATTATTATTATTATTATTATTATTATTATTGCTAATAATAATAATAGTATTATTATTATTATTATTACACAAATAAAATTTCCTTAAATGTATATTAGATAGTGCCTTTTTATAGCACAAATCATATTTTCAAAATAGAATATGACAACGAATGTTTATAACATAATATTTTAAGCATCATGTCAATTATATATCCGAAAATTATATATTTGTTATATGATCATGACACACCATATTGTCCATGTACAAAGGCTAAGTCAGGTGCACTCAATGGCAGTACTACAATATAAGAATACATAAATAATTGCATGTTGTGGACACAATTGAGAATAGATTCAGGCTACGTAAATAATAAAATATATATTGAATAAATAAATAGATATTTAATTATAAAAATAAAAAAAAATATGTTTTATAGTTGGATTTTGTACATTTTTTATATTTTTTAATTACATAATATTTCAACGTGTTAATTTGAAGTTAATAATTGAGATTTGGTCTATTTTAAAAGAGTATAAATGAATGAACTTCAAATATTAATAACGTAAAATAATTTTTTTTGAGATATTGCTAAGAAAATAATATGGTATGATATTAATAGGGAAATGTATAAATTTTAAGAATAAGTCATGAACACCATTACATTGTTTAAGAAATAAAATATCTTGAATCATTTTTACTATATGATAACTATACTATCATTTTTATTTATGCATGGTTGGATAAAGAGAGAAAATAAAAATTATATGATAATCAAAATCTTAATTAGTTCAACTACTATTCTCAATATACACACATATATTACAGACAAAATAATATTTTATAGTCTCCCCAAATGGTAGATAATTATCTAGATGGCAACATGGGTATCCATTCGATCCTGTCATTTTTTGCAAGTTAATTATTTTTTACGTGAACCACAAAACATGGAATTAAGCATGTGCATTCATATACTATGTTGCGAACACCACCGCATGCATCGCCAAATTATTGCATTACACAATGAAAACTCCACGGTTGTATTAATCTATTCTAACTACATATGAAAATATGAATAAAAGCTCTAAAAAAGAATGTCATGTATTCTTACATAGTGCTTGCAACTAAATTATATATATATATATATATATATATATATATATATATATATATATATATAATTGGTTATGGTATCGGAATCTTTTAGGTTACAATTATCACATAAAGAAATGGCTATATAATAAAGGTGATTATAAAAAAGAAAATAATATATAATATACATACAAAATAGCATTCATCTTGTGATGTCATTTCAATACAAATCATATTGTAAGGATGTTCTCATCATGATAAAAATTAGTTGCCACAATTGCACCATTTCACTGCATCTTAAATTAGTCCAAACAATATAAAATGATAATTTAAATAAAGATAAAGTATGACATAAGATAATGGCATATCAAACATACTTGTGGTTCGGAGGTATCTGAGAACATGAACTGAAGCCATGTGATACTACTTAATTATGTATTTATAAGTGAAACAAAGATTATTAGATATGTCGTTGTAGAAACTGATTTGGTAACTGATATGAAATATGAAATTAATAATTATCTACTTATATAATACTAAAATTGTCAAATAAAAATAATTTATTAATAATCAAATACCATTATTGTTTAGTGAATTATTATGGGTAGTTATTATCCACTACTCTATTAAAATTATAAATTATAATTAATCAAGATAATTATAATAAAGTTTTCTTACTTGGACACTTGTCAATATATTATTATGTCAAATGTCAAGTTCTCAATCAAAGTACTCTCTCTTTAATATAATACTAGTGTAACACCCGCGCGATGCGCGATAAACATAAATATAATAATCTCACATAATAACTTATAAAATAAAATTAAAATTATGTTTTTCTTATCATTTTGTTGTTATCACATATATAAATTAGGAAAATGTATGCTAAACTTAAACTATCTATTACTAAAGGAAGTTTAAGGATAACATCCTATAAAAATATAAGTGTATACCATTACATTGTTTAAGAAATAAAATATCTTGAATCATTTTTACTATATGATAACTATACTATCATTTTTATTTATGCATGGTTGGATAAAGAGAGAAAATAAAAATTATATGATAATCAAAATCTTAATTAGTTCAACTACTATTCTCAATATACACACATATATTACAGACAAAATAATATTTTATAGTCTCCCCAAATGGTAGATAATTATCTAGATGGCAACATGGGTATCCATTCGATCCTGTCATTTTTTGCAAGTTAATTATTTTTTACGTGAACCACAAAACATGGAATTAAGCATGTGCATTCATATACTATGTTGCGAACACCACCGCATGCATCGCCAAATTATTGCATTACACAATGAAAACTCCACGGTTGTATTAATCTATTCTAACTACATATGAAAATATGAATAAAAGCTCTAAAAAAGAATGTCATGTATTCTTACATAGTGCTTGCAACTAAATTATATATATATATATATATATATATATATATATATATAATTGGTTATGGTATCGGAATCTTTTAGGTTACAATTATCACATAAAGAAATGGCTATATAATAAAGGTGATTATAAAAAAGAAAATAATATATAATATACATACAAAATAGCATTCATCTTGTGATGTCATTTCAATACAAATCATATTGTAAGGATGTTCTCATCATGATAAAAATTAGTTGCCACAATTGCACCATTTCACTGCATCTTAAATTAGTCCAAACAATATAAAATGATAATTTAAATAAAGATAAAGTATGACATAAGATAATGGCATATCAAACATACTTGTGGTTCGGAGGTATCTGAGAACATGAACTGAAGCCATGTGATACTACTTAATTATGTATTTATAAGTGAAACAAAGATTATTAGATATGTCGTTGTAGAAACTGATTTGGTAACTGATATGAAATATGAAATTAATAATTATCTACTTATATAATACTAAAATTGTCAAATAAAAATAATTTATTAATAATCAAATACCATTATTGTTTAGTGAATTATTATGGGTAGTTATTATCCACTACTCTATTAAAATTATAAATTATAATTAATCAAGATAATTATAATAAAGTTTTCTTACTTGGACACTTGTCAATATATTATTATGTCAAATGTCAAGTTCTCAATCAAAGTACTCTCTCTTTAATATAATACTAGTGTAACACCCGCGCGATGCGCGATAAACATAAATATAATAATCTCACATAATAACTTATAAAATAAAATTAAAATTATGTTTTTCTTATCATTTTGTTGTTATCACATATATAAATTAGGAAAATGTATGCTAAACTTAAACTATCTATTACTAAAGGAAGTTTAAGGATAACATCCTATAAAAATATAAGTGTATAATTTACTCAAAAACTTACACTATTCATTTTGTTAAATTTACTGAAATTTAAAAAAACTATTAATTTTATTTCATTTCATAATTGTTATCTACACTATTCCCAATCCCAACCACCTTTATTACTTTTTATAATTTATAATTTAAATATTTTTATTTTATTCATACTATTTTACATATGATGGTAAAGAAACACAACATTTTACTTCTCCTTCTATACTATATATATTTTAATATAATATATATAGTAATTGATATCTACCTTTTTTTGGAAAAATCACCATTATAACTGAATTGATTTAATCTATTCATCCACCACTTATGTAAATCGATAACTTGTTCAATGAAAATAAAATAAGAAATTAATTAGAGGAATAATATTATCAGATGCATAAGCAATATATTTAAAAAAAAGAAAAAAAATAATTTAAGCAAGAAAATCTAAAGGCACACAAAAGTTCATGCATTATTGTCGTTATTTTATAGTCACAAATATATTTTTTTCTCAATTATTTAATTAATTATCTATAATTTGGCTGTTTAGTATATACAATTAGATAAATGTAATATTTATTAGAGAGGAGGTGAGAAAAGTAGGCGTAACTAATATAGATATATTAATATACTATTGTTAGTATGATAAAGGAAAAAGATGATAGCTAACGTATCAATGTTTTAAAAATCAGATCGAAAATTAGATCGGTGTACCAATTGAGTCGAGGTCCGATTGATTTAACCAGATTTTAACTGGTTGAACCGGATTTTTATATAATAATATTATTTATAATTATTTAAAAGTAATATAGTACATAAATTATTACAAATGTTAGATTAAATAATAATTTCATTTTATTAGATATATTATTGCTGACATAATAATTTAATTTATTTTTAACCTAAAATTATAACTATATTTTTTCCTTTTTATTTATAATTCTCTTTTATTTTCATTTTTATTTATTTTCTTAATTAATATTTTTCCTTTTATTTTTATTTTAAATTTTTCCTTATTTTTTCTACCCCTCTCTCTCTCCTCAATCCCTCCTTTTTCTCTGCCACTTTCTCTCTCTCTATCTCTCGATATCATATAAAATCTTCCCTCCATCTCTCTCTTCATATTTTTCTCCCTCCTCTCTCTATCCTAGTCTCTCTACTCTCCGTATTTTCTCCCTCCATATCCTATCAAATCATCTCTCTCATATCATATCTTATATATTTTTTTAAAATAATGAAAAACTAATTTTTCATAATCGGATCGGATTTTTTACCGGATCACGGTTGGACCGGTCCGATCGGGTTCGACCGAATTGAACCAGATTTTATTAAAATAATATTATTTATAATAATTATAGAGATATAATATAAGTTATATGATGTAGTATATTAATATTGTACTAATAACCTATTAATAATATTAAAAATTAATATAACATAATTTTAATTTGTTAAAAGTTTTAATAATGATAAATAATAATAATTAACATTTAAATATAAATAGATTATTATTAATTTAATATCTATTATTTAATGATATAAATGCTATATTAATAAAGTTTATCTTAAATTATTCTTATTTCTTATTTCTTTAATACTTTCCTTTTTATTTTTTTTATTTATGTCTTTTAATAATTTTCTATTTTAATGCTAAGCAATTTCAAATGCTTACCTTTTTTTTATTTCCATTCCTATTTAATATTACACCTGTCATATTCCTTCCTTTCTTATATTTCTTTTTTTCTTTCTTTTTTTTTCATTTTCAACTTTCCTATTTATGTCATTATTTTAATTTTTTTTCAAAATTTGAATTGAACCGGGTTGAATCGGTTCAACCGGCCCGGTCCAACCGGCCGGTTCAACATCAAAACCGATTTTGCACCTTGCCCGGACCGGATCACCGGCCGGTTCGCGATTGAACCGGTTGAACCGGCCGGTCCGGTCCAGTTTTCAAAACATTGTGAAAAATTGATTGAACCCGAGTCCACGGTTCAAACCATTTTTTTTATTTATTCTGAGTTAACCCAATTTTTGCTATTTTTGGTTTTAATATCGAACCGGACCGAATTAAAACTAGTGAAAAATTTACGATCGGACCGGTTAAACCTGCCGATCCGAACCGATTTTTAAAATATTGTAACATACATAATTATGTTATGACATAAAGGACAATTTTTTTTGTCAAAGATGATGAAGTATTTGAATTAATATTTTTTAACAAATTTAAATTATAAATACTTATTTATTTTTTTAAGAGGATTACTTAAATGTTTCATTTTATTAAATTTTTCATGTCCAAAATCCATTAATAAAATTTAAAATAATTATCCATCAAAATAATATAATTGAAAATGAATTTGGTTAAAACCACCGACCATCCTTATTCTATCAGTTAAAAAAACAACCCCTCTTAACAACAAAAAATAGGTATAATAATAATAATAATAATAATAATAATAATAATAATAATAATAATAATAATAATAATAATAATAATAATAATAATAATAATAATAATAATAATAATAACAAAGGAGTGAATAGTAAACTCCAATTGAAAACTTATAGAAAAATGATAATTTATTCATGATGAAATTCATAAATTGATTAAAAATAATCTTCCAAGTAAATAATGATAAACTAGTTTTTTGTTAAGAGAATCCCTTCTTCTATCAGTTAAACAAAAGAAAAAAAAAACAAACCCACTGTAGTAAAAAAATAAGCAAGTGCCATACACGATAAAGTAATAATAATAATTTAAAATAAACAATGTGAAATTCGATTTGGTTAAGGCAACCCATCGTGCCTTAAATTAAAAAAACTAAAGCAACAATAATAATATATTAATTTACAAAGAAAATAGACAAAAAGGAAATGAAATAATATGAAGATTATTTACCATCCGATTTGTGGGATCGAACCTGTTGAAAAAAAAGTAAGTCATATAATATAATTATGAAATTAAGTCATATAATAAACATGAAACTTCTAAAATAGGATTATATATCAATTAGATAAAAAAATTGAATCAGCTAGGTAAAATATAACATTTTTAAAAATAAATGAATATATAATGACTAATTAATTGCTAAAGATAAAAATTATGAAATAATTATATAATAAACTACAAAAGAAATGCATCAGGAAGAATTATTCTCACCAGAAGAAAAAAAAAATAGGTAGCAACATAGATTGTAGAAGATTTCCTTAGTAGTATTTATAAGAAAGGCATTGCATGTAAACGGATGAGAGAAACGGTTACTAAATAATCATCCAATATATAAATAGTAACTAACCATCTACTAAAATTATTATGATAGATTAGTATATTTTAATTTTAATAAACTATTTTTTAATTTAATTAATTTATAATCAAATACTATACTGGACGGTTATGGATGTTTTATCCACTACTCTAATAAAATTCTAATTTATATAAATAATGAATCTTTGAACTAATTATTATAATGGTTTAATATTACTTTGTGATATGTTAATTCAAATAAGTAATCAAATAATTATAACAAAATTTTCTTGTTTGGACCCTGGTCGATGAATTGTTATGCCTCCTTTTAATATAGTGTATATATATAGATATATAGTTACAATATTTTAAAACAATATGATAAATGATACCGTGCACAATAATGTTCAAGCATATATGACTAAAAAAATCACATGAAATGAATAAATGTATCATATTAAAAAAATGGCTTTATATTTTATTATGATATATCATTTTATACTATAAATACACCATGCATATTTGTTCTCACTATAGGATGTTAATTAGTTATCTAATTACCTATAACATATTAATTAATTATATAATTACTGATACTTTATAACTAACTATGATAATTAATTATTTAAAATTAATTAATTAAATTATATATCACTATTAATTACAGGACATGTGGCACTCCTTATGATAGTTTAGTATTTTAATGTAAGTTAATTATTTTTTAAAGACGTGTGATAAATTTATGTATTTGCAGCATAATACATAAAATATTTTAATGGTTACTAACTAACAATTAACATCAAAAAATATTTTAAATTTTTTAATGGTTAAAGTATATATTAGTCTATTTTAGATATAGCATAAAATATACATGAATAAATAATTGTTCCATACGATTATTATAAACAACTTATATTATATTAACACATTATGATAAAAATAAATATTTGATTGACAAATGTATGGACACATGGCAGTTTTTGTTTTTGAACCAATGGAAAAAAATATGTCCATTTCACTAAAATTTTAATAGTGGATGAAATTAACTTCTTAATTAATATTTCTGTTTTATCTTTTAAATTTATCCATATATATATATATTCCACTAAGTGGTTACCATGAAAATAATCTGAACTACATATTAATATATTACAACAAAACATAAATTTTAATTACCAAATACATGAAGACATGACCAACTGTGCTATAATATTTTTATAGGAGGTTACCACATGTTTCATGTAAATAATTTATACCATATATTAATATAAAAAATAATTACAAAAAATATGAACACATGCCAACTTTTACTTTTGTCAAATGTCATCTTCCCCTTACAAACTTCTTTGCTTTTAATATAGTATAGATTAGATTTGTAACTATTACTTATTAAGTTCCAACTTATTACTATTATCCACGTAATAAAATAAATCTTACATACATCGACTTTAATATGAATATAAAACTAATAAGAGCCCAAGAAAATATTCAAACTAAATTAATATTTTGAGTGTAAAATATTAATATAAAATAATATAGAATTAATAATAATATTATATTAATATAAAATATGTTATCGAAATATTAATAATATGGAGTTAACAATATAATACGGTCATAGAAGTATTATGATAAAAAAGTTAAATTATTTGTATTTTTTATTTCTTAACATATATATAAATGTAGTATAATAAATAAAAAGTTAAGCAGAGATGGCAAATTAGAAGAAATCTAATTCTCACAATAAAAATATATGGGCCTTTTGATTTCAGATGCAAAGGTGAGGCTTGTAAATATAGAAATAAATAAAATAATATACTGTAAAAAATGATTGCATTTGGTCACTGTTGATGTTTCAAGAAGAATACAACTATATAAAAATGTATAAATAGATATGATATTGCTTAAAGACAAATAAAAAATATTCTTCACAATGAAAATAATTAAACAAATGTCTAAGACAATTTAAAAGGAATCCAATTATCGCCGATGAGAAAATGTAACGGATGCAAACTTCATACAAGGAAATCCATGCAAATAATGGAATTTAATTAAAAAAACGATTGGAAATCAATGGCATTAATGAGGAGAAATCAAAATTGATTTAGATTCGAATTCAAAAAAAAGGAAACGTTTAAAATGAAAATGGCCAACAGAGGATTCCTCCCCTGAATCCCGTTCGGAATCGGCCGGCCGATCCTATAAATGGAGGATGCGAGGGCGACCTCGCGCCCCCCTTGGAACCCTGTCGACGCCGCCTCTTTTCTTCTTCTTCTTCTACGCCGACGCACAGCGACCACCGGAGACGAACAGGACGCGACTTCAGCGACGAACAGCGGCCGAACGAACGACCTCTCGACGTCCGGCGACCTTCCTCAATGTGCGCAAGGCTTAGGCATTTTCCCCCATCGACCCAGAGATGCCGACGACGTCCGAACCGAGCACAGGAACACCGGTGATCGAAAAATGCGAAAACAGAGGTACCGTGACTTATTAAATCTCTAGACAAAGAAATAGTGATTATTTGAAGCGTATGATTACTTCATTATAATCCTGAGTCGATTATCTATGCTTTTTGTATTGTCGTCGTCATTGTTTAACGGTCGGAAGGCCGCCGAAAATGAGAAAGAAGTTCGGCGGCCCTGTTTTATCGAGAGGACCGGTCGATCGATTTCTGAAACGATCGACCGATCCTTACAAAGAACTCGTCGGAGTTCTGATATATCGGTCGACCGACCTCACAGGGCGATCGTTCGACCTATTTGTCGTCAGACAGATATGATCTTAAAATCGGTCGGCCGATTCTTTGAACGGCCGATCGATCCACTTGTTAATCAGATGGACCCGACCTCATGATCGGCCGACCGGACATACGACGGATCGGACGCGCAGTGCGTGCCGCATGGTTTCACAATCGGTCGACCGGCCGTATGTGCACGGTCGACGAAACTACAGATAGCCCGACCCGAAACACGATCGACCGATCCAGAGGACCGGTCGACCAGTCACATAGGAATGGTCGACCGATCCAGAAACGATCGACCGGTTCTGACAGTGAACCCAACTCCAATTTTAAATCAGATTCTGAGACTCTAACTAATTTACCTATATTGGCTGATTCCCATTGAACAGAGACTAACTTCCAGTTAAATTCTGCACCATAGTTGTCATACTAATCAAAGATAAATATTGTAAAGTGAAGATATGAGATTGTTATGTGCCGCCCCCAATGTTAAAGTAAGGATCAATGCTATAGCAGTGGAAGGATATGTAGTTAGCTGAGGGGACAGCGAAGCTACTGTCTTTAATGACTACTATTCCTGAGATTTCAGATCTTCTCCTACTTGTATCTCGAATGAAGGGTGGTGCTAGAGGACACACCCCTTTCCTTAAAGATTAAAGTATTGTGCCAGAGGGATAGGTGGCTAGCTAAGGAGACAGTGAACCTATAGGTCTCTTAATTGACCACTGTTCCTAGATTGTAGGAATTCTTCTCCTACCTTTCGAATTGGGTGAGGTCCTAACACCCACCCCTTTCCCTCTAAGGGCTTACTGGCTTCAGAGCAAAGAGGCACCCCTGGCATTCCAACCTAATAAAGTCGAGCTCACATAAGACAACTAACTATAAGGATATCATAGTAATGTAAAAGACGTAGTACAACTCACAGTAAAGCAATGTAATGTAAAATAATGTAAAGCAAGATATTGTAAAGTAAAGTAATGCAAAGCAGAGTAATATAAAGTAATGTAAAGTAGTGTACAGTAAAGTAAAGCATAGAGCAAGGTACAGTAAAACATGGATCATAGTATGATAAAGACAAAGAATAATTATAGTAAAGAATAAAATATTGACATTGTCATAGTCAGAGATTGATTCATTGATTTTATATTTATTATTGATATTTATTTCTCCGTCTATTTGCTATTGTACTGGACTTTTTGCTCACGGATATTCGATTCCCCTGCAATGAAATTTTACAGGTGAGAATGCCAACTGAGAAGGACGGTGGGCTCAGAGCTTGGAGAATGCTGCACATGACTGATACATTGCTTAAAGTTTTCCTTGCTCTTTTTCTTTTAAATTATAATTGGTTTAGAGACACTGCGTTATTCCGCTCGTCGAACTTCTCTTTCGCATGTTGAATTGATGCATTTTCGTATTTCGTCATGAACTATGTTACCACTTTCTGCTTTCATGTTTAACGTTTGAACTTCCGCATATTAGATCATTTATGTTATCAAATCTTTTCTTGATATTCCACATTTTAATCTTCCATAAAGTCTTTGATTATATTATTATTATTATATTATGCCACGTAAGCCATATTGTTGAATGATCATGATCAATAGAATAGTAGATAGTGTAGCATTCCCGGGATCAACTTGACTGCCTACGTGACAGAAGGAGCGATTTTGGGGGTGTTACAGAAAATGCTAGATATAATATGGTTATAAAAAAATATGGTCAAAAGGTAAATAGCAAGGTGAATGAAATATCTAAGAAATGATCCTTTGTATCAATCACAAATTAAATTCGTTTGATAATTGAAGATACATGTTTATAGAAAATTATTACATATGATACCAAATAGCAATGATCATATATGCAATTATTAAAACTGTTTGGTAACTACTCACCGAGAAATTATATTCCGTAATTGAAGATGAATCAACAACGTAGAAAACATGCATGAAGAACCCTTTGAATACATAATAAAGCATTATCTCCTAAATGCATTATCCAAGGTCTAGTGAGTGAGTCGACACATCTATTTGGGAGTATTTATAAGTTGTTGCGGAAGAGTGGAGTCAATTTTAGTTATATGGAAGGTTATGAATTATTATCACCCACTATATGATAGCATGTTTGTTTCTTTTTCACTTATTGATAACTTACGATACTTATTCAATTACTAAACTTTTATGGAAAAAATATTTGGAGACCTTTTTTATTGTTAACCCCAATTACTTTTATATCCTTTACCATCTCTATGCTGAATGAAAAAGTTAACCAAGAAAAAAGTAATGTGATTTAAGTGATGATTTTATATTAATGTCCTTTATTACTGTTATATTGTTTATAAATTTTTAACCTTTTATTTCCAATAGATGGATAACATTTTTTTTGCTCTTAAAAATAGAAATAGATCTTAGAAAATTGTGAGAAAAAAGCTGTAACTAATATTTCATTTTGGGTCAGTTAATAAGTATATTTTTTTGTCGTTCATTTAATAGGTGGATATTTATTTATTTGGTTGGATAGATATAGATAATTACCGATCTTGTAACTAAACCATTATTTTCTTTTAAAAAATTTCAAATTAGGCTGCCATGATTTATCTAAACAAATATGTAAGTAATTCTAATATATTAATCATAGGACATGTCACACGTGGCACTTCACATTTGTGCCACATTTTATTTATGTTTTATGTATTATTCTTTCATGTGTCTCCCTTTCGCATAACATTTTTTTATAACATGTATATTTATTTATGGTTACGTAATTAGTTATTTGATTCAGTAAATATATATTAATAGGGTTATGAATAAAGTTATCCATTAATCCAATTAAATTATATAATTAATGAATCTTGTAACTAACTCTAATTATTATATAATTAACATATTAATTATCCATTAAACCAAGTTAGTTTCTATCTATTATAAGTTACACGGTTACAGATTCTAAGGATTATACATATTAATTAGCATATTAATTATATCCATTAACCGAGTTAAGGATTATACATATTAATTATTAATACTATTAATTGATTGTTAGTTAGACTATTACACGTTCTAATTACTATTCTTTCAAATATATTTTTTGTAATTTTTTTAAAGACACATGGCAACATATCTTGATGCCAAATATCAAATTCTCATTCAAAGTACTATCCTTTTAATATAATATAGATAGATTTTGTAAAGCATAATATTTTAATATCGAATTTTAATCTTATGAATCTTATTGATATTTTAATGTCTAACAAGATCAATTTTCTTAACGTGAATGATAATAAGAAGTTGAACAAAAATGGTGGTTCACCATCCGGAAAATCAACTTATTTCATATTTTCTCGGATAGTGTTTTTGCATTAATGTTGAGTGTTATTAAGTGTTTTGCTTTAAGTTTTTTATTACCACTAAAATATCAACTTATTTCATATTTTCTCGGATAGTGTTTTTGCATTAATGTTGAGTGTTATTAATTTTTCGCTAAATTATGAAAAATAATAAAATTAATGTTAAGTAAAGAGAAAATGAAACTAAAATAACATGTAGAAAGAATATAATGTAAACAAGGCAACAAAAAAATGCTCCATAAGCATTTACGTATATCGAACATAACACTTAAAAATTAAATAAAATCATTTTTGTGTTAATAAGGAAATTAAAATATGAAATATAAAGAATCAACTATATAATGTTTTAAATTAAAGAAAATATTTACTAGACATTATGATAAAATTTTGGGTTCTTCAAAATTTGCTAACATATATTTTTACCCTAGTTTACTGTGCATTTGATTTTTAATTTAACAAATTAAAGTTTATGCCATGTTTTAACACAAAAGTTTAGGCTTTTTAGTGCAATATTCCATTTTATTGATATCTTGTGAAGCATAATATTTTTAATTATCAGATTTTGAAATCATGAGTGTGATTTTTATTAAAACTATTGACACAAAGATGGACCTACATTATATATAGATATAAAATAAGAAAATATTAAATTAGATTTTTGAAATGTATACTTTGTGATATGTCACCATTTTCTCTTCTCATGTTTAGTGCTCGTCAGAAAAAAAAAATCAATGAATGTAGAAACAAAGTACAGAACGTGCCACATTTTTACTTGCTATATAAATTCCTATAGAAAACCAAAAAGATAAAAAAGTATATATTATATCATATATATTTCCTATATAAATTTCATATGATATCAATGAAATATAAACCCTAAAGTCGGTAACTTATTGTACTTAAAGCCAAAACTGAATTAGGTTAAGTGGAATTCCTTACAAATGAAGCTAGTTTATTAACAAAATATTTTTACGTGAACACCTTTATTGTGATTTAGTGAACTCAAACCTAAGGTTTCTCTCAAATGTAAATTATGAAAAATAATAAAGGTAAGTAAAGAAAAAATGAAACTAAAATGACATGTAACAAAATATGAAATAAACAAGTCAGCAGAAATATTAAATATGATCCGCAAGCATATACATATATGGAACATAATATTTAAAAATTAAATAAAACAAAGTTTTGTGTTAATAGGTAAATGAAAATATGAAATATTAGGAATCAAATAGAGAAAATATTTTGAAACTAGATAAATAGATGTTTACTAAACACTTAAAATAAAGTTTTTCTTGTTCAATTTTTTTCTAAAATTCATTTTTTTTTACCCAGCTCTACTATGCATGTGTTTATGGTAGACACAGGTCGTTGAACTTTTTAACTAAAAAAGTATCTTATATTTTTTTAGTGATTTTTTAAAAATTTTGGATATTTTATCGGTTTTCTTGGGTGATTTTTTAGTGGCTCAAAACTTTTATAAATATTACATTCATAATATTATTGAGGGACGTTGTATCATTATATAAATTGCCGTGAGTAGTATGTAATATGTTTTAGTATCTTTTTTTAATAATGGTTTATATAATTTGAATAGCATATTTTTATTTAGTAATGATATATATTAAGGATGGTTTGGTTAGTGGAACTAGTGGAAAGTTCATGATTTTGATTAGTTTCCCAAACATATCAAGAAGGCTTGATTTTTTTGAACTGCGTTTGGTACGAGAACATTAGTAGAACATTTATTCTCGAGAACTAATTGATGTGATAGAAAAGTTTGAGTTAGTGTTTGGATGAAAAAATGTAATGATGGGGATTTAAAAAGTTGATGTGATGGATAAGTTTTAGTGGGTGTTTGGATAAAAAGTAAGAACTAAGAATATAATTTATTATTTTATGAGGTATAAAATTATAGTAAATAAGAATATATTATTAATATTATAATTTACATAAATTATTATATTATTTTATTTATTTTGATTAAATATTTTAAATATTATTAATATTATAATTTACGTACATTTTAAAATTCAAATATAATTTATTTTTTTTAAAAAATGAATAGTTTAATTAATAAAATATTTATTAATTATTAGAACTAATTATTTTATAGTTTTTAATTAATAACATTTAATAAATTATTTATAATATCCTTAATAATTTATTAATATATTATAAATTATATATACATATAAACCAAAATAATTAAAAAAATAGATAAAATTAAAAAAAAGATTGCGGCTCGACCAAAAAAAGAAAGTCAAATGTTCTCGCCGAAGGCGAGAACATTGGACGGGAACATTTCACCAAATGTTCCCGTCCATGGTCACATGCCCGTCACGTATTGCGTTCGGAAATAAAACGTGTTGTTCTCGCGTTTTGCTATGTGTCTATATTGAAATGAGGATGACCCTAATTTCAAGAACTTGGTTCCACTTTTTAGTAGAATAAAGTTTGTTTTTTTTGGTGGTTTACGTTTTTTTATTTAATGTTTCTTTTTTTCTTTTCAACTTTTTTTTCTTTTATCATTAGAAATTATTTTTTATATTTAAATAATATATTTTTAAAAAATCAATAATTTTTTAAATTTATATATATATTAATCTTTTATCAAATTTATACATATATTCATAATACATATTTTTTAATTTAAACACACATAAAAATTAATTT
Organism: Pontederia crassipes; assembly: GCA_030549335.1. Classification (NCBI taxonomy): domain Eukaryota; kingdom Viridiplantae; phylum Streptophyta; class Magnoliopsida; order Commelinales; family Pontederiaceae; genus Pontederia; species Pontederia crassipes. The sequence goes on along the minus strand of CM060188.1, from coordinate 6,317,456 downwards.
ATCACATTTATTTTTTATATCGCATCAAGTATTTCATTCATCGTCATTAAATTTTACTCCATCTATGTATATAGTAGGGCATCCTTGTGTAACTTTAATGATTTAATATCCGGAGCTTCTTGAATGATTTGTTAGAAAAAAAATGACTAGATATTTTGAGATTACGAAAATTTATTTTTTTATGGGATCAATATTTATTAAGTTTTTTAATGAGTGCATTTTTTTTTGGGTTTAAATATGACTCAACTTGGTTTAGTTGGGCTTTCCATTTTTTAGATAATCAATCTCCCATATTTCAATAGAGATCGACCACAAAATTTTAATTAGATCATATATCTAATATTGATAAGTAAAACTTTCAATAAAAAATTTTCTACACGTCCAAAAACATTTCACTCCATTTCAACTCTTAATTTTCACGATTTTTTATTCGATCCAATTGGGCTCGAGGCACGTTCCACGTGGGATGATTCGTGGAACAAATAATATTGCTACCATATTACCATTACCACGTGGACCAAGTGAAAGATAAATATTAATACCAACGTACAAAATAATTTATTTACAATTCATAGAAAAGTTCAAAAGGAAAAAAAATGCTGACATCTTTTTGAACTCTTCAATTATGGAGATTAGTGCACATGTTCCACAATAATTTATATAAGATACCGTTGGCCTGTTCCAACCGTTCCGTTGCACCCTCACACCCTTTCAATCAATTGTCTTTATCAAACTTTTATTCCCTCTTGGGACATTCCAACAGAAAAATAAGAACATCTGAGTTGTTTCTAATAGCATGAGAACAATTTTCTTCTATACACATTTGATTCACAAGTAAATTGCAGGATAGTGAATTATTCACGTGAATCATACCAAACGCTCAAAAAAAAAAAAAATTTAAGATGAGATTCACTACATTAAATCGGTTAAAGCATTGGAGTCCGAAAAAGTACGCTTAACTATTTTTTTATAATTTTCTTTTCATTTTAGAGGAGCGAAGCGTTTGATTTGGAAATAAGATTAGGATTAAGTTTTTGTTTTCAACTTTTTTGACAAACAGCTTCTGATTAAGCTTTAGCTAGATGGGTCCCGCAACATTTATGGCTGTAATACGAAGAAAATGTGAGATCACTGAATTCCGAAAGATAGCAGGAACTTCTTGCTCCAACAGGTTGGATCATCTTTTGAATTACAAAATCTTGTTTCAGAAGTAAGACGATAGTGATCAGACGCCGCCAGAGGGTCTTACAAAACTTTTTTGAGTGACGGCTCTATTTCTCTTACCAAACACAGTTAAATATTATGACATTATTATTATTATTTCAAAATACACTATTATTATTCTATTTGATGTTACAAGAGTAAAGTTATCCACCACTTTCAACGCTCATTTGATGAAGTGATAATAGTGTATTTTGAAGTGACAATAATGATACCCTAAATATTATCGTATAATTTTTAAGATTTTTTTCGATCAAGATTCATCGATATTTTTTTTCGATCATACTTTCTGGAACTCATCGGTATCCAGGACTACTAATCCCGACTAATCTGGTGACATGATTTGAGCGACGAAGACAATTTCTTTGACCAATGTGACGACTCCAATGATCGATCCCGGACTACAAGTCCGTCGATCACTTGGGGCGTAGTCCGTTGTTACTACGCCAACCTTTTGTTGGTTAGATTTATTGGTGTTTAGAATTATTAGTACTTGACTAATTCGAAGTAGGAGCGGTATGAATAAATCCTTATCAAAATAATCACTTTGAAAATCAAATATGTGGATACTAGATATAACTTTGCTACCCAATTGTGCCAATTTTAAGAAATAATATAAATAATAAATCTTATTCTTACAATAATAAATCCTTTTTCGATAGCCAATCTTGAGAAATGATGTTGGCAATCCAATTCGCGTGATGCTAATATCATCAGACGTCTCAGAACCGAAGCACCTCACTTGTTTATCAGGGTGCAAGATAACGCACTAGTGTGTGTATATATATAACATGTCAAAAATCGTACATGTAATTATTCATTTTCCAACAATAAGAAGTCTTTTCATGTCTATTTGCTACATCGAGCAAAGTGTCTTTAGGTAGAGCCGAGCATGGTCCAGGTCGACTCGATCGATCTGGACTGCACTGATCCAGTCGAGAAAATATCCGGCCCGGCTTAGATCCAGTCTAGGACCGGGTCCTTTAGTAAAAATACCCGGTGGGTTTCGGGTCGGGACTGAGTTCACTATGTAAAAACTCGGCCCGCAATCCGATCCGGATAAATATATTTTTATATTAAAATTCATGACCAGTTAGGGCCTTAAAATGAAAATCCCTAATCAACTAACCCTGGTTTGTGACCAATGATGTGCCGTCGTTGTTGTCTACAACCCTCTCTTTGTCACGGCTGCTGTCTCCCCATCGTCGTCGTCGCTGCTATCTTGTTGTCGTCGTCATCGCCGCCGATGTTGTCTCACCGTCGTCGGCATCGCCATTGCCATTGTCATCGCCACTGCTATTTCGCCATCGCCATCACCGATGTTGTCTTGCAGATGCAACACTATTGTCTCATCTTCACCGTCGCGGCCACTGATATGCTGCTGTCCTGCTACCGTCAATTAGCCGCCACCTATTAGAAAGGTTCTCTCTCCCTCTCCTTATCTTTCTCTCATACTCTCAATCTCTCCTTCTCTTCTCTTTGCACGAGCAGGGTTCTTTTCGATTTTTTTTCTCATGACTCTCTCTCTCCCCCTCTTTCGTTGTCCGCCGCAGACAGATTGATTTCGCTGTTGTCCAACTGCCCACCGGATGCCTCTTGAGCCCCTCCTCGACGGTCAATGAATCAACAACGACGCAATGAGTCTGAGGTACGCTGTCCGACCTCATTTCCAGTCGAAACCCGATCTCATTCCCGATCCATTGGGTCCAACCCGGTCCTGGTATCCACTGAGATCGGGATTGGTACCATGTCAAAATTTTTTCGACCCGACAGAAGTTGGGCCAGATCCGGGTCCACTCGGACCCTGACCCATTCTCGGGTTTGTTCTGCCCTGTCTTTGGGAGAACAAAACAAAATAAATTAGCCCCCTCTACTACCCACACCTGGAGATGTTTCTGCCCCTCCTAAAATTAATATTTTGACCATTTTACCCTTTCACTTATTTCAAAGTAAAAAAGTTCAACGGCTATCATTTCTAGATTTTATATTTTTTAGATTTATTTTCATAAACCACTCCTAAACTATCACGATTTTCTACATCTAATCTCAAACTCTGAACTTATTTCTTTGGGTCCATAAACTAACACGATTTTTCCAATTTGTTCGTCGACTTCTGTAAAATTTTCCATTAACTTTGTTATGAAAAGTCAAAATTACCCTCCATCAACAAAAAATAGGTTTCGCGCGCACAGGGGACCTTCTGTTGTGATCGGCGAAGTGAAGGCCACTAGTCGCAACGGGGGGTGACACCCCCTTGCGATGCAACGGTGACGGTCACAGTCAGCGCGCGCAGGAGGAAGGAGGGGGATCGTCACCGATCACAGCAGACCGTCGTTGATCATATAGAAATTTAGAAGAACTAAATTAATTTGAACTGCCTGAGTATCAATCTTTTTTTATTTTTTTTGACTATTTTTTAAAATGTTTTCTTAACAATGAAAGAGGAGTAGAATGAAAGAAGAGCTATGAAAATATTTAATGAAGATAAAATATAATAAAAGTAATTAGTACTCAAATTAAGTTAGACTACTTGAATTTGGTGTCCTTCTGACTATGATTGGATGTGATCGGATAATAAAAATCTGCTTCGAGTTAGTCCACTCCACCGCAACTCCTGTTTATTAACTAAGTCTTTTTATATCCTTGGTTGGAAAGCCCAAAGGGTACTTTTTTATTGCCTTAAATAATAAATTGTCTTTTTTTATAACAAAAACTAAAAACATGAACATAAAATATTAGATTTTTTTCCTCTGACCTTTCGTGAACTATGAACTTTTTCTGCGTCTACTAACGAATTTCAAATTTTTCGCAAACCTTTCCTCAACTATGCTACTTTTTCCACTTAGATCCATCCTTAATATCTTTTCCGTTATTTTTCACTTTTTGAGTTACAAAGGGACCAAAATGTCCTCGTGGAGTTCGGATAAATGAACTTAAAATAATACATAGTAAATATAAAAAATGTTGGCCGACACGCGAGAGGACATCGCCCCCCACCGCTATTGATCTCGTCGGCGCATTGCGGGGGACATGACACGATGAAGCGTCCCGTAGGCGAGCATGATCTCATCTCCTTGAGGTGATCCAGCCCAAAACCCCCTCATCGCTGTTGACCTCTAATCTCTGGCGGCACCTCGTCGCCGTTCAAACGTCGGAGAAGATGACGTCCCGCGCCGATGACACCATCCCCCTCCACTTGTCCTCCCAGTCCAACATTGACACGATCGATGACCTCATCAACTCCTCTGCTACCGCATCCGTCATTCCCGCCATCCGTCCTCCTACTTCCCGCGCGCTTCCATCCTAGTGTCCTCCTCCTTCCCTGCACCTCCCCTCCCCGCCTACCAGAAGTTGTCGCTCAACCGCACCATCCCCGCCCTATGCGGTGCCCTCTGTGGCGATCGTCGCCTCCGGATTGGGAGTGCCCCGGACGGGGATCTCTGGCTGGCGCCTTCGTCTCGACTGCAAATATGCGAACGAAGCTCGTGTCCCTTGCAACCTCACCAGCGAGGAGTGGCGAGGTCGCGGTGGGTGAACCCCCCCCCCCCACCACCACCCTCGTGCGACCTCGCCAGCGAGGTCGCAAGGGGGGCGACGCCCCCGTTGTGCGCGCTGAGCGCCCCTGGTGGGGCAACCCCCCCTCGCAAACAAGATCACAGGGGTATGTATTATTTTAAGCTCATTTATCTGCACTCTAGGAGGGTATTTTGGACATTTTATAATTTAAAAAATAAAAAATAATAAGAAAGTTAACAAATGTTTATGGATGAACCTAATTGGAAAAAGTGGCATAATTGAGAGGAAGTTTACAAAAAATTTGAAAGTCGTTGGTAGACGCAAAAAAATTCATAGTTAGAGATAAGAGAAAAAAGTCTTATAATATTTGCATGACTAAAAGTTAAATGAGATTAAATATATGAATTTGAGCATCCACTATTGCATAATCTTCGAAAAGGTTATCTATCTTTTATTTCTAAAAATTTAATCTTGGTAATTTTCAAAAAATTAATAATTTTATGCTTATATAAAAATTAATTTTTCGTAATGTTGGTGCATCGAGTAGTCTTAACACTAATTTCATATAATATAAAATGAGTATAAATTTATGTTTTTTTATTTTTTTATAAACAACAAAACTCTTATCAATTATTAACACGTGTCACCTTCTTTTCCACACGTACCATTCTCCATTATTTGATTATTATTTCCCCTTTTGTCAACTTTTTTCTGTTTTCCCGGCAGAAGACATCGCCGGGCGCCGGATCCGGATCCGGAGATGGTAGTCCAGGGAGCGCTGCCGGAGCTCCTCTTCCTCACCGCGCCGCCGCCTTCATGGGTACCGGCGCTATCGGCGCGCTTTCGCCTGCTGGAGCCGTGGGAGTCCCCGCTGCCACTCGACCGATTCCTCGCCACCCATGCCGCCTCCGTCCGTGCCCTGTTCATCACCCGCTGCGTCCGCGTCGACGCGGCCACCATCGACCTGCTGCCGTCCCTCGGCTGCATCGTCAACAACAGCGCCGGCGTCGACCACATCGACCTCCCGGCCTGCGCTCGCCGCGGCATCGCCGTCGCAAATGCCGGCTCCGTCTACTCCAAGGACGTGGCTGACATTGCCGTAGGTCTGCTACTGGCGGTGCTGCGCCGCGTTCCGGCCGCAGACCGGTACGTCCGCAGGGGAATTTGGCCAGTCGACGGCGAGTACCCTCTTGGCTGCAGGGTAATGCTTGTTGTTTCAGCTACTTCCAATATTTTAGGATCTAAATTTATATTTTATACTTCCAAATAACCGGAAAAAAGAAGCATATTTTTCAGTATCTTGATCCAAGATTAAGTTGGGATCCATTCCATCTTTTCATTATTTATGCCATTACATTAAGATTGGCAGAACTGTTCTACTACATGATTTGATTCGATTCTTTCAGTTGAGTGGCAAGCGTGTCGGCATCGTCGGTCTCGGGAGCATCGGCTTGGAGACGGCGAAGCGCCTCGAAGCTTTTGGTTGCAGAGTATCATACTTCTCCAGAAAGGCGAAAACATCTGTATCATATGCCTACTATTCTGACGTCTGTGATCTAGCAGCAGACAGTGATGTACTCGTTGTGACATGCGCCCTGAACAGCCAGACGCATCACATCATCAACGAAGATGTGATGTCGGCGCTGGGGAAAGACGGGGTCATCGTCAACGTGGGACGAGGTCCTCTGATCGACGAGGCCGCACTGGTGAAGCTCCTAGCTGAAGGAGAGATCGGAGGTGCCGGTCTTGATGTGTTTGAACAGGAACCCAAACTGCCCAAGGAGCTGCTTTCCATGGACAACGTGGTGCTTAGTCCTCACAGAGCTGTGTATACTCCGGAGGCCTTTGACGACATGCTTCAGCTCATGATAGCAAATCTTGAGGCCTTCTTCTGTAACAGACCTTTACTTACCCCGGTATGAAGAGTGTTTTGCTTGAAGTGTTGACTGTTGAGACCACCACATCATAGTAATGGAGCCGTGATTCATTAAGCATCGCCTCTTTTTTTTAATATAAAGAACGTTAGTTATCTATTGAAATAAAATGGAGACTTGTCCCGGTAGAGTCCACGTGATCTACTTTTTTCGCTAAAAAGTATTCGGGCCATGTTTTCGACCAAAATTAAGTAGATACTTTGCAGTATGATTTGTCTCCCTATAAATATGTTTACATCAAAATTATTGCAGTGTTCCAGTCATTCCGCATGATGTGGTGGTCTTAGCCACTATCGACCGCCAAATCCGTACTACGAGACACTCGATGAATCCATAGCCCCCACATCTCATATTCCAAAGTCGACTTTGCCCTATGACATAGAGCACAAACAAGATTTTTTTTTTTTTAAATAAAGCATGCATTCCTTAAGTGGTATTCAAAGAGTTTGTATACAAAAACTGAACGACTGTCAGGGGAAGGGCATTCGTTCCAAAAGAAATCACAGTTCGTGTTTTTATCAAAAACAGCAAAAAGATCAGCAGCGCGATTATCCTCGCGATAATAATGCGATGCATGAACAGTTTGTATGCGAGCCATCGTGTCCCAAATGTCCAAAATTATGCCTTTTATACGTCTAAGGGTAAGGATTCTGCAGATTTATTATGCGTATTAGAACTTCCGAATCAGAGTACAGATGCACATTGAAGATGCCGTGAGCGATGCAAGCCTGAAGTCCCAGCAATACCGCCCTTGCCTCAATCTCGAGAGCGAGTTAGCTGAACGTGATACTTCCATTAGAGAATGAATGATGTAGCATGCACCCAGCTGTCCGGGTCTAATGCGAGGGAGGGAGGGGGCTCCTACATGATCCAACTTAGGTCACGAGGGAGGTGAAAAATGTTTCAGGCATGATGTGTCTAATATATTTGTTGTGCTCTGCCAGAGCCCTCTCAAGCACAAGTAATATGGCAACAAACAATTAAAAAATTCCACGAACAGAAAGCAAGAAGTGATCCATTTACGTGAATGCCAAGTATCTCTATGTTTAAACTCATATTGTAATTTACAAGAAAATAGATTCCATAAGGAGTTTGTCGTTGAGCAATAAAAAAATAGGTGATTCAAATATGGGTTAATTGAAATATTAAAACACGTAATAAAGTATAAGCTAGGCAAATGATCATATTTAAGTTTCCATAAAAAAATTTAATCTTTTGAGGAACAAGTAGAGTCCATGTCTCAGTTCAAGAAAGCGTATCCAAGAAGTGGAGTTGCTCGATTGCATAAAAAATTATAAACTATTTTTGTGGTGGCGAAGCCATGGGAATCCATGGTCCAAATCCAAGGTGATAGCCGATAACAGGGAAGGTTCAAAATAATTAGATAATAAAACAATCATTCCAGACATGATGTGTGATAAGATCAACAACAAGTAGAGCAGATAACGAAGCATTTACATTTACAATCCTAGTCATTAAGCTTAGTGGAAGAGGGAATAACCATGGATTTAACATAATATTTGTGGACTTACCATCACCAATTAATTTGATAATACCTCCATTGATAGTGTTTACTGAGCCGAGGATCGCGCGCCAGTACCACACATGGCCACCACATCCCAAGGATATTAAGAAATGTATATAATAATCAAATTTCATAAGATTTTAGTTTATTAAGCGTATAATAATTTTAATATCACATCTTAAAATTAATTATACATTTATGGCCATGTGTGGACTTATTATAGAATGAGGATATTAAGAAATTTAACCTACCGCAGTTACCTTGGTGGCATCTTCGCGCCATGTGAAGTAGATGCCTCTAGAATGGCCTATGAGCCAGACTCGAAGACAGGAATCTAGTAGGTACCAAGTCGATGTATTCACTTCTAAACGTTTGTGGGAAGGTATGTGTTTTCAGTAGGATGAGAAGATCTTCCTAGTCCAATTTGATAATGTTGGAGAGGTGCTTGCGTACGTTACTTCTAAAAGCCCCTCGACAATTTCATATGACTATTCTCATGAGTTAAGATAAAGGCCAGTCTAACCCCCCGCCGAGGAGTTGCCTCGTTCATCTTGAAAATATTTACCATCATTAGTCGTATGCTTTATGTGAGGTTTATTACATTTTTGCATAGATGTTTCTCTCTATTTTTAAGCATTGGGGTGACCAAGGGAGGTAGGTAACCGGCGGACATTTGCTCGCTTCTTCTTTAATTTGGTCGGTGGCATCATGGGGGTTCAATTTTTAATTCTTCCCCCATCTCTTCCTCTTGTGAATCGGAGTCCACGATCGTAACTTTAGTCGCAATTGTGAATCATTGAAGAACATTTGTAACAAGGTGGTTGTGATTCATAGGTTGCAATTCTTGCAGGCTTTGGATAGAAGTAGGCGATCAGATCCGTATTGGTCCCAGTTGTCACCACCTTTCTTAGTGGGACAGATCGGGACATGGCGGGTGCATCCGGTGGTGCACCGGGCGAACGTTATGGCGGGCGCAGCGCACGACAGCCATGTCCGTCCCAAGGTATGTTCGGGATGTCCCAGGGACAATGCAACCACATCCCGAAAGTCAGGCAGCATGGAGGAGGCTTGACGACATCCACGATCCAGATTCGGACGAGTGGATTCTTTGTAGGACAAGAGGTGCATGCCCGACGCGCAGGTGGTGCGGCCCGGCTGGCCACTTTGGCATTTTTGGGCGATGTCATCCCAAGGCCAAAGTGCTCCGCCCCATTTGTCCCTCAGGTGGAGGGAAGTCAAGGACGCACCGTCGGCCATGGAGATTCTCGCGCAGGAGACTCCTGAGGACGATGGCAGTTGGAGGGTGGCGGTTGTAACCGCCCGGCCGCCAGGCGCTCCCATGCGATGGGAGAATCTGGGGCGCACACTGCATGGCGGGAGGAGATCATATGACACCAAGATGGAGGGAAGGCCATCTAGGAATCTCATCTTCATGTAGGAAGGAGGGAAGGCTGCATAGGGGTTTTTGAATGTGAAGAGGTGCCATGAAGGGGCACTCGGCCATATGTATTTGTATTTGAATTTTAAGTTGGCAGTTAGCCATCTTCCTCATTGTATAACTACATGTATTAGTCCCGAGTTCAGGACAGAGTGAATAAAGCATTCTTTCCCCAAATTCTCTGTGTTCTAAGTGCCATTGAGTGATCATCTTCTTGCTCATGTTAAGTGCACGTCTAAGTGTTGAGAAGAACATTAGTGCGAGTGAGGCTGACTTAGTGTTTGGCGAGAAAATTCCTAAGGCCGCACATCCTATTCGTCCTACGAAAAAGGGGCATGACACAATGGCCAAAGGGATGAAGAGATAAGAGTCATGTGAATGGGAATGGGAGAGAGAGTGCGTCGAAAGCAGGGGAGGGACACGTGTGTGGGTATGGAGTGATGGATGCTGTGAATCCAAACAAATGACAAGTGAAGGGGTAGCTATTGTGCCCGATAGCTAGCAAGCACCTCCAATTTTGTCACGTCGTGAGGTAGTCGTTAGGCACTTTGTGATTGATCGCATCATGAGGTAGTCGTTAGGCCCCCTACAAGAGATCCATTGGGCTAGTAACGATTTTTCCATCAACACCACCGTTGCACACTTCATAATGGGTGGATGAGTATCGTCCAGATCTGCAATAGAGGATAGGACTTGCAATAGAGGATAGGACTTGCAAATCGAGTTCAACTTATTTGGTCCAGGGAGTCAACGTTGCAACAATGGACCTCCCTCTCCCCGAGCAGCATAACATGTCTGAACCTATTGAGGGGGTGGAGCTCATCGTCGATCGATGGTCGCCTGCATCCGGGGCCCGAGTAAGAGGACCCCGTCGGACGAAGGCGTAGCACCATCAGTCACTGCAATGTTATAACAGCTCTCGAAGAGGTGTCCCATGATTCCACATCTACAACAAAAGGAGGGGATATTCTCATATAAAGCACACTGAAAAAAATGATCATCGACAAAGAAATACATGGTCCCTACTTGACAAACTTGGTGATGTCAAGATACATTCCATTGACGTTCCAACATGTTGATCCAGTTGAAGGGGTTCCAAAGTGGACGACGATACTTCAAATTGAAGTTGCGTTTTTTAGCTCGAATGTCAAACGGATCACTAACTGGCCACCAATGCGGCCCACTTGAATCTCAAAATCGGACTCCTATTTGAACAGGATTGAATTGGTTAAAATTGATCAAAACCCAGTCAAAACTAGAAAAATCGGGTTGTACCACGTTTTATAGACCAATCAAGTTTTTTTATTAATTTTTTTATTAAGAGATAATTTGATAAAATTTATTATTATAAATTTAGAAAATACTCAAAAATGAACTTTCTCCGTAAACAATCATATTGGTCTATTAGTCCCCTCCTTACTTAATACTTGTCCATTTACTCTCACTTTACTACTAATATCAATGTGAGACTATCCTTGTATACTCACTTGTTCTTTTTTCCTTCATTTAATTTTGAATTTATTAAACTTTCATCTTTAACTTATGGATTATGATTTTATTCAATTTTTAAATATAATAAATGTATATTATAATATAAATTAATTATATATTCATTATATTAATATAATATTTATCATATTAGATAAATTAGTTATGGATAAAAGTGCAAACTTCTTTGTTATATGTATAATATACAACAATACCATAATATACTTATTATAGTATAGTATTATATATATTAATATATATACAAATTCAAATTTCTCTAATTTAGTATGTAATAAGTAAAATTAAATAGTTAACTACTAATTATACTATATATTTATTTATAGATATATAATATTGTCATAATATCTTGGAAAAAATTATGTATTTGTTGCTTCTAACATAAAAAAATAAAGATATGAAATACAAAAAAAATTAACCAATAGAAAATTTTGATATAATAATCAAATTCAATAATATTTTAATTTATTAAGTATATAATAATTTTAATATCAAATCTTAAATTTAATTATAAACTTATGATTGTTATTTTTTCTTTTATATAATTACATCTTGACATCATATATATATATATATATATAATTAAAATATCATAACTTGATTTACTATATCATATTAAATATAATATTTTATTATTATTCAGTCCAATCGATCGATTCGACCTAAAACGACACTTATTTAGGTCATCGTCCGATCTGATCCTAACATCACCGACTGCAAGAAGGTAGCATCCTAAGAAACTCATTGGAGGGCGCGTGAGAACCCGTGGGCTATCACTAGGATTAGAGAACACTACAAGAAAACTGCCTTTTACCGACGGTCCTAACCGTCGGTAAAATGGCCAGATCCATCGGAAATCACGATTTTCGACGGTTCTTTCGACGGACAATGATCGTGTGTAAAAGGGGCGTCGCAAATATTTTACGACGGTTTCTTCTGAACCGTCGGTATTACAAACGGTCTAGCTGGCGGGCGCGGCAATCGAACGTTAAATATCGACGGGGCGAGTCGTCAATATTATCGACGGTCAGGACCGCCGATATATATCGACGGTTTGAACCGACAATAGTATTGACGATTCGAGCCGTCGATATTTATCGGCGGCTTAAACCGTCGATAGTATCGGCGATTCTTGCCGTCGATATCTATCGGCGGCTTGAATCGTGAAAACTATCGACGGTTTTAACCATCGATATATATCGGCGGCTTGAACCGTCGATATTATCGACGATTAAAACCGTCAACAATCTTGTATGGACGGTTTTACTCATGGGCTACGACCGTCGATAATTGTGTACCGATGGATATAACCGTCGGTAAGTATCGAAAAAATCCGCTGAAAATTGCAATATTTCAGCTGTTTCCGACGGTCAGGACCGTCGGAAACATAAAAAAATTTAAAAAAAATAGTGAATTCACAGATAATTCCGAGATAATACAACATATTTGATAGTTCAATTATAAAGCATAACATAATTCACATATAAAGCACATCACATCACAGATTCAATTACATCACATCACAGATAGTTCAATTCGGCATAAGGGTATCCAAACATGAAACGTAATCCATAATGTAATCCATAATTCACATATTCAATAACGTAATCCATAATGGAATGAGATAATGGAACGACGCGCTTAATTCACTTAATCCAAACAGCAAACAAATTTAACATCACATGAATTCACAAATTGAACGACATAACGTCTTCGTCACGACGAAGAGCTGAAGTTCAATTCGCATATCATCTTTGTCGCAAAACATCACTGCACAAAATTGAAATAGAGTAAAAGTTATAACATATAAAATGCAAAAAAAAACATGAATTCAGTTTTGAAGATGCGTAATCACAATCTAATTGAATCTAAAATCTAAAATATAAAAACATAATTTGAATAAGGTTTTCATGCGGTGATCATTAATCTAAAATCTAATTTCATCATTACCATTAAAATCCAAAATGCCAAAGTTATCATTAAAATAAGGTTGCTAAGTTTTTTTCCTATGATTTCATGCAGTGATCATTAATGTATGTTGAAGTTTATACTAAGTACTGACATTTACATGATCCAGTTGTCTGCACTCCATTTTCGGTGAAAACTTTGAAAGTCTACAGATCTAACTGAAAGGGATGAAGAGAAAAATCTAAGTTAGTGTCAAATGCATATGAATCTAATGAGTACAATGATGCATCAGATTAAAGCAAATTCCAAAAATAATTATGCATTATATATGAATCTACCTCGGCGTCGTCGTCATTTAATTCGCCACGCATGAAGGCACGCATCATTTTCTTCATTTCAAGCCTATTACGACATTCACGTTCTTCGAATTCCTGTCTGACCTCTTCCCTAATCTTGATGGTCATCTGATCCACAATTTCTTGCATAGTAGAAGGAGATGAATCTGAAGTACTTCGTCGACCATATCCAATATCTGTGTCACTCACAGAAGATCCAAGTCCGTAAATGCGACCCTTCTTCACGCCGACGTGGTCCGTCCAAAGTTGTCTTGGGGTCAACGGTGTGGTCCCCTCCTGCGTGGCTTGCGTAATATGATCAACTTCTTTTGTTTTATAAGACTCTTGAAATATAAAGAAAATAATTAACTACAAACGACGACTAGGTGATCGACTTCAAAGTTTTGTTAATTAATTATTAACTTGCAATTTAGAAAAAGTAAAGGCACAAAAATTTACATACATATGTCTCCCGGGCATAATTCGAGACCCATTCTTTGTTCTTCTTCTGATGGGTTCGGAGAAATATTTCGTCCTGAGTCGGTGGTCTACCCGTCTCTTTCTCCTGCAATGAGATAATATTTTAAAATTTGCAAATTACTTACCATTTTCTTAAAGTATAATATTTCATCCTGAGTTCGGAGAAAGACCTTACCATTTTCTTAGCAATCGTGCTCGTGGATAGACATCCGCCCGAATGCAAGCACGCTCCCTGGTCGGACTCTCGACTGGTTTTTGCTTTTTCGCATTTCACTTTGTACTCCTCGGTGGACCACTTTCCTAGCAAATCGATCCAAACGGCCTCGGGGATCCAATTGGGTCGTTCTCCGTCAGCTCGAGCTTCAGAAAGCATCGCGGACAATCTCTTTGAGCACAGAGAGTTAAAAGCCTTCCACATTTTTTCCGTATGCTCGGGCTCCCACGACACATCAGCCTGTAAGTGTTTAAAAATAATTAATGTGCATGACGAAGAAAAATATTAATGATGATGTTGACTTTTAATGATACCTGAAATTCATTAAATAACATCTGTCTCGTGGCATAAAGAACTTCCCTCCATGTAAGCCACGCTTCAGTATACCTATGTCGCAATACTTTAGTAACTGCTGCAGCCACCGGTTTCGACGGTACAAATCTGGAAGGACACAGAATTATAAAATGTCATGGCTTAATCAAAGCATGAATAAGGATTCGATATACATAAAATAACACTTACCCTAAATTCCCATCTGGCTGCACATATGCTTTGTAAACACGATTTGACAAAGTCTGGTCCGAGTCTTCCACGGAACAATGAGCTCTGACGGGTTGTTGTGGCAATTGTGTATCCAAGTCCGCAATATCAGCGTGAGAGGAAGGACCCGACGGAGAAGAACGTTCTATTATGCGAATGCCTGTGGCTGATCTAGGAGCTGACGGAGGAGAAGAACGCTTTGTTATGCGAATGCCCGTTACTGATATAGGAGCACACGGAGTACTGAGAGCTCTAGGGACGACCGGCTCATTTCCTTTGTTTTTACTTTTAACAAATCGATACATCTGCATAGTACAAAATTTATTACAAGTCAAATTCATAATTGACAAAAAATTCAAATGTCACAACGTCTCGACCTGACTATGTTCGGCTACGTCTTGTGTTGCATCTTGAGGAACGAAATTGTACGTATAACTCGAGAACCAATTTCTAATATCCGGAGGCGCTTATAAAAAATAAACAAATTAATTCGAATAAGCTTTTGTGAATGACTTCTTCTGATCATTATTTCAAACACTCACGAGATGGTAGCGAATATAAGAATGCATTGTCCGCGTCAGGCATCTGTTGATCCGATTGTTTGTCCATATGCATCGCTAATGCCTCAAACAAACTATTGCCTCAAACAAAATGAATATGAGTCGTAAATGAATAATCCATAAGATGACAACATTCGTAATAAAATATCCTAGTTGTAAGGTAAAAAAATTGATAATTCGTGACGACAAGTAAAGACACCTTTACTCATCATCTGAATTTCCACATGACTGGTACCCGTCATCATCATCATCAGAAGTCGTCGTAGTTTCAAATTCATCTTCGTCCGAATCCTTTTCATCATTTTGTATGTCGACGTTATCAAAGTCTTCAAATACGTGTTCCGAATCATGTAGATCGTCGACTAATTCGGTGTCGACAATAGGGGCCACAGACGTCTGCGAGTCATCTTGAAAGGCACATTGCAATGCAGCATCAACTTCTATCCTACTCCTTGCCTTCGTCATCATCATCACCTTAGTGAGAACATAATTTGCTTTTGGTTTAGATAATCTTCCGTTAGGTAAAGTCACTAAGTGCAACTCTGACCGTCGACAGTACTCCTTCAAATCTAGTCTCGCCTTGAGGTTGTCCTTTGTTTTACCCTTAATGTCCATTACGGTGTTGAATACATTTTCAAACACATTTCTCTCAATGTGCATGACGTCCAAGTTATGACGTATCAAACAATCAGACCAATAAGGTAAATCCCAGAATATACTTCGTTTGGTCCAATTATGACAAACACCATACTCATTGTATGTGACATTTGGGTCATCGACAATTCTGCATAAAGCATTGACAATGCGACGTAATTGAGCTCCCGAGTGTCTGATCGGAGGCATGTCTTCTACAACCCTATTCCGTCGAAATGCATTTCGGTTATTTCTGTACGGATGATCAGCTGTAAGAAACCGTCTATGGCAATCAAACCAAGTATTTTTACTCCCATTTCTCAAAGTGAACGCATCTGAGTGTTCCATGCAAGATGGACAAGCTAGTTTCCCTGCAGTCATCCAACCAGACAACATCCCGTAGGCTGGAAAGTCCTTAACAGTTCACAATAAGGCAGCTCTCAATGTGAAATTTTATTTGGTCGACACATCATAAGCGACGACACCATCCCACAGTTCTTTTAGCTCGTCTATTAGAGGTTGTAAATACACGTCTATCCTCTGTTTAGGACTCTGAGGATCAAGAATAATGCATGTAAAAAACATATAAGGTGCAGACATACAAATCCCAAGTGGCAAATTATAAGGTGTTATTGTTACCGGCCAACATGAATAAGGAATTGAAGTCTGATCATATGGTGTAAAACCATCTGCGCATAATCCGAGCCTTATGTTCCTTTGGTCCCTAACAAAATCAGGATGCTTACGATCAAAATATTTTCACGCTTCACCATCCGATAGGTGAAGCATGACACCTTCAGAAGTATTATGCTGTGCATGTCACTTCATCTGCGACGCTGACCCTATAGACGAGTATAGTCTTTTAAGCCTTGGAATAAGAGGCAAATAATGCATTCTTTTCACAGCGATTTGAGACTTGTTAGTCACTCTATATCGTTCGGCCCCACAAAACTTGCATTCATTTAGATTGATGTCCTCGTCGTAATATAATATACAACCATCACGACAACAATCTATTTTAGTTGAGCAAAGACCAAGTTTACTGACCAATCTTTTTGTCCTATAAAAATTTTCAGGAATACGAGCCCCAGTTGGTGTGACCTCTTTTAAAATATCTAGAAATGCATCAAAACATGCTTGTGAAATATTGTGGTCGGCTTTCAGATTTAACAATCTAACAGCAAGTGATAGTTCCGAATGACTTTCACACACAGGCCATAAGGGTTGGCTCGATGCGTTTAGTAAGTCATACAAATCTCTTGCTTTTGGATTTGGTGCATCTTCATTCTGCTCAAATCTAATATTGCCATACTCAGTTGCAGCTGCGTCATAAACAGACTGTTCATATTGCGAAGCAAATGTTGGTTCAGGATCCACAAAATGAAGACCTTCATTTGGGACGCTTGTCGAAGGCGCTCATTCGCCTAAATCATCACATTCCCAATAATTGGGTTTGAAACCCTTTCTATATAAGTGAACTTTGACAATCTCTATCGTCTGTAACTTTGTGCTAGCACATTTCAAACAAGGACACCTAATTGTTCCCTCCCGCTGAAATTGTAAAGATTGACAAGCCACAGTAACATAATAGTCAACGCCATCTATAAATTCTTGTGTCAAGCCTCTACGACCAGGATTATTTCTTTTGTACATCCATCGACGATCTTTCAAGTATGACATAATGACTGCATTATTTGCAAATCATAAAAAATTTCAGTCATACAAAATTGTATAAGGAAAGAAAAATGAATATGAAACAACTGAGGAAGAACATATTGTTTAGCTAATGTTTACTAATCATACTGCTAGGTATAGAGATAGCATATAATAAGTATATATAATATAATTGTCCTTTTTCTTCCTCATCGGCGTGCAAGCTCGCACAAGGGAGCGTTGACACTAGGGACGAGCTCACACTAGGGCATTGCTTTGAACGTTTGAATTTTTCCAAATGAAGAAAAGAATTGAGTAAAAGTTGGATAGGCTCAAACTTTTCTTTTTTGGTTAAGTGAGATCAGTTTTGGCCCTTTTTGCTCATGATCGTTTTCCATCAAACAAAAGGAGAAAAAAAATATTCCAACTGAATGTTTCATCATCCTTTCTAAATACGTATCTTTTTTTATTGCGTAAACGTTTGTTTGATAAGGTGGTGCCCCATCTTGTCACTCAGCAAAAGGTTCTGTTCATTGAATTCTGGATGGAAGATGAGTACTTGGAATTGTGAAAATAATTCCCTGCCCAAGAACTTCTTACCAAAGAAACATGGAGTGTAACTAAAGATGAGTGATTGGACAGAGTAATTTAAGGTGTGATGTATTTTATGCGTGATAGAAGATCAAAAGAAAGCTTAAATCTGTTCATAGAGTAGCATCTTTTGTGTCACCACCAATACAGTTAGATGTAATGGCTTGCTGACTCAGTGCTGAGTCTGTTTGGGCCCTGGTTCAGATTCTATGCAATATATATGATGTACTGCTATTGGTAGGTGCAATGACCAGCTGACTCAGTGCTAACTATGATAGATGTTGATTACAGGCAAACCAACATCGATTAGCAATTAAGTGACTCAGAAGTCAGAATTGAAACGGATGAAGAGGAAGTGGGAGGAGGGGATTAAAGGTTTCTCAACTATAATTCTAAACATGGAAGCTTACGTGGAGACATGTTAGCCTTACAGCGCAAGGGCGGCCGGATCTGGCCGCCGCGCGCGGAGGGCGGCCGGATCTGGCCGCCGCCACGCAAGGGCGGCCGGATCTGGCCGCCGCACGGAGGGCGGCCGGATCTGGCCGCCGCGCGCGGAGGGCGGCCGGATCTGGCCGCCGCACGCGAATGGCGGCCGGATCTGGCCGTCGCGCGCGAATGGCGGCCGGATCTGGCCGCTGCGCACGAATGGCGGCCGGATCTGGCCGTCGCGCGCGAATAATGGCCGGATCTGGCCGTCGCACGGAGGGCGGCCGGATTTGGCCGACGGAGAGAAAAATTATATATCAAAGGAGGGCGGGGATCGGACCTACCTGCGCCGGAGATTCTAGTCGGCAGCGAAAGCTTTGGGCGGGAGGTGGACGAACAGCGGACGGACGTTCAAAATGTTCAAAGTAAGAGTGCGGTCGGGTTTTTATATAACCACTTTTCGATGATCGAAACCGTCGCAACATAGGTAAATATAAAATTATATTAATTCGCGTTTCGACGGCTCGAATCCGCTGGAAAAATCGTCGATAGTTTCGACGGTATTCAAACCGTCAAAATATCGATGGTTTTAGCCGTCGATAGTTTTGACGGTTCTTTAAACCGTCGAAATATCGACGGTTTTAGCCGTCGATTCTCATAATAATAATTTTCAAAAAACATCAACGATCCATAGTTTGTGTAAATTATAAATTTTCATTTTCGACGATTAAGACCGTAAAAAAAATTTAGCTAGAATATTTTATTTAAATACTATCGATGGTTATGACCGCCGAAATATCGACGGTTGCTTTGAACGTCGCAAATTTTGACGGTCAAAACCGTCGATAAGTTCAATAATTGTACACAACCAGTGTTGAAATTTTTCGATGGTTCAGATCGCTGGAAGTTTCGACGGTTAGATAAACCGCCGAAATTATCGACGGTCATAACCGTCGAAGTATAAATATTTTCGACGGAATCTTCCGACGAATTTATCACCGTCGAAAGTTTAGACGGCTAAAATCGTCGAAAATTATCCGACGAAAATATCGACGGTTTGAAAGATTTGCCGAAAAAACCGTCAATATTTTAGACGGATGTCGGGCCGTCGAAAATGGACCGTCGGAAATATGACTTTTTCTTGTAGTGGAATGTGTATAAAAGGTATGCATATGCAGTTCACACAAATATGAGGAAGATCCATCTCTGCCTTGTTGCAGAGGAAACGACCCATGTGACTTCAGGAAAGCTCGGTCGAGTGCTGCGCGACATGCAAAGTTGAAGGGAAGGGAGAGGAAGGTGTTGGTAGATGAGAGGGGTTCTAGAGGTTTCAGGGGCTCCATTTTGTTCCTCGCATGGACGGTAGTAGCAGAGCATTCACTAACATTAAGCATCACTTTCAGTGTGCATGGGATTCATGTAAAAAGTTTGTATTACGTGCAATTCGTCAGGCCAGGAACATTTCGAGATAAATTTTTTTTTTTTTTTGCTTTTTTTTGTTCTCTTTTTCATTTAAATCAAGATCGATGTTGCAGATCTGAAACTAGGTAGTAGGTAGAGATGCATCAGATTTGTTGTGCTTCATGCATTGTGTTAATTGGTATCAAAGGGTTATTAGCATCTGCATCTAAGGAACGTTCTGAGTTCAAACCCAGGACTAATAACTTGGTCTGACAAGATTAATATTAGCATCTGTTATAAGATCTTGTCCATGATTTTTGTTTCACTTGAGGCGGCTCATCAATTGATGCATTTGATATGGTCAATTGATTTGATTTAATAGCACCTCACTAATCTAATCCTCTCTCATCATTGAGGCAAAGAATACGGATTCAAGTCAATGCAGCAAACCAATGGTTTAAGTATGCCTCCAATTTTAAATCGCCCTATGTTTTTTTTATGCATGTAGTTTCATAGCGTGACATTTTAAACATGTCTCAATTTATTATCACATAAGATCAACGGTTCAAGGATGTCTCCAATTTAAAATTGGAAGCTCGTGTTTAAACGTTTATTTGTTTTTTGTTTTTTTTTCTTTTTACGGCTAGGACAAAAAGAAAAAGGTGACGAGGCAAAAGAATATGGAGTCCAATTAATCCAATTTGTGCGTCTTCAGCAGAGGAAGAAACAAATGCAAGGGAAAAAAAGGACAGGAACAACAAAACAATTATATATAAAAATATCATTTTTCTTGTAGTGAATCAAGCTTAGAGAGAATGATTGAAACTAATGCTAACGAATTTGGTTAAATTTGAATATAAAAAGTCACGTAATATTTTTTTCTAATAAGTGAATATAAAATGAATATATATATATATATATATATATATATTCTTTTAAAATGAATATAAAAAGTCACTCGATCTTTAATATGGAGATAATACATATAATAGTTAACGTCGAATAAATTAAATGATCGGCAATATTTTTCGATAATTGACAACTCAAAAAAAGTTATTCAATTGTGGAAATCGGAGCCCCATGTTCCACGTTAAATATAATTTAACAAATGTAATCTGGTGCACATAATATACTATATATAATGTATATATTAACTATGATCCATGTAATTTTTTTTCTCATATTAGTTTAAAATGGAAAAGATACCACTCGCGATTCACGCTCCCACATTCTTTTCCACTTATATATATCGTGCGTACATATATTATACATGAGGTAGGCATGCATGGCATCACCGTCACAAATAACAGTCGATAGATTCTTAGTAATTGTGCCATACATAAAGTATACATCACAACAGAGCCATATAATATACGTGTAGCAAAATGTATCGATATGTAACAAAGAACATTATTTATACCTCTCATCATCATATTACATCTCAAGATAATGCTAAACAATGTCCTGTGTAACTGTGTTGGAAGTATCCGATTACGCTCATGTTAAATTAAAAATTAGTGGAGCATACATGCCTTTAAAAAAATAAAAATGTGCCATTTAATGCGGCTCCACTATTATTGGCAACATAAGATTTGTGATTTTTTTTCTTTTTTTTTATTTTTTTGCTTCGTGAAATAAAATGAGGTGGAAGTGATGTTTTAAGTCACGTTATATTTAAATGTTTGTGCATGTCACACCCGCCAAATCGAAGGGTTATTTAAATTATATCATAATTGTAACCTTAGCATTTATTATTATTATTATTATTATTATTATTATTATTATTATTATTATTATTATTATTATTATAAAAATTGTTGCCCACAAATATATTTACTTAATATGTTGATTCAAACTTATAAGTTATAACTTCCAATCGAATTATATAAAGCAGTAAATATTAATAAAAAAGAATACTTTGGTAAATATATATTATTCGATAACATTTTCTATAGATAAACATGGTTATATGAATGATAAGATATATATAACTTTTCAGTTGCCTACTTTCAAATATTTTCTTCCGGCTAAAAAAAATATTATATGCTTGTTTTCAAAATTAGATTCACGCACATTTTTTCTTACCGAGAAATATTCCTAAACTACGATCCACCTACCCACTTCATGTCAATCTTTTTCTTTTTTTTTTCTTTTGGGAACTCCATGTCAAATTTTGCATCCATAAATTGACCCCTTGCTCCTCCATATGAAACCATGCAATGAGTCCTGCGACCACTAACATGACGGTCTCTGCAAACTCCTGGGCCTCGGTGCAGCAGCACGGTGCCGAGCAGTGGCGCCAGGACCTGCCGTCGGTGCTACTCCTCCGCCCGCTCTTCACCGGCATCTCCGACGCCCTCGCCGGGAGGTTCAACTTCCTGAAGCTGTACGAGTCGCCGCTGCCGAGGGACGAGTTCCTGGCCGCCCACGGGGGCGGCGTGCAAGCCATCGTGACGACGCAGCTCGCGCCCGTGGACGCCGACCTCCTCGATCGCCTCCCCCGGCTGAAGCTGGTGGCGGCGGACAGCACGGGGGTCAACCACATCGACCTCGGCGAGTGCCGGCGCAGGGGCATCGCAGTCACCAACGTCGGGACCGTGTTCTCGGACGACGTCGCTGACTACGCGGTCGGGCTCGTCATCAACGTCGTGCGCCGGATCTCGGCGCACGACCGCTACGTGCGCCAGGGCCTCTGGCCGACCAAGGGCGACCGGCCTCGAGGCTCCAAGGTTCGTTAGTTCGTTCTTCTTCTCCATTAAACGTACAGATCAAGCTATATGGTTTAATCTTTTCTAAGCATCGTCCTGGCCACGAAGTCTAAACTGCAACTACTGGATCTATTTTCACTGATATTTTAGTCTTCTCGATAAAACATGAAGACAGTGTTTCGAGATTACTTGCTCTTCGACTGGTCGAACGAGTGGATTTGAATGCGCCTTCATGCATGCAGGTTTTGGGAACCAAGGAAAAAAAAACTTTGTTAAAAGCTGTTTTTATTTCAAGTATTAGAAAAAAACCAAAGCTTAATGAAAATAAAAAAACTAATGACTCAGTGAAACTTCATGCTTATCTATTAACTGTTAATCAATTTGTTTAACAATAGACACCTTTCTGCCTAACTTGAATGATTAAGCTTTCTCAACTGCAAACTTGGAATCTATAGATCAAGTAGCAACTTGGTCCCACGTCAAACATCTTTTTTTTTTCTTCTTTCTTCCGCAATTGGAGGAACCACATCAAACACCAAAAGACAAAAAAGAATGAAAACAAAATGTTGATAATGTACCCAAGAACATAATGTTCATGATGGGTGAAGTGCAGGGAAATATTCCTTAAAACAAACTAGGAGAGAAAAAAATGGCAGGTGGGGGGAAAAGTGTAACCATAGGTCAGACATCAGATCCCCAACATTTAGCTATGATTTGATTAATTTAATTTGACATGTGGGCAGACTGGAGTGCAGAGGAATATATGAATATGTGATCTCTCTTCTGTCCAAAATTTGGCTGATCAGTCAAGACTGATGTTAAAATTTGAAAAAATTAAGGCGACGCATAATTATATTAGATGGAAAAAATAGAAGAGGATTATAAGATCAGATTTATTTCTCTTTGTACCTCCTAGGAAGTTTATATAGACACTTCTTTTAACAGATGATAGGAATTAGAGACCAACTGGGTCTCTATATTTTGTAATAAGGAAATAAATTAATTCCTTAACAATCTCATGATAAGGAAATACACAAAATATGACAGACACATTTTCTTTTACTTCTTTGGATCCAAACAGATTTTCAGTTAAAGTAGTATTCAATGCATTATTTTAACAAATCTCCACCTTGAAGTGAATCATATAATCAGATATCTAACACTCTCTGCCGCCGTCAGTCCTGTTCTGATTTTGCACATGCGATAGCATCCTTGTAGCTTAATCTGGCGATTCCACCTCTTCAACTACTTGGAATGCATATGCAACCATGTCCTCAACACCATAACGCTTAGAGGACCTACTTGCCTGCGAGCACGTCCTACAGCTAGACTTGTCATTGCTTCTTCTACTTGCTCCTCAAACTCTGGTTGTTCAACCTGATAAGATGCTTCTAGCTCATTCTGAATTGGAGTTAATCTATATTCCACCTGTTTGTTGACATCTTCCTCTACTGAGTCGATAACATCTGATTTCTGCTTAAGCATAGACATCTCATCAAAAGATATATTTCTGTTGTGAATAACCTTGTGCTCCGAGGGAGACCAAATTCTGAAGTCTTTTACACCTGCACCATATCCCACAAAGACTCCTTCTTTGGCCCTTGGTTCCAGCTTTCCTTCACTGACGTGATAATATGCTGGACAGTCAATCACTTTCAGATATGTATAATCAGCAGGATTTTCTGACCATATCTCAATGGGACTCTTCAGATCGATTGCGGTTGCAGGACTCCGATTGACAAGGTAGCATGCTGTGCTAACAACCTTAGCCCAGAATGACTTGTTCAGACCAGAATTAGAGAGCATGCACCGTGCCCTCTCCAAAAGAGTTCTGTTCATGCGTTTTGCTACACCATTCTGATGTGGTGTATCTATGACGGTGCGATGTCTGGCAATGCCTTCATCCTTGTATAATCGATCAAATTCAGACGAACAGAACTCCAAGCCATTATCGGTACGAAGACGTTTCACATTTCTCGATGTCTGATTCTCCACCAGAGTCTTCCATTGTTTGAAAGCTTCAAATGTCTTGCTCTTGTACTTCATCATGAATATCCATGTCATCCTTGAGTAATCATCTATCACAGATAGAAAGTATTTAGAACCTCCTAGAAATGAAATACGAGAGGGTCCCAACAATCAACGTGGATGTAATCGAGTGTTGCCTTCGTCTTGTGCATGGCTTTACTGAATTGATGTTGTTTTTGCTTGCCAAAGACGCAGTGTTTGCAAAATCCGATTTCAGATATCTTCTGACCATTCAGAAGATTGCGCCTGCTGAGGATATCCATCCCTTTCTGACTCATATGTCCAAGTCGCATGTGCCACAACTTAGATGCTTCTGATTCTGATTTGGATGAACTACCTATTGCAGCCACGTCAAAAATTACTGTGCCTTGTAGTATGTACAAGGACTTTTATCTGACTCCTCTCATGACTTCAACATCACCCTTGGTGACCGTGAGAACATCTTCTGCGGCATCCATCCGACATCCTTTGGACTCCAGAACTCCTAACGATATCAGATTTTTCTTCAATTGCAGAACATGACGAACATCTGTCAATGTCCTCACCTGATTGTCATGACTTTTGATTTGAATTGAGTCGATTCCAACTATTTTACAGGCTGCATCATTGCTCATGATGATGTTTCCTCCATCAATATTCTGATAAATTGAGAACCACTTTCTGTGCGGAGTCATATGATAGGAACATCCTGAGTCGAGAATCCAATTCTCTTCCGAACATCTCTGATCAGACACCATGAGAGCCAAATCGTCATCAGATTCGCTATTGTGGTGGGCTACTATAGCAACCGTATCTTTCTTCTTCTTCTTGGTGCAGTACTTCTTCCAGTGACCGGGTTCTTTGCAGTAATTGCAAATGTCCTTCGGATTGACGTTCTTCTTCGACTTACCCTTCTTAAGGTTTGTCTTCTCTGCGGTTGTTACCAACCCTACGGCCTGAGTCTCCACAGCCTTTCCAGACGCCCTATGACGAAGTTCACGAGTATGTAGACTCGATCTTATTTCTTCCAGAGTAATTGTGTCTCTTCCGATGATAACAGATTGAACGAAGTTTTCGTATGACAGAGGAAGAGACACCAACAGAAGTAGGACAACATCTTCATCCTCAATCTTCACATCTATGTTTCGTAATTCCATCAACAGGGTATTCATCTGATCAAGATGATCTTTCAGAGGGGTACCTTCTTGCATGCGAAGGGCGAACAGACGTTGCTTCAACAACAACTTGTTGGTCAGAGACTTGGTCATGTAGAGACTCTCAAGTTTTGACCACAAGCCAGCCGCCGTTTCTTGATTGACGACTTCGATAATAACCTCATCCGCCAGACACAACAGGATCGTGGAGTGCGCCTTCTCTTTCTGTGCTGCCAAACTTGCGAGGTCGGACTCTTTTTCTTTGCCCTTCGAGTCTCCCTCCTTTGGTTTGTTCTTCGGTATGTTCGCGAGCGACGCCCAGACTCCTTGTTGTTTCAGAAGTGTCCTCATCTTGATTTGTCAGAGACTGAACTATTTTGTCTCGTAAATTTCTCGATGTTCACGTTGTGCGATGCCATCTCTACGTCTGACGGAGGATCGATGATAAAGCCTCTGATACTAGTTTGTTAGGATTTCTCTACGAGATAAATTATACACCGCGAAAAAACTCGAAAAATTTAAGGCGACGCAGAATTGTATTAGATGGAAGAAACAAAAGATGATTACAAGATCAGATTTATTTCTCTTTGGACCCCCTAGGGAGTTTATATAGGCACTCTCTTTAACAGATGATAGGAATTAGAGACCAACTGAGTCTCTATATTAATTTCAAAAATAGAAAACATACCTTGTAATAAGGAAATAAATTAATTTCTTAACAATCTCATGATAAAGAAATACACAAAATATGACATAGAGATTTGCTTTTAATTTTCAATTAAAATAGAATTAAAGGCATTATTTTAACAACTGACAATCTTAAAAATAAACTTTTAACAGCAAGTGGAGAAATGATGTGTCTACCGAACTTGAATGATTAACCATGAAGTACTAATAAATAATTGCTCTCTCTCTTTCTCTCTCTCTCTGCCAGTAGTAGGTACATAATGCATGGTTTCTTCCTAATTCGACGTCACTGCAGATAAGCAAGAAGCGGGTGGGAATAGTGGGCCTCGGAAGCATCGGCTCGGGGATCGCCAAGCGGCTGGAGGCCTTCGGCTGCCCCATCATGTACACTTCCCGAACGAGGAAGGCCGCCGTGCCGTACAAGTTCTTCCCCGGCGTCGTCGAGCTGGCGGCCGAGAGCGACGTCCTGGTCGTATCCTGCGCCCTCACCAAGGACACGCACCACCTCATCGACCGGAAGGTCTTGCTCGCCCTGGGCAGCGGAGGCGTCCTCATCAACGTCGGCCGGGGGCCGCTCGTCGACGAGGGCGCGCTGGTGCAGTGCCTGATGCGCGGGGAGATCGCCGGCGCCGGCCTGGACGTGTTCGAGAACGAGCCTGAGGTGCCCCGCGAGCTGCTCTACCTGGACAACGTGGTGCTCTCCCCGCACGAGGCCGCCTTCACACCGGAGTCCTTCCAGGCGCAGGTGGACGTGATTGTATCAAACCTCGAGGCCTTCTTCTCCAACGAACCCTTGATGTCTCCTGTTCTCTAATATTTATCACTACAATAATATCATAATTGTTTTGAGTTTAAAGAGACATGGGGCAATGGCACATGTTTCTTGCGTCTTCAATGTTTTTTAAGATTAATGAATTATGATAATAAAAGATATTATTATGTGCGGTTTGGCTCCAATCATTTTTTTTCTATTGATCCAATTCTTTTCCAAAGCTGAGCATCTAGCAAGAACAATTGTGTTCTAATTGGGTTCTTTTTGGATATAAATGTTCTCATTTTCATTACTTATAATAATTAATAATATTTAATTATTCATTTTTTATTATTATGTATGTTTAAGTTTTTTTTTCATTTATTTAACTTTGATCACGATTTAATATATATATATATATATTACATTATTTTTTATTTCCTAAAAAATGATGAAAATGTTCATAAATACATTTATTATTTTAACATCAAAGCTAAAAAATTGTTTTTAGCGTCATAATTTTATCAATAACAATTAGGCGCTGTTTGGTTGCAGTATAGGTAACCTAGGGGGAGAGTTACGTAACTCGTGAAAAGCAACGGATTACGACCCAAATTTTTTAATCCAGCAAAAACGACGAATAGAAAAGCGAGGGATTACAGCAAAAACAGTGGCCCGACAGGATTAAACATCCATCATAAACCGTGCGATGATTGTCTCATCTTATTCATAATTCAGCTCGTGTTTGACGATATTCTGACGATTAAGACCTTATTCCTTCCTTTAACCCGAAACCAAACAGACCCTTAGTGTATAACTAATTAAATCTCAACCTAATTTTTATACTTTCTCTTCTTCTGCAAGTAGGTTTTACCGTCCGTGCATCCGTCGAACTCGTCCTCTTCCACAAGATTGTCTTCTTCCCTTCCACACCAACGGCGGATGGCGCGACATCGACAACACAATTGTCTTCCCTCGCACACCGGCAAGGGATGGCACTGCACAATCCTCTGCAAAGTAGGTACGTCTGTTGAGCGACTTCTTCCCTCGTCTCCCACATTTCACTAGGATTAGAGAATGTGTATAAAACGTATGTATTAGAAAATGCCCGCATGGGCATTGACGCGTAGCGGACCGCGCGACGCGCGCACGCACCACATGATCACGCGCGGATCGTGCAGGGATCGCGCATTGCGCGCCTGGTAACACCTCTTCACACGCGATATGGACTCGTGTGATGCGTTATGTCTAACTTCTCGTTCAAGTCATTCTTTACTATAAAAGAGACATATAGCAGAAGTTCAAAACATGCTTTTCGAAAAAGTTCGTACTGAGGAACTTATGTTGTGATTAAGAGTTTCATTCCTTCGAAATTCGATTTTTGATCCTGATAAGCAAATGCGTTCATCAAGAGTTGGTTAAAAAATAATCTCGACGATCCACCGAAGATATTTCACAATTTCTAAAATTTATATCTATTATAAATTTTAACAGCAGCATACCGAGGATCTGCGTCTGGGCATTTTTGGAGAGATGCTCTACAGGTTTCAGGGGCTCCTTTTCCCCGCATGCACGGTAGTGGCAGAGCATTCACTAACATAGGATTCATGTGAAAAGATTGTATTACGTACGATTTGTCAGGCCAGGAACATGCCTGTGCTAACTTGTGGGAGTCTCCAGATACTTTTTCTGTTTTCTTTTGTTTTTCAATTTAAATCAAGATCGATGTTGCAGATCTGAAACCATGTAGTAGGTAGAAATGCATCAGATCTGTTGTGCTTCATATATGGTTCAATTTTGATGTTTTTTATTTTATCTTGTTCCTTATTTTTTACATTATCAAATCTTCATTTAATAAGTCATGATTAAATAATTTATTGCAATTGAATGATATAAAAAATAAGGTGAGATAAAGAACTCTTTCATATTATATATATATATATATATGACATTGAATAATACTACTAAATGTATTGTTCAGTTAAAAGTTTGACGACATTAAATAATACTACTAAACGTATTGTTCATAAATTAAAAGTTTGACTCATTATAGAATTCAATTAGCAGATCTGGTATACAACAACAAAAAATTTCAACAATTTTTTAATTAAATGAAAAATATTAATTGATCATTTCACTGACCCTAATAGTTAAAGGTCTTTCTCTTTGTATCCTTCTCTCTTTGTTTTTTACGGCAAGGACAACAATTATTGAGCCGAAAAATACGGATTCAAGTTAATGCAGCAGACCAATGGTTTATGTATGTCTCCAATTTTAAATCGCCCTTTGTTTTTTTAAATATGTCTAAATTTATTATCACATAAGATAAATGATTTAAGTATGTCTCCAATTTAAAATTGGAAGCTCGTTTAGTTTTGGATAAAATGGGCGTCCCCCCATTTAAAATGGGGGGACTGTCCTCCCATTTTATTGCGCTCGTCCAATCCCGATCGGACGGGCGCAGATGAAGATTCCGATTTAGGATCGAAAATCGAAAATCGCTTCCTTTGGTCCGAACACCAACGCGTGAACCGGAGCGGATGTGAATCAATTTTTGGCCGAGAATAAAAAGAGCGTTGCAGTGAAAAATCGCGCCCTTTACTCAAATTTTTTCACCGCTCATCTCTCGCTCTCGCTTCTCTCCTTCTCTCCTCTCTCGCTCGAAGACGCCCGCCGGCGAAAACCCCAACGACGTCCGCCCGACCGGCCGGCCGCGAATAGATCTGCGCGACCGACTGTCGGCCGACTAGATCCGCGACCAAGATCGGCCTTGAGCAGATCTGCGCGACTTCGACCGTCGGCCGACCAGATCCGTGCCGGCCGACCAGATCTGCGTGGTCTCGAGCAGATCTGCACGACTTTTTAGTTGATCACGCCTTCGCCGCTCGCCCCCGGACGACAATTGCCCTCTTCTTCGTCCATGACTCCGCCGCCCTCGGGATGCTCTCGAGGCCTCCGCCAGATGAGATCGGCCGCCGTCATCCGACCTCTCGCCGTCCGCCGTCAATCTCGCGCACCGCCGTCGCTGTCGACCGTTCGACCTCTCGCCTTCCATCGTCTCGCCGAGCCGACGCGCGATCCGGCCACCCACGCCGATCCGACCTCCACCGCTTCCGTCAGATCTGTGCAGATCCACGACGCCATCGACAGATCTGCGCAGATCCGCGATGCCGCTGACCTCCTCGCTCCTGGCCGTCGACAGATCCGCAGATCGTTCGACATCCTCGCTCCTCGCTCCTCGCCGCCGATCTCGCGCCCTCCGCAGCTGAGCTCGGGCCCCGCCGTCGCCGCTGACCTCGCCCTCCATCGTCGCTGACCTCGGCGAGAGCGGCGGAGGCCTCGGCGAGAGCGGCGGCCACCGCCGCTCTTGCTCCCTTCGACTGCCGCTCCGACGCACGCCGCTGCAGTTCCCTTGCCCTTGCCGCCGCAGTCTCGCCTACCTCGACCACCGCCGAGCTCATGCGCCCGGCCGCCCTCGATCCTCAAGCTCGCCCACCGCCGCCGACCTCGCCCTCCGCCGCTGACCTCGCCCGCCACACCGCCCACGATACGACTCCGCCGCTGACATCATTCGTTGACTGATCTCGACGTCGCACGCCGACGATTTCGTCTGTAATTGATACTTGTGTAATATGTAATTGTTTAAATACTTACGATATGATTGCCACAAGTCTAACGGTAATGTTTGCAGAAATTTGTAAAGTTTATTCCAACCTCAAAGTGTTTAGAGTCGATCGTATGAATTTTTGAGGTAGAATGAAATTGTATTTCAATGATATTTGTTGTGAATTGTGAATGAAGAATGTTAGTAAAATTGAGATGTTAATTGTGCATTAGAAATGAAATTGGGAAATGCGGT
Source organism: Pontederia crassipes (assembly GCA_030549335.1). Taxonomy (NCBI): domain Eukaryota; kingdom Viridiplantae; phylum Streptophyta; class Magnoliopsida; order Commelinales; family Pontederiaceae; genus Pontederia; species Pontederia crassipes. The sequence continues at coordinate 6,286,409 of CM060188.1, read as the reverse complement.
ATGAAAGTTGAAATGTTATCGTCTTCGGAATGAGCATCAGAATATCAATCCAATACAATATCGTTTTACAATTCAATCTCAACAGAAAGAGTGGTCGGCGCTACTCAAAAGACAACGTTACTCACGGATGATAAAAATCAATGAATTTTGAAACATCATCCCATGCTCTCCACTCTAGATTGCAACACAAACATCTCTCCACTCTAGATTGCAACACAAACATCCTTGCATTACAACTCAAAATTAATAACTACAACATTAAAATTCCAAATTGCAATTGACACTCTTATGATTACACAAATTAGACAAAAAAATTAGGGCATCGAGGGGTGCTGAGGGTTTTCGGCGGCAGGGATGGCGAGCCGGCGACGACGAGGGGTAACGGCGGCGAACAGAGGTGGGGTGTGCAAGGGTCGGCGGCGCTCAGCTGGGTGTGCGAGGGATAGAGGCAGGGCGCATGAGCTCGGGGGCGGCGGGCGAGCTCGGTCGGCGGGCAGGGACGACATCACGAGGGACGAGATCGGCGGCAGAGGACAAGGTCAGCGGCGGCGGCGGGCGAGCTCGGTCGACGGGCGGGAGGGACGACATCACGAGGGACGAGATCGGCGGCGGAGCTCAGTGGCGGAGGGCGAGGTCATCTGCGGCGGTGGGGTGCGAGCTCGACTGCGGAGAGTGCGAGATCGGCTGAGGAGGGAGCGAGGAGGTCGGCGGCGAGGAGGTCGAACGGTCTGCGGATCTGTCGGCAGCCAAGAGCGAGGAGGTCGGCGGCATCGTGGATCTATGCAGATCTGTCGGCGGCGTCGTGGATCTGCGCAGATCTGACGGAAGCGGCGGAGGTCGGATCGGCGTGGGTGGCCGGATCGCGGGTCGGCTCGGTGAGATGGCAGAAGGCGAGAGGTCGAACGGTCGGCGGCGGTGCGTGAGATCGAGATCATCCCGAGGGCGGCGGAGTCGTGGACGAAGAAGAGGCAAATGTCGTCCGGGACCGTTCGGCCTTGAGCAAATCTGGTCGGCCGGTGGTCGAAGTCGCCCAGATCTGCTCGAGGCCGCACGGATCTGGTCGGTCGACGGTCAAAGTTGCGCAGATCTGCTCGAGGCCACGAGAATCTGGTCGGCCGACGCGGATCTGGTCGGTCGACGCGGATCTGGTCGACCGGCGGTCGAAGTCGCGTAGATCTACTCGATTCCGGTCGTGATCGCGGATTTGTTGTGGTCGAAGTCGACGGCGGTCGGTCACGCAGATCTACTCATGGTGGCCGGTCGGGCGGACGTCGTCGGGGGTTTTCACCGGCGCGCATCTTCGAGCGAGAGAGGAGAGAAGAAGAGAAGCGAGAGCGAGAGAGGAGAATGGTGAAAAAATTAGAGTAAAGGGCGCGATCACTGCAACGCCCCTGTTATTCTCTGCCAAAAATCGATTCACGTCCGCTCTAGTTCACGCGTTGGTGTTCGGACCGAAGGAAGCGGATCCCGATTTTCGACCCTAAACCAGGATCTTCATCTGTCCGATCGGGATCGGACGGGCATAGTAAAATGGGGGGACAGTCCCCCCATTTAAAAAATTTTACTTACTTAGACACACAATGCCGAGTGATTTTAGTAAATTAGTTGGGTTCAATGGTTAGTCAACTTTTAATTTATGAACAGTGCGTGTAATCATTAATGTCACAATCTCGAATTAAATGGTGATTTAAATCAGAGTTCATGACTGATTATAGACGATTAAATATTTTTTTTTTAAAAAAATTATGCATAACTCCTCAAGATAATACAAGAAAATGATAATATATATAAGCAAATAACGCAGTTTATATTAATCATTCAAAGCATATAACAACCCTAGGGTTTACACCACTACATAGTCATAAAAGATTTACATTTTACAAGATACAAAATTATTTTTCATACATAGAACGTATAAAACTCTCTCTATATCCCAACAGAAGAATACGAGAGCTACAGGTCTTCTATTTGACTTGCGCGGTGGGGCACATGACTTCTCAATACCTTAGCAACAAAAAAAGATTCACACCCTGCTAAGGCTGTCTCTCACAATCCCAAACGTTCTATTGATCTAAAAAAGTATACAACAACACTATGAGCAAATAATAGCTCAGTAAGCTGATAAATCATAAACTATGTGTTACCATCAAATAAATTCGGAGAGACATAAGTATACATGCATTAATCATAATATCAAAGTCAATATCTTCATACATTTACTAAATACATATATAACATCCCAATCAAAATCATTACACTCAATTTACATTTATTGTCACTTAGGCTCTGTTTGGCAAAGCTAGCGATTTTATTAGAGGATAGCGATTTGATTAGAGGATAGCGTTTTGACTAGAGTGTAGCGGTTAACTATTAGCGGATAGCGGATAGCAATTTGTTTATAAATTCAATAAAAACTGTTTAGTAAACATAACGATTAAATTAGCGTATTGTACAAAATGAAAAAAATAGACGTAAGATATAATTTGTGATCATTTTTATATCCATCATATTCATAAAACTTAATATTTTATTCTGAATATTGATATTTTTAGAATATTATTTTAATATAAAAATATTGATTACTTCAAAATAAAAATTTTATTTGGGTTGTAAGTAAAATTAAAGATGTGATATATAAAATATAAATAAAATATGATATTTAATAATTAATTTATTTTTATTTTAAAAATAAGGGTATAATAGGAAGAAAATATGAAAACGCTACCTCTATACTCTATAAGCTAGTAGGAGTAGCTTATAGCATTTTGTACTCAAACCTCTAAACGCTACTCAGAAAAAATATTTACCAAACCCTTATATTAGCGTTTTGACTTTAACAAAATGCTATCCGCTACTAAATATTCTATTTTTTTTACATGCCAAACAATGCCTTAAACATATCAAACATGTGTATGCAATGCAACACTCTCATATGTATGCACCGATCATATCACCAACTGGCCAGTGGTCGGTAGATGGACTCTAGAGATGGCTCCCATCATGATTAGCGATGTAGCACTTAGCTCCATTCTACATCATCCCTTTCGGAGAATAAATTATATAACGATAGGTGGACTCTAGAGGTGGCCCTCATCGTGACTACTTACGATGTGACATTTAGCTCCGCATGACACTTAGCTCCAGCCTATCTCATCCTATTATCGAGGAACAGAATGATGGATTGGACTCTAGATGTGGCTTCCATCATGATCAACGATGTAGCACTTAGCTCCAACCATCATATATATAAATATAAATGGATGTCGATGCATAATTTATCACATAACAAACATCTCCTGAATACCAGAAGATGAATCATATCAAATATCATTTCAAAAGGAACAAGATTGCACTCATAGTAATCCATTCAGATCATATCACATATACTTTTCATAATTGCAATTCTCGAAATTAATTCATATCATTCCAAAATATATTCAATACATATAATAATCGATGTCACACCGAATTCAAAAGAGGTGAATATATAGAATAGGAGACATCAACTTACTTATAAATGCTAATAAAATGTTTTCCTTTTCACTACTTTACTCTTCTACTCCAAAATTTAAAATTCTAGTTGCCCATTCTCTTTCTCTAATTTCCTTCAATCATGTAGTATGATTTTCTTCTACCTTTGCAATTTGGCCAAGGGTGGTGAATAGAAAAGAGAAAGATAGTAAAAGGTGAAAGGATAAGTATTAGAAGAAATGAAGAAACCGACTTCAGGTGATCAATTGAATTATTACAAAAATGCCCTTGAAATATCACTTATTCACATATAATGCCATTTAAGTAAATGAATAAATAAATAAATTACTTAAGACATTACATGTAAATAAGAAATTACCCCCATTTGATTCAAATAAAATATTTATAAAAATAAATAATCTTTTTTCTTGTTCGAAGAATAAAAATCGCGATTTCACATATTTTTCAATTTTGTGTCTACATTTTACCTAACTCACACACCTCCTAAAAATTCTTAAAAATTATTTTTACAAGGACTTTAATTTTTTAAATTTTGATTTTTTTCGAAAATCACATTTCTACGCTTTAAGTAAATTTTCATCATTTTCGTACTCCAATAATTGACATTGAAATGTAAGTCTTAACATCATATTCATAAAGTATATCAATAAGATAATAAAATATCACATTTATACATAATCATGCATGATTAACTTAGGGATATTACAATTAATGTTGCATGAATTGCACCATGGACAATAGTTTTTACTTGACAACCCCCCAAAGAATCGATTGTGAAAATTGGAGCTCATGTTCCATGTTAAATATAATTTAACAAATGCAATCTGGCGTACATTATAAATTATATATATAATGTATGTATATATTAACTATGAACTTGTAATTTTTCCTGCATCTTACGTTAATGGAAAAGATACCACTCGTGATCCACGCTGCAACATTTTTTTACACTTATATATATATTGAGATTAATGTACCTATAAAACACCTTTCGCTTTGTAGGAATACTGATAGTATCTCAATCGTTGATCCATTGATCAACGATTATATATGCCGTGTGTAAAGATATTATATATGAGATAGGCATGCATGAGATCACCGTCGCAGATCACATTCATTACTCTTAGTATCGATATGTAACAAAGAACATTGTACTCAAGTGGATCTGATAAATTAATTTGAGGTATATTTGGATGGAGTAAAATTTAATAATATGATATGTTAAGAAAAAGTAGATGTGATGGATTAATTTTTGATGAATTTTGAATTAAAAATTGGTATTGTAAATAGAAAATATAATTTATTAAAAATAAAAATAAAAATTATATTTTTTTACTAAAATTTAGTTTAAAATATATTTTTTTAAAAAATTAATTTTTAATAATTTATATTTAATGGAATCTTGAAATTTTTAATAAAATATTACTATATTAATTCTTTATTATTCATATTTTACACATAATAAATAAATTATTATATATAAGATAGCTAAAAAAGAAAAACTAAAAGAAATAAAAAGAGTTTGAAAAAAAGAGTAAAAAAAAACCAACAAACTAATTAAATGGAACTCTGTGATTCCGTCGCATTGAATGTGGTATAGTTTTACTGCACAATCAAATTGCACCACATCATTTAAAAAATTAGATGAAATCAAAGGTCAGCTCCGCCCGACTCCGATCGGTCAAAGGAACTTATACCTCTCATCATCATATTACGTCTCAACAAAATGTTAAACAATGTTCCGTGTTGGAAGCAGTGTTGTAAGACCCGATCCGGCCCGGCCCGTCAGTCGGATCGATCGGATCGGTGTCCGGACATTAAAATGGCGTGCGAATCATTCAAAACCCGACAATGGAGTTGATCCGCTTTGACCCGATTAAACCCGGTCAAAAACTCGGATTCAACCGGCCAACCCGGCAGATTTGACCGACCCGGCCGGGTCAAGTTGTAAAATATAAAAAAAATTAAAATGTACAAAAAATATTAAATTTTTTAGAATATCATATATATATATATATATATATATATACATTTAAATTTATGTTTCAATATTCTTCGTTATCACGTATATAAATTTCATTGATATCTTTAATTTTTTGTAATTACTTACAAGATTTTTTATTTAGAAAATATTCAATTGATTATTTAATTTATGTTTACTTTATTATATTATTTTATCTGAATTAATTTATTATATTATGTTATATTTTTTCAAAATAACATATTACATATTAATAATATTATAATAGTCACTTGAACTTATTTTATTTTTTATTTATTTATATTACCCGATCCGATCATTCGATTTGATCCGGTCCAATCGATTTGACCTGACCCGTTAAACAATCCGGGTCGATGACCGGATCGAGTCTTACAACATTGGTTGGAAGTATCCGATTATACACAAGTTGCATCATGCTAAATTAAAAATTAGTGGAGTTACATGCATGTCGTAAGAAAAAAATTGTGTCATTAATGCGGCTCCAATATTATTGGCAACATAAGATTTATGTATATTTTTGCTATCGTGAAATAAAATGAAGTGGAAATGATGTTTTAGTGTCATGTTATATTTAGAGTGCTCCTAATGTCACTCCTCAAATTTTTAATGTCACTTCTCACTTTACCCTTCACTTTATTTATTATTCTTTCTTTGAATCTTCTTATTTTTCACTTCAAATTATTCTTTCTTTGAATCTTCTTATTAAATAATCTCACACTTATTAACTCTCTACCATCTCTTTCTTCATACTATTGGTTCATGCAATTAATTATTTTTTTATTAATACTATAATTTAGATTATTTTACAAACATATTAATTTAATTAATATATAAATTACAACAAGATTAAACATATAATATTATTTTATGAACATATAAAATAAAATGGAAATAGGAAGAGAAAAATTATTTTTAGTGTAATCGTTTCTCAAATAATTAGTCCATTATTTTTTTTTGTTTTTTGTTGAGAAAATACTAATCTTATCATGATTGAACAAATTGAACAAATTATTTTAAAAAATTATTATTAGTTTATTAACAAAAAAATAAAAGCAACGGATACTCTTCATAAACTTTATAATCTTAAGAAATAAATATATTTTTATTTTTTTGTCTAATCTTATTATGATTTTCATATTAATTAAATTAATATATCTGCCCAATAACTTAATTTATATCATTAATTAAATAATCAATAGCAACAGGAGAGAGAATAGGGGAAGTGCTAGTGATGATTAAAGAAGAAAAGTTGGGTATAAGTTGAAAGAACTTTGTGAGAGAGAACAACAAATAAAGTAAAATAAAATGAAGAGTAAAATGATGAATTTGAAGTGACATTAACAACACCTTATATTTATATGTTTGTGCATGTCACATCCATCAAATCAAAGGATTATTTTAATTATATCATATTTTTAACCCATCATCATCATCATCATCATCATCATCATCATCATCATCATCATCATCATCATCATCATCATCATCATCATCATCATCATCATCATCATCATCATCATCATCATCATCATCATCATCATCATCATCATCATCATCATCATAGTTGTAATATGTTGATTTAAACATATGATTAAGTTATAAGTTCCAATCGAATTATATAAAGCAGCCAATATTAATAAAAAGAATATTTTGGTAAATATATACTATTTGATAACATTTTCTACAGATAAACATGGTTATTTGAATGATTATATATATATATATATATATGATCAGTTGTGTACAGTTAAATAACATAATTCGTATTACCGATCATTTAATAAGTGATATTCTTCTATTATTTAATGTGACAATTTAGTAAGTAACAATGCAGTAAATGATCTTAAATGTACATCTCAACATCAAAACTTTTCAGTTGCCTACTGACAAATATTTTCTTCCTGCTCAAAAAAATATTATATGCTTGTTTTCAAAATTTCATTCATGCCATTTTTCAAAATTACTTCATGACATTTTTTTTAAACTCCATGTCAAATTTTGGGTCCATAAATTGTCCCCTTGCTCCTCCGTATGAAACCATGCAATGAGTCCTGCGAGCATTAACATGACGGTCTCTGCAAACTCCTGGGCCTCGGCGCAGCAGCACGGCGCCGAGCAGTGGCGTCGGGACCTGCCGTCGGTGCTCCTCCTCCGCCCGCCCTTCACCGGCATCTCCGACGCCCTCGCCGGGAGGTTCAACTTTCTGAAGCTGTACGAGTCGCCGCTGCCGAGGGACGAGTTCCTGGCCGCCCAGGGGGCCGGCTTGCAAGCCCTCGTGACGACGCAGCTCGCGCCCGTGGACCTCCTCGACCGCCTCCCCCGGCTGAAGCTGGTGGCGGCGGACAGCACAGGGGTCAACCACATCGACCTCGGCGAGTGCCGGCGCAGGGGCATCGCCGTCACCAACGCCGGGACCGTGTTCTCGGACGACGTCGCTGACTACGCGGTCGGGCTCGTCATCAACGTCGTGCGCCGGATCTCGGCGCACGACCGCTACGTGCGCCAGGGCCTCTGGCCGACCAAGTGCGACCGGCCTCGCGGCTCCAAGGTCCGTTCGTTCGTTCTTCTTCTCCATTAAACGTACAGATCAAGCTATTTGGTTAAATACTTTCTAAGCATCGTCCTGCAAGGGCCTTGAGGGCTTTCTAATTTTCTGTCCAAACTTTGGTTGATCAGTCAAGACTGACAATCTTAAGAATAAATTTTTAACAGCAAGTGGAAAAAATGATGTGTTTACTTAACTTGAATGATTAACCATGGAGTACTAAGAAATAATTGCTCTCTCTCTCTCTCTGCGAGTAGTAGGAACATAGTGCATGGTTTCTTCCTAATTCGACGTGAGTACTGCAGATGAGCAAGAAGCGGGTGGGAATAGTGGGGCTCGGAAGCATCGGCTCGCGGATCGCCAAGCGGCTGGAGGCCTTCGGCTGCCCCATCATGTACACGTCCCGAACGAGGAAGGCCGCAGTGCCGTACAAGTTCTTCCCCGGCGTCGTCGAGTTGGCGGCCGAGAGCGACGTCCTGGTCGTATCCTGCGCGCTCACCAAGGACTCGCACCACCTCATCGACCAGGAGGTCCTGCTGTCCCTGGGCAGCAGAGGCGTCCTCATCAACGTCGGCCGGGGACCGCTCGTCGACGAGGGCGCGCTGGTGCAGTGCCTGATGCGCGGGGAGATCGCCGGCGCCGGCCTGGACGTGTTCGAGAACGAGCCGGAGGTGCCCCCCGAGCTGCTCTACCTGGACAACGTGGTGCTTTCCCCGCACGAGGCCGCCTTCACACCGGAGTCCTTCCAGGCGCAGGTGGACGTGATTGTATCAAACCTCGAGGCCTTCTTCTCCGACGAACCCTTGATGTCTCCTGTTTTCTAACATTTATCATTACAATAATACCATAATTGTTTTGAGTTTAAAGAGATGTGGCAAACTGGCAATGGCACATGTTTCATGCATCTTCAATGTTTTTTTAAGATTAATGAATTATGATGTACATGATAATAAAAGATATTATTATGCGCGGTTTGGCTCCAATCATTTTTTTTCTCTGTTGATCCAATTATTTTCCAATGCTGAGCATCTAGCAAGAACAATTATGTTCTAATTGGGTTCGTTTTGAATATAAATTTTCTCATTTTCTTAACTTATAATCATTATTTATTTAATTATTTATTTTTTATTATTATGTATGTTTAAAATTTTTCATTTATTTAAATTTGATCAGGATTTAATATATATATATATATTACATTGTTTTTATTTCCTAAAAATGATGAAAATGTTCATAAATATATTTATTATTTTAACATCAAAGCTAAAAAATTGCTTTTATCGTCATAATTTTATCAATAACAATTAGGGTATAACTAATTTAATCTTAACCTAATTTTTAAACTTTCTCTTCTTCTGCAAGTTGGTTTTACAGTCTGTGCTTCCGTCGAACTCGTCCTCTTCCACAAGATTGTCTTCTTCCCTCGCACACCAACGGCGGAAGGCGCCACATCGACACACAATTGTCTTCCCTCACACACACCGGTAGGGGATGGCACTGCACAATCCTCTGCAAGTAGGTACGTCTGTTGAGCGACTTCTTCGCGTCTCCCACATTTGACTAGGATTAGAGAATGTGTATAAAACATGTGTTAGAAAATGCCCGCATGGGCATTGGCGCGTGTGGACCGCCGCGCGACGCGCGCACACACCACACGATCATGCGCGGATCGCACAGGGATCGTGCGAGATCGCGCATTGCACGACGTTCACGCGCCAACCAACACGTCATCACGCTCGAGATGGACGTGTGTGATGCGTTCTGCCTAACTTCTCGTCCAAGTCTTCCTCTCTTATAAAGGGAGATCCATAGCAAAGGTTCCAAACATGCTTTTTGAGAAGGTTTGTCCAGAGGTACTTGTATTGTGGTCAAGAGTTTCGTTCCTTCGAAGTTCAGTTCCTTCGAAGTTCAGTTCCCGATCCCGATGTGCAAATACATTCGTCAAGAGTTCATTAAAAAGCCTCGACGATCCACTTCCACTGCAAGATGTATTTCACAACTTCTAAGCTTTATATCTGTTATAAATTCCAACAATATGCATACCTAGGATCTATGGCTGGCCATTTTTCGAGAGGGTTTCTACTGATTTCAGGGGCTCCATCTACAAATCGAGAAAGGAAAGATTGATGGGTTGTATGCAAAACAAAGTCAAGAGGAAGAATAGGCATTCATTCATATGATGCAGAATATGAAGACTCAATTCCTACAATTGATTATTATTATCAGGAAGATGAGATGTCTACTCCTATTTTAGTTGAACCAACAATCGAACTTGATGAGCCAAATCTTCTTGTTGATGGAAGGCACTTCGAACAGAGAAGTGAAGAGGATAAGAACGAAAATGAGGATGAGGATGATGAGCCATTAGTTGAAATTCGTCATGCATCTATATTATCAACAAATGAGTCATTTGTATTTGCAGAACAAGCTCAACAAGTTTATTATATGTCTTACCCATCTACAAATCGAGAAAGGAAAGATTAGTGGGTTGTATGCAAAACAAAGTCAAGAGGAAGAATAGACATTCCTTGCAGAATATGAAGACTCAATTCCTACAATTGATGGTTATTATCAGGAAGATGAGATGTCTACTCCTATTTTAGTTGAACCAACAATCGAATTTGATGAGCCAAATCTCCTTGTTGATGGAAGACACTTCGATTATGTGAATGAAGTAGAAGAGAGAAGTGAAGAGGATAAGAACGAAAATGAGGATGATGGCGCAGATGACGATGAGGCACTGGTGGAAGAAGAGGAGGAGGAGGAGGATTTTGTTTCCTTTAGTGATGATGATGAATAAGTTGGTTTTGTATGTCTTCATTTTTTTAAAAAAAACCTTATTTAATTTTATGTGTGCAATTTTTTTATTCATATTTCTTATATAATTAACTTATTCTTCTTTCTTGTAGGAAAATGGTGAGGGATGGAGCTTCATGAAGAGGGCGAGGGAGAGGTGTTGGTGGTAGAGGCATTGACTCCAGAAGAACTAATGAGATAAATTCTAGCAGGGATTCAACAAGTTTGACTTCTCAAAATGTGGTTGCTCCAACACCACCACAATTAGCTCAAGAACAAGCTATCTAAATTGACAATGAAGATCAAATAGGAGCTAATTTTGATGATTTTATGTCATCAAGAACGAGGGGTGTAAATCATGACATGGATGTACCTAATAATCAAGCTGATCGAATGTTTATAACACTGAATTGTGACAGGTTAATTTTTCACTATTGTGCTATTTTTTAAAGTTTATACATATCTTTTACATTTGTACATCTAATGATTTTTTTAATTGTATCATGTGGTTTCATTCCTAATTCAATTACTCGAACAATTGGTATGATAGTGAAAAATTTATGCAAACTGACTGTATATATTCGAAAAAAGTGTCGCAAAAAACTCGTGAAAGGATGTGGAATGCATTTAAGGCATTATTTAACAATCAAGGTCAATAATTTGATTTGCAAGTAAGAAATTTTTGTAATGTTTTAACATTAATTTAATTATTTTTCAAGCAAGATATGTGTGGGAGCAATCAAATATTCTCATTAAGGAAACATTTATTAAGAAGTTTGGTGATCTCTACTCTCCCACACAGTATCATGCAAGATGTCATGTGATGAAGAGACATAATAAGATGCATATAAGTGAAACCAAAGGATTTGGACCATCATGGATGAGAGGAGATGTTTGGAATGACATGATTGATTTGTGAATGGAAGATGAGTGGTAACAAAAATCAGTGACTGCAAAACAAAATAGGCTAAAGAGGGTGGAATCACAAAGCATACAACTAGTTCCATACTTATGACAAAGTCTCGAATAAGACTTGTATATTAACTATATTATTTGAATATTTAATTTTTTCAAGTTGTGCAATATTTTCTAGTCATATATTTTATTTTCTTTTTGTAGGCACAAAAATTAGGCAGACAATCAACTGACTATGAAGTTTTTTAGTATTGTCATAAGCGTCGATGTAAAGAAAAAACTAGTGAATATGTTGATGGAAAATAAAAAAAAGTTTGTGTAAGTTTTTATACAAAAAATATTTGTTCATCCACCTTATATATTCTTTTATTTTTTTAACATATTATGTTTGTACTGAATTCAGGAAGATTAAAATGCATCTCTTAACACCAAATATGATTCAAATGTTAGCTCTCAACCAGGATTTGATGCTGCTATGTGGATTGATGCGGTAAGAGCTCCAACAAAAGGAAGAGTATATGGATTTGGTGCTGAAAATATGCTCAATCACTAGTAAATAATTTAAGTTATAGCGCATCAAAGCAAATGGGTGACTCTTCTTCAAATGTTGCTACTGAGGATGATTTGCAATGTATAAGAGATGAAGTGCGTGAAGAAGTGCGACAAGAATTGCAACAAGAATTAGATGATCGTATTAAAAAAATGAATGCTAAAATGGAAGAACGTGTTCGTGCACTTGTATTACAAATTACTCAAGCAAGTAGTCAATCACCTTCTGGAGATTCTGTTCCACGTCAGTAAGGTAATTCATCTTATTTATATATCATTATCTTATGATGCTTCATTATTTTAATATTTCTCTATTTAAATCACTAGATTTTAATATTTTATGAATATATTTGATTACAGGTCTCAGCTTTTTATATGGTGAGATTATCACAATTCATTAAGAAAAAAGTGGATATGTTATGTGGCTATAATTTGTTTAAAGTTTCATTCTTAAATTTGGATAATCAAAACTTTATGTAGTGGATTCAATATTTTGAATATTTTAATTATAAATGTTTGAACTATATGATCTTTGGCATGTTTAGAAATGAATGTCTTGCATTGTTTATTTTTATTGTATAATTATCTATGTGTGGTAGTATATTTAAAAAATAAATTGTCATATAATTATTGATTCACTAAAAATTCTGTAAATTTATTATATTAAATAGTTACATAAAATTCTGTCAAACTTCGTCAAAATAATTAATAGCGAATCATCACAATTTTATTACAAAACGTCGACGTAAAATTTATCACAAGTCTATCACAATCGTAATCATAAAAAATGATCACAAATAATCATAACAAATCTATCATAAAAATTATCACAATATATATCCGTCACAAATTTATAGTCAGTAATCCGTAAAAAAATCATCACATTTGTGACGGAATACTCATTTTATTAATTATTTTATTGAACTTTTATGACAAAATATTTTAATCTTATGACGATCATAGCCATCACAATTATCTTTGTGACGAAAACATTCCGTCACAAGAAAATTTGTGGGTAAAAATTAGTGACGGATGCAGATTGTCACACGTTTATTACAGAAGAGTATCTGTGACGGAATACACTTATGTTGTGACAGAGTTATTCGTCACAGATACCTTGTTTTCTTGTACAATTCCCCACAGAGCATTCACTAACATTTTTTTATGAAATTGCTAATGTATTAAACTGAGTGACCAAAACGGTCATTGTACAAAATCTTATGCATGCATCGCGAGGGATTTACATTCCAAAAGATGTCGTTAGAGGTAGATTTGGCCAACTTTGGAAGATGATCTATAGTTTACATTTTGTATGCTAAAAAAGTGACAGAAGATGATGGATTTCCTTCATTATCGTTCAAATATGCCACGGTGTGTCCAATTTTCCGTTGATGACAACAATTAAGGTTGAAGAGTCCAATTCCAGGATTACATTTCGGATGCCATGCTGCCAGCAAGCGCGAAGACCCAAGAGCGCACCATAGGCCTCAACTTGAAGAATAGACATGCCCTAGTAATTAGATATAAGATGAATGTTGCATTAGTGTCTCGGATTATAAACCTCGCACCACTTGTCAAGGTCCGATGGCAAAGAGAGCCATCAGAGTTTATCTTGACCTAGGAAATAGACAGGGGCTCCCATTGAACAGAAAGAGTGTTCAGGGGTGCGGAAGTGCACATGTGTAGTGATGTGCCTCAGAACTATGGTAATTTTCATATTTTGAATACGAGGCCAAAATACGTGACCAAAGTGCCTCATAGGTTGCCCGTCTAGAACCAAAATGGGACTCATTACGTCTCATCCAGACTGCCTAGAGAGAGCAGGCAATAAAAGATAACAAGGTATTTCTAGATTTGACATCAAGGGCTCAAATCTGATCCCCATAGTGCCAGGAATGAAGAAATTGGAAACTGTAGTTTACTTTGGATTGGAAGTATGTCTAGAGGTTTTTAGATTCAGTACAATCATAGAAGATGTGTTGAATTGTTTCTAGGTAGAGACGACATGTGGTGCATAGCGGATTTTGGTTTGGATCAAAATTTGTAAGCCAAGCTAATGTTGGTAATCATTAATGCAGAAGCTTCCATAGGAAGAGCTTGATCTTCTGAGGGATTCTGAGGTTCCAGATGGGTCGTCCAGACTGAGGTGGAGAGTATTGGTGGCACAAGGAATAATAAATAGTTTGGTCATGGAACCAAAACCACTTATCATCACTAGCAACATGTGAAAGAAAAATATTCGAAATAGAAGTAACAAGAGCGATAACACAATGATAACAAATGCATATTCCAATGTCCATTATTCAAGATGAAATCATTTACCATCATAATATCAAGTGATATGTCCATATTAATGTAAGTAGGCATTAAAATTAGAGGTGTACAGAAAAGCCAAGGATCTCTAATAATATTAGTTGAACGTCCATTGTTTATATGCTTTTTTAGGCCAAATTTTATCTCTCGCTGGATCTTGAGTATAAGCTTCCAGCATCAAGTGGTTTGTTGAGTGGTGCTAGCCAGCCGCTCGGGATGAAAGTTCTCATATTTAGCATTTATCAGTCGCGCTCAAGGACTTGGTTCATGATTCAAAAGACTAAGGACACACTTGACTAACAAAGCAGTTTTGACATAATGCAGTTTTCTGATACTCAGGCCCCCATCTTGATGTAGTTTTTGAATAGTGTTCCAAGCTACCAATTGAAGTCCTTTAATATTCCTATTATTGTTCCACAGAAAATCTCTAGCCTATTTTTCTAATGTCCTAAGAAGGCCATCAGCGATGTACATTGCACCCATAGCATAATTTAAAATAGTGTTGATAATAGAATTAATCAGGATCACCCTACCAATCATATTTAGTACACTAGCCCTCCATCCGTTTATACGAGTGGTTGCCTTATCAAGAAGAGCTTGTTGTTGAGAGATAGCAATGTATTTGTTAGGAATCAAAGCACCAAGATACTTAAATGGAAGGTGGTCCTGCATAACGCCAAGATGGGTGATTATGTTTTGTTTCCTCCTACTATTCAGAGACCTGGGTATGTATATTTCAGATTTCAAAGGGTTAATCATTTGATTGGTGAGGTTGTAGTATAACGTGAGTATGGCCTTTAAGCACTTGCAGTTTTTAATATTTGTAGCTACAATAATCAGTAGATCATCTGCATAAAGCACGTGGCTCAGTGAGAAGTTGTTTAAGGAGAAAGAAATTAAGACTGAACTAAGTACAACGTTATTCATCAAGGTGGTTAATATTTGAGTGATGGTAATAAAGAGATATGGAGAGAGGCGGTCACTCTATTTGATTTCATAGTAACTTTTGACATATGGGCATGGTGTTCTATTGATGTGACATGAGAATAAGGGAGATGTGACAGACCATATTTTAATCAATGAAAGTTGAGGGGAAATTCATGCATGTCAGGGTTTAATTGTATGCACCCTATCAAATGCTTTGTGCATATCAGCTTTAATAATCATGATTTTCCTCCTCCCCCTGTTCATGGAATGAGTGATCTCCTGACTAAGTAGAATATTATCTTGAATTGATCTACCAAGTAAGAAGGCAGATTAAAATTTATCAATGATGCTATCTAGTGTTGGTTTGAGTCTGAGTGCAAGGAGTTTGGATATTACTTTATAAATAATGTTACATAGTGCAATAGGCCTGAAGTCTGTTACCTTGAGGGGGTTTAGTTATTTTGGAATAAAAATCAGTGATGTGAGGGTCCATTCTTTAGGTAACACATTGGTATTGAAGAATTTTTTAATTTCAGCAAAGATATCCAAGCAAATGGTGCCCCAATTTGATTTATAGAATTCTAAGATAAATCCATCAAACCCTATGGCCCTCCCAAGGGCCAAGGACCAAAGGCTGTTGAGAATTTTCTCATCAGTAATTAGGGCAGATAATTGGTCACACAAAGTGCTATTTAATGTAGGGAGGGAAGGCCAGGAATATATGAAAATCTAATGGTCAGTGCCGCATTTTCAGAGATTGCTATAATGATCAACAAAGGCATTCATGATATCATTATCATTTTCAAGATTGGTTCCTATGTCAGTTTCAATGGATTGAATTAGGTTATTCATGTATCTAATCATTGAGCTCAGGTGGAAAATTTTGGTATTTTTATCTCCATCTCTTATCCACTTTTCTCATGATTTCGACCACCATTTGAGTGTAATTTATCTCAGAATAATATCATGCATATGATAGAAGGATCTTAGTTTACCTAATTCATGGTCATTGAGTCCCATGGCTTCATCCTTTAGTTCTGGTGTGATTATTTGGGTTTTAAGATCAAGAGCTTTGGATTCTAAATTGTCAAGATGATGTTTATTCCATAGTAGTGTCTTTTGTTTCACCTCGTTCAGAGATTTATGTATGGATGAGCTAGGGTTTTTTTTTTGTTCCAAATATAGTATAATTTGGTGTGCTTCAGGGTATTCTAGCTAGAAGGCTTCGTATTTGAAATGTTGTGGTTTTTTATTTCTGGAATTAGAGTTGAAAGAATTGGATTATGATCAGAAGTACATTTAGGTAAGGAGTAGAGAGCTAAAGATGGAAACTTGAGTATCCACAGTGTGGTTATGAGGAATCTGTCTAACCTACACCAGATTTTGGCAAGCCCCCTCCTATTGTTACACCACGTGAATTGGACCTCATTTATAAGTGTATCGATAAGTCCATGAGTGTTCATAAGATGTTTGAGTTTTTGGACAAATCTAATGAGCATGAAAGGTCGCCCACCCTTTTTGTCAGAAGGTTGCGTATAAAAATTAAAATCCTCAATTAACGCCCATAGAAAGTCCATTGTATTAAATTTAGCAAGCTCCTGTCATAAGTTCGTTCTAATAGCTCATAAAGTACTAGTATACACACAAGTAAGGAGAAAAGTGAAAGAGTCGAGAGTTATAACTGCATGTAATAGCTGAGAAGAGGTAGCAATTTGAGTTACCTTGATGTTCTGCCATGCTAAGATTATGCTTTCCGAGGATGATGTACTTGGGGCAGTGAGATGGTCCAATTCCTACCTAGGCGTCGAGCAACGGCGTGCACTGATTCAACTGTTGTGTGTGTTTCTTGCAAGATACGAGCAATAGCGTGCACTGATTCAACTGTTGTGTGTGTTTCTTGCATAATAAATAAGTCCTTAAGTCGACCCCCCCCCCCCTCCTCCTCCTCTTGATGACAAAATCTTCATTTGTTGAGGCACAACGATGCTGGTCCATGAGTTGAAATCTGTCTTCTTGTCTGCGCATCTATTGAGGTCTCGTTAGTGTTTATAACAGTATGATTTGGCTTGATCTTGAGCAAGAAGGGCGTCTAGGATTCATGTGAAAAGGTTGTATTAGGTACAATTTGTCAGGCCAGGAACATGCCTGTGCTAACTTGTTCGAGTCTCGAGATACTTTTTTCTGTTTTTTTTTTCTCTTTTTTCATTTAAATCAAGATCGATGTTGCAGATCTGAAACTATGTAGTAGGTAGAAATGCATCAGATCTGTTGTGCTTCATGTATCGTGTTAATTGGTATCAAAAGTTATTAGCATCTGCATCTAAGGATAGATCTGAATTCAAACTCAGGACTAATAACTTGGTCTGACAAGATTAATATTAGCATCTGTTATCAGATCTTGTCCATGATTTTTGTTTCTCTTGAGGCGGCTCATCAATTGATGCATTTGATATGGTCAATTGATTTGATTTAATAGCACCTCACTGATCTAAATATTAATTTGATATTAATATAAATTCCTACTTCATCTTATTCCTTATTTTTTACACCATTAAATTTTCATTCAATGATTCATGATTGAATCTTCAAATTGAATGAATATAAAAAATAAGATGAAGTAAAAAACACCTTCATTATATATATATATATATATATATATATATATGACATTGAATAATAATACTCAACGCTCTATTCAAAAGTTAAAAGTTTGACTCATTGTGGAATTCGATTAATACTATTAGATCATCTCGTATCATAGTACAACAAGGAAAATTTTCAACATTAATTGATCATTTCACTGACCCCTTAGGAGTCATTTAGTGCATTATCGATTTAATTAACTGATAATTTAAATTATCACTTAAATAAATTATCACTATTTAAATTATCGGTAATATCACGTTATAGTGTTTGACAAGCAATGATAATATAAATCATGACTAAAATAGTTAGAGAGCAAATTTCCAAAATATCCCTAAAAATTATTTTATACGTTCATCGTATAGTATCCTAAATAAATAAAGTTAAAAATAGAAAAATAAATATAGATAAAATAAGATGAATAAAAAATAATAGTTATTTATAATAGATTCAAATAATAAAAGAGATGCAATTAAATGATATTTATTTAATAATAAAATATTAAAATTTAAATATTTTATGAAATGGATATTTTTATCAAAATGCATATCAAGCAACTGATAATCTACGAACTCACTTTTCTTGCCTTCTATTTATATTATCTGGTGATAATTAAGATTACTAAAATGATTAAAATTAGGGTAAGCAATGATAGTCAAACTAGATAATACGATAGATCCTAAAAAATTTAAATAAATTAAACGATAATCTATCTGACCTCGTACCAAACGACCTGTCCTTCTCTTTCTGTTCTTCTCTCTTTGTTTTTTACCGCAAGGACAAAAATTATTGAGCCGAAAAATACGGATTCAGGTTAATGCAGCAGACCAATGGTTTATGTATGTCCCCAATTTTAAATCGCCCTTTGTTTTTTCTTATGTATGTTAGTACTATCACATAAGATCAATGATTTAAGTATGTCTCCAATTTAAAATTGGAAGCTCGTTTAGTTTTTTTTATTTTTTATTTTTTGCTTCAAGGACAGAAGGAGAAAGATGACGAAGCAAAAGAATACGGAGACTAATGGCAAAAGGCGACTGACTAGTCAAAGCAGCCCTTGTATCGTGGGGCCATGAAAAAATGTTGAAAATATGTTTTTTCTTCCGATAAGAGAATATAAAAAGAATGCATATATATGGCTCCATGATTATACAGCGCAGAGAATGGCTGTACATTACAGCTTATAAATTCCATTGGATTTAAGATGTATGGTCCCTCTATTTAGTATAAGACGATGAGGAGAGAATTTATCTTGCCCTATTTGATCGTGACTTCTCAGGACGGTGATTTTTCACTTGCAGGTAGCGACTTCCAGGTGACGGTAACTTCTCTCCGAGCGGCGACAACATCTCTACAGTCGCCGACGACGTCTATTCAGGCGGTGGCGACTTCTCACCATAGACGCACAAATCATCCGACAACATTCCAGCCGGCGTGTGAACCTCTTACAATTTGTGGCATTTGAATTGCCCACCTAAATGTGTAACAATGGGAACTTCAAACTTTAATTGTGTGTGAGACTGAGACAAAAGTGATATTCTTCTATTATTTAATGCGAACTTCAATATTAATAAAAAGAATATTTTTGTAAATATATACTATTTGATATTATTTGAATGATTAGATATATATATATATGATCAGTTGTGTACAGTAAATAACATAATTCGTATTACCGATCATTTAATAAGTGATATTCTTCTATTATTTAATGTGACAATTTAGTAAGTAACAATGCAGTAAATGATCTTAAATGTACATCTCAACATCAAAACTTTCAGTTGCCTACTGACATATATTTTCTTCCTGCTAAAAAAAATATTATATGCTTGTTTTCAAAATTTCATTCCCGCACATTTTTCTTACCGAGAAATATTCATTAACTACGATCCACCTACCCACTTCATGTCAATCTTTTTTTTTTTTGGAACTCCGCGTCAAATTTTGCATCCATAAATTGTCCCCTTCTCCTCCATATGAAACCATGCACTACAAGAAAAAACGAGAATTTCTTACGGTTAATTTCTGAACGGGCAATCTTTCTTCTAAAGTATGGAAGGAATTTTTGATGGATGAAATTATCTGTGAAAATTATGAACAGAAAATTGACGGTCATGACCATCTAAACTTACAATGATTTACTAACCGTCGAAAGTTTCGACGGTTACAACCATCGAATGTTTAAACGGATGAACAACCGTCGAAAGTACAGATGGTCGTAACTATCGAAATAAGGTAGATAAGCGCGGGTACTTTTTCATAGCAGTTATCGACGGCTTGGACCATCTAAATTTTTAACGGTTCTGCATCCATGGTTACTTTCGACGGTTAGAACCGTCGGTAATATTATTATAACATTAATATATTTACATTGTAGCCGGACGTTCAATGCATCCATTATTATAACAATTTGATGATAAATCTACTTAGAATTTTGTAAATTTATATATTCCTCATACATGATAGATTCATCCGTATAAATGAGTGCACTTATAAGTTCTTTGGTATATAAAAGGTTATATCACAATATCTCATTTCATCTTTCAATTACACAACGAAGTGTCATCATAGATTATCGACCAGACAAAAACTTTAAGTGGAATTAATTAAGATTTCAACGATATATGTTGATATTATAATAAATTGAGTTGATATTATATTTTAGTAATTTCACTTCCGACGATTCTAACAGATGTCGAACCTATTGAATAACATATGTTACACCTATTAAATTAATAAAGAATGGTCGATCTGACGTTACCTTCGATACTTTCCAGTTTTGAATTTGAATTAATATTTTATTGTATTGATTTCAATTTCGATGATTATCTTCGTCCGAACGTCTAATTAGATAATTGTTTTTTTATGTAATGGCAATATACCTATTAACATAAAAAATTTTAGTACTCCGAGTGGTCGAAACATTATACGACGGTTTCAACTGTCGGAATTCGAATTGATATTATATATTATTTAGTCATACCTCTATTTTCTAATTTTTTGACAGTTTGGGCCGTCAAAACTTTCGAGGGTACCTCTAACAGTCGAGACTTTCGTGGGTTCTAACCGTCGAAATGTAACTTTTTCGTTTTGACGGTTCGAATCGTCATAACTTTCGAGGATTTGAAGAACCGTCAAAATTTTCAACAGTCTGAACCATCGAAATTTGAATTCACATTTTATTTATTTATTCATTTTTTATGGTTCATACCGTCAAAACATAAGATATAATATATTATATATGTAACGATGATATAGCTAGTGCGTGGTGTAGGTAGTTTTTAGGTTTTCAATGGTTGGAGCCATAAAAAATTTCGAGGGTTCCGAGAACCGTCTAAAGTTTCAGCGGACCGAATCGTCAATATTTGAATTCACATTTAATATTATTTATTCATTTTCGACGGTTCGAATCATTGAAACATATGATATATTATATTATATAGGTAACGGTAATATATCACATATTATATAGATTTTTTATGTTTCGACGATTAGAACTGTCAAAACTTTCGATGGATCTTGTAACCGTCGAAACCTCCAGCAATCTTAATCGTCTGAATTTGAGTTATTATTTTATATTATTTTTACATCTCGACAGTTCATACCGTCAAAAATAGACAAACTATCCCTATAAGTAGCTGACCTTTCCGTTTCTGTCTTCTTCTTCCCTACGACTTCCCTTTCCGCGGATGCTGGAATCGCTCCGGACCGCCGCCGACTCCTATTCTAGGCCTTTCGCTGCGCCAGCACCCTCGCCGGCCGCCCACGTCCGCCATCGCCAGACTCGAAGCACCGCCGCTGCCGGTGCTCTGCTCCGCCGCCACTACAACCGCACCGTCCAACCGCCGCCGCCGCAGCCGCATCATCCCGCCGCCGCTGCAGCAACTGCACCTTCCCACTGCCGCCATTGCAATGAATCCGTCCCACCGCCGCCACTCCATCCGCTCCGAACGCCAATCGCAGGAACTATCGCAGAAACCTCCTTTCGGCCGCTCCCCTCCGCTCTATATATTATGACGCTTTTGGAGCCGCCCTTCGACGGCCAGTACCGGGCGCAACGGCAACCTCTGGCCGCTCGCGGCCAAATCCAGCCGCGCCGGCCGCATCCGATCGCTCGCGGCCAGATCCAGCCGCTAGGGCCAGATCCTACCACCTTGGCCTGATCCGACTGCTGTGGCCTAATTTGACCGTCGCGACCTGATCTGGCCATATGCGACGCGGCCACTTCCGAGCACTTAATTTTTTTTCTAACTCGTGTATGTTGGTGTACTTATATTTTACTCATTTTTTTAACTTAGGACTCTCGGCTGATAAACATTCTGAGCTTTCACAATTCCACAACTTCAAGAGTGTAAGAATGCTAATTGATTATTACTTTTGAAGATATTATTTTTGTTGTCTTATGTTCCATTTAAATGCATATTATCAGAATTCTCTTATTATATGTGCCAGCGTTATGTGTTCTCACCAAAAGATGTAAGTTATTTATTTTTGATAAATTATTACTTTAATGATTTTGTTGGCAATTATGATTTGTGCATAAATTGTTATTTATGTCTTTTAGTCTCTATTATAATTTAGGTTATAATAGTAGCAATGTCTTCTTGTAGTTTGCAAATGTATAAACTGATTTGTTAATATTTTATTTACAACATTTATTAATTTGATGTTTAATTTTGATGGTCAACCATGACGTCTAAAATACATGTTCAACATTTATTATTTTAATTCATGTTTGTCAGCGATATGAAATTCAGTAGTCAATCCTCATTTTCAAATTTTAATATTTTGTGTAGTTAATGTTTATTTAAAAAACTTGTAAATTTTGAACATAATTATTCGAACACTTAGAAACGATATTAGTCTAACTTGCAAATAATGGAGAAATTATGTTCCCACCAAACGATCGTCAATGGATGTACAATAGAAATTATTCTGGTCGTAGATCATTGACATAAGAATTCATAGATGGCATTGAGTATTACACAAGTGTGGCTTGTCAATCTTTGCAATTTCAATGGGAAGGAACAATTAGGTGTCATTGTCTGAAATGTTGTAGTTAGAAACAGTTAAAGTTCATTTGTATATAAAGGATTCAAACCAAATTATTCGCATGAAGACGATTTAGGGGAAGGTGCACCATCAACGTGTAGCAAACCAGGAATTTCATTACGTCGATCCTCATGAAGGATTTAGTTCGCGATACCACCAGTTACCTTATGACGTCGCCGAAACAGAGTATGGTCACATAGGATTTGAACAGGTTGAGAAGACACCAAATTCAAAAGCAACCGAGTTTTTTGAGTTGCTTAACGCCTCGAGCCAACCCTTGTGGCTCGGGTGCGAAAGTCGATCATAATATTTCTCAGGCATATTTTGATGCATTTATAGATATCTTAAAAGAGATCACACCATCCGGATCTCGCATTCCTAAAAATTATTATAGGACAAAGAGACTTGTTTCTAAACTCGGCCTAGGTCCAATCAAAATAGATTGTTGTCGCAACGGTTGTATGTTATATTATGGTGACGACGTCAATCTCAAAGAATGTAAATTTTTAGGGCCGAACAATGCAGGGCAACTAACAATACTCAAGTAGCTGTGAAGAGAATGCATTACTTGCCTCTTATTCGAAGATTTAAGAGACTGTACTCATCCCTGGAGTCAGTGACCCAAATGAAGTGGCATACACAACATAATACTTATGAAGGTGTCATGGTTTACCCATCGGATGGTGAAGCGTGGAAACATTTTAATCTATGCACTTAGATTTTGCAAGTGATGAAAGAAACATAAGGCTCAGATTATGCGCGGATGATTTTACACCATACGGTTAGACTTCAATTCCTTATTCGTGTTGGCCGATCATTGTTATACCTTACAACTTGCCTCCTAGAATTTGTATGTCCACGCCATATATGTTTTTTACTTGCATTATTCCTAGTCCTCAAAGTCCTAAGCAGAAGATAAATATATATTTACAGCCTCTGATTGACGAGTTAAAAGAGTTGTGGAATGGTGTCATAGCTTATGATGTGTCGACTAAACAGAACTTCACCTTGAAAGTTGCATTATTGTGGACGATTAATGATTTTCCTGCCCATGAAATGTTATCTGGTTGGCAAACTGTAGAGAAGCTAGCATGTCCATATTTCATGGAACACTCTGGTGCATTCACTTTGAAAAATGACGATAAAAATAGTTGGTTTGATTGTCATAGACAATTTCTTCCGGCAGATCATCCTTACAGAAGTAATAGAAATGCATTTCGACGAAATAGAGTTATGCATGACATGGCTCCGGCCAAGCGGTCAAGAGTTCAATTATTTCGCATTGTCAGTGCTCTATGTAAAATTTCTGACAATTCGGATGTCACATACAATGAGTATGGTATTTGTCATAATTGGCATAAACGAAGCATCTTTTGGGATTTTCCATATTGGAAAGACTGTTTGATACGTCATAATTTGAATGTCATGCACATTGAGAAAAATGTGTTTGATAATGTGTTTAACACTGTTATGAACGTTAAGGGCAAAATAAAAGACAACCTCAAGGAGAGACTAGATTTGAAAGAGTATTGCCGATGGTAGAGTTGCACCTAATTAATTTACCTAACGGTAGAGTATCCAAGCCGAAGGCAAGTTATGTTCTGACTAAAGAGCAGGAAATGCAAGTGTTTCGATGGATCCAGGAGCTTAGAATGCCTAATGGTTATGCATCAAACTTGACAAGATGTATGGATGTGACTAACTTGCATTTATTTGGCATGAATAGTCACGAGTGTCACATTTTTATGGAAACATTACTTCCTACTGCATTTTCATCATTGCTGGAAAAGATTTGGAAGTCGTTCACGGAACTAAGTCAATTTTTCAGAGATTTGTATTCAACAACATTAACTGTCAAGAACATGAGGCAATTGGAACGTAATATTCCTATCATTTTGGTCGAGAGGAAAGAAAACCGTGAACAGTGGTGTTTGTGTACGGGCAAAATGAACGTGACTATTATGGTGTTCTTAATGAAATAATTGAGTTGGAATACACTGGAGGTAATAGAGTCACGTTATTTGAGTGTAATTAGTTTGATCCGAAGAAAAAAAGAGGGACACAAGTTCATAAAGATTTCAAAATAGTTGAGGTACGTCACAATAGACGTTACGAACATTTTGATCCATTTATTATTTCATCGTCTACAAGGCAGATATATTATGTCAATTATCCAGAGAAGACGAGGGACAAGGTTCAGTGGTGGGTTGTAATTAAAACGAAGACAAGAAGTAGGATAAAAGTTGATGGTGCGTTGCAAGCTGCATACCAAGATGACTCCAATACTTCAGTGGCGGTAATTGTAAAAACTAAGTTAATTGAAGACCTACGAGATTTAGAACAATTATTTAAAAATGTCGAGGTACAACATAATGATGATAGCACAGAGGAAGAGGAATTTGAAACATCATCGTCATCAGGGGACGACGACGATGAATTTCAATCATGTAGTAATTCGAATGATGATGAATGATGTTATTATTATTATCGATTGTAATATGAATCATGATGAAGATGAATTGTTATTACTATCCGTTGTTATAATTTAGTTATATTTTATTGAAATGCTTATATAAATGTTTTATTTAATATTTAAACGTAGTTCGTGATGCATGCTGACGATCATTCGGACCGAAAAATACTTGACGAGGATGATTCATTTCCATATTCTATTCCTTCTCATGAGTGTTTAAAATAATGACCACATATTTATAAAAGTGCCTTCGGATATTAGGAATTGATTCTCAAGTTATATGTACAATTCAATTCATGAAGATGTGACACAAGATGTAGCCAAACGTCAAGTTATTGTGATGCAACTATATTAATTGTTGTATGAAATGTAAATTTATTGTGCATTAAATTTTGTTTGATGTAGATGTTTCATTTTGGAAAAAATAAAAATAAGGGAAAAGAGAAGGTCGTTCCTAGAGATACTTCTTCAGGTCATTCCTAGACCATCCACGGGCATTCGCATAGTTGAACGGCAGTCTATACCGTCGACTCCTTCTTCCTCCGACGATGATTCACCGGAGCCCGTTCGAGCTCCTGATATTGCAAACATGGAGACACAATTATTGAAAGAACCTTCAGATGCAGGCTCATCAAATTGTGGATACAAAGCATATGTACAGTCAGATGGTAATTTAGAGTAAGTGTTATTTTATATTTTTCACATTGTTATTATTTGTTATTTTTTCACAACGTAATTTATAATTTTATGTATAATTTATAATTTTATGTTCTTACATATTTATAATTTTATATTCGAAACCTGCGGCTGCCGCTGTCGCTGTTACTAAGGTATTACATCATAGGTATACCGAAGCGTGGCTTACATGGAAGGAAGTTTCATATGCCATGAGACAGATGTTATTTAGAGAATTTCATGTAACCTTAAAAGCCAATCTGGTTATTTTCAATTTATCGTCGTATTATAATTGGATTGTTTTATGTACACAAAGGCTGATGTGTGGTGGGATTCTGAGCACATAGAACGAATGTGAAAGACTTTTAATTCTTCGTGCTCGAAGAGATTGTCCTTGATGCTTTCGAAAGCACGAGCTACAGGAGAGCGACCCAATTGGGTCCCTGAAGTTGTTTGGAACGAATTGTTAAGGAAGTGGTCTACCGAGGAGTATAGATCTAAATGCAAAAAAGTAAAGACAAATCGGGAATCTATCCAAGGAGCTTGCGTACATGCGGGTGGACGTATATCCACAAGCACGATTGCAAAAAGAATGGTAAAATTTTTGAATAAATTATTATATTTAACTGTGTGAATACTTTATGTCAAATTTTTAACTGTAGGAGAAAGAGACGAGTAAAGCACTTACTCAGGATGAGATATTTCTTAGAACCTATCAGAAGAAAAATAAAGGATGGGTTTCATCGTTTGCTCGGGAGACATGGGTAAGAAAATAGTTCATATTATAAGATATTAAGTTCGTCATGTGAAAATAGTTGATATATTTTTTGTAATTTTCAAGAGGGTCACAAGACAAAAGAAGCCGAGCATATTACGCAGGCCACACAGGAGGGGA
Organism: Pontederia crassipes; assembly: GCA_030549335.1. Taxonomy (NCBI): domain Eukaryota; kingdom Viridiplantae; phylum Streptophyta; class Magnoliopsida; order Commelinales; family Pontederiaceae; genus Pontederia; species Pontederia crassipes. The sequence goes on along the minus strand of CM060188.1, from coordinate 6,259,132 downwards.
CAACATCATTGAACCCTCGACAACTTTGGACAGATCACGTCGGCCGTCAAGAAAGATCGCATTTACGATCTCGGATCATCTATTAGTAATGCAGATATTAGATATGGCCGTAAATCAGTTTCTGATTCTCCGAGTCAAGATACGCAATGAATGTTTGACAATATGTGAGAACAACGTTTATCCGATGTCCGACAAGAGATCAGATAAGAGGTTAGATAGGAGTCAAACAACAGGTCACTCAGGAGCTCAAAAAGGAATTCAAACAAGAGTTCGAACAACATGAGCGACGCATGGCCAGAGCTCAAAAGAAAGAGATGAAAAAATGATGTGTCAAATGATGCGTGGCGACTCAACAACGAGGAGGATGATGATGAGTGAAATTTAATTTCAATTTATGGTGCGTCAGATGATGCATAATGATGAAGTAATGACAATTATTTTAATTTAAATTTTCAATCATTTTTTAAAATTTGAAATGCTATTTTGAAATTATATATTTTTATTTTTTTAAAACATTTTGATGGCTTAGACCGTCGAGAACTTCGATGGGCGTAGTCGTCAAAAAGTACTGTTGAACAGTTTCGATGGTTCGAGCCGTTGAAATCTTTCGGCGGTTTGAGTGTCGAACATTATAGACAGCTAAAACCGTCGATACTTATAGACAGCTCGAACCGTCAACGTGTATCGATGGCTCGAACCGTCGATATTTCTCGACGGCTCTAACCGTCGATTATTATCGACTGTTCAAACCGTCTTAGGTCTCGACAGTTCGAGCTGTCGCTGCTTTTTGACGGTTTGCACCGCCAACTTGACCGTCAAATGTTTTGACGGCCCTTCTATAATCGTCAAAAAAAAATTGCAACGCCGTATTTTTGCACGGATGTCATCCATCGAAAATACTGATTTGCGATAGATTTTGTCTGTTTACGAACGGCGGTAACCGTCTGTATTTAAGGATTTTCTTGTAGTAATGCTTTGAGTCCTATGAGCAATAACATGACGGTCTCTGCAAACTCCTTGGCCTCAGCGGAGCAGCATGGCGTCAAGACCTGCCGTCGGTGTTCCTCCTCCGCCCGCTCTTCACAGGCATCTCTGACGCCCTCGCCGGGAGGTTCAACTTCCTGAAGCTGTACGAGTCGCCGCTGCCGAGGAACGAGTTCCTAGCCGCCCACGGGGATGCCGACCGCCTCCCCCGGCTGAAGCTGGTGGCGGCGGACAGCACAGGGGTCAACCACATGGACCTCGGCGAGTGCCGGCATAGGGTCGTCGCCATGACCAACGCTGGGACCGTGTTCTCCGACGACGTCGCTGACTACGCGGTCGGGCTCTTCATCAACGTCGTGCGCCAAATCTCGGCGCACGACTGCTACGTGCGCCAGGGCCTCTAGCCGGCCAAGTGTGACTGGCCTCACGGCTCTAAGGTCCGTTCCTTCGTTCTTCTTCTCCATTAAACATACGGATCAAGCTAAATGGTTAAATCTTTTCTAAGCATCGTCCTGCAAGGGCCATGAAGACTAAACTGCAACTACTGGATTTGTTTTCACCGATATTTTAGTCTTCTCCATCAAACATGAACACAGTGTTTCGAGATTACTTGCTCTTCGGCTGATCGAACGATTGGATTTGAATGCGCCTTCATGCATGCAGGTTTTGGCAGCCAAAGAAAAAAAAACTTTGTTAAAGGCTGTTTTAATTTGAAGTATTAGAAAAAAAGACCAAAGCTTAATGAAAATTAAAAACTAATGACTCAGTTTACTTCATGTTTATCTATTAACTGTTAATTTATTTGTTTAACAATGGACACCTTTCTGCCTAACTTGAATGATTAAGCTTTCTCAGCTGCAAACTTGGAATCTGTAGATCAAGTAGCACCCACATTAAACATCTTTTTTTTTGGCAATTGGAGGAACCACATCAAACACCAAAAAAGAATGAAAACAAAATCTTGATAATGTACCCAAGAACATAACGTTCTTGATGGGTGAAATGCGTGGGAATATTCCTTAAAACAAAGTTTTTTTGTTCTAGAGAAAAAACAATTCGAGGTGGGGAGAAAGAGTGACCATATATGTAACGCCCCCTCCGATCTCAATATAGTTGTCGAATCCTGGACGGCGTCACTTTGACTTGACCTAATTTCATAAAATTTTACAGCGGAAATATAATAAAATGAACTTAAGACAATGACTTCATAAACAACGGAAGACTTCATGGATAAATAAAACCAACCCAAGATAACATACTGGCGCTCTAACGCATACCCAACAAAAAGTTCTTACAATATATTGAGTTCAAGTAAAATACATGACTCCATAAGGCACATAAGTCATACATAAATGACTCTTACAAGAGTTCATCATAATGACATAATAATAGTAAAATAACTTGGGTTGTAGCCCGACTCGTCCATGTGCAATGTCTTCGTCAAGAGGCCCTCATCGTCGAACCTATGCCTCATCCATACCTGCACGGATCCATGGGGTGCAGGAGATTTTTTCCGTTAGAGTATGTTAAGGCCCATGCATGCTATGACTTATAACATAATCTCTACATGTCATGGCATATGCATTTCATCATCATGGAACATAAATCATATGCATGCTATGAACTACTTATGCATACTACATGGCATGTGAGCATATCAACATAACAAGATAAGATAACATGTAACATCATAATCTTTAAATCAAACATATCATAACTTATCATCATGCTATTGCATATCATGTCTTATCTTACTTTGCTTTATCATCATTCATCATGTCATGATATGATGTGACAAGTGAATATTTACATTGCATCTTCATAGGTGCATACTTCATCATACTTCTTTAACATCTTTATTTTATGTCCCAAGTCATTCATCATTCATCTTTTCATCTTTCATCTTTACTTAAATACTTCCTTATTTTGTTGATTGGAAAGACCATGTTGAGTTCGTGGGAGAATGGCTAGCTAGACCAATATTTGGGTTCGCGGGAGGCCAATAGAGACGTCACACTAGGGGTGAAACTCGCCTCCTGGTTCCGCATAGGCCCAATAGAGACGCCACACTAGGAGTAGAACTTGCCTCTATTTATGGAAATGTCACATTATGGGTGGAACTCGTTTCCCAAGAAATGCCGCCACTAGGGGTCGGAACTCATTTCCCTCCTCGATTACAATAAGTCACTTCCACGCCAATCCGTCTTTTACTTGCTTTTATCAATACATACAATCATTCATATATGTTGAATGTTTTAATCCTATTTAAGGGCATACATAATTCAAATCATACTATGTGTGGACATTCAATCATAGTCAATCAGCTTCCAGAACGGACGACCATTTTGGGTAACGGTCGACCATTGGAAGGGTATTGGACGACCGGTCAGGTTAACGATCGACCGATATGGTCCTTTCGAACGATCGAAATGAGACTTCCATTCATCCGCTAATCACAGAATATGATACTTTTCTAAACCGGACGATCGCTGGAATAACGATCAACCACTACTAGTCTTTTCGGACGTCCGAAATGAGCTTCGGATCGTCCGTTAATCACAGAATGTAACTGTCACTCAAATCGGACGACCGATGAGATATCGTCGACCGATACTTGACTTTCGGACGACTAAAATAATATGCTCGAATGTCCGCTAATCACAGAATGTGTCAAATGTTTCGACCACACATATCGGACGACCGTTTGAATATCGGTCGACCATTACATTACTATCGAACAATCGAAACAAGGTGTTTGGTCGCCCGCTAATCACAGAATGTTCGACTCTTTCCAAAACGGATGACCATTATAAAATCGGTCGACCGTCGGACAGAGTGCGAGACTACAAATGGTCCCCAGAATTGTCGACCGGTAATATATCGGTCGTTCGTTCTGGGCCGTCAGAATACGATTTCTACATCTTTTTCTTCCTAATCATGCATACATTGACATATTGAACACATACTTGACTCCAAACAACATATGAGGCATTCCATAATATTCTTAACATTCTAATCATGAAACATAAAGGGGTTTCCACATAAGGCATCCAACATGCTAATCACACTTATACATGTACATAATCTTTTCATAACCTCATAATAAATTAACATAAGAGCAATAAACATTCTAATAGTAAGCATAATGAGCAAAAGAACATTAAGCTATGAATCACATGACATTCTAAGCATGATTAGCAAAAGAATAATAATCTAGAGAAACATGAAGCATTATATGCACATTCCTCAAATCTTCATCTTTAGTCACTAATCCACACATTAAAACATCATTAGGGAGAGATTTGGATTTTGGATCCCCTCAAACATACTTATTTAACATTTACACTTACTATTTAATCATATTCTAATTTAACAGGATTATAATATCATTTTTCAACATAAGCATCACTTTCCTACATTAGGGTTCACATATAGCATTTTTACAAACATCTAATAGGCATCATGCATCCTAATTTTAAAACCCTAAATCTCATCATGTAGGAATCAAAGGTTGTTCCTAAGTCCCAATCCAAACATTCAAGCAATACATTGGAGTGAGATTAGGGTTGTATCCCCTCAAACATACCTTGATTAGTTAAGCTTAAATCCCTAGCTCTAGCACTTTGCCCTTCTCTTAATCCCTTGGTTCAACTAGAGAGAGTGTGTGTGTGTGAGTTAACTTTATGCTAATAATCAAGATCTTAAGAGGACAATGTGCTTACTGTAACTGCACTTGGGGGTCTCCTTGCTTGCTGGCCGAGTGGGAAAGAAATGGGGAGAGTGAGAAGGGGAGTTGGTCGGCTACTGTAGCATGGGGGTGGCTTGGAGTGCTCTCGGCCGAGTGGGGTAGGGGGTATTAGGTTAAGTCATTGGGTGAGTGAGTTGGGCTTAGTGGGCCACATGTGGTTGGGCTTCATTTGGCTTTTCCTTTTTTTTAGAATGTTATAATTTACTCCTCTTAAATAAAAATTCGCCTTCGAATTTTGGTAAATATTAAATTACTTATCAAAAAGTTTCAGAAACTTCTTTCGCATTTCCTTTTCGAGTTCTCATGTTGCTTCTTGTCCTCGATGGTGCTTCCATGTCACTTTGACCATAGATATGGTCTTGTTCTTGAGATGCTTCACTTGATAATCTATGATCTCTATAGGTTGCTCCACATACGTCGTCCTCCTAGATATTCGGCTCCTCAATCCGTATCACATTTGCCTCATCATGAACATACTTTCGAAGCATTGATACGTGGAAAATATTATGGAGTCTAGCATATGAAGGTGGTAATCCTAACTTATATGCCGCTTCACTAACTTTCTCTAGGTTTTCAAATGGTCCAATATATCTTGGTGTTAACTTTCCTTTCTTGCTAAATCTCATAACACCTTTAGTTGGAAAGCATTACATGATCCCTAACTTCATAAAGTTGTTCTCTTCTTCTCAAATATGCATAGTTCTTTTGTCTACTTTGCGCCGCCAACATTCTTTGCTTGATCAAGTCCACTTTGTCAACATACATGTGGATCAAGCCCGGTCCAAGATATCTTTCTTCTCCGGTTTCACTCCAACATGCCGAAAAATGGCAAGGTCTCCCATACAAAACTTCAAATGGAGCCATCTTGATACTCAAGCGATAACTATTATTATAGGCAAATTTCACCAAAGGAAGGTGGTCATCCCAATTTCCATGCCAATATAAGGCACAAGCTCTAAGCATATCCTCAAGTGTTTGGATTGTTCTTTCACTTTGGCCGTCGATTTGAGGATGAAACGCCGTGCTAAAATTTAGCCTTGTTCCAAATGTATTTTGGAGACCTTTCCAAAATCTTGAAGTGAATCTTGGATCTCTATCCGAAATAATAGATGCTGGGATTCCGTGCAAATGGATAATCTCCAAAAATTGAGTTCATTCTTGGGTCACGTTTTTGCTATGCAACACTAATCATTAACTTAATCTTAAACGAAATTCCTTTCATCCTTGTTACTTAATCCATCCTTAGTTCTTCATGTCCCTCCATGTAGCCTTCCTCGTGCATCTTCAACAACATCACTCAATAGTCTCTTGCTAACGATTCTTGGTCATGGTCCTAACTATGCCATCACATTATTTCATATCTTAAAGGTTCTAGTAGAATCTTGGATCCTTACTCCACTTCATGAAATGAAGATCATCCGTGCGTCACACTTCCGTTGCGCTACTCTGAACTTTAGCTTTATCTAAGTGTCAAATTTTTCTGACTCAACACTTGACCATTTCATGTCATCTTTTAGGTCATTTAGACCTAAGTAAAATAAATTTCAATTTTCTTCACATTTTAGACACCATTCTTGTGATTTTGGTAGCCTTCCTTAACTTCCTTTATTTTAAGAACCATGATTGGTTTCTTATCCTTAGAATTTTCCTTTAATAATATTTTTTTTCAAATGGTTTCTAGGTCTATCATGCATACACATTATGGTTGGTATGATCACTTAAACATTAAGCGACGATTACCTTGAATCGTATACAGAACTTGGTGAGTTATTTCGACTTGCATGACGTGAACTTGTCCCAACACTTTTGAAGAGTTGACATCTAACTTCTCCAGGCAATTCTTTATATAGTGACCAGCCTTGCCACATCGCAAACATGTACCTGTCTTGAGGTGACATTCCTCGGGATGATTCTTTCCACATTGATGGCATACGCCCTCGTCCGTCCCTCTTTCTTTGGAGAATGGTAAGGTGATTTCCTTGTATCCTTCCCTTTTCCTCGCTTGGTGATCTTTGTTGATGTGTTATCATTAGGAATCACAACTCCATCTTTGAGCTTCTTTCTTAATTCAACTACTAACTCAATTGCTTCTTCCATTGTCTTAGGAGCTTGACACAACATCCTAGCCTTTAGTTCGAACTTAAGTCCCTTTATAAAGCGATTCACCCGCATCTTTTCTGTCTTTACTAGTATGCAATACCTTTCGAGTTGAAAGTATTTAATTGCATAGTCGTCCACTAACATGTCACCTTGTTGGAGTTTAAGAAACTCCTCTTGTCTTTGCTCACTCATACTTTGTGGAAAATATTGATCCTTGAAATCTATCACGAATTTCCACCATGTCAGATTTTCTTCGTTGGCATACTTAGACCTAAGGATAACATCCCACCATTGCTTTGCTTTTCCTGTCACGCTATGAGTGACACAAGCCAGTTTACTTTCTTTCAAATATTTCATCATTCTGAAGATATTCATGATGGCATCCAGCCATGTCTCGACTTCCTCCGAATAGTCAATACCATTGAACATAGGAGGATTGAGGCTTAAAATCTCATCAAAGAATCTTGGCACGAGTCTTCATCACATTCCATAACTTGAGTTGTGCCTTCATTCGTTGGATGATTCACATCCATCTATCATCATACAATAACCAAGCATCAACGTCTAACTTTACACAATTAAAGCAAAATAGATACCTTTAAGTTTGGTGGCACATCATGACGATTGCACATGAACTTTACACTTAGACACTTTACTTACACATTTTCAGTCAGTCTATGGCTTATATATCCTAAAACTTAAGACATGAATCAAGTCTATAACTTACATCTATTATAGTATAACATATAACATATAAGAGCTCAACCATAGCTCTTGATTTCTAGAACTTACAACACTCAAGCCAAACTATGGCTTACATATTCTAAAATTTATACATACGAGCCAAAACTATGCTCTGATACCACTTGTAACGCCCCCAAAATCCGGCCCCAATATAGTTGCCGAACACTGGATGGTGTCACTTTGACTTGACCTAATTTCATAAAATTTTGCAGCGGAAACATAATAAAATGAACTTAAGACAATGACATCATAAACAGCGGAATACTTCATGGATAAATAAAACCAACCCAAGATAACATACTGACTCATGGGCCTAATAGGCTTTAACGTATACCCAACAAAGGGTTCTTATAATATAATGAGTTCAAGTAAAATACATGACTCCATAAGGCACATAAGTCATACATAAATGACTCTTACAAGAGCTCATCATAATGACATAATAACAGTAAAATAACTTGGGTCATAGCCCGACTCGTCCATGTGCAATGTTTTCATCAAGAGGCCCTCACCGCCGAACCTATGCCTCATCCATACCTGCACGGATCCATGGGGTGAAGGGGATTTCTCCCGTTAGAGTATGTTGAGGCCCATACATGTTATGACTTTATAACATTATCTTTATATGTTATGGCATATGCATTTCATCATCATAGAACATAAATCATATGCATGATATGAGCTACTTATGCATACTACATGGCATGTGAGCATATCAACATAGCAAGATAAGATAACATGTAACATCATAATCTTTAAATCAAACATATCATAACTTATCATCATGCTATTGCATATCATGTCTTATCTTACTTTGCTTTATCATCATTCATCATGTCATGATATGATGTGACAAGTGGACATTTACATTGCATCTTCATAGGTGCGTACTTCATCATACTTCTTTAACATCTTTACTTTATGTCCCAAGTCATTCATCATTCATCTTTTCATCTTTCATCTTTACTTAGATACTTCCTTATCTTATTGATTGGGAAGACCATGTTGAGTTCGTGGGAGAATGGCTAGCTATGCCAATATTTGGGTTCGTGGGAGGCCAATAGAGACGTCACACTAGGGATGGAACTCGCCTCTACTTATGAAAATGTCACACTAAGGGTGAAACTCGTTTCCCGAGAAATGCCGCCACAAGAGGGCAGAACTCATTTCCCTCCTCGATTACAACAAGTTACCTTCACGCCAATTCGTCTTTTAGTTGCTTTCATCAATTCATACAATCATTCATGCATGTTGCATGTTTTAATCCTATTTAAGATCATACATAATTCAAATCATACTATGTGTGGACATTCAATCATAGGCAATCAACTTTCAGAACGGATGACCATTTTGGATAACGTCGACCATTGGAAAGGTATCGGACGACCGGTCAGGTTAACGATCGACCGATATGGTCCTTTTGGACGACGAAATGAGATTTCGATTCGTCCGCTAATCACAGAATGTGATACTCTTCTAAACCGGACGATCGCTGGAATAACGGTCGATCGCTATTGGTCTTTTCGGACGTCCAAAATGAGCTTCGGATCGTCCGCTAATCACAGAATGTAACTGTCACTCAAATCGGACGACCGCTGAGATATCGGTCGACCGATACTTGACTTTCGGATGACTGAAATAATGTGCTCGAACGTCCGCTAATCACATAATGTGTCAAATGTTTCGACCACACATATCGGACGATCATTTGAATATCGGTCGACCATTACATTGCTATCGAACGATCAAAACAGTGTGTTTGGTCGTCCGCTAATCACAGAATGTTCGACTCTTTCCAAAACGGATGACCATTATAGAATCGGTCGTCCGTCGGACAGAGTGCGAGACTACAAATGGTCCCCAGAACTGTCGACCGGTAATATATCGGTCGTTCGTTCTGGGCCGACAGAATACGATTTTTACATCTTTTTCTTCCTAATCATGCATACATTGACATATTGAACACATACTTGACTCCAAACAACATATGAGGCATTCCATAACATTCTTAACATTCTAATCATGAAACATAAAAGGATTTCCAAATAAGGCATCCAACATGCTAATCACACTTATATATGCTAATCACACTTATACATGTACATAAGCTTTTCATAACCTCATAATAAATTAACATAAGAGCAATAAACATTCTAATAGTAAGCATAATGAGCAAAAAAGCATTAAGTTATGAATCACATGGCATTCTAAGCATGATTAGCAAAAGAATAATAATATAGAGAAACATGAAGCATTATATGCACATTCCTCAAATCTTCATCTAAGAATAAAGGGTTTATTCTTTAGTCCCTAATCTACACATTAAAACATCATTAGGGGGAGATTTGGGTTTTGGATCCCCTCAAATATACTTATTTAATATTTACACTTACTATTTAATCTTATTCTAATTTAAAAGGATTATAATATTATTTTTCAACATAAGCATCACTTTCTTACATTAGGATTCACATATAGCATTTTTACAAATATCTAATAGGCATCATGCATCATAATTTTAAAATCCTAAATCTCATCATGTAGGAATCAAAGATTGTTCTTAAGTCCCAATCCAAACATTCAAGCAATATATTGGGATGAAATTAGGGTTAGATCCCCTCAAACATATTTTGATTAGTTAAGCTTAAATCCCTAGCTCTAGCACTTTGCCCTTCTCTTAATCCCTTGGTTCAACTAGAGAGAGAGAGTGTGCGAGTTAACTTTGTGCTAATAATCAAGATCTAAAGAGGACAATGTGCTTATTGTAACTGCACTTGGGGATCTCCTAGCTTGCTGGCCGAGTGGGGAAGAAATGGAGAGAGAGCGAGAAGGGGAGTTGGTCGGCTACTGTAGCATGGGGTGGCTTGGAGTGCTCGTGGCCGAGTGGGGTAGGGGGGTATTAGGTTTAGTCATGGGGTGAGTGACTTGGGCTGGGCTTCATTTGGCTTTTTTTTTTTAGAATGTTACAATATAGGTCAGACATCAGATCCTCCAACATTTAGGTATGATTTTATTAATTTAATTTGACATGTGAGCAGACTGCAGAGGAAAGCATATATGAACGTGTGATCTCTTTTCTGTGCATGAATAGTCTGACAATGTATCTTTTCCATATGAACATAAAGGACATCTTAAATTAAGTTTAATTAATTACAAATATAAATTAATCTAAATTGTACTAGCAGTTGAGGGCTTTCTAATCTTCTGTCCAAACTTTGGTTGATCAATCAAGAATGACAATCATAAGAATAGATTTTTAAGCTCTCTCTTTCTGTCAGTAGAAAAAGTTTAAATAGAAATTAAAAATTTTATGTACTGAACTTTGATTGAATATTTAACTATAATCTCATTAGTTTTTTAATGAATGATATATAAAAGTTATAGAGAATTTTGTTAGTTTTTCATAGAATAAAAAATCATCTTATTTGAATAATTGTACAAAAAATTATGCTCCAAATAGTGCAAGATGGTAGACTTGACGGCTGGAATATCAGTCAACCGGTTAGGCACACCGATCGATCGGTCAGTGTAGAAAATACTCAATTTCAGCAAACAAAATATCGAGATTATACCGATCGACCGGTTGGTCGATTAGACAGTGCATAATTCGTCAATAGTCATATTTTTCATAAAAGAAAGTATACCAGTCAACCGATGGGACAAAACAGTCGATCGGTCAATACGCAGAATACACTATAACAATCACATTTTTATCACAAAATTAGAAAACAAATTCCAACTACTACATGGAGTTAAAAAGCCTATAAAAAAAAGACTAAAGAGTCCACAATTCATCAAGCACCCAAGTGAAACATCAACCATCAAAAGAAAATCATTATATTGTAGTTATTATTATATCTTCTTTTTTTTCTCTCTACTTTTTTTGTGAGTTTGGCATTGTAAAAGAGAGAAACATCTTCTTAGAAAATTGAGTGTGAGCTTCTGTGTAGAAGATGTTCTATCTTACCTCTCGAATTAAAGAAAAGATAAGCTTTTTAGAAGGAGATGTGTACCTTAATTCTCGAAGCGATGAAAATGTGGTATTATAAAGGGTTTCTTTCTTGCACTATTTGGAACGAAGGAGGAGTGATTAGTGAAATCTCCGACGATTTGAAGTCGAGAAGTCGAAGTGGAGGCGTAGATCAATGTGTAGCCGAACCTCATCTATAAACCATCATGATCTTTATGTTTGCATTCTCTCTCACTCTCCTTCCTATCTTATTATTCATGTTATTTGATTTGTATTGATTTAAAATTTAACAATTAATTTTAAATTTCTGTAATAATTTTTGTGAAATTAATATTTTTAAATTTAACACCCATTCACTCCTCCTACGCGTTGGAATTCTACAGTTATCACTTTATCTCAACGTTCTAATTTTAATTCTTTTCGAATGTTGACCCACCTTCCAATCTCATCCGTTTTTTTTTATTATTATGACCGTCCTCCTCAGTATATTTTCTTATCCTTTTCATAAATGAATTTACAAAAGATTTTGAATTTAAATTTTTATGAATGTAAAATATTTTTTATTAAAAAATTTATTTTGTGCATAATTTGAGTAATTTAATTAAATTAATTAAAATATAACAACTTTAGAAGTTTTTAAGCTGTGCCTCAAAATGAACCTCTCTAGTCTCTGTTCCCAAAGTATGGGCAGCGGGCTACCGAGAGAAAGATAAAAGAAGGAAAATGGATGGGATGCAGAGCCATTGAAACCTTGAGTCAGAGAGTGCGTGGAAACATTTTTCTAAAATATATTTACATAATACCGCAAGTTTTATACGGTTATTATTATTATTATTATTATTATTTTTTTTTTTATTTTATTTGTCAAATTGATTATATTAAATAATTGTCTTATTTTTTATAATAAAATAAATTATAATAATTTTAAGTTTTGTTGAATTTGTTGTATTAAATATTAATTTAGTGAAATGTACTTTTATTGAATATTTAATTTGGCCACGTTTTTTTTATACATATCCGACATGGAGTATCCTTTACTGCCTATCCCTCTTATAGCTACAATTTTTTCTTTAATGACAAAAGTACCTTTACGCGGCCGAAAAAAAAAACACCTCTACAAAATCTTAAGGTCGTTTTTGGATTGAGAATTAAAAGTTCTCATTAGTTATCAAGAATTAATTGATTTGATAAAAAAAGTTTAGACGTAATGTTTGGATGAAGAAGTGTAATAATGAGAATTTAAAAGGTTAATTTGATAAATACGTTTTAGTAGGTGTTTGGATAAAAAGTAAGAATTTGGAATATAATTTATTATTTTATAAGGTATAAAATTATAGTAAATTTAAATATTATGTTTTTTAAGTTAAAATAATAATTTAAGAAAATATTTATATTAATATGTTAATTTATAATTTATAAAAAATATTTATATTAATATTATAATTTATGAAAAATAATAATGCTATATTTTATTACAGTTATATGTTATTAATATTATAATTTATGAGAAATATTTATATTAAGTTAAATAATTTATTTTATAATTTGAATGATAATATATTAATAAGTAAAATATTATAATTGATTATTATTTAAAATAATATAAAACTAGTTTAATAAATAATATTATGATTAAATAGTAATTGATAATATTTTATTAAATAAAATATAATAAAGAATTGAAAGAAATAAATAAAAAACAAATTCTCATGAACTAAAAGTTGCGGTATTATTGAATCTGCCAACGAGAACTAAAAGTTCTCGCGAAACGAAAACAAATAGCACGAAGTTCTGGCCACGAGTGTGTTTGACAGAATTTGGCCAAGTTCTGGCTGCAGAACATAGCCTAAAAGACTATGTGCCATGTTGAGCGTTGGGTTCTCATCCTCTTAATCGTACCTCTTGCCCTCCGCCTTCCACGACGCCGGCGGATGAAGTCATGTCGAAGGAACTCCCTCTAGTCCTCCTCCTCCGTCCGCTCTCTCCTCACTTGAAATCCGCCCTCGCTGGCAGATTTTGTTTCTTGAAGTCGTGGGAGCCCATGGACGAACCCCTCACTGCCTCCGCCCGCGTCCTCCTCTGTGGGTCGCCCTCGCATCCTGTCGACTCCCGTTTCCTCGATCGATTTCCCCGCATTGAGCTCCTAGTGGCACGCACCGACGGCGTCAACCACATCGACGTCGCTGTGTGCCGCCGGAGGGGGATCGCCATCGCCAACATCGGTCCGACATTCACGGAGGACATTGCGGAGTACGCTATGGGGCTCTTTGTCCTCTGTCACAACCCCAATTTAACCCGCGAGTTAAACAAGGGTTTGCGACTCATTATGGACGATCAAATAAAATTATAAAAAAATGCGGAAGCGTGATGTAATTTACTCTTCTTTTATAACATAAGAGTAAAAGTGCATCATTAAATAAATTACACAACATGTGATCATTTCAGAATAAACTGGTACACCTTAAGTCGTACATTTGACAAAATTACTTTATTTTCAATACAACTTATTTTGATATAAGTAATAAACACGATTAGTTCTCTCGACAACTTAATATAAAGATACAAGAGACATAAATCCTCTCATCATACCACTAAATATAAAATCCTTTTATGACTATCACCTCGCACGATCCCCAACGGGCTATATATATTTGAAAACTATTAGAAACAACATTATGAGAAAAAATAGTTCAGTAAGTTGATAACTCATAAGCTATGTATTACCATCTAATGAATTCGGAGAAACATAAAAATACAAGCATTAATCATAATATCAAAATCAATATTTTCATACATTTAATAAATACATATATAACATTCTAATCGAAATCATCCTACTCAATTCACAATCATTGTCATTTAACCATATCAAACATGTGTATGCAATGCAACACTCTCATATGTATGCACGGATTACCAACTGGTTAGTGGTCGGTAGGTGGACTCCAGATGTGGTTCTCATCATGATCAACGATGTAACACTTACTCCATTCTATCTCATCCTTTTCGAGAAACATATTATATAATGATAAGTAGACTCTAGAGGTGGCCCCTACGGATTCTAGAGGTGGCTCCCCTCACGATGTAGCACTTAGCTCCAACCTATCTCATCCCATTATTGGGTAATGATGGATTGGACTCTATAGGTGGCTCCTATCGTGATCAGCAATGTAGCACTTATCTCCAACCATCATACAATGTAATGCAGGCAGATGCAGATACACGATTCATCATATAACAATTGTATCTCAATATCAGAATATGAATCATATCAAATACTATTTCACACTGAATAAGATTACACTTCTCGTAAACCATTCATGTCATATCACATATGCTTCTCAAATGTGCAATCATACAATTATTCAGATATACTTTTCATAATTGCATTTCTCAAAATCAATTCATAACATATCTAAAACATATTCAATATATATAATAGTCGATGTCACACCGAATTCAAAAGAGGTGAATACATAGAGTAGGAGAAACCAACTTACCTATAAGAGCTACCAAAAGATTTTTCCTTTCCTTTTTCACTTTTTTTTCACTACTTTACTCTTATATTCCTATACAATAATAATAAGAACACGTCACTTTTATGATCTGAACAGAAACTTATCACACATGAAACATAATTAATTGAAGAGGTACATAATGTAACGACCGGCCTCTTCAAACCTGAATTCAAATTCGAAAAATGAAAAAAATGTAATGAACCGAGAATGGGAAGAGTAACCTCCGCCCCCGATTATCTCCCCCACGACCTCAAAGTGAGGGGGGACGGCAGGGGGCTTTAAGAGGGTACAAGGAGCTGCCCTCGTACCTCTTTGGACTCCCCTCTCGGCCATCACCATCGATCCATCTCCCCGTTCTTCTTCTTCTCTTCTTCGGCATCGGCGAGCGACACGAGTACAGGCGGCGCACGTAGGACGATCCAACACATTGTGGTCCTTCCCTGACACGCGTAAGGACCAGCTCGCACACCTTCGCCGGATAGAGATGATCGGCACCGGAGGAGACGACGCTAGCACCGTCGGTGAACCCAAAATAGCGATGAAGGTACCATGGACGTTAGATCTTGTAGATGATTAAATCCCCTAGACGTTAAAAGGATGATTCCATATTAATCATGAACCTCTTAAAGACATTTTTTGTATTGTGACCGTCGAGATCCGACGGCCGGAAGTCGGTCGAAAATGAGAAAGATGACCGGCAGTCCTATTTTATTCAGGGAATCGGTCGATCGGTTCCACGAGAACGGGCGACTGATCCACACATATCAATGTCGGCCGTACTATCGATCGAATTTGACACTATCGATCAACCGATCTGGCGAGAGCTCGCCGAGGTCATATGCGCGTGATCGGTCAACCGACCCTAGTAGAATGGCCGGTTGATCCTACGATGTACCGATGCATCATAGCTATCGGTCGATCGATTCAAAATGAACGGCCGATCGGTTTGGCACAACAGAGCGGTCGACCGGTCCAATTGGAGCGATCGACCGGTCCAACTAGAGCGGTCAACTAGTCCAACAATAGCGGTCGACTAGTCTAGGGACATAGAGGAATTTCAGACTAATTTCAAAGTACGAACATTGATTTGCCCAAGTCAAATATATGGCCCAAATAGAAGGCTCGATCTGGGTTTTCCTATCTGGTCCAGCTCATAGTACAAAAAGATGGAAATACCCTTAGGGTCCCAAACTTTTATAGTCGGGTCCAAACCTCAACAGACCCACTTGAAGCCATGCCAATATAGTCAGGCATGTAACAGATCTTTCTTCCACAGAAAAAGGGATCTGACCTTATCCTTTTTCTGATCTATGATTTCAAACTAAACTGAGGATAAATAAGATATGTAAAACAAAGATAAAATAACGGAATAGTTATGTGCCGCCCCAAAGTACAAAGTACAGAGGCCAACAGGTGGGTATTAATAGCCCCACCACGGCAAAGACAAAGAAGGGGTAGTAGCTGGACTGAGGAGACAATGCACATACTAGTCTTAACGATCACTGCTCCTGGATCACAGACCCTCTCTCACCTGTGTTCCGAATAAGGGTGATGTGTTGACACACTCTTTTCCCATGGGGGCAATATATGGATTACAAAGTATAGTGCCAAAGGAACAGGTAGCTCAGCAGAGGAGACAGCGACTCTACGAGTCTTTAGTGACCACTATTCCTATGGTACAGGTCCTCTTCCACATGTATTCTGAAAAGGATATGCATGGCATACACCTTCCCTTTCATAGGCATCCTGACTACACAGATGCATAGAGACACCTTTAGTTTCCCAACCTAATCAAGTCGAGCTCGCATAGGACAACAATCTTTAAGGACTTTATAGTAAGGTAAAAGATGTAATATCACATAGAACAAAGCAAAGCATGGTAATGTATAGTAGAGTAAAGTACGGGATAAGGTATTGTTATAGTAAGAAACAAAGCATATATATAAACTAGTATTGTTCATAGCCTACAGTGATCAAGGTATTGAGATCAGTGATTAAAGCATGGAGACCATTGTTAAAAAGCAAGTGTTTTATTGATCCTCCCTTATTATTGTTGATCTTAATCTGATTATCATATTGTCGTCTTTGTATCTATGTGTACTGGGTGTTTCACTCACGGGTATTCTATGTCATTGTATTGGAATTTTGCAGATGAGAACTGTCTGACAAGGTGTTGGAGGGCGCAAAGTTAAGGATGGCTACACATGATTTGTCCAATGCAATAATATTTTGCTCTTTTATTTTATTATTCAGATGATTAATTCTTGTATTCGAAAGACATTATGGTTTCCTCTTTTGACATCGCACATGTGAC
This sequence comes from Pontederia crassipes, assembly GCA_030549335.1. Classification (NCBI taxonomy): domain Eukaryota; kingdom Viridiplantae; phylum Streptophyta; class Magnoliopsida; order Commelinales; family Pontederiaceae; genus Pontederia; species Pontederia crassipes. The sequence continues at coordinate 6,241,754 of CM060188.1, read as the reverse complement.
CATTTGCTACATCTGTTTGAAATTTGTGATCTTCTCTTTCCTCTTGAATGATTTCAATAAATATTGATGTCCTATGGTTTTTCAATGATTTCTCTTCGGCATTCATTCCTTTCACTAGTTTTGTTATTGTTCCCATTGCCACGTGTCTCATTCATTGACTAGTCAAAGTTAAGAAAGTAGTAGGCAGTGTAGCACCCTCATGATCAATCTGATTGTCTACGTGGCCGAAGGACTGATTTTGGGGCGTTACACAAGACCCTTAAGTGCTTACTCTCATAATTTAAGTAACTATTTATTATAAGAGTTGACCTACTATTAAGACAGATTGTATACATAATAAAAAAAAAAATTGTATCTGCTTGAGTTGATAACCAAATTTGTTCATTCCAATTTTACTTACTTCTTGGTTGCTAATATATTAATCTATAAAAATTTCAAATCTTATTTCATTGTGGTATGTTCACGGGAATCAACATTCAGCCTAACTTTAATCTTGTTTCCATGTTCTGAAGACTGAGTGATCTTATTTTTATAATTTATATAAAATAATAAACATTCTCTGTTCTGATAATTTTAATTTTTTCAAATAGTAGACATAATAAATTTTAATTTTAATTTATTTGTACTGAGCATAATAAATTTAACCAATACTAACATAATCTGCCCTAAGTTCCATCCTGACAGACTGAGTAAGATTCGGTAAAATATTTATAACTTTCGCTACACATATAATTTTTCAATTGTCAATGAAACCTAACATCAATTTATATAACACCCTAAATTATCAAATACATGACATATTGGATTTAATACTTAATTTACAAATTCATGTAATAATTTCAGCAGACAAAGTGACCTTAAAGATAAGAGCATAACTTTTTCTACAGAACTCATATTAAAAAGATAAATGAAAGTAGACTCATAGAGGATCAATTGGAAGAAATTTTATAATTTTGGGACCACCTGAAGGTATGAAATTATGTAGCTAAAGATTCAGGAACCAATTGAACATGGTTAGGATTAATTTTGCGCATGAAGAACATGAATTTTGCCCCATGATTAGTTAAAATTCGAGAGTGAATGAGATGGAAGAGGTTCAGAGAAACTCTAATTAGAAAGTTATGTAATTGAAATTAAAAGAAAGTGAAGTATGAACTCACCCTATGCCAAAATTCTAATTCCTCTTCTCTTCTTTCAAATACCTTCACTAGTAGAACATGATCTCCTCTTTCACTTGGATTTCGTATGAGGCAGGTGAGGAGGTGAAAAGATGTGGTAGAACATGTAGAGGATGAAAGATAAGGCAAGGGTAAACCGACCTTAAGTCGGCCAAACACAATAAGAAAATGCCCTTGGTATTGAGGTTAATATTTGTTTATTTATTTATTTACTTAAAACATTACATGTAAAATTACCTCTATTTGGATTCAAATAAAATATTTATAAAAATAAATAATCAAGCTATCGAAATCTAAATTTTTGTCCGAAGAACAAAAATCGCAATTTCATAACTTTTTCAATTTTGCGTCTACATTTTACCTAACTCATACACCTCCTAAAAATTGTTAAAAATCACTTTTAGAATTCTTTGATTTATACGAACAATTATCGGGACTTTAATTTTCTTAATTTCAACATTTTCAAAAAATTATATTTTCATGCCTTAAGCGAATTTTCGCTAATTTCCGCGATCCTATGAATTATAACTAATTCCTTTATGCATATATCATTTTTGCTTATCAATTTTATGATACATTAAATCATGTGATTATATGTAAATTAAATTTGAGATATTACATGCTCCATCGAGTGTCCGCCTCGAACCGGTACATCCAGCATGGCCGCTGGCCCCGTCAGGGGGATTACCCTCTCGCCACCAAGGTACCTCCACGGCTACATTTGCTCCCTTTATGTTGAAATACTGTCATGCTAGTTGTTTATTCTCGTTATAAATTTCTTTCTATGCCTGCTTCTCGACGCCACTTTTCTCTCGCGAATGTTGCAGACAAACTCGCATCTTGTTGCAACAAGGAAGATGCTCGGTAAAACTTACATATTAATTTTCCTTAAAAATGTGAGATAATGACATGTGGCAGTATAAAACTTTCATTTTAATATAGTACTACTATGATAACCCACGTGATGCGCGGTATATATGTAAAAAATGTGATTATAAAATAAGAAATTTTATTTTGATATAAATTTTATAGACTATCTAATCATTTTCTCGCCTTAGAAACTTATATATGTAAATATGTTATAATAAATTAAATTTATTTGAAATTATTATTTTTTAAATCTATTACATTCTATTTCATTTTTAATTATTTTTTATTTTATCTTTGCCCCATTTAACTTCGTTACTTTGTCTTCATCTATTACTTAAACACTTTAACTTCTTTTTTCAAACTATATATCTTTCTAATTTCGATATAATACAGATATAAATAGCAATTGATATTTATATTTTTTTAACAATATCATATCATAGAATTAGGTAAATATTATTTATTTTAATATTTTTAACAATGTATATCATTTTGTTTTTTTTATTTTATGTATTTCATTTTCTACGTGACAATGTAAAAATGTCATATTTGACATGCTATATATATTTAAAGATATATAACATAAATAAATTAAATTATTATATAGACTGTTAAAAATATTTAAATATTATAAGTCTTATATGTGGATTAATGAAATAGTGCCATAGGTCAGCTTTTAACTTTCCATTTAATTATATATGCATAATATATAGAGAGAGATTGATGATGAAATGACAAAATTCTTTTATTACTTATATCTTTTTATAATTTGTAGTTAATTATGTTTTGTTGATTATTTTTTTAAAAAAATGTCCACTATCATGCATTCACCTTTTAATTAAGTATATAGAGAGATTGATGATGAAATGACAAAAAAATTTTATTACTTATATCTTTTTATAATTTGTAGTTAATTATATTTTGTTGATTTTTTTAAAAAAATGTCCACTATAATGCATTCACTTTTTAATTAAGTATATTTTATAATGATTTATTTTAAAAGTATATACTTAATAGTTATAACTTTCTTCCAATAATCTATATAAACAATTATATTTTCTTCATTCTTAAAAATTAATTAATATTATTTTTTATCATACATGGCCTAACCTTAAAAAATTAATTATCTAAATCATATTGCATGACTTCATGATAGGGTTACATCCAACTTTTAACTCTCTTTAAGGTGTGTATATATGCATGTTATGTATGTATTAAATATAAATAATGATTGAAATTAGATATTTTATCTAATATAACTAAAAGTGTATATTTGGTATTGATAGCATTTATTTTAATGAGAAATATAAGTAATATATATATTTAATATTATTAATTGAGTACAGATTGAAAATTTTTAACTTGATCATAAGTTAATACCATGCAAATCCTCAACTTGGTTATACTTTTTTTATAATATTTTATTTTTTAGTGTTTGATAACATTTACATGAGTAATTAAAAGAATATATGATATATTTACATAAATTCATATTTAGTTTATTCATGTTATCATTATATATAATATTATTTAAAAGTAATTAAAAAAATATTATTTCCTGTGTGTTAGTAGCATTTATTCCTTCCCCCTCTCAAATATAATGTGTATTATTATTAAAACATAAATTTTTTTTATTCGTCATTTTGATTGCTCTGAATATATTTTATTCTTTACAATACAATATAGATATGAAATATGATTGTTATATTAATCCATTATAATATATTATTATAATTGAATAAAAATATACATCAAATAGTGGTTAAACTTTTAGGATAATAATCTAGGAGGTGTGTCCCTTCTTTGTGTCTCCCATCTTCTTATTCATCATATCAAGAATTTATAAATCAGATTTAAAGTCGTTAAATAAAAATGAATAAAATAAGATCCATAGTCCAATGAATAGAAATAAGTCTCAGTGTCCCTCTTTTAAATAGGGGACATCTTCATTTTTTTCTAATCTAATATCTAATCGGACCAATAGTAGTTTATTTTAATATTTTTATTTAAAAAATACTCATGTGTAGACCAAATTCATTTCATTTAAATTAACATCCCTGCTCTTTCATTTAATAAATTTAAATGTGAAAATAAATAAGTAATATATCTCCTTAATATATATATATATATATATATATAATATTCTGTTTAAGAATATATTAAAAATATTTAATTTGAATATAATATGTTACTTACTTATCTTAATACCACTAAAATTATATATTTCATGTTGATAACATTCATTTTAACAGTTAAAACAAATAATTGATTAAAACTTGTTTTAATATCGTCATTAAATTAGTCATAAATCATTCTTAATCAAATTCTTACATTAGATATGAGTTCTCCTTTAAAAATGTTTTTTAAGATTTAGTAAGTTTTAAATGTGGGACTAAAAATTTTGATCCAATGATTCATATTGGTTGTGTCGTCATATCAAAATAACGTCAATTTGATGGCCTAAAACATGCAATTCTATATTGTGATTGCACCATAATTTAACTCATATAATATGTAAATTTATTTTTTTTATGCATCATTTTGAAAAGGTATGAAATATATATTATAATATGTGAATATTTTTTGTTCCTTCTAATACAATATAGATATGAAATATAAACATTATATTTAGCTTATATATACCTGGGAATTAAAACTTATTTACTTTTTATTTTATTATCAATCACGTGTCTCTGACTTAAATTCTAATTATCGATATTGATTGACTTAATACAAATAGATAACTAGCATATTTGTAAATCTAGACTTTTTTATAGCATATTCCATCTCTTTTCATATTATAAGCTTTAAATGTGGGACTAAATTAAACAACTCAAATTACCCTTATTCAAGTTATAATTAATTTTGAGCAAATTGCATTTCATTCTTTATTTTAATAATATACTTCATTATTCATCATATAAAAACTAATTCCAAAAGAAAATATCACGAGAAAGTGACATGTATCATCATCTATCCTTTCTTTTAATAGTATACATATAATATTATTAACTATAGGCAAAATATTATTAGTCATCAATGAAATATTTTTATCATGAATCAACCTAATCAATTGTACATTGTTTCTTTTATAAATCTATTTAATTGTTTTCATGCAATTAATATAAAATGTGAAATTAAATTAGAATGTATATTATTAAAATCTATAATATTTGTACATTTATAACTTAAAATATAAATAAATAACATTACATATTTTCATAATTAAAATTTTAATTTAATTTATAATTTAATTTATATTGTAAGCGATACTATCAAAGAATTGTATTATGAAGGTTCTTGTGTTTCATTTAGTTTTGTGTGCTTGAGTTGGTTCTGGTTGTGTAGCTCATAAGGTAGATCATATATGGATCTGAAGGATTTGTGCAGTCTGCAGCTTGGTTCCTCATTCGTTCATACGCTTATATGATTTATGCTCTGAGTTTGATGTTTTGGAACTAAGTCAAGGCATCCGAGGCTCTGAATGATAACAAAATTTTACGAAATTTTCAGGAGATTTTAGTAGGCGATATACTTCATCAAGATGGTTCATCCCTAGTTAAGTTAACGTCAGGCATACAGAGTAGCAACTGCACCTGCTTTGTGTTCGATACATAAGAAATTTGAAAAATCAGGTACCTTAATCAGCCAATTCCCAGTTTGTCACAAAACTCCAAGGTAGCATGAGATCACACCATTAATCGACTAGCTCCTTAGCATCCAAATACAACAGCATCTAATAATTTAGCATCATCCACCAATAGTTGCAGCATCATATATATATATATATATATATATATATATATATATATATTACAACACCAGTATTTTAAGGAAGGTTACAATAGCATGTCCATCGTATTTATTACAACATCAGCAGCAACACATCCAAAACTGGAAGTTCAAGACTGCACAAACTGAAAACAAAAGTATGTTTAGCATCTCTGTTACATTACAACACCACTATTATAAGAAAGGTTGCAACAGCATGTCCATCATATATATTACAACACCAGCAGCACATCCAAAACTGGAAGTTCATCACTGCACAAACAGAAAACAAAAGTATGTTTAGCATCTCTGTTATGAAAACTGTGATTATCAATCGGAAATGTACTTGCCAATTTATGTTGAAAAAAATGTACTCAATCGGAAACATCCTCGCCAAGTTTGAAATAAGCAACAATGCCCATACATTCTTTACCAACATTATTTTGTCTCTTCGCAATCAAATGATTTATGCAATCTTGTGTGGTAACTGTTGAAGCACCTGAGAAATTGAGAACTTTAGCAATACTAGAAGGATCCATCCATACTTCATGAAATTGTGTAATTAAATCTTTAGAAGTATCACATAAGTTATTATGTGATCGCAATGTCCCAACTTTCGAAGGAGTGGCTAGCAAATTATTATGTTCTTCACGAAATCGTTTTACAAACCACTTTTTATCATTTCCTTCACTAATAAATAGATGAGTCTCACAACCGGTCCGTTGTTCTCTCATTCTTTTCACATCGGTCCAACATTTCTTTTCATATCTTTATGCCCTTCCTTAGAACAAACAAAAATTCTACTTGCAAACTTTCTTCTTTCATCAATCTTTAGATATAATGACTTTTTTATAGAAAAACCAATTGTCCTAGCATAAGAATTATAAAAATTATAAGTTGCACCATCCGTATCAAATGTCATCCCAACAAATGGTTTTCCATCTACACTATGTGAATGTTCATGATCCGCATTTATACTTTCAATGCAAATATTAATATATTCCTTGGTGGCATGCACACTGTGTGAAATTCCAATAATGAGGGTTATATTTCATTTTAGAGTCAACAAATAAGTAATGTGAAAGATTGGAGCAACAATTTATTACCTTTCTTCGAGATCCATCGTTGAGCCAATTTGAGTGTGGGATGACATTATTGTTACTCTTCAAGATGACATGCGATATGAACAAAGGTGCATTATCATCTGATCACTCAGGTATATTATGCAATTAAAACTAATGGAAATCATAATACACATCACTTGGTAATAAACAGAGACACTTCATTCTATGTTGTTTTGCAAGTGAAGAAAATATTGTTCTTATTTCTTCAAATATGAACTAAACTTAAAGAGTGAAGCAGAATGTACCTGGGATGAAGAGCCCCTCAATGACCCATTCTTGTAGTACACATCAGGAGGTGCCACCTCAATCTTCTGCTTCGCTAAAATATTGTTCTTATCCTAGGGCACGAAGTTCACATGAAAAGGAAAGGGACGATCCACGGCGGAGGAGCCTTCGCTGAATTCGCGGGAGGTACTTTGTGCCCTAGCCGCGTTGAAGAGGTCGCATGCGTAGAGAGAGAGAGCGTTACAGAGCAACATAGGTCAAGCGAGAGAGAGAGCGTCAGGTCAAGCAAGAGCGAGTGTCAGAGGTCAAGCGAGAGAGGGCTGTCGAAGAGCGTACCTCTACAAAAATCGTTAGGCGCAACTCGTTGGAGGTCCACTGGAGCGAGATTCCCTTTCGTGAGCGAACGCCAGAGGTGAAGCTTGAAGAGGCCGTGCAAATCCTAGGGCACGAATTCGCGGCGGAGCGACCCTGAATTTGCAAAGGAGGAGCCTTCGCTGAATTCGCGAGGAGGTACTTTGTGCCCTAGGTCGTGCGCAGATAGTGAAGGAGATCGCGGTTTATCACGCACGCTGATCGCGGTTTATCGTGCACGTCCTCCGGTTCAGTGCAGAAGCCATTCGATCAAAAGAGTGCGGATCCGACGGATGACAGTGTGTGAATGCACTGAATGCACCCTAATATACCTCATATATATATATATATATATATATATATGTATATATATATATATATATATTCTTTTAAAACTGTTCATTTGACATGGAAAACTGTCCATGTCAAATTTTGCATCCATAAAATGACCCCTTGCTCCTCGATATGAAACCATGCAATGAGTCCTGCGAGCACTAACATGTCGGTCTCTGCAAACTCCTGTGCCTGGGGGCAGCAGCACGGCGCGGAGCAGTGGCGCCGGACCTGCCGTCGGTGCTCCTCCTCCGCCCGCTCTTCACCGGCATCTCCGACGCCCTCGCCGGGAGGTTCAACTTCCTGAAGCTGTACGAGTCGCCGCTGCCGAGGGACGAGTTCCTGGCCGCCCACGGGGGCGGCGTGCAAGCCATCGTGACGACGCAGCTCGCGCCCGTGGACGCCGACCTCCTCGACCGCCTCCCCCGGCTGAAGCTGGTGGCGGCGGACAGCACGGGGGTCAACCACATCGACCTCGGCGAGTGCCGGCGCAGGGGCATCGCAGTCACCAACGTCGGGACCGTGTTCTCGGACGACGTCGCTGACTACGCGGTCGGGCTCGTCATCAACGTCGTGCGCCGGATCTCGGCGCACGACCGCTACGTGCGCCAGGGCCTCTGGCCGACCAAGTGCGACCGGCCTCGCGGCTCGAAGGTTCGTTCGTTCGTTCTTCTTCTCCATTAAACGTACAGATCAAGCTATTTGGTTTAATTTTTCCTAAGCATCGTCCTGCAATGGCCACGAAGACTAAACTGCAACTACTGGATCGGTTTTCACTGATATTTTAGTCTTCTTGATCAAACATGAAGACAGTGTTTCGAGATTACTTGTTCTTCGATTGGTCGAACGAGTGGATTTGAATGCTTATTTGAAGTATTAGAAAAAAAAGTCAAAGCTTAATGAAAATTAAAAACTAATGACTCGGTGAAACTTCATGCTTATCTATTAACTGTTAATTAATTTGTTTAACAATGGACACCTTTCTGCCTAACTTGAATGATTAAGCTTTCTCAACTGCAAACTTGGAATCTATAGATCAAGTAGCAACTTGGTCCCATGTCAAACATCTTTTTTTTTTCTTTTTCTTTTCTTTTTTCTTCCGCAATTGGAGGAACCACATCAAAAAACAAAAAAGAATGAAAACAAAATGTTGATAATGTACCCAAGAACATAATGTTCTTGATGGGTGAAGTGCATGGGAATATTCCTTAAAACAAAGTTTTTTTTCTTCTAGGAGAGAAAAAAATGGCTGGTGGGGGGAAAGTGTAACCATAGGTCAGACATCAGATCCCCAACATTTAGGTATGATTTCATTAATTTAAGCAGACTGCAGAGGAAAGTATATATGAATATGTGATCTCTCTTCTGTCCAAAATTTGGTTGATCAGCCAAGACTGACAATCTTAAGAATAAGTTTTTAACAGCAAGTGGAGAAATGATGTGTCTACCGAACTTGAATGATTAATCATCTCTCTCTGCCAGTAGTAGGTACAATAGTGCATAGTGCATGGTTTCTTCCTAATTCGACGTCACTGCAGATAAGCAAGAAGCGGGTGGGAATAGTGGGCCTGGGAAGCATCGGCTCGGGGATCGCCAAGCGGCTGGAGGCCTTCGGCTGCCCCATAATGTACACGTCGCGGACGAGGAAGGCCGCCGTGCCGTACAAGTTCTTCCCCGGCGTCGTCGAGCTGGCGGCCGAGAGCGACGTCCTGGTCGTATCCTGCGCGCTCACCAAGGACACGCACCACCTCATCGACCGGGAGGTCCTGCTGGCCCTGGGCAGCGGGGGCGTCCTTATCAACGTCGGCCGGGGGCCGCTCGTCGACGAGGGCGCGCTGGTGCAGTGCCTGATGCGCGGGGAGATAGCCGGCGCCGGCCTGGACGTGTTCGAGAACGAGCCTGAGGTGCCCCGCGAGCTGCTCTACCTGGACAACGTGGTGCTCTCCCCGCACGAGGCCGCCTTCACACCGGAGTCCTTCCAGGCGCAGGTGGACGTGATTGTATCAAACCTCGAGGCCTTCTTCTCCGACGAACCCTTGATGTCTCCTGTTCTCTAATATTTATCATTACAATTTTCGATAATTGTTTTGAGTTTAAAGAGACATGTAGCAATGGCACATGTTTCTTGTGTCTTCAATGTTTTTTAACATTAATTGAATTATGATGTAATGTACATGATAATAAAATATATTATTATGCGCGTTTTGGCTCCAATTTTTTTTTCCTGATCCAGTTATCGAAAGATTTGATTATTAATAGAGCGGAATGACGTCGTATAATCCATATAGCCGACCCCTCCTAGTAGGATAAGATTTTGTTGTTGTTGTATTTATCCAGTTATTTTCCAAAGCTGAGCATCTAGCAAGAACAACTATGTCCTAACTGTGTTCATTTTGATATAGATGTTCTCATTTTCCTTTCGTAATAATTGCTATGGGATCAACATAAAAAAAGAGTATTAGAATAAAAAAAAACGAGAATAAGATCCTATTTTTAGTGTTGTTTATGAATCAAAAGGGCGTTGATCAAATGATGAATTGAAATTAAAGATATAATAATTTTATTTGGCGGATTTTAATTGGAGATGGCTTTGTAATGCAAGCCACGTTTTTTTTTTCTCATGTTCAAAGTTATTAATATCTGACTAGTTCAGAAAATATAATAGAAACTATTTAATTAAAGAAATATCGTTCTACTTTTTATTTTAATTTTAAATTAATCAGATACTAATAATTTTAAATATAAAAAATCGATTGAATAAAAAAAGTACACAATTTAGTCTTTTGTCCCTTGTTCAATGTAGGGACGTTTTTTCTTGGAAGAATAGAATACCTCTCTTTCGGATATACTTCATCTGGCAGTATTCTGATAACTGTGGCTGCTATTTTAATAAATAATTCAGTTTTATTTTATAGAAAAGCACGCACGCCCAACAAAAAGCGCGTGGGCACTCTTTATATTAATGTCCTCATTGTGTAAATCTAATTGCCGATGAGCTCATTTTTATTTCTACTGTCACCCAAATATTCCAATAGTCGTGTCAGTTTTACCACTCGAATTATACATGTTCACCGATCAACTCAGATTAGAAGTGTTTACGGATTCTACTAATGAATAAATCTGATTCAACTCGGCGAGTTGCGTCAGATTTTAATTTTTTTTTAGACAGGGCCCAACTCAACTAGACTCGGTCCAAGTCTAGTTGGATCGGATGATCGAATTATCCGATTATTTTTAAAAAAATTCATTTAATTTTTAATATAAAAAAGTATTTATTATTTTATTTTAAATACAAAATAAAGTATTTTTAGGCATAAAAATATTTTTTAAAAATACCTACCTATTATTCTCTATTTAAAATACATTATTTTATATTTTTTTAATTTTAGTTTATAAAACACTTAAATTAAATAAAAATTATTTAAAATTTAAATTAAAAAATAAAAAATTAAATTGATGAGTCGAGTCGGGTTAAATCGAATTAGATATTTAGATTCACCAAGTCGATCCAACTCGGTGAATGAACGAACCCGTCGTGATATCCGGACTGACTTTTTTTAATCATTCGATTAATAATATTCATCTAACTATGATGAATGAAGTAATTAGTAAAAAATATTTTATATATAAAAAAATCGAAGTTGAGATTTTACTTTAAGCAATAAGGAATTGTGTAATTTATCTCAACTCTGAGTGATGTTAGTTGGCTGAGCTGGTTATCACTTCATCTCAACGTTCCAATTTTAATTCTTTTTGGATGTTGACCCACCACCCACCTTCCAATCTCATCCATTTTTTTTATTATTATGACCGTCCTCAATATATTTTCTTATCTTTTTCATAAATGAAATTTCCTTTTCAAAAAAAAAAAAAAAAGAGAAAAACTTACGGGAGATGACAGATGGGCCTCAAAGAGAGAGAAAAATGTAGATGGATCTGAAAGAGAAATGTAGATGGGCCTCACATCGGGTGAGACCGACAAGAGTTTAGAAAGTAGAGTGATAAATGAACTCTAAAAAATATTTTGAATTTAAATTTTTATGATTATTAAAAAATATTATTTTGTGCATAATTTGAGTAATTTAATCGAATTAATTAAAATAGAACAACTCTAAAAGTTTTTAAGCTGTGCGAATAATTTGCCCCTCAAAATGAACCTCTCTTCTCCCAAAGTATGGGCAGCAGCGGGCTGCCGAGAGAAAAATAAAAGAAGGAAAATGGATGGGACGCAGCCATTGAAACCCTTGAGTCAGAGAGTGCGTGGAAACATTTTTCTAAAATATATTTACATAATACTGCAAGTTTATTATTATTATTATTATTATTATTATTATTATTATTATTATTATTATTATTATTATTATTATTATTATTATTATTATTATTATTATTATTATTATTATTATTATTATTATTATTTGTCAAATTGATTATATTAAACAATTGTGTTATTTTTATAATAAAATAAGTTATAATAATTTTAAGTTTTTGTTGAATTTGTTGTATTAAATATTAATATAGTAAAATGTGCTTTTATTGAATGTTTAATTTGGCCACGATTTTTTTATGTCTATCCGACATGGAGTATCCGTCACTAGTCCTACCCCTCTCCTAGCTAAATTTTTGTTTAATGACAAAAGTACCCTTTACGCGGCGGAAAAAAAAAACCTCTACAAAAGACTCTGCCACTTTGAGCATTGGGTTCTCGTCCTCTTATTCGTACCGCCTACCCAAACTAGTAAAGAGTAAAGACCGACTCCGATGAACCCTCCGCCGTCGAGTGAAGCCGTGTCGGAGGAACTCCCTCCAGTCCTCCTCCTCCATCCGCTCTATCCTCACTTGGAATCCGCCCTCGGAGGCAGATTCCGCTTCCTGAAATCGTGGGAGCCCATGGACGAGCCCCTCGCCGCCTCCGCCCGGGTCCTCCTCAGCGGGCGGCCCTCGCATCCCGTCGACTCCCGTTTCCTCGACCGATTTCCCGGCATCGAGCTCCTGGTGACGCCCACCGTAGGCGTCAACCACATCGACGTCGCCGAGTGCCGCCGGAGGGGGATCGCCATCACCAACGTCGGTCCGGCGTTCACGGAGGACATCGCGGACTACGCTGTGGGGCTCTTGATCGACGTCCTCCGCCGAGTGTCCGCCTCGAACCGGTACATCCGGCACGGCCGCTGGCCCCTTCAGGGGGATTACCCTCTCGCCACCAAGGTGCCTCCACGGCTACATTTGCTCCCTTTATGTTGAAATGCTGCCATGCCAGTTGTTTATTCTCGCTATAAATTTCTTTCTATGCCTGCTGCAATGTCGACGCCACTTTTCTCTCGCTAATGTTGCTGACAAACTCGCATCTTGTTGCAACAAGGAAGATGCTCGGCCACATCCTATTAGTATTAAGCATTACACAAGAAATTCTGCAAAATTTTAAGTTTTTTTTCTTTTTATGGTAATTAATCATTAGGTGTGAAACTTAATTGGAAGATAAAACTAATCATTTAACCAGAAGGACGCTTACTTACACATAAATCCAATTGCATTTCATTCTGTGAGAAACATTTCTTGCAGGTACTTTCGATTATGACTATGAATCTTGTAGGTATCTTTTATGAGTTATTCTCGAGTAATTTTCAAGATTAGTACCCCACTAATTTTCAACATTGATACCCCAACTTTATTGATCTTAGTTTGGTGCCCTAACCTTGTAAAGTAAGTTCCTCAACTACTTAAACATTTCAAATTTACTCTTCCACATACTAATTATTTTTAATAACACATTACATAAATAATCTTATTTTAAATGATAATTTAATATTCAGTGTGATATAATAATTGATTGCATATATAATTTTCTTATATTTTATATAATTTAACATTTTTAACTATAAAGAGCAACTTTATTATTTTAAAAAAATTGATAGCATATGTTTCATTAGACTACTCTCATTTTAGTATAATATATAAAATTGGTACCCTAACTTTAATGTTGATCTCAAATTGGTATCCTAACTTTGTAAAGTAACAAATTTGTCCCTCAACCACTTAAGGATTTCAAGTTTAATCCATTTCACGTATTAATTATTTTTAATACATATTAGTTAATAACTTATTTAAATTTATATACTATATTAAAATGGAAATTTAAGATTACTGTGTAATGTGTTATTAAATTTTAAATGATAATTTAATATTCATTATGACAGAATAATAAATAATTTAGATGTATATTTATATGACATATCTAAATTATATTAAAATGAGAGTATTTTCATGTCACATGACATTCTCTCATATTTTTAAGGAAAAAAATACATAGCTAATTATTTTTCAATTAAAAATATTTATTATCATGCCATGAGTTTATCTCTCATATGTTTTGATTAAATTATTTATAGTAAAAAAATCATGTGTCGTGTATTTTTTTATGGACTTTTGACTTTTTTTTTTACTGTAAAGAGCAACTTTATTAGTATATATATATATTCGGTTCTTAAAACATTTGGATTAAATATTTTTTTTGTAGATTTTAATAATTCTATTTTGATTAAAAAAGAATTATCTATGTACACTTTTTTCTCAAAAATATGAGATAATGACATGTGGCAGGTTAAAATTCTCATTTTAATATATAAACGAATCGTTTCCCAACTTTGAGTTATTTTCTAAATTGTCCCTCAATTTTAATTTTTAACAAGAACGTCCCCCAACTTTGATTTTATTGCACGATTCACCCACTTTATTGGTGATAGGCAATCTCTCAGTTATCTTGCTGACGTGGCGTAATAAACTATAATAAAAAAATTTAACTTGTTGACATAGCATAATGAAAAAAATTAATAAAAATGATAGGGGCGCCGGCGAGTTTGCACAAGGGACATCGGCCCCCTCGAGCTCGCCGGCGGCCCCTATCATTTTTTTTATTTTTATTAATATTTACAATATTTTATTATTATATTATTTTTTATTGTGTTACGTCAGCAAGTTATTTTTTTATTATATTTTATTACATTACGTCAGCAAGGTAATCGAGAGATTGTCTATTATCGGTCAAGTGGACGAATCGTGCAATAAAATCAAAGTAGGGTACATTCTAGTTACAAATTGAAATTGGGAGACCTTTTAGTAATCGACTCAACGTTGGAGGACAATCCGTGTAATTTACTCGTAAATATAGATAAAGGTTATTTTTTATTTTATCGCAATAAATATTAAATTATCATTTATGATTTAAAGTTATTATCTAATATGTATTAAAAATAATTAATATGTGAATGGGATTAAATTTGAAATGTTGTAGTAATTACGGCACCAATTTGTTACTTTACAAAGTTGGAGTACCAATTTGATATTAGCATTAAAGTTGGGGTACCAATCTTGAAAATTACTCGTTGTTCACTCCTGTTGGAGCTATTAATGTTCTTGTGTGCTTTCATGGTTATGTTCTTAGCAAAAAAAAAAAAGAATTATCATGTATTCAAGAACTCTTAACATCTGATGTTGACCTCTGATTTTGTTGCCCTTATGATGATACCGTTCAGGTAACAATATTTGAAATTAGAAGTTCAGTCATTTGTTGCTTTAGTAATTCGTATTTGTATCTAACAACTTTTCACGAACGGATCATCTATTCACTTGCAGTTGAGTGGAAAACATGTTGGAATTGTAGGCTTAGGGCAAATTGGGTCTGCGGTGGCGAAAAGACTTGAGGCATTCGGATGCCATATTTCTTACTTCTCAAGAACAAGGAAGCCTTCTGTCTCCTACAAATATTTTGAGTCCATTGTTGAACTCGCTGTTGAGAGTGATGTCTTGGTCCTATCCTGCGCCTTAACCGACAAAACACACCATATAATCGATAAGGAGGTGATGTTAGCTCTGGGGAGAAATGGTGTTATCATCAACATTGGGAGGGGGCAGCTTGTCGATGAGAAGGAACTGGTCTCATGTTTGATGAAAGGTGAGATTGGAGGTGCTGGGCTTGATGTGTTTGAGACTGAGCCATCAGTGCCAGAAGAATTGTTCGGTATGGATAATGTAGTCCTATCACCTCATCATGCTATGATGACGCCAGAATCTATTGGAGGGCAGAGTGAACTGGTGCTGGCCAATTTGGAGGCTTTCTTTAGAAACGAACCATTGGTTTCTCCCGTATCAGATTGAATGTGTAGGTATCTTGGCCATGTACACCCAAAGAAAGGTATTGTTCATCAATGAAATTTTCTGATTGGTTTTAGCTGTTGGAAAGGTTCTCAAATGCAGCAGATGGTTCGTTCACTGCCTTCTCCAATGCTCTGTTAATTAAATTGATGTACAAAATACAGAAGGTCTAGAATCTGTTGTAGTTGGGGTTGTGAACCTCTTAAGCATTTTAATTCCTGTTTATCTGCATGTCAGATTGTGATCGTGTTTCACCTTTATCGTGTTGTAGGATTTTTCTTTGTTTGAATTAGAAATCACATTTAGGACTTTACGGAGCTCAGTTGCCGAACTCCTCCGAGTTACGTGTGGGCTGTGAACACTGCGTTAACTATCCAACATGTTAATAATGCCTTGAATTTGAATCCAGTTGGTTTTCCTACATAGTCAGGCGCTTCAGCAGAATTCTCCTACATGTGTCTTATTTTTAGGGAATTTATTTAGAGTCTCAGTCCGTATGTAATTCCTATCATCTGTCAAAGGGAGTGCCTATATAAACTTCTTAGGGGTCTAAACAGAAACTCATCCTTGTAATCATCGTTATTCCATAACAAAGAGCCGCCGTCATTTTTCCTCTTCGCGTTCTTCTGTATTTCGTGTGATCCCTCTCTCTCGCTTTTTGTAACAAACTGGTATCAGAGCCTTAGGGTTTGTCAACGATTCTCGATCAGCAGGGAGATGGCGTCGCACAACGTGAGCATGGAGTAGTTCAACGGTAGGAACAGTTTCGGGTTGTGGCAGATCAAGATGCGGGCGCTTTTAAAGCAACAAGGAGTCTGGGTGCCGCTCTCAAACGTGTCGAAGAACAAGCCAAAAGATGAAGACTCGAAGGGCAAAGAAAAGGAGATCGACCTCGCAACTTTGGCGGCACAGGAGGAGAAGGCGCACTCGATGATTCTGTTGTGTCTGGCGGATGAGGTGATAATCGAGGTCGCAGATGAAGAAAAAATGGCCGGTCTGTGGTTGAGACTCGAGAGTCTATATATGATGAAGTCTCTCACCAATAAGTTGCTGTTGAAGCAACGTCTGTTCTCTCTCCGCATGCAGGAAGGTACCCCTCTGAAGGAACATCTTGATCAGTTAAATTTTTTGTTGATGGAACTTAGAAATATCGATGTTAAGATCGAGGATGAATATGCTGCCCTAATTCTGTTAGTTTCGCTTCCTCCATCATATGAAAATTTCGTTCAGTCTATGATTATCGGGAAGGAAACTATAAGTCTGGAAGAAGTAAGATCGAGTCTCCATACTCGTGAACTTCGGCATAGGGCATCTGAAAATTCTGCAGAGACTCAGGTCGCGGGTTTGATATCGACCGCAGAGAAGGGACAGTCCTCGAATTCAAAGAAATCCAAGTCGAAGAAGAAGAAAATCACTGCGAAAGACATCTGTAATTACTGCAAGGAACCAGATCATTAGAAGAATGATTGTCCGAAGAAGAAGAAAGCCTCTGTCGTTGCGGTGGCACAGGAAATTGGGAATTCCGAAGATGATTTGATTCTGGCTGCTTCTGATCAAGGATGTCTGGCAGATAGTTGAGTTTTGGATTCGGGGTGTTCCTATCATATGACTCTGAATAAAGAGTGGTTCTCAACTTATCAGAAGATTGATGGTGGAAACGTCATCATGGGCAACGATGCAGCCTGTCAGATAGTTGGGATCGGTTCTGTGCAGATCAGGACAGATGACAATCTTGTGAGGACGCTGACAGATGTCCGCCATGTTCCGCAATTGAAGAAAAATTTGATATCACTTGGAGTCCTCGACTCTAAAGGATGTCAGATCAATGCTGCTAGAGGCATCCTCACGGTCATGAAGGGTGATGCTACGGTTCTGAAGAGAGTCAGACAGAAGTCCTTGTATGTATTACAAGGCAAGACAGTCTCTGGCGTTGCTGTAGTGGCTAGTTCATCCGAATCAGATAGATCTAGGCTGTGGCACATGCGACTTGGGCATATGAGTCAGAACGGGATGAATATCCTCAGCAAACGAGGTCTTCTAGGAGAGAAGAAGATATCTGAAATCAACTTCTGCAAGCACTGCGTATTCGACAAACAACGAAGGTCTCGGTTTGGCAAGGCAGTGCACAGGACGAAGGCGACACTTGACTACATCCACGCCGATTGTTGGGGTCCCTCTCGTGTTCCATCATTAGGAGGTGCGAGGTACTTCCTTTCTGTGATTGATGACTACTCGAGGATGACTTGGGTATTCATGATGAAACACAAGAGTGAGTCCTCCAAGGCCTTCAAGCAGTGGAAGGTTCTGATGGAAAATCAGACGTCGAAGAAAGTGAAGCGTCTTCGCACTGACAATGGTTTAGAATTCTGTTCAGCTGAATTCGACTAGTTCTGCAAAGATGAAGGCATTGCCAGGCATCGCACAGTTAGGGATACTCCACAGCAGAATGAAGTTGCAGAACAAATGAACATGACACTTTTGGAGAGGGCAAGGTGCATGCTCTCTAACGCTGGTCTGAATAGGACATTCTGGGCTGAAGCTGTTAACACAGCTTGCTACTTGGTGAATCGAAGTCCGACGACTGCGATTGATCTCAAGACTCCAACTGAGGTATGGTCAGGAAATCCTGCTGATTATACTTGTCTGAAAGTTTTTTGTTGTCCAGCATACTATCACGTCAGTGAGGGGAAGTTGGAGCCAAGGGCCAAAGAAGTGGTGTTCATGGGATATGGTACAGGAGTGAAAGGCTACAGAATCTGGTCTCCTTCAGAACACAAAGTCATCCACAGCAGAAGCGTGACCTTTGATGAAGCATCAATGCTTCAGTTGAAGGTGGAGGCTGAAGAGAGTGTCAGTAAACAAGTGGAGGTTGAAATCACTGCAACTGAGGATAATGTTGAAGGATCACATCAAGAAGCAGAACCAGAAGGTGAAAAATCTGATGAGCAACCTGAAGAGGAGTCAATTGCTGCTAGACGTCCTCGCAGAGAAGTGGGTCCTCCTAAGCGATATGGTTTCGAGGACATGGTTGCTTATGCACTACAGGTAGCTGAAGAGGTGGAGCCCCTGGAGCCGTCCTCTTATAGGGATGCCATCACATGTGCCGAATTTGGACAATTGATCGCTGCTATGGGTGAGGAGATGGAATCTCTTCACAAGAATCAGACGTGGGAACTGGTCAAGTTGCCTAAAGGCAGGAATGTTGTTGGCTGTAAATGAATCTTCAAGAAGAAAGCAGGAATTTCAGGAGTTGAAGGTACGAGATACAAAACACGACTGGTTGCTAAAGGTTATAGTCAGAAAGAAGGTGTGGACTACAATGAGATATTCTCACTTGTTGTCAGGCATACTTCTATCAGGGTGTTGTATCACATCAGAATTTAGAGCTCGAACAACTATATGTGAAGACTGCTTTCCTCCATGGAGAACTTGAAGAAGATATTCTTATGAGCCAACCAGAGGGATTCTTCATTCCAGGAAAGGAGAATCAAGTTTGCAGTTTGAAGAAATCTCTGTATAGCTTGAAGCAGTCTCCCAGACAATGGTACAAGAGGTTCAACAGCTTTATGATCAGTAAGGGATTCAGTCGAAGTCCCTATGATTGCTGTGTATACCATAAGAAGGTGAAGGACGGCTCCACCATCTATCTGCTCTTGTATGTCGACGATATGCTTATTGCTACAAGAGACATGACAGACATTCAGAATCTGAAGAAGCTCCTCAGTGCGGAATTCGACATGAAGGATCTTGGTGCAGCACAGAAGATTCTGGGGATGGAAATTTTAAGGGATCGCGCACAGGGTAAACTCTTCTTATCTCAGAAAAGTTATATTGAGAAAATTTTATCCAGATTTGGAATGTCAGGAGCGAAACCTTTGAATACTCCATCAGCTGTAAATGTTCATATTTCTGTTGCCTTCGCACCAAAGTCAGAAGCAGAAAAGGAGTACATATCTCGGGTTCCATATGCTAGTGCAGTTGAAAGTCTGATGTATGCCATTGTTTGCAACTCATGCAATCAGTGTTGTCAGTAGGTTCATGAGCGATCCAGGAAAGGAGCACTGGCAAATAGTGAAGCGAATTTTTCGGTATCGGAACATTTGATATTGGTCTCATCTACAAAAGTGATAAAGAGTGTTTGGTTGTAGGGTACTCAGATTCAGATTATGCTGAAAATATGATGGAAGACGATGTATAACAAGCTATGTCTTCACTTTGAATAGTTCAGTTATTAGTAGGAGTGTCATAGCCGCCCTCGTCTGCCTCCATCGCCATCAATGCCATTAATGGCGCTGCTGCTAACAAAGCCCTTCACGTCGGCCACCAATATCGCCGCCATGCTCGGACTGGCAAACTCGATCCCATGGTACCCTTTGCCGTCCAACCTCGCCGCCACGCTGACGCCTTCCTCCTCCAGCATCCGCGCCACCTGCCTCTGCCTGTCGATCAACGGATCATTCGCGTGTCCCCTCACCATGCACCGTGGCAGCCCCCGTAGCCTCCTCCTCCCCTGGACCATCTTCTCCAGGTTGCAGTACTCGTGGTCCCTGTCCGCGCCCTCCGGCAGCGACAGCTCCCACAGCAGGTCGTTCACCGGCCGCGGGATGACCTTGTCGTTCTCCATCCGCACCTCCGATGCCGTCCGCTCCACCCCGCCGAAGAAGGGCTGGTCCAGTATCAGCCCCACCAAGCGCGCCGGTGACGGCTCTGAGTCCCTTGCGCTCATGGCCGCACGCAGCGCGATGTTCCCGCCGGAGCTGCTGCCCATGAGGAAGCAGCGGGAGAAGTCCGCGCAGGCGAGCAACGGGTGAGGGTCGAAGGCTTGGGATCGGGCCCAGAGGAGGGCGTCCGCGGCGTCATCGTAGGCGGCGGGGAGGCGGTGCTCCGGCGCGAGGCAGTAATCGACGGAGAGGACCACGGCGGGGACGCCGGATGCCAACGTGGCGCAGAGGGCGTGGAAGGCGGCGGTGGCGGAGCCGCCGAGGACGAAGCCTCCGCCGTGGAAGTAGATGATGACGGGGAGGTGGTCGCTGCTGGAGGAGTACTGTTGCTGCTTCTGCCGCTGGTGGTGTTTCGGGATGAACGCTCGGAGAGTGGTGTTGCGCCCGGGGTTGAGGGGGAGATCGCGAGAGTGCACGTCGGAGTCTTCGCCGGCGCCGGCGACGTGAAGGTGCATGGGGTTCAGACGGACGAGGGAGCCGTCGGAGTTGAGAGAGATCTTGAGGTACCTGTAAGGATCCATAACCATTGGAGGAGGAAGAGGTGTTAATGGCTGGCGGAAACCAGTGGCGTGTCCGAAACAGAGCCGACTTTTGCACATGCTCAGTTTTATAAGATTGGAAAGTTAGAAAAGTTATTAGTGTCAAAATCTATTTATGGGTGGAGTGGTCGTAATATGTCTAGTTCGATTTTTTTTAAATTTGAAAATTTTATTCCATGTAATCGAATTAGTTGTACTTAATAATAATCACTACTAAAAAATATATTTATAGGGTTATTAATTTGATCAGCATTTATGTTCTTTTTATTAAAATTTTGATCTTTTTTTTAATTAATACAACTTAATCCATTACATACTCTCACTTTCTTAATCCAATAAGAGCATCGTATTATGAGAACTTGATGATCCCGTTTTTTCCCTTCTTCCCACATTTAATTTAATATGGGAAAAAAGTTGGAATAGACAGCGTGAGCCTATTCCCATATTAAATAGGTGGATCGCTTGTACGTTAACCTTGGTTAGAACATAAATGAGTCAGTTAATCATGTTTGGAATTCTACTCCGACTGAAATTTTTATCCCCATTGGAAATGCTACTATCCGAATTGATGTGATAAGTATTGTACTTTATGTGAGATTAATACTTAGACTAAAATTTTTATCATATGTAAAAAATGAATGCTATATAAACTCCTTGTATTTAAGACAAAAGATAAATCTTTTTGTAATTCTATTGTATTTTCATTTAATAAAATTTTACGTCGTCTTAAGTTTTTTATGTATTTTTCGATGCATAATTTTTCTAGTGCGAAATTTTTAACAAACTGAAATTAGAACGAGGTTTCGTCAGCTATACCCCATCATGCATAGAGATAACATATCGAGAAATTAATAGGACGAAACAATTTTAGTCTTTCGAATATTAAGATTTAGGCACTTCTAAAATAATAAAATGTCTCAATGCTGCCCGCGAAAATGTCGAAAAATAGATCAAATGAGGAAAAATAGTTTATCTTTCGAATATCAAGACGCACGTGTCACGGGGTGATTCTCGAACATGAAACCCTATGTGTCCACTAGGTGAAGGGGCGCCTAGCTAAGTATGTTTTGAGTTTACAATAGAAGTTTTATGGTCGAGATGACTTTACCAAGAGTTGCTCTTATAGATATTCAATCAGGAATATGACAAGAGTATTAGACGACTCATCATGGGTTCGTGGCATTAGCGCGTTGATGCAAACACTTGAGTGATTAATGTCCGAAGGGGCAATCGAGGTACCACGTGGTACCGAGAAGGGTCACCGATATAGGTTGTCATCCCACGCTCAAGGTCAGACACTAGAATTACAAAACCTTGTTCGCGTTATATATGATGAAACATAGAAGACATATAGGCAAAAAAATCACTAGTGAACTCCTCCTTGCTATATCGTAAGTAGAGGAGTCTCAATACAAAATTGAAAATATAAAAGACATACCATACGGTTAAGGTCATTCGTAAGGACGATCCTATAAGATAATGTCATAGGGATGGATAACTCCGCAATATTACGTAATGCGGGGTAGCTGCATGTGTTATTTGGTTCGGTGTTGAGCGACCGAAAGCTTTAAGTTGAACGGCACTAATGTCGCGAGGCTTTCTTGTCGTGTCATAGGAAAATGTTATGAGACATTCTCCCCACTAAAGTCGGTGATACCCCCGACATTATTGTCTGGGCTTCTTCAGAATCTTCGTCTTTGGTCTTTACTTTGTATGTACAGTTGAATTTCGCCTTATTTGTATTGACTTCTACTTCACCAGCATCACGCATAGTCAAGAATGTTCGCGTTGTTTCAGGACTTGTTGATGACTCTTATATCAAGCCTGATTTGTTTACTAATTCTTCGTTCAATCGAGGGTCATCACTTGTGCAGCCATCGAAGTCTTCCATCTGTGCAATCTGATTTCATCAAGCAACTATCCGTCTGTCAAGTTTTTTTTTCTTCAACTTCTCTAGACTTGCATAGTGTCAACTTGTTTGGTTTAACTTCTTGGTGTGAAATAACTATTGGATGACTTCAGGAATAGCTCAGAGAAAGAATTTTTCCAATATTATGATAGAACATGTTGAGAGTATTGTCATTTGACATGCATGACTTGACTAAATGTCCCCATTGCAGATGGCTGCACTTTCGTCGAATGCACACCCTTAATGGTCATTCTGGGATTCCGATGGTTTGAGGCAGAACAAGGTTCTTCAATATGACACTTTATACATTGTCTGCTTCAAGTCACCATTGTAAGCGACGAGTCTTTCCACGTCCGTTGTGGACTTGACTCAATCCTCCTATTTGGATGGGCTTTGCCTTTGTCTTGATAGTGTGGCTTGTTTCTTATGACTTGAACTTCTCTTCCCCGTCATTATCCTTGTCCGAGAGTTTGGTGGTATGGCACTTATTTTTGCATAGTCCATGATTGATTCGACAGCGAGGACTAGCGAGCGGAGATTGAGGCAACCTCGTCATCTCAAACTTCGTCCTAGTCCAAGGCTTCAAAACCTCTTTGATGAAGACTACCAACGTTGTGTTTTCATCCACCTAGGAACATTGTAGGCGGAGCTCGGTGATTCCTTTCACATCTTCCTTCAATATGCACTTTTGACTAATGTTGAACAATATAGTCTTGACCTCCAGTCAACCTCGTCGTCTCAAACTTCGTCCTAGTCCAAGGCTTCAAAACTTCTTTGATGAAGACTACCAACGTTGTGTTTTCATCCACCTAAGAACATTGTAGGTGAAGCTCGGTGATCCCTTTCACATCCTCCTTCAATATGCACTTTTGACTAATGTTAAACAATATAGTATTTACCTCAGTTCCAACTTGATAGGTCATACATTGTTATGAACTACCGTTTGCATACGTCCCATGTCTCAATGGGATCAATGTTGTCACATTTCACATTGTTGTGATGACATTGCCACCATAATTCGCCACATCTTACATGTTTCTTGAAATATATTTTCTTCCGATCCTAGGACCTTTCATGAAGCTTCGTTTACATCTTTGTGTATGGACAAGACGATATCGTGCTCATTGACGAAGATGATACACATACTCGTCCATCTGCAACTCGAATGAAGTGACGTCGTTGTACTTGTCAACAAAGATCATATACCTTAGACATACTTATTGACTAGACGATTGACTCTCACGAAAGAGTAGACGTTATGGATCTTCACTGATTTATGAGAATGTTCATGAAGACTCTCCACTTGGACAAGCAGATTGGTGTAGAGAAAACTCATGACAAGGGCTCTCAGCTTTACCTCCATCGTCATTCGAAAAGACGAAATTGCTACTGTGTCCTTCAAACCTTGGATTTCAATATTTAGAGGCCGCTTCAATTACTCGAAACATTGCAACGAAACACTTAACAACAACATGCTAAGGTTCGTCAAAAATTTGACGCGTAAACTATTTGCCAAATTGATCGTTAAGATTGAGACATCAATTTGTATTAATGTGTAACAGACTCGTCCCAACTTTAGATGGGTAACATTACACCGCTTGGGACACTTCACGAACCAGGCAAATCTGATAGCTCTGCTCATCTTGTTGATTAATTTCCTACCTGCATTCATACCATTCTCCACTATCTTACTGCGTCACGAGGCCCAATGTCAATGTGGGATAACATCAAATAATATTCTACATCATTTCGAGCAATCATAATACAAATGTAGAGATCAGTATGACTTTGGACATTATCTGCAAGAATTGAGGAATTCAGCACGCGTCAATGGAATAATTACTCTTTGGTCTTCGGTGCTACTCTCTCTCTCTCCCTCTCATATATTTGTTTGTTTATTGACAACATAGTTTGGTGTCAACAAAACTAGCCAGTTACTAAAGACATGCAGTGAAGAAAAGTAAAATTGTCGAGATCCTGAAACCTCATTAAGCAACTGGAATATCTTCGTTAAGTAGTCATGCTATACAATAAGCGTAGACATTGTACCATAGAAACTTCTGTACAATGGCACCAGCAGACCGCATAGTTGAAAAGGATGTACAAGCTTAATTAGGATGCAACGCAAACACCAAATCCAACACGACCCTGCCGGTCCACTCACATCTGTGGCGAATCTCGTATATAGGGCTGAAACAGCGTGACGGTCGGGTTGGGATCATATTGCAATATGTCGGCAGCTCGTTCGAATTCCTCCCTCAAAATTTTAATGCTGAACTTGTCGACGACGCGCCCAAGATCATGGGACACCTCAAATGGATCTTCTATGCATATTAAATGGCGATCATTTCCCACTCGCCTAGTCCAATCCTTCGATCTTTTGCTGGAAGAATTAAGAAAAAAGGACGGTTTAATAATGCAAATCAACATAAAGAAAACAAATAATGAAGAAAAATAAGATATTAAGCATTGGATTAAATATGCAAATGTCATCAAGAGTACATTGGATCATAACAGCGGTACTTTTGGTGCATAATATTCAGTAACATAAGGACGCGTGAGAACTACAAAATACATGCTGTTGCAATGAAATAAGTCCATGCTCCTGTTCAATTTGACATTATCTAAAGTACTTTGCATTGTTTAATTACTGCCCTTCCAATTTTGAAACTAAATTGTCACTCTGTCTCAACTTTCAAAAACTGTTGAAGTCTACTACTCACCAACACAAGCCACACACGCTAAGTTAATGATCAGTGTGCCCATGACTGACTCACTCTCCTCACCACACCAATTACAACTCAGGTTCTACCCATCTCCCTATCCACCCTCAAGAAACTATCAGTGGGCCCTTAACCACAAGCCATAGCCTTTTTGCAAATTCAAATGGCATGCCAATAAAACTGGCTCCAAAGCAAAAATCTCAAAGGCTGACCTCAGCAAGAACAACACAGCCACCATCAGTGACCATACAACCTGAATGTTTTTTGAGAGCACATAATCATGTTGTCCAAAGCCAATGCTCAAACTGCGACAATCTTTCGTACCACCTCTTCAGGAACAACGTCGATAATCTAATCCTAATCCCAATCTCCTGACAAAGCTAGAAACAAAAAGTGCACATACGCACTATCTTGCAGGTCCAGAGACCATACGCCAATCAATAATTGTCCACAATCGGGCATCCATAGATCATACCAAAAGCAAAAGCTCATACTACATCTAATGCCTAGGACAACCTCGGCCAAATATCATGGGTGCTGTGTACCTCATTGTTTCCCAAAACTGGGGCATCATTTGCATTCTTAGGCTCCCGTATTAGTGGCTTCCAATCATGCCCTATCTTTTCCTGTAATAGGATTTTCACAAATTTTGGCCAGGTGAACCTCATTAAATTGGTTCAACCACCAAAAGCCTAAACCCTCAAGTACACTAGGTTTTGTCAACATCCGCTAATTTACCAGGTGAGCTCTACATTGTCTCTCAGTATGCCCTTGCAAATAAATTACTGAATAGCTCCTCAAGTTCATCCAGGAGGATTTGACTGCCATCCTGCTAGTCATCCTTTGTTTTCTCTGGAAAATAAAAGTTCATCCAGGAAGAATTTTAATGGACTGCATGAAATTATGGGTATGGAAAATCACATATTTGTCCATGGTTACTCTCCCAACTAAGAACTAAGGACATAATAAATGTCGGCCATTCGTTCACGCTTGCTCGTTTTATTCATACTGCTTAATCCGTTAGTCTTTGAAGTCAGTCAGGATAACACAACCACTCAGAAACTATAATCATGAAAAACTTTCTTAATTTAGGACTTCTCGTGGCCCCTTATTTATAATTTACCTTCGTATGTACTAGGTCCATGGACCTCCCTTTTAACTGGAAAGTAATGAAAGAAAAATCACATCAAAATTTCAAATCATACTGATCTCAAAACTGATCATTCTGATCATGATTCCAATACAAACTCAACCTAGAAGCTGACTGATTTGATATCAATCACTGTGTTAGCGGGATGTGGCCTATGAGAGAACATGGATGCAGAAAAAAGATAAGCAACTGCAATTAACCATACCTGGCATGTTTCATGCACAGATGATCTAATTTAATTGAGTGTATAAGCAAATCACAAACATAACCTGATTTACTAACTATTATCCAGCATCTACAGAACTCCGCCTATATTTTATAGCCGGTCCCAAGTCCGGATAAAGGAGGAGGATTGTGTTAGGCCCCGACAGCCAGCATAAAATCCTGTCGAATCTTATGAACATGGATCAACGAATAGCGGAATGGCGTCGTATGATCCATGTAGCCGACCCCCTAGTGGGATAAGGCTTTGTTGTTGTTGTTGTATCCAGCATCTACAGACCTTCAACTTAAGCATTTTAAAAACATATGATCTGCAGGTGTAAAAGAAGGCATGCTAATTGCTACTGTAAGGATTTCTTTCCTCATTTTCTTACATCCATATATGTTTAACATAAGTATTCAAGAACATTACCTGATGATACCCCCTGTACGAACAGATACAACATCACTTGCATAATCATGATGATATGCCCAGTAATGGAAGAATGACCAAACCAAGCGTGCAATACTTTCTCTATTCCTTGAACCAAATGCTTGCAGCATTTCGACTTTATCAAAGAAAGCACAGTCAATATCGTCGACTCGTACAGCGTAAGTTGCCTCCATTGTCTAAGAAGATTGAGGCATATTTATTAATACAACCATATCATTGACTCTTACAACAAAAGACTTACATTAGTTAGCTGATTCATAGGCTACATGAAATCAAGAAAGGAGACCATATAAATTCATAATACAAAAACTAGATATTTGCAATGAACACTGAGCAAAACACAATGAAATGTGACAAAGACCAGGAATATAATTTATCCAAATAGATACCTGTAAACAAGGAAGAATTGCAGGTCTGCGTTGCTGTAAAAAGTGAATACACATCAGCACATACCTGAAAAACACAATTTAAAATTGAAGTTAGTTTTTTGGCCGGTTGGAACCCTCAATAAAACCTCCAAGTATATAAAAAAAATGAAATCCCCTAGTATTAATGCAACTTACGCATAACTAGAAAGTGTTCCCTGATAAGTCTCATTGACACGACGAGACTTGGCCCAGTGTTTGATGATAAAAGCCAGCTGTCGTAACCGCTGATCAATTTGTGCATAATCCTTAAGAAGCTTAGTATTCACAACTGCTAAAAGATTATTAATGCATATGTCACAAGAAAGACCAGTCACTGGATCCATCATCTTAACAATAGGGACTCTAGCACGTGTTAGAGCCTGCAACCATTGAGTAACATAGACCATCTAATGAAAATAAATCCAAAGAGTTTGTAGCATATACAAATTTCATATTCATTTAACTTACGTCATTGGCACGGTATATAGCACAAATTGTTTATGAACTGGAAAAAGGTGCATGACCTCAAATTTGTACAATTAAAAACACAATATTTCAGTTCAATAAGATTAAAATTGTACATATGCAGAGTTCTATGGGACTGAATTATATATGCAGAGTTCTATGGGACTGAATTATCAGCTCCAGAACTGTTGTGAACAGAGCAGCCGTCTTTCCCGGAGAAGACTGGTTTCGTTCCCAGCTGTTTCCGATAAGAGAGTCAACATTCCTTTCTTTTCTTTTCTTTTCTTTGATTTGAAGCCGAATGCCGTATCATGCTTAGTGTCAACCATTAGGTTCCCAACTGAATAGTTCTGAGTTCTAACTACTAATAATCACTCCATGCAACTAACCTTAATCAACCATTTTTTCTGCAATCATAAGACAAAAAATAGGTGGGTGTCCTCCTCTCCCAATTGGTTGATAGTTTAGAAAAACAAATTCCTATGTCATTTGGTAAGCATAACATACTAATGGCAAACTTCATTAAATAAATAGTGCTTGTATTCAACATGAAGATTAAATGGATAGATTAGAGTCTTCTTTAAGGAAAAGATATTGGTAATTCAACAACCAGTAGTCCGAAGAATCTTTTCCTACTAAACTATAAATTATAATAGAGAATAGAAAAAAGGGAAGAAAATATGAATTTTGATCAAATATTAATTTCTTACGTATGAATTGACTATCAAGATAATCAATCAGCAAGCATAGATGGATGCACTTATATTCAGATGACCATTAATGGTTCATGATACAGAGAACTTTTTCATTTAATGATTTTGCCTAAGTTCAGCCACTTTTTTTTTTTAGGAGAAACAAAGTTCAACCACTATTCATCATAAGAAATCAACAAGACAGGATCATCTTGATTTTTTTTTCTTTTACAAATGGGAGTAAATCATATTAGCTTTTTTATTATAGGGAGCAAGTGTGTCAGTTTTTTGTCTTTTTCACAATACACTCCATTTTGGCACTCTCTCAAAGTGTGTGTATATATATATGGCGTTTCAGGGAGCATTTATACTACTTCACCATTTTGCCCATTTCAAAATCTTCCTTTAGCATAATTAAGCATATGATTTTTTTCAGGACAATTAGTCTTGAGACAATCTTGTACAAATGCGCTTAAAGCATGTTACCATGGCTTGTAAACAAGTTCATTAAAGTTTCACCCTGCTTCTGGATAACTGGGTTAGTAAATGAAAGAGAGAGAGAGAACATCTAGAGAACTATAACATATGGTCTCGAATAAAAAAAATAATTAGAGAACAAAAGAAAACATTGAAGGAAACTGACAGCTCGCATATATTCCAATTTAATGATAAAAAATGTTTACAGAAAATGATGTCATGCATGCACTAGGACAATACACATAAGCTTAAAGATGCCTTGCATGCCACTACATTATTCCACTGGAAAAGCCAGTAATAGCTAGAGAAGCATTAAAATTTGTTAGTATATCACATCATATATAAATAAGAAATAAAGATAGTGGGAATAGCTGCCAAATGATACAGTGTCGTAGAAAGAAGTATAAACTACTACAACTAGTTAGGTATCATTCGATATTGGCTAACTGGCTCACATATAATTTACTAGAGTCCCTTTTTCAAATTATTTAATGCCATTCTCATGTGTGGGCACAATGACATTGAAAGGGAAATCAGAGTTCAATAATGCCAGGAGGTGCCACCAGCTCAAGTGCTCAACTATGTTTTCAATATTTCCATTTTCGCCTCTTATGGCTTCTGAAAGATACAAGAGTGCACCCGGTGTAATATTTATGTTGACATGAAGTTAGCGAATGTGAGCTTAATAGGTCATTTTATCGTAGAATTAGAGTCTCGGAGGTTAGCGAAGCTCTTAAGAAAATGGAGAATGGTAAAGCCGTTGGACCGGATGGTATACCAATTGAAGTTTGGAAATGTTTAGGAGAAAAAGGTGTGTTGTGGTTATGTAAACTATTTAATGAGATTTTACGGTCGAAAAATATGCCTGATGATTGGAGATTAAGTACATTAGTTCCTATTTACAAAAATAAAGGGGATATTCAGAATTGTGCAAATTATAGAGGGATTAAACTTATGAGTCACACTATGAAATTATGGGAAAAAGTGATTGAGCATAGATTGAGAATGGAGACTAGTATTTCTGAGAGACAATTTGGGTTCATGCCAGGAAGATCCACTACAGAGACGATTTATTTACTAAGGGGAATGATGGAGAAGTATCGAAGTAGGAGAAGAGACTTACATATGGCTTTCATTGACTTAGAGAAGGCGTATGATCGGATACCAAGGGATGTACTTTGAAAAGCCTTGCAAAAGAAGAGGGTGAATGTTGCCTACATTAAGGTAATACAAGATATGTACGATGGGGCATTGACTAGGGTTAGGACACCCGGAGGTGAGACAAATGAATTTCCTATAGGAATTGGCCTACATCAAGGATCAGCTTTAAGCCCGTATCTATTTAACTTAGTTATCAATGCTATAACCGAGAGTATCACAGAGGAGGTACCTAAGTGCATGCTATTTGCGGATGATATAGTACTTTTAGCGGATTCAAGAGAAGAGATTAATACAAAATTGGAAATATGGAGAAATACGTTGGAGTCAAAGGGTTTTCGTTTAAGTAGGAATAAAACAGAATATATGCATAACAATTTCACAAATAAACAACTTAGAGACGATTTGAAAGTTAGGTTAGGGGAGGATATAATTCCTCAAGTGACAAAGTTTAAATATTTAGGATCAATTGTAAGACAAGATTGTGAGATTGATGACGATGTTAATCATAGAATTCAAGCTGGTTGGTGTAAGTGGAGGAAAGCCACTGGAGTTCTTTGTGATAGAAAAGTACCCAATAAAGTTAAAGGAAAATTCTATCGTACTGCTATAAGGCCAGCAGTGTTATATGGTAGTGAATGTTGGGCTATGAAGGGACAACATGAACGTAAAGTGGGGGTAGCCGAAATGAGGATGTTGAGATGGATGTGTGGTCATACAAGATTAGATAAGATTAGGAATGACCATATACGTGAACGAGTCGGAGTGGCTCCTATTAGTGAGAAAATGGTAGAGAATCGTTTGAGATGGTTTGGTCATGTTCAGAGAAGACCATTAGATGCGCCAGTAAGAAGAGTAGATCAAATAATCTGGAGTCCGATTAAAAGAGGGAGAGGGAGGCCAAGGCGGACACTTGGCGAACTAATAGAGCAAGATCTATTGGTGAATAATATACCGAAAGGTTTGGTTACTAATAGAGCGGAATGGCGTCGTATGATCCATGTAGCCGACCCCACCTAGTGGGATAAGGCTTTGTTGTTGTTGTTGTTGTTGTTGAAGTTTATATCATGGGGGCACGTAGCTGAAATGTTTGAAATCTAGTGCACCTTCTTCGAATAAGGAATGAGCTTTAACAAGTTACCTGGACATTTTGGAGATTGCCAGATTGCAAAATATCAGCCAACTTCAATATAATCTCAGACTTGCTTATGTCATGATCATCAATGGAAAGACAAAGATCAATGTCACTATTTGAGACTCCAAATGAGTTCGCACATGACCCATAGAGGAATAGCTTAGCACTGGGCCATTCTTGAGCTATAAGTTTACGCAAAGACAATAATAGTTGTTTCTGCTTTTCCTTTTCTTCTTCAGCAGGTACCAAGGACTCAAATATTGACAGAAATCTAGGGCTGAATGCATCTATGTCTTGGCGGCATTGGACTGTTCTCCTGTGGATCCTCATCCGCATGCTAGACACATGGTGTCCTCTAGAAAAATCTGATCTGAAGTCCTGAAATAAAAATCAAAAGGTAAGATTATGTACAGTGACAGCAGGTAAGAATTATTTATCTTGTCGATGTCAGGTATAGTGCATTGGTGGCTTAATCTCTGATGACAACACTGATTGCATTTCATTTTCTTCTAATTGGATGAGGTAGAATTCGGGGTTCGTGATATTATGTTCCCAGTGATGATGGACATACTTTCAACATAGGTTTTTTTGAGTATTTTCAGAAAAAAAGAAGATACAAGTTATCAATAGAAAGAGAAAAAAACAAGGGATCACTATAGCGGAGACATCCAACACCAGCTACTGTTGGTTAGTCATTATGACAAGTTCAAGAAATCTTCAGCCCTAGTTTCTTAAACAAGTATATGATAACAGACACAAATCAGCAGTATTTCACAGAGTAAGATAATTTTGTTTATTGGAATTAAATAGATGATGGAGAATAGATCTATATTTCATTAGTTTACAGCCTCCTTGCTTTCGTTCAATTTGCCCAAGCTCCAATTGGTAAATTCTCATTGATGAATGATTGGTTTTTGAGAGTGCATTGATGAATAATTGCATCGCCAAAGGAATTCTTGTAAGAATTGAGAATGACGAACATGATCACTTATAATGAGGCCATCATCACTCCCATGGTTACTGCCATCTCTCAATTATCATGCTTTTTTTTAAAGTGAATTATCATGCTATTTTATTATAGTATAACAGACTCATATTAATATGAAGGCCACCAACAAATAGGTGCATACCTTCTACCAGTCACACTAACAGAAGCTCTATCTTGTCTGGTTATATTATAAAATGGATGACTGTGAGTTCAAAAGGAATAAACAAATGAAAACAGACAATGACAAGGGGGGAAATCGAACTTCTTTAGGGCCTTTTGGCAACCCAACGTGTATAAATAAACTAGTGGCTGGTCTATCTTAAGAAAGTGGTAACAAGTGAGCTTAACTAGCAAAAAGGTGTGTTGCAATCTAGCTTGTATAAAATAAATTAGTAGCTGATCTATCTTAAGAAAGTGGTAACAAGTGAGCTTAACTGGTATCCAGTTTTTTTTTTCATTTATGCATGTCCTCTCTTAGCGGCTCCCTTCACTGTCCTACATATTCAGTAACATCAGATCAAGCTAAGCCCCAAATCAAAACTCTAGGTCTTATTCCAATTCAGTCGTTGGTTTTTTTGCCCTGCTTTTAACCTTGGTATATGAATCTTGCTCCAAATGAAAACAAGGGATGGCTAGCATGAGACATTTAATAAGTGAGAATCAAACTCTATGATTATTTCATAAATTTAAAAAGCCAGGTCCGATTGAAACAAGTGAATCCTTGTTCTTTCAAGGAATGAAGCAAGTGGATCATAATTCACCTTATGCCGTGAACTTCCCTGTGCAACAACATTCTTGACTTCTTTCTCAGCAGTGAGGCTCAAAGATTTGATCATTGTATCTATCACCTCATCCTCTTCTCCAGAAAGATCTTTTTCCGGAGAGAACTCATCATTCTCATCCTGGTTCGGAACTTCCAGCTTTTGGACAGTATAATAGTTTCCATCGCCAGCAACCTCATGGTGCAGATCATGTTTAATATCTCGTATCATGTTTCCACTGATGGAATTTAGATTGTGATCCGCAAGGCCAGAACCAACTGGTAGACTCTGGCATTCCAATTTTCCAGCAAAGTTACCAATTTTCCCGTGGAAATCACCAAACAAGATCTCTCTATCTAGCAAGACTTCGTCAGAAAATGTTTGCAACCGATGATTCTCTACTTTCCTTTCTGAACCATGGATCCCCTCTCTTACTGAAACCTGCTGTTCTGATTTCTTGATGGCCGATATGTGCCCAGATACCATACGCTGCCCCGATAGGACCCTTTGCAGCTGAGAATCCACGAGCGTTCCTCTGTCACCAAGTGAGTTTTGCTGATGATGATGATGATGGTTGGAGTGATGGCGCTGGTTATGAGGGTGATTCTGCTCCGTCAGCGATGCAGTTGGTCTCTCATTCGGTACGGACATTTGTGCAGATCTACCATCCTGGCGGGGAGCTCCTCTGTCCCGTCTCACCAATCCGTTGTCCAATTCAGCATCACGAACAGCCGCCGGAGCCCTAAATCCAGGAGGCGGGGGTCTCATGGAGCCTCCTTTCCTCTCTTCTTGACCCCGAGAAGGGCCCGACTCTTGCAGTTTACCAGTACCCAACACTGCTGCAATCACTTGATCTCTTCCGATGCCCATGCTTCCAGCGACATCCCCGATGCCCATGCTACCAGGTGGCCCAAGGTCCCGCCTTTCATGGCCAAACTGAAATAACGGGTGATGCTGCTGCTGTATGTAGTTGGCGAGGTCCCCGCCGCCGCCGCCTACTCCGAAGGAAGGAAAACCAGGGGGGAGGGGAAGCTGTGGCGCCGGCCACATGGACGGGGGAAAGGCTCCGGCTTGAGAAAAGCGGAGCGGTGATGGCTCAGGCGGCGAGGGGAAGAGGAGGGGCTCGGGGAAGTAACCGGGCGGCGGTGGCTGGAAGAAATCTTGGGGGAGGAAAGGACGGCTAGGGCCGACAGCGGCGACGGCGGGGTCCAAGTGGGAAGCGGAAGGTTGCGCCTGCTGCTGGGGGCCTTGAGGGGTTTTCTGAAGGAGTTGGAGGAGGAAAGCGCCGCCGTCCAAGAGAGCGCCATCAGTGCCTCCGGCGCTGGCGACACCTGGGGGGGCGCCGCCAGCGCGAGCGTCGGCCATCCGCTCTCTTCCGGCGACGGCGGCGGCGGCGGGAGTAGGGTTGGGTGGAATCTGCTACTTCGGTAGGGGAGGCGAGCAGGTTGAACAATAGTTACGAACTCTGTTAATTTATTTATTTTTATGAGTTAAACATTAAATATTATTATGTGTACTTATTGTTATTTGATAGGTAATAGTAATATGGAGATCATGATTAGATCATATCTTTAATCCAATTTGAATCGAATTGGATCTGGTTCTTAAAATTGTGTTTAAAATATTTTCTTGATTTAAATAAAGGTGACCTAGTCATGTTTAAAATTTTAGCCCAAACGTAAAAATGAGTTATAAAATATAAGCAAATATATTTCAAATATATATAATAATTAAAAATAATATAAATGCATTTATTTCATATTGGGTATAAAATGTGGCACCAAAGTTTCGAAGATATATAAATAAGGTTTATAATTTGATAGAAGAATATAAGACTAAAATATCGACATTAATCAAATAAGTACTTACAAACCACCAATAATAATATAAAAAAAAGGTTGCACGGCCTCTACGACGTTTTGACTAAATGGATTTTCTTGTATTAAAATTATCTTAAAATATATTCAGTTGTCTTTTTTTTTTACTTTTAATTCAACTTTTTAGCGTGGGGTAAATTTATCATGCTGGTCAACCTTTTTTCTACGTCAACCTAATATGAGAAGAGGTTAATGAGTATGTAGAACACCCCACTTTACATCTTCATGTAGAGCATTTATTTCATATTATTTAATTAATTTAATAATTATAATTTATTACTAAATTGATTATATACTTCTTAGATGAAATAATATATATTTATTTGGATAATTTGATAACAAAAATATATTATTTAAGATTAAATAAATTACAATTGTTGAATAATCATATTTATTAACATGCCTTGATCATAACCATAGAATAATTCGATGATCTTAATTTTAATCACCTTTACTATTTAACATATACTTTAAATTAACTTTATTAATTTAATAAGTAAAATTAATACTCTACACCTGTTCTAAGTCAAATGTTCTACCTATGCATTTTTCTCACGTTGTAACTTTTAAATAAAATGCACTGTGTAACTTTTATCACGTTGGTCAACGTGGGATAAAAATAGTACTTCAAATCATACATTTAATAGGAAAAAGCGTGTAGCGCAATTGCGCATATTATCACTCGGAAATGAGGATCAACGAGGTATATATACTTTTTTTTATTTTCAATATTTAATTTTAGATTTATGATCTCTCGAAATACATTTAATATTCAAGATATTCCAAATATTATTTCTTTCTTTTCTCTCTGAAATAAAGTTTAACATTTAAATGATGTTTCCATAAAAGCTGACAAAATTGATGAATTACTTATCACTAATAAAATATATGTAGTATAATATAATATGTTTTGAAAATTATAATATCATATAATACAAAAATTATACTTACATTATTTTTAAAAAAAACTCCTTTGTTATTTTTTTTATTTGAATGATGACAAATAAATATTATTCTTCTCTCTCATAATACTTACATAATAGTAATAAAAAAACTTGAGGTAATCTCTCTAATAATATATATATATGTACATATGTATGTATATTGATATACGAATAATTACTAATTAAAAACTAAAAAATATTGAATTTATTATAACATTAAGCTAACATTCAAATGTATATGCAGCATAACATAAAAAATCACCTATTGGCAAGTTCTGGAA
Organism: Pontederia crassipes; assembly: GCA_030549335.1. NCBI lineage: Eukaryota > Viridiplantae > Streptophyta > Magnoliopsida > Commelinales > Pontederiaceae > Pontederia > Pontederia crassipes. The sequence continues at coordinate 6,204,869 of CM060188.1, read as the reverse complement.
AAAAAATTATGTTTATGTTATTACTTTGTTTAAATATATTAAAATATTATGACGTGATATGTTAAATTAGTGTATAGAGTGATATCTCACACACGGCTATCAAACGAAAATTTGCCATAATTCTTTTCCTCTTTTAGCCTGCACTTTTGTATTTATCTTCAATATAAAATTGGCCAATGATATTTTATGGTAAGTACATTTAAAATCTCCCCATCATGGCCCTTACATCACACGTCTTTTAGCAAACATCTCAACCTATTGAATAGTACGAGAACAACCTATTGTTAAACATTTTTATTAGAGGTATTCGATACCATTTCGGTGATTCCATCCGACTCTGCTTAATTTTGATTAAAATTTTCAATTCGAATTTGACCCGGCAATCTAATTTTTTATTATTTTTTTTTAATTTTTTATTTAAACTTAAATCTATATTTGATTTAATTTTTTTAAAAAATGAGATACAATATCTTAATTACAAAAAAAATTTAAATAGTTAAAAAAACTTGTTTTATCCGTTAAATAACTATTAAATAATATTTTTTATATTAAATAAATATAAAATAATAAGAAAAATAAAATCGGATCGAATTGCATCGAATTTGACTCCAAAAAAGTTTTGATCCGCTCCAACTAAATTTGATTGGGTCGAGTGAAATTTGTTTATGAGTCGAATTCAACTCCACCTATGAATACCTTTAATTTTAATCGTACTCCATTCGAAGTCTTTATATTCAAGTATTATATCATATTGTAAATGATAGTTCTATTCTATTTTGTTAGAACATGTATATTTTATTGTAAATGAAGTATATTTTGTAATACAACATTTAAGTGTTTACAATAATTGATTTGACATAATAAAAAAAGATTTGATTTGTGATGTATAATTTGATGTACTTAACTTTCACTTCGTATTTTATTATATTTTCCTTGCATTGGAAAATGATGGGTGAATGTAAATTTATAAATATCTCTCTGAATTTTTTAAAAATAAAAATTATTTTATTTGGATAACACAAAAAGTTATATCATCCTCCAGCTTAAGATGATAAAATTTATGAATGTCAGCTCAATAAATATTAATCAGTATACATGGCCATTCCATCAATACCCAATAAAATATTTCATATCAGAAAAAAAAACTCTCCAATTACATTAAGTCGTCCCACGCTAATATAACGTTCAATGAGACTAAAGATGTTGAAGCACTTATCACTCAAAGAAAACAAAAAAAAAATCAACAAAAGAAACAATATGAATTAAGTCAATACCCAATATGTTGAAGCATCAAGTCAAGAGGGGAAAAGAAACAAAATAATTTATCACTCAAAGTTGAAAGGATTAAATGGCGGTCCTATCATGCCTTGATTCAGATCCGTCCGATTGTGGCGCAATGGCAGATCTATCTTTGTCTGAATCGTTAGTTTTTTCTCACAATTTGATAAAAGAAACTTTATTTTATCTTTTTTTATTTGTGTCTTGCCCTAGCGGAGCTCGCGATCCTCCATCGCAACGCTGCTCGCCGAATCTACCCCGATCCATCACGATAGAGGAAACGGCTTGTAGCTGGGCTCTCAACATCGGAAGAACGACAAGCAGGCTCGCGAAAGATAGGGGAGCAACAAATAGGGGAGCGACAAAGGAAGTGATCGAATAGTGGAGGAACGGCTCGCGTCAGGGCTCTCGATAGTCAGGGAGCGACTGAGGGGCGAGCATCTCGCGGAGAATGGTGAGAGAGCGGCTTGCAGCGGATCGGGGCAGGACAAAGGAACCTCGAGCAGCTCACGACGAATCGAGGCAAGATGGAGGAATGCCGAGTGATTAACCGAGCGGAACGACGAGTGTTAGGTGAGTGACAACGAGCAGCGCGGCGGCGATCAACGATGAACGGAGGATCACGAGATCACGCGTGCTCGAATAGGGCAAAAGAAAATGAGGGGAAATGAGGGATCTTTTGTCAAGACACGGATGAAAAAAAAAAGAGAGAAAACCGGATTTCTTTTGTCAAAATATGAGAAAAAATCAACAGCTCAGACAAATTGCACCTTAATCGGATGGATCCAAATCTAGGCAGGACGGTTGGGACATTTTTACTATGTAGGACCATTTAATCCAAGTTGCAATGTGCAAATTTCAACAACTATAACTCTATAAGGAGATGCCTATTGGATTATCACTCAAAACATTTATTATATTTCCATTCTAACTCGAATGAACAACGTATATTTTTTTTGTCAACAATAGTACCACTTGATAAATTATCAATAATATGAATCACCATATTTACTATGCATGAATTAGGGGTGAAAGTGGTTCCAATCAGGTGGTTTTTATGTTGAAAATTTTTTACCTTTAAATTTCAGGTGATTTTTTTAGAGCGTAAAAGATCGCCCTAAATTTTTTTTGGAGAAAAAAATGACTTATGCGGTCTTAATTTTTTCAAGTTGTGAATCTACTTAAAATAATATTTTTTTAAAAAATTAATAGACATTAAATACATCGCAAACTATGTTTAAAAAACTAATATTTAACTCTAAGTTCATAAAGAAACTAAACTATCATATTATCACATTATAATTTAAAATATTATAGTCAATTTTATTAAAATAGATTAATAACTTGATGATATTCAAGTTTAACTATAATATAATAAGTCAACAATAAACTTAATCTAATACATATGGTAAAAAATGTAAAACTTTGAAGTATTATTTAAAAGTTGAGATAATATTTTTGTTATAATCGGGTCGGGCCCCTCCGGTTTTTTAGTTAGGAGCACTAATTTAAACGGATGATTTTAATTATTCTAAAAAACCAACCTAATTTTTAATCAGAGTCCGAGTTTGCAATTTTTTTCGGGTCAATTTTTTGGTTTGGTTAGGTTTTTCGGGTGGCTAGGTTTTTTTCTTACATCCCTAGCATGAATAATATAGTCAACAATCCAAATAATAGTATTCAATTCTAGAAAAATATTACCTAATAATATATGTTTTACTAATTTTTCTTAATTAACAACTCCAATTTAAAGGTTAATATTAATTGATTGAAACTTGCAAGCTCAAATTAATTTTATAATTTGTAAATTAAAAAAAATAAAAAATATATTACTATTATTATAAAATATAATATTCAATAATAATAATAATTAATCATAACAATAATGCTATTGTTATAAATGCAATTGGCATTGACATCTGGTTGCAATTTTATAAACAATCTGAATTAGAGATTGTCTGCTTATTAAAGTATGCAAATAAGACAATGTAATGAACACATCTATCTATATTATATTAAAAGGAAGATAGTATGTAAGGAGGAGTTGACACTTGGCATAAGCAAATGTAGACAAGTGTCCTAAAAAAATTATGTAGAAAGTTTTTTAATCAATACGTGAGTTAGTTTGTTTTTTAATGATTAATATGAGGATTTACTATGTTTAAGATTATAGAGTAACTACAATATATAGTAACATAATCTATACTCTATTAAAAGCAAATAAGTTTCTTGGCATAAATATATTTTTACAAGTGTCCCAAAAATAATAATAACAGTTTATGTCTATTATGATTACAAAATAAGATAATTATTATATAACAATATATTTTTTCTATACGGTTATAGCAACTATATATATAGTAACTGCACTTATAATAAAATACTAATTATTAGGTGGTTTCGAAAATAATAACTAAATAAAAATAATCATAGAAATTTAATTTTTAAAAAATATTTGATAGTTATTTCGAAAATTAGCTACAATAACTAAAAGAATATTAATTTATAAAAATAATAATGAGGAATTAAATGATATTAATTACGACAAGATACTAGAGCTGTATGGTCAATCATATTAAGTTTGGGAAAAAAATAATATATTAAACTTAATAATAGAGGTGGTTATTAAGATGCAGTTATATGAAATATTTAATTAATTATAATGATGATAAAAGATGTGGTTAGTGGATAGTGGTTAGTGGAGCCATATATAACTGACCGAATAAGGTAATATAAAGATTCATGTTAAACACCCACATTCTGTGCTGCAGGATGATAAAAGAGAAGAATATCGTAGTATCATGTAGTCCTAAGATTTATTTATTATTTAATTTCATATGATAGATTTAAGTATCTTTCTTTATGCAAATACTACGTCATTTGTGGTGACTGGTAAACTATCACAGTGAATAATTAATGTTATTTGGTGACATTTTTTTGCTTTATTTTTAGGTTCATGCAAAGGAAGCTTAAGATTCCCTCATATGATAATTTCGAAAGTCTCATCGATCTATTGGAAATTATGTTTTAAGAAGGAAAGGTATATTGCTCTCACTATTTTATAGATAATATTATTCTTTTTGAATTTATCTTTGTGATATGGTATGAATTGGCCGAGAGCATTTTATATATATGAAATGCTCACATAGACATGGATAACTTCACATCCATCTTTTATATTTTGATCATACATTTTTTTCACATATATGCACATATTGATTAAAAAATTTGTTAGACCTTAAAAAAAGAGTTGTTAATTTTGAATTATTATATATTTATACTATTAAATCATACGTCACTTTTGTAAGAAAATTTTATTTTTAACATTGTCATATATATTTCAATTTTTCTTTTCAATAAAATTTTTAATTTTCTTTAATCACTGACATATATGGATGAGTAGGCATTCTAGAATCGAACCCCAAAATTTTTTCTCTCTCCTCTCTCTTTCTCTCTCTCAGTGGAAGTTTAAGGCTGGAGAAAGAAAATTTTCTTTCTTCTCTCATGAAGCTTTCGTTCAGCGGTGCACTCATCAATATCTCTTCATCCTTTCTTTTATAGCATCAAGAGAGGACGTCTTTGTCTCTATCTCGGATGCTTCTTTGATTCGGATAGGTTTTTTGTCTCTTTTTGCTACTCGGACTCGCATAGCAAGAATCCAACACGGGCGAAGGAAGAGCCCATGCAATAGGAAGGTCGACGTCTGATTCAGAGGCCTTGTACTAGGACGTCATCGGAAGGACCGCGCCAGTGTATCGACGAATCTGAACGAGTGAACTCTATCGAGATTCTTGCATGAGGCCACCGCTCGGGGTACGCCAATGGAGCCCAACTTCTTGAAGAGCACTGAGATCCATGTCATTTTTCGCCCGGTGCCGGGATTCTTGGCTCGTGGCTTGTCGCGCATTACACAAGGGCCAACCACACCCTCGAGCTAAAACGGAGATCCACTTGCCTGATGACTTTCTCGGAGAGGGGATCACCTAGATGGGATCACATCATACTCTAGGCGTTCATAATCCATCTAAAAGTTTAACCTAATTATTTTTTATTATATCAATCTCTATAGAAGTTAAATAAGTTTGTTTTTAATCATTTTAACTCATTCTAAGATCCTAGACACATTAGTTTACTTTAATTTTAGTCTTTATTTTTCTATTTTTTTATATTCTGCAAATCTTTTATCCAAATCTATGATGTCTCATATTAGCCTCTAAAAATTAGTTTACTTAAATAAATTAATTCCTCATGAGTTCAACATTCTACTATTACGCTTTATTACTTGGGCGATCAATGCACTTGCTAGCATTTAATTATTATTAATTTTCGCATCATAAGCCAACTATCCTAGGTGACTAGGCCTTTAAGTCATTATACCTCTTCCGCGAGCATGATGACTCCATTACCTCATCATAATTTTTTTTTGTTTTTGTTTTTTTGTTTTTTTTTTTTGTTATTTTGACTTGCCACAATCCAAGGTACGTGCGTACTACTATACATGGTGTTTTATACGTAATTTAAACATATACCTTTTTTCTAGCATGCATGAGTTGAAACTTATTTGTATGTGCACGCAAACTGAGCATAAGGAGTGCTCGTTTCTAGTGGCGATGGTTGCGTCATTTCAAGATATCTTTACAAACAATTAGACGGAACCGAGTTAGATGTGGGACGCAGGGTTTCTAGGAAAGGTGCTGGTTGTGGAGTCCCAAGCATTGGGCATGCCCCTTTGGTTCAGAATGCAGACTATCACTTTGAATCCCGTAATCATTGAGCTTCCATCTGGATAAGTTTATATATATGGTCCATCAAGATGTATGAATAACTTTTGTATCAAGATGTCTCAGGTTCCTATGCTAATAAATAATGAATCTCTCTTTCATATATATATATATATATATATATATATATATATATGGTCGTTAACCATGCATTAATTATATTTAAGTAGTTAATTTTAGGGGTTGCTACTTATCTTATTGTGCCTTTTTCATACTGTGTTTGCAGTGCTAATAGCCGACTTGCGATCTTGATCTCGTTCTGAAGATCGGAAATATAGGATCGTACGTAGATATATCGCTGGATCATAAGATCCCATCGATCTTATGATTTTGTTTTTTAAAACTTTTTAAATTAATTTTTTATTGAAAAAACTAAAAAAATAGAATATTAAAAATAAACCTGTTATTTTTTATTATATCAATCTCTACAAAAGTTAAATAAGTTTGTTCTTAATCATTTTAACTCATTCTAAGATCCTAGATATCATTAGTTTACTTTAATTTTAGTCTTTATTTTTCTATTATTTAATATTCTGCAAATCTTTTACCCAAATCTATGATGTCTTCTATTAGCCTCTAAAAATTTATTTAGTTAAGTTAATTTTTCGTGGGTTCGACACTCTACTATTACACTTTATTACTTGAGTGATTAGTGCACTTGCTAGCATTTAATTATTATTAATTTTCACATCAGAAGCCAACCATCCTCGACGACTGAGCCCTTAAGTCATTATACCTCTTTCCCGAGCGTGATGGCTCCATAACCCCGTCATATTTTTTTGTTTTTTTTTTTTGTTTTTTTGTTATTTTGACTCGCCATAATTCAAGGTACGTGCGTACTATTATACATGGTGTTTTGTACATAATTTGAACATATACTTTTTTTCAAGCATGCATGAGTTGAAACTTTTTTGTATGTGCATGCAAACTAAGCATAGGGAGTGCTCGTTTCTAGTGGCGATGATTGCGTCGTTTCATGATATCTTTACAAACAATTACATGGAGCCGAGTCAGATGTGGGAGGCAGGGTTTCTAGGAGAGGTGCTGGTTGTGGAGTCCCAAGCATTGGGCGCGCTCCTTTGGTTCGAAATGCAGACTATCACTCTGAACTGTAAGTCTATAACCATTGAGCTTCCATCTGGATAAGTTTATATATATGGTCAATCAAGATGTATGAATAACTTTTGTATAAAGATGTCTCAGGTTCCTATGCTAATAGATAATGAATCTCTCTTTCATATATATGGGTGCTACTTATCTTATTGTGCCTTTTTCATACTGTATTTGCAGTGCTGACCATGATTGTCAGGATCGCTTTCCGGATCATATAAGATCGTAAGATCCTATGATCCAATAACCGATTTGCGATCTTGATCTTATTCTGAAGATCGAAAATATAGGATCGTACGTGGCTCTATCGTTAGGTCATAAGATTGGTAGGATCGTAAGATCCCATTGATCCTATGATTTTGTTTTTAAAAAAAATTTAATTATTTTTTTATTGAAAAAACTAAAAAAAATAGAATATTAAAAATAAAAAATTGGTAAGATCCTCTATCTATCATATAGATACTATGATTTTATTTTTAAAATTTTAAATTAACTTTAAAATTGAGAAATTTAAAAAATAGAATATTAAAAATAAAAATGGCAAGAAGTTAATAAGGTTCCTCTCATTTTCTTTATTATTTTTTATGTATGATATAATTCTAATTAATAAACTTATGTGACAAAAATAATACTTAAAAGAGAAAAGCTGCCTATTTTTTTTATAATTTAGATGAAGAAATTGATTTACTATTATTAATTATTCATAATTATTATTGGTCTAACTTTATATATGATTATGAAGAACATAAAAATACTAATTAAGTATAATGTGAGAGTAAAATATATTTATTATTAGTAATTATTTTTTTTAAAAAATATTATTTTATTCATAAGGTAGGATCTTACGATCCTTCATCCTACAGACCCCTTCTGATCCTACCTCGAAGAGGGATGCTAACAACCTTAGTGTCTGGGCATTAACACCGCCACTGATGAAGTCATAAGCCTATATGCCGTTGGAAAGGATAAGCAAGAAAGCAACAACAAAATCTTGAAGACATTATGTTGCTTCTGCCCTTGTTTAGTTTAGAAAAAAAACTAAACATGTAATTGCTGCGATTTTTTTCTTTTGTAGTAGTGAGGAACTAGGGTTCCAACATTATGCGTCTATTTCGGTGGTAAGAGATGATCATAACAATACGTCATGTTAGGCATTTTTAAATTCTGTAAAGAGATGGATATCAAATGAAACACCCTCTCCCCCCATTTCTTATTCTCATAATTCTTCCATCTTAAATGCCATTATCTTTTTTTTCTTTGCAGCAAGTAGAGCTAGAAATTTAGAATTGATAATTAGTTCTCTTGGTCTGATCATAAGTAGTTCTTAATGAGTTACAATGCATCTAATTTAATGGCAATGTGTAGAATTAGTCCATCTTATCTTTAGTATCACTTGTAAAAATGAGCTCAATTTTGTTACCTAGCAATAAGATTGTTTCCTCTAATTTCTACATGTCATGTGACATGTTTGTGTGTAAACTGTAAAGGCAGGTTATGTACATATCCTAACACGTAATTTCTAGCTCGCATATTCGACTTGTTTTCTCGTAGAATTTGACAACAACCCAACGATTTATTTTGTAATCGAATCAAAAGATTCTAATAAACAAGTTGGAAGTCCTCCATTATATAAGATAATTAAGCAAACTAATGAAATAAGAAAGAGGGGCTAGAATTACAAGATACATAGAACTTAACAATAAATTAAACAACATGTATGTCGTCGATGCGATAAAGTTGATTATACATATAAAACACAATCATTAGGATGCATGAATGCCCCTCTCATGCCATAATAGACCACCAAGTTAGGAACAAGCTCATCAAACTTGAGAGTCCAATCCAATGAACGTGATATGCTTCGCTTGTGATAGGAGAAGCTACAATGTCATGAACAAGAAAAGGGATTAATAAGCTTTATTATATACAAAATTCGATCGAATTAACAAACTAACACATTTTCTTTCGTGCTAAAATAACAATGTCAATTTTTGAATTGCCAACTTTGGGTTTCTTAATTAGTTATGTCATTTAATTAATTATTTTAATTTTATCCAAATATGTTGTATGATGTAGTGAAGAATTTCTCACCTGCACCTGACGACAAAATAGTTTATTAAAAAATTATACAAAATCATTCTAGATAAGTAAGAATTCTACATATATTAATTGGTTAACTTTCATACCTTGTGAAGGTAGAGGTGGAGAATATGAAGGCTGAGACGCTGAAAAAAGCCATAATAAAAGACATTTAAATTATTATGCGTTCTCTCCCTGATACTATCAAATTACATGCGAGTATGTGAAATGTGCTCATCAATTGTGCTGGTCAGCTGAAACCATATTTCTGAAAAAAAAAGAAACCTCTTATGATGGATAAATAAAATGTCCCTGTACCTGGAGAAGACGACGAGATATATGGCTGAGAATCTACAATTAAAGAGAAGACAAGGATCCAATTAGTGAAAAGATGATATTGTCTATAGTAATCCGATGCGAATTAGATAGATACACTACAAAGTTTAAAGTAGAAAGAAAAAGAACTACATGTTTATTACCATGCAAATAAATGTTGAGTGAATTAAGAAGATATAAAAAATCGTAAAAGAAATATAATCTATTTTATTTTATGGCAAGAATATTAAAGCACAAGAAAAATAATAACTATAGCTTTATGTGTTGTGGCAAGAAGTTTTGTTCCATATAAATAGGCAATGTTTTTTTTTTTTCTCCCTTGTTGGTTACATGAGGAAGTTCATGCAGCGGACGACCCATGTAATCGAAACAAGATAAAAAAAAAGTGAAAATAAATGAAGAAAACAAAACATCACATGTGATAATTTTGTAATATGGAGGTGCAACGTCAATTTTGAAAAGCTGAAATATGTATTCATGATCGATTTATAGATTGCAAACCTGGAGGAAGTGGAGGCGAGGGGGACGAGGTAGAAGGCGAAGCAGAAGAAGGTTCTGATGCTAAAAGTACAAAGAAAAAGCTCTACATCAAATGGCATGAAATAAAAATAAGCACATTAATTCAATTAATGAACATGTACCTGGAGGAAGTGGAGGCCAAGAGGAAGCTGGCGGGCCATAAGAAGGTAGCGAAGCTAATAATAAGAAGGAAAAATAAATAAATCAATTAACATCCCACGAAATCAATCTTGCAACGTAATATTCAATCGAAAATATGCACTATTAAACGAAAAAAAACAAACAGACCAATAACTAGAATTTGCGTGCATGCATAGCTGGAGAATGCAACGAGGAGTGGAATCCAAGTACGTACCAGGCGCGGAGCAGAGGTCGAGGGTGGCGATGCCGCAGCTGCTCAGGAGCAGCAGCGCCTGGTCGCCGGTGGCGTTGAAGGCCTTCAAGAGCTCCGGGCTGGCGAGGAGGGAGCAGATGCACGGCAGCTCGGTGTTCACCGCCTCCGTCAGCGGCATGCAGCACGTCATCATCGGCGGACTTGCCATGGGATCCTGCAGGTAGCCGGCACACGGCAGCAACGCCGAGGCGCACGGCGGCAGCGTCTGACCCTCGACGACGTCGATCACCACCACCGACGACATGGCCGCCGCCACCACCACTACCATCACCATCGTCATCGCCGCTGCCTTGGTCATCTCAAGCACAAACGGGCAACTAATTAGGTGTGTTAGTGATTTTGATCCTCTTGCAGTACTTGTGTATATATACATATGCAATCAACTAAAAACTGTGGATGGTAAGCAGCTGAATGGTGATGGGCATTTGTTGCAATGTGGTGGAAGAGACCGTGATGTATGTGCATGTGTTATCTTATAATAATATTGGGTTACTTGAAAACTAATTTCTCAGATTGTTGGAGGGCCACTTTTATGCAGCAACGGGGCAATATTGCCTTACAAATGTGCGTGAGGAGCACCAAAGGGCTGATGACATAATATAATATATATGTTGTGTCAAACAACCTTTGCCAGCTTGGAGAGAGTTTCTAATCTTATTCAGCAATATTGCTTCTATTCTTTATGTGGTCTCTATTTTTAATTACAACAGTTATATATTCTTCACAAAAATGTGAGCCGTAACATTTTCATTTGAAAACTCTATAACTTCGAAGTATTAATTAATATATCAAATAAATGCTGATGTAAACAACTCACCAATTTGCGGTGGCCTTTTGTCTTCCTTCCTTCAAGATCAAGATCATCAACGCCACCATCACCTCCACGACCCCTAAGCAGATCTTAGTTAAAGTGTATTCAATCCAGTAAGCTGTGATAATTAATAATGGTAATTGCAATAATCATGAAGAGTTGCAATATGAAGATAAAGATGCTCTACTCGATGCAGGGACATCGTGATCGTCATGAACATCTGTCATTTCTTGAACGTCATGCACGGGATCTAAAGCCCGAGAACTTCCTCGAACTTCCTACTCACGAGCAAGGATGAGGATGCTATGCCTTCGTTGAGGAAGATATCTTTTTCTTCTTCTTCTTCTTTACGTCCAAACATATCAGGATTAAAAATGAAACATTAAAGATTGATGCAGCACGCAGAAGGTAACTTGGAGTGCAGCTATGACTCTTGCCTCTTGATTCTTTGCAGCCAATCACTTGCCAAGAATATTGCAGTAAACTGTGAGCCTTTCCATGGCATTGTTTTATATTTTAAAATTTTTTTGCGACAATTGCGTCCGTCGGAATTTTTCGACGGCCGTGGCTGCCAAAATATTACGATGGTTGTGGCTGTCGAAACGTTTCAATAGTTGTGGCCGTCGGAACGTTAGGATTGTTACAACCATTGAAACTTTCGACGACTATTTTCAAACCGTCGAAAATCGTTTTGCGATGCCTCCTTTTCGATCAATCGGTTCTATCAGTAAACCCGTCGGAAACTTCCATTTTCGACGGTTTCTTTCAATTTTTTGACAAACGAAACCATCGGCAAACACCATTTTTCTTGTAGTGGTATGTCCAAGAAAGGTCTATCATGATTTTGTAGGAAGCGTATATTATGTTGTGCCAGAGTTGTCGCAATGAATCTATGGGAAAAAGATTGATGTGTGTACATCCTTCTGTACTTCAGGAGTGTCGTCCTTCTGGGGAGGTATAAAATTAGCATGAACGATCTATGTTTTTTATTCAGCCCTCTGCGTTCTTCACTTCTGAATTTTAAGGATAAGTCGGTAATTGAAGGAATTGGTTCAATTAATAAGAGGATATTATCGGAATACCTTGCAGCGGAAGACAGATCACCAAAGTTTTTTCTACGTTGTCGGAAATTCGATCACATAATGAAAGGAGATTCCACAATCCAAGTACTTTGGGACAGCCTCAGAATCATGACGAAAGTGTGGCAGCCTCTTGCTATTCGTCGGACAGCATCACAGGCGAAGTAGCAGCAGTCAACACATAGAAGAACATCATCTTCTTCTATAGTGCACTTAAGTATGCAGTTGTAGCATGTGATTGCTAATTGCATGCAGTTATGCATACGTCTAACAATCTCCCACTCGCACTTATGGGCCATTACCCATGTTTGTTTTCAATAAATGTCCGTTATGGTAAATGGATCATGCGATCCACGGGTATATTCATAACTAAGGGAGAACTATGACATGCTATGGATACATAATCACTCAACCACTTGAGAGTTTATACTATGACTTGTTAGGGATGCATAGTTGCTCAATCAATTTGAGAGCCAAAGTTATGACCACATAACTGCTCAATCAACGTGTGAGCGCATGATATAACATGTTGTCATTGTATAGCTACTCAACTATCATATGAACTAATACTGTGATTTATCAATAATACATAGTCGCTCAAACATTCATGTTACTCACTTTGTCTTAGAAACATATTGCTTGCACACTCCAGACGACTATCATCCATGATTTTGATTGCATCACAAAATCCATGCAGCACCGGTGAATTTTCCTCTCGCCCTCATATTTCTCAGTTCTAAGTCAGCTGCTTTCCTAGTCATGGCTCGACATGCCGCATACAATTTTAACATTTGAGTACCTTGCTAAAATAGCAACACTAACATATTACCTTGAAATATAGTCAAGAGTCTAAGGGCAACCTCTGGATTTTATTCAGTCATTAAAGACTCACACTCTAATAAAAAAACTATAAGTATTCGTGAAGTCTTAGGGTCGACTTAGCATATTAGGTTTATAACTAAGTACTACGGTGAAAACTCCCACTGAAGAAGCGTATGTCATAAACTCATAACACTGCACAGACTGGAATCCAGACGTCTACCTATGATGCCTGACTTGAATCCTCCCACTAGTCGCCCAAGAATTTGCATCGCGGGGTCTCACATCCGACTTCTCTTATCACGCTACTCAGAGTTATATATAAACTCGTGTCATCCTCCCGAACATATCAAAATAATCTTAGATCATATACCTGGATCTCAAGCAATAGTAACATACATATTACAACAAAGGGCATACTTAACCATTATCAATACATGAGTAAAATAATTTACTTTACCAGAGGACTTCATACCATCATTGAATATAACACAAATTCAATTTTTATAGTTGACTACTTTATATATAGTTTTGCTTTAGCTAAACTTTGCAATATGTCATTCTATAACATAAAGATATAATTGGAGATAAACTTTTACTTGTTAATATGGCCCTCTAAATAAGCATCTATTAAGCAAATCTATAACTCGATCTCCATCATAACGCAAAATGATAGTCAACACGCTCATAAGGTGTCTCATTCTTCTTTTAATCGTCATTCAATATAGGCGTCCTGTATACATATGTAAACTTTTCATTTGACCATTGACACAAAAATAAGCCATGGTTCTGCTGCTTGTTGCTACCGCTTATGCATGAGAGGCTTGACAACAAATACGTACTTCGTGATCGACCTTCTGTAAAATGTAAATTAATCGCATTGGTACTTGTGGTAGTATCCCTCTTCCACCAAAGAAGTGTAGGCAAAAAAGATGGATTTGAGAAGATTATATGTAACTAGATGTCAACTAAGATTCGAGTCTGTTTATGAACGTACGTAGATCAATGTGTATAAGGAGTTTGCATTTAATTTGAATGAAATCAAATTCTTCATTAATATAAGAAATCTCTTATTACTTCTAACTATACACAAAATTATTTTACATATAATGTCATGATGACATCTTTATTCATAAAAAATGAATATACACACAATGATACTTATATCATTATTTAGATTATTACTAAATTCATAAATGGACCGTCACAAACTACATATTGCGCTCAATACTTTTACATTTAAACATTCAAATAGCTTTATATAATTTTCATCTAATACATATGTGAAACAATAGCCAAACTTTTGATGAACGAGAGAAAAAAACATAATTTCTTTATAGTTAGCATTACTTTTGCGACTATTGCTTTTCGTTGCTTTTAAAATATCATATAATTCATATCGACTTATTTCGAGGCAAGACGGATGATTTAACAAGTCATTGACTTGATTTTCTTTTTTAGACTCTAACTCTTTGAATTAATTCATTTTCTTCATCTACGCCGAGAGAATTTCCATCACTTATTTTAAGCTCATGTTCATTTCATATAGTCATTCAATATTGACAACGTGAAACACAACTCATATATTTCAATAAATGAACATTAATCATGAGTTGATCACCCACTCGGAGTGAGGTGTGGGAAGAGAATATGAACAAATCACAGATCAATCCGCATACATTGTCAACTTTGAATTTTCAATTTTTGAAGATATTACATAATCTCGTCCAGTCAAAAATATATTCATGAATGTCACATCTCTACTTGATATTTCAATAACATTTAGGTAGCATTAATAATAACATTCCAAATACAAAATTGGAATTTATTTTCCATACATTTAAGTAGATTATGATTGCATCGTATTCGCAACACATAATTGTGAAATATAGTTAGTCACATCATCACTAGACTATTTGAATATGTCTCAACTATTTCACATTATTAATTTAGTCAGCAAGGCATTAATCTTGCGATCATAATTGAATCTCCATCTAAGTTCATGTATTTGTATAAAATAATTCATGTTATCAATTTAGATAAATCATATGTATGATTTATAATGTGAAAATGTGATGAAAGAAATCATATAAAACCTTAGACATCCAATACGAATGGATTGTTGTAATTTTTTCTTCATAAACGATTTTCGTATTTTCTTATTAATTAGACATTGTCACAAAAGTAGGCAAAAATAACTTTAACGATAAAATATATTTCTCAAACTAGTTTATATTTATAATGCCTAAAAAAATGTCACAATTTGACTAGCCAAAACTTTTAGCACACTTATTTACGTCGCATATTAAATAAATATTCAACTTGAATACTCAAAGTAATCAAGACATAGAAAATTATTTTTTAGAAATTTTTTATAAAGGAATTTCATTAAATACAAAATTTAATGATAAATGTGAATACACAACTACATTTGTCCAAAATATCAAATGTAGATATTATACGCATATCCATTTTAAAATAGTGGTATAGTAGGACAATGAGATAAAAAGATTATTTATTGCAAAAGAAAATTTTGCAAGTCGATCATTTTTAACTCTCACTTTCATGTTGTTTCCAATTATGTTCCTTGGCTTGAATGGCTAAGTCATGCAAAGAATTCATTATTCTTTAACTGCACAATAAGTTGTTCCAATAATCTTAGTCCACAAAAAGATGAATTTTAACAGCGAAACAACATTATTATTAAACAAAACTATCATACGATTATATTAATATTTTTCGACTCAATACAATCACGAACGAAAATTATCGTATTTGTCATAAGTGTGGCACATTGTTTTGCATATATTAATTTGCCATCATGTTTCTCACATCTATGTGAATAGTATTAGTCATTTTTAGTATCTATATATTATTCACTGGATTATGATATCTGTTGAAAACTTGCAGCAATTTTTTTTTATTTTGACATGGACAACATATATCATAATTGAAGACGATACACGTTCTTCAAATAAATGTCAAAATGTTTGATATTTTCACTAAACATTAAATATGTGCGCAAGCTTACTATACTTACAAATAAGTAAATATCATGTGGTCATTCTAAGAAATATGACCGAGGTTCTCTAACTCAGTCGTTAAGTTTATCATCACATACATATATATAATATATATGTTGAAGAAAAACTTATGCAAGAGTTATTATTTTCTTGATGTTATTGTTACATCAAGATTGTGAGAATCGTGATAGTAATCGTGCTCTACGGAGATCATCTTTTGCTATGTGTCACTTTTTACATATTCCTTTTGACTTTATCATATTGCAAAGACTTTTTTTTGTGTCATTTATGTATGATCAAACATACACAAAGGAAATGAGTTAGTTTTTGCATGTCTTATTGTCGCATATATATTCATAAATAATGACATAATAATATTTTTAAGATAATGACATCGAGGTGATCTCTATGCTTCCATTATTCGAAAAATAATTATCATTCATTAAAAGTAATTATCATTCATTAAAAATAATATGTTGTGTCAAGGTATATTATTCTAAACATTTTGAAAAACAAACATTCAAAATCATCTAAAAAATATATGATGTGATTAACATATCATTTTAAAAAATGTGATCAGTACAATCAGGGCTCTGTGATGGAAGCTCTTTCTTATATTTGTAAGGTGTCAATTAGAAAATCATCACCTTTTTATCTTGTCACCACAATAATTGAAAAATGCCATCACACCATGTAAACATAATAATTCATAGAGACTGCATTAACAGTATATCAAATAAGTTCACAGAGAAAGAGGGTACTCAATTTTCCATTAATAATCTCTTTTCAGTACTTTCCTAAATATGCACATATCATGCAGCACTCAACAAAAATTATTACCATGATCATAATACAAATTAGATGTCTTAATCATATTTAGACTACCTATGTTTCATAATGTCAAACCTATATTTTAAATTTTATGAAACATATCACATTCATAATGAACAAATATTTATGCATTCAAAGTAAACATTGCATAAATCACATATATGAATATTATTTGTCACACTCATATAATTAACATAAGCATGATAGTAAACATACAAATAATCACACAAATATTATTACATGTCTAACTCTATATTTGGGTCACATAAGTTTCAATCATGTACATAAATTCATATCATGCATGTCTTGCTAATTATTATTTTTTTGCATAAATTTTCATCACATAAAATCATACAATTCATTTCATATATAATGAAAAAACACATATGCACATATTTCTTTTCATAAAGAAAATTAATTTGTCATAATTCATGTGCATATTTCACATGAAATGTGACAAAAAATAGTTTGTGCATAATTTTAACATAACTATGTGAATTAACTACTCACAATTTCACATAATACATATTATGCCTATTATGTAATATAATTTCATATATGCACATGTTATTTCATAAAGAAAATAGATTCATTTTATATATATATAGTCCAATTCACATAATGAACTAATAATGTACAAATTTCTATTATCATGTCAATTTACATAAGTGTCATACTTAAATACACTTTAAGTAAATACAACATAATTATGTACATGAATATCTAATTCATATGGAAATTCAATTTAAGTGTGACACACTACACTTATAACATATCATGTAATAACACATATGAAAGAATTTTACTTAAATTCATAATCATATGTAATGCATGACAAAATAACATGACTATTTTATGTACTAATAAATATGCATAATAGCACTAATATGCATAAAACAAATGTCATACAATATTCAAAAAATTTATTCTAAAAATTTCCTAATTAACATTACATGATCACTTCTTTTATACAACAATTTCCATTTTCATATTAGTTCATCACATAATTATTGAAAAATACAAAATTTCATAATCAATCATAATCTGATTATTTTGTATTAAAACTAACTAAGTACTTAGCACTCATACTTAGAACAAAATGTGACATGATAATTTATAAAAATATCAATTACTATTAATTACACATAATAATATGTCATAATATACAAAATCACATGTGCACAAGTACAAAATATGCATATTAAACAATATGAAATTTTCAGAAAATTATTCATAATTTTCAGAAAATTATTCATAATTTTCTAATCAATAATGTGTATAAAATAGGAATAATCTAATTTATCATACATATGTATCATGATATAACAATGCATATAAAATGCATACATTTATTTCGTACACATATATTTCAGAAAAGTTTTCAGAATTATCTGAGTTAAATAAATTATTTTTTCTCATTTTTTCTATATTTCCCAGATTTTCTACAATTCTGTACTATGTTAAAAAGAACACTGTTTAATTGGATTTTGGCAGCCCAAAAATCCACGAAACAGGCCTAGGCCCGCGCCCTCGTGCGTTATGCGCAATGGCAGCGGGCCTCTGGCCAGAGCGCGCTTGCGCGTTGCACGTGTCACGGGGTCATTCTCGGACACTAGACCACGTGCGGCGACTAGGCGGATAGGCACATAGTCAAGCCTGTTTTGAGTTTGCAGCAGAAGTTTTATGGTCGAGACGACTTTGCCGAGAGTCGCTCTTATAGGCATTCAAACACGGACATGACTAGAGTGTTGGACTACTCGTCACGAGACCGTGGCATTAGCGCGTTGCGGCACTAATGTTGGCGCTTGGGCGCTTAAAGTCCGAAGGGACGACGAAGGGACCACGGGACGCCACGAAGGGACACCGATGTGGGTTGCCACCCCACGCTCAAGGTCTTGAGGCGGGACAAGGTTCTTTGATCTGACAATCCGTGCCTTGTCCATCCAAGTCGCCATAGTGGGCGACGAGAGTCTCCCCACATTTCCTTGTGGTTCAACTCGCTGTCCCCAAGTTGCAGATGACTGCGACATTGAGTCCTTCGTCCGCCGAGTCTTGAGAACATCTCCACCTTCCCCTTGGTGGACAATAAATATCTCGACGGTTTGAGGTGGAGCAAGGTTCTTTGGTATAACATTCCGCACCTTGTCCACTCCCAGTCGCTATAGTGAGCGACGATGAGGGTCTCCCCACATGTGCCTGTGGTTTGACTCTCTTCTCCTGCTTCGATGGGCGATCTTTATCTTCGGCATGAGTAGCTTCCTCCTTGCGACTTGAGCTTCTCTCCCCCACCATTGCCCTTGCCCAAGGGCTTTGGTGGTATGGCACTTGTCCTGATTGACTTGGCAGCATCGACTAGTGAGCGGAGGTTGGACGATCCGGTCGTTCCAACTCCTTCCTAGTCCAAAGCTTCTAACCCCTCTGCTTGAAGAGCACCAACACTGGGTCTTCATCCTCCTGGGAACAATGTAGGCGGAGCTCGGTGATTCCTTTCACTTCCTCCTTCAACATGCCCATCTGGCCGATGCTGAACAATGCGATCTTGACCTCCAGTCCCCACTTGTCAGGGCCTGCATAATTGATGAACTGCCACTTCTTCTGTCCCATGTCTGGGATGCATGTTTGCCATATTCTACATTGTCGCGATGGCAACGCCATCTTGAGTTTGCCACATCTTGCAGGGTTCTTGGGATATGCCTTCTTCCGATCCTGGGACCTCCTTTGAAGCTTTGACAATCCCTTTGGGGTATGGACGAGGCGAGATCGTCGTGCTCGTTCACGAAGAGGATGCACCTTAGATGCTCGTCCGTCCGCACCTTGGACAAAGTAAAGTCATTGTGCTTGTCATCCTAGATCATACACCTTTGACATACTCGTCCACCGGGCGGCTTGACCCTTGCGAAAGAGTAGCCGTTCCGGGCCTTCACTGATCCGGGCGGAGGCTTGTGAAGACGCTCCGCTTAGATAAGCGGACTGCGGTTGGTGAACTCGTGGCATGAGCTTCCCAACATTACCTCCATCTCCATTCGAAGGGACGACATCGCCAATGTGTCCTTCAAAAACTTCGCATTGCGATCTTTGGAGGCCGCTTCGATTACTCGAGGCGATGTCCGAAAGGAAAGGGCACTCCTTCCTTCGGTTGGCGGCAGAACGCTTGACAGCAGCATGCCAAGGTTCGCCGATGCTCGACGCTCAGACCATTTGCCAAATTGGTCGCTGAGTTGAGGCGTCGATTTGCGTTGGCATGTATCAAGTTCGTCCCACTCCTTGATGGATGACATCGCGCCGCTTGCGGGGCGACACTTGACGAGGCAGGCAAGGCTGACAGCTCGTCCATGAGTGTTTGCAAGTAATCAACGCTTTGCTCCATTCCTGAAAGTCATCGTGGCGTGGCAGGCGATGCTGCGGCACGACAAGATGCTTGTGATTGATGTTCCTTGGCCGAAGGGATGATATTCTTTGGCCGAAAAGGGACCGTGAACCTTGATATTTGTCTTTAAGCCAACTTCTCCCGTGAAGCGGTTGTGCACTTCACGTTGCATGACTGGGCATGCGATGCGACGTCACGAAATACCGAGCAGCGCCAGGTCGTCATGATAGTGCATGACCGACAGTCCCTGAATGTGACACGGGTCCTCCGAGTTACACGACGCTCGTGTAAGCGATCTCCTGATTTGAGCAGCGCAAGACCATCATGCAGAGCATATGGCCACTCTTTGACGCAGCGCGACACTTCAGGATTCCCGACTGTATACCTGGGGTGGTTGGTCTGCTCGAGTGAGCGACGCATGACCGTCCCGGTTAGGCGGGGCGATCAATCCGCCATCATGATGCATGACGGACGTTCCTTGACACGACACGGGTGTATGAGGAACATGCTGCGGGGCACGACTGGGCGTGCGGCGAGGAGGCTTGCCATGCATTCCTCGTTGGCGTCCACGATCAAAGACCATGGTACCAGTGCACCTGGGCGTGATGGAGTATTTGAGCGGAAGCACATCTCCTACGCCAGGGCACGTTGCGACGACACAAGCGAGTCATCGTCGCTGGGTAATCCGAGCAGGAAGAACTGTCTCTGATACCACTTGTCACGGGGTCATTCTCGGACACTAGACCACGTGCGGCGACTAGGCGGATAGGCACCTAGCCAAGCCTGTTTTGAGTTTGCAGCGGAAGTTTTATGGTCGAGACGACTTTGCCGAGAGTCGCTCTTATAGGCATTCAAACACGGACATGACTAGAGTGTTGGACTACTCGTCACGAGACCGTGGCATTAGCGCGTTGCGGCACTAATGTTGGCGCTTGGGCGCTTAAAGTCCGAAGGGGCGACGAAGGGACCACGGGATGCCACGAAGGGACACCGATGTGGGTTGCCACCCCACGCTCAAGGCCATGACACTAGAATTAAAGGAAAGCTTGCTTGTATTAAATATGATGAAACATAACATACAATTGGGCCTCGGAAGGCACTAGTGAACTCCTCCCAGTGTACCGTAGGTATAGGAGTCTTGTTACATATTGAAGATGCAAAAGACGTACCCTACGGGAACGTCACCTACTTGGCCATTCATAAAGACGGCCTTACAAGATAAATGCCCTAAGGGCGGATAACTTGGTACTCCGCAATATTACGCAGTGCGGGGCGGCTGCATGTGTTCCATATTTTCGGCGCTGAGCGGCCGAGGGCTATAAGTTGAGCGGCGTTGGTGCCGCGAGACTTCACGCTTCGTGTCACGGAAAACGCCCCGTGACACACGCAACGGCAGCGGCTCGAGGCCTGCGCACTGCAGCGGCTCGAGGCCTGCGCATCTCTACGCATGCGCCGTAGTAGGCCGAGGCCAGCGTGCGCCTCTGCAGTGAGGCGCTCGGCGGCAGACCAAGGCCTGCGCTCCTACGCGCGCCCACGCGATGCGGCTCTGGGTCGCAGGCCGCATAGCAGCGGGCCGAGGTCCCCGCGCCCTTGCGCAGTGGACAGCACTACAACGGACCGACGTGCGCGCCTACAGGCGCAGTTTTTCCTATTCTGTTTTTTTTTCTTTAAACGGTTACTTTTCTTTTTTTCTTTGGACCACAAACGCTGGTCTTGCACAGCAGTACGAGTACGAGCACGAGCGTACACAACACTCACGTTCTGTCTAGTGCAAACAATTCCAGAGACACACTTCTGAAATCCTATGAACGAAGGTGACCAGCCATGCAACATTTGCTTGCATAAAAAAAATTTCATGCACGTAGTTAAAATTGCATGCACGTAGTTATCGGCTCGTTTTGCACGTTAATGGAAAACACACCGAAGAAGAAACAATTTTTTTTAGACAATGCAACATCGCGAAAAGCTTATGTATATCAATCGAAGGAATTGGTTCAATTAATAAGAGGGTATTATCAAAATATCTTGCAGCGAAAGACGGATCACCAAAGTTTTTTTTACGTTATTTTTGTATCGTTATCGACAGGGGCGGACCGAGAGTGAAAATTGAGGGGGGAGGGGGGGGGGGACAAAAATAATGAGTAAAAAAATGACAAAGGGAAGACTTGAATCCAAGGACGGAGCCAGGATAAATTTTTAGGGGGGGCCAAAAAATAAACAATATAAAATGCATATATATATAATATGAATTTTTAAATTAAATTAAGAAATAATAATAATACTTTAGAATTATAATATTATAATTATTATTATTTTATTTAGATTAAAATATTTTTTATTCATCATGCATTTTTTCTTTTTACATTTATCGTGTTAAATGAAGATATATGGAAGTAATTTTTTATGACAACTAATTAATTTGATTTTTATATAAAAAGGAGTCAAAATTATTAGTACATATATTATATTTTTATAAATACACATATTATACTACAATATTTTATAAATATACACATATTTCTCTCATTAATATAATGACTTATAATTATGTCAAGGTCACAAAAGTAAGCACCTTACAATATATTTTCTATATAAATAATAATATATAATGTTTAGAAAAGTTAAGAGAGGTTTAATTGTGTCAAGTTCACAAAATTAGGGAAGGTCTTATCATATATTTTGTGTATGTATATAATAATATCTAGTGTCATATAACTAATATTGCAAAAAGTTAGGGGGGGCCATGGCCCCCCTGACTATATGGTGGCTCCGTCTCTGCTTGAATCTAGGACCTCCTTTAACATTTTTTACACTTTCTACTACTAGACCAAAGCAAGAGATTAACATTTAAGTGACACTAAATATTATTAAGGGGGTCAAATTTAAATTTTAATCATAAAATTTGTATATTAATATATAGAGTTAATTTTTTTTTAAACTTCGAGAGGGCCAGCTCCTTCTCATCCACAATGTAGATCCGCCTCCAATTATCAAAAACTCAATCATATAACGAAAAAAGAACACATTTCATAATCCAAGTACTTCGTAGCAGCCTCGGAATCACGACGAAAGTGTGGCAGTCTTTTCTTTTGCTGTTCGTCGGACAACATCACAAGCGAAGTAGCAACAGTCAACACAGAAGAACATCTTCCTCTAACTGCATGCAGTTATGCACGTGAGGCCCAAAGGGGCGCATACGTCCAACAGTAATTAATTATTGATTTGGCATACATTGATGGATTAATTTTTAGTAGCTTCTAAATACAATGACATAAAGAGGAATTTTGGGTCCCTATAAAAGGGGTACATATTGAAAGTCCTCCATGGCCTTCAATATCTTCAAGTGCAAAGGATCTAATCACAAGGATGTTGACAATGGATCCGAAAATATGGATTACTGCCGCAAAGGTTCATGATCAGTGTGCAAGTGCTTCTAGCTCATGTTAATCATCCAATCCGATAACATTGTTTTTGTTTGTGAAATTACTTGATCTATTAGTTTTTTTTTATTAAAAACTCTCCATCAAATGACCGAACATCCATGGCTTAGAGAAGGAGGTTTAGCATCTACAAGCCTATTGGTAATGCTGTCCTGATCAGAATGAAGCAATTCAAAGCAATGAACAAGATAAGGAAGCTTGGTCTTAAAGTTTTTGTTGGAAGTTAACGCTCTTATGGGCTAGTGCGGTTGTGCAAATTGCATAATTGCAATTTTGTCAAGTGCATACGTGTGTAGTTATTGAAACTGCACATGCACTATATATAAAAAGAACCCGATGTTCTTCAGTGTGATGTTGCAGTCCGACGAATGCCCGCAAGGCTGTCGAATCTATCTCGCACTTTCGACGTGGTCCAAGGTATATGAATTGTGAATTTGTGATTCTTTTTCGTACGTGATTAGAATTTCGATGACGAGTTCGAAATAACGTAAAAAAGTCTTCGATGATTCGTCTTTCGTTGCGAGATATTCTGATAATATCTTCTTATTATTTAAATCAATTTCTTCAATTAGTATCAGAGCCCATAAACTTTTCTCGTTATGATGTTGCGTAGTCTAAATGAATAATCATGTGCATATATATATATATATACTGTCAATGCATATGTTATATACATATATATACTGTCAATGCATGTGTGTGCAGTTGGTGCAACATTTGGAATTTTATTTTACACCATGCAACTACGAGTCTAGGAGTGCGGCTGTATGTCGAAGTGCCATGCCAGGAGGGGCGTTCATTGCCTGATGACGACTCCGTGCATGCAAGCGTTCCATGCGATGGAAAGTGCATGGATGGCCAGTGGCGACATGTGTTAGACGCTAACCCACTTGTTGTTTAAAGCATTTCTTTTTTCCGTTTTGACGAGTGTAATGCAATATAATTTTTCAAATTTTTTTCTTTCCTCGCGCTTTGTTGATTTGCTGCAGAACGAAAAAAAAAAAAAAGAGATGTCTGCGTTTTGTTGATTTGCATGTGATCTTAAGTCAATGTCAAACGAACTTATGTTGCATGAATAGCAGCAAATTTTTGTTTGAAGTGGCAATCTAACCGCATATGGCCTGTGTTTGCAACGTAAACACTTAATAATCATGCATTAAATGAAGCCCACGATTTTGAGTTGAAGCATCACAGTTGTCATGCGCAGTCGCATGAAATGTTGTTTAAAAATAAAACCCGTTGCTACAGCACCCGGGCACTGTAGCGTTCAGGCGCACCGAGCGCAGGCCCATGGCCCACTGCGCGCGCCGCTGCAAGCGCACACGCGTGCGGGCCCATAGCCCTCTGCGCACGCCGCAGTTGGCACAACGCGCGCGTGGCCCACTGCGCGGCGCCAGTAGGCGCAACACTTGAACATTTTTTTTGGAACATAAAACTAGAGGTGCTTAATGGATCGGACGGATTACTAATAAATTATGTCAATCGGATGTTAATATCGGACGGATCCGATTGATCCGTTATTTTATCGAACGGACATCGGATTGTCCACTAAGTATTTAGCCTTGTCCGTCCCATTAAAGTCTATCGAACTTTGACAGTCGGACCGATAATTAGACGGGTCAGACTAGTCCATTAATATTTTTTACAATATTTCAAAAATCATCTGTCATATAATATGTATTAAAAGAACATCATAATATATTATTCATCAATTTATTATCATATATTTACTCATTATGTTTTCAAATATAAATAAGAGAGATAAAATATTTACGTTGTTCGGCTTACAGCTTACGCCCACGATTGAAGGAGCTCGAAAATTAATTGTGCTAAAAATAAAATATTACATATTTAGTATCATATTAAGTAAAATAAAATTTACAACAATCAAATATTACTACCAAGAGGTAACTATGCATTATGCAACACTGGTAAAAAATTCGTCTTCTTTATCTTCATTATTTTCATCATATATAAATTGAACTTGCATTCTTACTTTTGCATCAAGCATAAATAACATTATAGAAGAATAAAAAGTATATCATTATATAAAATATATGATCGTATCATTAGAAAAGAATAAAAATTAGAATCATGCATTTTGCATAACCAATTAACATTAGCTAAATAACATTATCACATCACATGAATTAATTAAAATAAATTTGTACAATAATATTTATATTATTTTAGTAAGTTTAATTTATTAACGATTAACAAACGGACTAACGGACGGCTTATAAATTATTGGACGGATATCGAACTATCGGTACTTGGCAAACGAATGAATAATCTTATCCAGCCTGATATAGACCCAAGCCCATTAAGAATTCGAACGGGCCCGGATCTGAACTTGGACGAACTAGTCGATATGTTATCGGGTCGGACATATTATGTTATTATGCTTATTTTATTTCATGATAGGCATATTATGATAAATTAGAATATTTATCATTTATTCATATTATTTGATTATAAAATTACGAATAATTTTCTCAAAGTTCCAAAATATTTAATATGCATATTTTGTATTTATGCATATGTGATTATGCATATTATGTCATGTTATAATGTGATAAATTGATATGGAAAACTTTGGTTGAAAAATCATGTAATGCAAATTAAAAAATTACGTGGATATTTTTTTTCTTAAAATTGTATGACATGTTATTTTATGCATATGATTATACATATTTATTAGTGCAAGAAATAGTCATGTTGTTTTGTCATGCATTAGAATTTAAGTAAAATTCTTTCGTATATGTTATTACATGGTATGTTTTAAGTCTAATATGTCACGCTT
This sequence comes from Pontederia crassipes, assembly GCA_030549335.1. Taxonomy (NCBI): domain Eukaryota; kingdom Viridiplantae; phylum Streptophyta; class Magnoliopsida; order Commelinales; family Pontederiaceae; genus Pontederia; species Pontederia crassipes. Next base: position 6,178,199 of record CM060188.1, on the reverse strand, counting down.
AAATTGAATTTTCATATAAATTAAATATTCATGCACATAATTTATGTTATATTTACTTAAAGTGTATTTAAGTGTGACACTTATGTAAATTGACATGATAATAGAAATTTGCACATTATTAGTTCATTATGTGAAGTGGACTATAATAAAAAAAGAAATTTTATTTTCTTTATGAAAGAATATGTGCATAATGAAATTTGATTACATATTAGGCATAAAATATATTATGTGAATATGTGAGTCATTAATTCACATAGTTATATTAAGTTGTGCACAAATTATTTTTGTCACATTTGCATGTGAAATATGCATATTGATTATGACACAAATATTTCTTTATGAATAGAAATATGTGCATATATGTTTTTTTATTACACATGAAATGAATTGCATGATTTTATGTGATGAAAATTTATGCAATAATTTTTTAATTAACAATACATGCATGATATGAATCTATGTATATGATTGAGACTTATGTGACATAAATGTAGAGTTAGACATGTGATAATAATTGTGTGATTATTTGTATGTCCATTATCATGCTTATACTTATGTTAATTTTATTAATGTGACAAATAATATTCATTTATATGTAAATGAATTGTATGATTATTTGCATGCATAATATACATTTATCTTATTTATGCAATGTTTGCTTTGAATGCATAAATATTTGTGAATTATGAATGTGACATGTTTCATCAAAATTATGATAAAATATGGTTGACATTCTGAAACAGAGGTAGTCCGTAGTCCAAATAGGACTAAGACATCTAATTTGTATGATGATTATGATAATAATTTTTGTTGAGTTGTGTGTGACATGTGCATGTCTAGGAAAGCACTGAAAAGATATTGTTAGTGAAAAATTTAGTACCCTCTTTCTCTATGGACTTATCTGATGTACTGTTAACACAGTCTCCAAGAACTATTATGTTTATATGGCGTGATGACATTTCTTCAATTATTATCGTGACAAGTCGAACTAGTGATGATTTTCTAATTGGCACCTTATAAATGTAAGGAAGAGCTCCCATCACAGAACCCTGATTATCATGGCCACAAAGAAAATGATATGTTAATCATATTATATATATTTTAGATGATTTTAAATATTTTTTTCCAAAATGATTACAATAGTATACCTTGGCGCAACATAATGAATGATAATTATTTTTTCGGATAGTGGAGATGAGTGGGAGCACAACGACCATCTCGATGTCATTATCTTAAAAATATTATTATGTCATTATTTATGAATATATGCGACAAGAAAACATAAAAAAACTAACTCATTTCTTTTATGTATGTTTGGCCATACATAAATGACACAAAAAGAAGTCTTTGCAATACGACAAAGTCAAAATGAATATGTAAAAGTGACACATGACAAAGATGATCTCTGTCAATGACGATCAATATCACATGATCTTGATATAACGGAATCATCAATAAAATAATAACTCTTACATAAGTTTTTCTTCAATAAATATGTTATATATTTATATGTGATGATAAACTTGACGATTGAGTTAAAGAATCTTGGTCATATTTTTAGAATGACCACGTGATAGTTACTTATTTTAATAAGTATATTAAGCTTGCACACATATTTGATGTTTAGTGAAAATATCAAATATTTTAATATTTATTTGAAGAACGTGTATCGTCTTCAACTATGATATATGTTGTCCATGTTCAAATAAGAAAATTGCTACAATTTTCGACAGAAATCATAGTCCAGTGAATAATGTATAAATACTAAAAAAGGGCTAACATTATTTACATCGATGTGGAAAACACGACGACAAAGTTAATATAAGCAAAATAAAATGCTACGCTTGTGGCAAATACGATGATTTTTACTCGTGACTGTACTGAGTCAAAAAATGTAGATATAATCGTATGATAGTTTTGTTTAATGATAATGTTATTTCGTTGTTGAAACTCATCCTTTTGTGCACTGATATTACTAGAACAAGTTATCACGCAATTAAATAAAAATGAATTCTTTATATGACTTAGCATGCAAGTCAAAGGACATAATTGGAAACAACATAGAAGTGGAAGTTAAAAAGATTATGACTTGCAAAATTTTTTTTTGCTATAGATGAATCTTTTTGTCTTCATTGTTCTATTGTACCACTATTTTAAAGTGGATATGTGTATAGTATCTATATTTGATATTTTGGACAGACGTAGCTGTGCATTCATGTTTATCATTAAATTTCGTATTTAATGAAATTCTTTTATGAGAATCTTTTGAAAATTGAATTTCTATGCCTTGATTACTTTATTAAGTATTCAAGTTGAATATTTATGTCATATGTGACATAAATAAGTGTGCCAAAAATTTTATCTAGTCAATTTGTGACATTTTTTAAGTCAATATAAATATAGACTATCTTGAGAAATATATTTTCTCGTTAAAGTTATTTTTGCCTACTTTTGTGATAACGTCTTATTGACAAGAAAATACGAAAATCGTTATGGACAGAAAATTACAATAATCCGTTTGTATTGAATGTCTAATGTTCTATATGGTTTCTTTCATCACATTTTCGCATTATAAAATCATACATATGATTTATCTAAGTTGATAATATGAATTATTTTATACAAATTCATGAACTTAGATGGAGATTCAATTATGATCGCAAGATTAATGCGTTGCTCATTTAATTGATATTGCAAAATGATTGAGTCTTATTCAAATGGTCTAATGATGAACATGATATAGTTATGCGATTAACTATATTTCACAATTATAAGTGTTGCGGATACGATAAAATCATAATCTACTTGAATTTATGGCAAAATAAATTTCCAATGTTATATTTGGAATGTTGTTATTAATGCTGTCTAAATCAGTAAATGTTACTGAAATATCGAGTAGAGATATGTCATTCATGAATATATTTTCTTAGCTGAATGAGACATCTTCACTTTAGAAGTTGATGATTCAGAGTTGACAATGTGCAGATTAATTTGTGATTTGTCCATATTCTATTCTCACATCTCACTCTGAGTGAGAGCAATTCACAGTCAACTCATGATTAATGTTCATTTATTGAAACATATGAGTTGTGTTTCACGTTGTCAATATTGAATGACTATATGAAATGAACATAAGACTAAAATAAGTGATGTAGGCTCTCTCAACCTAGATAGAGAAAATGGATTAATGCAAAGAGTTAGAGTTTAAAGAATAAAATCAAGTCAATGACTTGTTAAATTATCTGTCTTGTCTCGAAATAAGTCGATACAACAAACAACAACAAAGTCTTATTCCACTAGGTGGGGTCGGCTACATGGATCATACGACGCCATTCTGCTCATTCGTTGATCCATGTTCATGAGATTCGACAGGGTTTTACGCTGGCTGTCGGGGCCTAACACAACCCTCCTCCTTTATCCGGGCTTGAGACCGGCTGTGTGGGGTCAACATCTGGATGATAAAAGATTTAAAAGTGACGAAAAATAATAGTTGCAAAAGGAGTGCTAACTATAGATAAATTATTATGTTTTTTTTCTTTTGTTCATCAAAAGTCTAGTTATTGATTCACATATTTATTAGATTAAACTTACATAAAGCTATTTTAATGCTTGAATGTAAAAGTATTTAGCGCAACATGTAGTTTGCGACGATCCATTTATTGATTTAATATTCATCTAAATAATGATATAAATATTATTACGCGTGTATCAATTTTTATGAATAAATATGTCATGATGAGATTATATGTGGAACAATATTATGTATAGCTAGAAGTAATAAGAGATTTATTCTATTAATGAAGAATTTAATGTCTTTCTATAGAAATGACATAGGCGAGACAATTATTCACACCGGGTGTGAAAATTAAATAAGAATTGTTCAAGTAAATTTATTGTTTTGTAGCAAGAGTCGTCTGTTATAAAGACGAATTGAATATTCTAGAGAAACTATACACTCACCGGTACCTTTATTAAAAGAGATAATTTTAAATCTGATGATTTTCTCTATGACTCTATAAGTAAGTAAATGTTCTTTTGTAAACATGGTCAGTGATCGAACATACATAATAAGTTGAACAGTCTGATATTTGTGCTATTAGTCAAATGAGAAATTTACATGCCAATGCAGGGCGCCTATGTTGCATGACGATTAAAAGAAAAATAAGATAGCTTATGGGCGCATTGACTATTGTTTTGTATATATTTGCTTAATAAATAGACGTCTACTAAGAGGGAAATATTAACAAGCAAAAGTTTATCTCAAATTATGTCTTCATGTTATAGAATGACATATTGCAAAGTTTAGCTAAAGCAAAACTATATATAAAGTAGTCAACTATAAAAATTGAGTTTGTGTTATACTCAATGATGGTATAAAGCCCTTTGGTTAAGTAAATTATTTTACTCTTATATTGACAATGGTCAAGTATGCACTTTGTTGTAATATGTATGTCACTATTGCTTGATAAAAAGAATGGACCAGGAAAACACATTGATGCCTAGTATGTCTTGACAATGTGAAGAAGATATGGTTGATGAATACATGTGTAAGTATGTGATACATACTAAGCATGCTCGATCGACGCATTAACATGCGCAAAGTTTATGCGATGATGTATTCTATATATTCTTGTGATGAATAAAATTATATTAAATTTTATTCTAGAGTTAGTTAATGTTTTTGATAATGTATGTAGAGTATGTCAAATCAGGTACGAGATTATCAGTCACATGGATAATCGCCTCGGCGATTAGTGTATAGCGAGCGGAGATTAAATGATTTAGATCCATATATATTTAAGATCATCCTGATATGTTCAGAAGGATGACACGAGTTTATATATAACTCTGTGTAGCGTGATAAGAGAAGTCAGATGTGAGACCTCATGACGCCAAATTTTGGTCAACTAGTGGGAGGATTCAGGTCAGACGTCATGAGTAGACTTCTGGACTTTAGTCTATGCGGTGTTACAATTTTATGACATACGCTTCTTCAGTGGAAGTATCCACCGCAATACTTAATTATGTACCTTGTATGCTAAGTCGACCTTAAGACTTGATGAATACGTTATAGTTTTCGTCAGAATATGAGTATTTAAAAACTGAACAAGTCTGAAAATTGTCCTTAGACTTTTGACTATATTTCAAGGCAATGAATTAGTGTTGCTACTTTAGCGAGATACTCAAAGGCTAAAATTGTATACGGCACGTCGAGCCACGACTAGGAAAACAACTGACTTAGAACTAAAAAATATGAGGACGAGAGGAAGATTCACTAGTGATGCATGGTATTTGTGATGCAATTGGCCAAATATGTAAGCATACAAATACAAATCAATCGAAAATCATGCATGATAAGACGTGTGTCGTCTGGAGTGCGCAAGCAAGGTGTTTCTAAGGCAAAGCGAGTTATATGAATGTTTGAGCGACTATGTATTATTGATAAATCATAATATTGGCTCACATGATAGTTGAGTAGCTATACAATGATAACACGTTATAGCATGAGTTCACACATTGATTGAGCAGTTATGTGTTCATAATTTTGACTCTTAAATTGATCGAGCAACTATGTATCCCTAACAAGTCATAGTTCTTCTTAAGTTGTGGATGTACTCGTGGGTCGCACGATCCATTTACCATAACAGACATTTATTGGAATTAAATATGAGTAAGATCCCATTAAATGCAAGTGAGAGATTGTTGAAAGTTAACACCCTTATGGAGTAGTGTGGCTGTGCAAATTGCATAATTGCAATTTTGTCAACTGCATTCGTGTGTGATTATTGAAATTGCACATGAACTATATAAAGAAGAACTCGATGTTCTTCAGTGTGGTGTTGCAGTCCGATGAGTGGCAGCAAAGCTGTCGAATCTATCTCGCACTTTCGACGTGGTCCAAGGTATATGGATCGTGAATTTGTGGTTCTTTTTTGTATGTGATTAGAATTTCGATGACGAGTCTGAAATAATATAAAAAAGTCTTCGACGATCCGTCTTCCGCTACGAGGTATTTTGATAATATCTTTTTATTATTTAAATTAATTTATTCAGTTTTCCTTTTTAGAAACTTTAGAAAAAATACATTTTGTTTGTACCATTACGACCTAACATCTTTCTTATTATGATTTTGATGATATCGAAGAACTTTTCCGAGAAGGAAATCAAGGGTTTTAGCAAATGTTTCAAAACATGGATATTGACAATAGTGGCACAATAACTTATGAAAAACTAAAGACAAACTTGCACAAACTTGTATTTATAATTTTTTTCAATAATCGTATGAATATTTCATTAATTTTTTATATTATATAATTTAGGAAAAACTTGATATTTTCATTGTTAATTTGTGTATTAAAGTTTTAACATCATCTATAAATTTTAAAATATATGCATCATTAATTGTTCATATATAAATTATATGTCAACTCTTTATATTCCATTATATTTTTCCTAATATTATATATGTATATAATTTTCCATTTTTTATATTTTTTCAATTTTTAATTTTTATACCAATATCCATAGAATGGAAGCATACAAAATAATAACGACGAGTTCCACTCCTTTCCCTCTAGTATTGTCAACTACCTCAACCATGGGTACTCCTATCAATGAGCCAAAGACCGAAAAGGCCTTCACATGGTAGTCTTCTTCGAGGAGGCAAGCTCGAAAGTGAAACAGTGACATCATCGAATAGGCAAACTACACTAAGGCAATGGAGGCGAAAATTGTGCCACCGGCCAATAAGGCGGAGGAGGTTCATCGTCGCCATTACACTTGGTGATGATGAAGGAGGGTTGCTAAGATGCTGAGGCGATGAAAGGGTAATTCCAAACCACTTCATTGGCTATCGTTGCTACTAACATACTAACGACATGCAAATATCTTTTGATAAAGAAGAAAGAGAAGAAATCAACCTCTAGAAAGGAGGTACGATAGGCACATGAGGTGCTAACACGAGATGTGTCATTGTTGGATGAAGAATAGTGTTACATGGTCCTCCTCAAGTTCCTTCATACTTCAGAATTTTCAAGGAAGTCATCATCAAAATACATTTTTTTACAGTCAATTTAAGTATTTTAAGATATAAACTTAATTAACAATTTGTCTTAATTCAAAGTTGTAAGATATTTATGATTTTATTGTATGTTACAAAAAATAGTACATATACTTTATAAAATATAATAAAAATTTAAATTATATTTTAAAATATATTTAATTTGCGCGAAGCACGGATCTGTTACCTAATTATAATTTTTTTGGAATTTAAATGCTTGGCTACTCTGAACACTACATGATTTAAACTTTCGACTTGTAGTTGAAAACAAATGATCGATGACTACTATTATAACTGAAATAAGCATTTAAAGTAATAATAATAAGTATTTGCTTTTGGCATGTGGGGAATGTGCATTAGACATTTGATAAAATAAAACACCAATCAATTTCATGTATCTTGATTAGTAGAAAGCTATATGATAAGATTGAATAATAAGGGAAGCTAAGAAAATAAGAATGATTTCCAAAAACAGCTTCAATTATTCATGTTCATTTATGCAGGCTAAATGATTTGTGAAAGTAACATTATCTGATCTATGTATGTAAACTATGACACATGTGCCTTTTTTTGTTTTTCTTGTTTTGTTTTTTTTTTTTTGAACAACACTGAAATTAATGTCATCTGTTGCCCGATGCCAGGATTCTCGGCTCGTGTCTTTGTCTCGCATTACACAAGGGCCCACCACACTCTCAAGCTACATACGGAGATTGATTTGCCTGATGAGTGATGACTTTCTCACAGAGGGGATCACCTGTGAAGGCAGGTTCCTCGTCGGGATCTCCACTGCGTTCACTCCATTGCTGAGATCGTCCAGCTCCATCGACATCAGGGGCATGGATGTTCTTGACAGGAATGTCGAGGTCGGACATGCAATCGCATCCGTGGCTCTTGCGGAAGCAGCTTCGGGTTGGGAGGTGCGGCTTCTTGGCCTTCTCGGGGATTCGAGGTATTGAGCGCCTTCTTGGTCTGCGAAGTGTGACATAAATGGTGAACGAGATGCCTGTGGCGGCTATCCTCATCTTCCGGCCTCCCAATAACCCTAGTGGAGCCGTCTTGAGCACCCATGCACTGAAGTAAAAAATTATCGACCTCTTCAATGACAATGTCCATTGGAGGGGATGCCCATGCAACGTCAACACTCCCAAGGAACGTGAGCATAATCTTAGCCGGTCCATGGCACGGACGGAGAAGACAAGAGGCACTAAGAATGTGAAGCTGGACAGGATGCGCCCCAGCTTCACCGCCCGGGGCTTCGAGTACAAGACTTTTATGACCCTGAGGCGAACGCTTAGGAGTGTTCACGGGTCGGGTTTGATCCGACTTGTGAACAAACCAGGTCAGGTCGGATCCCCCTAATTTTTTTGCTGTGACCCGACCCGGGCCGGGCCGAGTCGGGTGGTCGAGTTATTTTTTAATTTAAAAATGTATTTATTATTTTATTTTTAATACAAAATAAAGTATTTTAAATACTAAAAATATTGTTTTAAAATATTATATACTTTTCTACATTTAAAATAGTTTATTTCATTTTTTTAGATTTTAAATGATATAAATCTATACATTTACCTAAAAAACAATTTTAAATTTTTTTAAAAAAGAAAAAAATCTGGTCATCGGGTCAGGTCGGGTCAACTCGGGTTGGAATTTTCCAACCCGAACCCGACCTGACCATTGGTCGGGTCTTGGTCGAGTCAGGTCGATCCAACCCGGTGAACACCCCTACGAGCGCTCGACTTGAGAGGAAGCATCTCGGAGGTTGATTTCGATGGGAACTATGCCATGCCTCTAGCGGACTTCTAGCAGTTCATGTTGTGTTGCTTCCTTGGCGACGTAGGAGCGGACACTGCATCCTTCCCCCACGGTGCGCTCTTGTGACTCCTAGAGTGAATGTGTTCGTTTACATGAACAGGGTGGAAGGACTCGACCCCGGACTCTACTGCTTGGTGCGAAACCAACGGAATATGGAGGCGAAACCCGACCCCACGCCATGCCCATCACCTGCACTAGCGTCCGGTACTGTGAACCCTCGTACCTTTGGAAGCCAACCATCCTTGGCCACTGGGCCCTTGAGTCATTCTACCTCTTTCACGAGCGCGATGGCTCCATAACCCCACCACAATTCATGGGAGGTGCGGCTTCTTGGCCTTCTCGGGGATTTGAGGTATTGAGCACCTTCTCGGTTTGCGAAGTGTGACAGATTTGGTGAACGAGATGCCCGTGACGGCTATCCTCATCTTCGGCCTCCCAATAACCCTAGTGTAGCCATCTTGAGCACCCGTGCACTGAAGTAAAAAATTATCGACCTCTTCAATGACAACGTCCAATGGAGGGGATACTAATGCAATGTCAACACTCCCAAGGAACACGAGCATAATCTTAGCCGGTCCATGGCACAGACGGAGAAGACAAGAGGCACCGAGCATGTGACGCTGGACAGGATGCGCCCCAGCTTCACCGCCCGGGGCTTCGAGTACAAGACTTTTATGACCCTGAGGCGAACGCTTAGGGGTGTTCATGGGTCGGATTTGATCCAACTTGTGAACAAACCGGATCAGATCGGATCTCCCTAATTTTTTTGCTGTGACCCGACCCGAGCCGGGCCGAGTTGGATCGGGTCGGACGGTCGGGTTACCCAACCACCCTTTTTCCTTTTTTTAATTATTTATTTATTTTTTAATATAAAAACATATTTATTATTTTATTTTAATACAAAATAAAGTATTTTTAAATACCAAAAATATTATTTTTAAATATTATATACTTTTATACATTTAAAATAGTTTATTCCATTTTTTTAGATTTTAAATGATATAAAGCTATACATTTAACTAAATAATAATTTAAAGATTTTAAAAAAAAAGAAAAAAATCGGGTCATCGGGTCGGGTCGGGTCAACTCGAGTTGGAATTTTCCAACCCGAACCCGACCCGACCCTTGGTCAGGTCTTGGTCGAGTCGGGTCGATCCAACCCGGTGAACACCCCTACGAGCGATCGACTTGAGAGGAAGCATCTCGGAGGTTGATTTTGATGGGAACTACGCCATGCCCCTAGCGGACTTCTAGCAGTTCATGTTGCATTGCTTCCTAGGCGACGCCTGAGCGGACACTGCATCCTTCCCCCACGGTGTGCTCTTGTGGCTCCTATAGTGAATGTGTTCGTTTACATGAATAGGGTGGAAGGACTCGAACCTAGACTTTACTGCTTGGTGTGAAACCAACGGCATATGGAGGCGAAACCCGACCCCACGCGCATGCCCATCACCTGCACTAGCGTCCCATACTGTGAACCCTCGTACCTTTGGAAGCCAACCATCCTTGGCCACCGGGCCCTTGAGTCATTCTACCTCTTCCACGAGCGCGATGGCTCCATAACCCCACCACAATTCAAGGTACGTGTGCACTACTATACATGTCATCTTGTACATAATTTGATTATATAACTTTTTCTAGCATGCATGAGTTGAAACTTATTTGTATGTGCATTCAGACTGAGCATAGGTGATGCGTAGAATTTGTAACAAACAAAATCAATTTCATGTATCTTGGTTAGTAGAAAGCTATATGATAAGATTGAATAATAAGGGAAGCTAAGAAAATAAGAATGATTTCCAAAAACAGCTTCAATTATTCATGTTCATTTATGCAAGCTAAATGATTTGTGAAGGTAACATTATATGATCTATGTATGTAAACTATGACACATTTGCCTTTTTTTCTTGTTTCGTTTTATTTTTTTATTTTTTGAAGAGCACTGAAATTCATGTCATCTGTCGCCCAATGTCGGGATTCTTGGCTCGTGGCTTTGTCTCGCATTACACAAGGGCCCACCACACCCTCAAGATACACACGGAGATTGATTTGCCTGACGAGTGATGACTTTCTCACAGAGGGGATCACCTACGAAGGCAGGTTCCTCGTCGGGCTCTCCACTGCGTTCACTCCATTGCCGAGATCGTGCAGCTCCATCGACATCAGTGGCATGGATGTTCTTGATAGGAATGTCGAGGTCGGACATGCGATCGCATCCGTGGCTCTTGCGGAAGCAGCTTCGGGTTGGGAGGTGCGGCTTCTTGGCCTTCTCGGGGATTCGAGTTATTGAGCGCCTTCTTGGTTTGCGAAGTGTGACAGACTTGGTGAATGAGATGCCGGTGGCGGCTATCCTCATCTTCCGGCCTCCCAATAACCCTAGTGGAGCCGTCTTGAGCATCAGTGCACTGAAGTAAAAATTATCGACCTCTTCAATGACAACGTCCAATGGAGGGGATGCCCATGCAATGTCAACACTCCCAAGGAACGCGAGCATAATCTTAGCCGGTCCATGGCACGGACGGAAAAGACATGAGGCACCGAGCATGTGAAGCTGGACAGGATGCGCCCCAGCTTCACCGCCCGGGGCTTCGAGTACAAGACTTTTATGACCCTGAGGCGAACGCTTAGGGGTGTTCACGAGTCGAGTTTGATCCGACTTGTGAACAAACCGGGTCAGGTCGGATCCCCTTAATTTTTTTGCTGTGACCCGACCGGGACGGGCCGAGTCAGGTCGAGTTACCCGACCACCATTTTTTTTTTTTAATTTTTTAATTTATTAATATAAAAACATATTTATTATTTTATTTTTAATATAAAATAAAGTATTTTTAAATACCAAAAATATTTTTTTAAATATTATATACTTTTCTACATTTAAAATAGTTTATTTTATTTTTTAAAATTTTAAATGATATAAAACTATACATTTAACTAAAAAATATTTTAAAAAGAAAATCATCGGGTCATCGGGTCGGGTCGGGTCAACTCGGGTAGGAATTTTCGAACCCGAACTCGACCCGACCCTTGGTCAGGTCTTGGTCGAGTCGGGTCGACCAAACCCGGTGAACACCCCTATGAGCGCTCGACTTAAGAGGACGCATCTCGGAGGTTGATTTCGATGGGAACTACGCCATGCCCCTAGCGGACTTCTAGCAGTTCATGTTGCGTTGCTTCCTTGGCGACGCCGGAGCGGACGCTGCATCCTTCCCCCACGATGCGCTCTTGTGACTCCTAGAGTGAATGTGTTCGTTTACATGAACAAGGTGGAAGGACTCGACCCCGGACTCTACTGCTTGGTGCGAAACCAACGCAATATGGAGGCGAAACTCGACCCCACACGCATGCCCATCACCTGCACTAGCGTCCCGTACTGTGAACCCTCGTACCTTTGGAAGTCAACCATCCTTGGCCACCGGGCCCTTGAGCCATTCCACCTCTTCCTCGAGCGCGATGGCTCCATAACCCCACCACAATACAAGGTACGTGTGTACTACTATACATGTCGTCTTGTACATAATTTGATTATATAACTTTTTCTAGCATGCATGAGTTGAAACTTATTTGTATGTGCACTGAGCATAGGTGATGCATAGAACTTGTAACAAACAAAATCAATTTCATGTATCTTGGTTAGTAGACAGCTATATGATAAGATTGAATAATAAGGGAAGATAAGAAAATAAGAATGATTTTCGAAAATATCTTTAATTATTCATGTTCATTTATGCAGGCTAAATGATTTGTGAAGATAACATTATCTGATCAATGTATGTAAACTATGACACATTTGCCTTTTTTATGTTTTTCTTGTTTTGTTTTTTTTTATTTTTTTTAATAGAACTGAAATTCATGTCATCTGCCGCCCGATGCCAGGATTCTTGGCTCGTGGCTTTGTCTCGCATTACACAAGGGCCCACCACACCCTCGTGCTACACATGGAGATTTATTTGCCTGATGCGTGATGACTTTCTCATAGAGGGGATCACCTGCGAAGGCAGGTTCCTCGTCGGGCTCTCCACTGCGTTCACTTCATTGCCGAGATCGTCCAGGTCCATCGACATCAGGGGCATGGATGTTCTTGACAGGAATGTCGAGGTCGGACATGCGATCGAATCCGTGGCTCTTGCGGAAGCAGCTTCGGGTTGGGAGGTGCGGCTTCTTGGCCTTCTCGGGGATTCGAGGTATTGAGTGCCTTCTTGGTCTGCGTAGTGTGACAGACTTGGTGAACGAGATGCCCGTGGCGGCTATCCTCATCTTCCGGCCTCCCAATAACCCTAGTGGAGCCGTCTTGAGCACCCGTGCACTAAAGTAAAAAATTATCGACCTCTTCAATGACAACGTCCAATGGAGGGGATGCCCATGCAACGTCAACACTCCCAAGAAACGTGAGCATAATCTTAGCCGGTCCATGGCACGGACGGAGAAGACATGAGGCACTGAGCATGTGACGCTGGACAGGACGCGCCCCAGCTTCACCGCCCGGGGCTTCGAGTACAAGACTTTTATGACCCTGAGGCGAACGCTTAGGGGTGTTCACGGGTCGGGTTTGTTCCGACTTGTGAACAAACCGGGTCAGGTCGGATCCCCCTAATTTTTTTGCTGTGACCCGACCCGGGCCGGGCCGAGTCGGGTCGGATTACCCGACCACCCTTTTTCCTTTTTTTAATTATTTATTTATTTTTTTAATATAAAAACATATTTATTATTTTATTTTAATATAAAATAAAGTATTTTTAAATACCAAAAATATTATTTTAAAATATTATATACTTTTCTACATTTAAAATAGTTTATTTCATTTTTTTAATTTTAAATGATATAAAACTATACATTTAACTAAAAAATATTTTAAAAATTTTTTAAAAAAAGAAAAAATTTGGGTCATCGGTCGGGTCGGGTCAACTCGGGTTGGAATTTTCGAACCCTAACCCGACCTGACCCTTGGTCGGATCTTGGTCGAGTCGGGTCGACCAAACCCGGTGAACACCCCTACCAGCGCTCGACTTGAGAGGAAGCATCTCGGAGGTTGATTTTGATGGGAACTACGCCATGCCCCTAGCGGACTTCTAACAGTTCATGTTGCGTTGCTTCTTTGGTGACGTCGTAGCGGACGCTGCATCCTTCCCCCACGGTGCGCTCTTGTGACTCCTAGAGTGAATGTGTTCGTTTACATGAACAGGGTGGAAGGACTCGACCCCGGACTCTACTGCTTGGTGCGAAACCAACGGCATATGGAGGCGAAACCCAACCCCACATGCATGCCCATCACCTGCACTAGCGTCCTGTACTGTGAACCCTCGTACCTTTGGAAGCCAACCATCCTGCACCGGGCCCTTGAGCCATTCTACCTCTTCCACGAGCGCGATGGCTCCATAACCCCACCACAATTCAAGGTACGTGTGTACTACTATGCATGTCGTCTTGTACATAATTTGATTATATAACTTTTTCTAGCATGCACGAGTTGAAACTTATTTGTATGTGCATTGAGCATAGGTGATGCATAGAATTTGGGTTAGTAGAAAGCTATATGATAAGATTGAATAATAAGGGAAGCTAAGAAAATAAGAATGATTTCTAAAAATAGCTTCAATTATTCATGTTGATTTATGCAAGCTAAATGATTTGTGAAGGTAACATTATATGATCTATGTATGTAAACTATGACACATTTGCCTTTTTTTCTTGTTTTTCTTGTTTTGTTTTTTTTTTATTTTTTTTGAACAGCACTGAAATTCATGTCATCTGCCGCCCGATGTTGGGATTCTTGGCTCGTGGCTTTGTCTCGCATTACACAAGGGCCCACCACACCCTCGAGCTACACACGGAGATTGATTTGCCTGACGAGTGATGACTTTCTCACAGAGGGGATCACCTACGATGGCAGGTTCCTCGTTGGGCTCTCCACTGCATTCACTCCATTGTCGAGATCGTCCAACTCCATCGACATCAGGAGCATGGATGTTCTTGACAGGAATGTCGAGGTCGGACATGCGATCGCATCTGTGGCTCTAGCGGAAGCAGTTTCGGGTTGGGAGGTGCGGCTTCTTGGCCTTCTCAGGGATTCGAGGTATTGAGCGCCTTCTTGGTCTGCGAAGTGTGACAGACTTGATGAATGAGATGCCGGTGGCGGCTATCCTCATCTTCCGGTCTCCCAATAACCCTAGTGGAGCCGTCTTGAGCACCAGTGCACTGAAGTAAAAATTATCGACCTCTTCAATGACAACGTCCAATGGAGGGGATGCCCATGCAACGTCAACACTCTCAAGGAACGCGAGCATAATCTTAGTCGGTCCATGGCATGGACGGAGAAGACATGAGGCACCAAGCATGTGAAGCTGGACAGGATGCGCCCCAGCTTCACCGCCCGGGGCTTCGAGTACAAGACTTTTATGACCCTGAGGCAAACGCTTAGGGGTGTTCACGAGTCGGGTTTGATCCGACTTATGAACAAACCGGGTCAGGTTGGATCCCCCTAATTTTTTTGCTGTGACCCGGGTCGGGTCGGGTTACCCGACCACAATTTTTCCTTTTTTTTAATTTTTTTTATTTTTTATATAAAAACATATTTATTATTTTATTTTTAAAACAAAATAAAGTATTTTTAAATACCAAAAAATATTGTTTTTAAATATTATATACTTTTTTACATTTAAAATAGTTTATTTCATTTTTTAAAATTTAAATGATATAAAACTATACATTTAACTAAAAAATATTTTAAATTTTTTAAAAAAAAGGAATAAATCGGGTCATCGGGTCGGGTCTTGGTCGAGTCAGGTCGACCAAACCTGGTGAACACCCCTACGAGCGCTCGACTTGAGAGGAAGCATCTCGGAGGTTGATTTCGATGGGAATTACGCCATGCCCGTAGCGGACTTCTAGCAGTTCATGTTGTGTTGCTTCCATGGCGACGCCGGAGCGGACGCTGCATCCTTCCCCCACGGTGCGCTCTTGTGACTCCTAGAGTGAATGTGTTCGTTTACATGAACAGGGTGGAAGGACTCGACCCCGGACTCTACTGCTTGGTGCGAAACCAACGGAATATGGAGGCGAAACCCGACACCACGTGCATGCCCATCACCTGCACTAGCGTCCCGTACTGTGAACCCTCGTACCTTTGGAAGCCAACCATCCTTGGCCACCGGGCCCTTGAGCCATTCTACCTCTTCCACGAGCGCGATGGCTCCATAACCCCACCACAATTCAAGGTATGTGTGTACTACTATACATGTCGTCTTGTACATAATTTGATTATATAACTTTTTCTAGCATGCATGAGTTGAAACTAATTTGTATGTGCATTGAACATAGGTGATGCATAGAATTTGTAACAAACAAAATCAATTTCATGTATCTTGGTTAGTAGACAGCTATATGATAAGATTGAATAATAAGGGAAGATAAGAAAATAAGAATGATTTTCGAAAATAGCTTTAATTATTCATGTTCATTTATGCAGGCTAAATGATTTGTGAAGATAACATTATCTGATCTATGTATGTAAACTATGGCACATTTGCCTTTTTTTGTTTTTCTTGTTTTGTTTTTTTTATTTTTTTGAACAACACTGAAATTCATGTCATCTGCCGCCCGATGCCGGGATTCTTGGCTCGTGGCTTTGTCTCGCATTACACAAGGGCCCACCACACCCTCGAGCTACACACGGAGATTGATTTGCCTGATGAGTGATGACTTTCTCATAGAGGGGATCACCTGCGAAGGCAGGTTCCTCATCGGGCTCTCCATTGCGTTCACTCCATTGCCGAGATCGTCCAGCTCCATCGACATCAGGGGCATGGATGTTCTTGACAGGAATGTCGAGGTCGGACTTGCGATCGAATCCGTGGCTCTTGCGGAAGCAGCTTCGGGTTGGGAGGTGCGGCTTCTTGGCCTTCTCGAGGATTCGAGGTATTGAACGCCTTCTTGGTCTGCGAAGTGTGACAGTCTTTGTGAACGAGATGCCCGTGGCGGCTATCCTCATCTTTCGGCCTCCCAATAACCCTAGTGGAGCCGTCTTGAGCACCCGTGCACTAAAGTAAAAAATTATCGACCTCTTCAATGACAATGTCCAATGGAGGGGATGCCCATGCAACGTCAACACTCCCAAGGAATGCGAGCATAATCTTAGCCGATCCATGGCACGGACGGAGAAGACATGAGGCACCGAGCATGTGACGCTGGACAGGACGCGCCCCAGCTTCACCGCCCGGGGCTTCGAGTACAAGACTTTTATGACCCTGAGGCGAACGCTTAGGAGTGTTCACGGGTCAGATTTGATCCGACTTGTGAACAAACTGGGTCAGGTCGGATCCCCCTAATTTTTTTGCTGTGACCCAACCCGGCCGAGTCGGGTCGGGTCGGGCCGTCGGGTTACCCGACCACCTTTTTTCCTTTTTTTAATTATTTATTTATTTTTTAATATAATAACATATTTATTATTTTATTTTTAATACAAAATAAAGTATTTTTAAATACCAAAAATATTGTTTTTAAATATTATATACTTTTCTACATTTAAAATAGTTTATTTCATTTTTTAGATTTTAAATGATATAAAACTATACATTTTAAAAACTAATTTAAAAATTAAAAAAAGAGAAAAAATCGGGTCATCGGGTCTGGTCGGGTCAACTCGGGTTGGAATTTTCCAACCCGAACCTGACCCAACCCTTGGTCGGGTCTTGGTCGAGTCGGGTCGACCCAACCCGGTGAACACCCCTACGAGCGCTCAACTTGAGAGGAAGCATCTCGGAGGTTGATTTCGATGGGAACTATGCCATGCCCATAGCGGACTTCTAGCAGTTTATGTTGCGTTGCTTCCTTGGCGACGCCGGAGCGGACGCTGCATCCTTCCCCCACGGTGTGCTCTTGTGGCTCCTAGAGTGAACGTGTTCGTTTACATGAACAGGGTGGAAGGACTCGACCCCGGACTCTACTGCTTGGTGCGAAACCAACGGCATATGGAGGTGAAACCTGACTCCACGCGCATGCCCATCACCTGCACTAGCGTCCCGTACTGTGAACCCTCGTACCTTTGGAAGCCAACCATCCTTGGCCACCGGGCCCTTGAGCCATTCTACCTCTTCCACGAGCGCGATGGCTCCATAACCCCACCACAATTCAAGGTACGTGTGTACTACTATACATGTCTTCTTGTACATAATTTGACTATATAACTTTTTCTAGCATGCATGCATTGAAACTTATTTGTATGTGCATTCAAACTGAGCATAGGTGATGCATAGAATTTGTAACAAACAAATTTGTTAGCAAGTGCACTAATCGTATGAAGTAATAAAGTAGAAAATAGAGTGTCGAACCCACGAGGAACTAGTCAAATGTAATCTATCCTAATAATAGACTAAGAGAAGAAAATGGTGTTGTGGTGAAAATATAAAACTAAAGGTGCAGAAAATAAATGATAAACAAATAAAAGAAATTGGTGTTGAGCCTTGAAAATTATGGTTGATTAATGTTAAGATAAAATATATATGATCATCTATAATAGTTGAGTTATAACAGAAAATAATAGTTTCGATTCTTATGATGGATTATGAGTACCTAAAGTATTGACCTCTGAACACGAGTAAACCAAACTACCTTAACTTCTAATAAAACTAATAATAGCAAACGATAAGTCAATTATTAATTTTACAGAGAATTAAGATGCATGAGTATATTTTTCCTACACTATTATTCACCCATAAATCTGGACAAAATAATAGACCACACGAAATTCAGCACAAACAATGAGTTATCGAATACGCATTATGTATACTTCAACTTAAAAGTAAAAGATCAATTATCAAAGTAATAATAATTCCTGAAACTAATCACTCCTCATATTGTAGGATCGAAAGCATCAAGAAAGAGAGGTGAATTGATGTATTAAAAATTAAAATCGAAAAGTCGTAAAAATCAATTTTTAGAAAATGCAATCACAAGCAAATAAAATATAAGTAAGAAGAGCAAGAGAAGAGCAAGAGAGAAGCAAAATGCAATATGTTGATGAGGTTCGGCCTAACTCATTGGCTTACGTCACCGCTTCGACTTCCCAACCTCGAGACCGTCGGAGATCCACTAGCATTCTCTTTTCTTGTAGGGAGATAATAACTTTTTCTACACCACAATGTCTTTTTCTTCGTTCAAGAGATAAGGCACACCTCTTCTTACAAAGAGCTCTCAAAACTATCTAAACAAGAACACAAGGATTCCCTCCAATTCTCTCTTCTTATAAAAAATTCTCTGACTAAGAAACTATAAGAGAAAAGGGATGATTTACAAACTTTAACTCAAGAAAAATGCTTTGGACTTGAAGGAAGCTCTAGAGTGATTTGCCTTGCTTGGATAACCTTCCTTCAATTTTTGAATCCCTTTTATAGGCTTCTCTTGAAAATATGGCCGTTGTAAATCAATTCAAAAGTGTTGTGTTGTCAGCTCTGAAACGGTCGCTCATTTTAATATCGCCCGAAAGGGAGTTGGTCGATCGATTTTAGAATGCCCGTGCTCTCTGTAATCTGCTATCGTTCCAGCCATAATTTCGACCGTCCGTTATATACTTTGATCTTTCATGTAATACATATAATGGACGACCGAAAATAAATCGGTCACCCGATTTAGAAGTGTCACTTCTCTCTGAAATTAGCGGTCGTTTCAGCTCCTGTTTGGTCATCCATTTTAAGTCAAAACGGTCGCCCTTTATCCTTTCGGTCGGCCATTTTTCTGCAGAGAAATATTTTGACTTTTTTTCTTCAAAAAATATTCAACATGTTCACACTAACACTTCAAGTATAATTAGTACATCATATAATTAGTATATCATCTTTCTTGTTTGCTATCATCAAAATACTTTAGAATATGGTCTTTGGACCAACACATACAAGTTTGTAATCTAATCTCAGAAATAAAAGGCAATGAACTTAGCATGCATAATCAAAATAAATTAAAAAGATAAATTAACTCAACTAATAATAAGGTTCAAACAGTTTTCCTTCTTAAAAAGAATATAAAATCTCTATTATAGAAATAATGAACTATGAAAAACTAAGTAAAAGAGCATTCAAATAAAAGATAGAAGAATAATTTATAGCTTTTGGGACGACCGTTGCGCAACACAAACGACGAGTTATTGCGCAATTTTCTCCTTCGGTTGATCTTCAAGTTTTGAAATTCGTCCTCTGCAATATGGCACGGCTCCCATGTCTCAAGCACACCCAAACACCACAAGCACACATTTTTTGTCTCCCAGGGGCTCTATTTATAGCCTCTAAGTGTCCCTGGTAGAGTTTCAGTTTGATTCGAAGACTTTTCATATTAAAAGAAGTAAATTTGGAATAAACTTTTACAGGTCTTTAAAACCATCCAAAACTTTTTAAAATTTGAGTAAATATGTTTTCTAATCATCCATGAGGTTTAGGATAAAGTTTGGATTCGATATGTACTTGAAATTTCTAAAAAAAGACAAAAAATTCCAAAAATAGCCTTCATAACGGCCCAATGGCCTTAACAGTGCTTTTTACGGCCCGTAACACTGATTTCACGACCCTCACAGTGTCCAAATTGGAGTAACAATTATATTTAATAACCCGTAATATCCTGACCATGGCTCATAACTCGAGCAAGTTTCTGGTTAAAAATTGGGCATTTTAACGGGCTATTCACGCCCCTGCTATTACAGTCGTTACGATCATATAACGACCCATTATATTCAGCCTGATTTGCGATTTTTGGCTCCGATTTAACTCTGATTTAGTGTCATTTATTTCTATGACTTTGTGACTAAATTCTCTTGCTTTATTTGCAATAAAACACAGAATTTGGATAAATTTTTATTTTTATAAAATTAAAAAAAATGGGGTAAAAAAATGATGCATGCTATGTGAAAAGGAATCAAAATGTGATTAAATGCATGACTAATTATATGTTGTTTGCATGCATCAATAGGAAGTGCTCATTTCTAGTGGTGATGGTTGTGCCGTTTCATGGTATCACTACAAACTATTACATGGAGTTGAGGCAGATGTGGGAGGGAGGGTTTTTATGAGAGGTGCTGGTTGTGGAGACCTAGGCACTGTGGTTCGGAATGCAGACTACACCAAGGCAACGGATGTGAAAATTATGCCACTAGCCAATGAGGCGGAGGAGGTTCGTTGTCGCCATTGCACTTGATGATGACAAAGGATGGTTGCTAAGATGCTGAGGCGAGGAAAGGGTAATTCCATAACCACTTCATTGGCTATCGTTGCTAATGACACATTAATGACACGTAAAGGTCCTTTGATAGAGAAGAAAGAGAAGAAATCAACACACATGAGGTGCTCACATGAAGTGTGTCGTTGTTGGCCGAAGAATAGTGTTACATGGTCCTCCTCAAGTTCCTCTGTACTCCATACTTTAGGTTCAAGGAAGCCATCATCAAAATACATTTTTACTGTCAATTTAAGTATTTTAAAGTATAAACTTAATTAACAATTTGTCTTAATTCAAAGTTGTAAGATATTTATGATTTTATTGTATGTTAGAAAAATAGTACCTATACTTTATAAAATATAATAAAAAATTTAAATTATGTTTTAAAGTATATTTAATGTGCGCGAAGCGCAAGTTTTATGGGGTGGTGAAGTGTGGAATGTTAATAGAAAGTTCATGTTTGGATAATAAATTATATAATATGCAGGTTGGGATAATGAATGTTTTATTTGTATAAAAGTCATTTTTACCCTTCATTATATATTTAAAGTATTTATAATGATTAATTGAGCACGGGCCAGGACGACCCGGTCGCCTTGGCCCGCATCGGCTCAGATTTTTCAAATTTTTCCCAACCCAATGGACAATTGGATCAGGACCGGGTCTCATTTTCTTGAGACCCGGCCAAGCCAGGTCGAATCGAATCCAAATTTTACATCTCGATACGGTTAAATATATTATATTAGTATTAAATTATTTTTTAATAATATATTTTTGTTTATTTTAAATAAAATTTTATATTTTATTTGATATATAATGAGCAATAAATAACTACTTAGAATGATTTCAGAAAATAGCTTCAATTATTTATGTTCATTTATGCAGCCTAAATGATTTGTGAAGGTAACATTATCTGATCTTTGCTATGCATGTAAACTACGGTGCATGTGCCTAATTTTTTTTTGTTTTTTTAAGTCAAGGAGGATGGCTAACAAAGCGTTTTTCATCCATTTTATTAATCAATTAAATTTTTACAAGATAGGCATGTATTAGCATGATATACTATGGGTCCGTAAACCTCTCCTAAATTATCACGATTCTCGTATGTAACCATAAACTACGAACTTATTTTTTTGTATTCCTAAACTATCATGATTTTTTCTCTTTAGTTCTTCCGACTACTTTTGCTATGTTTTTCGTTACTTTTGATTTTTCTTGTTTATGAAAAGACTAAATTACGCATCCCTCCATAACATATCAAATAATAAATATAAAAAAAAATAAAAGAAAAAAATTAGGGGGAAGGTAATCTAGTCTTTTTCACAAATGACAATTTTTTTTACCACTTTAAACCTTCCAACATTTTTTTATTTTTTATATTTGTTATTTCATGTTTTCTAGAGGGAGGGGTAATTTAGTCTTTTCATAAATGAGAAAAAAGTAAAAATAACGGAAGACGTAGCAGAAGTGACGGGAGGACTAAAGTGAAAAGTCGCGATAGTTTAAGGATCCAAAAAAATAAGTTCGTAGTTTGAGGTTAGATGTGAAAAATCATGATAGTTTAGAGGAGGGTTCATGAAAATAACCCAATATATTTTGACCATTATGTAACGTAACCTCTCACCATTGACACTGATAATATGCCTAAATACATCATGGACAGATTAGTCATTTAATCTCAAATTAATTAACAATTTGTTTATGTACATGTTCATTTCTGCTTTCATAAACTTAAGAATTGGTACTCTATCAATTATCTGCTCCATGCAGTTATGAATGATTACATATTATGGGTGATATAATGGCCAAAGCAAGTAGGAGATACTATGTTTGATTGTCGGGCTGAAGAATAAAAATTGGAATAGAGTCTTGTTCTGGCTTATTCCACCAAACTGTTCTTCTTTTTCATAGGGCAAAGTTGACATTTAAAAAACATTAACCCTGTGATTAGTGAATTCTTTTGAGATAAGTAACTTTAAAATATAGATGGAATTACTTATTTTTCATAAGATTAAACAATTCATTGTGTAAATTTATCCTTATACCACCTTTGTACCAGTTCACAACCAAACAACACTATCACTGTGATTTAGGAATTAGTAAAGGGCCTTAGATTTTGCTTCTCATCCTTTTTTGTGTTTGTCAATATATCATTTACAGGGTTTTTGGGGTTGAATCAATTTATATTGTTTACAGTATGCTAACATATTGTGTTCAATGTTTTTTTTTTTGCATATGCAAAAGCTGACCAAATAATATCATCTCTAAGATTCACATATAGCTTGTCATAGTCCTTATTTTAAACAATCTATCGGAGATGGCTGACGAAAATCTTCTGCTAGTACTCATTCTTTAGTTCATTTGTTCTAACATTGAAATATCTATATGGAAAACATGAATAGTTGACCACACCAGTTAGAAGAACGACAATTCTATGTTTCATTTTCTTTAAATCATCTTTGTCTCCCAAACCATGTTGTTTTTTGTCCTTTTTTTCTTATGTAACTCATTTTCTTCTTTTTGACCCTAGTTTTTTTCCCTAATCCTACAAATATATACATTTTTTCCTGTAAGAACACATTTTTTTCCTTTTACTTACTTTTTTATTTTTTATCCTAACATGACCACTTGGTCTCTTTTTTCTTTTTTGGATGTTAAACTTGACTAATCTAGTTCGAGAAATAACCTCGTCCAATACCTTTCTACAAGTTCAATGTGTTACCAATTGAATCAACTAAGATCACATTTGACACAATAATTCAGACATAATGATAACTACGAGTGACAATTGCTCTGCCATGATGATATGTTGCTCCTGACTTGCTATCTGGAAAATAATATTCAGAGTTTTAGCTTTTTAATCTTCGTTTGGGAATCACAGTGGATAAAAAGTCCATCACCTTCATTCTCGTATTTTAATTTACAAAATCAACAAGAAAAAAATATTTGTGTTCCACAAAAATTGTGAACGAAAGTAACTCAAAAAAAATCTCATCAAACATGAGTAAATTACACCAAATGAGTTTAACTTTACGCTTGTTCAGTGTTATCATCCAACTTTAATTTGTAACACGAATGTCCTTCATCTTTTAACTCATTACACTAAATATACTTTTAATCGTCGATCGTACATTTTTCGATTGCATAGCTAATGTGACGCACATTATCTTCTCTCTTCTTGATGTAAGTATTTATTAATGTTATAATATTAAAAATATAAAAAAATAAAATTTTGGAGGGGCCACTAAAACTCCATCAAATATTTGATGTAATTTACTCCATCAAATATAACTTTTATGAAAGCACACTCCAAAACTCTCGACAATCTTTTAGACTTGTGGTCCCCTTAATAATTTATAATGAACCTCTTCTCACCTCATATTTAATTAAGAGTGGATTAAAATATGAATATAACTAACAAATATACTTTCTCTTCTCACGATAAACTGTAAGAAGGATTTCTTTTCCTCATGTGGCTTTCTTTTTATGACTTAATTAATGTGTTCTTTTGAGACCTTTTCTAAAGATGGAATTTTGAAGGGGCCACTAGCCCGCCCAAAAGCTGTGCCGGCCCGACCTAGTACGGACACGATCCGTGCATAAGAAAATTAATCGTGATGTGTCATTCCGTTTCAAGTCGACTATCCGCATTATGGGCACGATCCGAGCACGTTAAACACGGACCCGGCACGATACGATCCATTTTGGCACGATTTTTTTTTGCGCCAACACAAACCGCGTATGACGCACAAATACGACCCACACTAAGATCACACGGCCAACATTATTTTGATTTGACAACACGTTCACGGGCGATTCACGGATGTGCCGTTGAAGGAGGACAACATAGGCCGAGTTAAAAGGAACGCAGATCGTGTTGGGTTTTTTTACTCTCCGTCGCCTATAAAACACTTCCAAACCTCTGCCCCTTCTTTACACTTCCTCTTTCCCTTCTCTTCATGGTCACGCCACATGACACATCTCTCATTTTTTCTCTCAATCTCCTCTCCTCTCACGCTCTCCCTCATGATCTCATCTTCTATCATTAAATTAATAAGATAGCATTCTCACGAATAATCACCGTTAGACTCATTTCGAATAATATTGTCTTTTCATGAAATTGATCTAAATAGCAATTGTTGTGATATGCTATCATAATTACTCAACGAGAGTTTGAAAATTTTAATTTCTACATTTGGCTTAGAGCACGAGAAAATTCAAATGAAAAATAAAAAAGAAAGAAAAATGGTCGCCCGTCACAACCCAACCGACCTGATCAGGCGGGCTCGGAACGTGTCGAGGTCGAAAACAAGCGGCATGGTCAATCACGGATTGACCGACATGAGCACAATACAATACGACCCATTTTTTCATCTCTCCCAAGGTACTTCCATATTTTATCTTCCTGAAACTAATGAATCCCTAAACACTTCAACTTAATTCCTAATTTTTATGTGGTTTGTTCATGCTTATTTTATTTTTTCTTCTGATTATAAAGGAGACAAGGTGCAGGTATAAAAACATAAATAATAAATTAAAAATACTGTCCTATTAAAATTGGCAACTATGAAATCAATAATATATGGCTTAAATGAAATTATATTATACCAGTGATCAAGTCATGTTTCACTTCGACCAGCATTTGCCACGTTTTGGGCTCATGTAGGTCCACAGAGTGATGCGAACGTCTCGGGCATGTGAGGTGTACGCGCTACACGTGGCCGCTCGCGACGAGCCGCGAACTGCCACTACGTCGTTTGCTTCCTTGGGGGACACGTCCGTCATTTGCCCAAAAGATGGCGGTCCCGTGCTCCTCCGAGCTCTGACGCGACCCGCGACCGAAGTCTATGGACACGCATCTCCAGGTAATTTCTCCATTCGTCACTCGCTACTACGCAGCGTTTAATCTGGTCCGACGGTGCAGTCCAACGGTGCTTCCGCACGCACGACTCCAATGGCGAGACGAGCGGCACCACGACTGACCCCATCTCCACCGTTCGATCTGCGTCCGACGGTGCCTGCTTCGTCTCTGCTAGTGGGATCGAGATAACAAGCCCTAGATCGTTTTCGTTTCCCCTCCTGCCGCCTTTTCTTCTCCTTCTTCGATCTCTCCGACGAAGGAGGCCGATCGGTGATCTCCCCTACCGCAGAAGCTTGCAGACCTCGAATCGGGGTAACCGCATCACCGCGATCGTTGTTGTGATTCTCCCGGTGGTTTTGGTTGTGGATCGAGTCGCCGGCGGCTTCGAAAGGAGGTGACTGGCGTCGATCGGAGATGGTGAGGGACTCGGGATGCTCCGGGGACGATGAGGCGGCATGCAAGGTCTAAGAAACCAAGGATCGTCAGGAATCTCTGCTCGTCTCCAGCCGTCCGTGGGAAGCCCGGAGCGACAGCGCCGGCAGAGATTGGGTCCAGGGTTTTCCCCCTTCGGGCGCCGCCAGCGGCTCCCATGCCGTCGGTCGGAGCCCGACGGTCGACCAGGATCTTCGTCCCCAAGCTCATCACGAAGTCCGGCACCGGAGACAGAGACAGTGATGGAGGCAAGGATTGGAGAGTGCTAAGGTCCGGGAAGAAGCTAGCTTATTCAGAGCCGCAGAGCAAGCCGGTGCATGACGAAGACGAGTGGGATAGACTTTTTCCGAGCCACGGCGTTGAGAATCCGAGGTTGTGGAACAGGAATGGTGACACAAGAGAGGATCTTGATGGCGCCGCTTCAGGTGGGCACAACGCCTCGGGTATGGTGGAGATTGGCGCCACAGCTGCCCCCTTGTTAAACAAAGAACCAGTGAAGCCTGACTATTTTCCGGTGATCAAGAGGTTTGGGATTGTTTATCGTAGAAAACGGTCGTCTAGGCAATTTTTGGACGGGGATGATGTGAAGCACGTTTCATTTGCAAGGAAGGACAGTAGGAAAAGGATAAGACTTGCCCCCACAGATGCTAGGAGAAGAAAAGGAGGCAGAGAGCTTAGAATCCAAGAGTGTAGCAGGGGCTTAGCAAAGAAAGTTGGGATTGGGGAAGATGATTTATTGACTAAATTTTTCGATCCAATGGTGCTTGTTGTCCTGGTGGAGGCCATTCGACGCCATAGTTCTCAATGTCTGTTTCATCTTCTTAGGTGGACAGTTTGTTGGACGAGGAGGAACAGGTTCAAACTCTGGGAATTCGCTGGGTTTCTTCTTTCTGGTTCATTTGCAAGTTTCTCCGCGGAGAATGGTGTTCATTTTCTGCCGATTCGGCGACAAAGAGATGTAAGCTTTTGATCATGGATTACCTTGACTCTGCATTTCTTTTCATTCTCAAATTAGTAACGGTGTCCTTGTTCTATTTGTGTTTCAGTTGTTGCTGTTTAGGAACACTGATTCTGCTTGTGGTCTCTGCAAGATTTATGGTGCTGCTCAGTCTTTTCCTTTGCTGTGGCTTGATTTTTCAGCACTTCCATCCTATTTCAAGAGCCTGCATTTTTCAATGCTCCTTGGTTTGAATTATATACCACGTTCCTTCATTAGATACTCGATGCGTCTGCAAACTTTTCTGCCTGGTGCCTTTGAATTTGAAGAAACGGATGCTGACGAATCTTTAGATGCAGATTACTCGGAGTATAAGTCTTCTGTTTCGAGTATTAAGAGAGAAGGCAGAGACAATATTGTTCTAGAATTGGAGCCTGTTATGCAACAAGGCGACATTTTGCCTGATCAGGGACTTTTGAAACATCAGAGAAAGAGAAGCTCCTCAAGGCGGTACATTAAAATCCAGAAACAGTCATTTATGGATCCTCAACTTGGGGGATTGAAACCATTATCTTGTGGCTGGAATGGTGTAGGAACTCATACAGAACCTGGAGCACACGACCTGCTGGATAACTTGATCGAGCCTCTCCGCCTTGAACTGCCTGAGACTTCTGATGAAATAATGAGTTATAAAGATGAAAGTGACGTCTCTACTCCCCTTGGATCTCATGTGAAATACAGAAAACTGGCTAAAAGGAGTCATGCTGAACAGGTTAAAGAAAAGGAACTTAAAGCTGCTTTGGTTGAAGTAAAAAAGAACATTCTATCAGCACATTGCTATGCAAATGTGTTGGTCACTATTGCAGACAGATGTTGGAGGGAGGAAGGGTTTGAGGTCATGTTGGATGACTCATCTTCTGGCTGGTGCATTGCAATCAAGTCGAGAGGCATGCTTCGGTATCTCCATAAGCCTCAGTTTATGAAGCCGTGTGTTGTAAATCGTTTCACGCATTCCTATATGTGGCAAGGAGAGGATGGTTGGAAGCTTGAATTTCTGGACAGATGGAATTGGTCTGTATTCAAGGAGCTACATTCAGAATGCTGTGAGCGCAACATTCAGGAGGTCCCTGCACGAGTAATTCATGTCCCAGGTGTTAAAGAGGTCTCTGATTGTGATACATCTTCTTTTATACGCCCTGTTGAGTACATCAAGACGAGGGCCACTGAAGTTCAACGAGCTTTGGTTAGTGAAAACACTCAATATGATATGGACTCTGGGGACGAAGAGTGGTTGAATGAGCTAAATTTACATTCTTCAATGGGGAGAAGTAACTTCTCATATGTTTCCCAAGAAGCTTTTGAGAAGATAATTTATGCCTTTGAAAAGGATGCTTACACAAACACAATGGACATATATGACAAAGAGCAAGCCTTGACCCATTTCCAGGATTTTGAAAATAGGGATGTGCTGGCTGCTATTTATGACTACTGGATAGAAAAGCGAAACAGAAGGAACACATCTTTGATGAGGATCTTTCAGGTAATCTCAATTGTTCCATCTTGTTGAGAGTTGAGACTAGTCATGACAACCACATGTTTGGTGAACTGTTAACTAAAAAGATATCATATGCTATTGCTTGTTTCTAAACTCTGAATGTGATGTTTCTATTTGCAGTTTACTTAATGTCCAGCAACACATATTTCCATTATGAATGAGGAAATTTGATATGATTCTGCATGCATGACATCACATATTTTACAAGTATGAACTCAATAAAAAAAGAAAAAAGAAAAAAAGAAAACAATTACAAGTATGAAAGGGGATCACCTTCTAGTTTATTCTATTTCCTACCATATTTTTTTATGGGTTCCCACTTGAGTCCCTGCGTTCAGGTCTATTAGCACCTTACTAATCTAGAGTCAGGATAAAGAATTGATAGAGTGGCAACTCTAGGAATTGAACCTAGGACTACTACCCCATTTTCAAATTGAGTATGCTTCAAGCTTATGACTAGTTTGTGGATGCTAGTAATACTACTACAGTAGAAATTGGAGAGCACTTTGTATTGGTTTATTCTCAGGCTATTACAGTGGCCTGAAACATGTCATATGTCGTAGAATTGAACAGGTAATATGTAAGTTTATTGTATGAATTTTAATTGGTCCCAAACTTCCATAATTTCTGTGCATAATTGCACTAATCCTTTACATTTTAGTTGGTCCCAAACTTGCATAATTTCTGTGCATAACTGCACTAATCCTCCTTTAAGGTGCAGTTAATGGTGCATAAATACCATTTGTATATTTGTAGTTTGAGTGTTGCATACTTTCTTTCTCAAGTATGAAACATACATATTTCTTTATGTGGTTCTTCTCAAAAAAAAAAAAAATCTTTACGTGGTACTTATTCATGTTGAGCATAATAACAAAGAGAAATATTTTGTGATTAGATATCTTCTCAATGGTTTCTTAAATCAATGCTTCCTCTCAAAAAAAAAAAAAAGAAGAAAATCAAAGCTGTATGACTAAATTATTTTTTTCTTCTACCAATCAAATCCTGTGTAACTTAGAACTCGTTTATAGGAGACTTTTGCAACTGAACTAGAAAACTTCCTGGCTTAGGCATTCAAGAAAAAAAAACAAAGTGAAACTAGTCTCAATTTAATAATTTACGTCATGAATTTCGAGTTATGCACTTTTCATGATCTGCTATGGAGCGGTTGGCACATGGAACATTCCAACAATGTTTAGT
Organism: Pontederia crassipes; assembly: GCA_030549335.1. Lineage (NCBI taxonomy): Eukaryota > Viridiplantae > Streptophyta > Magnoliopsida > Commelinales > Pontederiaceae > Pontederia > Pontederia crassipes. The sequence continues at coordinate 6,148,153 of CM060188.1, read as the reverse complement.
TCATGGGATTCAGAAGTAGTTTCATTAAGTTGTTTCTTCTTTCCATTTTCTGTTAATGAAGAGTTGGCGTTCCATATTGTTTTTTTTTGTAACTTTGTGATTGCCTACAACTTTGTAATATCATTAGTTTGTTCCATGGCTTATTTTGTGAAATTGTTCGCAATTTCATATTCGTGGTCTAGGCATGACAGTATTTTATTTATTTATTTATTTGCTATTGATGGAGAGATGCTGCCCCATATTATTTTCTACGTTCTCACCACGTCACTACATTAGATAGTACCGTGTGATAGATCTGACATTTCGTTCCTTCTTTTTTTTGTTATTTATAATTCAGGGTTCTCCACCGCAAAGGCCACTGATAATAAATCCATGCTTCCGGAGAAAGAGGTCTTTTAAGAGACAGCGAAGCCAGTCTGCTAGAGCAAAGCCACAATTCCTTGAAGGTTTGTCTTCGTTGTCTCCATCTTCTGCTGTATTTTGTATCATGAAAGTTTTATTTTTTTCCTAATTGATTTGAGTCCCTATTTTGAGATGCGCATGTTGTAAAGTATTTCTTGAATCACCTTTTTAGTTGGCACTTCTCACCTTAAGAGATATATTGTGTAAGAAATCTTAACTATGTTTGATACATGTTCTGATTTTTCTTGCGTTTTGAAGTTTTCTGATGTCATAGCATTGCCGCATAACTGGTTACATCATATACTGCTGTATGTTGTACTTGAAAATTGTTTGTCCTTTCTTTTTTATTGTTCTTGTTTGATTCCCTCATGTCCTGGAATAAGCACTGCACCTAAATTTGACTGATTGATAACACATGCAGCTTTGACGAAAGAGGATAATGAGCCTCACGACGAGAACCAAGAGACCTGGCAAAGGGTTCAAAAAGCTGAACATGCTGCAAGCAGAGCTTTGCAGAATGCTATCCGAATGCGTCGGAGGGCTCAGATGCTCATGAAACAAGCTGAACTTGCTGCGTACAAATCTGTCATGGCATTAAGAATTGCAGATATAATGCAGGCATCAGGCTCCCCTGACCTTGCTACGTCCATTCTAAATTGACAGGTAACTCCTGATCTCTCTTCTTTTCTGGTAAGATTAAACCCAGTGATCCCGTGCTTAAAGCTTACCTTCTAGGCGGAATCTACCTGGAGGTATTTTGTTTATAAATGCCAGGCGATGCTCTTATTTATTTGTGCGGCAGGGTCTCCCTTTTGAAGCCAATTTTGTGCATGGGCTATTGAAATTAAGCCGATAAAGCTGTAATTTTTGTACAAAGATAGCTGTTAGATTTTTGTATGCTGCTATTGTATTTGTAACTCCATATTCCTGGATTTGCAACATATGAAAGAAAAAAAAAAGATCACAAATTGCTGGACCACTGAAAGTTTTTGTTCAGAAATCAGGAAAGCAGTTCCGTTTTCTTGGTAAAACCATTTGCCTGCTCAGTAATTTTTGTGTCGATATCTTTGTAAAAGACTTTGTTTTCCTTCTATTGAACTCAAAATAATAGGGATATCAAAGTCTTCGATAATTTTATATATATAATAGTGTATTGTTATGAAAGGGGGAACAAAAAATAGCGAGTGTTCTATGTTACAACCATCAAGTACAGGCGGATATGCTGAACATTCTTTCATTCATAATGGAGATACAAGATTCAGATGTTCAATATTCATATTCACGTGTGTTTGTGATGCGCCTTTGAATTTGGCCAACTGGTGGCTTACAAATGCCTGTGTCGAAACATGGGGGTAAAATCTAATCAAGTTGTAGCTTCTTTGGAATTTTTATTTGGTTAGAATTATTCTATTCCGTTTTTATCGCTATAATAAATTGCTTCATCTTTGCTCGAATATCTTGTGCAAATAATTTTGGGACATAGGAAGTGTCCCATTAAATTAATAAATCCCAAAATTTTATGTTGTAAAAAAAACCATTTTCCTTCATTTGTGATATTGTTTTAAATTCGAAATTTTAGTGCCAACTCCGGGAAGATAGAAAAAGGAATTAAGATAAATTTATATGTTTCAATAAAAAAGCTTCTCCTCTTTCCATGATTCACTCTACATTGTTGTACTTTTCGAACGAAGCATTTGTCCGGTATCGAAGTAGTTTGAGCAATTTTACCTATCGATAAATTCTTAACTCTTGAACCGTGAAATTTCGTCGTGTAGGTATCTAGAGAATTGTGGAATTAGACTTTCCGCACCATTATAGTATAATTAATTAATAAAAAAAATAAAATTCAATTATCAAACGGGTTTTGTGGAGTCGAAATTAGAAATTGTTGAGACAAACAATTGGAAAGATCTTAAAAATATCATCACGTTACTTTTCTTTGAAAGATGAACATCTCTCGCTCATTGTCAACAATTTTTTTATCCACTGTCGGGTCCACAACCTATGTATAGGAAAAAGAATGGATTTGGACAAAAGATAAATAAACAAATTATTATTTCTATTTTAAAGAATTTTACGGTGTGAACATAAAGGTCTTGATGGTTAGATAATTATTGGTAATAGTTACCAATACATAAAACGATTAGAGGTTGTGTTGAAATTATATGAAATTTCTTAGTCTTTTGGGGTTATGGTTCTGTTTATTACGATTGCTTCTGTAGAAAACCCTACATAAATGTTTTTAGCAAATAAAATTCTTGATCTTGTTTTCATTCCTAAAAGTTTCATTTTAAATTTTAGAAAATTGTATCTTCTACAAACACATTCACCCAGAAAAAAAAGCTCTTTTGAAAGAAGCAAATCAAGAACACTCCAGTTGTTATATATATATATATATATATATATATATATATATATATATATATATATATATATATATATATATTGTTATTTCCAAAGTAGCTGCTTCTTTTAAATAGTAAGTTCGAGATAGAATTAGCAGACTATAGGGCACGAGACAACTTTTTTCAAGGAACTAAATTTTTAATTTTAATTTGTTTCTTTTATTTGTATTTGTTATTTATTTTATTTTTTAGAATTTATTTTCCATTTCCATTTTCTTTAAAATGAAACTAATATTTTGTTGTTTCCTTTTTTGTTCAAATTTAAAAACCCTTCTTATATATATATGGTTTAATGTATATGTTGAGCGCTTTACATGTGAAGTACATGTCAAGCGAGCTTATGCATAATTTACTTTATTTTTTTTATATTTTTTTATGAATAATTTAGATGATCATTAATGACAATAAAAAATAATTTTATAACATAAAAAATTATGAAAAATACGTTGTACATAAGTTCATAAAATTTTAAAAATAATGAATATAATTATTGACAATTATTTGAATAATATTTTTATTCAATTTATCCCTAAGTTATCATTCATTTGTCCACACACACGTGTGTCTCGTCCAAGCCGCCAAGATCTACTTGCCAAAAAGAAAAAAAAATACAAATGCATATGGCAGAAGAATCCTATGACAAAAAAAAAAAAGAGAGATCATCATATTCCTGTTCAACCTGTTCTTGAAATTGAACTGATCATTCTCACCCAAAAAAAAGAAAGAAAAAACATTGGCCATGGAATCATCAAGTTATAATAAAAAGGGGATCTGATTCTTTCTTTTTGCCACTAGATCAAGAACTTAAAATGTTTCAAAAAATGTCTATATAATAAGTTCATGACGGGAAAAAAGTTATATATTCGTTGATGATGAATGAGGCTTATGCCTAAAGAAGTAGTTAAATTTAAAATAAAATAATATACGTGCAAAAATAAAATCCTTCCTTCCCTCTACAAGACGACTCGTTTGGTTTGTAAGCCGTGGCAAATTCTAATTGGACAATTAAATTTAATTAATTAATCTCTCATCATGACTGTAGACAAAAATATTTCGGTATTCCTAATAGCATCTAACCAAACCCATTACAAAACAACAAAGGCAAAAAAGGAATGTTAATCAAAATTTAACTCTTTATCAAGCTCTCCAAAGTTATTTTGATATTTTTATCATTTTCAAGACCATTTTATCATTATGACAAGAAAAATAATTTAATCAAATTTGTGAATAAATAATATTAATAAAAGATAAAATAAAATAAATACTTGCCTTTTATAAAATTTATTTAAAACCTAGAGGAAAAAGAAAAGTGTTCACTGTTCACCATGAACAGCTGACCAGTGACCACCACCACCACCCTGTACTTGCTTCCCCTGAATGAACCCTTCGAATGAAGAAAACAAAACCCTAACGCTACCCTCCCTCCCCCTCCATTTTTTCAGGCGAACCCCAAGAAATTTGTGAACGTCGATCGTGCAACCCTCCTGAGATCCTTCGTCACGTCGCTGCCTGCATTAGGTTTCTCTACTTCTTCTCCTCTTTTTGTGCTTGTGTGTGTCGACTTGGGGATCATTGTTCTGAGTCGTCGATGTTTGCCTTCTCTTTTGTTCATTGCATGGATCTTTATTGTTTTTTGAATGCACGCCCTCTCATCAGGAGATTGCAGTTGGACAGGGGAATCTCTTAATGTTGTTGATTGAGTAGATTCGACCTTTAGGGCCTCATTCGGTTCGTCTGTGTTTCTCATGCTTCCCTTTAGTTTGCACTTCATACCTTGGAATTTTTGGGGCTTCTTGGGGATGTGAATAATCTTTCTTCATGTGTTTTTGGATTGTAAAGAGTACATGAGTAGCTGACTCGTAGCGAACAAAAGAACTGTTTTTTTTTCCAAACAGGAGTAGGGGCAGTTGGGTATCGAGTTGAACACAAGTCGATAGACTGGAGAGCTTGCAGCCCCGATTTGAAGGTCCAGAAGGACTTGTTGACGGGGTTAGTAGCCATGATCACGGTAGTCTTCTAACAAGATAATTCATTTATCATTGTTATTTCATTTAAAAACTTGTTGAAATGAATGATTTCCATGGGAAAACTGTAGTGGTATCCTTAGTCTTTACTAAAATCAAATAATCAAGTGAAATGCTGTGCTTAAGTAGGAAGAAAGGCATGATGCCTTGTCACATTTTCATTTCTTTGTGGCTCATCCTGTCGTATCCTAATAAATACTTAGATTACATTGGACTGACATTTATTGACAATGCTCGTGGATATTTAAATGTCCATGAAAAGTAAATGAAAGCCAGCTGTTTGACCTTATTCGTCTTGAACTTTTAAGTTATCCTTTCTTCTTTCTCTGCTGCCATATATGTTGACAAGAAAGTTGAATTGTGAGAAGAATCTATCACTCAAATTATGGTATTTAATTTCTTCAAAATAGTTGGAAAAACGTTAACATGTAAATCAGGTACTAAAGTCAACCTTGTGAAGTTTGTATTTTCTTTTCTTTTTTTTTTTTGGATAACTTGTGAAGTTTGCGTTGAACTTGAGTGATGTGGTAACTGATACCAGCAAGGTGACATTGGAACTCCTGCTTGCCCCAGTATCCTCACACGCATAACTTGATTTTCATGATCACATGTCTGAGATAAGCTATCTTGATAACTTTCTATACAGAATGCTCAAGATTAGGGCCAGATATTAAGTTCATGATGCTATAATTTTATAATCTACACATCAAGGATAACTATCTTGATTTCTGTGTTCCTTGTGGTTTGCCACACTGCAAGAGCTGCTAACTGCTTTAGGTTGAAAGATCCTAATTGTTTTTTCTCTCGACTTTTCTGTTATATGGCTTAGAAACTTTTTCCTCTTCCATTTTGCCTCGTTTTACCGGATTATTGTTTTTTTCAGTCACTGCATAGTCAATGCACATTTTTAACTTTGGCAAGATGAAATTGTGTGCTTGAGAACATGCTGATAGTCATAGTTTTTCTCCTAATTCATCATTCTAAGTTTAGGATTGTGCCCGTGAAGAACAACATCAACAATCTATTGCAACTCTGCAGATAATTTCCAATTAATGACTACACTTGGACTTGCTTCTTCTAGGTGAATATCAATGCTACGAACAGGGAGTAAGGAGGCACAAAGTCATGACAACAATAATCAGAAGGTTTATCCTCAGCCGTTTGATGAAACTGTAAATGAAAACAAGGAAAGCATAGATACCATGATATCCAAGATTTTCAGCAATATTTCCTCTCTGAAGGCAGCGTATGCTCAACTTCAGGAAGCTCATACCCCATATGGCCGAGATAAGATCCATGTTGCCGATAAACTTTATTATATATCTAAATTTTCCATTTTGAATCTTTTATTTGACAGTTGACACTAATAAAATTTATTATCAAATATTGCAATATGTATATATATATCATATATAATGATTAACAATAAATTTTATATTGGCCCCCTTAATATATTGGGCTGGCTCCATCCCAGCCCCGATCGTCCCTCGCCCCATCGTCGAGAGCCCCGACGTCGCTAGGACGCTTGATTCCGAGAGCCCCAACACCGCTGGGGATGCCACGATCGCCTATCACCACGCGCCCCGACGCCAAGAGGCCTAACACTAAGAGCCCCGATGTTGCTCGCTCCAATAACCACGAAGCCTCGATCTCTGTTCGACCCAATCTCTTAAATATTAGGGTGCGTTTACTGCATTGTCATTTAACATTATCTAGTGTCTCTTAGAAAGATTGTCATTTGTTAAATTGTCAACAATATACATTACCTTGTTTACTATGCATAAATAATTTATCTTGCAATTCATATTAGTTATTTATAAGAAAATATAGATTTATGAGTTTATAAAATATTTTTAACTTCGTAAACTTTAAATCACAAATATATATTTTCACCTATAAAATTAAAATTTATAAAATAATTAATATATTTTAAAATATGATAATAGTATAGTCATAATAATTCTAATATTTATTTGATTAATTTTATACTTTATTTAATTATTATTATAATTTATTTAATGTGTTTTATAATTTATTTAAATAAAATTGAAAAGGATAAATGGGGAAAGTAAAATTTAAAAGATTGCAACTCAGGTGATAATGTAGATTGTCTATCCTTTCATAGGTAAATTACATTATCGTTTTATAGGCAATGTGAATTGTCTGGGCAATGCAGATTGTTTATTATCTATCGTAAATGAACAAGGTAATGTGATGGACAATCTACAAAGATTACATTTAGAGAAACATCTCCTTATAACCTAAATTTTACTTTATGGAAAATGCTTTCGAGGGATAATCAAAAGATTACAGATATCACGGGACTAATATCCGTTCAACCGTGGATTCAAATAAATGCGGTAACGCATAAATATATAATATTTTCTTGAAACTCTTTGCTTAAGTTTTCATTTTTCTTTGAATAACATGTTGCCTTCGGGCAAGCTTTTTTTGTATATTATCTGTGCATATGCTCATAACAAAGTTACTAACTTACTAATATCATAATTATTTTCAGTTTATGAAGAAACTGCTGGTTTGATGGTTAATGACCCTGTTAATGCCCTGCTTCTTTTAGCCCTAAATTATGCAGATAATAGACTCTGATATGATCAATGGTTTGGTGCTTTTTGTGCAGCCTCTTTCATATTTGGTTCAGTAACTGTTCAAGACCGTTTCGGAAAGTTTGGTTCATGTAGCAAAGATCTTTGGACCTACTTTTTCTAGCCAACCTTTCTTGTTAATTCACTGATGCACGTCAGAAATTGAGTCTCTATTTTTTTAAAACTGTATGACACAACATATATTGATTGTTGTAGCTATGAAGATTCACATGCTTAAACCCTTATGGCATTCAACCCAGTTGTTTTTTCCCATATCCTTCACCATACTAAATGTTTCTTAATGATTGATTCCTTTTTTTTGTCCCTATTTAGAGTGGCCTCTCAAAATTATTGCTATAAAATCTAGTGATCTACAGTGAGTAATGCAATAGTTGCATCGCAATTAGTTTAGTCAAAGATTGTTGATGAATTTTTTAAAAGATTTAAAGGAAAAGAGCAAATGCACTACAAAAATGAGGAGAAAGATGAACTTGCAGATAACTTTTAGATACAAATATGCCTGCCGGTTAGTAGGTTCCATTCAATTCGTGGTTAATCCCAATCTTCAAATGCACCAAAGGCATTAAGTGAAGAAAGTTCTCTTCTTTTTTGAACAACAGTCGTAGCTCATCACATGCAGAGACATTCGTAATGAAAGATCCACAATATGTTGATATTCACATATAAAGACAAGAAACTGACATGATTAGAGGAAAAGAGATAATGAGAAATCGAATCGACATCTGAAGTTGCTCAAATAACTAGTAACAAGAATTCCATCATAATTTATTTTCTGTTTGAAGAGGTCAAACTTTTCCCTAGAAATTTTTTTGCAGGGAAAATAAAGGAAACCAACGTGAGACTAAAAAAACAATATATAAACTGAACATTCATTTCATGGAGCCACAAGGGTGTTGGTGCAAATTCGCCAAGTACCCAATACGAAGTCCTTGCAAAGCACACGAATTGTTTTGCTCGTGAGATGATATGCAAGAATCGTTTGGCCCACTTCCAGCACCAACTCGTCATCGACCAAGTCCCAACGCCCATTGGCAACATCGTACATAGAAGAACATATAGGGCCAACAAGCTCTCGTATCAGCTGATGGATGTCCTCCGTCCGAACGCTGTTCCGCACGAGCCAACTCGAACGGTCGGTCGCCAGCTCCAAGACTTGCACTTCCATTTCACGACGACGGATTCGGACCAAGCACAGCCGGTCTCTCGACGGACCAAAATGTAGGAAGCCGTAGCTTTGATGCATGGGCGGACGAGCGGTGGCCATTTGGATGATGCGTTGCTCGATGTCAAGTGAGACGAGGGACCCTTCATAAGTGTCAAACCAATACATGACTCCGTTGAGGAAACAGCTTGGAGCATCACACCTGGACCTTAGCAGCGACATTGCTTTCTGATCGCCAACAAAAATGGTTTCTTTCCATGAGCTGGTCTCGCTATGATACACCGTGATCTTAAACCCAGAAAACGACGGGGGACGATAGAGTGAGAAGATTCTGTAATTCGTGGATCGACAGGGATCGAATGCGATAAAAGCACCAAAGCGGTAGTAGTCCTGATCGACAGGTAAGATCCTGCTCTGCGTCGTCGTTGGATTGTACACCAAAATTTTCTGCCGAATGCCTTTGGCTGTTCCGAGCATCAGCCCATTGCAGCATCCGTGCATATGATAGTTTTCTAGAACAAAAGAGGTTCCCGGGAAAACCCGACGGCGGCGACCGTCGAGGGAGCATGACTCGTACGGGACGTTGCCGTTTCTTGTTTCGAGCGGCCAAAGCGTCAAGAACAGCCCTGGCGTGGGATTGGGATTGCGGCGCGAGTGGTCGGAGGTGAAGGAGGGCGTCGATGTGATGTCCCGCCATTGTTTGCAGACAGATTTGAGTCGGATCACGGAGACGGCCGGCAGACGAGAGAGAATGTCTTGGATGATGTCGACGTTCCACATGGCCGCCTCTGCCGCCGACGAAGGTGAAGAAGAGGAAGAAGGCGAAGACCAAGAGGAGTCCATCCTTTTGAGTCTTTTCATTGTCGGTAAAAAACTTTACCTAGTCGTCCATCGGCGGCGGCTGAGGGGATGGACGACGGCGATGCTGCCCGCCGCAGGGAGTCCTTACAGGCGGTGGCGATGGCGGCTGAAGGTGAGAGATGGTGAGGGATCCCGGCGGCTGCGGCTGCGGCTGTGTAGAGGATCGAATCGATTAATTCGTGGGATTCGATTTCGGTTATATGTAGGTTTGAATCGATTTTATTTGTTGTTGTCATATTTCTTTGTTATAAGTAGTAAACTCTTTTTATTTATTTTCGTTGCACATAAAATAGACTTTTTTATTCATTGTTAAGGCTGATGGGCCAAGATATAAGTAACTATTTAATAATAAATTAGTTCAATGACATATTTCATTTTCTTTAATACATTATGAATTTGTATTTATTTTATTAAATATTTATTTATTTCCTTAGTTCGTTATGTTAATTTATTAATTTGAAAACATATGCTGCACATGTAATGATCAAATGATCAAATGATTATACATGTCAAATATCAAATTCAGCAATTATTCAATTACTTTTAATATATTTTTCAAATAAATCAGTCCATTAGCTCTGCTATTTATTATTTGATTCATTTAAATAAGTTTGTAGCACACAAAAAAAAAAGAAAATCTCCCTTTGAAAAAAGACAAAATTCTTTTTCATTTTTTTCCACAATGGCAAACAAAAATTCTTCCCTTCCTTGTTGTATAAAGCAAAAGAAATGTGAGAATAGTAGCAGCTTCCATCCACTTCATGGGATGTTCTGCAAAACTTGATGAACTATCATAATCTAACACAATGATTGTTTTTTTTTTAAATAAAACTTATTTTTCATAGATTAATAAATAAATTGAAATTTTGATTATTTATTAGAGATAATTAAAATAAATTTTAGAACGAAAAATAATAGTTATATATATATATATATAACTCAGAAAAAAATCTAATTCACAATCAAAATTAAGATTGAAATTACAAATTTAAATTTAAATTTGAATTTGAATCTAACTATAAATTTAGATTATAAATGAATCTCAGTGAGAGTTAAAATAAGAGTTTTAACTCCAACAATATTTAGAAAATAAAATATTTTTTTTCCAAAATGAGGAAATAGTGATATTAATTAATTATTTGATTATAAAAATTTATAAATAATAATGTCAAATAGATATAAAGAATATTAGGAAAAGAGAAAAAATCCTAATTGAATATGGAGTTGAGATTATATTAAAATTAGGGATTTATAATTTGAAACTAATAATGAGTTATGGATTTAAGGACTCCCACGAAAACTTGAGTTAGGAGTTTTATGTTAAAAAATTATTCAGAAGATAAAATAATATTATCTTCATAAAAAAATTTATGTAAAAGCTAAATTATTCAGGAGTTCCATAAAATAATCATGAAAATAATAGGATAATAAAATTTGTTAGGATGTCTATTGGAATTCAGAGAATGGATCAACAAGAATGATGGCCAAATTGTCAGAGAGAGTTTTTTTGTATTACGGATGGAATAAAGAAAGAGCGCACACAGTAAAATAGTTAGAGAGGTCTATTTATACAAGGATGTAACTATGAATCGTAACATGTCAAAAAACTAATATAATAAGAGACACACTGTTATACATATATACTGATATAACAAAGCACAATCATATAGTTCAACCCCCCACCACCCCCACCCCCAAGTTGGTGGCCGAAAGATGTCGAGGAGCGCCAACTTGAATAAAAGATATTCATTATGTCTTCTTGATAGGGCCTTGCTCAGATGTTGAAATGTGACATAGCTTGATTAACTGTTAAATGGCAACATTCTCTTACAAAGAGACAATCAACATCAATATGTTCAGTCCTTTCATAAAAAATTAGATTTTCAACAATCTAGATGGCAAATTTACTAGTAGGTGGAGTCCTGAAAAGAGCCTTTGGAGTTAGGTGATTTCAGCAACTATTAAGTGCTACACTACGATATTCGGCCTCAGTTGAAGAACGAGCAACCACACCTTGCTTCTTTGACTTTCGAGACCAAAGAAGATCCAATCATTATAGTAAAGGCAAGAGACATACCTTCGAGTAATAGGACAAGCCGCCCAACCAGAATTTGAGAAAGCTGATAAAGTAGAACTATGTTCAGCTGAAAAAAAATAAACCTTTTGGTGCACTTTTCAAATATTTAACAATGCGAAGTCTAGCTATCATATGTGACTCTTTAGGATTATGCATGAATTGACTCAAATGTCGTACGAAAAAGTGATATCTAGCCTTGTTTGAGTGATATGAATGAGTCTACCAATAAGCCTTTGAAATGAACCTGGATCTGATAAAAGTGGATCATCTTCCACTAAAAGATCAACCTTCCTCAAGTGAATATCATAGTCATATGAAGTAAGCCTGTCATTCTCTTCCATGGGTGTAAAGATAGGCTTAGCAGCTTATCAACAATAACATATTGGACATATTTTCTTCGAGTTAAAATAATTCCTTTGCTCGACCTTAACGCCTCCATTCCAAAAAAATATTTTTGATGCCCTAAATCTTTTAGATTTAAACTATGACTAAGATTATCATTTATTTGTTAGATCATGTTAGGACTTCCAGTTAACAGTATATCATCAACATAAACCAGGATTGTCACAAATTTTTCTTGAGTACACTTGGTATACAGAGTATAATCATTTCTGCTCTGGGTGAAATTCTCAGCTAAAAGAATTTCAGAGAATTTGATTACCACTCTCTTGATGCCTACTTCAGCTTAAAGAGATTTTCTAAGTTTGCATACTTTGTTTGAAACTGACAATCTAGGGGGAGTGTCATATAAACATCTTCATATAAATCTCCACTTAAGAAAGCATTGTTGACATCTATATTGGAAAGGTTTTCTACAATTAGAAAAGTTCTAATAGTAACAATTTTTGCTATATGTGAGAAGGTATCTTTGTAATCTATGCCTTCTTGTTAATTGAATCCCTTTGCTACTAGTCTAGCCTTAAACCTTTCCACTTGGTCATCAGCTTTGAATTTGATTTTAAATACCCATTTACAACCTATGGGCTTTTGTCTTTGACATGTCTACCTCATCAATCAAACTTCTCCACCATCTCCTCGTGCCAGCTTCGATCACTTCTTTGACTTTTCACTGGATCAACATCAAAGATGGCTTTGATACCATGTTGGAATTCAGAGAATGGATCAACAAGTAGGATGGCCAAATCGCCAGAGAGTTTTTTTGTATTATGGAAGGAATAAAAAAAGAGAGCACACAGTAAAATAGTTAGAGAGGCCTATTTATACAAGGATGCAACTATGAATCATAACCAGGGTCTGACATATAAAAAAATTGATAAAACTGTCGGAGACACACTGTTATACAAATATACTAGATATACTGATATAACAGAGTACCATCATATAGTTCAACAATGTCTGCATGAGAAAAATTATGGATCGAAAAATACACCAGAGTTCAAGTCAATACATAATTTTATTAGATGACGAACTAAGGAAGAACAATCCCTAAAATTTTATATAGGCACTCCCATTATACATAATAGGAATTACAAATCGATTATGACTCTTCATTAATCTATCAAAATTACGACACCAATCACGTCATATCAAAATAACATTTGTCTCTTTAATTTTACTTACAACATTAATACAAGTTTATTTTTAAATAATAAATAAATTTTATATTAAAACAATATTTTAAAATTATTATTATTTAATAAAATATAATTAATTTTTATTATGAATATTATAAGAATGAATGTTAATTATATTCTTATGTTTATTTTTACCATTGTATAATTATACAGTAATTCAATTGCTATATTTATAATTTTTTATTAAATTTATAAATAAAACATTATCCACTAATATCTATTTTTATCCTCTTATTAAATTGCTATTGGTTAATATCAAACATAGTTAGAGTACAAACACTATTTTTTTTCTGTTTTACTAAGTGCAAATATGTTGCTGTGGACGAGCAAGCCATTCGTTGTTTCTTTTTTATTAAAGTGTTTGAACAAGAAATCATATATAAAATCAAATAAAAGTTTCATTTGTTTGTTTTCGATTTATCATACAATGCGACCAGCAACCAATGTGAGGCTAAAAAAATAATAAAAAAAAATACTAACTGAAACATTCATTTCATGGAGCCACAAGGGTGTTGGTGCAAATTCGCCAAGTTCCCCAGACGAAGTCCTTGCAAAGCACACGAACTGTTTTGCTCGTGAGATGATACGCCAGAATCGTTCGGCCCACTCTCAGCACCAACTCGTCATCGACCAAGACCCAACGCCCATAGGCAACATCGTATATAGAAGAACATATAGGGCCACGAACAAGCTCTCGTATCAGCTGATGGATGTCCTCGATCCGAACGCTGTGCAGCACGAGCCAACTCGAACGGTCGGCTGCCAGCTCCAAGACTTGCACTTCCAGTTCACGACGATGGATTCGGACCAAGCGCAACCTGTCTCTCGACGGACCAAATTGTAGGAAGCCGTAGTCTTCATGCATGGGCGGACGAGCGGTGGCCATTTGGATGCTGCGTTGCTCGATGTCAAGTGAGATGAGGGATCCCTCATTAGTCTCAAACCAATATATGACTCCGTTGAGGAAACAGCTCGGAGCATCATACCTGATACACCGTGATTGTAGGAAACAGCTTAGCAGCGACATTGCTTTCTGATCTCCAACAAAAATGGTTTCTTTCCATGACCTGGTCTCGCTATGATACACCGTGATCTTAAGACCAGAAAATGATGAGGGACAATAGAGTGAGAAGACTCTGTAATTCGTGGATCGACAGGGATCGAATGCGAGAAAAACACCGAGGCGGTAGTACTCCTCATCAAGGCGGTAGCAGTGCTGATCGACTGGTAAGATCCTGCCCTGCGTCGTCGTTGGATTGTACACCAAAATTGTCCGCCGAGAGTATCTGAATGTTCCGAGCATCAGCCCATTGCAGCATCCGTGCATATGATAGTTTTCTGGACCAAAAGAGGTTCTCGGGAAAACCCGACGGGGGCGACCGTCGAGGGAGCAGGAGTCGTACAGGACGTTGGCGTTTCTTGTTTCGAGCGGCCAAAGCGTCAAGAACAGCCCTGGCGTGGGATTGGGATTGCGGCGCGAGTGGTCGGAGATGAAGGAGGGCGTCGATGTGATGTCTCGCCACTGTTTGCAGACAGATTTGAGTCGGATCACGGAGACGGCCGGCAGACGAGAGAGAATCTCTTGGATGATGTCGACGTTCCACATGGCCACCTCTGCCGCCGACGAAGGTGAAGAAGAGGAAGAAGACGAAGACCAAGAGGAGCCCATCCTTTTGAGTCTTCTCGTTGTCGGTAAAAAACTTTACCTAGTGGTCCATCGGCGGCGGCTGAGGGGGATGGACGACCGCGATGCTGCCCCGGCTGGTCCTTATAGGCGGTGGCGACGGCGGTGTCGAGTTGAAGGTGAGAGATGGTGGGGGATGCCGGCGGCTGCGGCTGCGGTTGCGGGGAGTATCGAATCGATTAATTCGTGGGATTCGATTTCGGTAATCCAGGCAGAATTTAATAATTATCAAATTCGTAATGAGCCCATGAATTCTTAGCCCCTCTCTGTTTCCTTTCTTCAATATGGGTTTAAAGGGAGCACCTTTCTTCTATATGGGTTTAAAGGGAGCCGTTGGGAGACTCCTAAAATCGCGGCCGTAAGATTCATCAACGGTTGATATCGTCGGTCCGATTAACGGTTCAGATGGTTCCGAATTTTTTTCAAAACGAGGAAATAGTGATATTAATTAATTATTTGATTATAAAAATTTATAAATAATAATGTCAAATAGATACAGAGAAGATTAGGAAAAGAGAATAAATCCTAATTGAATTAGGAGTTGGGATTATATTAAAATCAGGGATTTATAATTTGAAACTAATAATGAGTTATGGATTTAAGGACTCCCACGAACATTTGAGTTAGGAGTTTTATGTTAAAAAATTATTCAGAAGATAAAATAATATTATCTTGATCAAAAATTTATTTAAAAGACAAATTATTTAAGAGTTTTATAAAAAAAATCATGAAAATAATAGGATAATAAAATTTGTTAGGATGTCATGAGAAAAATTATGCACCAAAAAATACACTAGAGTTCAAGTCAATACATAATTTTATAGACACTCTCATTATATCTAATAGAACTTACAAACCGATTATGACTCTTCATTAATCTATCAAAATTGCGACACCTATCGCATCATATGAAAATAAATTTGATTGTTACCTGAAAAGGACAATGAGAACAAATGCATCAAATTTGATTGGCACAAAATAAAATAAGAACCAAACGCGCTCCGATTCTTCCAGAAAGGTTTGAATCGAACATTTTTTCCCCCATTCTTTTGGTGGAAAGATTTGTTCCATAATTTTTACTCTCAAATATGGTACAAAAAATTTTGATACATGTCTTACTAATGCGCTGGAGATGAATGGCAATGTCAAAATTGGTCAGTTGAAAAAAAAAAAAAACTTGTGTGAGAGAGAATTAGGGCCTTTTATGCCACAAATTCTGCGGTGCATTTTTAACCTTTAAATATGGCACGATTACATAGGAGCATATTCTTCTGACCATAATTCATCATAACCTAAGAACTCAATGCAAAAAAGATGAGCAATCACAATTCAGAACGAGATTCCAAATCTTCTTCACTGTCAGCAACAGGATATGTTGTTTTAACTGGATCAGGAGATTCAGTTTCTTCTCCTAAAATTCTGGAGGTCACGCCTCTTGCCTCGGCATCAAGATCAACCCATTCAGGAACTATTCTCTTTGCACCCTGACAA
Organism: Pontederia crassipes; assembly: GCA_030549335.1. Classification (NCBI taxonomy): domain Eukaryota; kingdom Viridiplantae; phylum Streptophyta; class Magnoliopsida; order Commelinales; family Pontederiaceae; genus Pontederia; species Pontederia crassipes. The sequence goes on along the minus strand of CM060188.1, from coordinate 6,131,828 downwards.
ATTACAGTTGTTAAAGAATGAGATGAAAGGAGCTTGAATTCTGCAAACGTTGAAGAACAAGAAGCACGTTATATGAGAACCTGAAGTTTTGGCTCCTTCGTCATAGGGTTGTTACAAAGATCAATAGTCTTTGCCTTCGCCTTTGTTGCATTGCCACACCAGGATTCACACCAAAGCCACTCTTGAGGAAGGGAGAATATTGGTACTGTATGTTGTGCATAATTCGGAAGATCCTGAAAAAGACAGGTGGTGGCTACATAAGATAAAAATGTCCACGAGGTATATATGTATATAAACAAATTGGAGAGTTTTATCCAGATATTACATGAAGCACAAACATCAACTTTTTAACTAACAAGTGAAATTATATATAGGGTAATTCTAAAGAGAGAAGTCAAATACTAGGTCACCTGATCAAGATTGGAAAGACTGTTTGGGTCTTTGCTAAGAGTTTCATAATACACCCTTAATGTATCTCCTGCAGCAGTTTGTCGGAATTTTGCCAAATCGACAACATACAAAGCACTGCAAGAACATGACACAAAATCAGAATAGAGCTAATTTACCAGGCACTTGATCAGATGTATGATCCAAGTCAAACATGCTTTCACCTAATATGATAGGGCCTTCCTCGCAAATGGTCCTTCCAGAACCCCTTCAAATAAACATGGCAAAAGATTGTTAGACTATTTGTTTATATGGAAAAATATAAACTTTCAATTAAATCAAGTTTAACAATAGCACGAGGCACACACTTGTCTCCAGAAACGATAACCATCCATCTCCTTGTTGTTGTCACAAAATGGTGTATAAGCTAGGGGTCTTCCCTTTAGATCCATATCATAAAGCTCTCCCATGTCTGCTCTTACAATTTGATCAGCGTCAACAAAAATTACCTGCATAGGTTTCAAGCAAAAGGGTGAATATCACCAAGAAAGGCATGGATCAGACTTTAAAGCAAAACTATGCTTTCGATGAACAAAGCAACAGAAATATAAAAATAGCATGTCACATTATTAAAAAGAACCATTCATGTGACAGTGGAAAATGTCATTGTTAAAAGCACAAGGGAAAGGAGTAGAAGTAAGCTTTCTGTTTTTTAGGAGCAAAAATATGCTTTCAAAGAACATGTTGAGGATACCTTTTTAAGTGAAAGGGGGAAAATAACATCAAGAAACAAGATCTTGTACGCCCAGATGATCCGTTGCTTCTCTTTCTGTTTGTGAAGCCATGTTGGCCATTTATATGTAACAAGCTCATACTCAAAACCATACTCTTGAGCCATGTGAGGTATAACATCCTGGTCAAGAGAGTGGTATCAGTGGAGATTTGCACAACAATCTAGGTTCTATCGATATAATACATGGTAGCCTACCTACCTTAAACTGAGGAGAGAGATAATTCTTAATAAACCAAAATTTAACTGGTCTATGAGTATTCTTTAGAACGCTTAATATCATAATCTTGAGAAAGCGCTCATACCTACAAAAGAAAATTTAAATAATTATTATGATGACAAGAAAGAGACAACAGTGCGCAAATAATTAAACTTCAATATTACTATTCGAATACAGTTTTTACATTAGCATTAAATAAGGCTTCCAGCTTGAGATTAAGGATTCAGTGGGCACTAGGGGTCCATAATGTGAATTCAATATCAGAAAAAATTCAAATGTTCAATCTTGATCTATGACATCATCTGCTGTTTCTTAGAACAAATCCCATTATATCTTGATCCCATGGTGGATCCACAGGTATGGTTCTTTAGAATCCACGAACACTAGCATAGTTCCTAGCCACCAAGTTTCAAGCCTAATTAACTTCGTTTTTAGGGCTGTCATCTGTCTTCGTTTTCCAGTTTCTATGAACAACCCAAATACCTTCTAGAAGAATAAATATCTCTGTGTGGCAGGCACTATAACCATATAACTGAAATAGCTCTGCAGCATTTCAACATTTTTAAGTAGGAAAATAAGGGCAATTCTATAGTTTCTTTAGTTTCCAATTTGTCATTAGATGGAACATAAATAAGAAACAGAAGAAATGTGATTTCCTTTGCAGAGTGTTTTTTTCGTATTCTTTCAAACTGGCGATCATGCTGAAGCAAAATGTATGCTAATGCTTTAGCCACATTGAACATTTTAAATAGGAAAATCAAATTTGCAATTGTAAATATACATTCGTCGAACATTCCCCACTATTTTTCCCCATGCAGAGAAAGACTTCCTCTTACAAAAAATTTTAAACAAATGAAGCTAGTTCCCTTTTTACATGAAGAGTCGCAATAAACTTGTTATTATTGCAAACAGAAAGAAACTTTCATGTCTGAGGTAACCTTTAAGTTTGATCTAATAAAAAAATCTGTATGACACTTACAAATGTCCAGATGCAATGGAAAATATATTTATTGTATCTCCTCGTCTTTCTCCTTTCTTGTGAGCCTAAGAGGAAAGTGCACGATTTTATTAAAATTACTGAAGTGCAGTAAATTTTAAAATAAAAAGCATTAGGAACAAAAAAAATGCAGACAAGACAGAACAAAACATATTACATTTTTATGATCTGACATTTACCCTAGATATTAACTTTTAATTTTATTATTGTGGATGTTTTCTTCAAGAAGAATAAACCTGCTTGAAAGGGTGCGTGTAAGATGGAAGCAAGCCTAAAAATGGAATCACATGCAATTAAGTTAAAAATGATAGAGGCATTGCATATAACTAATAAGCTTCAATGAATAGGCAAAGTACTTCAACTATAAGGGAGCATGCCTATCAATTACAAAATTCCAAGAAACCTAACATATTACCAAATCAAAAAATATCATAGTCCATACAGTAATTGTTCAAATAATTCATTCATAAGATGGAATAGAAGGTAATCAGCACAAGTAGAAAAAAATAGAAACAAATGGATAAAATAAAAAGTAGGGAGCAAAGAAAGTATACCTATCAACCACAAAATTCCAAGAAACCTAAACGAGATAATAACTGATGTTCATTTGAGCAAAACAAGGAAATAGGATGTGTCACCAAATTGAAAATATTGTAGTCCACACAGTAACTGTTCAATGATTCACTCATGATATGAAATAGAAGGTAATGACCAGGAGTAGAAAAGAAAGAAAACATGGATATAATAAAGAATAGGGGGGGCAAAGAAAGTACAGATGTTGTGAGGTCCTTTGACGAGCTACCACCACCAATAAATCCAGATGCCCACTTTAAGATGTTAGAATTCCAACTCTTTGTGTTCTGCTGCATATATTGTTATTAGAAACATAAAGATGTTGGAACTCCAAAAGATTCTTGAGCCAGAGAGGTGCATACTTTGCTTCTTTCATGCAGATCACCATCTAGAGAATCACTCAAAAGTTCCTCGTGTTCTTTGCCTCTTTTCTTTGTTACTTCCAAATGTACGAGTTTACCCCTCAAATCATTGATCATAATAAGCTGCAAAAAAGGGTTGGACGGACTCCCATCTCCATTTTCTTTCAGTGCATATAGATCTGCACTTCTACCAGGAGCAAGCTTCAGATACCAAACTCCAGGAGAAACTTTCATTTGCCAATAACCTAAGTTGGCCATAACAAGTGTATCTACCAAGTGAGGCATCCTCTTGGTACCAAGTATCAACTGGAGCCCACGAGGTGGATCATGATCTTTTTCAGAACAATGACCTACATGACAATTAGTTAGTTAATATCAAATCCTCAAAGAAAGAAACACACAGTAGAGTGAAAATGCTGTGCCTGTCAAGAGGAGTGCTTCAAGTTCAAATACAGCTTGCAATGTCCTCGCATCCCCCAATTTCTCCAGCAAAATGTTGTCCAGGTCATGGCTGACAAAGGCAAAACCATGTAAAAGAAGGTTAAGCAATATATTACCTTGATTTAGATACTTTCTTGACAAATTAATCAAACTTCTGAGTAAAGCAACAAGCATACATGGCAAGGACTGGTTCAACAAGCCATGGCTCAGGAACATCAAGATTCATTGTAAGTGTCTTGGACAATGGCATATTTGAAAAAAATGCCTTTGGACCAGTGACTGAAAAATCAGCTGCACTGAAATCATCCTGAAAGACAAACAAGTGTTCAGAGTAAAATGTCAACTTTTCTTTTTGTTGGAAGTTGCGAAGTGATTACAAAACTTAACACAGGGATGAGAAATACCATTGAAGGGACGACAAATCGGTAGTAGTTTTTCAGGGGTAGATCAACGAGAGAACTCTGAAACAGTCATGAAAAGTGAATTAGATAAAGCAAGCACATTGCCAAAAGACAACTCAAGAATAAAATACACATTGTTTGCTAAAAGATCTAATGATTTAACATCCAACATACATGCCCAAGATAAAACAAAAGCCAATCTTATCTCAAGGAGTGAAACACTCTGATCTGGTCATTCTTCATTCAAACAGTAATCGATGTCTTTTTTTTTGAGAGAGAGTAATCAATGTATGTTAAAGACAATAAGACATTATGTGACACAAATTAAACTGTGGAAAGAAATGTATGAACCTTGAACACGTCTTATTCAAGCTGTCTTCAAAAGAAAATTAAACTGTTTTTTTCATAATAAAGGAAAAATGGAATACACATCAACATTTTATTACTGCATTCAACAATTGGATAAGATGCCAAAACATTTTGTTTGAAAGAGCTGAATGATATTGAATGTAATGGCGGACCACACATAAAACCAAGAAATAGATTGTTTCAACATTCCATGTGTTTTATGCAAAGACAAGATGTGCATCTTAACACATTCCATGCAAACACATGCAAGCAAAACGAATGCATCTACCTTTGTTTTTTAGAAGGGAAAGGATGACTACCAAGTTGAGGTAGCCATCCAGTTTGTATTGAGCTTGAATTACGAAATGTAGATGTGTCAATCCGAAGAAAAGAAAACAAAAGCCCAAAAAAGTACGAGTGTTCACAAAAAGGCACTATCCAACCCCTTACTAGCTGAACAAATGTGATGACAAATGCATCCATCATAAACCAAAGTTTCCTGTTTTTAGGAAGAGAAGGGAAGGATGGTTAAAATAGCAGAAGTAATCCACTAGAACCGAAGGCATGGATACAGGAATCTTAGTTTGCCATGGAGGGAAGACTAACACATACAAAATGTTTTGAGGACTTGTCTCAATCACTCATCTGCATTTACCCAAAGGCCAAAGTTCATGCATTCCAAGAGACATTTTCCTCTTCAAAGTAGGACAAGGAGTTGTGCTGGGCTTGGTAGGTTAATTAAATATTTCCCAAGATCCATGAAATCCACCAAGTAATCCAACAACATAGACATTATTAACAAGTTGGTTAGTCATCTATTTTTTCCCTCTTGTTAAGAATATAAAATCAATGATGTTATCTTCCTAACGGCTTAAGTTTTTATGAAAACTGGTCAGCACATCAAATTTAACACCTCTCAAAAAAAGAAATCAGAAAGGTATTAATTAAACACAAAATGTAGATTAACCTTTGATAAACTGAAACAGATATCTCCGTAATTTGAAATTTTACCAGGAAGTACATCAATAACAATGAAAACTTACAACTGGATTTAGTATGATTCTCATGCTAGGCTGAATCGATTTCCAAAGTAAACGAAGAAGTGGAGAAAGTTTTTGCCCTGCAGGACTTAATGGATCGATCACAGCATCAATGTGTATGGTTGAGTTGTCATTGTTGAGAATGATAGCACTGAGAAACAAAAGTACACATTAAAGCAGCAATAAACCATTTTAGACTAGGAAAACAATAAAAGATATCAACAAAAATCAAAAGCAGTGCAACAAGCAGCCAGCCTTTACATCGCCAAATGAATAAGGCAAAAAAAATAATAAATTAAGAGAGAGTAGGCAAAACTTATGAACCTATTCAATAGTATCTTTCTAAAATATATACTTATTCATAAGTTTTTTTGAGAATATACCTACCATAAGTTACTAGCCTAACTAGCAAACAACAACAACAACAAAGCCTTATCCCACTAGGTGGGGTCGGCTACATGGATCATACGACGCTTCGTTGATCCATGTTCATGAGATTCGAGCGTCGTATGATCCATGTTCATGAGATTCGACAGGGTTTTACACTGGCTGTCGGGGCCTAACACAACCCTCCTCCTTTATCCGGGCTTGGGACCGGCTATAAAACATAGGCGGAGTTTGATTTGAGATACAACAATTCCATTAATTTTTAATAAAAATAGACATAACAACAGAACACATAGTTGGAATCACCAAAACCAGACCTCACGTTATGGTTAAACAAAACAACACACCAAATAATAAACCTCACATTTTTAAAGTGTACCGCTTACACATTCCTTTTTCCTGTGTGCACAGATGATAGAACTGTTTACTGAACTCTCTGGAACCTAGTACTTCCTAGAGGGCTAGAAGAAAACAGAAACAGTTCATTGCATGCAACATGAAACAGAAAAAATCATATAACTATTTTTCGTGAGGCCAAAAGATAGAAAAGAAGAATCAAACCATGGGATACTTGAAATAAGATGTTTATAATATCTGAATACAGGATCACCATGGAGTTTTTTAGCATTGCTAGTGGCTTGAAGATTTTAGGCCACACCATTCTTTTCAAATTCTCAGACTAATTATAGGTCAATCTCGTCATCAAGGATTAGAAATGTGCAGAAACGACACTGCAAGATGAACTGGTGACAGATGCAACTTTCCAGATTACTAAAAATATACAGATATACCAGGGTAAACAAAGTAAAACAGACATAACAATAAAATGTATATGCTTTAGGATATTTTATATCTTTCGTTATTGATGTGGAATTTGAGGATACATAAAATTGATAATAGAAAATGAACCTTAATTTACATGGATAAGCTCAGAAATCAAAATCTCCTGTACAATTGGAAATTGCTGCAAAAGAAATGGCCGCAAACATGATAGGCAAAGTAATAAGCAACTGCATATACCAGGTATGGATCAAACACTTTAAAAAGGCATACAATCACCACCATTGCTACCGCCTTGCAGACGATCCCTAATTTCCCGTTCAATAAATCACATTGCAGAAAACTTGTCCTATGAAATGCAAAATCCTCTTCGCCCAAAAGAATAATTTAACATAAAAGCATACAAAAAAATTTTGAAAAAAAGGAGAAAGAGTACTGTCGCAGTTGCTATTTCATCTACTATTTATCGACACGGCGAGTGGTAAATGAACCATGACAAATTGACAATAATACCAAAAACAAAAACAAAATAACGGTGACAAAGCTACGGAAAAGGTGCACAGAAGCTGGCAATGGATACTTCCACAAACCACAAAAAAGCTGAGAGCCTAATACTTCCACAAACTATTTTGCCCACACGCAGAATAGTTGTATTAAAACTAGTTACCATCCATCTCATTCTCAGCTCCTCATCAATGAACCATGTCATTAGGAAACTCCCACCAAAAAAGAAGGAAAAAAAAAACCCTTCCGAAACAAAACTTGAAGCCTACGCAAACAACTACGATGTGATGATGAACCAGCCGAGGAAGAAGAAGCGTGAACAGAAATAATAAACCCAACGGAGATGACGTGAAAACAAAAGAAAGGAAACAGGACGTTGAGCCGAGAGGAAAGAAGCTAACGAGAGGTCGGCCACGTGGGATAACGAGTTCCCGAGGCGGTAGACGGAGAGACGCCGGAGCGTCCCCTGGCTCCGGCGCACGAGCCGTCGGACGGCGGCGTCGATGACGTCCGTGCGATCCACTCGGCGGCACCACTCCTCGAGTTCGATATTCGACCAGCAGAGCGAACACTTGGCTGCATCGTTCCAAGCGCGGCAGACGAAGGGCACCGTCCTGGCCATGACGTCCGTCGGCATGCGCCCGAACACGAGCGCCATCACCTCCGCGCTCATCCCCTCCAGCCTTCCCCACTTGTCGCAGCCTCCTCCGCTTCCGCCTCCGCCGGCGACGGCCAGCGCAGCCCGCTTGCTGTCCCGGTCCATCGCCTTTTTTTGCCACCCTTTTTTTCTCTACGCTCCGTCACTGGTGAGTAATGGGTTTAGGGTTTAGGGTTTAGCAAAGGATATTAATAAAAACCATAGGCAATTATGTTAGATAGATTTCATCAATTTTTTATCTTCAATAGCATAAGGCTGAACTTTCTCTCTGTTGCCATTTTAAAAAAAAAATACAAGGGAACTTGTAGAAATATATGATTAAAAGATTTTCACTCCGAGGAGAAAATACTAATCCTTTTTCTCCTAAAATAATAACAATAATTATTATTAGATACAGGGTTTTCAAAACTCAAATGCAAAGAGGGAAAACCTAATATAAGCACATAGGAAAAGCCTTTGGTTTGACTAACTTGTAATGCACAAGGAAAAGCCTAATATAAGAAATTTAATTGGTGAGATCTAGCATCAAATGGTTCTAAAAAGATTGGCACTTTATAGAGGATAAGGCAACCACCAATTAAATTCATAAACAACTCTTTATTACCTCTCAAAATAACAACTCTTTATTGGTTGGAGCATTGATTGGAGGGATAGAGCTCTAAGATGCTTTTCCATTATGGTCATTAGGTCCTTATGTGGTTGGTTTCAGCGTTTTCAATTTACTATATGTAGGTTTTTCATGTGGTGGACCTTGTTGAACGCTGACATTGGTTAAGCTTTCAATGTCCGGCTCATGGCTGAGGCTCCAAAGGCACTTGGTGGGGTGTAAGTCTGAAGGACCTTTTTTTAAGGAAGTCCTTAATGTTGGATCAAAGTTTTAATGACATATTAAATTATATTTTGATGATACAAACCTCGAATGATTAAAGATAAAATGCTGAAAAGTTTAAAGAAAAAGAGATAACTTTATGCACTACACTTTGATTAAATAATTGTCACTGATCTCATTAGTTTTGGAAGAATGTGGAACGCCAGAGTTAACTCCGCCTATGTTTTATAGCCGGTCCCAAGCCCGGATAAAGGAGGAGGGTTGTGTTAGGCCCCGACAGCCAGCGTAAAACCCTGTCGAATCACATGAACATGGATCAACGAATACGGAATGGCGTTGTATGATCCATGTAGCCGACCCCACCTAGTGGGATAAGGCTTTGGTGTTGTTGTTGTTGTTGTTGTTGTGGAACGCCAGAGTTGTAGAGAATTCTGTTAGCTTTTCATGACTCCAAGATCATCTAATTTGGATAACCGTGCAGAAAGTTATGCTCAAAATAGTGCAAGGCAGTCAATCTGCGGGTCGAAGCTATGAAGGCCGGTCAAGGCAGTCCGGTCGACTGATCGGAGATACCGGCCAAGGCATAAACTGCTCAAATGAAAACTGCGAGACTGTACCGGTCGATCGATGCAGCGGCCGACCGATCAACTGAACGGGAGGAAATCAAAACTGCGAGATTGTACCGGTCGAGATATCGGTGGACAGTCCGGTCGACCGACCAAGTGCTGAAACTGCAGAAATGAGCGCAACGGTCATATAGACCGGTCGACCGGTTCATTAATGCGGTCGACCGATCAGCTGCGACAAATGAGGAAAATGAGCCAACGGTCATATAGACCGGTCGACCGGCCCATAAATGCGGTCGACCAGTCCATTACTGAAATGATCAGTAACGACTATATTTTGAGGAGAAAAATATGGAATTAATTCTGGACGAATTTTTCACATACCAGAGCCTATAAAAGGAGTGCCAAGGCCAGAAGCAAAAACATCTATCCAAGCATTGAAGCAAAACTTCAAGAAATCAAAAGGAGATCATTTCTCTTGAAGTTATCATTTTAGAGCCTTCTTTCTTTCTCTCTTCTCTTCTTATGAGTGTTCTATTGTGAGAGCTCCTGTATAAAAGAGGTTCTAGATCTTACCTCTCGAGCGAGAGAAAAGATTAGCTTCCTAGGAGGAGAGGTTGCCTTGCCTCTCGAAGCGGAGAAAAGGTGGTTGGTGTAAAGGGTTTCTTTCTTCCTTGCTCCATTTGGAACAAAGAAAGTGCTAGTGGAATCTCCGGCGGTCTCGAGGTCGAAAAGTCGGAGCGGAGACGTAGGCCAAGGTGTGGCCGAACCTCGTCAACAACCACCGTGTCTTTGCGTTTGATTTTCTCTCTCCCCCCGTTAATATTGTGTTTATAATCTGAATTGCGAAGGTTTTAAGAATCGGTTTTGTGCTTCCGCGATCAATTTCATCAAATCGACTTTTTCAGTTAAACACCAATTCACCCCACCCCCCCCTCTTGGTGCCCTTTAGGATCCTACACTTAAGGCCTTGACAGAGGAATGTCTGTGCATTCTATTGAGAGAATAAATTTTGCGTTGCTAAGTGATTTGTGGCCCTTGGTTTCTATGATGTCTATAGTTGTGATTTATTTTAGGAGTCCAAGACTTTGGTAAGAAATGGAGCCTCCTCATGTTGGAGGCGAGTCCTTAAGGTGTTTCCTATGGTCAGGTCACATTTCAGGCTGATCTTAAGGGATGGAGCCAAGTTTCCCTTCTGAGAATACAATTGGGCATCTGTGGGTTCCTTGAATCCTAGTTTGCCAAGATCTACGCTCTATCATCAGATCACTTGTAACTCATGTTGGTTGGAAGGATGGATGCTTGGTGTCTACACGCTATTATCCAAGTAATGCATGGAAGAGTTGATGCAACTAGAACATAGGATTTCTGGTTTCCATCGCCATGTCACGTTAGCCCGACGAGGGATGACTGGGGATGTTCCCTAATCAATTCGGTGTTGTCAGGCTTATACTTTGTTGGGCCTCAGTGAACTGCAGGATTGACAGTGACTTAAGGAGGGACTACAACCTCAACCTCATTTTTTTCGAGGGATAGTAACCTCTTATGGATTCCAAGCATACAAGTATGTGTCGTTTACTTGTTCTACCTCCAGTGCATATGCCAGAAAAATGCATGGGGTCATCACATGAGATTTGAAAGATTGCAATACATAATTAAAGTCCAAACTACTCAAGGATGCTAGTCGTCTCCTCTTGTTTCAGGGAAAAAACTCAAGGACCTAAGATACACAAGAATGCTACTTTGTGAAGTCGTGTTCCATATCTATAATGACAGCTTTTACTTGTGCGTCATTAGCTTTAGGGCAATCAACCAAATGCTCAATCAGTAATGAGTTAACAATTTTCTGAGAGGTGTTAAGCCCGCAGTCTTCTATCAACTTCTGTTCTTAAAAGCATATGTTCTTCAAATTTGATTTTTTTTTTTTGAAACGAGAAAGGACAACTAGCAAGATGGTAGTCATCCAAAAGTTCCATTTTTTATTATTTTTTTTTGAGAAGGCAAAAGTTCCATTAATAATAGTAGGGATTACAAAAAGTTTGATAGAAAGGCCAACAGACTTCAAGGCCATGAAAATAGAAGGAACAACAAATGGCTTCTGTATTCCATGCATTGTTAAATGTCATCGCTCTTGCAACCCCGTCGAGATCGCGGCCAAAACAGGCATTGAAAACTGTTGACATGAGCCCACACCGGTCATCACATAGTAGGAAACCCCAAATTTCTGAGAAGGGCACAATTCATCCTTCAGAGATCGCAAGCTATCCGAGGCTGCCTTTTGTAGTTGGACAGCGCACGACCTATGAACAATTGGGTTGCGGATGTGTTTTCGCCTGATAGCACAAGCTTGAGCCACCAAAGCAACTATGTCCGGGTCATGTACCAAAAAGAGTTCAGAATCAGCAAGTGCAGCTCAGTCGCCAGCCACAACCGACTCATATGATGCCGCCTCGAAGCTTCAATTACTATCCATCGTGCATGCCCCTAACCCTGTCATGACCTCCGTGCATGTCCTTGAATCTGCCCCGTCCTCCACATGCGTGGTCGTGGGCTGGGCAGTCCCGAGTTCTGACGGTGGAGTCACGGTGAGTGGCTGAGAGGCCGGGGGGGGGGGGGGGGGGGGGGTCACCAGCCTCAGTCATCTCCGGCTGAGAGCCATGGCAAGAGGTCGTGACCATGGGGGCAGCGCGGCACCGATAAACTGGCAGGCGGGTGTCCTCCCCTCGGCCGCTGTGAGTATGGCCAGCTGGAGTGCATGTTGGCCGAATCTGCGGACTCCGGCGAGGCGAAGAGACATGCGTGGGGGCTGGCGGGGGGAGGCTGGAGGGGATGGGCTGGTTTGGGATCGGAAATGTTGAGGTGGGGCCGCCGGCGGGGACAGTGGTGAAGGCAGGTTGAAAATGATGTGGGGTTGCTGAAGGCTCGCCGGGCGAGGTGATGTTTCAGGGGGTTAGGGGTCAGTGGTAGCGAATTCCTTCTATTATTCATATTAATTGTGACAGAAACATTGTTCCTTATATATGGACCCCACCATGAAAATGTAACATTTTTTAGGACCGCTATTTCTTATCTAGAACACAGATTGGGCTAATACCAATCTCTACAAAAGTCAGGCATAATAAGCACATGTGACAAATATTCATTCACGAAAGTAAAAAATATAGTATTACTAAACTGTATAAAAGAGACAAATACCTGTGTTTTGCATTCAAAATTTCAAAATGGGCCCTTTCGGAATTTTTCTCACGTGTAGAGAGCAAAGACGAAATTACCATGATAGCATCACTAAAGAATTGACTGCAAAAGAAACGAAGTCATATTTTTCAGGGAGGTGGATTTAACAACAATCCATGTGTTCGAAGACAAGAGTAAGATAAGGAAATTCAAAAAACAACAGCTGTAAATTGATAAATGCATGAGATAAACAAAACCCTGGCTCATACAAAATTCTGGACCATCGAAAGGAAGTTGACCACATGATCCTGTATTCTAGCAGGATTGAAAATCAATGAAAAATTGAAAGTGTTCAAAATTGACTGTGGAACAGAATGTATCAACATCAACTAGGTAGATAAAGGAAAATAGGAAAAAAGAGTTGGGCCCCTCTTAAAATAAATAAATAAATAAATTTTGAGCATTCCTATGTAGGTAGATTCTCTTGTGTGTGTGTGTGTGTGAGTGACTGCGTTGAGTTCGACACTAAGCCCTTTCCTTTGCATGCTTATATAGTCTTGTAGCATTAACCGATTTTTATAAATAATGTTGCAAACTCATTCTAGCACCAAGGGATGGACATGTTAATGGCACATTGTAACATTACATGGAGTGACATACCTTGTGAGGTCATCAGGATCAACATTAAGCCATTCTACTTCATCAATAATCTCAAAAATATATTTAATCCTTGCTTCATATTCCACTGACTCAAGAAGATCTAAATCATCTTTTATAAAGGAATCTCCATCTTTTAAAGAAAATATCTGGAAAAAAATTATAAGTTAAATCACATGACATTGGAAGGCATTAAAGATCGATTACCACAATGAATTATACAAGACTTACCCTTCCATTTGTTATCACAGCATTTGCTCCATATTGCAAGCCAAGTTGTTCATATAAAAACTTCATCTGCATGGTGAATAAAGATGTGAAGATTTTTTTTACTTCTTTGATACATGTACAAAACAACAAAAACTATAAACCAAAGAGTGCAACGAGTATCAGTCATCGCCAAAAGAATTGAAATTGGAGAAAACTACCTAGGATCAACCATTTCTTTAAAAGTATACTTTAAGAAGAAAGCATGCAAATTAGGAATGTCAAGAAGATGAAAAATAAGGATGATAAAATATTCAACAACGCCTCTTGAAAAAATTCAATAAGACATAGTTATTCACATAGTGCACTGAATTCACACATTAATACAAAGATAGCAGTGAAATTATCAGATATCTACTAGACAAAACTCAGGAAACAACTATCTGAAACAAACAGTTCACCAGTAGTGCAATAAGCTAGAAAGCAATTATGTTCTCAACATTTTCTTGAGAGGGTCTATGCTTTAAACATTCTTCAACTAATTATGATGTGCGACAACATACTGTTCATCATGGGGTTCCTAATCTGTAGACAATATTGTTTTTTTTTAGAGAGAGAGAGAGAGAGAGAGAGCTGTAGACTACATTGTGCACCATATTTTTTTTCTAATTAGGGAGTGGGGCATTGATTAGTCTTTTAGTGTGGCAAGTACCCACGCCAGAGTGGTTTTTTGCCTTGTCTGTATCTTGAAATTTTGCACACACTTGTATATCCCCTGGTGTAAAAATTTTAAACAAAAGAGGATGACCACCGAAACTATAGTCACCCATTTTTTGTCAAAATATATCTACAGTGCATGATTTTTTTAATGATTTACAGTGTTATAGCTTGTGTAGCAAAGGGATGCCATTGCCATGTCCATATCATGACATTGCCCGTCAAAATCGTTCATTGCCTGTAGTATATATCCATAATCATATGACTATACGACTAAACGAGGAACCTACAATGTCCCTCAATGTGGTAGTACAACAGTTTTTGTCATGTCACCGTCTTATATAAAGATGGTAAAGACATAGGCGTATAGCAACAACATGATATCCTCTTATCACACATAAAAAGACCTTTCTAAGAGAACAAAAGTCCGGTAACACTCACTCAACACATCTACTACTGCAGAACAAGCCCAGTAATATAAAACAATGTAATTTCCGAAATCATCCATGCAACTAAAAAAAAAATGTTGTCTACAAAATAGACAAATCTAATCTAATACATAAATTAACAATAAACAACACTATGATCAAATATAAGAGAGTTTACTCACAAGTGATGAGAAGATTTACTTAGGAGCAGAACATAGTTACCTTGTCTTTCTCATTCTCAGTAGCATCATAGGAAATGTCCACAAATACGGATTTGAAAGCATCACATGTAAATTCACTTGACTCAGCTAGTTTACAAACTTCTTCAGTTGGCAAACCATTACTCTTGGAATCCAACAGAGGTCCAGACAAGTAAAGATTTTCATAAAATGAGCAGAATCTGTCCAAGAACTCCAAGACTTTCTCCTTGTAACTTAAGGTTGACAGAAAAAAAAAAGTTAGGACACAAGGACATCGAACACAAATTATTTTTTTAACAATTCATCCAGATGCCTCTATGGAAGCTTTATAAAAAGAACTCTTAGAAAAAGGTCATAGCTTACCTGAATGAGGATATCGCTTTTTCAAAAATTTTGACAAAAAATGAAGCCGTTGATGAGGGATCAGCAACACCATAAAATAATATACCAACACGGGCTCTTTTAGGTTCAGCCATCTAAATTACATGGTGCAAATTTGTAAAACATGAAAATCCAGAAATTGCGTTAATAAAAAAAAGTGCATGAGTGAAGAAAAAAACCAGGTATCTTATTCCTTCATGCAACAGATTCATCCCAAGACTCGAGGTAATATTAACCACAAGAAGATGCGTCACAGGCTTCACATCATCTACAGCTGGAATTGTTATCTTGCATTTATTAACTTACACTAATAACAAAAATGCTGAAGTGTCATCTTTAGAAGAAAAACTTACTTCCATGAGAGTGCAAGTAGTTCATGCCATTTAAGAAGCTTTCTCTTCCAATATATGGTGTGAACAGTGAACCAAATCGTTTCTTACCCTTAGTTTCACCAATAATCTATAACGGAAAAGAAGATATCATATGATTACATATCTCAGGAGGAATACAGAATATTTTCAAAATGCAACTCAGTGGGTTGCCTGTGGGTTGTAGCGGTGATGACCACTCTCGGCAAGAAATTTGTCAAGCACATTTGTTTGTGAATTAATATGCCCATAGTAAACTTGTTCTTGAATTCTGGGAAGTTCTCCATTCATAGCATTGATAGATGCCTCCTAACAAAATGGACAAAGTTTTAGCAGATGATAAAAATAATATATGGTACAAATGAGAAATGTAAACCTAACTTTTTGAGGAAGAGAAAAATGTAATTCTAAACACATGATCCATTGCTGGCCACTTTTTCAGTACACCTCTAGGTAGATGAAAATTATATTAAACTTGGATCATCCAGAAGCAAGTGACTAAAGGATGAAAGGACCCCAGCAAAATGAGCTTGCAATAGCCTACATTTTTCTTTTATTTTTTTTTTTTGAGAGGATGAAATAGTCTACATGTTAATCCACAATTTTAAAAGGTCGCTACATGACAATAGAATTCCATCAGATGCCAAAATAGATGTTTATACAATCGTTGGTTACAAAAATAAAACATTGATGTCATCTCAATAACTCCATGAGCAAAAAATGAAAAGCTTTTCTTCCCCGTCAATTTGAAATGAGTCTTAATAGCTACATATAATACAACATTCAAAATGACAGGTTGAGTCAAGCATTCTGGAATAAATCAAATTACTTGTTCAAGGTGCAAAATAATGTTATATTAGGATTTAGGACTACTTGCTTCATCTGCCCAAAATATTATCAACACAAACCAAAAACTGTAATCAATGAATCCTTATCAAAGAAACAAGAGATCGAACTACAGGAAGGCACACACAAGGAAAACAAAAAGCTAAAGAACCAAAGAATCGACCCAAAAGTATGTTAAACTACCACCGATGCTCAGTGGACACATATCCAGCGACACTTCCGTCACTTTAAGTCTTTCAGAATCTAAGATGCCACCTTATTTCTTAGCAAAAAGGAGGGGAACTACGATTGTCTCACTGTACATGAGAGGAAGGGTCTTTCTATTTGTGGGTATAATAGGTAGCAGGACCAAAAGCTAGATAACTAGGAGAAAAGAATAGAAAAATAACCCCTGAAACAAACAAGTAAGCTTGATCCAGTTTAATGGTTATTCAATTCTTGTCCTAGGCTAGCTCAGACGACAAAATTCTGTAGCATGAATGTGATGGCCATGCTGTCTGAGTTCTCCCAGTAAGCAAGGCATTCAATATTTCCTCGAAAAAAAAGGAAAGACGAAAGCAAGGCATTCAATATCAACCCCAAAAGGAACTCAAGTATTAATTATTGGTGCTATTGGCTTGATTCAAGGTGCTTCACCCATTCATTTTGCATGGTTCTAGTTTTCACCCAAATAACATCTCCTACAAAGCACACTTGTTTCTTTTTTTGTGGGACGCGATGTAAGATAGAGCGTATTGTACACTACATCTCCTGCGGGAGTGGGGTTTTGGTTAGCTGATATACTTATCCATTTTTTTGTTGCTCTCTCTTCAAGAGCCCACACTTGTATATGACTCCCATTTCATTATTACATATATGCCTCCCATTTCATTATTACATATATGCCTGGATGACAACCACATAATCTGGTGGTCATACTTTTTCCTCTGAGAAAAAAATGCATACTTGTCTGAAAACACTTTTTAAGAGAAAGATGAAACCTTTTTTAAGAGAATTATGAAACTTTTTTTAGTCCTAAACACCACATTCTCCTAGAAATCACCAGAAGGTAGTTTTTTTAATCTTCGCTTCTTTTTTTTTGTCTTCTCATTCATATTTCTTTTTTTTATACCATGTATATTCCATGATAGTTCAACATTACAACCATGTGTATCATTATGGCTAACCACAAGCATCGACGATGAAAAGAGAACTGAAAATCTCCTACACCACTAGTATATAGAGATTTGTTTTTGAACTTAGCACGGATATAGGGATAGAGTGGGAAAAAATATTTCCAATATTAATATTCAAATGTATGGAGAAATAAATTCCTTGTGCAACATTATGATTAAGCTTGCTAGTTTCCTAGCAATGGCATTATTCATCAGTGTTACCTTAATACAAAAACTATTATGCTACACTCTTGGCATTCAGGACATTAAATGTATTATAAAACAAGACAACAACAACAACAACAACAACAACAAAGCCTTATCCCACTAGGTGGGGTCGGCTACATGGATCATACGACGCCAATCCGCTCTATTAGTAACCAAGCCTTTCGGTATATTATTCACCAATAGATCTTGCTCTATTAGTTCGCCAAGTGTCCGCCTTGGCCTCCCTCTCCCTCTTTTAATCGGACTCCAGATTATTTGATCTACTCTTCTTACTGGCGCATCTAATGGTCTTCTCTGAACATGACCAAACCATCTCAAACGATTCTCTACCATTTTCTCACTAATAGGAGCCACTCCGACTCGTTCACGTATATGGTCATTCCTAATCTTATCTAATCTTGTATGACCACACATCCATCTCAACATCCTCATTTCGGCTACCCCCACTTTACGTTCATGTCGTCCCTTCATAGCCCAACATTCACTACCATATAACACTGCTGGCCTTATAGCAGTACGATAGAATTTTCCTTTAACTTTATTGGGTATTTTTCTATCACAAATAACTCCAGTGGCTTTCCTCCACTTACACCAACCAGCTTGAATTCTATGATTAACATCGTCATCAATCTCACCATCTTGTTTTACAATTGATCCTAAATATTTAAACTTTGTCACTTGAGGAATTATATCCTCCCCTAACCTAACTTTCAAATCGTCTCTAAGTTGTTTATTTGTGAAATTGCTATGCATATATTCTGTTTTATTCCTACTTAAACGAAAACCCTTTAACTCCAACGTATTTCTCCATATTTCCAATTTTGTATTAATCTCTTCTCTTGAATCCGCTAAAAGTACTATATCATCCGCAAACAGCATGCACTTAGGTACCTCCTCTGTGATACTCTCGGTTATAGCATCGATAACTAAGTTAAATAGATACGGGCTTAAAGCTGATCCTTGATGTAGGTCAATTCCTATAGGAAATTCATTTGTCTCACCTCCGGGTGTCCTAACCCTAGTCAATGTCCCATCGTACATATCTTGTATTACCTTAATGTAGGCAACATTCACCCTCTTCTTTTGCAAGGCTTTCCAAAGTACATCCCTTGGTACCCGATCATACGCCTTCTCTAAGTCAATGAAAGCCATATGTAAGTCTCTTCTCCTACTTCGATACTTCTCCATCATCCCCCTTAGTAAATAAATCGCCTATGTAGTGGATCTTCCTGGCATTAACCCAAATTGTCTCTCAGAAATACTAGTCTCCATTCTCAATCTATGCTCAATCACTTTTTCCCATAATTTCATAGTGTGACTCATAAGTTTAATCCCTCTATAATTTGCACAATTCTGAATATCCCCTTTATTTTTGTAAATAGGAACTAATGTACTTAATCTCCAATCATCAGGCATCTTTTTCGACCGTAAAATCTCATTAAATAGTTTACATAACCACAACACACCTTTTTCTCCTAAACATTTCCAAACTTCAATCGGTATACCATCCGGTCCAACGGCTTTACCATTCTCCATTTTCTTAAGAGCTTCGCTAACCTCCGAGACTCTAATTCTACGATAAAATGACCTATTAAGCTCACATTCGCTAACTGTCAAGTCCTCCAAATCACAACGAGAACCTTCACATCCATCATTAAATAGCTTATAGAAATACTCTTCCCATCTGTTCTTAATATCTCCTTCAGTAACTAAAACCTTGCCAACTTCATTTTTTATGCATCTTACTTGATCCAAATCTCTCGACTCCTTCTCTTTATTCCTTGCAATCTTGTAAATCCTTTGTTCACCCGCCTTTGTCCCTAACTCCTTATAAAACCCCTCATATGCTTTAGCACGAGCATCACTAACTGCCTTCTTAGCCTCCCTTTTCGCCAAACGATACTTTTCCCAATTGTCAGAACTATTGTCCAAGTGTATCGCCTTAAAACAATTCTTCTTATTACGCACCTTTTCTTGGACCTCCTCATTCCACCACCAAGTCTCCTTATCTCGTGGTCCAAAACCTTTTGATTCTCCTAAAATGGCTTTAGCAACCATTTCAACCTTTTTTGCCACATTCTTCCACATGATACTAGCATCTCCTTCTAACTCCCACACACTTTCCTCTAATAACTTACTTCTAAAAGTCTCTCGCTTCTCCCCCTTTAACTGTCACCACTTGATCTTTCGATCAAAAACTGTTCGGGATTTTGGTTTTATACATTTTATTTGCATATCAAGAACTAACAATCTATGTTGTGTAGTCACCCCATGCCCAGGAATTACTTTGCAATTAGTACAACGTCTTTTATCAGTATTTCTTATCAAGAAAAAATCGATTTGAGACCTATGAGTTCCACTTTTGTATGTGATTAAATGTTCCTCTCTCTTCCTAAAACAAGTGTTGATAATCTTAAGGTCGTATGCTAAAGAAAAATCAATAATAGTTTGTCCTTCCTCATTCAGCTCCCCAAAACCAAAACCACCATGAACCCTTGCATGTGGTCCTGCCTCTTTACCAACATGTCCATTAAGGTCTCCCCCAATATAAACTTTCTCGGTTGTTGGTATACTTTCAATCAAACCCTCCATATCTGCCCAAAACTTCTCCTTGAGATGTGATTCTGCTCCTACTTGGGGTGCATATGCACTAATAATGTTCATAGTCTCCTTTCCAACAATTACTTTCACGGATATGATTCGATCCTCAATCCTTTTAACTTCCACAACATTCTTCCTCCATTCTGCATCCGCGATAATACCAACACCATTCCTTCCATTTACCTTACCTGTGTACCAAAGTTTAGAACCATTTAACCTAATCTCTTTACTTCCCTCTCCTACCCATCTAGTTTCTTGCAAGCATAAGATACTAATCTTACGCTGGTCCATTACTTGTGCCACCTCGAGGCGCTTCCCATTCAACGTCCCAATGTTCCAAGAACCTAATCTGACCTTAGTCTCATGAACTAGCTTCTTTAACCGCCTCCGTCCATTAGAGTGCGGTAGCCCTTGCTCATTTAACACTGCATTCAGGCGAGGATGCAGCGGCTCTTGCGTATTATAAAACAAGACAGGGATTCAAATGTATGGAGCGCTTAAATCTGTTTGCTAACCTCCGTTGCGTCGTGCACAAGGCCATTCATCAACAAAGAGCATCCCATTTTGGACAAACCCAGTTTAAAAACAAAACGGGTACTTTCTTCAGCCTCATCCTTGTATTGTGATTCCTTTTGGAGCTTCAGCAGAATATCTTGAGGAGGAGGCTTTGCCTTTGATCTGCATATAAACATTGTAGCAATGTTTCATTTAAAAGGAACTGGGAAGCCCAATTTTTTCACATATAACTTAGAATTTTCAGTACTGAGACGTACAGTAGAGTGTCAACAAATGCTCCTTCAATATGATGTATTTCAAGGGTCTCTTCAATAGAATCAGCATCGTTCCATAACCTATTTACCTGTAATGAATAGTTCCTTCAGAGCTTTATGACTAAAACAAATATCAAACTTTATTTAAATGTAGAATAACAAGACGCCAAATACATTAACGCTGTTTGGATGTATTGTTGATTTTTTTTCCAGTTTATGACTCAAAACGTCGAAAAAAACCCATGTTATATGAAAGAATACTCTGTTTTCTCATTGTTTCTCGCAGAGGGCTTGGGAAAGAGGGAAACTGTTTGCCTTCTTTTTTTGTCAAATCCGCTCTCTTTATAGTAGTAACTAATAACAATAGTGTATATAACATCAGCTGTAAACTTAATATATCAAGTTATTTTTTATTCTAAATATAGTATATGAATACTATACATTTTTAGTCAAAGTAAACTATTTTCTATTGTATTATAAAATTCAAATCATATTACAATAGTTTTGGTTTGGGACACATTTTTGTAGTATAATATTTTTATTTATAACTTATCGATGATTAATAATATAATATATCATTAAAATACTTTTATGATATTATAATTTCCTATAATGTTACAACAATACAAAAAAGAAATCCCGAGTACAAGAAAATTTCCAATAAAGGTATCCAAACATACAAAAAAAAAGCATTTCATAATTTTAATAATCTACGGGTATGCACTTTTCAAAAGTGCAAATCCACAGGTTTTAAGATTTTATCACAAAAATTTCGAAGTACTCAAATAGTGTGGAAGTCTTTCTTTTTTTGGACTTGTGTGTGATGGCACTATAGTAAATTTTGAAGTTAAACATGCCACTGAGGAGTTTGGCCGCCAATGCTATGGTCCAAAATTGGTAACAGATCAGAATGAGCTATTAAGGATTTGAAAAGTTTCACCAACAGCAGTGGTGCAGTTTTTCTCTTTTATTTTGTAAATAAATGATGACATATGCCGGTTTATAATTGAAAAATGAGGATGTAGGTAATCATGTGCCTCCAATGGAAAAAAATCCTGGATCCACCCCTACTTCTACATATCTTGCTCGTATGGAGTGACTGCTCATGACAATAGTAGAATCCAGCAAACAGAAGCACTAAATAAGTTTTGGATGGTTAACATTCAAGTTAATCATCCTTTTTCCCTTAAAAAAAAGCTACTGAACAGGGTTCCATTGGTACCAACTGCCAAATTGGGAAGTTTTCTACATTTTTTTGTTTGTTTGTTTTTGGGTTTATGTAGGCGCATCATACATCAAATAGGGTGTTCTACCATTGTGGATTTGGATTTTGGGTTTTGAGTGCTCTACCGATGCAGAAATATTGTGTATTTTTTTAGGAGAAAAAATATTGTGTATTAACATAGCAAGGAATCTTGATGTTGTATGAAGTGATTGATTTCCCAATATTGAAGAATTTTCTTCCATAAGAAACAGGACAATAGTACACCTAGAAGAAAACGTAGGTGAAAGTATATTCAAGCAAAATAGATAGCATTTTTCTTTTAGAAGAATAGATAGCATATTGCAACAGGTTATTCACATGCAATCTTTCTGCAACAATATAATCTATTTCGTTGCAGTGAACAGAGACAAAGCTTAATAAAACAACAAAAACGTTAAGTATCAAAAGTTCCAAGTTATGCTTTGCACAAGCAGCTAATGCAACTGATATTGTTTTGTGAGAGAAATAGAATTCTGAAAACATAGAAGTCATACATTGTTCAGAAAACTGAAAGCCAACTGCATATTGTAGTTCTCCTTGATGTATAGGAAAAGCCTTATAATCTGCAAATTATAAAACAAAATAATTGAATATATGATTTTACACTTCTCAGAGAAAATGCAGGTTCTGCATGCAAAAATGTAAACAGGATAAATTATAAGCAATGAAGACAAAACAGCTATTTACTATAGGAGGATCTACAAAGAAACCAATATAGCATTGTGTTTCTCAGCATAATCATTTTAATCAACAAAAAATGAAGACAAAAAAAGCTATTTACAATAGGAGGATCTACAAAGAAAACAATATAACATTGTGTTTCTCAGCTGTTTCTCAGCATAATCATTTTAATCATCAGAAAGGGAGTATTGTTTCTCAAAAGAGGAAAGGAAGTAGAATAGTACCAGTCACAGGTTTAAATAAAACGAAATTATCAGCTACACAGACCAATTTAGAGGATATTGAAGACATTTTAAATAAATGAAAATCATTTGAATTATTCAGTATGTTATTTTTATCCTCGTGATTGTCACAGAAAGGATAAAGGAAGCAAAATATGAAAAATTCATTCAGATTTAACGATTGGGAAATGTTTATGAACTATGATCATTCTTTACTTTTGTTTAAAATTATACTTGGATGGTTCTCCCAGTCATCATTTCCTTCCCTCCAGAAAAAAAGTGTACCAACTAGGCTATTTGCTACAACAATCTAATAAAACAGCATACCAAGTTAGATTCATCTTCTTCACCCTTGTTCACAACTGCTGCATTGGATAATGGATGGTGCCCCCCACTTTTTTCCAAGGTTTTCACAAGCTTTGACGAATACAATATCACTCCAAATCTCATCGGGAAACTATTTTGATACATCGACATAATCATCTCAATGGTCTGTAAAAGTTATGGGAAAAACTCAAAATCAAAAGTGTAATAAAATGTGCAAATTATCTCAAATAGCTGGCTACATGTGGTAGCAAAAGTTAGTTCGGTAAATTATGCAACAAACAACAACAAAGCCTTATCCCACTAGGTGGAGTCGGCTACATGGATCATACGACGCCATTCCGCTCATTCGTTGATCCATGTTCATGAGATTCGACAGGAAATATAAGAAATATACCTCGCCTCCACATTCAGTTGCAGGATCAAGTACATAAACTGCATGAAACATATTTTTCCGTATATATCGAAGTTGACCAGGGAACACTGGCATCAATATCTATAAGAACCAGAATTAGAACATCATTAACTAAGGGATCGTTTGACAAAATCATGATCATGTAAAAATTAGCATAAAAACCTCATTGATGTTGCTTCTCCAGCGCTTGTACATCGCATCTTCCTCTAAGTTGTTAAGGTAATGAACATGCTCAGAACGGAAGTCAACACGAAATGAATCAGACTCAGATGGTGGTGCTGTTGACAAAAGTTTCCGGATCACATTCTGAGGAATCTGGAGAGAAACCAGCATCAGTTTTTTCATAAAACTGAGTCCATAATCTAGGCAAACTTGTTATTAAGAAACATCTAGAAACAAGAATTATCAAGCAGTTCCTTTTTAATTATTTGAGCTCTAGGATCTCAGAATCTGAATAAACGCGACCTTTCTTTTTACTGTTATTCTAGCTGAAGTAGCTCAGTTGGTTAAAATGCGACCTAATTTAGACTGGGGTCAAGTGATAAAGCAAAACTCCCTCACAACAAGGACATTTTTCAGATTCGATATATTGCCTACTCCTTGCGGATCGAATCTCCCTTGAACCAACTACTTGTTGGTTCCAGGAAAGCTCTTTTGCATGCACAAGAATTTCGAACACAATCAATTACCTTTAGTTTTGAGAACTGATCAGCAAGTGATAATTCTTGATTTACAATATCCATCAACCTGCAAGACTTAAAGGGATGCTAAGACATCAGAGTCTAAGAATATAGAAACAATGATAAATGAAATAAAAAAATGGGAAAAACTAATGTGCCCAACAATTATACAGAAATGCAAAAGAAAAAATCCAAAGGTATCATCTTCTTTATTTAGGTTTGAACCTTTATCTTCAGTTGATTGAAAACTGAACAATACACAATGAAGGCAATACACATTTTATATTCAACATAATCATAAAGCCTGGATTTAAGCACAACAAGGTACCTTTAGCTTGTTCATATTGACCATACTTTTCTTTGCCCTTACCATTTTTTTCAAGATTTACTAACTTGAGTGTCAAACTTCAGCTGCAACTTCAGAAGTAACTGAAATTGCTGAAAAAATGTTCCCTTAAAACTGAAACCAAAACCATGAAGCAACCATTTCATATGCCAATAGAGAACACTCAAATGTATGTTTTACGTTTTATGAAAGGAAAATATATATACATGAATAGTTTTCTTCATTTTTACAAGGGACACTATAGTAACTATTTTATAACTTTATGCCTTATTTGCTAAATTGGATGTATGCTATTTGAACATTATCGTATTTCCCATTAGATCCTGATCCCATATAGCCAATAAGTTATGCACTTCTTCTGTATCATGACCTCAGTCGAATACCTTCCTTTTTTAAGGACCACAGTTGAACACTGTGGAAAGTATAGTTGCATTCTCTGCCATTTACACAATGTATAATCGAAAAGTTGGAGAAAGCAATCAAGATATGTAGAGAACTATTTAGATTTTATATATTTATAATTCAAGTGTTGCAGGAACCATACAATTGAATAACAAATGAACATCATACATACACACAGCAGTTTAGCACAAATGAATGATTTAATTGCATCGCATGGTAACTCAAGAATACCACTAAAGAAACCATAAATAACAATACTAGAGATAATAAATGGAGTGAAGGAAAACATTACAGGTAAAGATCAATATCTTCTATATTGATCAAAGCACCATTCAAAGCAATTAAGGATTTGCCAGGTGGGACCATTCTCTGGTTTGCAAGTATTTCATCCTTGACAGAGTCATTGAGCTGTATTTAAAATGTCTTTAGAAAATATATCAAACAATAGCATCCCACATTTTTGTATAAAATATTGAGACATGACAATCTTTCACCTTCATGCGAGATAACAATGAAACTACACTGGGGAAATTTTGATTGATTTCTTGCATTGATTGCAGAGGATCCAACGCATGAACTATCCTTTGTGCTGTTTGATGACCCAAATCTGTTCATGGATTCAATGGTCAGAAAATCTAAAAAATAGCTTTAACCGATATGTTATCTAATTGGTATCGCTTCCTTTCTTAAAGAAAAAAATGAAATGAATTGTTCAGATAATGCACGAAATGGTAAAGTGAACAAGTTACCCTTGAGTTCCCAAACTTCTAGTGTTTCTGAGACAGTTGAGGACAACAAATAATCCCTGAAAGCCATCACCTCATTTCTTAAATCTGGCTTGCGCTCCTAGTGCAAAAAAGAAATCATTGATTACCAAAGATGTTAGGATAGAATGCCACAGCTTAGAGCAATATTTAAAAGTAGGAACAGACCAGAATCTTCGAAAATATGAATCCTCTAACTTCTTGACTGAGGTCTTCGGCTTTGGAATCATCTTGTGTAACACCTGCAGTAGATGGATGGTCACCAATCGCAATAATTGTGTATTTACATCATAAATTAAGAGGATGAGATATCTAGAAACACAATGTTTCTTTTCATTTTTCCTTCTTTCTTATTCAAAGCATCATTTCTACATAAAGCAGAAACCTTAAATATTAGAAACTAACCAGAAGAGTTTGAGCCAAAAAAATGTCTTGGTACAAACACTGAAAGCTAGACTTTCACTAAAAAAACAGATCACATATGATCAAACATGTTTTACATCTGTGTATTCATATAAAGAGAAAAAGGATTAAGGTTACCAAGTTTTTTTATGTAACTAGATTGCATCCATCCAGTGATCCTCAAAAATCTTTCTTCTTTTTTTACTGACGAAGGGAGGGATGGCTGCTAATCTTGAGTAGTTATCCACTTTGTATTAAAACCATAATATCCAAAAAAAATTACATGTATGTATGGAGGATCAAAAGGAAGAAGGAATAGAGGAGGAGAAAACACTCAAGCGGGTATGGATACCCACAAAATCATGCTATCTATCCTCCTCGCATCACCACCATCGCACACACACACTAAAAAAACAAATTGTGATGTGTAATGTTCTCTATTTAACATCTCTCCAGATACATTATAGCCAAATAGCTCAAGTGATTGCTGGCGATACCAACCACCCCCCACTATTGGCTGCCCCATGCGGCCAATGTGCATAGTGAAGTCCAAAAAACGGTAGTCATCAAGGGATCAGTTCTATGTGCTGCATCCAGCGCCAAGCAAAAAATAATAATTTTACTTATTTTTTTGAGGATAAATTTCGCCAACCATCAATTTTCATATGTTTTCAGAATTTATATTAATTTTACCAACTTGTCAAATGTACGATCTCTCCCAGTGTCATCCTCTAACTTCCATTTGTAACTCCTTTAGCTCATATTAACCATCACTTAGCTTATGATAGCAAGTTGGCATGGCAATGACACGTTAGCTTCATGTCATAACCCTCCATCAGAAATAGCTATAACACGGAGCTGATGCATAACTACCACATCATTCATCCCGAGGAATGGTGCATCCTTATGAAGGTTAAAGTAATAAGAAAAATAGGGGGCACAGCACAACTATAACAAGGGTTCAACTAAACAAAAAGATCATTTTTTGAATTTCTCCATCTTCATCGAAAATGTGTGTATTTACAAGAAATGACGTTAGTGTTAATTAATCTGGTATGAAATTTATTTCAGAAAACACAACCAATTACAATTATGATGATTTCATGTTGAGTCGACTGGTTAAACTTCCCCAATGAGTATTGTCCTTCCCTGAAGAAAGAAAACAAATCAACCACACAACCAAAGTATATTTGTGCAAGAAATTCTGAGAAACATTATTCTGCCTGGCAACTCCAAACAGAGTATTCAAACTACCAAAGGTTTTTCTTTTCCTTTTTTTCTTAGGAGAAAACTACCAAAGGTTAAGAATGCCTGAGCACGAAACTTTTTGGGGAGCACATAAAGCGAGGAACACCATTCTACCTTGCAACTCTATACAGAGTATTAAAAGGTTGAATGTATATGTGAAAAGAAACAACAACAACAACAAAACCTTACCCCACTAGGTGGGGTCGGCTAATATTCGTTGATCCATGTTCACGAGATTCGACAGGGTTTTACGCTGGCTGTCGGGGCCTAACACAACCCTCCTCCTTTATCCGGGCTTGTATATGTGAAAAGAAAAATAGTATCATTTTTTCTATACGGCGACATTCACATAGTTTGCTGACAAGTTCTCACAAGGTCATTTGAAATTCATCTACTAACCTCTCTAAAATAAAACTTTAGATCACAAGTGAACGCACATTAAAATATTCAAACATACTACAGTGAGGATAAGCATTCAAGTTTAGACACAAAACCTTTCTTTATTTCAATATCATCCATAGCTTTGTATTCCATGTTCTTCAAAGCAAGCTCTACGCCATAACCACCCAAATTAACTACATCAGATGAGCCAACAGCACTGCAGTAGCTGGTAACGGCTTGGCACCCCGCAGGAAGTACAGGTCTCACAATGTACTTTACTTTCCCCTAAGAGTAATAACATATTTGAATAACTTCAGACAAGATGAAAGTGACAGCCGTAACTAAATTCAGCAGGCACAACCAAAACAATGTCATTAATTAGCCACTTCACGACTTGGAAACAAACAAGACCATGGCTTTCCAAAATAAAATTCACGACTTGGAAAAAAAAATGACCCAAGGAAGCGGTACATAAGTGGCAACGGAATACCAGGTCAGAGGAAAAGTTATTAAAATTACTGCCTCTCACATGCCAAAGTGCTTAATGGCTTCATAAATTATGTTAAAGGAGAATTGTCAGCTGAACTACTTACTAGCACCACTATCCAAAACATTTTTTTCATTTCAACATATGTAAAATAGAAAAAATGGATGACCACTGGAGCTATGCAGTCATCCTTTCCTTTAAGGAACGTATCTAAAACAAAAGCAGTGCCTAGTGTACCATTGCACAAAGTTAGACTTCATAGATTAAGGCACCTGCAATCACCACTCTAGGACTTAAAATCATTGTTCATGCTGGATAAAGTTTTCAAAACAAGATTTATGGTTTTGCAAAGATGCGGCATGCCAGTTCTTGGTTGATATAGTTATATTGTGTTATGCTGGCATGTGTCACTTTTTCAACACATGCAAGTGCACGCTATGAACAGAGCAAATCTCTTTGATGGTAATTGAAATCTCCTAATAGTGACTGTATTTTCATCAATAGATAGGGCATTTAAAGTTTCAAAAGAGAAATGAAATTTCACAAAAGTTGTGGACCAAACCCTTCCGGGAACGGAATTTAGTGAAGCCTCCTTTGTATAATGTCAGAATAATACAGCATAATGTACAATACAGTATCAAGCAATCCTTCACATCTTGATTCAAATGGTTAAATCATCAATTCTGATGCTTACTTAACACCTTCCTCGAGCTACTAAATGGTAACAGTTTTCACAATTAGAAAAAAACATGAAGTTGTTCATTCTGGAACAATTAAGTGACAAATGTTTAAACCTGCTTTGACGCTTCCACAAGAACGACATGAAATTCTTTAAAGCATTCAGTTCCAACAGCTCCATATAGAATAGCAGCTGGACGGCCAATACTCGAATCCCCATATACATGATCAAATTCAAATAGTTCAGGCTGCTCAAAATGCTCCAGAGCTCTGGATCAAAGAATTCAACACATCAGGTAACTATATACATGCAGGTAAGAATAACTAACAATGTTATGCAACACAACTTGCCCTTTTGCCAATGTTTCAAGCCAAGAATGTATTTCATTGACACTAAACATCAATGTGCTACCAGTGTCCACCCAGCAGCAAGTTCCTCTCAAATTTCTTGATCGTGTTTCAATTCCATCTGGAACTTTTTTTATGCTCTCTCCAGTAACATCTGTTGAGCTAACTTCTTCGTCTATAGGAAACGATGACAATGAATCCTCTGCCAATTGCCTATATAGCACCAGCCTCGGAGAAGCCACTCTAAGAGTCAGAGAAAACTCAAAAATTGCTCCTAAAGGCTCACTCTTCAAAAGTGACCGGCCATCATCAACAATCTTTTGTGCACAACATCTCGCTGTCAAGCAATCAGCGCCTTTATCTGGCTGCAACCACTTATCAGTAAACTCCCAGAAAAGGTCATTTTGTTGCTTAGAAAGCAGCTCCCTGTAAAGTAGCAAAATTTTGTTTGCAATGTCAATGACGAATAATACCAACAAATGTATAGGACAGTTTTTTTCGAGAGGTAAATGTATCCAACAGTGACATCTCAAAAAGAAAATGTATACGACAGTGGATCTATATACAACAAGAAAAGTAACAAAAGTCTGTGTTTAACCGATTCCAACAATACTAATTGGAGTCAAGGTAAAATTTTCACAATCCATTATACCTCATTTTAGTATTAGCACGTCATGGTTATATCTCTGTGCAACATATAATTAGTATTCAAGTGAAAAAGACAACCCTTCTGTAAGGAAAAAAATGTTTTTTTGTTCAGTAGTGTGAACAGTACTCGCATTCAGTTGCTTGAAGTTTAAAAAATCAGGAGATAAAGTCTAAGGTGGGACAACCAAACAGGTTGAATCGATGAGGTCACAGGATCAGGTTCCGGAACCCCTAAGTTCTCCAACTCAAACTGAATTAGTATGGATATAGTGTAAGTTTTAAGGTAGGACAGGAGACTATTAGCAAAAACGTAGAACATTAGTCTACCAAACGTAGAACATTTCAACCATAGTTGGTTTCAAAATCAATCAAAAATTACCCCATCTCTTGGGAAACAGAGCGAATTCGTGTTCATTACAGTATAAGAAAGATCGAAAAACAATCCCAAAGTTGTCAAGGCATTACCCGGCTTCCAACAACAAGGGCGTCCCGGCCCATTTTGCCCGAAGCGCGACCTGAACATTCTTCGGCAGGCGGTTCTCCGCGTGAATCAAACTTCCGGCGAAGCTCAGTAAGGCGAGAGAGATCAGAAGCACTCTAGAAGCCCTGGATCTCGACCGCGTGCCCTCCATGGATTCGTGACGCCAGAGAAATCCCGATCAGAAGATTCAAATCGGCATGGCAACAACGGTTCCGGGCAGACAATTCTGAAGCCAAAACCAGGGTCAGATTTATGATCCCAGCAACGACAGAACAACAGAGACGACGCGACACTGCGGACGACGACGACGACGACGACGACGGGCGGCGGCGAGGTCGCGGTGGTGAAACCGCCGCGGTGAGTCTACGAAGAATTTATTAAGGAGCTCCCGGAGTAAATAAAACCACTTTTTCGAGTATGTTTCACGGATACCCGCTCTTATTTGCCCACAAAATACGTGGGTCCCAGGTGCGGTGTAGACCGTGCGGTGGTGCCCGCGTGATTGTGTGGGTTAAGAGAGACGCAATCTTACTCGTGAGAGTACGACATGAGTTCATTATTTTAGCTTCGTTTGAGCACGTTGGACAAATCAACGGCCGTGATTCCATGTCAGGCACTTGTGACGGTGGATTTCAGTTGTTCTTACGTGTTACAGGCCGTTTAAGCGAGCCACATGGCACAGTCTTTTCCTTTCTCTCAATGTTTTCTTCTCACAGCCAATGGGATTGAGGGATCGACTCCACAAATTGTCAAATTTCAACAGAATTAGATCACATTTTTATTAAAAAAATAATATAACATATAATAATTCATATATAATACAAATTAATATTATTAAAAAAATAGTTACTACCTATTACTTTGCTGATTGTAAAACAATAATATAATCTACTAAAACTAATATTTCAAAAACTGAGTCTAAATTTGTTTCATTTTTCTACACTTCCTCGATTAAATTTTCTTTACATATATAACCTTAAATTATAAAGTTACAAATTTAATTCCTCGACTTATACTTTTTTAATAATTACGAAATATAATTTTATTCACGCTCTCTTGTTAAATAAAAGTATTTTAAAGATATAAAAATACTCAAGATGGTCAATTTTTAAAAATAAAAATGTTTTTTAATGATTATGAGTATTGTTCATGTTGTTTTATTTTTTTAAAATGTTTAATAATTTTTCAAATATTAAAGAAGTAAGGGTCAATTTGACATTTCATAACTGAGTTAATAGTTTTGGATGGAAGTTGACTGGAAGAGTCTAACTGAAATTCGCATAAGTTTGGAAAAATAAAATATATAAATTTATAGGACTTAATCACAGTGTCTCCCTTTTAAAGAATACATTCCATTTTATTCAATTTTTGCAATTCAATTTTAGATGCAAAAATCATTATAGTTCATAAATAAATTAATAAATAATTAATACTAGTACAAATTTATCGTATAATTAAAAATATTTATTTCATACATTCTATTTTTTAAAATATATATTATATGAATTTCTTTCTCCCTTTTATTTTTCACTTATAAATAAATATCATATATTTATTCCAAACAAAAATTATATTCACTTCAATACACTGTTTTGAGATTTTCAACATTTTTTGTCACTAATTATTATTTACTTTATTTTCTTATTGCTCCCATCCATCTGTGTAATTTATATATTACATTATCAACATCTATTAATATATTTAATTATACAAAAATTTAAAACTTGTTCATAATTTTATTATTAAGTTTAACAATAATAATTGGGATACAATTTTTAGTTACGATTATGGTTAATTTAAATTACCTTTTTTTGCTGAGTTTATTTATTTTTAAAATTAATTTTATGACTAGAAAAGAAGTAAAAGTTTAACAAATTTAGTATCTTATCAAAGAAAATGAAATTTTCAAATATGAAGTGATAATCTGTTTACTTATCCTGTAATTTAATTATTTAATTTCAGTAACAAAATGATGGTTTTGATTTTAATTTATTATAGTAAAATGTATAATAATTTCGTTATATTAGAAAAAAAATAGTAGTGGCTAGTAACAATGAAATAATGATAAGTTTAATTATTTTTATTCTCCCATATTATAATTTCATTAACTATTTATGTAAAAATAAGTTTATCTTTGCCTTAAAACTAACTTTTTTTTATACTGTAACAAAATATAATAATTATAAAAACACATCACTTACTTTATTCTTTAATTAATTAATCAATTAAAAATATTAAAATAAAAAATGTACTCAATTTATTTATTTTAAAACATATTTCTGTATAGTAAATAATATTTTTTCCTATGTAGCTATTTTTTTGTCAAGTAGACTGTTTTGTTCACTTTATTTAGTTTTTATATTGGCTTACTTTGATTTTACAATTTCTCAGTTGTTCTCTATGTATATCAAATCTCATGGCCTTGTATTTCCTCTATTTATTTATTGATTATCGGTAATAAATCTAGATTGCTTCTGTACCCACAATTGTTGCTCATAAAAAAATAAATAAATAAAGTCACATCAAGCAACTCAAAATCTTATTTTACATTTAGTTCAACTTCTTATCCTTTATGTTTTTTATTGAGATCTGTCAATAATTCAATATTCAGAATAATAACATTAGGAATAATCCCGATTTGGTTCAAGGGTGAGTGATGATAAAAAAAATGTCAAAATAAAAGTTACAAACCATAACGGAGTTCTTGACTCGCTTTGAGAATTTCGTGAGCGACTTTGAACGAATCAACTTTGGATTTATGGACCATGTTTGCACTGGGCAGGTTGAACTATTGGCACCATTTTCTAAATACCGGAGGTTCTATAAAAAAAACAAGTTCCAGAAGAACTATTTTATGATATTTTTTATATTACAAACTGGTCACTTAGATTTTTTTCCCTAATGTGCACACAATCCTTTTTGTCCAGTTTTTACTTAGTTTACCCTACCCACTTAATGATTCACAATTTGTAAAAGCACACAATGTATAAGTTTTAAAATTGAAAAAGAAAGAGACGAGCAAAGTATTCGTACAGAGAGCAACTAATAATACACTAACAAATAGAGTTTTACAAGAGTATCAAAAAAGGTAAATTAACCATGTTGCAATCACAGAAATGATAAATTAGCTAAAATCCAGTTGCTCAGTTCCTTGCAATTTGATTATAGTGTCGCAATCAGTCAGTGCACTTACAGGCTGCAGATGTACATGATACACAATTATAACTTTGAAAGAAGATATTTTACAGTAACTTGAATCAGCATGGTCACATATAAAATATGCAATTACACTTTTACAATTTGGCACAAAGGTGTTCATTGGCAGTTTAAGAATCGAACGTTGAGTCATTCACAAGATAGATTAGAAGCGTCTAAATTCGTTGCTTTCTGACAAGGTATAACATATTGCTATATGTATCACTTTCATGCTCTCGCATGTTTCAACTTTCAATGCATCCTGTCACTTGCTTTTAAATTCATTGTGCATCTCTCATATATCGCCAGTTTGAGCATTCATACTTTCAAAATGCTGCCCAACCAGATGCTGTACTCTTGGTTGATCCTGATCCGGCGGTGGAAGGAAGATTTCTCTATGTATACAAATGATGAAATAGGTTAAGGTGTTGAATAATTGACTGCAAATAAGGATGAAGAAAGAGAGTTTATATAGAATGTACAGCTATTGAATAAATTAGCAGCACATTATATTAAGCAGTCACATACCTTTCACTCCATACACAGAGTTATATTAAATGCTTATATTCAAGAGAGTTTCAAAACACTAAATTAGAATAGTTGACTGAAAGCATATATGGGAGGTACCATCAAGATTATTGAATTTGGTCATTAATCCTAGAGGGATATGACCAGAAAACTTAACCCACTTATCTATCTCATATTTTTTTATTTATGTTGTCTTAATCTAACACATATCCTTATTTGATTTACTTAAAATTTGTTTTATCACCATTGCATTCATATTGACAATGGCGTATCGAACAAATATAATTCGATCTATAGATCAATAGATCTGTTTATTCCCAACCAATAAATAAGTAGTTTTTCTAATGGGGTCTTAGTTCATTTAAGTGATTTGTATTTCTGGATTTTTTTGTCTGGCAAGATTCATTTTCTTAACGTTAATGATAATAAAAAATTGAATAACAAAAATGGGTGGTTCATTTAATTCAAATTTGAGTAACCCTTATTGTTTGTTTTTACTTGTTTTCCATAATGCGGTACATGTTTGAGAGCTAACCAAAACGAAAAACATAAACTTGAGGTTCAACTGAAAAACTAGTTACCTCAATAGAAGAAAGATCTGAGAAAATATCAACAGGGTGCTTTGTGGAATCTTTGGGAGCCTTCAGCCCAGCTTGACCTGATGTCATCCTAGTAGCAGCAGGGTCATTAGGTGGAGGTGGAAGAGGTGACCTTAGCTTCCCCGTTGCACCAGGTGGTGGTGCAAGAAGTGTTGTCACTTTTTGTTTGCCGGACCCACCTCCAGATAAGCCAGAAGATGAGAGCATGCCGCCTCCAGTAGCAGATTTATTTTTCACATTGATACGAATTGTCTCTCCATCCTGGAAAATTGAGAACAATGACATATTTTCAACCCTATGTCCTAGAAAAACACCCAACAATATTTACCATCAAGTTATATTATAAAAATTTATGAGTTCAAAAGTTATGAAGAAAAAATAAACAAAATGAATTATAAATATCATTTGCAGACTTCAAATGAAGCAATAATTTTGCATGACTATCTGATGTTAGTAACAGTGGATTATCAACCTAAAAAAAAACAAAACAAAAAAACAAAACTTTAAGATGACATTGCAAGTTTCCTCAGTAAAGATAAAGAGAAGCAGCTGGATATCCAAGAATGTACTTCACTATACTAATGGATGGGTTATAAGAAACAAGATACCAGACAAAAGATTACCTAAGACAAAAAAAATTTGATGCTAAACATATAGCAAAGGCCACATACATATTTCTATCATAGTGCAATCTGTCTGAAAATGATCAACATTTCAGAGAGGTGAACATGTGCTGATTGTCACTAATTCTGAGTTGATATAGCCAGTAACGATCATGATTTAAAATGAACAATAATATCACAGAATATCAACCTAGTTGTGATAGTTGAAGGGAGTGGATTGTACTCATAGACAGATATTATCAGATTCAAATAATCAGAACAAAAACTGAGACACAAAACAATATAATATCTCTTACTGTCAGCCTACAGTCATAGGTACCATCCAAAGATGACTTTTGGGGTCACGTGTCTATAATGTTTCATGCATTATTATACAACGAATAAAACTAGATATTTCCTTCTTTCTGTAATAGGACCAGATACACTTCCTCAAAAGAAAGAAAAAGACCAGTCATTTGCCAAATCTTATTTATTTTAGGGCTTCTCCTCTCCGAAAAAAATATCCCCTAAGAAACTTTCACTTGTGAACATCGTTTTTGAGAAAATTTTCTCTTGTATGCATTGAGAGTAAAAAAAAAATTGAACTTGTTTGTAAAGACAAGGAAGATAGAACCAAAGTTATTATGAAGTTGGAAAAATGACATTAAGAACTCCCAAGAAATGTATCCAAACATAACACCAACAAGGTCATAAAGGCTAACTTAGTTTAATAGACTTCTTCTTATGCAAACTTCAATCCATATAATGCAATTTATTAATGTTGTATCATGTAAATTTAGTTTGTAATTTATTTTTTTAGAGAAGTTTGTAATTTATTTAAAAAAAAGAAAGCAATTTTATGTCAATAGGACATATACACTATCATATTTTGGGGGGGCATACCAAGCGAGTTCATCTTTAGTAGCAAGAGTTATACTATTTTCTAGAAAACATGACTAAGATCTTTATTAAACGTTCTATTCTAAATATGCATTAGAATTAAGATATCAAAGTATTAAATTTAAAAGAAAAATTTAGAGAAATTTACTCTTCAATCTAATAAAATTTGCAATAGTGTTTGACAATTTGTTATCTAGCATGAGTTATGAAACACTTAAACAGCTGCGTGGTTGCACATTCTTGATTACCATGAGCAGTAACAGCTTCTTCAATTAAAAGTGGTAATGAACTTCTTGTATGACTTCCCAATGTGCATTATCCCATGAGTAGACTAGCAGAAAGAACCTTCAGTTGACAACATATCCGAAGTATTAAGACGTGGTTTGGCAACTATGAAGTCTGAGATCTAATTTTCTACGAGATCCAGATGTTTTTTATAACTTCAATTTCAATTTGAGCGCCAATAAAGTAGATTGGTAGCATAAGTCAAAAGCATACACCAAACCAGGAAAATATATCAAATTGCATATACGAGTTTCCTTACAAAACTCCATGCCTATTCAAAACAACTCGCACTTAATCGACATTTTCTTCGTACGGAACTGAAACCACAGTTTGCACGTGAATCGTGTTCGATGAGTTAATTATAACGCAATGGTGATCCATGTAAACTATACCTTGAGGCGGTGGTTGACGACAGGATGAATCACGATGTGGTTCTCCTCGCTCTCGTCCGCGGTCTCCTTTTCGTGCTCCCTCTTAAGGTACTTTTCATGGTCCGAGAGCGCCACATTGAAATCGAAGGCCTCGTTGCGCTCGTTGAACCCAAGACCGACGAAGGCGTGCTTTCCCCGGCCGTCCTCGATCTTGAGCACGAAGTACCGGGACGAGTCGAGCACGGTCTCCACCGAGCTCTCGCGCATCCCCGGCGTGACGAAGCAGGCGGCGAAGAGCTCCCCGGAGCCGGGATCCTCGAGCCGGATCTCGCATCGGTCGCCGCAGGAGACGATGCGGAGGCGGCCGGTCCAGATCTTGTCGGACTGCAGCCACTCGCCGCACTTGTACCCGCCGCTGCTGCTCCGCGGCGGGATCTTGTACACCGAAACCTCCCGCA
Source organism: Pontederia crassipes (assembly GCA_030549335.1). Classification (NCBI taxonomy): domain Eukaryota; kingdom Viridiplantae; phylum Streptophyta; class Magnoliopsida; order Commelinales; family Pontederiaceae; genus Pontederia; species Pontederia crassipes. The sequence goes on along the minus strand of CM060188.1, from coordinate 6,094,106 downwards.
CCACCAGCAGCGTGTGCTCGAACGCCTCCTCCTCGTCTAACGACGCCGACATCGTCTTCCTCCGCCTTCCGGCAGCCCAATCCAAACAAAGATTCCGCTATTCCCATCACAATTCACAACAAAAGACAAAATTTTTTTTTTTGAAAATTTTTCTTTCGCCGCGGAGTCTTCCTTACAGAGCTGATTACGTAGATAAAAGTAGACAAAAAAAAAAGATGGGATTTAGGATGTGAACCTGCTCGCCGAGACGATCTGAGGATTGCAGCTGTGGAAGTCAAAATGGATACGTGAGAGATCGAGAGGGAGGAGAGAGAGGGGGAAAGGAAATGATTCGGAACTGGGAAGTGCATAGAGACGTGGGGGGTTGAAACCTCGGAAGAGACTGCTCTTAATTACGACTTAATCCTTTTGGAGTTCGAACGCATAATAATAATAATAATAATAATAATAATAATAATAATAATAATAATAATAATAATAATAATAATAATAATAACAATAATAATAATAATTGTATCTAAAAATTTAGTAGAGTTTACATGTCCATTTTTCTGTTATTATTATTATTATTATTATTATTATTATTATTATTATTATTATTATTATTATTATTATTATTATTATTATTATTATTATTATTATTATTATTATTATTATTATTATTATTATTAAAGTGCCTTAAAAGCTTTGTGAAAAGCTCTTGGATTGTTATCTTCTGGAAATTATAAGGAGCACAAAACTTGGGTAAAAATGATAGATTAAATGTCACCCCTAAACTATGGTGATTTTTTATATTTCATCTCAAATTACAAACTTATTTTTTTATCTCTAAACTATCGCAATTTTTTTTAATTTAATCCTTTCGTCAACTTCTCTCAACTTTTCTGTTAACTTCGTTTTGACGACACCCCCTACTCTGCGTCATCAGTGAATGCCTCCCTTTCACTCCTCGACTGTGTGCATGATCACGGAGGTGAGGGGAGGTGGGGGCAACTTTTTTGTTAACTTCGTCTTGGCGACACCCCCTACTCCGCGTCGCTGGTGAATGCCTCCCATTCGCTCATCGGCAACATGCACGATCACGGAGGCGGGGGAAACTTTTATGTTAACTTCTTTTTGGCGACACCCCCTACTCTGCGTCGTCAGCGAACGCCTCTCTTTCGCTTCTTGATGGCATGCACGATCACGGAGGTGAGGGGAGGGTGGGGGGCGCCCCCCACCCCCCATTCACTCTGTGTTGTCGGACGTGAAGCAAGGGGTGACGAGATTGGGGGACGACCCCTCTCCCTTTCGCTCTGTGTCGTTGGACGTGAAGCAAGGGGTGACGAGATCGCGAGGGCGACACCCCCCCCCCCCCACCCCCCACTTAAGAGGAGGCGACGAGATCATGGGAGGCGTCGCCCCTTGTGTTTTTCCTTTTTTGTTATTTTTTTATTTATTAGAAGAGATGAGAGAATGTGTAATTTTGATTTTTCATAAATGGAAAAAAATAACAAAAAAGTGTTGCGATAATTTAGGGATACAAAAATAATTCATAATTTAAAATTAAATGTGAAAAATCATGATAGTTTATGAATGATTTATGCAAATAATCCTAAAATAAATAACTTTTGATCTGATTTTGGTCGCCATCTAAAAGCTAAAAGGCTTCACACCGCTTCACCTTTCATCCTCTTAAGTTTGAAACGAGAACTAAAAAATGCTTAAAAATAAAAGTATTTAAGCTATAAAGAGAATGTTAACGCCGTGTGCTAAGCCTATTTGAAAATAATAAGAGTTTTCGTTCTAATTAATACATGAGTGAACGTAATCATGCGTGTGCAAAGCCATCACTAACATCGTGTTAAAGGTTGAGGCCTGACTCTGAGGGCCAAACTCAAAATGTTAGCGCATACACAGTTCCACTACTACAACGGAACTAATTTTTCTAAAATGTTACACTAATTTTTATTATAGAATAATTTCAATGCCTCCCTTTGCACCCACATGAAATAATCAAATGATGTTGTGAGACTTTTAAATATAATTAATTTTAAATTTTATTGCGATGCCAAATTATAATTAAAGTTTTAAATTTTACTTTTCTTATTTGTTGACATTACATCAGTTGTTTCGAGAACCTCATATCATCTCAAAGAAAAATTGTGTGCGCTAAAAAAATGGAAGGAACTTAAACTCTCTTTCTCAAAAAGAAAAAAAAATGGTCATTACATTATAACAGCAGAAGATGACGATTCGATTAGGAAGGATGGAACAGTGTGTAATCAATTTAGAATGGCAAATATAAGAGGATTGTGTTTATGGAATGTATAATAAATAATTAAGAAATCGATTATGATTTGAATTGATGATACAAAAAAAATATAGAATTCGTATCAGTGATAAGCAATCAAGGGAAATGTTGTTGGCCTTTGTGGATTAATTATCCACACTACATTTTTTAATAACGCAAAAGCATGTAAACAAGTACATGAACTTAGTTGACAAGTCTGGTACCCTCAACTTATTACAAAGTGTTATGCCGAGTGGACCTGTGACACTTTTAAATTTTAATCACTTACAAAGTGTGAACAACTGTCCCAAGGGAACAGTCGACGAAAGCTCGTCAAGGTACCCAAATCAGATCCAAAGATGATATCAGAGAATGATACCCAATCGTCAAAGAATGAACGAATGCAGAGAAAACGTAAAAAAGTTCATTGCATGTGTTATAATATGATTAATGAAATATTAAGGTATGTAAAGTTATGGTTACAAAATATTCAAATGTTATATGCTCATGTTATGAAATGATGTGAATATTAGATGCTATATCACGTATGATATGAAAATACTAATGATACTCGTTAACGTTATGATTATTTTTTGTGACCGATGGATATATTTTACCTCCACTCATTATTTTTTTATGCTAAACCAATTGACCCACCCTTTTTAAACAAGGAATTGATTCCTATTAAAGCCTATACCGCATCTAACACGTGAATTAATATTACAAAGTTGTTAGAAACAGAATATCCTGTTTGTTTCACCATTTTACAAGCACAAGATGAACATATTGGTGAAGCCAAACATACTGAAAAAGGCGATACACGAAGAGACAATAAATTCAAAATCTCATTCCACCTGAACATTTGTTCAAAACATTCTCACAACAGAAAGGAGAAAAGTTCACAAGAAAAAACCTGATCCTAATAATAGTCAAAATGAAAAGTCGAGGTAAATATCTAGCTGTCAATCACAGTACCAACCAAAAAATTGAAGGTATCCCTTACAAGATCAAGCGGCATTCTGCTTTTTAAGTTTTGCCAACTCCTGCCTGATGGCACCTCCCCTCTGAGAAGAAATCAAGAAATAATACCAGGTTAGGCTATAGTTCAAAAATATAGTAAATGAATGAAGGAAGATGGGAAAAAAGAAAGAATTCAACATAAAATCTTAACCTTGATTTTGGCCAACATGACCTTGAACCTGTCAAAGTCATTAAGGGCGGCTCTCCTCTTCTGAACAATAAGCTTCTTGCCCCATGAGCTGTTCTCCCATTTGTTCTTTACATCTGGAACCAAAGTTATATTAGTTTAACACTGACCAAGTTACTGATCTTCTAAACCAAGAGATTAATACAGACCAGCGGCTTCCATGGCAGCAATTAAGGACTTCTTCTTAGGTAGACGTGGGATATCAATCTTTATATCAGTCAGCGAAAGCCTCTTAAAATTCATTTGCCCTCGAACCATGTCTGGGGCATCAACCAGAGCCTGAAAATGCAAATGGAGCAGAAACATATTTAAGTTTATTTTCTAAAACACACAGACTCATAGTAACAATAATTTTCTCCAAATTAAAAAAAGAACTGTAAATGTGAATCCAAGCCATTATGCAATGCAAAAATCTGATCCAAAACCTCGTGGCTTCATTAAGGATGTAATGCGAATAGAGTTCTAAAAAAAGTAATAAGAATACTAATTTGTATAAAAGATAGAGATATCAACCATATTATGGCTGTGAATTGAATTAAAGTGGTCAGTACACGATAAAAGAAACCCTTGATACGTACTGGATACAGAGAAGAATGATTTTGCAAGGGCAAAGCGGAACAGGCTTTCGGTGGCAAATAATAAGGATGAATATAAAACAAATCTGGAACAGCATATCAGAGGCAAAATGAACAATGTCGAACCAAAGCTGACACCTGATACAGCAACAGTGGCATGCCTCTAGTATCATAGGCTTTGGCTTCGTGTGCATTCAAGAATAAACTAGCTACGACATAATTAACCCTACATGACATGCATCCCTTGAGGTCCTGGGAATGTACGAATGAAGTCTGTTCCAACTTCTAGTATTGAAAAAAGAATGAAACAAAGCAATCAATGAGGTTGGGCAGCTAAAGTCAAGATACGCAAAGTAATGACTCCGAGTGTCCGACGCTGTCACGGAGATTGAACTCGTCGTGCGAGTCGCGTTACAGAAGTTGAATCAATCAGTTCATATACTAAATGAATAACATTTCAACAAAGACACAGAATCTAACAGCTCAACGGCAGTGGCGCAGTGCACCATTCGTTAAGATCACATCAAACTAGTAAGGGGAAAAATGAAAAAAAATCGATCTTTTTTCAAACATGAGAACGTCGACTCACCCGGTTCTGATCCAAGACGTCGACGATGACGACGAGCCTGCCATACTCCTTGCCGTAGTTCACGAGGGCGACCCGCCCGATTTCCACGTACCTCTTGAACGGCTACGCGATCCAAAATGAAACGAGACAACATCAAAACGAGGAAAAAAAAAACAAGATTCGGTCCGGTAATGGGGGAATCGAAAACCAGCAAATGACGAGAGCGTGAGAGAATGCTTCGTTTGCTCACCATTTCCGGGGCGAAGAGAGCGGCGCGCGGAGAAACGCGGGGAGAGGGGTGAGAAATAAAAGGAGGCGCGACTGGTCGACTAGGGTTTATTCTTTTCTTCCCGACGGCTGTGTCGATCTCTCTGCTAAGTGTTCGAGAGCTTCATCCCAACCGTCCAATCAAAATAAAAATCTGTACCTTTTTTCTCAATATTAAAAAAGGGTTTCATTCTTCTAATAAAAGTTAACTGCTGAGGATAATAGTTCCAGAGACTATTTTTTTTCTCGTTCATTTGGATTGTGTATATAAATTTAAGATGTTGACCAAAGTGAATATTATAGATATGATAGTATATTTATATATATTCTCATTAATTAACTTTGGCATCTATTACTAATATCATCATTTGCAAAAAAGAAGAAGGATTATTTTCATAAATCATTCATAAATTATCCTGATTTTTTATATCGAATTTTATAAAAAGTAAAAAATACCTTTTTTTTTGTATCGAAACAAAATTGACGAAAGAATTAAATTAAAAAATTATGATAATTTATAAATAAATTCATAGTCTGAAGTTAAATATAAAAAACGAAATAATTTATGAAAATAAGTAACAAGTTCTTAGTGATAATTTTTTTTAATGTTAGTGATAACTTGAATTATTCAAAGAGGACAAATAAGAGTTTAGAGACTCGAGGTGTAAAGGACACGTGTTTCAAAACGGTTCTGCCCTTTACCCAATAGCTCAATAGTCCGAACACAGGACTCAAAATATAATCTACAGTAAAAAGTTCGAGAACCATGAATTAACCATTAATCAAATAATCGTAAAAAAAATTTAATGAACGAACGTCCATAAGAACTGTTCTACTCTTTTTCTTTTAATTTTTAGACCGTTTTTGTTTGCAGAAAAAAAAATAAAATAACTCTTTATTTTGTCAAACAGTCTATCTCAAAGTTTCCAAACCTATTATTAGAATTTTTGACTAAATGTTCTGGCCTCAGTAAGAACTTTTGAAGAACGTTGCTTAATGTATTTTCAGCCGTATCTTTTGACATTTTTTCTTTAATCTATTTTTTACTTATTTTATAATATAAGTATATATAATTTAGTTATTTATTAATACATTATTAGTCATCTTATAAAATAAATTATTAAATGTAATTAATTAAAAAAGTATAAAATATTTAGTTATATTAATACAAAAATATTTTATAATTAAAATGTTCAATTATTTTTATAAAAAATTTATATTATATTTTGATATTAAGATTTACGTAAATTATAATATTAATAACATTTAAAATATTTAATCAAATACATAAAAATAATATTAATAATATACCGATTCATGTAAATTATCATATTAATAACATATTTTTATTTACTATATTTTATACTTCATAAAATAATAAATTATATTTTTAATTCTTATTTTTTATTCAAACACCTACTAAAATTTATCTATCAAACCAACTTTTTAAATTTTCATCATTACATTTTTTATTCAAACACTAAACTAAATCTTTTTATTAAATCAATTAATTCTCTGAACAAAAATTAATTTTTTTCTCAAAAACCCCTAAAATTTTATTCCACTATTCTTTCCAAAATCGTACCCTTTTATTCCTCCTCAGTTACAACAATAAACTTTAATTTTATATGCAATATATTCTAACATACATTCACGTAGACAAGATTTGTTATGAGTGCAGCAAACTTGCAATTGAATTCACGGGAATATTGAAAATGATAAAAAAAATTAATCAACTGTAAATTCAGACACGCATAATAGTGAAATTTCTAGTGCGTTGTATTTGGCTAGGACCAAAAAGCTAGAACTTGATTAAATTTTATCAAACAATATGCAAAATTTTGATGGCCCCCGAGATTTTGATCCTAATCAAATTTGATTGTTTCAGCAAGTTCCTACAAAAAAAACTTTTGACCTCAGGTTAGAACTTGTAAATTCCATCTTTGGCACGCGTCTACTCAAGTAACCAATTCCTACTTGACTCGAACTATCATCCAAACATGATGCCAGAACAAATAAATCATATCACAAAGTTCTTGAAATTTAATAGAACTAATGTTCACGTGTCCAAACACTATCATCCCGGCCCTGTTTGGATAAGAACAAAAGGGTAGAACATCATAAAGTTATGGCAAACATCAAACGAAGTTATCGTGTGCCCTACCATAACTAAAATTATGGTCAACGAATAAGTTCTCAAGAAAAAGAACAGCAGTGTTTGGATAAGAAATTTCACCCAAAACTTGGCGAAGTTCTACCAAACACGTATCGAAGTTCTAGTCAACACGTCTAATCGTCGTTCTCGCCAAAAGTTCTTGACCAAGACGATAACTTACGAGCAATAAGAACTTTCTTGTCATGGACGTTGTTTGCAATTTCAAAATGGGATAATATGTCACGTCAACTTTTGAAGTTCTTTTATTTTGCAATTATCATTCAAACATCGATTGAGAACAAAACCATCACATCAGAATTTGATAAGAACTTGATAAAACTTTAATTCTACAATCGAAACACAACTAATTATGAATCACAATAACTTCTTAAGTTCTAGTCGACTGACTGAACTCGCCACCTGCGTGAAAAGTTCGAAGAGATGCTTCATCGTGGACCGATCCATGAGCAGTCATGTCCGTCTTCACATCTGCACCGTATTTTGAAATTATACATGAGGCATAGTTTGAATTAATCTCACATGCACGAGTCATGAAAGAAATGTTGGATATATATGAGAACATGACCTTGACTTGGTAGGACACATTTTGGTAAAAACGTGTGGGCCGAGGCCTAAAGTGGATAATATCCTACGCAAATGCAAGGATATTACATATGGTATCAGAGCGTGCATGATGGGGTGCGATCACTTAATGACAACATTGAGTTCCCTAAGGAGGAAGGGTGCAAGACATGTCTTGAATTAGTCTCACATGCATAAGTTACGAGAGATATGCTGGAAACATGGTCTTAACTTGATAGGACGCATTTTGATAAAATCGTGCAGGCTACGCAAGTGCAAAGATGTTACCTATCTAACATTCTCAGCTAGCGTGTGATATTGTTCGCTCTGGACCTTTACCTCATATCAGAGTAGCGCAGTAGCCACCTCTATACTCAGCGTATAATCGCACCCCACTATGAACAAATGTTCACGCGGAGTGGCTCTGATATCATATGTAACATGTTCTCATATATACACAACATCTCTCTTGTGACTTATGCACGTGAGACTAATTCAAGGCATGCCTCATGCATCCTTTCCCCTTAGGGACTCAATGTCATCGTCGAGTGATCGCACTCACCACCATGCACAGAGGTTCACGCGGAGTGGCTATGAAATCATATGTAATATTTTCGACTAGTGTGTGATATTATTCGCTCTGGCATTAGTCCGCACGATTTTCTAAAAATGCGTCACATAGTATCAGAGTAGCGTAGCGGCCACCAGCGTGATACTGTCTGCTCTGCCCCTATCATAGGCTCATGGTTTTCTAACGCATCGCATATGGTGAATGACATGTTCTCATATATATCCAGCATATCTCTCATGATTTATGCATGTGGGACTAATCTAAAGCATGCATCATGCATCGAAACACGTCACCTCATATCAGAGTAGCGAAGTGGCTCACCTCTATACTTAGTAAGATATTATTCGTTCTACCTTCATCCTAGGCTCACGATTTTCTAACGCGTCCTATGACAGGACGGCGAACTGGCGAAGACACTGCCCACCGCTAGCACCGACTCTAGCGATCTTCAATAGACCTTCGTCCAGTTTGTCGAGGATGCGACGAATCTTGTCGAGCTTCTTTTGTGCGCCATTGGAGTGGTTGAGAGGTGTAAAACAGATGTGTGAGACTGATTTGCTAATAGTCATTATCGCTTGAGGTTCCAGCGCTCATAGTTCCATAGATCCTCCTCAATGTCTCGACAACGGGCTGGAAATTGGTGTGTAGGAGATTGACGGCGGTCACGCGCAGGTTCTCCACGTTCCCCCTCTTTGACCTTCTCGGTCAATTTCTTGTTCCTTCCAATTCGATCCGCTTCATTTGGATTGAGATCTTTGGAATGAGGTGATCCAGAGAAAAAAAAGGTAAATTACACGATTAGTCCCCCGACTTTAAGTCGATTTCAAATCGGTACTCCAACTTTAATTTGTAATTAGAACGTCCTCCATATTTGATTTTCTTGCACGATTAGTCCCATTAACCGGTGATAGGGATGGCAACCGCTGCTGTTCGGGGTGGGGGACACCACCCCCGCCCCGACCCCGACAACCCGCCTCCGCCCCCGACTCCGCCCCGAATCCCCGGTTTGAAAGAAATTTTAACCCCCGTCCCGATCCCCACGGGGCCCCGAATCCCCGCGGGGAATCCGAATCCCCGCGGAGGGGGGCGAGAGCGGCGGCGGGGGCGAGAGAACGGCGGCGAAAAGGGGCGAGAGAGCACGACGGCGGGCAAGAGCGCGGTGGAGGCGGGGCGAGAGAGCGGCCACGGCAGGCGAGAGCACGGCCGCGGCGGGCGAGGGCACGACGGCGGCGGGCGAGAGCGGCGGCGGTCGAGAGCAGCGGCGGGTCAAGAGACCGGCGGAGGGGTGAGAGAGAGCCGGCGGGTGCGAGAGAGCTGCAGATCCGTGCCGATCTGGCCGTATCCGCGTCGGATGCAGCCGATCTCAGAGGCGGACGAAGAAGAAGAAGAGAGAGAGGAAGAGGATCTCGGATGCGGCTGATCTCGAATGCGACCGATCTCTTCTTTGATGGCCGACGAAAAGGGGCGAGAGAGCACGGTGGCGGGCAAGAGCGCGGTGGAGGCGGGGCGAGAGAGCGGCCGCGGCGGACGAGAGCATGGCCGCGACGGGCGAGAGCACGGCCGCGACGGGCGAGGGCACGACGGCGGCTGGCGAGAGCACGGCGGTGGGGGCGAGAGCGGCGGCGGTCGAGAGCGGCGGCGGGTCAAGAGACCGGCGGAGGGGGTTGAGAGAGGGCCGGATCCGTGCGGATCTGGCCGGATCCGAAGAAGAGAGAGAGGGGGGGCGACTGCGCGGACGAAGAAGAGAGAGGAGGGGGCGACTGCGCGGACGAAGAAGAGAAGAAGAGAGAGAGAGGAGGGGGCGACTGCGCGGACGAAGAAGAGAGGAAGAGAGAGAGAGAAGAGGGGGCGACTGCGCGGACGAAGAAGCGAGGAAGAGAGAAAGAGAGGAGGGAAAAAAGTCGGGGAATCAGGGCCCCGACGGGGCGGGGGGAACTACCCCCGCCCCGATCCCCGAAAGAGGGGGCGGGGACAGTTTGGCCCCCATCCCCGCCCCCGCGGGGAAAAATTTCCCCGAAGATGGGGCCCCGAATGGGGAATCCCCGCGGGGCCCCGCGGGGGTGGGGAATATTGCCATCCCTAACCGGTGATAGTGGATTTTCCAGTTGTCTTGCGTACGTGGCCACCACGTGAGACGTTTCTCTTACATCCATGACATTCAAGTCATCCACGCATTTAACGTATTAAACCGAGTAAATTACACGGATTGTTCTCCAACTTTGAGTAGATTTCTAAATGATCTCCCAATTTCAATTTGTAACTAGAACATCCCCTAACTTTGATTTTATTGCACGATTCATCCGCTTGACCAGTAATAGGCAGTCTTCCGATTACCTTGCTGACGTGTCATAATAAACTATAATAAAAAAATTAACTTGCTCATATGACACAATAAAAATATTATAATAATAAAAATTATAAAATTAACAAAAAAAATAATAGGAGGCTCGCCGGAGCACGAGCTAGCAGAGGAGGGCGTCAGCCCCCCTTTTGCTCCTCGCCAAAAGGAAGAAAAGAGGGGTCGACGCCCCCCTCGCGAGCTCGCCAGCACCCGTCATTTTTTTTATTAATTTTTATTATGCATGTCAATAAGTTAAACATTTTTATTATATTTTATTATGTCACGTCAGTAAAGTAATCAGAAGACTACCTATTACCAGTCAAGTGGACGAATCGTGCAATAAAATTAAAATTGAGGGACATTCTAGTTACAACTTGAAATTGGATGACCGCTTAGAAATCGACTCAAAATTGGGGGACGGTCGGTGTAATTTACTCGATTTAGTACGTTAAGTAGATGACTTGAATGACGTTGATGTAAGTGACGGACACATATGCAAGGCAACCAGAAATCCACTATCACCAGTCAAAGTGTGTAAGAAAATCAAATATGGAGGATGATCTAGTTACAAATTGAAGTCAGGGGACCGATTTGAAATCGGCTCAAAGTTGAGGGATTAATCATGTAATTTACCCGAAAAAATAAGATGGCTTCTTTGTTCAAGATAATTTCTCACTCGCCTTTCATTTTCGCTTCTCCTTACGAGCACGCGATAGAGATGCTTGGAACCGAGTGGCGGCGCATCGCCGACTGTAGTAGCAACAGGGGGCATCGTCGGACAGGGTTACTATTGGAAGTTTCCTTCATCAGAATTTTCATCCAAATACAAATTGATAACTTAAATGTCAACTCATTAAGTTCTTGGAACTAATTGGAACTTTAATTCTATCATCCACGAAAACTTGAAAGTTCTGCTTCTCGTCTGTTGTGACTTCTCGACAAATACATTCAATCAACATTTATCATCAAATCTCTTCACCAGCTTGATCAGAACTAAAATATCAAATCTAAACTTCACGACGAGAACTTTCGACAACTTTAGTTCCCGCATCCAAATAGGGCATGTATGAATAGATTGATTCAATTGTGAAGAGTAACATAGTTAACCTATGTTAACCTATCTTTAGTATCATAGTATCTAAGAATAACGAGAATACAGTTTTAACAAATGATGCATGAAAAATTATGCATTAATTTATATTTTTGAAATCTTTTGTGTGCAAGATGGAGATAATTGATTTTTTTATAAATAATTTCTTTAAGATTTTATTTCTACCGAAGTTTGTATAATTTCATTGCAGAAAATCAAAAGGACAAGAAAATGGGCGGAAACACAATAAAAATATAATATTAGCCTCTGTCAAGGTCACGCCTCTAAGAATCCTTGTAGAGCGCCACTGTCACGGCCGTGCATTTCTCCCAAGGCATGAAAAAATGACTTTCACGTCCGTGCTAAGGACTTATCATGATCGTGACTGTATGGAAGCTGCATTGATGGTTCTGTCATGATCGTGAAGGACGGTTAGACATTTTGATGATGAATTTTATCCACTTTTCTAATAAATTTTTTATTTCTTTCTTTTGGGGATGAGAAAACTTATAAAAAGAGGAAGAAGATGATCTGAAAAAGGATCCTGAAGCATAAATTTGAAGCCTACAAAGAGGAGAATAACAAGAACAATATTGAAGTTCTGTCGAAAACTCGTGAGAGCACGGCACATCGGCTGCCAGAGTTCCTAAACTTTTTCATTAGATTTGATGTTGTTATTATCAGATTTATTCTTTCATTAATATCATCTTAGTTGAACCCTATTTATGTTTTGAAATTTTTTTAATATCACTATTTTGAATCTTTAATAGCATTACAATTTTATGTTTAATGCTTTCATTTGATTTCATGATGTATAATTTGGTTGCTATCCGAGAAGAAGTGATTGTTTTTGTAATAAATTCTAGGGATTGATCTTAATTATTGCATGCTTCAATTAGGAAAATCGAAAAAGACCTCATTTGTGTAGTTATTAAGGTGACTTGAGAATGTCCTTAATATTATTTCTATTTTAATGCATCTTATGATTAATTAAGTAAATAAAAAATCGAAATGATTGATTATTCTAATTATTTATAAGATAGTAGTTAAAGTCTAAAACATTTGTTAACTAATTTTGAGAATTCACTTTGTCATTGATTTAACTAATTTTATGTTGACAAAATTTATTACATTTTAATGATGATAATTAGGTGTCTTAATCATAAAATTATTATTTATTCAGGTGATCATTTCCTTTATTTTTATTATTTTATTCATATATTTTATCAATTTCTTAATTAACATGATTAAAATAAAATAAGTTTTTAATCGTCCTAGTAGGAACGATGACTTTATTATTTGAGCGACTAATGCACTTGCTAGTGTTTGCTATCAATTTTATACGCATCAACAAAATGCACAATAAAGACTATAAGATTCAAGTTGTGACATTCGTGGATTTTGCTAAAAGCCCAAATGGATGGTGCCGATATGGCATTCCATGTTTGAACCTAATACATTCCATTCACATTTTTCTAAAACTTTTATGTGTTTGCACATGCCAGACTGCACACGAATGTTGTAGCCTGTTTGAATGCATGCAAGAACAATTAACATGGTTGAAATAAAATCTAAGTTATTAATCGTCCTATTGGGAACGATAATTCTACTAATTCACTTTATCACTTGAGTGACTAGTGCACTTATTAGCGTTTGCTATCAATTTTACACGCATCAACAAACTACACAATGAAGACTATAAGGTTCAAGTTGCGGCATTTTTGAATTTTGCTAAAAGCCTAAATGGACGGTGCTAATATGACATTCCATGTTTGAACTTAATACATTCCATTCACGTTTTTCTAAAACTTTCATGTGTTCGCACATGCCAAAGTGCACAAGAATTCTATAGGCTGTTTGAATGCATGCGAGAACAATTAACATGGTTGAAATAAAATTTAAGTTATTAATTATTTTCGTGAAAACGATAACTTTACTCATTCACTTTATTATTTGAACGACTAGTGCACTTACTAGCATTTGCTATTAATTTTACACGCATCAACAAACTGCACGATGAAGACTATAAGGTTCAAGTTGTGGCATTTGTGAATTTTGCTAAAAGCCTAAATGGATGGTGCCAATATGACATTCCATGTTTGAACCTAATACATTTTATTCACATTTTTCTAAAACTTTTATGTGTCTGCACATGCGAGAGTGCACATGAATTCTATAGCCTGTTTAAATGCATGCGAGAACAAATGAAGAAAATCTGGCAAATGATCTCAAGGTGAGAACATCCAACTCTATGTGACACCAAGAACTCATATTTTTTTTTCTTATTCTTATCATCATTATAGTGAAATCCACTATTGTTAAATATAATTGTTTGGCAAAAATTTAAAATAAACACTTTTTTTCTCGTGATTTTCTCAATCCAAACGGAGCCCTAGGAAGTGGCAGCTAACATGTGTTCTGACATTAGCCACATGGAAATTACATATTCTATTAAGTGTGATTAGTACACAATTGTGACCATCATTAGAAATAATGTTATTACCAGTAAACTGTAAAATATTGGAAAAGGAGAAAATGTAGACACCCTATCTCCTATCTTATTAGCCATTAAAAATATTTTTAAAATCATATCGGAGATCGAATCGGTCGACCAACTAAGTCATGGTTAGATCGAGTTAAACCAGATTTTTGTTAAAATAATATTATTTTAATTACTTTAAAAAGTTATATTATAAATAAAGTAGTAAAAATAAAAAATAATGAAATAAAATCATATTAACCATCATTTAAAATTTATCAACTATTAATAAAGTATTGTTTTACATTTTTTAAATGTAAAATATCTATGTTTTATCATTTTCTTATTTAATAAATTAATGAATATTTTTGTTTAGATTTTTTCTTATTACTATCTTCTTGCATTTTATTTTTCAAATTCAAATTTTATTTCTATGTTATTTGTTTTGTTTTTTTAATTATAAAGTCTACAATATATTTCTACTACTATATTTTTAATATATACTATTAATAATGATTTAAATTTTAGCTTAATTAATGTCATTATATTTTATTTGTTTCAATTCGTATTTTCAATAATCTTCCTCCTTTCATTTTTTAAATTCAAATTTATTTTCCTTATTATTAATATTATTTTTTACTTCATCCTATAAAAACTAATCACTCTTTTTTCTTTCTTTTCTAATCTCACTTTCCCTACAAATATACATTCCATATTTTCCATTTTTTTTCTATATACCAAACCAGATTAAAAAAAACCATTCCATATATCTACTATTTTGAAAAAAATCAAATTGAACAAGTTTTGGCTGGATTGACTGGTTTAATTTGGTTTTTTGTTAAAATGATTTTATAAAAACACTGGTCATTAGACTAAAAAATGTGAATAATATTTAGTCATTTTCTTTTTAAAATTTTTAATTTGATTCACAGATTTTTAATTTGATGAATAGAAAGAAAGGAGACATGATATCGCTCATTTCATTTAAAGGAAAGACAGACTCCATTAAATTTATTGTAAAATCATATAAAAAAGAATATAGGAAACCGAATTAAGCCAATACTAAATTAAACGTTGGGTGTGCGACAGATAACTAACCTTGACTAGATATCCTTCATGGGATTCCAATCAATCAATCATGTTCCATAAAAAACAGTGTATCAGCTGAACTTGCTTGTCCTAAGCAGCCGCATGAGTCTGAGCTCCTGTACAGGTGAAAAATGGTGGCCTGGTGAATTCATCTTTTCTCTTGTATGAAACATGGAAGACTTAAGACACCCACACTTCTTGCAGTTTTATCTTAGGATGCGTTCACTGTATTATCATTCAACATTATCTAACAACGTAAATTATCTTTTAGAAAGATTGTCACTTGTTAAATCATCAGCAATGTACATTACCTTATTTACTATGCATAAATAATCTATATAGCAATTTATATTAGTTATTTATAAAAAATACAGATTTATAAATTAATATATAATTTTTACCAATATACTCCTAATTAAAAAAAATTATGTTTAGATATATAAATTATTTTTAACTTCATAAACTTAAATCACAAATATATATTCTCACATATAAAATTAAAATTTATAAAATAATTAATATATTTAAAATATGATAATAATATAGTCATAATAATTATAGTATTTATTTGATTAATTTTATATTTTTATTTAATTATTATTATAATGTATTCTATGTGTTTTAGAATTTATTTAAATAAAACTGGAAAAGACAAATGGAGAAAGTAAAATTTAAAAAATTCAATTTAGGTGTAGATTACTTATCCTCCTATAGGCAATCTGTATTGCCACTTTATAGGCAATGTAGATTGTCTGGTTAATACAGATTGCTCATTATTTGTCACAAGTGAACAAGGTAATGTGGTGGGTCCAGATAATTTAATACAATATTATCTGATAATTTACAAAGATTACCTCTAAAAAAATGCAGATTGCCACTTCTCTCTCCTTAGCATATTCCTAGTTCATAATCGTTCGACTTCTTTTTCTTTTTTTCATTTGATCATGAATTCAATCTGGACCAAACTCAATTGGTGTCAATCCATAACAAGACCAAAGTCAAATCACAAACCTATTAATCAAAGAAGGCTCAATGAAACAACAATGAGTGCCACATAGGTGTGCCGATAACAGAAGTTTAATGAAGGATCATTCACTGTAGTAGTTGTAGTTGAAATGAGTTTAATGAAGGATCAACGTAAAAGAAAGATTGTTTCAACATAAAAGAACAAAAAAACTACCACAAACATGCAATAATAGACTCAGAATTGTAACCAAACATTCGCCTATCGGAGAGTTTCTTGGGTCTTTCAATATAAGAGGAGGTGAAATCCTTGAAATCACAAATGACAATAATTCACCATCATCAGTAATATCATCAGGAATCTTATGTGTGATGCCTATCTTTCTTCCGCTGTTATTTTTCTTTGGAAAAATGTGTCCTCGATAGGAACTGGAAGGAGAATTATACCACTTAATACAATTGTAACCGGAAGGAAGGGAAACAAAACAAAAAGAACAGAGAAACAACAATGCTGCTGCTGGTTGCTGGTTTCTTGTTTCTTTCTTTTTTTTTAATTTTTTTTTGAATTTTGGATGATGTCATGATGGGTTTAGAGCATGGATTATGCTGTCTAGCCACATGATTATATCTTTATAGTTCAAATTCGTAATCCTGAAATATTTATTTTGAGGGGACATCCTGACATATTTTAGGTATATATGAGCAATGCATGGATGCATAATTACAGAAAATGATTCCTTGACTTTTAGCTCTTCAACTTTACTTTCAATCGATCGAGTGCAGCGTAGTATTTGATGCTGATATTGAAGCTTATTTCAGAGAAACCTGAGATGAAAAAAGATACATCAACAAGATTTGGCAAGTGCCTTGTGGGTAACCCAACACAGGGAAGTTCGTGGCTTCTATCTTTTTCGCATTGCAGGAATGCATCTTCATGTCTCAATCTGAGAAGCTCAGGAGTTATGCATCCACACCTGGTTTGTGTCTGTGTGATGTTTTCCAGGTCTTGATTTGCGGAAAAAAAAATCACTTTTGGTACACTTACATTTTCCAGTATCTGCATTCTACAGTATTCCCAAATACCGTGAATTCTCAAGCTCCCTTTAGGTGTCTCACTTTCGATTATTGCAAAAGTGCAGTTTGCATAATGAGATGCAAAAAAATGCTCTTAAAGAAGTAGCCAACACCACAGGTCGTTGTAGTATAGTGGTGAGTATCCCCGCCTGTCACGCGGGAGACCCGGGTTCGATCCCCGGCAACGGCGTCTTCATTTTTTATTCATCTGACTTAAGGAAAAAAAGGATAAAAAAAAAGCACTGCACGACCAACTAAAAAATGGACTTTTTTTTTAAATTCTTAGGTTCTTTTTATTTTCAAATCACGCTCCCAAAATACGCCTCGGAGAGGGGCCAGAGACACGACCGGTTCAAATTTTCCAGACTTCTCCTCTTCCAAGTTCGGCGAGAACCACGCCCCCCAACCGCAGCGCTGCCCGGAAGCATCCCTTCAATGTCCCCGGTCTCTCGCAGAAGGGGAAGCAAACCGATCGCCACTTATTCTCTTCGTTTCACTTCCCATCTCCTCGCTCAGATTTCCCCATTTCTCTAACCCTCGCCCGCTTTCTTCGTCTTCTTTGTTTTTTGCCCGACGCAGATTTCTTCTCGCACCAAGACCTTCCTCTAAACCTACTTTTTTTATACCGGCTGACCGACGCGGCGAGGCAACCTTATGC
Organism: Pontederia crassipes; assembly: GCA_030549335.1. Lineage (NCBI taxonomy): Eukaryota > Viridiplantae > Streptophyta > Magnoliopsida > Commelinales > Pontederiaceae > Pontederia > Pontederia crassipes. The sequence continues at coordinate 6,076,215 of CM060188.1, read as the reverse complement.
GCCAAGGTTTTTTCTTTTTCTTTTCTTCTTGTTCGCTCTCGACGGACTTTTTTCTAACCTTTTTCTTCTTTCAGATTGATGAAGCTGACGATTTGGTTTGAAGGGAGGTCGGAGCAGCAGAGGGGGAAACCCTACATGCACAAGCCAGCTCTGTTGCTCTGAGGGAGATCAGGAGGCTCCAGAAAACCTGGGAGCTCAGCATTCCCTTTGCGCCCTTTGTCAGGCTTGTGAGTTCGTTCTCTCGTTTATTTTAATGCATCTGCGAGCATTTCAACGAACACCCTGTGGTTTTCCTAGGATATCATACAATATTGTACTTTTTTCCTGCAACTATGAACAGAGGGATTCTTGAACAGAGTAAAATATATTTGGTAGACATGGTGATTGCAAAGTTCTTAAAGGAGTAATGAACATGCAATGTATCTAATTAAAATGTTACTTCAAGCTTTTTAATGATCAAGCATATGACCTGAAATTTAGTTTCTACTACTAACTAGTGCTTGATTATTCTGTAATTATTTTTTTTGAGGGGTTATTCTGTAATTATGATAGGTCAGGAATCAAAGTGCCGATTATATATTGTAGAAATTTTGGGAGATTGCAAGCACTGCTTCACTGTCTCACAAAATTTTAAAACAGAACTATGTGGATTAAGAATTTGGGGATGACGCTTATGTTTTAGGCTCATTCAGTTTCAATCCTATATTTCTAATTCTTTTGATGGTCTTTTGAAGGTAAAAGAGCTCACAAACTTGTATTCAAAAAGTGTAAACTGGTGGTCTCTGGAAACACTAATTGCTTTGCAAGAGGTATTTATAGTTAACTGTACGATTTTGTTATTTTTATAATTGAAATGTATGTCTGTGTACTTTCAAAAAAATGTATGCCTGTGTTTCCTTATTGTTGATCATTGCCATAGACATGTCTGTCTTTTTTGAGTGAATTTCCTGATATGTAATGTTTCACTTTCACCTTGTACATATTGTGTATGATTAATGTACAATTTGCACTTTTAGATCACCCCTTAAAAGTTTGCATTTACCATTGACTTATTCATTTAATACCCTAAGTTGTGTGTTTTAAGGGGTTTGCATTATGGCCATCAGTTGTTAGAAAACTCAACTCACCTTTTCCCCATAAGGGCCTGGTTGTTCTTGAAATATTCCAGGAGTTTTTAGTTCCCAAGAATAGGAACTTTACTTCATAAATAAAAGGAACCCGAAGCCGTCAAAGGAAGTCTTGTACTTTAGAAATATCACAGCTTGCATCATGTGCATATATTCATTGTCTCCTCAGATTGGAAACGAAGCTTCCTTGGGATATACATCCAGTTGTGAACCTGATTAAATGCAACTGTTCTTTTGTACGTGTATGTCTTGTTCGTCTCTGCAGGTGAGTGATGCTCCTCCACCATGTGATGGTTGCATGTTCCATGTTGTGATGACCAGTGTTGTCAAACTCGTAAAACGGACACGACACGGAGGGCCGAGAAAAAACGTAAATCGTGAACACGTAACACGACACGGCCGATTCTACCGAATTATTTTTTAATATATTAATTAACACAAAATTGAATATAATAATATAATTTCATCAAGTTACCAAAACATCAAGCAACATGTCAAAGGATCAATTCCAAATTACCAAAACTAGAATAAGTTTTAACCAGATGCCATTTTTCAATACCTAAATCTGTGACTGTAACACTAAATCTATTATCTATGCATACAATAGTAACAAAGCATACAGTAATTAAAATCTAACTAAGCATGCACTTACATAACCCTAATTCCTAATTTAAGTTTTAAATCCTAATTCCGAATCATAATGCTCATCATCTTGGACGAGTCGGCACTCCCTGCTCACGAGCAGGGAGACCTCGGCGCTCCCTGCTCGTGGGTCTCCCTGCTCGTGGGCAGGGAAACCTCGGCGCTCCCTGCTCGAGAGCAGGGAGACCTTGGCGCTCCCTGCTCTTGGGCAGGGAGGCGCTGAGAGGCGGCGAGTCGCGCGAGCAGGAGCAGACCGCGAGAGAGAAAGACTGACGACAGCGAGAGAGAGAGATTGAGGGAGGGAGGAGACGGGGAGTGGCAGGCGGCTGCAACATACGGCGGCTGGAAAACATGGCGGCAGGCGGCTGCAACACACGGCGGCTGGAAAACATGGCCGCAGGCGGCTGCAACACACACGGCAGGCATCAACACAAGGCGGCAGGCGGCAACAACCGGCGAGAGAGAGAGAGAGAGAGAGAGAGAGAGAGAGAGAGAGATTGAGGGAGAGAGGAGAAGGGGACTAGGGGTGTACCGATGATTCACGGCGGCAGAAATGGCAGGCGGCAGGGGGCAGGCGACAGCAGAGCAGAGTGGCAGACGGCTGGAAAACATGGCGGCAGGCGACTGTAACACACGGCAGATGGCGTCAACAACCGGCGGCAAGCCACGGCAGCAAGCGGCGGTAAGCAGGGGCCTAGGGCATCATCGATTTTTTTTCGTCCTTATTGGGTTTGCAATCATGTGACCACGTGACCCGCAAAAAAAAAAAAGGTGGGATCGCTGGAGACGTGCGTCTCCAGCGATTCTACGCTCCTGCACGCGATTCTACCGCGTGCTGGCCGGAAACGTTCCAGAGTGAAATCGAGCACGTTTTTCAATGGTAGAGTCGTAAAGTCGTACGTTTTTACGTTCTGAAAAGCGATTTTGACAACCATGGTGATGACAATACTGGAGTGCATCTTCCCGATTTCATCCTTCAAATGAAATGGATCTAAAAGTGACTGCATAATAATTACTTACCTCTTCTAAAAAAAACAATCACTTACTGATCATTTTACTCGATTCCCTCATATTTTTGTGAATGAGAGGAATGTTGGAACATAAATCCAACATTGGGTTTAATATGAACATAATTATACAATTATGGATTGACAAAATAAATTGAGGCCCAAATAAAGTGATCAAAGTATTTATGGGCATATTCATTAATATAGATGATATGGAATAATGTATGTAGGGTCCAAAAGGTGTATATACCAAAATGTTAATGGGTAATATATATACACACACATACCAAAAGATGTAGAAAGTTTAAGGATATATATATACACACACACCCCAAAAGGTGTATAAAGGTTAAAGGGTGTATATATGCTTATATATCAAAAAGTGCATGAGGATGAAGCGGTATATACATAAAGATCAAAAGGCATATAGGGATCAACGGGTGCATTTGAATTCTTCATGATAAATGAAACTTTGTCCATGTTCGAGAACCTTTGATACTCTAATAAAAGGTCTTCCTGATTATTTATTTGAATTCTGGCCAAACTGCAGGCAGCTGAACATTATGTGATAGAACTCTTTGGAGATGCATACCTATGCCTTGATCATGCTAAATGAGTTACACTGAGTAAGTACAATTTGACATTGTGGTCTCATTTATGCAGAGTAATTTTGCGCACTTGAATGTGAAATATGAAACTTGATTAATATGTGGCAATTTTTTTTTTGAGAAGAATATGTGCCAACTTTTTTGATAAAATATTTGATATTGCTGATCATGGTGAATTCTTGTTTATAAAAATATGATATTGCTGATCACTTAAAAATGACAGACATGTCTATGCAATGATCAACAAGAAGGAAACATAGGCATACATATTTTTTGAAAGTATACAGGCATACATTTCAAGTATAAAAATAACAAAATCGTACAGTTAAGTATAAATACCTCTTGCAAAGCAATTAGTGCTTTCAGAGACCACCGGTTTACACTTTCTGAATACAAATTTGTGATCTCTTTTACATTCAAAAGACCATCAAAAGAATTAGAAATATAGGATTGAAACTGAATGAGCCTAAAACATAAGCGTCATCCCCAAATTCTTAATCCACATAGTTCTGTCTTAAAATTTTGTGAGACAGTGAAGCAGTGCTTGCAATCTCCCAAAATTTCTACAATATATAAATGGCACTTTGATTCCTGACCTATCATAATTACAGAATAACCCCTCAAAAGAATAGTTACAGAATAATCAAGCACTAGTTAGTAGTAGAAACTAAATTTAAGGTCATATGCTAGATCATTAAAAAGCTTGAAGTAACATTTTAATTAGCTACATTGCATGTTCAGTACTCTTTTAAGAACTTTGCAGTCACCATGCCTACCAAAGATATTTTACTTTGTCAATAATCCCTCTGTTCATACTTGCAGGAAAAAAGTACACATTGTATGATATCCTAGGGAAACCACAAGTTGTTCGTTGAAATGCTCGCAGATGCATTAAAATAAACGAGAGAACGAACTCACAAGCAAAGGGCGCAAAGGGAATGCTGAGCTCCCAGGTTTTCTGGAGCCTCCTGATCTCCCTCAGAGCAACAGTTCCTGGCTTGTGCCTGTAGGGTTTCCTCTTCCTCTGCTGCACCAACCTCCCTTCAAACCAAACCGTCAGCATCATCAATCTCAAAGAAGAAAAAGGATAGAAAGAGACCGTCGAGAGCGAACAAGAAGAAAAAAAAAGAAAAAACCTTGGGAAGGCGCATCAGGTTGCCTCACAGCGTCGGTCTGCCAGTAACAAAAAAATCGAAAAATACAAGGAAATGGGAGAAAAAGAGGGGTATGTTTAGAGCAAGGTCGTACAGAGGTAGTGACACGAGAAGAACTCGTCTGTCGATCTGCGTCGGGCAAAAACAAAGAAGACAGTGAAAGCGGCGAGGGTTAGAGAAATGAGGAAATATGAGCAGGAGATGGGAAGTGAAATGAAGAGAAGAAGCGGCGACCAGTTTACTTCCCCTTCTGCAAGCGATCAGGGACACCGAGGGGATGCTTTCGGGCAGTGCTGCAGTTGGAGGCGTGCTTCGTCCTCGCCATGCTTCGCAGAGCAGAGCAGGCAGATCAGGAGAAAGAAAGAAGCGTAAGAACTTGGAAGAGTAGAACTCTGGAATTGTTTAATTTAAACCGGTCGTATTGAGTGCAGCGTAATATTTGCTTCTGGTATTGAAGCTATACCGATGCACCTCCAGCAGCATCAACTCCGCCTATGTTTTATAGCCGGTCTCAAGCCCGGATAAAGGAGGAGGGTTGTGTTAGGCCCCGACAGCCAGCGTAAAACCCTGTCGAATCTCATGAACATGGATCAACGAAATGGCGTCGTATGATCCATGTAGCCGACCCCACCTAGTGGGATAAGGCTTTGTTGTTGTTGTTGTTGTTGTTGTGTATAAGATGAAAAAGACAGCAATAGGATTTGGCAGTGCCTGGTGGGTCTTTGCTCCCAAAGCCTTCATGTAAAGTAACCTCAACCCTGGGAAGTTCGTGGAGTTCTATTTGTTTCGGGTTGCAGGAATGCATCCTCAGGTCTCGTTCTGAGAAGCTCAGTATTTATGCTTCCATACCTGGTTTGTGTCTGATGTTTTCCTGGTCTTGCTTTGTGAAAAAAAAAATCACTTTTAGTACCGTTAAATTTTCCAGTATCTGCATTCTACAGTATTTGTAGTACCATGAATTGTCAAGCTCCCTTTAGATGTCTTGCTTTTGGTGATTGCCGCTGCAGTTTAGATTATTTGTTTGTTCTATCTTGATAGACTTTTGTGGTTTTTAATAAAACCCTTGTGGATTTATAGTAGATCAAGCCTCTTATGCTTACACTTTCCTTTCTGTTGTCGTTAAGAGTCATCATCTATTTTCATGCACTTGCACTAGTAATAAATTTTTCTTGTATTCTAGGGCGCAACTCATGTTTGCATAACAGCATGTAACAAAATCTCATCACTTTAAAGCCTACATGCATTATGCATCACAGATATAAACCTGCATATCTGTCAACTTTTTGCTGCCAAGCAGGCTGATCAGATGGACCTGGTCTTCCTCCTGCCTTGGTTGCCCAGCTGACATGGTGTTCACCTGATCGTGCATGGCAGAGGGAGTTAAGTTTTACAGGGTTTAGCTTATAAGTTTAGATGCTTATTTGTAAAGTTGATGAAAACTCATCAAGTCAAAGTATAGCGGTGAGTATCGTCGTCTGTCACGCGAGGGACCCAGGTCGAAATATTCTTTTCTAAAGCTCTCTTTTATGAAGTTCTTATATAATGTTGCAACCGGTCAGTACAGGGCCGTTTGTGACCCATGTCTGTTAATGCAGGTCCTTGGACACACATATGGGCAGTTGCTAATCTACACTTGGACATGGAGAACAACATGTTTGCCTTCCCCAGTTGCTCTAATATCAGTTGTCCTAAGCAGGTGCATGAGTTTGAGCTCCTGTAAAAGTGAACATTGGTGGCCTGGTGAACTAATGAGAGACTGAAACTCCCACAGGCTCCTGCAGTCTTATCTTAATATTTTGAAGGCCGGCAGTTTTTGCCTTGTTTCAGGAGGTATGAATGCTGCAAATTTGTGAAGAATGACGGGGCAATTCTTATCAAGCTCAGGTGTTACCACAGCTTAATGAGAAGCTGGACTACCGTAAATTTTGTTGCTGACATCTATTTTTAGGTGTTGCTTGTTTCTCTTTAGTGCTTGCTCAAAACTTAGTGGTGGTCAGAAGTTTCGAGGATAATCTTTCTTCCAGTGAGTGATGTTTGGATGAGGATTGCCACGTCCGTACTGAGCATGCAATGGTCAATATGATATTACGCTGTCCTAATTCATAATAGTTTTGACTTTTATTTTTTCTCTCATTTGGTCATGAGCATATTCTGTCTGCCACTTCCATCTGTTGTGCAAGTGGAATTGCATATTCTGATATGTGCATGCAAAAAAAGGATGATAATTGTAATATAAATGATACAAGATAAATGGATATAGTCGAGCCACCACACATGTACCAGGAAAATAAGGATATAGTCGAGACCAAAGGTTAAAGAGATGATCTAAGAATAGCTCAAATTGGTCTGCATGATAATGACAGCATGCACCACCATTATTTTATAGCAGCAAAACATAATCAGCCATCCAACAAAAGTTTGATGCAAATCATTATCAAACAGGACTTAGAAAGCCCGAGCTTTCTCTACAATGATACAAGCACTTGTGCAGTTATATAAGGAGTGAAACAATTTAGCAGAACCCTTTCTGCAAACCATCCTCCTTATGTGGTGTTAGGAGTTCACTTAGTCTTCAAAATAAGAGGCAAATGTGAGACATGCCTCGTCTTGCAGCTAAATTCACAATTCAAGTCAATCCTAAAACACTAATACAAATAATGAATTAGAACATTTACAGTTACATAGAGCAGACAATTAGCCTTTGCACAGCTCCATAATTTCTTTCATGTCATCCAACTTAAAGTACATATTCCAGCTTCTTGCACCATATCTCGTTGGATGAGGTTAAGGGATATACGGAGCAAAACTTGCTCTATATATGTAAGTCACCGTGAGATCGTGGATGGACGTGCCAAATCGACGTGCGGTTCAAACACATCTGAACCATCTTTTTATTTTGCTAAAATCCAGTCGAGAGGTAAACTGCCGGCCTTCCATCCTCGAAATCTGAAATCTGCAAAAAGTGCCGCCCAAATGTGCAAAACCTAAATCTCCCCCATTTCCCCTTCTTCCCTGATGGAGCTTCCATGTCGTTGATGCTAAACTTTCTTCCATCCCTGATCTCGTCTCTCCAAGCCAATCTCGCATCCCGCCTCCATTCTCTCTTCCATCCCCGATCTCGCCTCCAACACCACGGGGAAAAGCTCTATCTCGCCTCCAACTCCACGGGGAAAAGCTCGATCTCTCCTCCAACGTCACAGGGAAAGCGATCTCGTCTCCTTTCTCTCTTCCATCCTCGATCTCGCCTCCAACACCACGGGAAAAAGCGATCTCGCTAGCAGTCCAGCCAGATCCATCAATCTCTCCAAGTGCCCGGAAAGGAGCAAAGAAAATCTAACCAAGGTGATGTTTGATGTCCTCATTTACCTTATAATGAATAGTTGAATAGTATCTTTCGAATGGAGTCTTTTTTCTTGTCCAGACAACAATATCTTTCGAAGGTGATCTCCAAGTGTCCGGAGAGAAGGAACTTGATTCTTGATAGGGTTCTTTTTTTGTCCAATGAACTGTATTATTTCATACTAAAGATGCTGAATATTATTTCTTGGTTCTTTTTTTATATTTTTTGAAATATCTTTTTTTTGTCTTGTCTATCTGAGTTGTTAGTGTTTTAGTCCATTGTTTGATCATTTTTTTCTAGAGATCCATTTGAATTTCCCTTTGTCAATTAGAGCAACAAGATGTGTATAATCATTCTACAGTTGTAAATTTTGATACCCTGAGCTTGATCCCTTTGCACGCTAGTTTCAACATTGGAAGAAAAAACAACCTATAACTACATTGTAATTTAAATTTATATTGCATATACACATTGCCATTATGTTCTGATGTAGGTTGTTATTAGTTATTGCACATAGCTTATTCTAAATTTTATAAATGAAGTTACAGTTTATATAATGATTCACGAGAAAGTAGAATATTGAATTATTATAAATAAGATTCAACCTTTTTTCACAGGGAATTACATCAAGATGTCATCTTCTGCTTCATTCATATCGCATCCTTCATGTACCTTAGATATTCCTTTTTATGCATGTGGAGATAAGGCAATGTTAAATATCTTATGGACAAATAGTAATCCTGGAAGACGATTTTAGAGGTGTTCACATTTTCGAGTAAATATTCTATTTCATCAATAAATATTCTACTTCCCATTTATTTTTTTCTTCATTTATTTTAAGAATATTTATCATATGCTTTTATTGTAGGTTAAACGCCCGTATCATGATTGCGACTTTTTTCAATGGTTAGATTCAACTATGGAAGATCGACATAGGAGTATTCTAATAAGTTTGCTGAATGATGATGGAGCCCAAAGACGCAGAATAGATAAACATAGAGTTGTTTTAATAGGATTGCTCAAGAAAGTTGTAACATATGAAGATATGGCTTGGAGAGATAAAATAATGTATTTAGCTATTGGAATGATATTGTCATTTGTATTGGTTAAGATGAATTTTCTTTAGTTTGGAAGCTTATAGTAGACGATGTTGGTGATTGATTAGTTTAAAAGTTTGTACTAAACATGGTTGTACCAATTAGCTTTATAGAATTTGTACCAATTTTCTCATGTCATTGTTGGCATTAAGATAGTGCATGTGTAGTATAAATTGTGCAAACTATTTTATGCATGTACGTGCCTACTTCCATGCTTTTCAAATGGTAACATGATTCCTTTGCATCATCTTATTCCTAGAAAAGCTCCGCATGTGGACCAAAATAAACTTTTGCGTAGGGCCACGAGGCACGCCAAGGAATTCATGGAGCATTCCACATCGTAGCCTTGCTCTCTTTCACCACCATAACATATAGCTCAAACCTGCCACTCCGTGTGCACACAATTTCACATCATGGACTTGCTCTCTCTCTTTCATATGGGCAAAACACTTAAAACTTTCAAGCTAATTTGATCACATAATATAAGTAAATATCATTAGTGAGCCCATAATGCCAAACGTAGTAAATAACTCTTTCATTAGAAAAATCTTTCACCACATGATACATCAAAAGAAATACCCAATAAGCTTTGTAATTGTCCATGAAGTCAATAAAGATACATATCTTTCAGTTGATAAGTGTAACAATTAGAAATCAAAATGTAGTGCCTTCAACTATGTTGTCCGTTGAATATGGAGACCCTAAAAATAAACAAAACAAAATAACTTTAGTTCAACTATGTTATTAAAATGACATGCTTGTTAGTGCTGAAAACATGAAGCAATATAGATTGTTAGTACCTTTTAAGTAGTTTGTCTCCATTGCTCAAATCAAAAGCAACTAGGCAACAATGTCCTCATTTGTGCTGGAAAACATGCATGAATAGCTTGTTAGTGCTTAAAATATGAGAACATACTTAATTAAAATATGCATGTGCTAAACCTTTGACTTTGTGAGTGGCTTGTTGATTTGCCCAGACTTTGGCCAACTTGGCTAGGACGTTCATTCTGAGGGCCAGTGATAGTATATTAAGAGCATAATAATAGTTCCTATAAATGTAATTGACGTTTCCTAAGATAGTTACCTATAATGATGGGCCAATGATAGTATATTGCTCTTTTTTGTTGGTTTTTCGCCGAATTCCCTTTTTTTTTGTCGTTGTTGCCATCGAGATTTCAATACCTGATTTTATTCTTCTAGGTTTCTTCGATCTCCCCTTCAATTTTACATGAGGTGGATCATGAATAATAAAGTCCATCCCTTGGAGTCATTTCTTTGGCCAGCTAAGGTGTCACCTGAAATTGCTTGGTCATATTGAACTGAAGTTAATTTTTCAATAAAATTATCTACGAGGAGTGCTGCAACATCAAGATGATAAGGTGAACGCAGTCCCATTTCAGTAGCCATCCGCATATTATGCCTGAAATTCCAATCTTGAATTGATGTTATGATCCGCTGTCCAAACATAGAACTGGATACATCCTGAATTTTACGTTTTGTTGAATATCGAGCATCCATTGTCCATCGATGAAGAATGTATTGTTCCGGTAATTTTGAAACATCCTCAATATTGAGAACATACAATGCATGAGAACATAAAATACCATCCCTCTCAAACTTTTTGCATGAGCATTTAATCAAAATTTCTGGCTGCTTATTGAATTCCACAAAACTTTTTTTTATCATGTGCATCTCCTCCTAAATACACAATGCACAACTTTGTGATGTTCTTGTTCAATTCTTTTAGAACGAAAATCAAGCATACACATGAACTCTCGTTGGAATATTGAAATTTTTTTATCAGTATAAACCTTCCCGGCATGCTTCTCCAAAGGATTTCTCGTAACTACAACTGCCACAGAGTTTAAATTTTTGAAGTCTACCCGTTCTTCAGCCTCGCGTCTAGAAAAAATTACCTTATCATATTGGCGCACAAACTCAGTTGCATGTACAAAGCCATCAAAAAATGAATTTATACTTTTTGATCTTTGAGTTGTGCGCATCCTTGCAGCACATCCGTTAAATAAACAGAAGCTCAATGCTGACATTTCCCATACGTCGTTGAAAGCCAATGATCATCTTAAATTTTATACTTGTCCTTTAGAAATAGTCATGTATCTTCAAATTCTTCAATACTTGATGAATTATGAATGCATTTTCCATATTCCTATTTGAGGTTTTCTAGAGCATATAAATCTTGGAGATTAGATGTAGCATTTCTTTGAATATGCCAAATGTAATAAACGTGATGTGTTTTTGGAAACACCTTACAAATGGCATTGCCCATTGTAACATCTTGATCAGTAATTATGCATATAGGATGCTTCTCATGCATACATTCTAGCCAAGTATCAAATAACCAAACAAATGTTTTTTTTTTGTTTCATCGGTTAATAAAGCACGTCCAAATAGAATTGATTGTCTATAATGGTTAACTTCAGTAAATGGTGCGAAAGACATGCATAATTTATTTGTTCTATATGTTGTATCGAAACTTATAACATCTCCAAAGATAGCATAACTATCTCTTGACCTTGAATCAACCCAAAAAACACTTCTTGCAATATTATTTTTATCTACTTCCCATCTGAAAATGAAGTTGTCATCTTTGCCCATTTTTCTCTCGAAGTACCTAATCACACCCATACATTCTTCTCCAATTTTATTTACACGTGTTATTTTTAAATGGTCAATACAGTTTTGCGGTGTTACCGATGGCTCACCTGAATAATTTAGTACTTTAGCAATCAAAGATAGACCCATTCCAACACCATGTAAAGTATTCATGACTAATTTAGATTCATCAGATATCTTCTATGAGAATGCAACATTGTGATTTTTGTGGGAGTTGTAAGGAGATGTGCGTCTTTCCTCAAATTTTTTAACCACCCACTTTTCATCATCTCTAACTGCAATTTGCAAATGAGCACCACAATCTACTCTAATGTCTCTTCTTCTTTTCACTCTTTTCATGGTTTCTTCATCATTAATAATCTTGTGTCCTTCCTTCGAATAGTAACGATATTGCTAGTTTTTCTACACTTTCCAGTATATGATTTTCGAATAAAAAAAACCAACTGATTTAGCATATAAATTATAATATTCATATGCTTGGCTTTCTGAATCAAAGATCATACCTAAATAGATTTTACAACAAGTTGATTGTGGTCAAGAGTCTTAGTTGTAGGTTGAATCTCTTCATTAACCAAATCATCAGCATCAAGTTCCCTTAAAAAATAAAAAAATGGATAAAGACATTTCAAGATAAAATGATAGAGGAACAATGATCGTCGAACCATCTGACATACATAATAGATACCTTTGTGTCACTGCCGAATAAGTTATGTCGTCATCTAACTGCATATTACTTGCATCCATTGTATTTTAGTAACCTATAGAGAGAGGGGAAAAGATCACTATAAAATGTATTTTAGTAACCTAATAAGTTAGGTTCTCCAGAAACTATGAAATGTATGATTCACGTTTACTCGTATCAGCCCCAAATTGTGAAGATATGATATGGAATGAAATAAAGTTTGCCACAGAAAAACACCAATTCTTGGCATCTTGCAAGGATGCTACCAGTCAACTCCTTTCTCACACAGACCACACATATGTATATTTGGACAATGGATTAAATATTTATTCATTGTCACATCTAAAAAAGAAGCAATTGTAAACTTTCTTGCAATATAAATATATATGAAGTAAGGTCGGTAGGAGCAAATAAAATAGAATAAGAGTGCAGGGAAATGAAGAAAACGAAGCAAATTGGTGTAAACATTTCGTAAAAGAAAATGATGTAATAGATAATGGATGGAAGCGAGATCAGCCTCGGCGACACTTACCACCACGTTGGCGTCAACTACATTTACCACCACGACGGCGTCGACGGTCTAGACATTTCGTTGTTTAGGTTTGTAGATTTGGGCGGGCGGCACTTTTCGTAGATTTGGGATATTTTCAATGGAGTTAGACCGGCGGTCAGGGATGGAAGAAAGTTTAGCATCAATGACATGGAGGCTCCATCAGGGAAGAAGGGGAAATGGATTTAGGTTTTGCACATTTGGGCAGCACTTTTTGCAGATTTCATATTTCGGGGATGGAAGGCCGACGGTTTACCTCTCACCGGATTTTAGCGAAATAAAAAGATGGTTCAGACGTGTTTGAACCGCACGTCGATCTGGCACGTCCATCCACGATCTGACGGTGACTTATGTATATGGAGCAAGTTATCCCTTAACCTCCTCGTTGGATATTTTTGAACTATAGTCACATTTCTCAAATGGATGGTACACAGGAACACTTTTTATTTCTTTACGCAGTGTGGCTTGGATTTCTTGTTCTAACAATTTACTTTCCTTCAAGATATTTGTCTCAAATTTCAAAACGAACAGTTGAATACCTGACCAATAACTTTCATTTGCATACGGATTAACCATACAATATTGATTTCATAAATAGATATGAATCACAATTATTATCACATAATTACATGTGTGGAAGGGTACGATGACATATCAGACCTTAATGGATTGCATGAACTGAGCACGTCGATCTTGGGTCCAGTCGAATTGGTCACCTAGTCCATCACGGTGCCGGCAAACTCCAGCACTAGGACAAAACGAGCAGGGGGGAGGTGGAGGTGGAACTGCCTACTACCTTCTTGACGTGGTTGAGATGTTGCAGAGAAGTCGACTGGTTCTGAGAGCCCATCATCTCTTTTCATAGAGAGCCAAAACGAGGTGGCCGATGATAGAGGTTGTTGATTGAGAAAACTAATCCAGGAGGAACACAAGTGACATTAGATATTAAAACTGAGATAAATCTACTGCATCTGCCTAAGTTTATTTTCACAAAAGAACAATAGTATCATTAAAAGAGATAAAATGATATATCTCCTCAATCTACAAAAGGCACTGATAGCATTCTTCAAAGTGTTTGCTCCCAAAGATACAATGCTAGATATTGTCTTAAAACTTATAACGTGATCTCCAAATGTATATCCACCCAATGTGTCATGCGTTTGAGAAGAAACCAAAAGATTACCTGCTTCTTTTGAGAAAGATATAGTGTAAGTTTTTTTTAAAAAAATTGAAGGATGTAAATTAGTTGTTAAGATGAAATATTAACAACAAATAAGGTTGTCAAGATAGGAACATTACCCAAGACCCCAAAGTGGTCACACAAGCAAAGATTGTAGAATGGTATTCATGATAGTAGGATCATACCTATATGTCAAAAAAATATTTAAAGAAACATGTATATTATTTTTTCTTCCATAATATAATACATCAAAATCTAATTAATAATCACATCATATAATCAAATAGATGCTAATTACATATATTGCTCACTTTTAATAACATTATCATAAGAATCTCATGTTTTTTTATCATTACATACTCACTTAATAGTCAATAAGATTAATATGACTTGGTAGACTTGTAAAGAATGAAAATATATTATAATATCCATTTGCATTGCACACTTACTAGCTTGAACTATCATTCATGCCAGTATCATCACTAAGCAGTATCAATTACTTGCAATATTAAAATTGCAGCGAAAATGAATCTCATATGAGCTATGTGCAACATGTAATAATAAGAAGAAAAAAGTAACAATAAATCAACACATATATATACACAAATGCAATTGTATATATATACATATACAATAATAATAATAATAATAATAATAATAATAATAATAATAATAATAATAATAATAATAATAATAATAATAATAATAATAATAATAATAATAATAATAATAATAATAATAATAATAAAGTATCATATTTACTTAAGTGTAACAATGAAAATTTTCATTAGCATATGAATTGGTTATAAGATAAATATTGACGTTACGCCAATTATCATTATATAGAATCATCATCATAATGATCAACAAGATCAATGAAGGGCACTTGCTCATCATGGCTTTATTGGATCATAAATTAATTAATAAACTTTAACAATGAGATCAAATATATCAAGCATTCACCAATCACAATTACATGAGTCATGTTGTGATCAACATCATTTACCATCCTTTATCAACAAAAATATCATTTTGAAACTTTTACTAAATTATGATTAGTGTTCAGTCGATATCATGGTTATTGTAGAATGGTATTCATGATAGTAGGATCATACTTATATGTCAAAAAATATTTAAAGAAACATGTATATTATTTTTTCTTCCATAATATAATACATCAAAATCTAATTAATAATCACATCATATAATCAAATAGATGCTAATTACATATATTGCTCACTTTTAATAACATTATCATAGGAATCTCATGTTTTTTATCATTACATACTCACTTAATAGTCAATAAGATTAATATGACTTGGTAGACTTGTGAAGAATGAAAATATATTATAATATCCATTTGCATTGCACACTTACGAGCTTGAACTATCATTCACGCCAGTATCATCACTAAGCAGTATCAATTACTTGCAATATTAAAATTGCAGCAAAAATGAATCTCATATTAGCTATGGTGCAACACGTAATAATAAGAAGAAAAAAGTAACAATAAATCAACACATATATATACACAAATGCAATTGTATATAATAATAATAATAATAATAATAATAATAATAATAATAATAATAATAATAATAATAATAATAATAATAATAATAATAATAATAATAATAATAATAATAATAATAATAATAATAATAACAACAACAACAACAAAAAAAGTATCATATTTACTTAAGTGTAACAATGAAAATTTTCATTAGCGTATGAATTGGTTATAAGATAAATATTGATGTTACGCCAATTATCATTATATAGAATCATCATCATAATGATCAACAAGATCAATGAAGGGCACTTGCTCATCATGGTTTTATTGGATCATAAATTAATTAATAAACTTTAACAATGAGATGAAATATATCAAGCATTCACCAATCACAGTTACATGAGTCATGTTGTGATCAATATCATTTACCATCCTTTATCAACCAAAATATCATTTTGAAATTTTTACTAAATTATGATTAGTGTTCAGTCGATATCATGATTTGTTAAGTTGCTTTGCATATGACTTTGGTGAAGCATTCAAGCAGTTCATAAGAATAGTACTAAATTAGACATTGTAGAAATACCATCAAGAACATATGATAAAACAAATATTTAAAACATGTTATAGTATTGTCAATCATCATAAGATAAAGACATCATTATTAATAACAACATTACTCTTTTCAATTGTTACATTCTTTAATTTTGCAATTATTTTTGGTTCATTATTTGGGACAAGAAGATGCATGAATCATCAAAAAGTTTGAGTGAGAGTTTAATATAGTCTCAATAATGATGATGATGATGATGATGATGCATTTTCATTAGATAAAGTATAATAGATCATGAGATTATAAAATGATGTCAGAATTGATAAAAAAAATCATTCCACTCATGCTGGAATATTCACATTTAAATATCACATCATTTAATGGCATCAATAAGTAATGAGTCTAAAAATTTTTAGGGGACTCTAAGGCATAAAGAAATTCCATTTAGATATATCATTTTATGTACATCATTGGATAATAGACATAATAACAATCATTAAGTGCCCATGGATAAAAATCAACCATTTGAACTCATGTGTGATAAATGGCTCGTGATCAAGGATGCACGAGCATGAATAAAATTGGAGAATACCAAAAGAATAAGGGTTTCGTGACCATGTTTTCTATCAATTAATGGTCCATGAAAATGGATGCACAATACTGAACAAAAATTGAGATTGAATAAAAGAACAAAATTTTCACGCCTATGAATCATTGATGCACGAAAAATCACACATTAGTTTAGGCCATTTGATTAGCAATTTAGAATATTTTTATGTTTACAAAGGGGGAGTTTTTATTTGTTTTCATATAATTTCATTTAGATTTGATTTCTACCTAAATCTGGAAATTATTCATGGCAGAATATGAGAAAATGTCGAAGAAAAGGCCTAAAACAGCTCAGAAGACTGTCACGACTGTGACAGTTATTTTCACGGCCGTGACAGAAGATTCTGCAGGAAAAAATTTGACTAAGACACTGTCACGACCGTGACAGTTTTTGTCATGGCCGTGACAGACAATTTCCAGCAAAAAAATTGGCTAAGTAATTTTCAGCCTTGACAGCCTTCTGTCACGGTCGTGCCAGAACCTTTCACGGCCGTGACGGCGGTCTATTAGGTCGTTTAAAGCCATTTTTATCCATTTTTTGGATATATTTTTTATTTCTTTCCTTGGGGGATGAGAAAACATATAAAAGGAGACATAAGAGAGCTTGGAAAAGCATACTTTTGAAGCCTACAAAGAGGAGAAGATCAAGAACAATAGCGAAGCTCTGCCGAAAACTCGAGAGAGGACGCGCTTAGCCTACGCTAGAGTTTTTGTTTTCTTTTCCCTACATTTTTATTCCAGATTTGATGTTGATTTTATCAAATTTATTCTTTCATTAGGGTCATCCTAGTTGAACCCTATTTATGTATTGGATTTTTCTTGATATTAGTTTGATTTGAATCTTTAATAGCATTGCAATTTCATGTTTAATGCTTTCCTTTGATTCCATGATTTATGATTTGATTGCTATCTGAGAAGAAGTGGTTATTTTCATAATAGTTTCTAGGATTGATCTTATTTATTGCATGCCACAATTAGGGAAATTGAAAGAGACCTAATTTGTGTAGTTATTAAGGTGACTTGAGAAAGCCCTTAATATTAATTCCAATTGAATGCATCTTATGATTTAATTAAGTAAATTAAAAATCGAAAGGATTGATTTATTCTAATTATTCATAAGATAGTAGTTAAAGCCTGAAACATTGGTTAACTTATTTTGGGAATTCACTTTATTATTGATTCAACTAATTCTAAGTTGAGAAAATTTATTACATTTCAGTGGTGATAATTAGGTGCCTTAATCATCAAATCATTATTTCTTTAGGTGATCATTTTGTTTATTTTTATTATTTTCCTTTTATTCACATCTAAATTCAAATATTTTCTTAATTTATCAATTAACAAGGTTAAAATAAAATCTAAGTTATTAACCGTCCTCGTGGAACGATAACTCTACTCATTCACTTTATTACTTGAGCGACTAGTGCACTTGCTAGCGTTTGCTATCAATTCTACACGCATCAAGTTTTTTGGGTTATTAAGCTTGATTGAATTTATGACAGGGAATGGAAGTATGTTGAAATTTGGACGAAAAAGCTGCGAAAAACAAATTTTTGCAGCTAGCACGGTCGTGCCAATAGATATCACGCTCATGCAATGAAGAGCGGAATTCAATCTTTCTGTCACGACCGTGCGGATTAATTTCACGGTCGTGCGAATCGGAGGCTTGGGACTGAAGTTCTGTCACGCCCGTGCATAAATGATCACGGCCATGCGAATTGAGAACTCACTGATGTTCTGTCACGGCCGTGCGGTATGTCGTCACACCCATGCTGCGCAAGACCAGAAATTGATGTTTTGTCACGGCCGTGCCACTTGATTATCACGGCTGTGACGGCGATTCTGTAGTTTTAAGTCATTTTTATCCATCTTTTTGATAAGATTTCGGGTTGTTGAGCCATGTTACGAGAAAAACTATTTAAGAAGACCCCAAATCAACTGGAAGAACATCTTTGGAGGGCAGAATTCAGAGGTTGAAGGTATGGTGAAGACGATCCAGAGGCTACAACGAAGTTCTGTCGGTTAATAACTTAGTCAAATTTTTGCCTGCAGAATCTTCTGTCACGATCGTGATAGTCTTCTGAGCTATTTTAGGCATTTTCTTCGACGTTTTCTCATATCATGTCATGAATAATTTTCAGATTTAAGTAAAAATCAAATCTAAATGAAATTATATGAAAACAAATAAAAACTCCCCCTTTGTAAACATAAAAATATTCTAAATTGCTAATCAAATGTCCTAAACTAATGTGTGATTTTTCGTGCATCACATACTCCCAAGCTTAATATTTTGCTTATCCTCAAGCAAATTTCAGATAAGGCACATGGCTCCATCACAAAACTAATACTTTTCTCACACCGTTCTTTTACACGACTATCACTAGAGTATCTATTCTCAATTAATACACAGCCTTGCAGAATTCTTAGTATTCAAACATGTCTTTCCCGCATATCTACAAATAATATTAGTCAATCTCATAAGAGTATCAATATCGAATCACAAGTCTTTAAGGAGCTTATTTTCATACTATTATCATTTCATATTTCAGCATTATGATTTTTTTCACTTTAAGAATTAAGTAATCCTCCATATTGCACAAAGTGGTTCATGTAACGGGCTTTCGACCGACGGATTCCAGAGCAGATGCCCTTAGGTCGCCAGGCAAGAATCCCTTACGGATCTAATTACACGGACACACCAAGATTCCAGAGGATACTTTATACTTTTCACTTAACTGTTGAAGCTCAACTAGTTCTCTTTTCATTCACTTTAACATTAAAATTAATTAGCATAATTATAAGTTCCAAAAAGACTTAATGCTTTTAATAAAGATGCAATTATAATCAAGACTAACATCATAGTAAATAATAGAGAAATTCATCATTTAAAAGCTAGTCATTCTACTTAGCAACAAACTTCAATTCAAATTCCAAAACTCTGGTGATACCCGATAAAAAGAAACAATGATTGAATTTCATAGATTAAGCGATGTTCTGAAAATAAGCTTAAAGACAATAAAATAATAAACAAGGAGAAATGAGATGGCACAAAAACTTTTTTTTTCAAAAAATTTCATAGTTAGATGCATGCCAAACAAAATAAGACGATCCATTAAAAATATTGAAAATAGACGTGCCATGCTAATGAAACAAGACTAAGTCAATACCCCCAAGCTTGAACCTGACACTGCCTAGTGTTAGGCGCGTGCACATGAAAACTACAAAATAATAATGATAAAATGTAAAAGGAGTAGAGACAACATGATGATTTCTAGGTTCTGCTGAGCAATTAAAAATATCTTGGTCACATTGCTTGAGCGTCTCATAGGCTTCTTCTGGCATGATTTGGACTTCTGCATTTCAGAACTGTCACGGCCTTGGCGCTCAATAAGATAGACTCGATCGTGAGAGATGTAGGCACAGCCGTGACCGTGTCCTCCTAGAGTAGGCTCTCAAAAACAAATTTTAATGTTAACTAATCTAAATTAAAGAATCCAATACTAATGTTAAACTAAAAACTAAGAGGACAAAAGTTTAAGAGTATAGTTCTAAGTTATAGTCGTTAGCTTGACTTTTACACTTTTGTTACTTCAAGTGTCTGGAAGGGATTCGAAGTGACATTTTTCCATCTTACCTCTGATGTAATTCTCGAAGCATTGTCCCTCCACTTTGAAAAAATTACCTAGATCTTCTTGTGGAGCTTGATCCTTGGGCTTCCAATGCATCGAATTTTGTGATGTCTGAGATGATGATGGTGTGTTCCCCTCTATCAGTGAATGATTTGGAGGTAATGGTGGGATGGTTGTTGGACTTTCTGAAGGCAGATTTCTTTTTCGCACTTGTCCATATTCCATAATATACTCACTCGTCTCATTGACCCTCCACTGAGTAGTCCATGTCTTCTGATAATAATTCTTCATTGGTCTTCTTCTTCCTGAATTAAAATACTACAAATGACATGGACATATAATAGGTGCAGATTTATCCAAAATATTATCCCCCGAAGCATAAGCAATCTGAGAAGCCAACTCCACTTTCTTCTCTAATTCTTGAAATTTATCCTACATGATATCAAACTTAACATTAAAATTCGGAAACTGAGGAGGAGAAGGAGAATTAACTGGTTGTTGATCCTTCAACTGTGCCAATTGTGATTGTACATTGCTAATGAGTTGATCTTGTAGAATAAATATTTTCTCTATAACTCCAATCAATTGGCACAGCTTTTTCTCGATGTTGGAATTTGACTCTAATTGGGTGGATGAAGGAGCATAATTTTTCATTTGGATCATAGCCTCCAATTGCTCTACTTGTCCCAACAACTTCATAAAAGCTCTTTTTTGAAGTTGAAATTTTTCTTCAGCTATTGTGATGAACTTTAACATCTTGTCTTCAATTGAAGAATTTCCTTGTACCACGGGAATGAGTGGGATACTGCTATTTGTAATTTGTGAAATTTGTGCTTCATGATCCTCAAGCATCTTTCTTTGTTCTTCCAAATAGTAATCTCCCATAGTCTTTGATTTTATTGTCATTTTGAATTGTCTCTTGAAGATATTTCCTGCTCACAAAATAAAGAATATATGAAAGTATATGAACTAATAAGAATTTGCGTGGAATTTAACAGAAAAATAAAAGCTCTCAAATAACAAGTAAAATAAAAATAAAAGTTACTAAACATCATCCCCGACAACGGCGCCAAAAAACTTGATGCATGTATAATTGATAGCAAACGCTAGCAAGTGCACTAGTCGCTCAAGTAATAAAGTGAATGAATAGAGTTATCGTTCCCACGAGGACAGTTAATAACTTAGATTTTATTTTAACCTTGTTAATTGAAAAATTAAGAAAATAATTGAATTTAGATGTGAATAAAAGGAAAATAATAAAAATAAAAGAATGATCACCTGGAGAAATAATGATTTGTTGATTAAGGCACCTAATTATCACCACTGAAATGTAATAAATTTTCTCAACTTAGAATTAGTTGAATCAACAATGAAGTGAATTCCCAAAATAAGCTAACCAATGTTTCAAGCTTTAACTACTATCTTATGAATAATTAGAATAAATTAATCCTTTCAGTTTTTAATTTACTTAATTAAATCATAAGATGCATTCAATTGGAATTAATATTAAGGGCTTTCTCAAGTCACCTTAATAACTACACAAATTAGGTCTCTTTCGATTTCCCTAATTGTGACATGCAATAAATAAGATCAATCCTAGAAACTATTATGAAAATAATCACTTCTTCTCATATAGCAATCAAATCATAAATCATGGAATCAAAGAAAAGCATTAAACATGAAATTGCAATGCTATTAAAGATTCAAATCAAACTAATATCAAGAAGAATCCAATACATAAATAGGGTTCAACTAGGATGACCCTAATGAAAGAATAAATATGATAAAATTAACATTAAATCTGGAATAAAAATGTAGGGAACAGAAAATAAAAACTCTAGCGTAGGCTAAGCGCGTCCTCTCTCGAGTTTTCGACAGAGCTTCACTGTTGTTCTCGATCTTCTCCTCTTTGTAGGCTTCAAAAATATGCTCCAAGGATGCTTTTCTAAGCCCTCTTCTGCCTTATTTTATAGGTTTTCTCATCCCCCAAGAAAAGAAATCGAAAATATATCCAAAAATGGATAAAAATGACCTAACAGACCGCCGTCACGGCCGTGAAAGGTTCTGGCACGACCGTGACAGAAGGCTGTCAAGGCTGAAAATTACTTAGCCAATTTTTTTGCTGGAAATTGTCTGTCACGGCCATGACAAAAACTGTCACGGTCGTGACAGTGTCTTAGTCAAATTTTTTCCTGCAGAATCTTCTGTCACGGCCGTGAAAATAACTGTCACAGTCGTGACAGTCTTCTGAGCTGTTTTAGGCCTTTTCTTCGACATTTTCTCATATTCTGCCATGAATAATTTCCAGATTTAGGTAGAAATCAAATCTAAATGAAATTATATGAAAACAAATAAAAACTCCCCCTTTGTAAACATAAAAATACTCTAAATTTCTAATCAAATGGCCTAAACTAATGTGTGATTTTTCGTGCATCAATCATCTTCCTGAGCCATAAGATTGATCGAGTTCCTTCACTCATGGTTGTGAACTATTTTTCATGATTGTGAATACTATGTCATAGCCACAATCAAGTTGATAAGGGCCACAAAAGGTAGATATGAGACGTACCATGAGTGCTAAGTGTGGAAAAGAAGATAAATAAAACTTTGATATTTTCTTCAAAGTAGAGATGAGCAAATGTAGGTTTGGATCATGACCATCTCGATCCCAATCCAATTTGCTCTGAGTTAACAAAAAAACCATTTCAATCTTGACCGAGATTGGGACTGGGACATTATGATCAAATCGAGACATTCTCTATTGTCGTGATTCAATGGTAATAAATAAAAAAAATTAGATATAATAATAATAATTATTATTATTACATAAATATATTAAAGTATATATAATAATATAATGTATGTTTAAGATATATAATAAAAATTTAAATTTAATTAAAAGAATACAATATTCAAAATTGTTGATATATTAATATAATATATTATCAAGTTGGGACACAATTCAAGTTTTTATAATCTGGACCCAATTATCTATCGGGCTAAAAAAGGTCATAAATTCGTGTTGGTAAGGAACTTAATAAATGAGATGAGAACAAATTTAAAAAAAAACCTCTTACTATGGGAATAGTCCCTAATTAAACATTCCATCCCTTTATCATCTCACTTGACAAGATAAAATCATATGGATTGATTTGTCATAATTCTTAGCACAACGACATGGGAGATAGAGTTAAACTCATAATCACATGAAAACTTAATATGTTAAGGATAACTATGATCGATAAAGGGAAGAATTCATCAAAAGGCCAATATTTATGCCGAAGAATTCACTCAAACCTACATATTTTAAAGATAAAATCGATTATTTGTGCCCTATCTTCTTTTTTCTTCAACACATTCTCGAGAGAGAGAGAGAGAGAGAGAGAGAGAGAGAGAGAGAGAGATGGAGGGGAACATGTCACTTCCCTCCCTTCCTCCTCCTCCTTAACCACTCAAATATACATTTTTTAAAAATTTTGTGGGCTATTACAATCACTACAAGAAAAAGGTCGATTAAAGACGCAGCAAAATAGCCTCTAATGCATCGCTACCTCGTCGCTGAAGAGAGTAGTGACGCATTAGCATCAACTTCGCGCCATAGGCTTGGCGACGCAAAACGTACGATGCTAATAGCGTCAACTTCACGCCCACAGGTTTGTCGACGCTATTACCGTCGAATGGCGACGCTACTGCGACGTTGTAATGACGCGAAAATTGATGTCTTGAAACGCTAATATGCATCGCTATTTTGACGCTAAAGAGACACTAAATCTGTTGATGCTACCTCGACGCTGATATGACGCTATAGTTCTACATCAATTGATGCTATTTTTAGTTCTATTGCATCGTTGCTGTAGCGCTACGATGTTGCAACGCCATTGCGATGCTAATGTGACGCAGAGTTGAGACGCCACTACGACATGAAAGAGACACTAATTACGATATCTTCATTCAACAAAATGGCATTGCGCCAGCAACTGTTGCTAATTCTTTCATTTACATTCATATTGTCGATATCATTCAACGAAAGAAATGCCATATTAGATCAAATTCATTCAATTACAACTTTCATTACAACAAATTACATCATTTACATTCAATTACAACTTCCATTACATCAAATTACATTAGGGCAGCAGCAACAGGAGGAGGAGGCGGCGGCATCCGGGTGACGTCGAGGCAAAAACAACAGGAGGAGGAGAAGGCAGCGTCGGGGCAGCAGCAATTGGAGGAGGCGGCGGCGGCGGCAGCAATCGGAGGAGGTGGCGGTGGGAATCGGAGGAAGCAGCGGGGCAGCAGCAATCGGAGGAGGAGGCGGTGGGGCAGCAGCGAGGCGGCGGGGCAGCAACAATCGGAGGAGGAGGAGGAGCGGCGGCGATTGGAGGAGGAGGAGGAGGAGGAGCGGCGGCGATCGGAGGAGGAGGAGGAGCGGCGGCGATCGGAGGAGGAGGCGGCGGCAATCGGAGGAGGAGGAGGAGCGGCAGCTATCGGAGGAGGAGGAGGAGGCAGCGGCAATCGGAGGAGGAGGAGGAGGCGACGGCAATCGGAGAAGGAGATATCGGGGCAGCAGCAATCGGAGGAGGAGGAGGCGGCGGTGGCGTTGGGGAAGCAGCAATAAGAGGAGGAGGAATAGGAGGCTGCATCCAGGCTTTCATGGATCGCCAATTAGCGACGCACTTTATTGCGACGCTACGGTGACGCTATGGCAACACCCTTTAATTCAATTCTTATAGATAATCATTTATAAAATACGTCGTATAGCGCTGCACTTTAGCGCCTCCAATGTTGCAATGCTAAAGTAGAATGACGCGTCTCATTAGCGTCGCAATGTTTAGACGCTAAATTAGCGTCCAAACAGGTGATGCTATTATGACGCTATAAAGAGTGGCGTCACAAATATGGGACGTGATTGGGACGCTAGGATGAGTATGTCACTATTGCGACGCTGCGGTGGCGCCAAAATAATTGATTGAATGTATATGTATATCAACATATATGTGAATGTATATGTATATGTATATTATATGTATATGTATATATGTATATGTTATATATGTAATATGTATGTTTGTTATATATTGAGTACAAATAACATATATTAGAGAAGAATATAAACGTCGTCCAAAAAATTCAAGAATTATATGGCGACCAAATGAGGCCATTCTATGAAGTCTCGAGTGGTTCGATTTTTTAGAAAAATAATTTTTAATATTTTTTAAGGTGCACGAAGCAAAATAGACCACTCTTATTAAGTTTGGATGCAAAAAAATTCTAACAAAATCAACATTTCTTGAAAAAATTTGAAAACTCTATGTCGACTAAACAGGATTGTTCCGAGCACTACCGAAAGGTCCAATTTTCACGAACGCACATTTTTAGATTTCTTAGGGGAGGCAGAAGATTTGATGAATTTTTAAAATTACGAAAAATGGGTATTTTAAGAATCGGAGAAAATGGAAAACACGTGAAACGTAAAAGGTTTGCGCCTTCCCAATCCCTTTGAAATGCCTATTTTTTCATTGCGATCCGAGTTAGGACCGTGGAGAACCGACTGTTTCTATTTCGAAATTTTGCCCATTTTATTGAATTTCTTTCGACTTTCGATCACCGCGATTCTTGTGCGAGTGAACAGCTCGTGTCATTCTCTATGATTCATAATTTTCTTTTCGACAGATTCCCGTCGGACTCACGTTGGCAATTGTCGGAAATCTTTCTTTTTCTAGGTTCTTAACTCCGCTATCCGGCCTCCTAAAATTGTCAAAAAATACTAAAAAATCTATGTTGCCATGAACTACAAGTGGTACAAATTTCATGATGATCCGATAGTCGGTTCTTCAATAATCTCCATTTGAATCCCATAAAAAATGAAGAAGCACTATTCTCCTAATTTCGGAATTTGAGAATTAGAGTATAATGTATGTATAGCATGATATATTAATTTTTGTATATTATATAATATAATAATATAGTTAAGTATAGTATATAGTATAGTATATAGTATGTATATAGTATGTATATGTATATGTATGCGAAGTAGGGTCGTGATGGCTATTGCATATGTATGTGTATATGTATATGTATATGTATGTATATGTGTATATGTATATGTATACAAATTAACTTTACCTAAATACGAATAATAATTAACATTACTTATATTAATACTTGTATATTCTTAAAATTCTAAAGTTGGCGTCGCATTAGCTTCACAAGCTTTTTGACACTAATTAGCGTCACACTTGGTTGACGTCAATACAACGCAAGTTGCAGACGCCAAAATTGCCTCATGAACTTGCGTCGATTTAGCGCCGTAATGTTGTTGGTGCCAACTTGCGACGCGTCTTGTTGATGCTAATACGACGGTGTAAGTTATCATGCAATTTCTAATCTTGACGTGTCGTAATAGCGTCTACATAGTGTCGCGATGGCGTTGGGTTTAGCGTCATTTTTTTGTAATGCAAATGCGACGCTGAGTCGACGCTACTGAGAGGCAATTAGCGTCTCATGTTGTCGACCAAACGTCGTCGCTATTTAGATGCTAGTAGCGACGAATTAGCGACGCATCATTTTGCGTCACTATTTTGCGTCGCTAAACGATGATTTTCTTATAGTGAATTTAATCAACAAAAAAAAGCGATGTACAATTTTCTATTTTATTAATTTAACAGAGAAAGAATATGTATTCTACACTCGTTGTGCATCGTTTTTTCTGCAAATACATTTTTGTCTTATTTCTATATATCGTATATGTGCATCGAGTTTTTACATATATAAGTCCCTTCTCTTTCTATTCATCATATCGAAAAAATATGAAGTAAATTAGAAAAAGAAAGGAATCAATCCAATGAGACACCCTCATTTTTTATATATATATATATATATTTATCTTATTTCTATATATATTTATCGATTGAGACACCCTAACATTGTTTATTGCGCATACTTTTTAAAGTTATATATTAACTACCGAGGGAAAAATAAAAGAAGAAAGGAAGAGACTATGGCTTCATTGCTTCTAATATCCATTAATTCTGTTATAAATTCACATTATGCACTGTTATAATTAAAGCAATTAACAGCGTTATTACATCTGTGCGGCATTCAATGGATCATCATTAAATATATCCAGTCCATACTTATCACCTCCTCCCTCATTTGCTATACCATCATTAATAATAAAAGGGAAAAAATACATATATGCTCCAATATAATATATATAGAATGATAGGTGGATTCATCTATATGATAAATGTGATTTTAATGAATAGTAATATGTACCATACATCAATCAACTTACTATATTTAATTTAATAAATAATACGTATAATAGGTCAATAGACTTACTATATTCGATGCAATATATGAAGTGCCCCGTAATAAAATATTGTGGGGGTTCATGCACATTCTTGTCTTGGCGATATCTTTCATGCTGAGGAGGCATCCGTTGTGCATGGGCTGTTAGATTCTCAGGCATTTTAAAGTTTAAACCTCCTACGTCTGCCCACGTACACCCTTTCGCCACCCCGCTCAACATTTGTTTGCTATTTCTTTCCAGAGCACCGAGGCCTTCTTTTGATTAGTTCTCATCTTTCTCTTCTTATTTTATTCAGTTCCTTTCCTCTTTATAAAGCGCCAGCCACCAAAGACGACCTGCAAATTCCATCTCCGTATTCTCCGTTAGCGTGTCTGCCTGTCTGCGCTTCTCCATGGAAGGGCAAAGAGAGGTCGAGGAGGTGCAGGGGGAGATGAAGCAGCGGGAGGTGTTTGATGTGAGCCTCAAGGAGCTCTCCAGGAAGCTCGAGGACTTCGCCAAGGAGAGGGACTGGGAGCGGTACCACAGCCCCAGGAATCTGCTCCTTGCAATGGTATTGCGTCTGGACTAGAGAAAAAAAAGGGTTTTGCATGCTTATATAATTTTGTTCGCTACCATGCTTGATGTTGTTGATTTAGATAGATGTTGCAGTTATTGATCATGGCCAGATTAACTATGGATGCAATCTCTGTTTCTGCTACAAGTCATACTATGATCATGGCATAATTCTACATTATTATTTCCCTGCTTAATCCTTGAAGGGCTACTCAAATAAACATGTTCCCTTTGTTCTGTGGACTGCAGTTGAAAGGATTTCAGCATATGCGTCAACAGTCATCATAGAAAAAATTGCTCCTTTTCTGTTTTGTTGGTTGACAAAACACTGTTCACTGTAGAATTGATGAATATGGTATATTTTTCTTTGTAGGCTATAAATATTTCCACTGTAACTTCACGAGTAGTTTAGATATCTTTGGATTGTCACCTTGATGAGATAGGAAAGAACATGTGAGCGAGGATTCACGAAATGATAATGATGTCGTAGAGAATTGTTATAATCTCATTTTCGTATGGGAATCAAGTCACCGATAGTAAATGAAGCATCCAAATAATTGACATCTCCCTAACCTCCTTAATGATGTTGAATAATCTTTAGACCTGTTCTAAGATTCCAATCATTAATCTACACTGCAGTGAAACAGAAACTTCATATATAGTGATCAAATTCTCTATGTCAGTATCACTGTAGGTAAGTAGCAGAAAGTCTTTTAGGAATAATGGGAAAAATTCGATGATGCGGATAAAAGTTGCTATTTGCTAGTCTTATATACATGCATACACGTCAAAGAGGAATTAAGCACATGGAACACAGAAACAGAGGTAGGATGTGCAAGAGAGCTGGACAACTATCATTGTCTATTTGTATCTCAGGCACAGTCCAAAGTAACTGCGACCATTTTCAGGATATCAGAAACTCCAATATTTTTTAATCTACTAACTATAATTTTTGTTTTTCATCTGTGCTAAAGAGACTCTCTAGGATCCGGTAATATGCCATTTTCTTACTGAAGCTCAATCTTTACCACCTTGTTGTGATCAAATCTTTCGCTCAAAGTCGACAGCTTTTTCTTCCTTTTTCCATTCTTCTTGTTTGACAAGCCATTACACAAAAACTTGAGTACTGATCCATCGGAATAGAATGAAAGCAAAACCAATTTGGTCACAATCAATTCCTATGCTGTTTGGCATTCCACATGGGTTGCACATGAAAGCAATGGAACACATCAATCAGGGCAGTGGCTAAAGAAATGCTAAGCTAGTGGCAGCGTCGGCTATCCAAATTCCTCGGTACTTGGTATCCTTAACAAAGAGCATACAGGACCATGTGGAAAATGGGTATAAAGTGCATGATGATTCTGTTGTCATTCTGGGAGAACTTTAATCTCCACAGACATATTTGCACTTCATGCATCCTTTGGTGTAGTAATGGACTAAAAAGCAACAGCACACATCTTCGTCAAAGTGCTAGCAGAATTATGTTATCAGTACCATGATACTGATTCTTTTGAATTCTTCATCAGCTGCAAGCACTCACAAGTTTACATAATATGAATCATCCGTCTATCTTGTGCAGGTTGGCGAAGTAGGGGAGCTCTCAGAGATATTCATGTGGAGGGGGGAGGTGGAGAAGGGCCTTCCCAACTGGAACGAATCTGATAAAGTGCACCTGGGGGAGGAGCTCTCAGATGTCCTGCTGTACCTGATCAGACTATCAGATATTTGCGGCGTTGATCTCGCAGATGCAGCCACCAAGAAGTTGGTCAAGAATGCAATAAAATACCCAGCACCGAAGTCTCTGTGATCATGTGTTGGGAATTTATCGACATCGTATTCTTGCAAGTTGCAACCTTCCCTTTTGCGTGTAGGAGCGGAGTGCAGGCTGTTTTCAAGTTTTTTTTTTGTTGTTGTTGTCTTGGTTATAATAAAAATCTGAGACTTTGTAGTTGTTTATTTGTCATCTGATGTTGTTCAATCCATCTACCATCATACTCTTTCCTTTTTCTAGATTATTGGCCGACATAAAGAAGCATGCAACAAGCCTATAAGTTTAAAGTACATGATCGATGGACAGAGATTAAAATTTCTCATGTGATGGCCTCTGATTGTGGCCGAAGTAATTGATCCCAGTTGTGTTTTTAAATTCACTAGAGAAGGAAAAAAAAGTGTTTTGATATATAATGATTTTTTAGCGAAGTGTTATTATATGTGGGGTTAGTGCCTGATTAATCAACTAATTTAGCTAACTGACTTGAAACTTCTCCCTTAGGGCCCTTGGGCGCATTCTCCTTTAAAAATATTGATAATTTAAATTACCATACAGATAGCTATCGATAATTTTATTAAAACATCTATAATGTTTGGTAAGCATTAATAATATAAGTGATAATTCATATTACCATATTTGTTATAAATAAATAATTATTAGGCAATACATGCATTTTACTAAAATACTCTTGATACATATTTCAAACATTAGCCTATATTAAGTTCGATAAACAAAAAGAATATAAAAATATAGGATAATCAATAAAATAAACATGTCAACCATGTTCAATTTAAGTCATTCATACACAACTTGTTTTTCAAATCTAAATATTTTTATACGATAATTTATGAAGATTAGGTTAAAAGGATATTTTAGTCAAAATTTAAAATTTCCGATCCCACTTTGGTAGGAATATAAATAGACACCTTCTCAATGTGCTATCTAAATTTTCAAAGGTGTGGTAATTCAAACTATCATATAAAATAAAATTATTGATAATTAATTATACCAAACGAGATTATATGATGGACTTTAAAAATCTTAAATAAAATTATCGATAATCTCTCCTCTCTCTTTCTCTCAGTCCAATATCCAATATCAATTTTTTTTGTCCAATGCTTTGTTTAGCTTTATTAGCAATTTGATAAGCGAATAATGGTTTAATGGCAGATAGCGGATGATGATTGACAGTTAGAAGTTCTAAAATTAGTTAATACCATATGATAAATTATTTAATTCAAACACTATACAATAATGCAATAAATAAATGATTTATCTCTCAAAATCTCATAATTTTTTTGTTAAGACATATAGAAATTTATATTGACAATAAATTTTATATAGTGCACACATGATATAAAAATATTAATTATTAAATTAATTTTTTATTCACTGTTAACATATAAATAATTTATAATTAATTAAGCATTAATATAGAAATAAATTTAGTTAAATGATGATAAAATAAAAATGAGAACATAATAATATGAGTTGAGAAAGAAATAATATATTTGAATAAGGGTAAAAGTTTTAAAAAAATATAAACATTAACTTCTAATCATTAAACGATAGTGAATTTTATCATTTTTAATATTTTCATACGAAACGTTAAACGCTGCTGAATTTTATCATTTACTAAAAAAATAATATTTGAATCGCTAAACACTACTTAAGATGTTGATTTTAATCTTGTCAAACAGAACTTAAGCCCAATATTAATTCCGGTAGACTATGAGTCCTCTCTAATTGAACTTTAATAGACATAATAAGCGCATTGCACTCTTTTATCAATATAAATTGTCAGATATTCTACTAATGTCAATTTTTATTTATCTTTATAATATGGTATTATATTAACTTTTATGGTATCATTTTTTAACTACTTGACTGAAATCAATTTTAATTTATGATAAATAATTTTACGTAGTTTAGTTACAAATATATATATATATATATGAAATTTCGGAAACTAGATTATGTTGTTTGGTCAAAGTTAAAACTTAATATATTTAGTATTAATAAATAAATACAAATCTAGAAGAAATATCTATTAAAACTTATAGCTAGTATTAATTTTACACATTATTTATTATAGATTATAAACTAAAACACATTAAAATATATATCCCAAATACAAGCCCGTTTTCATTGATTAATAAAGATAAATAATCAATATTAGCAATATCACAATGTTTCCTTATATTTAATTTAATTACTTTTAGTTAAATTGTCTTTGTTTTCACTTTCATTATGCTATATTTAGTATGTTTTGAAAATATTTTGTTTTGTAAAGCTATGTTCTATATTTTAAACTTCTTTAAATTTGTATACATGTGGCAATTTCTTAGATTATTGTTGTTTTAAATTATTTTTTCATCTTTTGTCTCAAATTTGAATGTTTTATATTTCACCTGGAATAGAATAAAATGAGTCAAACCTAAAGTATGCATGACGTCCGACAAATTACGCCGCAATGCCGCTTAGATTTTGACGCACTTCGTGCTATCTGGATTGTGATTACTGATTAAGCGTCATGATTGAGTAAATACAAATGTAGAAAAATTTCAAATAATCCGTTTTTTCACTGTGAGATAATTTGGATAATATCTCTACTTTATTTGTATCAATTTCTTCAATTAATATCTGAGCCAAAATAATTTTTCTCGTAAATTTTGAACTGCACAATTTTGGCGCCTTTGGACTTGAATTATTGTACAATAATTTCCTATTATCTTTCCAATTTTTTTAAATGAAACGAACGGTTAAAAAAAAACAAGGTTGCCACAATGCTCAACGACACTGCAGCGAGCTACAGGGCGCGAGCGGGCTACGGCCCGCTGCGTGGTGCTACAGTGCCACCCTGCGCGGACCAGCCGCCCGCAGAACGGCGAAACACGCCAACGGGTCACGGCCCGCTGCGCGTCGCCGATGAAGGTCCGCTTCTCGCCCTTTGGGCCTCCTTCGGCATATTTGGACAGTTAACTTTTTTTTAAAAAAAATATTTACATTTAGAAAAACTCGAAAAAATAATAGGAAAATGAGAAAATTGCATTTTTTAACTCATAAAATTTTGAATTTTTTCCTCAAAAATGTGTGATATGTGTGTGACATAAATATATGCATTTTATGTGATTATGTATTTTAGATTTATTGTTATATCATGATAAATATGTATGGCAAATTAGATTCTTTCTCATTTATGCACATTATTGATTATAAAAATTATGAATAATTTTCTGTAAATTTTAAGAATATTTAAAGATGCATATTTGGTATGAATATATGTTTTTTTTGCATATTATGCCATATTATTACGTGAAAAGTATAATGTTTATATAAATATCAGTCACATTTTTTAAGTATAAGTGAAATGTACTTAAGTTGAAGGTTAATACAAAAATGAAAATTTCGTGATTGTTTATGTTCCAATATTTTTAAATTATTGTGTTTGAATTGTTGTGGAAATGATTTTTTTTTTGTAAAATTATCACGTAATGTAAATTAGAAAATTTATTTCAATATTTTTTCTAAAAATTGTATAACATATAATTTGTGCATATTAATATCATTATGCATATTTATTATTTACATGAAGTAACATGGTAATTGCCATACATTATATGTGATTATGAATTTGGAGTAAATTTATTCATAAATGTTATTACATGTGTATTTTATTTGTACTACGTCACAGTTAAAGTAAATTTCCACATGTTTTTTGGGATTCATGCATTTATTTAAAGAATAGTTAAATGGGATTTCGAATTAAAAAATATGAGAATGAGAGAAAGATTCACTGATACTACATAGTATTTGTAATGCGATCAGTACTAAATAAGTATACATACAAAATCGTGCACGAGAAGATGTGTCTTATGAGTATACATGCAAGGTGTTTTTAGGGTAAAGCGAATATAGCGATTATGTATTTTGATAAAGTATTGACTCACATAAAAATTGAATATGTATATAACATTGACAACTTATAGCATAAGTTCACACATTGATTGACACTTATGTGGTCATAATTTTTTGCTTTCAAATTGATTGAGCAACTATTTATTCTTAACAGATAATAGTGTAGTCCTTTAATCATGAACATATCCATTTACCATTATGAACATTTACTAGAATCAAATATGAATAAAAGCTCATTATATGCAAGTGAGGGATTGTTGAAAACTGGACGTCCATTTGAGCTTTGTTCGTTGAATGGCCCGTCATGCATATGGGCAAAACTACAAGTGCAATTTAGTTAATTGCACTATGCAGTTTAATGAACATATCAATTAATTGATGCATTATATAATGTATTTTGTGGCTAGACTTCAGTATGCATGACATCCGACGTTACGCCACAAGGCTACTCAAATTTCGACGCACTCCGAGGTATTTGAATTGTGACAAGCGTCCTTCTTCCTCATAATTGAGTTCTTCTTTGGTAATCTATTATTTTCGCCGTGAGGTAATATTTTATTTGTACCAATTCCTTCATGAATAAATTATCATAATACTACTAAAAAATATTTTATATTTTGAATATAAATAAAACAAGAGAGAGGAAATTAAGAGTTATTTGTAAATCAAATAATAAAAATTAAAGTCAAATAAACAATATTTCAAATATATTTTTTAATTTTTTTATAAATTATTTAAAATTTGAAGAAGATTAAATAGATATTTTTGTCAAAATATAAGTCAAATAACTGATAATATGAAACAATGATGGGATAATTAAAATTATGTATAATTAGTCACAGTAAAAAAATTTAAATAAAATAATCCATTATATATTTGGATTACCCCTAAAATAATTTATTCGACAGGTTGAGAAGGTTTGTTGTACCAAAATAATAAATTATAAAAAAGCATTTTCACGAAGAGTTGCTACATATTTTTATCCAGGATTTAATGAGAGTCATATGACCCCATACGCCCTCTGCCCATCGTCCGTTTAGATCAGACGGTGGGCGATGCACTCCCCATCTCTCCTCCACGCGCTTGCCGCCGTCGCCGTCGTTGCCGTCGTCCCCATCTCCCCTCATCGTCGTCAGCGCTCCAACCTCCTCTAAGCCTGCCACCCGTGAGCGTCCCCTACGATCGTCGGCGAAGTCCCCGATGGCGAAGTTGCAGCCTGTGATTGTCTCCCCTGCGATTGTCGCCTTCGCTGTCAATCGGAGAGAAAGGGGATACCCTCGCAATCGGCCGACCTCGCAGCGTTGGCCGGCCTCGCCATGCCGGATCGGAGAGAAAGGAGGAGTGATCGGATCGCCTTGCTGCTCGCCGCTCGCATCCCGCCGCTCGCGTCTCGCCGCTCACGTCCCGCCGCCATCACCTCGCAGCCGTCGCCGGATCAGGAAGAGATTGGATCACCTTGCTGCTCGCCGCTCGTGTCCTGTCATCACCGAATCGCCTCGCGTCTCGCCGCACGCACCTCGCTACGTCTCGCCGCCCACCGTCCGATTAGATCGGACGATGGGCAGAGAGTGTATGGGGTCATACGCCATACAAGGCGTATGGCCCCATTAAATCCTTTTATCTATTTAACACAATGCAAAAGCTGACATCAATTAAACCACAGCCGTCCACTCGATCCGATGGTGGTAGTTGATTGATCACATCATATAAATTTCGAATGATGATGAGAAAACCTAAACGCTCATTCCATCCCTTTTCGATGCCTCCGCCGCCACTCCTCACCATCTGCTGCTTCACTTGGCTCGTCCTCGTCGCCGCCCAGTCCCATATATAGAGCACTTCTATGATGCCCTCATCAGCGGTCCCTTCTCCAGCAATGGAGCTTTCCTGGCGTTCTCCTCGCTCTCTTCTGGGACGCCGGCGACGTGACCCCTGGGTCGTAGCAGCGCGGGCTGGTTTCCGCGCCTCTATTACTCTCGCAGAAGCGGCGACGACGCTGGCGTTGTTATGAGACCCGGTGACGGTGGAATGATCCTGTCCGCCATGTCCTAGCTTCGGGCTACGGGGTGGCCCTCCGCTCACCCTTTCGTTCTTTTATTTGCCTTTGCCTTCATCCTTGCACCTGCAGTACATATAACGTGCGGGTTATTCATAGATGAAACAATGCGAGCTTTGGGCTACAGAGGAGAGCTTTGACGAATCGGATACTTTGAGTGCATGCGAAACGGTAATATTCTTTTATCCTGAAGAAGCCTTTTTTTGTCCGACAGGTTTCATGGTACGAATTTATTATTTTTTTTGGGTAGCTATTGTTTTGTCCTTGAATTTATCATGGATTTTTTTTGTTCAGTTTTTATGTAGTTGTCCTACATTTGAGTAAAAAATGTATAAACCAAAGACTGCAGTAATTGTCATGCATTGCGGAATTTATTTACACTGAGTTAAAAATTAACAATTTCAGTTCGATTCTTTGAGGAATTTAAATGCTGACAAAAAACCGTAGGAGATTGTTTATATCAGTAAACAAGCCTCTGGTGATCTTCAGGAACATCATGATCATTGTTACCGGTGAACCTTTGTACTCTACGTGCTGCAAGTGGTTCAGTAAACAACGTAAATTCATCTTCATGCAGTCGACAATACTTCTCAATCTGCTCTGACACTTTTTTCATAATTATATTTTCCCATATTGTCCTTGTATGACCTTGCGCTGGAAAAGAACAAATCCGAAAAGCTTAAGTCTTACACTTTGAGGCTTCCGCTAGTATCATTAAATTTACAACAACAACAAAGCCTTATCCCACTAGGTGGCTGCATGGATAGTACGACGCCATTCCGCTCTTATATTCGTTGATCCATGTTCATAAGATTCGACATGATTTTATGCTGGCTGACGGGGCCTAACACAATCCTCCTCCTTTATCCGGACTTGGGACCGGCTATAAAATATAGACGGAGTTTAGTATCATTAAATTTAATAACATATATTTGAATAACGAAGATGACTATTTTGCATTCTTCACCGTGTTATTTATTTTTGCTTCTCTTTTCTCCTATATTATTTCCGACTGCAGAATGGTCAATATTCGGCCATCAGATATTTGTTAGCGTTTAAGGCATATAATCGGTTTCCCCTCTAAGGCAGTAATAAAGATCTGTGATGGTTCTTAGGCAGACAACAGAATTTATTAAAGCCAATGCTGTTTTCTAACATATATTTCAGCTTTAAGTTGATGGAATAGGGCTCAAAATAGAATTTTCAAAAAGTTTTTCTGATAGTTTACCTGTAAACCCGTGAGAAGTGTTTGCATTTTAGTTTTCAGTGAGTCTGTCTAACAATGTTGCACTTCATTTTTTTTGTCTTGGGTACTTGACTCTTTGGTGATCAAAGTTCAAATCCCTTGAAATGGAAATGAGGATTTATCACAGTGCTTATTTTCACTTTAATTTATACAGAATCACATGTTTGATCTTTGCTAGTGTCCATTTCTAATGACATGGGTGTATCATTCTTTAAACTCTATGGTATTTGCAATTTCTATGTTTAGTTTCTTTTGTTTACTCAAAGTCTTAAATACCTAAAGCTGACAGGGGAATGATTGTGCCCATAAACTCTCCCTTCGAAAACTTTAGGGATATCTTGTTCATTGTTATTGGGTGAACCTCAGTAGAAACTTGTTGCGGAAGGTTCAGTAAATAATGAAACATTTTTTTCTTTCTTGATTTATCTCAGGGGCTTGGTACTTGACTTTTATTTACAATGTTGATGTTTTTTTTAGAAATTGATGTTTCGTTTAGGCTTCAACCACTTTTTGATATCAAGACAAAAAAATGCGTAAAGCTAAGTTGCAAATATACAGAATCACATGTTTTGTGTGTGCAAGAGTTAAGTCGTAGATGCCTAAAGCTGACAGGGGAATGTTTTTGTCCATAAACTTTCCCTTCGAAAACTTTAGGGATATCTAGTTCATTGTTATTGGGTGAACCTCAGTAGAAACTTGTTGCGGAAGGTTCAGTAAATAATGAAACATTGTTTTTCTTTCTTGAACTATCCTGCTTAGTTCTCTAAGATTTGTAGTTCCAGACAATAAGTTAGTGGAATAAAATGGAAGTCTCCATTGACCTAATAAGATTGAGCTCTGCCGATCATAATATCAAATGTAACAGGTTTTGATGTTTCGTGCTTGGATAAAATTGTTCCAACGCAGCTGTCACTATCTTGTGTCTTTTACATGCTGACAAGTCGGATTTCCACTGCCTGAAGCTGACAGGGGTATGTTATGCCTATTACTAACCCCTTGTAAACTTTAGGTATATCATATTCATTGTTATTTGTGAACCTTAGCATTAACTTGTTGCCAGAGGTTCAGTTAGCAATGGGACATTTGTGTTTTTAGAACTTGCTTGCCCACCGATTTGTTAAAGTTGGCTGTCCACAACAATAAGAACGAGATGCTGAACTTAATAACTCAATGTGGTAGATTGAACTTGTTTGAATATTCAGAGTTCGCTTCAAATGCATGACTGTCCATCTGATATACATGAATGATGATATGGCAGGGATATGAACAAAGTTATCTGCAATATAATATCTAGTGTGCCAGAGAATGAGATGGTGTTTGAAGATGGACGATCTCTCTTGCGGAGGTTGCCAGAGGTGGGAAATGGAAGAGGATCAAGTTGGCGATTTTGGAGAACATACTTGTGACATCATTATTGACTAGTTGGATGCATGTGAAAAAAAATTGGTTTAATGATTTCTTGTAATTACGCATTTATCTACGGGAGGAGACTGCTGTTCGCGTATTAAAAGTAGCTTTTGTATGAAATGTGACTTTATGATTGTTACGAATCTACTGGATTAAAACTTTTAACATTTATTGTGAATTTTAATTTGATAAACAATTTGATCACACGGTAGTGGACTTCTCAGGACTAGAAAAATTATATTATCTTTTAACTTTAAAGTTTGCTCAGCGATATTCTCTTTAGCGATATTCTTGATCTTCACTTTGTAATATAAATATTTTTTATCTTTTAACGTGTTTCACCTAATGTTCTCTTTATTTAGGGCAGTAAGTTTTTCGTTGATGTGATGTTTACGTGATTATTTTTTTTTTCACGTAAATAATCGTCCGACGTGGCACATAAAATTATATTAATGTATTTCAATTTTAAAATTTGTTTAGCGATATCTTTCAACTTTATTTTGTAAGATATTCATTTTTTAATACGTTTCACCCGATGTTCTTTTTATTTGGGACAATCGGTTTTTTTTTTCTCGACGTAGCATTCACGTGGTCGTCTTCTTTCTCCTTCACGTAAATAATCGTCCGACGTGGCATATAAAATTACACCAAATGTTCTTCAATTTTAAAGTTTGCTCACTAAATGTACATAAAATTACATCAATTTGGGCAAAGATGACGACCAACGAATGCGAAAGGTAAACGATGAAGGAGATGAACGACGAAAGAGTCTGAACGGCGAAGGAGGCTTCACGTGAACGATGACAAAGAGAGAAATAAGGAAATAATTTAACAGTGAACGGGTCAACTTATTGTAAGTAAGATGATTTAATATACGGAGCATGCCACGTCGGACGACTATTTGTATGGAGGAAAGAGGAAATGACCATGTAGACACCACGTCGACGAAAATTAGAAAACGCTACAAGTAAAGAGGGCATCGGATAATGTATTAAAAGATGAATGATATTTGTGTTACAAAGTGAAGTTTGAGAATATCGCTGAGCAAACTTTAAAGTTGGAGAGCATTGGTGTAATTTTATATGCCACGTCAGAGTATGCCACGTCGGACGACTATTTGCGTGGAGGAGAGATGAGATGGCCACGTGGAAGCCACGTCGACGAAAAATCAGAAAACTGATTGTCCCAAGTAAAGGGGCATTGGGTGAAACACGTTAAAAGATGAAATGTATTTATGTTACAAAGTGAAATTGAAGAGTATCGCTGAGCAAATCTTAAAATTAGAATCCATTTGGTGTAATTTTTCTCTTAGGACTTGATATCAATGACTTGTTGAGCTAATTTACATCTATAAGTTTCATGTTTGATTTGTTAAACTAAAATTTAACGAATATTAAACGAAAATTTATGAAATTTCAAAGTTGTCCAGACAACAAAATTGTTCCTTTTCAGTTTCCTTTCGTCCTTATGTTCAGTTTTAAGTGATCTCCGTATTATGCCTTGTGAACTATAATTTGTTCTTTTGTTATTATAAAGATACTAAATTTTGTATGAATAGAATAAAAAGATGTAATAATTTTCAATAATGAATTATCCATGTACCTTCAACCACTACAAGAAAACACATCATTAAAGAAAGAAA
This sequence comes from Pontederia crassipes, assembly GCA_030549335.1. Lineage (NCBI taxonomy): Eukaryota > Viridiplantae > Streptophyta > Magnoliopsida > Commelinales > Pontederiaceae > Pontederia > Pontederia crassipes. Next base: position 6,035,983 of record CM060188.1, on the reverse strand, counting down.
ATATGGTCGTTAATAATCAAAATTCGGTCGTTATTGATCATTAGCGATCAGTATTTTTCGTCGTCGTCGGTCGTTATAGATGCCACCGTTAAAAGTCAATAATGACGGCTTAAAAGTGTCGCCCGTTAAACGTCATTAATGACCGGAAAAATCCGATCATTAAATCGAAATTAGGACCATTTAGTTGGTCGTCGAAGTCATTAATGACGAGAAATATCTTTGTCGTTGATAATTTTCAGCGGTTAGTAATCCCGTCGTTAAAAGTCATCAATGGTCAGAAAAAATCCGGTCGTTAAATCCATATAAGGACCATTTAGCTGATCGTCAAATACATTAATGACGAGAAATATCTTTGTCGTTGATAATCTTCAGCGGCTAGTAATCCCGTCGTTAAACGTCATCAATGACATGAAAAAATCTGATCGTTAAATTCATATAAAGACCATTTAGTTGGTCGTCGAATACATTAATGGCGAGAACTATCTTTGTCATTAATAATCTTCAACGGTTAATAATCCCGTCATTAAAAGTATCAACGATAAAAAATAATCAAATTGTTAAATCCATATAGTGACAATCTAAATCATCGTTAAACGCATTAATGACTATCATAATCTTTGTCGTTGATAATCGTCTGTGACCATTAATCCGATCGTTAAAATCCAATAACGATCTTTAAAGTTATTAATGACTATGAACTTTTTCTAACATTGATTTAAATGACACATGATCTACAATGCACTTTCTTAACAATCATTCAACTAAAAACAAACTCACAAATTATAATACAAAAGTTAAATTAATTTACCAGAATGGATTGTTCACATAACTTCAAAAAATAATAATTATCCATGCCAACAAATGTTCATAGTAGTAGTCAAGATCAATAACATTTAGCATCCAAATTTTTTAGCCCATCAATCTTCTTCCTTCCCTTCAAAAGATGCTTACACTATCCTAAAAGCAAAATAACTTGTTTGAGCTTTGAATTGCATCTCTTTCTTTCCATATCTTCAGAATCTGTAAAGTTCACAAAATACATAAAAGTTTTTAATAAATGTCCAATGACTATTAAATTAACAACAAAATGAAAAATAATAACTTATAAATAAATAAGGCAATTTAAGAGAGAACATAAAACAAAAACATGGCTACGATTTTGAAATCCAAAACATCTCTCTACTACTTCTATAGGTGTAAGTGTTGGTTCCAATTGAAGACAAACAAAAAAATTGATTTTGAATTGCAAACATAGCCGGCAAGCAGCAAATGCTTGTGCTGTTCACTGAAGCAGACAACGAAAACTGAATGCATGCATGTATTTAGTATGTATATTTTCTTTTATAAAACTATTATAAATTTAAATGGCATCCTTTGTGATTTGTTAATTTAGGAATCAAATGAGAGGAATGCTAAAAATAAAGCTAAGATGAGCATGTCTCATCAATCTGGGAGTATGCCGATTCGAGAAATTATATATCAACAGGTGAAGTAGTTAATTAACAATGTGTGCTTATATCTTATATGATATTGTTTGATTTTTTTAAACATGTAGTGAGGCAAATATGATAATCCGTCATATGTAAGAACAATTTTCTTTGAAACATGGAAAAAGGATAATAGGTTCATTGATCTCGCAGCAATTGAAAGACATGTACATTTCACTATTCATATATGTTCACTTGATTTATTGGCAAAAAGTTGCATTTATTTTTTTCTTGCTCATTTGTAGGCTGAAATTCAAAATTTTTTTTCTTTGTTCTTTCTTCCTATGCTGTGCATAAGTGGCTGTCTCTTGGGTGTATATATGGATGTCCACATATGTGGTTTTGTTTCTCCAAAAAGTATCATTAATATGAATGAAATCAGCAGAGACATTAGGTCGCCACTTGCCACTTGCCAATATGGCAATCTTGTTGTCATTTTTTTTTACAACATCAGACCTATTGTTTATTCCCCAAATTCCTATTTCTTTCAACACCCTGGGATGTATATCTTTACAATGAAGTGGAGAATCTAAGCCTGTAGCAAAGTATACTTTGTGCATTCACTATGCTGATGTGCATGAGCAAAGTTCAACGTTCCTAAGGCTGCACAAAAGTATATTAGTTGGTATGAGTAACAGCTGCAACGTGAGCCAAGAAAAGGAAACTTACAAGAACAGTTGCCCAAGGAAGATAATCTTGGAAGGTTTTGATAGTGAAGACAAGCGGACATGGAGCCAGTAGCAGCAGCTACATGGATAAAAGGTGACTAATGTAGCCAATAGCAGCAGCTAGATGGCAAAATTTCGGCACAATTGGGCTGCAGAAACTTGGCTGAGCTACAGAAGTTCTAACATCTCTTGTAGTCTTAGATGCACGAATAAAAGGTGAACCTGTGGTAATAAATTTCATATCCTCTCAACATCTAAATTTGAGAATGGATGGCATGCTGATTAGATCAAGTGCTGATCAAATACGACAATTACAAGGTTTTAAGTAGCCATCATTGCATGAAGAACAAGGGGTAAGCTCTTCTTTTCCTTTTTTTTTTCTTCTGATGATTCCCATCTTTTCTCTGAGCAGTGAAAGAGACTTGCATCATTAGAAGGATGGAATAGGCATCTTGGTGTAGGACATGTTTATCAACACCTATGGTACACAACCCCTCAACATGACAGTGAGGCTTCAACTTTCACCCATGACAAACCAGTCCAATTGTTGTATACACCCCTGGTTGCAGGATTTTCTCATACTATTGCCCTTTCTAGCTGGCATGTAGCAGAAGCCCACACAGCCGCATACCCATTGTATATATACCTAACATGATAAGAAAATTATCTAAGAGTCCTGTTCTCATGCATTTGACAAATCATTAGGCATGGGGTAGTTCAAGTTCAAGAAAAATAGATAAACATGATCTCAAAGCTACATGAAAAATGAAATGTAAAAATGAGTCCAAAAAACATCAAAACAGAGTACTTAGTGCCTCTCTCCTTTCCTTATTAAATAACTACAACAAGATGATAGTTGATGTGTTACTGCTAAGTTAGATAGTTACTAATATTCAGTCCTTAATGCAATCTACAAAACAGGTGATTCAATAGGGTGACCAAATACCATGTAAATGCTCTAGTAAGAATATCAGAAAGTAGGGATGCAATGCTTGCTAACGAGGGTCAAATTAAAGTTCATCAGTGTTATATATATAACTAGTAATCACCATTTTGTCAAAAGAAAAAAATGATAAAACTATAAAAAAAGATGCATCCTACTTTTTTTTCTCATGTCGATGTTGTCTTCTATCATTTAATTGAAGGGGTGGTGCTGTCCGGCGGCGGCTGGGAGGGGGACTGGAGGCGGGAGGCCGGCTGGTGCATCCGCCGCCGGCGGAGGAGAAGGGTGCCGATGTCGCAGGGGTGCAGGGACGGCTGCTGTCCGACGGCGACGGGGAAGGGGAATCAGGGGCGGGGGCGAGGACGGCTGGCACGCGCGGCGGGCGAGGAGGGGGTGCTTGGGGGCGGGGGACGATGGTGCCTCCGCCGATGGCTGGGGTGCGCGCGGGGGACGGCAGGGGGACTAGTGTGCGGGCGGGGTGGGGCGGGAGACGCTGGTGCCTTCGCCGATGGTGGAAGGGGGACCAGAGGCGGCGGGACGACGGCTGGCGCACGGCGCGGGGGGCGGGGGGTCGCGGCAGGCGGCAGAGGAGAAGGGGGACTACTGTGGGGGTGGGGGGATGGGTGGGTAGCAGCCAAAGACGTCAAGAGGAAGGAGAACAACTAGGGTTTCAATTAAATTTCATATCATGTTTTTTTATGGGAGATATTATATTATATTTCTTTTTTTTATTGGATTTTAGAATATGTAATGAAGTTAAGTAAATACATAAACTAATTTTTTTTAAAAAATTAGTGTTGCCCAAAAAATTACTGGAGGAAAATGTTTAGTTCCACCAAATAAAATATTAATTGCACATCTACTTCATCTTAATTTATAAATAATTAATGACGATAAAATTTAATGGTCATTACTAATTATTTTTAGTGATCGGAATTAACTTTTTTGAGACGAACAATTTTCGCTTTCGTTAATAATGTGTTTAGTAATGTTCATATTTTTTTGTCACTATTAATTATTTATAACAGTCATATTTTTGTCTCGACATTAATAGTTGATCGTTAAAATCCTTTTCTCGTAGTGAACTAGTTGAGGTCCAAATTGCTTTTGGTGTCATTTGCATCATTCGTGTACCATTCAAGCTTCTCTTTGTACTCGAGAAAGAAACGTAGAATGCAAATTGTTGCTTCAACTCGTTCCATGGTAAAAAGTCTTCATGCAAGGTCAAATAATTAACTTTTCTAACAATATCATCAAATGAATCCAAAACTTTAGAAGGGATCAACTTGGTCATAATTGAAATCTGACGTCCGTATAAACTTAAAAGACTTTCGATTTACACCGTATATATATGTGTGTGTGAAGAGATTATAGTAGCTTATTAATGTAGTAGGCTTAAGAGAGAAAAAACATCTATATTTTTTTTATCAGACCCATCAATGTTCAGGATTCCGATTAATTCAATGTTCGAGTGAAAATGGTATGATCAAATTTTAATCAAAATAGTGACTCTGATTATTAACACCTAGCAATCTTAAAATACAACCCCGCTAAAAACATTCATATTTTTCAAATCAATATTTAACGTAAAAATTGCCAACAACTTGCCACTTTGCACAGCAATTGAAGTCGAACTTCACTTGCAATGCAAACTAGTTGCTTGACGACGTTGAGTCTTATATATGCAACCATGCATGATTTCTCTTTTAGCATTCAACTTGACACCCAAGCGTGTTGTGCTCTCCAAAGATATTGATTTAACCCTGTGCCAACCCCATGGATGTCACTGTTTGAGTTGGACATTTTTGTACATGCATGCAGCTTGACATTAATAACTATTCTAATGATTAGATTGCCTCGTGAGCTTATTTGCTTTCCTTCTTTTTACCTTTATGCACTGTTAATTGTTTGGAAGCTCGTTCTTTTCTTCGTCATCTATCTTTACCGGAACAAATACAATCCTAGCAAAGTATCACGAACAAGATGTAATGACAAGGGACGAAGTATATCAAATTATATTGTCTCACTTTCATACGTATATTGAGTTAATTAATCATTCTCAGGTTAAATATATGAATATGGATTATGGACGAGACCTCATGGATCAATTAGTACTCGCCATATTCTCTCGTTTGTTACCTTGTTATTGCTTCATTTAAGAATACTAAGCTAATAAGGTTTTATTGCTTCCAGTTAATCTGTTCTCGTATCAATTTGGATCCTTCAAATATCCTAACCATTGATAAATCATTAGGTTGTGAAAACTCAACATAAAACAAGCCACGAGTCCCTCTCAAAAGAGCTAGCTAGCTAGCTATAGATGCTAGCTGATTGTGCCGTCATCATGAATTAATGATTAAAAAAAAAAATGCAAATAGCAGGTGATTAGTTGCTACAGAATTCAGTACTGTCACACTAATTTCTTTCTTACAATTATGGTCGTACTTCGCTTTCAAGGAATCTTGGGACTATCAGTGTAAGCAATGCTTGCAGATAACATTTTCCTACATTCTCAAGCTATCAAAAGTTTTTAAAAATATGTATGTATAGTCCTTAAAGCTACCTTTCATGAAAACTAAGAATAGTGTTCATAGACATGTGTCCCATGATAGTCAGGGTTAATGGATAGCTGCTTTGCGTAGTTGAGAGTAAAATTAGGCTGCAAATGTGTCCTTAGATATTGCATCATTTTTTTTCTCTCTTGTATTTCTTAGGCCTCGTTTGGCAGCACATAAGAGTAAAAAGAGAAAATCTCACCATGTTCTCACGGTGAGAACATCAAGTTTCTAGTGACATAAAAAACACACAAAAACTCTTGTTCTTGTCATCAAGAATGTGAGACTCATCCTTGTAAAAATTAGTTGTTTGGCAAATGTTCTAAGATAAGACCTATAATCCTCGTGCTAACCCCAATTTAAATTTACCCTTAGGGTCAATCAGCACTATGAACATCTTGGCATATAGGCCACTCCACTGTACAGTTTAGCTAAGAAACCAACCTTTCATGGGATAACCATGACAAATTCGAAAAAAAGAGAGGTTACGCTTATTTTGATCTTAACTTAAGAAAATATTTTTACAAGAAAAAGTAAATTGCTTTTGACAGATGAATTACAATATAGAAGAAATTGAGAAGATAGGAAGAAGACTCATCTAGTTATTCGAGATCTATTGGTCATTCTTAGATTTCATATTTCATATTTAATAATTAATTGATTCGCACAAATAGTAGTAGTAGTATATATATGTACGCAATAGCTAGCTTACTAGATTAATTAATCTGAGTGCACCGAGTAGAGGGAACATAGCACAATAACTTAATAGAAAAGGACTTTCGTTTCACTAGCATGTCACAAATATATAATTTAAACTCCGTATGTTTATGTGATATATTGCGACAAGGTAAGGTACATGCATGTCCACGGATTGCATCACCACAGTCGCCGCAACTCCTCGTACAAAAAACCAAACATGTAAAGGCCAAATCTTAGGCTAAATCAAGTTCCCCAGATCATGCTTTTGGGGACTAACTAAATTGCATCATGTTTTTTTGCATGCTTCACGCGCTTGCGCAATCCCATACTACGTTCTTGGATCTTGTCCACAGTGAAAACGAGATCCATGGGATCTCGATACGTACATGGACGACTTGTTTTACAGTGTGTGTACTCGCTCCTGAGAACTTGGATTTGGCATTAAGCAGACAGGCTTAAATACCATGCATGCATGCGTTGATGTGAAAAGTGCTGTATGAGTCTATCCCCTTCTAATGGGTATCTGGAGTTCAAATTTATTTTTCAATATACAAGAAGCTTGAGCGTTCCTCTCTAATGGAGGAAAATTGCTCACCCTCATTTCAGACACTTCTTTCGTGCTCAGGTGCGGATGCAGCTTAGAAATAATACTCCACCTATAATTCCCGGAGAGTGTTCAATTGGAACACGAGAGCGTGACATATATACCATATATATGAGTTTGATCATTAATTGCCTTTTGTCTTTGATTTCCTGGTGCTGTGTTGTTCTTTTTCTTTTAGCTTTCTATATGTTTCCGTAAAGTAAAACTTTTCGCTGCTAGGAGAGGTATACGTTTATTAAAAATATTGCAAAAGATATGTCATTCCCTTCAAGAAGATTGCAACATTAGGGATAGATTAATATTTTGCGATGGTTCAAATTTTTTCGCAATTTGTCAAAGATTTTGCGATGATAAAGAATGACCTTCGTCAACTTGTGAAGGACAAAAAAGGACATCGAAAATATTTTCGAAGAATGAAGTTTCGAAAGATATTACTGTGGGAACTTTCAAAGCAATATAATGGTCATAAAATGTATTATACTTGTATATTTTCAATGGTCGAATCTTTCAATTCTTTTGACGAATTTCCATCCGCCGGCAATTAATTAAGAAAAATCACAATTTTGTATTTGCGACAGATCTAGGGGTCTCAAGTTTTGACAATATTTTTTGTATCCAAATGCACCAGGCTTGAGCTGTCGGAATCCAGAAGAGGATCAAGGATGCATGCACGTGCATGATCATTGATCTCATTTAGTATATATATATATATATATATATATATATATGGATTTGTGATTTCATGTGCATCTTGCTCGAGAATGCATGTATGGACGTACTTAATCGGTTGCTTAATTCAATGGTGTCACGTTTAGATCTGAACCTTGTGAAGATGCATGCATGGACCACTGCCAACCAAGAATTCAAGCTGATTTAGATTCTTCCTTATCCCACGCTCTTCGAATACGTATACGTCTACGTATATTGTGCATTGTGAATAAAATATATATATGCACATACATGTGAGGGTAACATTATTTGATACAAATATTATATTGCTGCAAAATTAACTCATCATCTGCAGTCCTATTCTCGCTCAGATATCGCAATATTAATTCTCGATACTCTGATATCTTTCCTGGATACTGCGCTATTGACTTTATCATCAGTGTCTTTAGCCCATGCACCTATGCAGAAAGTAAGTTATCCAGTAGACTGTACATGATCATTCCAACTTGCCATGCTCACCCAATTAGTTTATCATCAACACCATTAACAATCTAAAATGGCAGCCAATAATTCTGCATTTAAGCATGGAACGCCGTGAGTGGCTAGCTAGGCTTTGCTGTATGCATATCCTTGTCACTGTGGATAATCTCAAGTTCTTGTACTATAAGCATTACCTCTTTTTAACTCCTCGTCAGAGATTGAGACATCTACGCACGCCTTCTCCCAGTGATGATAGAGACGAGGGCATATTTTAATAATTCACATTAATTAATTATGGGTCACCTTTCTCTATGTCCAATTAGTCATTAATTCTGTTTTTATTGCATTAATTTGCAGTACCCTCTTCTCTTATATATATGTGCACCATGCCTCCTCCTCTCAAGAGTTGAAGCCCTCTTGATTGCATGTCTGCCTGCTCCTAGGAAACCTTGAACAGAGTTTTATCCACTCTTTTCAGCTCACAAACATTCTTCTTTAATTCATCACCTTAATCTGGTCAAGTTTCTTAAGCTAAAAGTATATAGCAGTTAGAGAGTTATGATGGGGTTAAGGGACATAGAGTCCACACTGCCACCAGGCTTCAGGTTCCATCCAAGTGATGAGGAGCTTGTCTGCCATTATCTGCACAAGAAGGTGACCAGCGTGAGGCCCTTAGAAGGCACCATGGTGGAGGTAGATTTGCATACTCAAGAACCATGGGAGCTTCCAGGTGAGAAGCAAATCATTAATTTATTTCGTGAATATAGATTCTTATTGCATGGATTCTCTCTTGCTGGCGATCTTTCTTGTTGCTTTTGTAAATTTGGATGACTTGATAATATAGCCAGAGACAACAAAAAGTTTCCTTTGATAGAAATTAATCCTTGTTTTGGAGATACATGAGTGCAGATGGTTTCCATCAGATCACAAAAGTTAACCAAACATGCATGCATGTTCAAGGTTTATGTTCATTTTATAAGTATCCATCTCTAAATGATAATTAAAGCCTATTAATCAGTTTTATATAAGATTCTATCATATATGTTAATCCCCCTTCACTTATACATAAAATCCAATAAGGGAGCATGTGATAGAGCTTGACGTCAAGAAAATTTTCTTAATTCTGCGAAAGAATTTATAGATTCATCTGTCTTAATTTTGCATCAACATCCTAGTACAATCCGGTTGCAAGCATATGTCTAAACTACTTAAATAAGTTGAACCCTACGTACTCATATTCTTTATATATATCTGCATGGAATTCCTTTAATTATATATGCTGGAATTCATATATATATTGATCATGTTATATATAACAATGGTGTACTTTGTTTATTTATATGTTGCTACTTGTATAAATGAAACTGTACAAAATGATTCCGTCTCATTTTGGGAACTCTTGCTTTTGTCATGTTGGCGGCCATGATATGGAGTCCTATCAATTCAGAACAGATACAAATGACAGCCTCAAGCAACTGTTGTTTTAATTAACTGAACCTAACTATGCAAAACAAACATCAAGGATTTGGCCTCTACGCCATAATATATATGTTGTCTGCAACTCTGCATGCTGTCAAGAACTTGGCCTCCACGCCATAATATGTTGTCTGCAACTATGTATGCTGTCAAGAACTTGGCATATACGCCATAATATGTTGTCGTCACCCATGCATGCTGTCACGGGAACACGTAGCTAGCAGTATTGCACACCATGCATCCATTTCGCACACTAACTTTTCTTTCGAATGTTCTCTTCCTGCGGCTGGTTTTCAGATGTTGCTAAACTGAGTGCCAATGAGTGGTACTTCTTCAGCTTCCGGGACCGCAAGTACGCCACCGGACTGCGGACGAACCGCGCGACCAAGTCCGGCTACTGGAAGGCCACCGGCAAAGACCGGGAGATCTCTGATCCCAGGTCACGTCGCTTGGTGGGAATGAGGAAGACCTTGGTGTTCTACCAAGGACGTGCTCCCAATGGAACGAAGACTAATTGGGTCATGCATGAGTTCCGGTTAGAGTCCTCTCGTTCACCTCCAAAGGTGGGTTATTATATGCTCTCTCTCTCTCTCTCTGGACAGCAGTCATTAATCACCTCTGGTGCACTCTTTACGGCATGCAGGAGGACTGGGTTCTTTGCAGAGTCTTTCACAAGGGGAAAGACGCGACAGATCAGGATCACACTAGTGCTGGGTCTTCTTCTCCCACATTGGAGTACTCACCACCTCCTCCAGGAGACCAGTTGCTCATTCCAAATGGATGGTGTCAAGCACAGATGGATGCATCTAATTTCCTTAGCAGCACCACTAATAGCCCATTACTCAACTTGACACAGCTGCTGCAGCGTGACTTCCTTGATTTGCAACCACAGGACATGGCTGCGGTGATGGGGATGGGGATGGGCTCAATGGGCACCGATCAGCAAGAGGGCTCCTGTGGATACTTCATGAATTGGTAGCAGATTAGATCAAGGTTGCAATCCCAACTTCTGCTTCGTGTTTCTGAGTTTTTCATAATTTGGGTTCTCACATTGGATTTAAGGAGAACAAAAAGTGATGTGTACAAATTGGTGTGGTCTAAATCTAGGACATGCAAATTTATGCTTGTGCATTGTTAGCATTTGTTATGCAATAACTTGGAAGAATTTCGATTTAATTGTATATATATTATATGGCGTTTGATTATTTCCTTCTCGCTGGGCCAAATTATACATATGCGCCATCTTAATTCGAGAGAGGTTGATATTAAAATTTAAATCCAATGTTTCTAAAACCAGTCGAGCAACTAGGTTATGATTCAATCGGTTTAATTAAATTCGATCGAATTGAACTAGTTTTTTTATTAAATAATAATATTTAAATTTCTTTCAAAAAAAGTATAGTATAAGTAAAAGTACAAAAATATAAAATAATTACATAATCATATATAATTATAAAACACTTATTAAATCTACCCCTACACACTCAATTTATAGTCAATTTAAACCAAGTCAAATACTCTTTTTTTTTTTTTGGTTACATGCGAGTGTCTTCAAAATCACTATCTTGCATGTATCATTTTTCACTTAGTGCCTTGATAAATGATGGTCCGAAAACATTTTACATTCCTATGATCTCACCTTTAAGCGAGAATAGGCTGCTTGACTCCAATTCCCATTAGTCTCGTCAAATATTTACAATGATCAGGTGTTTAGATCCATTGAATTAAGTCAAATTTAACTCCAATTTTTTCTCCAGTTGATAGTAGAATGTTGTACCGAATGACTTTAGGTTTTAATTATGTGATTTGTGCATCCTTTATTTTTTCTATTACATTTTGGTTTATGGTCTCCTTTGTAATTATAAAATAAATTTTGGGATTGCCAAGAAAATATGAATTAAATTATGAAAATTAAGATTATGCACGCTATACATAATTTGCACTACTTTCCTTTAATTAACTTTAATGTTATATATTTTTGTATCCTTAAATTTGTTGAAATGCTAGAAAGACATGAAATGTAGAAATATTGATGGTCTATCTATTTGTTATACACATGAAGATAAAACTTATAAAATCTTTGCCGGCTATTTCCTTTAAATAAATTCAATATATTTATTTAAATATCATGAAGTATTTTATCTTTTATTTTTTTATAAGTTTATTTTTTATATACTAGAGACTGGAAATGTTATTTGCCAAAATAATAAACTAACTTAATAAAATCAAACAGAATTTCTTGAATATAAACTTTGAATAAGTTTTTATCGGAATAAATGAGCAACTTTAGAGGTTAGAATCTAGATAAAAAGATAAATTATAGTTAAAAAAGAACTCAAAATTTTAAATTATAGTTTCGAAAGAGATTCGAGACGGCGGCCTCAACTTAGATCCAACGGTTCACAGTGCTCATTACGGCCCAATTTGAGTGCGCCTCAATGTTGTACACGTGTCGATTTTCCATTAGGTTTCATTTGGTGTCTCACGTTACATTGTATCCATCGCATCTGCCGCCCGTTCTATGTCGGGCGAGCAGAGCACACCATGTCGCTTAAAATCCAAAATCTTTTGTGCTTTCAAACCTTTTCCTGCATTGCTCCGACCAGAGTCGATTTGGGCGAAATCGAAGCGGGAAACAGATATCGAAGAAACCCTAGAAAAGCCCCCGAAGAATCGAAGGAGCGAGGCGAGTGCGGTGAGATGGAGGGTGGGGGAGGGATCGGTGTCGATCACCAGAGCATGGTGAAGGAGGCGCTGAACGCGCTCTACCACCACCCCGACGATGCCGTGCGGACCAACGCCGACCGCTACCTCCAGAAGTTCCAGCACACCCTCGACGCTTGGCAGGTGCTTCGATTCGATGCCTTGTAGTCTCCATGACTCATCTGATCGCACAATTGAGCATGCAATTTTTAATGTGGTTCGCGGTCCTACTAGAGCCCGTAATTTCACGCGGGGAAGAAGGCTGTTTTTGCTCGTTTGGTCTTGAAGTTCGTTTTTCCTTGGCTAAGTGATTCCTAACGGAATTTGCATTTCGTTTGTTTGGATAATTTTTCCTATTGGATTTGGGTCACGGGCACTAACATCTTGAGCATAAGAACAAAATATGCAGCTATCGACACTTTTTCAGGGATGCTCTTTCAATTGTGGTATTTTTTAAAACTAATGCTAACTTGAGAATGAGAACTATGAAATGCTTTGGGAAAGCATATCCAACGGATTGTCATAATGCACTGGAACTTTAAAAACTCTGCCATTTACTGTCGTCTTGTTGAAGCAAGACTCTTCTTCGCAGCAGCTAAACTTTGAGCTTATGCATGAGTTCATTAAACAGCCAAAAAACGTATTTGAATTTAAACTTCTAAGTTGATGTATAAACATGTGTTAGAGGTCTATGTATTTCTTCAATCTGTCAGCATCCTAATTTGTCCAAATGGAAACTATATGTGCTATGTATAACATCAGATCTGAGTACAAATTTTCAGTACTTTCGAGTGAAGCTGGTAATTCCTGATTTCCACAAACCACATTCATCTGATGAACATTCGTTACATTATACTGAAGTCCCACAATATGGTGATTTTCTATGTGTCAACCTTCAATTGACTCTTGTTGTTGGTTGAAGTTGTATCTTCATGTTTGTAATTGCTTCAAAATATTGCAGCGGTATTAGATTTGCACTTGCTCTAGGACTTGTTTGCTAATAGCTAACTTTTGGGCACAAAGAAGAAAGTTCATTTTCTATTTGTTTTACAAAAAAATATTAACCCCAAACCAAGTCCATCATGTTGCATTCTGCTCCTTTTACTAGTCTTTTTGTCCTCTTAATAAGAGGCATTTAGTTGTCCCCTAGGCCTCATTTTTATCTTATAATCTCCTGATGTGGTAGGATAGCTCATATCCTCCAACCTGATTTGCGACAAGAATCAACTTATTACTTCTTGTCAGATAATTGGCTGTTGAATTCTTGAGCAGAGAATGCATTATTAATAATAGCTTTTATTGTGAAAGCAATCTTTGGAAACTTTAAATCTAAGTATTAAAAGGTATCCTGTAAGTCGAATAATTTTCATAGACACTATAATTAAATGGTTTTGGTGTCAGTCTATTGCATTTGAGGCATTCCATCATTCTTCTGTCAAAGTTGGAGTGCACCATCACCGGTAGACTTCTTGGTTGTTATAGGTTGACCTAATGTTACTATAGGGTAGTGTGTCAGAAAAGGAACTTTTCTGTCTATCCATTAAAAAATGTTGAATGCTGTAATCGATGTATGCATAATATCACTTCATTGAGGAGTTTCAGACCATGATACACTGCTTCATAAAATTGACTTTTTTCCTGGTCTGAAATCATCATTTCCTATTTCAGCACTTCAGCTACTTTGTTATCACAAAAACAAGATTTTGGTGCTTTTATATTGGTTATTTATGATTTCCTAGATCTTACATGCATATCTTACTCTCTGAGGTGTATGTATTGTATTGCAAGTCGATGTTCTCCCTCAAGTCTTTTATGTACACGAACACACATGGATGATTAACCTCTATGTAGTTGTCTTTTTTTTTTCTTTTTTTGAGAATAATCTAGTTATCTTTTACCTATCAAATAAATGTTCTGCTTCCATGGAGTTTGAGAATTTGTGGATTTCTATTCCTTGTACTTGATAAAGAAAAAAACCCTTCAAGAAAATATAAAGGAGAAGTTGAAATTCTGTTTGCATTTGATTCCTAGTTAATTAAAGTGGATGATAAAGCTTTCTGATATAACAAATCAATAGACATGGTCAATGTGGTGAAGATGGTTAACGATACATTCGACATGTTACTATATGAAATGTTGTCATGCAGGTTTCTGACAATTTACTTCATGACTCTAGCAGCAACATAGAAACTCTGATCTTCTGTTCTCAGACTCTTAGGAGCAAGGTAATCCTGGATTTCAAAGAATTAATAATTTTGTCTTTTGAAGCTTCTGTTCTCCCATTAAGCTTTTAATCTTCCTAGTCCTCATGTTGCCTTATCTCTTCATTTATAGGTACAGCGGGATTTTGAAGAGTTACCTTCTGAAGCATTTCGCCCTCTGCGTGATTCCTTATATGTGAGCATGATATATTTTCTTGTTATTGCTACAGGCTTATCAACTTCATTTATTCCTCAACTTCGTGTGTAATTGTTACCTTTTTTGAGAGTATGCTTCATTGTTACTGTTCTGGCTGCAGTTGATCTCTCATCTACCTACTTGCCACATGTTTTAATGCATGATGAATGTAAGCCTAAATTAGAATAATTAAAACCAGGAGCTAGTTTCATTATGTCGTATTTACTTAGGAATAAAAAATCCGGATGCCTACAGCCTTGCTAATCATCCATTCAGCCCTAAAAGATCCACTACTCTTCCATGGATGCGTGCTATCTCTTGTGCTTATCTGGGTTCAGGTTATGATTTTTCATTTTGGAACCTGAGTGGTTACTTGAGGATACACTTGCCATGATGATCCTCAAGCTCGCAGCACTTTTAGCAGCCCCAACAATAGCAATCATTACTGTTGGTTTCCACCAGACACATTAGGAGGCAGAGTATGGACACCACAGTTCAGGTCTGCCCTATTGGATCAGTGTTTTGAGAAGCTTCTCTGGCCACTTGATTGGATCTTGAGCTATCATCCGGACAGCTCTAGAGCAGCAACTGGCTCTGGGTAGCCATTCACTACTCGGCGAGTTGTTTCTACAGGCAGTTGCTCCTAGGCGGTACCACTTCAGTCGGAATTAGATTTTGATTGCCTCTGCATTTGGCACTCACATGTCATAGGGTGATCCTGAGTGGTGGGGGCTCCTGCGATAACTAGGCGAAGGGGGCATCTAGACAAGCTTGTTTTAATATGCGGCGGAAGTCTTTTGGGTAGTGCGACTTGACAAAGGTTCCTTGTGTGGCTGAGGAGGATGTCAATCACCTATTCTTTGACTGTACAGTCACCTGGGAGGTCATGATACAGACGCATCATGGACATGGACCTCGCTATCGCCGACACCTTTTAGTGTTTAGTGAGAGCTCATGACAAGCGAGGCAGACAACACAGGAGGGAGTCACCGGGGAGGTTCATGGCAGTGATAAAAATAAATAGGCCGTTTGGCTCCAACAGAGTTGTACGGTTTACGCTGCTGACCGATGCTATGGAAATAATTTCTGGGCCTTTTTGTTTTTGATGGCTGACCCTTGTATCTCCTTTTGTTTCACACACTGTAAATTTTGATTATAAGTCTTAATACATTGTGGATGTACATCCTTCTCCAAAAAAGGTACAAAAATGTGTTTCAAAAGGAAAATTTTCACTAGGAGACTTCAGATCCCGGACAGATCCCGGACATCCTACCTGCCGACTTCAGATGCTTTTGGCGCCTCAGGGTGCCGCTTAAAGTCAAGGTTTTTGCTTGGCATTTGCGGCATGGACGGATTCTCACTAGGAGATACAGGGCGAGGTGGGCACCCCAGGCTGACACGCACTGCGTTTTATGTGGTGACACGGAGGAGGACATCACACATCTATTCTTTGGGTGCACCGTAGCCCAGGAGATTTCGGTGCGGCTGAGCTTATTTCAGGGTACTCTACCTCTCTGGAGGAGCTATGCCACTCTCTCAGAGCCCTCAGCGGACGACCTCAGACGACTTTTTTGGCGACATTTTTGGCCGGTGCCTGGGCTATTTGGCTTTAACGCAACCGGATCATCTTTTGTAGTGAGACTTGCCAGCTCGAGGCGATTGAACACCACTGTTCCTTTCATCTTCGGGAGTGGGGTTTTGGCCAGTGATCGTCTTTTCTTCTCCTATTGCTGCTCTCATCTTGAGGGCTCACACTTGTACTTTTTCTTTCATAATGATATATATACACGGATGACACCCTAACTTGGTGCTCATCCTTTTTCTCCTAAAAAAAAAAAGGAAAATTTTCATGAAAGGAAAATAATTATGAGCAATGCCCAAGGGTGAGCGTGGTGTTGGTTGGCACTTGAGGGACACATTGTTAAACGTTCGTGATGTTCTCCTCCACCTAAGTTGCGCTACGTCAAGGACTTCGGCTTGGACATCTTCAAGGTTGTGTTATGTGACTTATGTTAGTTGAGTGCGACATGAGTCATCATGGTTGGGGAGTTCTTGAACTTGATGGCACTTTAGCTCTTTTTAGTAGAATACCGGGTGTTTGATGAAGACTCTAGGGAAGATCCAACAGATAGGTCACCTTTCCCACCTCCTTCAATATCCGAAAGGGGCTTGACAAACGGCAATGTTGTCCATGAAGTTTGTGTGCGGGGTGATGGCGAGACAGCTTGACATGGACCAAGTCACATGTTGCATGGGGCCTTGCGGTGGTTGTTTGCCTTGGCGCTCTTCTTTGGAGCGACACACGGCGAGGGCGCAACATAAGTTTTTCCATCGACAAATGTGGCCTTGACTCAATCACTCCTTTGTGCGGGAAAAGCTGCGGAAGGAGACACTTGCTTCGATCCTGGTACCTCGTTATTCTTAGGGATCTTTCTTGATTGCGGCTTCGACGGGAGTGGGGTGGGTGCTCCATTCATCAATTGCATTGTTGAGAGCACTTTGGACGTTGAGCTCTTTCGTCGCCATTTGGGAACATGGGCTCTTTGAATCGTAGATCACCAAAGATTTTGTTAAGGGCTCGATTGAGGTAGCAAGACTGTCAAGGAGATTCCTCCCACTACGAGATTGTGGTTGTCTGTTGGGATGGCGATCAGGTCAACAAGCTTTGACCACTTGCCAAGGCACATTTGGATGCCTTGGGCAACACCAATCGACAATAGGCACTTCCTACAAATTAATTATTTTGAGCTTTGTCCATGACAAGAGTAACTCGAGTCGCTTGGCGGTAGCTTAAAGAATGAAGTGGTTGGAGGCCTCCGTGTTGATGAGTGAGGCTGTTGAGCTGTTTCCATTGCACAAAGACTTTTGTCTAGAGAAGTCCCCCTTTCTGCAAGGTTGGCGGGATTTTCATTGAGTTGAGGGGATGCATGTCGTCGATGACCTTTGACGAGGTCGTCTCCTCTTTTGAGTTCTCTTGTTCTTTCAGTTTCTCAGAATCAAAATGGAAGATTGCGGTAATAATGACACACTTTGGATAATCGGTTTTCCTATGGAACTTGAAGCATATGTCTCTTTTTTGAACCTTGGTGTCCTTATTGGGACATTCTTTGCTCCAATGTGACCATCACAAACGTAACACTTCTTCAATTTGTTGAACTTTGGTTCCGATGAAATTTGGTCATTGTCTCGTCGACGTTGAGCGCCTGGTGATGGAGATTTCCTTGTGGGTTCCGTCAATGACTCAACAATGGTGAGTAGATTGTGGAGGGCGGGCATTGCTCACGATTCAACTCCGTGCAGGCCAAAGGTTTGAAACTTCTCACAATTCTTGCGTGGAGGATTGCCTCATCTACTCGGACATTCTGGAGGCAGAGCATTGTAAATTCCTTGACGTAGCCCTCAGGTTTCCCTTCAGTTTGGAATTGGAAGAGCATCATGTTGGCCTCCAAGTCCAAGTCCGAGTTTTTTTTTTGAAACGAAGTCCAAGTCCGATTTGGTGGGACAAAAGTGTAGTCATCCTTTCCTCCCTCAAAAAAAGGTAGTATACAAAATAATTATTCATCATTGATGAATTCATGCAAAGTGTAGATGAATTCTGACCAAACAAACAGAAATTGATAGCCTGTCACCAGAAGTGTATTAAACTCACATATCAATGTAATATAGGGACATATTAAATCTGAGTCAGTCCTAAATATGCCTTGCATCAAGGATCTTTAATATGTTGTACAGAATTTGAGTCATTCTCATTGATTTGGACCTTGTGCTATTCTACTGTAATTATGAAGTAAAATTATTAATGGAAGTAAAAAATTACGTCTATTTATTTTGCTTGCCCAATAATAGCAGGAGAGAGTGACCACTGAGCTTGGGTAGTCATCCACTTTGTAAATCTGTTCACAAGCATATAACCTCTATCCACTCCTAGAAAAAGGCACCGGTTCCGTTATAGCCAAATGGCTCAAGAAACCTCTAAGTTCCTGGGTAGCCCCTAACTCCATTTCTGACTGCCTTGCATCCCCAAGGCCTGGAATGATCCCCTAAAAGCGACGACTGATGTGGGGTCATGTGTGTGATTCCATAACAAGACAGCTATTGGGGACTCAAAGATTATAGGGTTGAGATTTTCTTTTTCCATTCCACACAAGAAGCAAAATGTGTCTGTGCTAGGTGTCCACCTTGCCCTGTAGACTTTGCTCTTGGGTATCATAGGAGTTAGTTGGATGGAATGCCTTTGTTAGTGTTTGCATGCTTTCTTCAATTATTTTTTGTGATCAATCTATTTCATTGTCTGAATTGTATGGCTACCTTGGATCCGAAAGTTTATTTCTAGTAGGTTGAATTCAATATATCTTTTTTTTGAGAGGGGAATTCAATATATCTAATGTTGGTAAGTAACACATAATTTTGTGCCTGGGACGTTGATGCGGTAGTGGATATAGATGGTATGTTTGTGAACTCAATTTAAACATATAAATTGTTCTTCTTATGATTAGTAAAATTAACATGACTTTACAGCATGACAGCATTTTCCTTTTCTTCTCGAAACAGAAATTCATTATGTCTCAATAAAAAATCGGAAATTGTTGAATTCTGAATATCTAATAGGTCTATATGCTGGATTTGCGAATTTCTGTGTTCAAATGCCTTTATATTATTTAAACATGACATTTTGTTTGCTCATTTGGGTCACTTGTCAGACCCTTTGCCTCCTTCCTAGACCCATAATTGAATCGTCGATAGTTGCCGGCAACCCCTGCCAGCGGCTCCACCTCCCCGTCTCCAGCATCTCTGCTGGCGGCGCCGCTCACCTCCCCATCTCCGAAGGATGAGGCCGCGGCTCCAGCAGCTGAACAATGGCTGGACGGCCATCTCTCGGTCCAGATCCAGCCGCCGCCCAGCATCCCATTGTTTCCGCTGTCTAGGAGAGGTGCACTTCGCGAGATCCTGTTCCGCTCCGGTCTGATGTCTGGCCTGCGGGAAGGAGGGACATCGCCGTTCAGCGTGCCCTCACTCCCGGCGGGAGAGGCCGACACATCCTCTGCCACGGCGACCGCTCCTGGCGAAGTAGGATCAAATGAGCAGACACCCACAGTCGTTGTCCCCTGGTCGCCTCCAATACAATGTGCTATACTGCTACGGATTTCCTACGCCTCTGCCTCGTCGGCGAACCCACCGGAAGTCCCCCTGACCTGCCGGTCATTCGCACGGCAGTCATTGCGAGCATCGGCGCCTCACCGCCTTTCCACCTGAGCTGTGTTTCGTCGGCACTGTGGCTGCTTGTTCCTGGATCGCTACAACAGTGGGAGGCCCTTCTGGCCTCGCCGTCCTACATCGCACCGGACGTTTCGGTGCGGTGGCGCCCCTGGTGGGAGGATGATGGCGCTACACCTGTATCGGGGCCGGCGAAAACTGTGATTGACATCCTGGGCCTTCCACTTCACCTCCTGCAGCCAGATTTCGTCATGACCATCGGCAAAACCTTTGGTGACCCGCTGGCTCTCTCCTTATCGACGATGGGGTTGCCGGATTTATCTGCCGCCTCTGTCGAGATCGCCCGACGGACTGGTGAGCGGCTCCCTTCATCGATCGTCCTGAAGGTCAGTGAGGATCACTTTCTTCTCCACCTCCGGCATGCTGGATCCAGAGTTTCGTGGGCCGACGTGGTCGCCGGCCACCCGACGGCATCATCTGGAGATGTTTTCGCGCTCCGCCCGCCAAGCAGCACGTGAGGGACACTCGTGATCAACTGTATGGTGAAACTTTATTTCAAACTCCCTACGCCACCACCAGGACAGCTGTTGCGGCCAACCCACACCACTTACCCCCTAACCTAAACAGAACCCAACCTCCCCCTCTGCCACCTCACCACACCACTTCTACCTGCGCCTCTAACTCGACCAGCCAAATGCCCTCTCCACAGCCCGACCAACGCGCCTCGTCAGCTTAATCACCCACTCATCGCCACCTTCATTGAGATCCCAAAACAAACCTCACCCGTTCCCACCAACGTACCCAATCCGGCCCCATCCCTTTGAACCACACCCGACCTCCCTTTGGAACCCGGTCCGGGCATCCTCTGGGTCGCGCTTCTGCTTCGCCATCAGCGCCTCACCCCAACTGCCAGCCAACCGCCTCGCCCTCGGCCAAATCAGTGGCATCCTCCTCCGGTGACCATTCTGTTCTGCCTATCCAACAAGACATTACTCCTCCCTCAACCCCATCACCCCCACTGACCTCCTGCCCAGCTCCCATGACAGCACCAACTATCACCAGCAGCCAGTGACCTACCAGCAGAGGCAGGAGTCTCCAGGCGATGGACAGGCGGCCGCGTGGAGCACCCCTCCGAGGGTTTATAGGATAGGCGTCATCGTCCCCGTCGGGCCGCCGCGTCCTTGGCCAATATACCGCCACAGGTGACTTCCACGCCACAGGGGCCTTCGACATGGAACCCGACCAATCAAGCGGCGGACCGGGCTGACAGCGAGCCTGGCGTGCTCCTTGGACGACCCGAAGCTGACGTTCAGGAGGTGGCTGCGGCAGCCGGTTTTCGGTTTGTCAATCGGCATCCGCGGATGCGACCTGAACCTCCCAGGCGGCCGCTAGGAGTCCTTCGCCCCCCTCAAAGTTTCTTGGTGCTCGCAAGGGGTGCCTTCAGGCGGCGATCAGCTGTGGGTAGGGGATCACCCACACGGGGGACGACGACAGTTTCCTTATGAAGGTGCTCACATGGAACGTTTGCGGCCTCGGTGAGGAAAGGCGGCGCCGAATCCTTGGTCGCTACCTGAAGGAGTGGGGGGCTGATGTGGTTTTTCTACAAGAAATCAAACTTATGGAGTGTACTTCAAGGGTGTGGGAGCAGATCGGCGGCTCAAGCCGCTCTCAGCATATTTTTCTAAGTTCTGTGGGACGGTCTGGGGGTTGTATTATCGGTTGGCAAGCCGATCAATACACCCTAGTCGACTCGTGGGTGGCTCGCTTCTCATTGTCGGCCCACCTGAGGCGTTGCATGGACGGATCCTCCTACCTTCTATCTTGCATCTACAGGACCTGCTCAGTCTCTCTCAGGCCGTGCATGTGGGAGGAGCTTTCGGCCGCCCGCCTCCACCTCCCTGATGCCCGGTGGCTGATCGGGGGCGACCTCAATGTCACGTTGGACATCGATTCTGATCGGGGGCGACCTCAATGTCACGGCGTCAGGGGAGGGACCCTGGTGCTGAGGAGTTCTGAGATTTCATTGATTCTCACTCGTTGCTTGACCTCCCGACAACGAATTGCAGATTCACTTGGAGGAGCTCGGCGGCACCATCATCTAGATCGCGGCTGACCGATTCCTTGGCTTTATGGAGTTGGTCTGAGGCCCACAGGCTCTCAGATGTTCAAGCTATGGACCGATCGTTTTCGGACCACACCCCCTACTGTGGAGGTCCAATGACGGCTGGGCCCTGCGATCCCCTTTTCGCTTTGAGCGGTCTTGGCTCTTGGAGGATGGCTTCAGACAGATTGTGACTGAGCACTGGCATAGTGTTACGACCTTGGACTCGGCGGCGCGGACCCTCGCCTCCAGGCTCCACAGTCTGAGGCATTTCCTCTTGGACCACCGGAGATAGATCCGGTTGGCCTGAGAGACACAGAGGACCCAGGCTCTGGAGATCATCGCCCAACTTGACCGGGAGGAGGACTCTCGTCACCTCACGGAGGCCGAGGTGGCGCGGCGTGGTCGGGCCCAGGCGACTATCCAACTGGAGGACAGGATGGTGGAGATCGAGTGGAGGCAGCGCTCTCGGCAGATATGGTTTCGGGAGGGAGATGCCAACACCCGGTTCTTCCACCTCTATGTGAGCTCGCGCCGGCGGGCGAACCAGATTGACCACCTGGTGGTGAGGGGATAGAGGATCACCGGCCATCACCACATCGGTGATGCCATTGCATCTTTCCATCGCGACTTCTCTAGGCGGCAGCCTGCTCCATCGTGGAGGTGGTATTTTTTGTCTTACTGATGACCAGTCTTCTGTATTAGTGCAGACCATCACTGAGGAGGGTCATCGATGCGCTTTGTGACCTTAATGGCGAGGAGTCACCTGGCCCCGACGGCTTTCTAGTCTTCTTCTACAGGGAGTTTTGGTCCGTGGTGCGCGAGGATGTCATGGTGGTTATTCAGGAGTTCTCGAGTGGGAACTGGGGCTTTGAGCGCCTGAACCGGTTCCTGTTATTCATGCTTCCCAAGCGTTCGCCGGCCTAAGGAGCAGAGGATTTTCGGCCGATCGCCTTATCCAACGCCATCTATCTACTGGTGGCTTGGGTACTGGCTAATCGGCTTCGGGAGGTGCTCCCCGATCTCATCCACCTTGTTCAGTCAGCCTTCATCCACGGTCGATCCATCACTGACAACTACTCTACGGCCTCCGAGATTGTTGCTTTTTGGAGGAGCAGTCGACGTGCTTTTCTCTGGAAGGTCGACTTCTCCAAGGCTTACGACTCCCTCTCATGGTCTTTCCTTTGGCATTCTTTGTAGGCCAGAGGTTTTTCGGAGGCCTGGATTGTCTGGATGAAGCGGTGCCTCACTACTGCTTCATTCTCCGTCCTCGTCAACGGGTTGATGGCGGGTGGCTGGGTGCAGCCTCAGAGGGGCGTACGTCAGGGGTGCCCCATTGCACCCATGCTCTTTATGCTGGCGGTCGATTGCCTCGCCAGGTCCACTCAGGCGGCCTGCCAGGCCGGCTTTTTCAGTGGTTTTGCCGGCCGGCTTTTTCAGTGGTTTTGCCGGCCGGCTGGTCCAATGGGGACCGCCTCGTCTTACTTCGATCGGTCCTCTCTTCACTACCGACTTACTTCATGTCAGTGCTTTGGATGCCTGTCCAAGTCTTCTCTAGGATTGATTCCTTGAGTAGATTTTTTTGGCAGTGATGCAGCTCTACCCGCCGGGTACACCTTGTTGCTTGGCACGCCATATGTAGGCCCACCTCTCAGAGCGGTTTGGACGTTCGGGATCTTCGCGTCACCAATCGGACACTCCTTGCTCGTTGGGTGGGCAGGATCATGGGGCCTGAGGATAGTCCATGGCAAGAGGTCCTTTTCACATGCTATAGCCGGAATTTTTCATGGGACTCCGGGCCCACTCTGACTCGTGGAGCTTCCTCTTTTTGGAAGGGGTTGGCGCCGCTATTCCCTCTGGTGCGTCCCTTCATGATGTCATCCCTCGGCTCCGGGACGGCCTTCTCATTTTGGTGGCACGATTGGTCGCATGGGGTCCCCCTAGCTGACTCCTTCCCCCGATTGTTCGCCTTGGCGGCACATTCAGATGCATCAGTGGTTGAGTGCTGGTCTGAGAGTGGTGGATCGGGCACCGGTTGGTTCCCGGATCCCCCTTTTCTGTTCGCCAATATCCGATCAGCGATTCTCTGAGTTATTGGAGCTCCACCGAAGGCTGGTCCCCTTCCGTTCGGACCCGGCGTGGTCGGATGGTTGGATCTGGGCATTTGACTCTTTCTCGGCGCGCAGACTCTACCTTCATTTTCTCCCAGATTCACAATTTCAGAGGATTTCAGGGCTGACTGCAGGCTCATCTGGGGCTCTCGGGTGCCGCTGAAAGTCAAGATCTTGGCTTGGCTTCTGCGACATGAGCGGATCCTCACTCGGGTCTACAGAGCACGATGGGCACCCCACACGGATACTTCCCGCGTCCTATGCGGGGAGATGGAGGAGGATGTGGTGCACCTTGTCTTCAGTTGTCCGGTATCCCAGGAGGTGTGGACTCGGACGAGTTTTACATGTGATATCCCCTTGACGGCGGGGGAGTTTTGGCAGGCTACGAGGAGTCTTGGTAGACATAGACAAAGTTGGAGAGTACCTTTTGCGACCTTCTTGGCCGATGCTTGGGCTATCTGGCTCCAGCGCAATCGTGTCATTTTTTATGGGGAGAGATGTCAGGCGAGTAATATTGTACACCACATTTTGTCTTCTTCGGGAGTGGGGTTTTTGTTAGCCATCTTTCTCTTCTTGCAGCTCTCCACTGGAGAGCTTTCCACATATGTACATGACATTTTGCTTCAGTGATATATATACCCGGATGGCAACCTAACTGGTAGTCATCCTTTTTCCTCTCAAAAAAAAAAAAAAATTTGAAGTTTCTCAATCTTCTGGTAATGTTTCCTTTTTTTTTTGTGAATATTTCTAATGAGAACTCTTGATGTTAAAACGGATGCTATGTGCAGGCACTTCTAAGAAAATTCAGCAATGGCCCTCCCAAAGTTCGAACTCAGGTAATTGGTAGACTAATATTTTGCAAGCATTATTCTTCCTAGTGCAGATTTATTCCTTTTAAAAAAAAATATTATACAAGCATTGAACAAAATAATGGTTTCATCAACATTCTTGCAGATTTGTATTGCTGTTGCTGCCTTGGCCGTGCATGTATCTGTTGATGACTGGGGAGGTGGTGGCATTTTGAATTGGCTGAATAATGAGATGAAATCACACCCTGAATACATTCGAAGTTTCCTAGAACTGCTCACTGTTTTGCCACAGGTATAAACTAAATATATATATGGTGCTTGGTGTTTTTTTTAACTCTTTTTCTGTTTCTGCTGGTTTTCTATCCATACAAGTTGGTGTTAGTTGGGCTAATGGCCATCCTTTTTTCCCTCAAAAAGAAAAACTGAACTGAGGAAAGGAGTTGCTTCACATATATCTTTATCTAGTTTTGATCCATTTAAACCATATTTTGATATCCTAACAATCATGCAGGCTGGTTCTTTTTTGTCCAAATTGGCACCCAAAAATGAAATGAGCGGCAATGCAATTAATTTATTAATAATTATTCACATCAGCAATATGATAGGCCATGCCTTCAAGATGTACTGTGCCAACCACAAGTAAGGTTTAGACCAATGTTGTTCTTTTTTTGAGGAGAAAAAGGATGAACACCAAATTAGGGTGTCATCCGTGGATATATATATCTATCACTATGTTGTGGAAAACGTACAAGTGTAAGCTCTCCTGAGGAGAGCGACAAAAAAGGAGAGAAAGTACAACCACTAATCAAAACCTCATTCTCGAATAAGGAAAGAATTATGATGTACAATGCTGTCAACCTGAAATCTCTCCGGACAACAAATAACTCGACAGAAGGCCCAGACACGGGCTAGAAAGTTGCCAGTGAAGCCCTCCGATGCTGTCTCCAGCTGCCAATGGCTCTGAGGGACTGCCAAAATGCTTTTAGCATAGGGAAAGGGCTGCTAGTCAAGCTCAGCCGCGACATACAATGCATCCAAAGAATAAATGTGCGATGTTCTCATCCGCTTCTCCACACACGATGTGTCATCGAGTGGTGCTCATGGTTTAGACCAATGTTGGCATGTCAATGGCACCCAATATGTGATCTCCATGCAAGACACTCCGTTAGCTTGTTCTTAATGCACTATAAAGCTTTAAAACGTAATGTTACAGCCTTTAAAAAAAAGTAATGGTACATTTTCCTAAACAGGATCATTTTGGAAATCTCAGGTGTCTTTGTGGCCTCCTCAAATATTTTCTGAAGTAAGACAGCAAATACAACAACAACAACAAATATGACATTTATTTATAGTACACCATATCTCGTTTCTTCTTCGAGAGTGGGGTTTTGGGTAGGTGTTGTACACCTCTCTTTTTTTGTCGCTCTCTTCTTGAGAGCCCCTTTTTGTACATGACATCCACTTCATAGTTATATATATATACCTGGATGACAACCACAACCTTGGCCGTCATCCTTTTCCTCCTAAAAAAATGATATTTATAATCTTTATGACATCATTTTTTTGAGGGGTTTTATGACATCATTTTTTGATGTAGGACTTGACATAAATTGTTAACTATTGGGTATCAGGTTTTGCTGTCATATGTTCGAAAGTTGGTCTTTCATCCTGATATTTTTTTGGAGCGAATATTTCACGTTCATATTAGCATGCAAGAAGCAAATGAGATAAAACTTGGTTATGCCACTGTTGGTCAGCTCTGTCCATGCCAACACAGTCAACATAACTATGTTTTCTCGACGGCTTCAGTAAAAACAAAAAGAAAAGGAAAAAAGCAAAAGCGTTTAAGATGTCAAAAGAATTGGTGGTAGGGTCGCCTATCCTTGATTGGACAGATAATCCCTAGTCATGAGCCTACATGGGTTATCTAATAGTGAAACTGAACCTTAATAGAATGAAACACCTGACATGAAAATGGGTTTGACGGAACTGCTTTTTCTGCTGGGACAAATTGCTCATTTGTCTCCTCACACTGCTGAGGTGGATTGCTGGAAATGGAGATTGGATTCCTTCTCGGTACGAGAGGCGTACTCCCTGCTGGGCGGGGAAGGTGAAGAGCAAGACGTGGAGTTGCTGTTAGCTTGCAGACTAGTCTGGAAAACGAGGGCCCCCCTTAAGATCAAGATGTTCTCTTGGCTGTTGTGCCGCAGGAGAGTTTTGACAAAGGTTTACAGATCGCAGTGGGCTGGAAACTCCGACACTCTTTGCGCCATATGTCGTGAGGAGGATGAGGATACTGCCCGTTTGTTTTTTGGTTGCTCCATGACTATACGCAATGTTGTCAAAAATGCGTGTTAACTCGTAAAAGCGTACGATTTTACGTCTTCACCTTTGCATTTCGTGCTCGATCTCACCTGGAAATGTTTTTGGCCAGCACGCGGTAGAATCGCGTGCTGGCCCGTAGAATCGGTGGAGACGCACGACTCCACCGATCCCACAATATTTTTTTTTAGGTTTTATAAGCGTGATAGGCACTCATCTCTTCCTTTTTGTTTGCTGTCTGCCGCTGTGCCCTGTCGCCGCCACCACTGCTGTCCTGCTGCCACCGCTCACTGCTGCTGTCGTCGCCACCACTGCTGTCTTGCTGCCGCCGCTCACTGCTGCTGTCGCCACTGTTGCTCGTCTGCCGCTCGTGCTGCTTCCGCCACCGCGCTGCTGTCCTGATGCTGCCGCCACTGACCTAACAGGTTCCTCCCCCCTCCCTCTCTCGTGCTTTCTCTCTCTCCCTCTCCCTTTCTCTTCCCGCACTCTCTCCCTTTCTCTTTCTCCCCTCGTCTTCTCCCGCCCTTTCTCTTTTCCTCCCCTCTCCCTCTCTCGCTTTCTCTTTCTCTCCCTCACCCTCTCCCTTTCTCTTCCCGTATCTCCCCCTTTCTCTTTCTCCCCTCTTCCTCTCTCGCCCTTTCTCTTTTCCTCCCTCTTCCTCTCCCTTTCTCTTCCCGCACGAGAATATGTTTTTTTCTCCTTTTCTCTTTCTCTCACTCTCCCTTTCTCTCTACAAATCGAAACAGGTTTCTTTTTTTTTTCCACGAACCCAATAGTTCTCCCTGGACAAGGGCCTTGGCTACCTTTTTACTTTCTATTATGTTATAAAATTAAAACATTTTTATATTTCAACTATGGTTAATATTGCTTAATAAAGTGGAAATTATCAATTGCTTTTAATATTCTGAATTTATTATTGTGTTAATTTTTTATATATTAATAATGAAAGTTATTTATTGATGTGTTAATTTTTCATGAATTAATTATATTGATGTGTCTGTTGTTATTCTGTTATTATTACAATTTGTTAAGGTCATGAATTAATATATATATATATATATATATAATTAAATAGGTATTAATATCATGAAGTGTGATGTTAAAATTATAAATTTGGACATGTATTATTGCATTTTGTACTTATAAGTTCAAAGAGAATTTGCATTTCACTACTAATATCATGAATTTATATATATTATTATATATTAATATATACATTTAATATTAAAAAACAATCTGGTAAAATCGGCCATGTCGTGTTACGTGTTCACGATTTACGAGTTTTTTCGGCTCTCCGTGTCGAGTCCGTTTTACGTGTTTGACAACATTGGCTATACGAGTCTGGGCCGAGGCGGGCATTGGATGGATTGATGACACTTCAGAAACTGCTTTTTGGCGCTCCTTTTGCAACGGCAGCAGAGACTTCCGTGAGTGTGTTTATGTTTGCAAGAGAGAGGGCGCGACCGTTGGCATACATATGGGCCATTTGGATGCAGCAGAGGAATGCAACTATCTTTCAGGGTAGCCGTGCGTATGCGGAGAATGTGGGACATCATGCAAGGGCATATATGAGGACTGGAGGAAGTACATGTAATGTACGAAATTTGTGTACTGGTGGAACCTTTGCTTCGCATTTACGTTTCGACTGTAATCGTGCATCTCATTAATAAAAATCCTGGACGACTACCTCCTTGCTAATCGTCCTTTTCCCTTTAAAAAAAATGGGTATGACGGCTAGGAAGGAACCATAGGACAGGATATTGTTGGAGTGATTTACCATGAAGATATAAGCGTTGCAAGTGAAAATGGTTGTAAAGTTGTGTTGCAATTAACAAAGATATACTCATTGTTAGCTGTATAACGTGCAATTTAGTCTATAAGGTTCCTGTCAACACAGTGATTTATAAACAGAGATCTCAATCAATTTTTGTTCTCGGTCAAACTGATATTTGGAAACCCTCCATCACATTCCCTTTTGAAATTCCCTTACCTTGCCTGAGGTTGCAATTCATTGTACAAACTTGTCATTTGTCAATACAGTGGTTGATGAATATTGATGAGTGCAGCATTCTATCTTCCAGTGGTGTCTCTGTTACTTTGTTTGACACCAGGTCTGACTGGAAGTTCTCTTTCTCCAAGGCTTCACACAATTTGTTGCTTTGTTGAGATGTTACCTAAGTTGATTGCTTTTGCTTGTTATTCTTGCATGAATCATGTTTTTTGATGTATGCATTTGCTGTTATCCTCTTTGACACAATGGTGTTTCATGCTTTATTACTCCTTTGAAGATTCTCATGTCTGTTTTCTGCAATTAGTAGACATTTTCTTTCTCTTCTCAGGAAGCTTTTAGTTACAAGATAGCAGCTCGTCCTGAAAGGCGCCGTCAGTTTGAAAAGGAGCTTGTTGCATCAGCAGAAGTTGCTCTCGGCCTGTTGACGGCTTGTTTAGGATTCCACGAGTTAATAGAGCAGGTTAATGAGTCCCTTAAGAAAATGAATCTCCTAACTTTTTCCTACTAATTTGAATGTAAAGTTACATAAAGCTTCTATTATTTGTTGAACATGAAGCCTTTCTTTTTCTAGAAGTATTGTGAAATGTTTTGCTATTCACATGGTGTTTTTTGTATTTGTTTCCATTTGTTCTTTTGGAGGTGCCATGGATATCATGAGAACACGCTGTTCTTGGTAGATTATTTGATGCTAGTTCTTAAAGTTTTTGTAGAAAGTATTTTTTGCATGCCCGACAGCATGAGGTATCTGGAATCGGACAATCATCGGGGGCCTTCCTCCTAGGGGCCTCCCTCCATCGGAGTCTCAGACTTGGTGGTAGTCTCTTTGAGTTTTGGCCCGGAGATAGAGATGGAGAGTGCCACTGGCGCCTTTTTTTCTTGGTTCCTGGGGCCATATGGCTCTAGTGTAACTGGGTGATTTTTTGTGGGGAGCGATGTCCTTTCTTCTTTGGGAGTGGGGTTTTCCATTTCTTGATGTTCTCTGTTGGAGAGCCCACACTTGTATATCATCTCCTTTTCATAGTTATATACTTAAATATACCTGAATGACAACCACATAACTGGTGGTCATCCTTTTTCCTCAAAACAAAAAAGCTTTCTTAGAAAGTCTAGTTATCAATGTTACAGAATCTTAGCACCAAGGTTCTTGTTCTTGGACTTGCTGCACGACACTTCCATTTTCAAATCCTTATGAGATTCTTTACCATAACACCAACACAAGGAGTGAGTAATATTTTATTCTCAATATAATAAAATGGGCTGTATTCATCCTGAGTGAGATATGGGCTATCTTCATCCTATTTGTTCAGGCATGCAATTTATTTTTTAAGATGACTCAATTGATTATCAGAGGGCATATGCTGATGTAGTTTCTTATTTCATTTAGTCACTTCGCATTCACTTATGGTTCCTGTGAACATTATTCATATAGCAGGTATTGGAAGGTCTGAGTGCTTGGCTTCGCATGTGCCATGGGTACGAATCTCATTGATATTATTCATCTCAGTCTGATTTTTTTGCTATTTTACATATTAGCATATCCAGGCTATGGATCAGATTTGGCCTTTCTTTCTGCTATATATAGGTTTATGCCTTGCAATATGATGAAAACATGCCACTTTTCAGGATTCCTGCATCTACGCTATCTTCACATCCTCTTGTTCATGCTGCTTTGTCAAGTTTGGCCTCTGAACAACATCTGGAGGTTGCTGTAAATGGTATGCAGATATATTTGGCTTTTTAAGGGTAGAAGAATGATTAAAAAAGACTAGTTGTCCATGTGTATGTATGTATATAGCCAAAATGATGTACATGTGTGGGAAAAGTAAAGGAATAGAGGTGGGTGACAGAAAATGATATAATTAATTTTCAAATGACAATTTTGTATGTCATGGTCATAGTATGCATTATAGAGGCACATACTTACATTTCTATCAGGTTTAACGTGCAGTACATGTACTGATAATTGTCTACTTTTCATCTGCAAATTTTTGTTCAGTAATATATTTTTTTGAGGAGATGTTCAGTAATATTTTAATCGTTACCATAAGCATATATATTATATAATCTTTTGATGGAAGAAAGGATGTCTATGAGGCTTGGGCGTGGCATCCACCTTGCATTAACTGCCTTAGATTTTCCAGGATATATTTGTAATGGTGAAGGACTAGTCTAAGGAACTCATGTTCTGATTTATATGTTTTTGTTTTTGGGGTTGGGGATGGTGAGGAGTATGTGATGTAGATCTTGTTGAGAAGAAAAGAGAGAATTCTGCTGTTGTACAGAATTCTAGTGGTCATCAACTTAGTTTGATTCAGATTTGAAGAATCTGTTAGGAGTCCTAATGCTGATAGGATTGTTATTTCCTTTTTAGTTTATTTTTCTTAGGAGTCCTAATGCTGATAGGATTGTTATTTGCTTTTTAGTTTATTTTTCTTAGGAGTCCTAATGCTATTAGGATTGTTATTTCCTATTAGTTTATTTCCTATTCTGTTAGGTTATAAAAGTCCTAATGCTGGTGGGATTCTATTTTCCTTTTGCTATAGGAGTCTTAGTGCTAATAGTATTGCTAGTTGGGAATCCCTATATATTGGCATGACTTGTAAGAGTTAAAGACATTATCATCTCTTTAATTAAAGTTCCAATTCGGAGTTTTCTGAATTCTTGAGTTCGTGTGCGCACGATCTTGGCCTTGGATTTCTTCTAGGGTGCAGGTGGATTCCTGCTAGTTTATTTGTCGATTATCGTCCGCTTGAACCGGCGACATTGACGTTTATTTTCTGCAGATCTTTCAAGCATAACAGAGGCATACTTGCACGGTGTAATAGAACATCGTTCATCGGGCCTAGGGTTTGCTCTTGGCTATATTTAAATTTCTATACTGAATTCCTTACCGCTGCGTCAAGTGGTATCAGAGCGAGGAAGAGATCATGGCTGATATTCTAAGTAGAAAAGAGTTTGACGGATTAGAAGCAAAGGTAGATCTTCTTACTGCTGCCATCGAAAAATTGCTTACAAATCAAGATCCTATTCACACACGTGTCCAACCAGAAGCAACTCAAGAAAATCGACGACAACGAATAGCCACTTCTTCGGTGGACAACGATAGTGAAGAAGAGCCAAGAAGAAATTTTGCACATAGACAATCTGATTTTAGGATGAAGATGGAATTACCTCACTTCAATGGTCATCTACCCATTGAAGACTTTTTGGATTGGATTTCGGAGGTCGAACGATTCTTTGAGGACATGGAAATCCCAGAACATAAGCAAACAAAATTGGTGGCATATCGTTTAAAAGGAGGAGCATCTGCATGATGGGAGCAAATTCAATCTTTGCGACTGCAAAAAAATAAACAACCAATACGGAGTTGGAGGAAAATGAAGCAAATGTTGTGGGATCGATATCTTCCAACAAACTATCAACAGATTCTACACCAACAGTTCCAGAATTGCAGACAGGGCGGAAGGCTAGTGCGGGACTATACAGCGGAATTCGATCGTCTAACATCTTGCAACAACCTGGTTGAACTAGAACCACAACAAGTGGCTCGATACTTAAATGGTTTGAGGTCTAACATCAAAGACAAAGTAGGGATGCAGACTCCTAGCACCATGGCCACTACAATCACCTTGGCAGAAACTGCTGAACGTCAACTAGAACGAGGAGCCAAGGCACAATTTCGTTCTGCTGAGACTAGTAAGATGGCAAGTGTATTCAATTCATCTAAACTTCCTGCAATTGAAGAGGTTGAAAGTGCTGACAAAAGCTTATCAGCCAGCTCTAAATCAAAACCTGCGGGTGCTGATAATGCTAAGAGGACTTCTAACTCATATGGGAAGTCCAATTCTATTGTTTGCTATCGTTGTAGACAATTAGGTCACCGATCCAATGAGTGCCCACAACGTCCAACACTTCATTCAGCACGAATAATAGAGGATGAAGAAGAAACTAATGATCAAGAGGCTAATGATGAATATGATATTGAAGAAGAAATTTGTGCTGATGAAGATGGAGAACATCTCTCGAGTGTCGTGCAACGCCTATTATTAATGCCTAAGAAAGAAGAGGACCTTCGGCGACATGAAATATTCCGAACCCGTTGCACAATGAAAGGTAAACTTTGTAAAGTCATTAGTGATAATGGGAGCTCTGAAAACATAGTTTCAAAAAAAATGGTGAACATATTCGAATTGAAAATAGAACCTCATCCTTCACCATATAGAGTTAGTTGGATTAGTAATGGCACTAACAAAGAAGTTACACAATTGTATAAGGTATCTTTATCAATTGGCAAGAGTTATAAGGATGTGGTCACATGTGATGTATTGGATATGGATGCAAGCCACATCATCTTGGGTCGTCCTTGGCAATTTGATGTTAATGCAACTCATTTAGGACGAGACAACATCTACAAGTTTTCTAAAGACGGAAAATGCATCTCTTTATTACCATTACAACATGATTCAGTAATTAAAGAAAGTAGCTTGAAGAATGGCCACTTGATTGAACGGGCAGATGAATTCATTTCTGAGGTAAAAGACCGTGGAAAGGCTTATGCACTTATGTGCATAGGGGAGGTTCCTCCAGATCAATACACTACAGAGGCAATCCAAAATTTAATTTCAGAATTCAAAGACATCACTCCTGAAGAATTTCCTGATGAATTACCTCTCATGCGAGACATTCAACATCATATTGATCTAATATCAGGTTCAAGAGAAAATCAGATTTTACAAGATCAAGTGGATGAATTAATAAAGAAAGGATTTGTTCGAAAAAGCATGAGTCCATGCGCAGTACCAGCACTCCTTGTACCAAAAAAGGATGGCACATGGAGAATGTACATTGATAGTAGAGCTATAAACAAGATCACAATCAAGTATAGACTTCCAATTCCTAGATTGGATGACATGTTACTGTTTGAAATTGTTTATGGTAGAATGCCTCGCCAGGTCGTAGACCTCATCAATTTACTCGAAACTTTGCGCAAAAGTATTGCTGTTGACAATATGGCTGAGCGTATCCAACATATCTATGAAGAAACCAAGAAGAAGTTGAACGAATCTAATGATAAGTATAAGGAGTGTGCTAACAAGGGTTCTTATCATAAATTAATGAACAAGAAGTTTGGTCCTTGCAAAGTTTTGAAGCGTATCAATGATAATGCTTATATCATCGACCTGCCAGCAGACTTGGGAATTTTATCTTCCTTCAATGTTTCAGATCTCTTTATGTACCATCCGCCAGGTTTGCTATTACCAAGCTCTGGGTCGAGCTCTTTTCAAGCAGGGGAGCCTGATGTAGATCTTGTTGAGAAGAAAAGAGAGTTCTGCTGTTGTACAGAATTCTAGTGGTCATCAACTTAGTTTGATTCAGATTTGAAGAATCTGTTAGAAGTCCTAATGCTGATAGGATTGTTATTTCCTTTTTAGTTTATTTTTCTTAGGAGTCTTAATGCTGATAGGATTGTTATTTGCTTTTTAGTTTATTTTTCTTAGGAGTCCTAATGCTATTAGGATTGTTATTTCCTATTAGTTTATTTCCTATTCTGTTAGGTTATAAAAGTCCTAATGCTGGTGGGATTCTATTTTCCTTTTGCTATAGGAGTCTTAGTGCTAATAGTATTGCTAGTTGGGAATCCCTATATATTGGCCTGACTTGTAAGAGTTAAAGACATTATCATCTCTTTAATTAAAGTTCCAGTTCGGAGTTTTCTGAATTCTTGAATTCGTGTGCGCACGATCTTGGCCTTGGATTTCTTCTAAGGTGCAGGTGGATTCCTGCTAGTTTATTTGTCGATTCTCGTCCGCTTGAACCGGCGACATTGACGTTTATTTTTTGCAGATTTTTCAAGCATAACAGTGGCATACTTGCACGGTGTAATAGAACATCGTTCATCGGGCCTAGGGTTTGCTTTTGGCTATATTTAAATTTCTATACCGAATTCCTTACCGCTGCGTCAATATGACTTCTCATTTCATGTAGAGTGGTCATCTGCTTGCATTGATGTGAGGAAAATACAAATTGGGGGCTGTTGATCTGTAAGAATAGGTCAGTTGTGCCATCCTCCAAAAAATACTAAGCTTGTGGATCCAGATAACATAAACGGTGGATGACTGGATGAGTCTTGCTTGTCCCATCCTATAAGTATACAAATTGGTTGACATCCCTCGTTCCCTGAATGAAACCTAACCTGTCTTGTTCCCAGCTTATGCCTGTATCTATCCAATGGAAGTCCATTGTACTCCTTGCCTCTCCTGGACGCTGTCAAGGTTCAAACCCTGCATGTTCTGATGTGGATGTTTTTTTTTTCCTTGAAACCAGAAAGGATAACTAAGCAAGATGACAGTCATCCAAAAAATTTATTAATATTAGGATGGATTAAAAGTTTGGTAGTGTTGATAATGTCTTGAATTTTAACCCAGTTGTAAATTCTTTTTGATCCTTATGTGATACAGGCACTCAAACAATGGGGTTGGTGAAACCACCCATCCCATATGAAGTTCTCATTGAGAGTTTTTGTTTCTTATTTTGTATTTGAGTCCCCATATAAACTCTATGATAGATGAGTTATTCTGTATTTTTGTAATCATCATTATCTTTACATCAAAGAAATAAAGTGAACCTCATAAATCTCGTACGTTCTTCTGTGTGTGTGATCCCTCTCTTCCGTTTAAACATTGGAGTTTTAGACCATGAAAACAAAAGGACAGAACCACATCACACTAAAGATAGCATCTCCATTCTCCAAATAAGGCTTTCACATGGTAGATGATATTCTTAGCAGGAAGACAGTGTCATTCTGCTGTAGATGGTCCAGATGTATGCCAGGGGAAGGGACCTTTGTCTCCTAGATCTGTAGACACAGTCATGCAGTCTTTTTCTGCCATTACGGAAAGACCCCAGAATGCCACCTCCGATGTACTGTCAATCCACATGATGGTTTGAGTGTTATCTTCAAGTAGTCTTGTGTTGTTATTTTGTGTGTACAAGATGCAGCCTACAGATGGACTCATAAACATCTGCAAGTCATCTTTACTTTGGATCCCCTCATTACCATTTCTAAAATCTTAATGCCACTCTTTTTAGGACAACTTTACCCTTTGAGTTTGACTATCAACATTTTGATGGTGTATAAAATACTATTTAACATAGGAGTAAAATAGTCTAAGAGAGGAGTGACATTAATATTTTTTGGAGTGGCATTAAGGGAATCGTTAATTTTTTATTTTTTAAAGTAAAATGTGGAATATAATAATCCTTATGTTTCAGATCCTTGGCTTGGTGGTATTGTACAATTGATAGGATGTAATTTGATCAATCAATTTCTGTTTGCAATTTTCCGGGTGTTTACTTTTTAGATTCTTTGGGCTCAACATTGCATGCAACATTTCAGTTTGAGAACAGTAGTTGATTTGAGCTAAAACAGTTGTTGTCACTGGTTTACATACATAAACTTTCATGGAGGTTTAGGGTTACTTCAATGATTCTGCACTGGAATTCTTCAACTTTCTACTCCTGAAAGTTATTACTATCTTCATCATGGATTTAGATTTCATGGACGAACATCTAGGAACAAAATTGCATTTTGTTCATAACCTCAGGATCAGACATGCTGCACCTTGTAGAAAAGGGTATTATGAAACTTCCACATTCCCTTATATGTTCTAGAGCAGTTGGGAAGGCATCATGGAAAAATTTAATACTATCTTGGGGGTTTGTAGTTCTGCATTTTATGCCATGCAGTTGGTCTATTTTACTACCTTCAAGGACCTCATGCTCTTATGTCTGTTATGCAGTTGTATCTGAATTGATACACTTCACAGTATCTGGTAGTTCTGGTGGCTTCTCAGAGCAAATGCCACTGATTCATGTAATTGTGCCACGTGTTATGAGTTTGAAAGAACAACTTGGAGATTCTTCAAAGGTATCAAATGACATGTATGCCTATCTTTGCATCCTTTGATGTTATGAAATTTCATTTAAATTATGCATATAACTAAATTCAATGTTATCAGGATGATGAAGATTTAAAGGCTATTGCTCGATTATTTGCTGAAATGGGGGATGCCTATGTGGAGTTGATTGCCACTGGTAATACAAGTTTCTAACTTTTGTTCGTAAGTCATTTCAAACTCCGCCTATGTTTTATAGCCGGTCCCAAGCCCGGATAAAGGAGGAGGGTTGTGTTAGGCTCCGACAGTCAGCATAAAACCCTGTCGAATCTCATGAACATAGATCAACGAATCGTATGATCTATGTAGCCGACCCCACCTAGTGGGATAAGGCTTTGTTGTTGTTGTTGTTCGTAAGTCATTTCAATTGAACCTGTTTGTAACTAGTTTCTCTAACATACATTCACTACAGGTTCAGATGATTCAATGCTTATAGTAAAAGCATTGCTAGAAGTTACTTCTCACCCTGATTATGATATTTCTTCCATGACATATAACTTCTGGCACAATCTCCAGGCAATCTTGACAAGGTAATTCCAACAGAAAGTTTGGTTTAGATATGTCTGTTCTAGTGACGAATGACATCTAAGCTTTAACCAATCCAGGGCTGGATCTGAAGACACACAAAAGAACAGGAGGCTACATCTCTTTCATGCACCATTTGAGATGCTGGTATCTATGGTGAGTATCTATTGCATGGAGGCATCCTGTTTAACTTCTTAAACTATATACTGATATGCTGTATATTACACTAAACACATGTTCTATAATGGCTTTCACACACAAAGGGTACAAATATAGTATTTCAGTTATACTGTTCTGTTTATTTGAGCACATAAAATATTCTTTTGCAGGTCAGTTTCCGTGTTGAATATCCTAAGGGCTATCAGGAACTATCAGAGGAGGACAAGAAGGATTTCAAACGTGGGCGACTTGGTAATACCTGAATAACTGAAAAGTTTTCTTCCACTTTTAGCTCTGTATTGAATGATTTAGATGCTCCACAATGCTGATGGGTACATCCCATGCCTGTACATCTTTGAGATGTTTATGCTCTTTTTACTGTTTTTATAGATAGAAAGTAGTGTTGGTGCTGCCAGCTTCATGAGGCATAGGTACACTGACTGGACAATATCCACACTGTGTATGAGTATGCATCTGGTATGCAAGTGTGCTACCCGTCGTCCAGTCATGCCTACAAAAAGAGAGCCTCCCAAAAAACGAGGTGAATAGTGCTCATTTCGAAGGGAAAATTCTCGTAATGCCTTGCCAAAAGTGTAACACGTCTGAAATGAAACACGTGCAGGTGTCCCAAGAGAGATCTCTACCCTAACAAGTGAAAAAACTGTGCTTCATAGATCATCCTCATGTCCCATAATCTGTCCAACCCATCGTGCTAAAAGTGCTTGGTCCTCCCCAAATGTCCAAACCCTTAATTATAATATAATTTTGTATCTTTATATATATAGCTATATAATAATATTATAGTGTTTCTATTTTTTATTATGATTCTTTTGTTTTGTAGATAAACTTCCATACTATGATACCCAAACATATAGGAATGAGAAGGAAGTCTTCTTAAAAAAGGAATGAGAAGAAAGTAACTTTTTGAAAAGCGACTTCTGTTGGAAAATTTCAAACCTTCAGAATTTTTTCTATCTTGCCAAATGGAAGATTCTTTTTTCCTTTTCATTTTATGCTGTTCTAACACAAACGTGGTTCACATCTTATTACGGCATTTAGCACTTTGTATAGTGATCAAATTTATTCATTTTGTCAGTGGCCAGCGATGTACTGATAGATGCAACTGCTGTTCTGGGAGGAGATCAGACGCTTAAAATTCTCTTCATGAAACTGTGTCAGGTATGTATTGACATATTCTTTACATTGTGAAAACTCTCATTGCATTGTTAGGAACTGTTTTCTTATGTGGCATGACTTTTTTATATTAGTGGTAGGGAAAGTCTCAAATATATATAATCCACGAGAGTTCAATGTTTTGATGTGATAGCATAAATATCAATTTAACTTTTAGCTTGGCTTTGTTATTGCATAAATATCAAATAGGAAGTTAGAATAGTGCAGTTTTTAGTTAAGATCACCAAGTCATAATTTATGATCCAAAGTTATTGTGAGGATTAATTCTAGATTTTCCAGTGCACTCTTAGTGTTGTGCCTTTTACTATGTTGGATTATAAACCTGCAATAAGTTAATATAAATTTGCACTAAAGCCAAGATAAGTGTCAAGGAATGAGAATGTTATACGATCTACATTTGTTTTAGTTACACTAATATATTGGTTAGCTAAGAACACAAGTACAAAAATGAGTAACTTAGACAGTTTAGTTAGTAATTGTTAAATTTGATGTGCTGACCAATTGTCTTAAAAGCTTAAGCCATTAGGAAGGGCAACATCATTGATTTTATATTCTCAGTACTCTCCTTCACGTGTGGACTGCTGACAACTTTTTGGTCTAGCCCAAGTCCAACATGTGGACAACTAAGGGAGAAAATACTTTTTAATAAGAGCTTAATGAGGTTTGAACTCAGGAACTCTAGCTCTGATACCATGTTAAATTTGATGTGCTTACCAATTTTTCTAAAAGCTTAAGCCATCATTTTATATTCTCAACATCATAAATTTATACTTGTTGACATTTATCTTATATGCTTCTAGACCAAATTACTGTGAGCTCTCCATGTGGAAATTTACTACTTTTCTTTTGTGGTTTAGGCTGTTGGGGGAGGCACAAATGATAAAAACTTCAGATGGCAGCCTGTTGAAGCATCTTTATTTTGTATACAAGCTGTTGCCAAGTCTGTTTCAAGACAAGAAAGTGAGATATTGCCTCAGGTACTGGTTCTTGGTTTTTTATATTTTTTAGATGCTAAGGGCAAAAAGGTAAAAGATAAAAGAATGATGGAAAACATGTCTCAATGATTAATACGAGGATACATTTTACTACAAGGAAGCATTTGACAACTCGGTGAGATATGGAAAAGCACTATACTTTAAAAAAGTAAGAAAATTTTTTGAGAAGGGAAAGGATGACCACCAGTTTGGTTGTCATCCATGTATATATATCATCAAGAAGAAAACATCATGTACAAGAGAAAGCTCTCAAGCAGAGAGCATCAAAAGTAAGACCAAAAGGTGCTAGTCTAAGCCCCAATCCCGAAGAAGAGAAAACATGTGATGTACAATATTATCCACCTGACATCTCTCCCCACAAAAAAATGTCTCGGTTGCGCTGAAGCCAAATGGCCCAGGCACCGGCTAGAAAAGTCGCCACCGGAGATCTCCAGTCCAGTCTCTGTCTGCGAAGTCCCCTCATAGACTGCCAAAAATCCTCCGTCGAGAAGGGCACTCCGCCCATGCTGCTCGTCCTGGACCAAACCTCTCGTGAAACTCGGCAATTGAAAAAGAGGTGGGCGACATCCTCCTCCAGCTCCCCACACAAAACACAGGAGGTATCCGCCTGTGGCGCCCACCGCGCCCTGTAAACTTTGGTGAGAATCCGCTCCCGCCGCAGAAGCCAAGCAAAAACCTTGACTTTCAGCGGCAAATGGGATCGCCATATGAGTCGGCAATCAGCTCTGAAATCCTCTGAGACAGTGGCAGGTGGAAGGAAACGGAGGTAGAGGCTGCGCGCCGAGAAGGAGCCTGAAACCCATATCCAGCCATAAGAAAATTAAACTCGATAGATAAGTCTTTGGGAATGAAATAATTACTTATCTTCAGCTTTAACCCTAATGATAAGCAATTCGTATCCTTGGGATAAAGTCTAAAGAAAGACAACATGCTACGGGCTCCGGACACCAATTGCCAACTTGCTGATCATGTATTTGGGCTACACCTTTCCATTGCCACATTGGCTGGACGTCAGTTGTGGAGTAGATGGGACAATGACTACAGGGGTGGAGATCGAGTTTACTTTCATGTGGCGGTTGTCTTGTACTATTGTAATTGGTCTATCCACCCTTCCCACATATTCTATGTCAATTATCCGGATACCGACCCAGGTTGATTGTTGCCTTGACAGCATTACGAGCAGATTCTTTTGGCAAGGCTGTGGATCTCCAGGCCTATCACAAGGTCTGTCATCCCACGTCCTAGGGTTTTGTGGTCCGAAACATCCATCAGATCAACATCACCCTCTTGGCCTGGTGGGTTGGATGGATTATGAGGTCAGACGATGGTCTATGCAGTTCAGTCTTTTTTGCATGTTATGATCGAGACTTCTCTTAGGATTCCCATGCATAGTTGGCCTGAGGCACATCACACTTCTGGAGGGACATTACAGGATTCTCCCCCTGGTGCAACCAGAGGGCATCATGTGGCTTGGCATTTTGATTATGTAGACATAAGTGGACTACATGTGACATTGGCTGAGGCATTCCCCAGAGTGGCAACCCTTGCAACCGACTTGATCGTTTCGGTCGTAGATTCCTGGACAAGAGGCTCTTGAAATCCACTTTCCCGTGTCAGCCTCCTCGATTGCCATTTTCTAGAGCTTCTCACCATGATACCACTCAAATGGGGCTCACATGACAATTGGATATGGCTCATAGGTCACTTTTTTGTGAGATTGATATATTTGCATTTGTTGTCGGCATGCATGATATCAGAGGAGCTTAGAGTAGACTATCAACATATATGGAGATGCCACTTGTCCCTCAAGGTCAAGATCTTTGCTTGGCTTCTACAGCGCAGTCGGATCTTCACACATGTGTACAGAGGGAGATGGGCTCCAAGCACAAATACTACGTGTCACGTGCAGTTAGCCCGAGGAGGAGATTGACCACCTATTATGTAGCTACTCCTTGTTGTTGATGGTGTAGCGGCATGTGGGATGCATTGACATTGACGTTAACATTAGAAACATTTTGGCGATCACTATAGGACACCTGCACTTGGGGAGATTGGGGATGGACGTCCTTGGTTGATAGCTATGGAGTTTTTTTTTGAGAGGAAAATGATGGCTACCGGTTTATGATGGCCATCTGTATATATATACATATTTGTACATGTTGATCTTTTAGTCTGAATATATATATATATATATAGATCAACGTGTGATATTGTTCGCTCTCGACCTCGGCCCGCACGGTTTTCTCAAAACGCGTCACCTGTATGTATGTATGTATATTTATATATATATGTGTGTGTGTGTATATATATATATAGACCAGCGTGTGATATTGTTCGCTCTAGGCCTCGCCCCGCACGGTTTTCTCAAAACGCGTCACCTGGTATCAGAGTAGCGCAGCGGCTCATCTCTATACTCTGTGATATTGTGCACTTTGCCCCCTCCATAAGGGCTCACGGCTTTCTAATGCGTTCTCCAGTATCTGAGTAGCGCAGCGGCTCACCTCTATACTTGGCATGATACTGTTCTCTCTACCCCCACCTAGACAGAGGATCACGACCAGCATGTGATATTGTTTGCTCTAGATCTCGGCCCGCACGGTTTTGTCAAAATGCGTCACCTGGTATTAGAATAGCGCAGCGACTCACCTCTATACTTAGCGTGATATTGTCCCCTCTACCTCCACCATGGGCTCATGGTTTTCTAATGCGTCATCTACCATCAGATTAGCGTTGGACTCACCTCTATACTCGGTGTGTATTGTCCGCTCTGCCTTCTCTCTGGGCTCACGATTTTTTAATGCATCACATTTGAACAAGGCCATGTTCCCATATATACCTGGCATCTCTCCCATGACTTATGCACGTGGGACTAATCCAATGCATGCCTCATGCACCCTTTCTCCTTTAGGGGACTCAACGTCCTCGTTATCACACCCCACCATGCACAGAGGCTCATGCGGAGTGTTATCAGGGATGAAGCGTAGATAAATGCTACACGCTGAAAACCTGTCTGATAACCAGACCCAGCCGTCACTTTTGGATGTTTTTGGTCTGAAAGGTGCGATCCGTTCAGAAGGAACAGTAGTTCTGAGATGTGCTTGTTAGATAGTGCAGATCTGAAGAGAGGGGTCCACGATCCACCACCCATGCCGGTGGACTCGGACCATGCATCCACAACAGAGGCAGTGCAGTCTGCAGCCAAGGCATGTAGCCAGAGGAAGGTCGTCTCCAAGGAGCCGCTGGGTAGCCACTTGTGATGCCAAAAGGAAAAGGTCTCCCTAGAACCAAGAGCAACGTGGGCTATCTAGCTACAACGCAACTGCAAATGTCCTGGAGGGGAGAGGTGTGACATTGATAATATTATACAAGACATTGTTTTTGTTGAGAGAGTGGGGTGATGAACAGTTTTTTACTTCCCTCTTTTGTGGGTCTTTTTTGGGTTGCCTTACACATTTGTAAATCTCCGTCTTTCATGTTTTAATACATGGTGGATGGTTGTACAAGGATAGCAGCGTCCTTTTACCTCTCAAAAAAAAAAAAAGAATCAGGAGCAATGCATATGATTGTGTTATCAGGATCGATGTTATTGATCATGTGTCCTTTATTTATTGGCGTTGATAAATTGAGTAGACAATTTTATCGAGGATTATACAAGACTGTTGCATGTTGTCTGCAGGTTATGGCATTGCTTCCAAAGCTTCCTCACGAACCTCAGTTGCTACAGACAGGTGTTTTTCTTCATTGAAATATGTGGATCTTTCATTTTCCTCAAACCTATGTGCTTGTAATATTCCAATGTAGTTATGG
The DNA here is from genome assembly GCA_030549335.1 of Pontederia crassipes. Taxonomy (NCBI): domain Eukaryota; kingdom Viridiplantae; phylum Streptophyta; class Magnoliopsida; order Commelinales; family Pontederiaceae; genus Pontederia; species Pontederia crassipes. The sequence goes on along the minus strand of CM060188.1, from coordinate 5,992,099 downwards.
TTCTAATTTATTTTGTCAGTTTGTTGCACAATTGGGGCATATTCTAAATGGATTGATGCCTCTTCATTTGAACTTTCAATATTACCTCCATTGGTTGAAATTCTCACTAAGGGCATGAGTGCATCAGAAGAGTGTGCTGCAGCAGCTGCTGTTGCATTTAAGCATATATGTGAAGGTATGCAATTTATCTTGTTAGCATGCTCTCTCATGATTTGTTTCATACAGTTATCTAAATATTTTGGAAATAGATAGTTGTTATCCCATTAGGCTTTTTGTTCCACAGAGAATGTTGATCAAGAAGATAGGGTTGGGATAATAAGAAGCTAATGCATAAGAAAATCAATTATAATTTCTACTTCTTCGCAAGATATGAAATTGTAAATGCATATTCCTTGTACATTACTCAGATTCTAAATCATCCTGTCCATCATTACACTAGATAATAGTTCATACTTTGGACACAATGTTTTATGTATTCAGTATAATAGAAAACATGTTCCTATTCCAGGATGTCATTGCTGCGGCTGTTAGATAATGAGTATCCCTTTCCGAGTTTTTAAAATTCTATAAAATATCCTATACATCATTACAGTAATCGGTGGTTCATACTTTGGGCACAAGATTTTATTCATTCAGTGCGATGAAAATCATGTTCCTATTCCATGATGTTATTGTTCTCTCTATGCTAGGCAATGTTATTGTTGAGGTTGTTTTTAATGCAAGTCGTGAATTCTAGGACAAACATGTCTGCAATATTTGGACTAACAAAGATCTCATGTTATTGGTTGTAGAAAAATACAAGATTATTCACTCTGGGTAGCTCACATTGTAATATTATCAAAATTAATTGAGTTCTGCAATTGCTCAAATGCATTATGATGATATATAAATGAAACATTGTTATATGCATGCAAAAGTTTTTTTCTGTATACCATCGCATGCCAATTTGATTGACTCTTAAAACTTTGCTTCCTTAATTCCCTCTTTGTTCACTCTCAACAACAACAACAACAAAACCTTATCCCACTAGGTGGGGTCGGCTACATGGATCATACGACGCCATTCGTTGATCCATGTTCATGAGATTTTACAGGGTTTTACGCTGGCTGTCGGGGCCTAACACAACCCTCCTCCTTTATCCGGGCTTGGGACCGGCTATAAAATATAGGCGGAGTTCTTTGTTCACTCTCAAAAAAAAAAAAAAATCCCTCTTTGTTACTAAGCGCCTAATTCCAAGTATATAAACTCTCTTCCATGAGCACGCAATATGGGTGGTGGAATAGTTCATATTCAAAAGAATGTTACGTTACAACTATCTTCAGAAAGGCTTCTTCTCTTCTTTTTCGTGTTACACTCTGCTTCAATTTGTCATTTAATATTCAATCTTTTTTCTTTGTCTAGTCGTTCTATTTCTATTTCTTTGAATTCAATTCTCATACATTTTTCTTCCTTTTACTTAGAAAAATCAAACTTCTGGTGTATTAATTGCTTACGTTCATCCAGATTGCAGCAAGAAATTTTGTGGAGCATTTGATGGTCTTTTCAATATTTATCATATAGCTATTAGTGGAGAAGGTGGCTACAAAGTGTCCGTCGATGATTCAATGCATCTGGTTGAAGCACTAAGGTTCATTTCTTAGAGGGCCACTGATTTTTTTCTCAATATTCTTATATGGGATGTAAATTGCCAGTGGTTACTCAAGTTTTGCAAAATCATTGTTTAAGTCATTAAACTTTAATTTTCAACATACAAATAATTGAATTTTACCGAAGTTTTACAAATTCATAATTATAATCAGTATGTTTAGTTTCCAGTAGACTAGTACTCCAACTTTTGTTAAGTTAAAAGTTTTATGTGACATATACGTCATCTAACTTGCGAAATAATATTATTTTTATTCTTTGTTTAATGAATTATATTTTTAAAAAGGATTGAGTAGGGGTGCTCTGCTCCCAATTTCCCAATCGTGGGATCTCTCATATATGGTTGGTGTGCACGTGATTTCCCAGCCGTTCGATCTGTGTGCGACGGCTGGAGATGTGCGGGCCGGAGATGTGCGTCTTTTCCCTCCTTTCCTCTGTTCAGCGGAGATGCACACTTTTTCCCTCTGTTCGGCGGCGGCAAGGGGTCGCAGCGGCCGCGGCGACTCACTCGCGGAGCGCGGCAGCGGCGAGGGGTTACAGCAGTACGACACGTGTAGGCGGCAACGACTCACATAGGCGGCGGCGACTCGCGAAGGTGACGACGAGGAATGGAGGAGGGCTCGCGACGGGCTCATGACGGCGGTGAACGCGAAGCAGCGAAGATTGGTTTTAGGGCAGAGGATTGGTCGACTCGCAAATGCGGCGGTGAGGAAAGGAGGAGAGCTCGTGACGGCGGCAAACTTGAAGCAGCGAAGATCGGTTGATCCGTTAATCATCGAATGAAGATTGGCGAAGATCGATCGATCAGCAAAGATTGGCGGCGAATGCAAAGCAGCGAACATCGAACGGCTGGGAAATCACCCACACATCCAACCGTACATTAAATCCTTTTAAAAATAGTTTATGCAAGATATGTTTTGCCATAATATTTTGTCAACTTTTAACAATAAATGAATGGTGTGGCATATATCACAAAACACCCACATGGAAACAATAAAATGGTTTAAGAGATGAATGATCTAAATATTGAAGAAATTAAGGTTGAGTGACCTCAACATTATAATTTATAGTTGAATGATCTGAATTTTGAGTTGCAAAACTTGAGTGACTTGTTTGTTGAAGTTCAAAATTTAGTTATCAAAATTATGATTTTGCAAAGGTTGAGTGACTCATGGCAGCATGACATAAATACCTTATATTAATTGAACTCCTCTTACAGTATAGTTACAACGGAACTGCCCCCTGAGCATGCGAAGAAAGCTCTGGAGTTAGTTTGCCTTCCAGCTATTGCTCCTTTACAGGTAAGTGAAGTTCTTAGAACTTGGTACACTTTCTCATTATAAGAAACTCGGCTTCTGATGCCATTTTCTTTAATAAACGAACAGGAATTAACTAACCAAGGAGTAACTTTGCAACAAATCCCGTCACGGCAGATAACTATTCATATTGACAGACTGGCATGCATATTCCGGTAGCTTCTCTTTAGTTATCATTATACATTCAGATGCACTTCATGAATGATTTTATATACTAAACAATGTTTCATTTAGGAATGTAAAACTCTCTGAGGTAGTGGCTGAAGCAGTTCACAGGTTCTGGCCAATATTTAAAGCCATTTTTGATCAGTAAGCAACAATAATCCTGCTAAGTTGACTTATACATGGACATCTTTGTACTAGAACACATCTAATTTCTCATTGCATTGCATCTAGACGTGCCTGGGACATGCGGACAATGGAATCTCTATGCCGAGCCTGTAAATATGCTGTGAGTATCTTTGAATTTATATTTTAGGAATTTGATAGTGACGTTAGATCTTTCTTATTTTAAAAGCTAAGTGAAGTGTAAATGGATGATGGCTGCATTACCTGTCTGGGAATAGTTTTATTCCATTTGAAGCTCTTGACATGTTTCAGAATTCAGATATCCTAATAATATGTTAAGAATATAAAATCACAGATGTTGCTCTTCCTAACGGTTTAAGTTTTTAGGAAAAATGGTTAGCACATTAAATTTAACATGGTATCAGAACCAGAGGTCAAGAGTTCGAACCTCGTTAAGCTCTTATTAAAAAGTAATTTCCTCCCTTAGTTGTCCACGTATTGAATTTGGGCTAGACCAAAAGTTGTCAGCAGCCCACACGTGAGGGAGAGTGTTAAGCTTTTAGGAAAAATGGTTAGCACATTAAATTTAACATAATATTATATAATAATAATAATACAACAACAACAACAACAAAGTCTTATCCCACTAGGTGGGGTCGGCTACATGGATCATATGACGCCTTCGTTGATCCATGTTCATAAGATTCGACAGGATTTTATGCTGGCTGTCGGGGCCTAACACATTAATTCGTTAATCAAGAGGTTCCGATATGAATTCCTGTCAGTGAGATTTATTTTACCCATTTATTATTATTATTATATAATAATAATAATAATAATAATAATAATAATAATAATAATAATAATAATAATAATAATAATAATAATAATAAATGGGTAAAATAAATCTCATTGACAGGAATTCATATCGGAACCTCTTGATTAACGAATTAAGGTGTGTATCTTATACACACCTTAATCTTATACACTAGTAATATATTACTAGTGGAAACAACATAGGTACTCCAATGTCCGAGCTTTTGTTGTTCACATTTGACGGTTATACTGATATCTTTTAGCTATGTTATACTGATATCTTTTAGCTATGTCGAAATTGGACTTGTATTGTCCTTTCAGTTGGTTTGAATTCTCCTTTCTTTCTTATATTCACATCCAATTGCTTGTCGGACTGCGATAACTTTTATGAAGCTAATTTGAGTTTTTTACATTTTGTAGGTGTGTACCTTTGAAATATTTTGGCAATTACCATACATTAACTGATTGGAACTTTTATTTTATATAGGTGAGGACATGTGACAGATTTATGGGAATTACCATAGGTGCAATGCTAGAAGAAGTTCAGATGTTATTTCAGCAACATAATCAATCTTGCTTCCTTTATCTATCAAGTGAAGTTATAAAGGTGTATTTCTTTCCACGCCAACCCAACGTCATGTGTTTTTACTCTCTAATGTTTCGTCTTTTTTACTAATCTTTCTTGGGCAGCAGATTTTTGGATCAGATCCATCCTGCGCAAACTACCTTAGAAGTTTAATTGAATCGCTCTTTGGGCACACAACAAAACTTCTCATGACAATTCAGGTACTAGTTGCTTTCACTTGTTGGTGGCGTTCACTAGTTTTGGACCTTTACATTCTGTACTAGTTCAGCTGCTAATATTTTATTATGATATAGGATTTTACTGCCAGACCAGACATAGCTGATGACTGCTTTCTGTTGGCGTCGAGATGTATTCGCTATTGCCCCAGTCTGTTTGTTCCGTCTCCTGTATTTCCTTTATTAATACATTGCACAATGGTTGGGATTACCATACAACATAGGTATCTTTTTTCTTAGAAAATTCAATTGTGCTCTTTTTAATAATTACTTCATGATGTCTTTTGGTACTATTTTATGAAAATACTCAATTGTTTCAGCAATTCTATCAATAACTCAACCTGAAGTCATTAAGATCTAGCTACAATAAGAAATTTTACTGACAGGATGGACAAAAGGAGGGATTATTTTAGTCATTTTTCATGGATTCAACTTCCCAACAACAACAACAACAACAACAAAGCCTTATCCCACTAGGTGAGGTCGGCTACATGGATCATACGACGAATTTGTTGATCCATGTTCATAAGATTCGACAGGATTTTATGCTGGCTGTCGGGGCCTAACACAACCCTCCTCCTTTATCCGGGCTTGGGACCGGCTATAAAATATAGGCGGAGTTATGGATTCAACTTCCCAGTTCCAAAGAAATCAGAACACAATTATATTGCTGAACTGTAATTGTTTTCAGTCATTTTACATTTATATTATTTAGAGAGGTCATCTACACACTTCATGACCTCAATGGCGATGCTTCCCTGCCCCTGACGGTTTCCCAGTCTTCCTCTACAGGGAGTTCACTAGTGGGAACCGAAGCCTTAAGCGCCTCAATCGGTTCCTACTTTTCATGTTGCCCAAGTGCACCTCTGTAGAGCGAGTCGATAGCTGTATCTAATGCCATCTATCTTGTTGTGGTTGGATATTGGCCAATCGGTTGCGGGAGATCCTTCCGGATCTCATTCACCCAACTCAGTCAGCCTTCATCTAGAGCCGCTCCGATAGCTACTCTATGGCATCCGAGATCGTTGTTCATTAGAGGATTGGCTGGCGTGCCTTCCTATGGAAGGTAGACTTTGCTAATACATTCTCATAGGACTTCCTATGACATTCTTTGCATATCAGGAGTTTCCCAGAGATCTGGATCGCTTGGATGAACCATTGTATTACCACGGCTTCATTCTCGGTCTTGGTCAATGGGACGTTGTCTGGGAGTTGGGTGCAGCCTCATAGGGGTGTTCGTCAAGGCTGCCCTCTCTCTCTTATGTTTTTGTGATTTCATTTGATGGACTGTCTAGATGTGCTCAGACTAGTTTGTTTTGTGGTTTTGCTGGAGGGCAAGTTCCTATGCCACTGTATGCGGATGACACTATGTTTTTTTGTTGAGGGGTTGGAGCACGAGGCCAGACGGGTGGCCATTATGGTTTTTTTGGGGAGGCATCAACCATGCTAAATCTTCTTTCATCCCTTTTAGCATGGTGACAGAGGATGCTAAATCTTCTTTCATACTGCCGTGGACACTTTGTCCATCACTTATCAGTGCCTCTCCCTATCTGGCCAATCACTTATCCCGGGGGTGGAACCCAATCATTGAGTGGATAGAGCACAAACTTCAGGGCTGGAGTTCGAGGCTTTTATCACATGGCGGACGTCTCATCTTGCTTCGTTCTATGCTTTTTCACTCCCGATATATTACATGTCTGTTCAGGATGCTTGATCAGATTGTGAGATGAATTGATGCATCGAGCAGATTTTTCCGATAGGGGACCAGCCCGGATTGGCGTGCCCATCTTGTGGCTTGGCACAATATTTGGCCCACATTACAGGGTGAATTGGGCATTTGGGACATATACATCAACAACTGTGCTTTACTTGTCCAGTGTGGGACGGATCATGGGACCTCACCACAGTCTCTGGCAGGAGGTTTTCTTCACATATGACTGCCACCTATCTTGGGGGTCTAGGCCCATTCTCCAGCAAGGCGTCTCTCCTCATTCTGGTGTGGTTTTGCGACACTTTTTCCTATGTAAATGCACTCGTTCATGACCCTCTTGCTTGGATCGGGAGGGGAGTTCTCATTATGGCGTCATGAGTGGCTTCTCGGCGGCCCTCTTGCGCTTCCTTCCCCTAACTATGGACCTTGGCGGCACACCTTAATGCCAGCTGGGTCATGGTCGGAGGTTGGTGGTCTGGGCTAGGGATGGCACCCGCCGCTGTTCGGGGCGTGGGACACCACCCCCGCCCCGACCCCGACGACCCGCCCCCGCCCCCGACCCCGCCCCGAATCCCCGGTCCGGGGGAAATTTTATCCCCCGCCCCGATCCACGCGGGGCCCCGATTCCCCGAAAAAATTACAAAAAAATGACAAATAAAAAAAAGATCACCTCGCGCACAGAGTCCTGCCGAACTCGTCGCCGCTGTAATGAAGCCGCTTAAATCCTATCCTTCTTTCTATTTCTCAGAGAAAATTACTTGTATTTAAAAATGCAACAATGAGTAGCAATTTTTCTAAATAGTGATTGTTATATAATAATAATTATTATTATAATATGAAGATTAAAAATTCAAAACATTGCACTATCTCGCGAGATCTCATCATTAAAATCCAATGACCCGCTCGACTCGGCTCCTCAACTCGCCCGCGTTTCGGCCGTTCGACTCAGCGCGACAACGGCGACGACCGCCTTTCCTCTCCTCCGCTCTCCGCCCAAATTACAGCTCGGCAGAACCCGATTTCGCCTCTGCGCAGCGCGTAGAGGCGACACTGTGCATCGCCGCGCACAGAGGTGATCGATTTCGTGGCGGCGGGGTGGATGGTGAAGACCTTGAGGACGGCGTGGATGGTGAAGACCTTGAGGACGACGATCGAGATCGTGGACTGCGTCGGAAGACCTTGAGGACGATGATCGATTTCGAGGCCGCCTTGAGAAGGATGTCGCCCGCCCCGGCTGTCTCCGCGTCGGAGATCGTCGTCGCCGGCGCCTCCTTGAGAAAGATTTCGCCCGCCCCGGCTGCCTCCGCATCCGAGATCGTCGTCGCCGGCGCCGCCTTGAGAAGAATGTCGCCGGCACCGCCACCGTGACGAAAAGGGGAAAGGAGATTAGGGTTGGGGTGGAAGAAAAAGAGAGGAGATTGAAAGGAGTTAGGGTTTTTTTATCTTATATATGATGAATGGACGGCTAAGATTTAATCTGATGATTGATAATTAAAATAATTTATTAATTAAATATTATGATGGTGAGACGGGGACCCGACGGGGCGGGGGCAGCCCACCCCGCCCCGATCCCCGAATGAGGGGTCGGGGGCAGTTTGTCCCCCATCCCCGCCCCCGCGGGGAAAAAAATCCCCGAATGCGGGGCCCCGAATGGGGATTCCCCGCGGGGCCCCATTTGGGGACGGGGATGTTGCCACCCCTAGTCTGGGCACGGGGTCATGGACCTCCGCCTTTAGCTCTTCAATGTCCGATTGGAGGATTTCTAAGTTATTGTCTTTGCATTAGAGGATTGCCCCCTTTGAGCCAGACTCTTCCAGGGCGGTTGGATTAGTGTGGAGCTCAGCCTCCTTTTTCCGTAGCCTTTATCTCCATTTTCTGCCGGATCCCTTGGACTCGGATGACCTCAAGGATGATTGCAAATTCATTTGATGCTTCAAGGTATTGTTGGTCAAGATTTTTGCTTGGCTTATGCTGTGTGGGCGGATTCTCACGAGGGCCCACAGGGCGAGATGGATGCCTCTTTTTGACACATCTTGCGTACTATGTGAGGAGGCGGAGGAGGACATTACTCACTTGTCTTTTGGATGCCCTGTATTTTGGTAGGTGTGGTCGTACACGAGCTTCTTGGACAGCTTTCCATCATGGTCTGAGGCATTTTGGCAGCCTTTTTGGACTCTTGGGAGAGAAAGGCAGTGTTGGAGACTTTCTTTGGGGATTTTCTTGACCGTTGTTTGGGCCATTTGGTTCCAACGTATTCGGGTCATTTTTTTGTGGAGGGGGGAGATGTCAGGTGGATAGTATTGTACATCACATTTCGTTTCTTCTTCGGGAGTGGGGTTTTGGATTATATTTTCTCCTTTTTTGCCGCTCTCCTCTGGAGAGTGCCTTACTTGTACCTTCAATCATGAACTGTCGGATGAAAATCTAATGGTGGAAATGATAGGGAATAAGGTGAGGTAGGGAACACCAAAATTGAACTCATATATGGATGACAACCGTAACTTCTGGTTGTTATTCTTTGCCTTCTCAAAAACAAAAAAATTCTTTAGTTCAAGTCACACAATGCAGATAAGGGTGCAGTTGATCAAGTATGCCTTGCGGGTACATAAGGTTTGTGAGGTTTAGGGGATTGTTTGTTCCAAATGATATCAAGATTGTTAAGTCTGAGAATTTATTTACGGACTCTAGTAATATAATTAGAAACTAATGTGGTTTGAACCTAAGAACTATTATTCCCTTTAAATTTGACCACTTGGCTGGTATAGTGTAGTATAGACAGTATTGATGTAATTAACCCTAATCCTAAACTAAGTTATCCTCTTAAGAGAGAATTACAAAGAGAAAATAATTCTAATCCTAAACTAAGTTATCCCCTTAAGATATAATTACAAAGAGAAAATAATCCTAATCCTAAAATAAGTTATCCTCTTAAGTGATAATTACAAAGAGAATTTTATTCATCTAGGCATGTATTCCAAAGGAATCATACAAGAGTATTTATATGGATTTTGAACACCTGATGTCAAATAACTAGAAACCAAATAAAAATCAAACTCAAATTAAAGGAATTCAACAAGGAAAACATATTAATTTCAACAGATAATCCAAATCTCGAGATGTCTGGTCAGGTCACAGATAAGCTTGTTGGTGCCCCTCCCTCAGCACTGAGGCATTCTAGCAAATACTCAAAGGTCTCAGTAGCCACAGGCAGCACTAGAGAGCATCATTGGTGACATTTCTAGCCGGAGCACGGGCCATTTGACTCCAGCGTACTGGGTCAATTTTTTGTGGAGAGAGATGCCATGTTGATAACATTGTACATTGTTAAATTCGATTTGCTAACCAATTTTCCTAAAAACTTAAGCCGTTAGGAAGAGTAACATTTATGATTTTATATTCTTAACACTCTCCCTCACGTGCGGGTTGTTGACAACTTTTAGTCTAGCCCAAATCCAACACGTGGACAACTAAGGGAGGAAATTACTTTTTAATAAGAGCTTAACGAGGCTGGTTTTGATATATGTTGAAATTGATGTGCTAATCAATTTTCCTAAAAGCTTAAGCCGTTAGGAAGAGCAACATTTATGATTTTATATTCTTAACATACACCATAGATCTTTTCTTCTTCGAGAGTGGGGATTTGAGTAGTAGGTACCTTTCTCTATTTTTTTTGTTGCTGTTCCCTTGAGAGCATACACTTGTACATGTTGCATTCATAGTGATATACATAGGATGACACGCTAATTTGGTGATCATCCTTTTTCTTCTAAAAGAAAAATGAGTTGTCATGATTGGAAAGTGTGGAGAGAAAGAATGCTAGGCGACAAAACAGATCAACACAAACTGCAGCAACATCAGGAGAGGAATGCCAACATCAATGAACCAAGGAGCACTCAGCATCAAAGGAATCATGAACCAACAGCAACACATAAGAAGAAACTAACGCCCAAGAATCCCCCAAGCAGAAGAATGGAGCACAACACTTGCAGAAGAAAGAAGCTTAACAACACCCCAACATGGGCGTGCGTTCTCAACATTGGAAACTAAACCAATGCTCACATCAAGTGACAAATCAAGCACAAAAGCATTTGGTCTTTGACTACTAGGTAATCTAAAAGTGGAATTTGCTCGTGGAAAAGAATCAATGAAAGAGATGCATGGATATTGCATTAGAGTTGCACAAATCATATTATAAACATCATTGTTGAAATCTAGAAAACGCTGATGTGTGTTTGTAGCCTGCTTATAAATATTAGTAGATGTGAACTTTCGAGGAATCTCTTATTGCATACCGTGGACAAACACCTCTGAAATTACATGTAACAAATTGGCATACCAAGATGTCGACAGAACTTTGAGAACGAAACTCCATATTAGCTGAAAATTCTAGACTAAACAAAAGATAGACTTACGATTAGAGTGTTCAGAAGGACGAAGAGGTGGGCATGATGGGCTAAGGCGGACAATTTTGCCATGGTGCTATAAAGTGTAGGCGTTGGAACGTGCTTCATTATGATCATCAATGTCAGAGATCCAAGGATGCCCTGAAATAAGGTGACCAACATCCATAGGTAACACGTCACACCAAATATTAGCGTAGTACGACCCAAGTGTATTAAGAACAAGGCGACGCTTTGAAATAGGAATGTTCATGTGATTACCCCAATGGACTCAATATTAGGTGAAATACTCTATTAATAGGCAGACTTTTCATTGTCAAAGCGTTTGGCAAATGCTTACTGTCTGTTGTTTGTCAATTTTCTTTTGCAGGGATGCTTGCAAGTCTATTTTGGATTTTTTGTCTGATGTTTTTGATCTTGCCACCCATTCCTCTGGTGAAAAGTATCAATCCATAATAAACAGTGCAATAGTTCCTCGTGGTGCAACTATCACTAGAATTTTGATCGCCTCCTTAACTGGGGCACTTCCGTCTTCGAGGATTGAGGAGGTAATTCCAATTTCTTAGTTTGGCGTTTGAATTCATATTGTTCCTTGTTCAGTGACATGAACACTTATGTTTGTGTTTTCCTTTTTAACAGGTTACGTATGTGCTGATATCCTTTAGTAGATCATATGGTGTCAAGGCACTGCAATGGGCAAAAGAATGCGTCTCACTTATACCACGTAATGCAGCTACAGAAGCTGAATGCTCGAGTTTTCTCAAGGCTCTTTCTGATGCGGCATCAGGAGCAAATGGTTCTGCTCTTACAAATGCAATTGAAGAACTTTCGGATGTCTGCCGTCGGAACAGAACTGTCCAAGAAATAGTCCAAGAAGCTTTGAGGCCTCTCGACTTGGATTTTGCACCAGCGTCGTGATTATACAGCCAGAATATATCGAATCGCAACACAACAGCTCAGTACCTGCACTGGCCTGCCTGAGAGCAACATCCCATGGGTCCGGCAAGCGGTTTTGATTTCTTAGTAAGCTTTGCGGTGTCTCAATCCGGGCTAATCTCCTTCCTTTTTCCAAGGAGCAGCTTCTTCATTATGTTTTATTCTTTAATAAATATTCTTAGGTCTTGTATAGCCTGTTGTATGTATAACTTTTGATTGGATTGTGATGACTACATAAAGATCGCACTGCTTCAAGGGTGGTGTTCAAGTAAGTTTTGAATTTATACGTGTTCCTTTTTGGTGGCTCGAGTCTCGGAAAATTGTAATTGCATTCTGACAAGTATTTTTGTTTGTTTGTTTGTTTCTTACTGATGAAATGACGTTTGAGATATATAAGTTTATGGAAGTGAAAAAGGTTGATGCCGGCATGTTTATCTGTGATTTGATCTCAAGTATCGTGGCGTGTCTGCAAAAATAATATAATCCTGTGCCAGATCCACGTCACAGCCAGCGAACGATCAAATTGTCTCAACGAATGCGACAAGAACTTTTCATCTTGTCGATGAAGCGGGAGTTTGAAGGAATATATACAGAGACGCACGTTAAATTTAACTTCATGTTGTCCAAACTGCGGCTTGATCTTGATGATATATTTAGAACTCTTGTTTCACACTCTTTTCTGCATCACCAGACACCTTTCTTTTTTGCCATCAATAAATGAAGGTCATACATTATTCATCATAAATGATTCTTCTGCTTGTCAGGTCCTTGAATGAAATTTTTTACTTTTTACCCACATGGATTTCTTCATGGGAGATAAATTGTGAAACGTTTGAGGTGCGTGTGTACGGACCTTACATTCGGAAGGTGGATAATATGTGCGAGTGTCCCTGAGCATTTGCTCGTCCGTGTTGTTGTGCATGTACTGAGCATTTGCACGTGCGTGGTGGTGTCTCCCCCCGTGTGTGTGTGCACGTGAGAGAGAGAGAGAGGGAGAGAGAGAGAGATGCTGTGGGCTGCTGGCTGTGGCATGCTCAGGATCAGAAGACTTCTTGTCTGAGTGACCGAACAAACAAAGGACTGAGGGCGGTGTCCCATCTATCTCGCTGACGCTGAGGAGAAGTACTATTTAGCAGACATATTAAACGTGAGAGTTGACACAAATAGGATAAAAAAGTGGAGTGCTGACTGTACGGCGAGGTCAAAGCCCTGTGGAACACAACTCCCAAAGATAAAAAAAGACAGAAGAACAACAGTGTGAAGCCATAATTAACGTCCAACAACAATAATCAAGCAAACCAACGACTATTTTCCCAGTTTCGAACCGCCGGTAATAGTCTCGATATCTTTCGTAAATTTGGGCCCACGTTAAAAAGAAGATAAGAAAAAAAACATGGAGATTAGTGTCGAAACCATGCAGTTGTATAGCAATAATAATTAAGAAACGTTACATCAAATGTCTTCTAATTTTGAAATTTGCTTAATAATATTTTCGAACTTCACTTCGTAACACAAATATCATTTATCTTTTAACGCGTTTTCACTCGATGCCCTCTTTATTTGAGATAGTCAAATTTTCGATTTTTCGTCGACGTGACGTCCACGTGGCCATCTCCTCTATTCTCCACACAAATAATCGTCCGACGTGACACATAAAATTACACTAATACCTTTCAACTTTAAGGTTTGCTCAGCGATACCCTCCAGCTTTACTTTGTAACACAAATGTCCTTCATCTTTTAATACGTTTCACTCGACGCCCTCTTTACTTAGGACAGTCGGTTTCTCGATTTTTCGTCGACGTGACGTCCACGTGGCCATCTCCTCTCTCCTCCATGCAAATAGTTGTCCGACGTGGCATGCTCCGACGTAGCACATAAAATTATACCGACGTCGAAGCATGCCACGTCGGACGACTATTTGCATGGAGGAGAGAGGAGATTGTCACGTGGACGCCACGTCGACGAAAAATTAGAAAATTGACAATCCTAGATAAAGAGGACATCGAGTGAAACACATTAAAAGATGAGGGACATTTGTGTTACAAAATAAAGTTGGAGGGTATCGCTAAGCAAACCTCAAAGTTGGAGGGCATTTGGTGTAATTTTTTTATAATAATCATGATTGTCAACATCTTGACATAAATATTTTAATATTTTACCATTTCATTGTTTTTAATCGATTTTCATTTTATATTAATAATATCCTATGTAAAATCTTAATTTTAATTACATGATAGTACAATTTTATATGATAATTTAAATATTAATAAAAATATATTTATGATAATAATTAATTAAAATGGAGGTTATTATTTTTATTATGTTTAATATAATTTTATTTAAGAATTAATAAAAAACAACTTATGAAACTTATATGTGACAAATTTATTTAAAAGTATTAATTAGTTTTTAATATATATTTGTTATTAATAAGTAAAATTTTATGAATTTCAATTCGCTTATATGATATTCCAACTTGTTGCCTTCTTCCAATTTTATGTGAAACTTCGTAATGATAACGATGATAATATTGCTATGATATTTTAAGTTTTTTGCTTTATCAGTTGTATTACTTTGTAACTAATTAATATGTGTGAAAATAACTAATCGTTACTTTCCAGGGCGTTTTTTTTAGTGACTTTTTTCGGATTCTACTTTTATATAATTATATTTTAAATATATAATAAGTTATTAACATAAAATAGTTAATTTTATATTAAATATAAAATAAACTATTAAAATTTCAAATAAATTAGAGTTCGATAATGTGATAAAAAAAGTTTAAAATTTTATACAAAAAATATTATAGGTATAATAAAAAATTAATAACATACGAATTAATAATATAAATAAAAAAACAAACTCCATAAGTTTTTATAATTTTTTCGATCGTGCCCTAATTTTAATGGATTATTTTAATTTATTAAAAATAATCTTAAATCATACTCGCATCTCTAATATTTTTATTCGAAATTTTTCAGATCACATAATTTTTTTAGAAATGACTGAATTTTTCTTACACCCTACTAATTAACATATTACTTAAACATTTTTTAAGGGAAATTCATTTATATATTAAGTAACAGCTCGGTTCGAGATAGAGTACAAAAATTGAATCAGACCCGGAGGAGGTCTGTTCAGCTAAAAATTGTCGTTATGCAACTGAGTGCGACCAAAATGTGCTAAATAATCTGCAGCGTCGTTAGCATTCCTACTACGATGCGATACAATGGTTGGGCTGATGATATGACGAACGGCATGGATATCATCAATGATTCCACGGATTTGCCAAGGACATCGCAACATTCCATTTATGATCTTCACGAGCGCCTCAGAATCAGAGTAGACCTGGATGTGAGTCGTGCCGAGGGCCTTGCACTTCAGAAGGCCAGAGAGCATAGCACGCACCTCAATTTCCAGAACGGTGTCCACCATAGCCTTGCTTGTGCCTGCAAAAAGGAAAGTTCTGTTATGAGCCAGGGTAAGATATCCAATACTCCCTTCCCCAGCTGGCCCCAGAGAGCCGTCTGAGCTCATGATAGCCCAGTGTTGGGGAGGGGGCTTCCACTGGATTCGCGAAGACGAATCGTGGGGGTAGAGTGCCTCAGGCCTTTTCCCAAACCAACTCTACGGTTGCACGTCGGGCCCGAAAGTTTGCATTATTATGAAGATTTCAGAGCTCCCAGAGACAATAAGCAAAAAGAGATAAAAAGATTTTTTGAGACTGTTGATCCAAGTTGGCTCCTTCGTGGATCCAAGAGCCGAGGTGCCAAGAGGCAATATGCAGGAACTCATAATGCATTTTACTTTAAAAAAGTTGCCAAAGGCTAAGCGATAATGAGCGTTGAAAAAATAAATGTGTGTTGGTTTCAAGATGGAGACCACAGAGGGGGCAAACTGGATCAATGGTGTTCTCAAACACAAGAATAGTGTCTAATGTTGGTAATTTTTTATGCAATAATTTCCAAAGAAAGATATGGATCTTGGGAGGAACCAGAATCTTCCAAACACGGTGCCACGACGGCCCTCCAGTAGGAGAAGGCGACGTAGGACGGCGGCTAATATGATGATAAATTGACTTAGCATTTGCGCATCCGTAGGTATCACTAACCCAGACCCACGCATCATCATTGGCAGAAGTAGGAATGTAATTGCGCTTAAGTTGAATGCTTAATTCAGGCCCAAAAGCATCGGCAAGCATAGAATCGTTCCAAGAACCATTTGAGATAAAATGATCAATCGTTTTGTTATCGAGATTGTAGCTCATGTTGATGTATGTGGGAAGACGTATGAGTGGGATGGTAGAGATCCAAGGATCAAGGAGAATAGAGGTTGAAGATCCAGAGCTAATGCTCCTTCTAAATCTAGCCCGAAGGAACTAGATAGAGCTGAGGATTAATTTCCAAGATTCAGCAGTATGTGCCGAGGGCAATTCGTCCCAAATCCTGAGTGGGTCATACTTGGCAAGGACTAAATTTACCCAGAAGGTATCATGTTTATTGAGCAGATTCTGAATGCGTTTTGCAATGAGCGAGTGCCTGATAGTCATAAAATTCCTTATGCCCAGTCCACCAAGGTTACGGGGTAATTGGACAGTGTTTCAGTTAATGAGGTGGGATCTCCGGTGACCCTCGCCAGGGTCCCAAAGAAAAGCTCTTGACAATTTTTCGATGGAGGCAATAGTGCCACCAGAGAGATTGGTAACACTCAAAGTGTGTATATGGATGGAAGCTAGGGTGGTCTTGATGAGAATAGTACGTCCATCTTGATTTAGAGTCCCCCGCCTCCAACCAGCTAGGCGAGACAAAATCTTATCAAGGAGAGCAGTTTGATCACTACTAGGGATGCGCTTGGGAGAGATAGGCACGTCGAGATAGTGAAAGGGAAATGAGTCATTTTTAAAATTTAAGATTGAGCTTAGCTGCTGGCGGTGACGAGAGTTAAGAGCCGGAAGTAGAAGCTCAGATTTCTAGGGATTTATTTTCTGCTCAGTGAGATACTAAAAGATCTCAAGGATTTTGTTAAGGTTCAAGCAGTTTCGCTTGGTTGCTTTGAGACAGATAAGCAAATCGTCTACGAAAAGGAGGTGTATAAGGCTAAAGGAACCGATACGAAAAGATTCGATGAGTCTTGCAGCCACATGTTGCTTCATGATATAGGAAAAAACTTGCGAGGTGATGATAAATAGGTAGGGTGAGAGGGGGACACCCTGCCTGATACCCCTGAAACCGTGAAAATGTGGCGAGGTTACACCATTTATAACATAATGGAATATCGGGGAGAAAACACAGGTACGGATCCAATCAATGAAGAAATCCGAAAAATTCATGAGCTTGAGGATGGAATAGAGTGCGGACCAAGAAACACGATCGAAGGCCTTTTCCAAATCAGCTTTTAAGAGCATAAACATTTGTCGGCCAGAATCAAGAGAGTGGGCCAGTTCCTGTGCAACCAAAATGTTTTCATGGATAGATCTCTCAGGGATAAATGCAGATTGATTATGATCAATCAAGGAGTTTAGAATAGGCCGAAGGCGATTGGCAATGATTTTGGATAGCAATCTGTATAGGACGTTGCAAAGTAAAATAGGCCGGAAATCTTTGACCCGTTTGGCATTTGCAGTTTTTGGGATGAAGATGAGAGAAGTTTTAGACCATTCTGTAGGTAAGATACCTGAGACGAAGAAATTTTGGATTTCATTTATGACCCTGTCACCAACGATATCCTAGTAAGATTTATAGAACTCTACCGTAAAGCCATCAGGCCCAAGAGCCTTGCTCGGAGGCATGCTCCAAAGGGCACGAGTGACCTCAGCACGAGAGACAGGAGCAGTCAAAGAATCATGACTGGAGGTATCGAGGGACGACAGACAAGACCAGCAATCAGGTGGTATTGTACAAGAGGGTTGTCTTTCCCAAAGGCGACTATAGTGATAAGCAAATAAGGAGTTTATTAATGTAGGGTTGATGATGCAGTCGTGATTGTCATTTACGATAGTGGAGATGGTGTTTTGCTTGTGTCTGACGATGATGGAAGTGTGAAAAAATCTGGTGTTTCGATCTCCATGTTGGAGCCATGTCAATCTGGACTTGCTCCATCATTTGAGGCTAATCTGTCTAAAGAAGGCGTCGTGACGATGATAAGCCGAGCGAAGATGCCCGAGCTCAGCAGGCGTCAGGCCACGGTGAACGTCCAGATTTTCAAGGCGATTTATCTCCTGAAGAGCAAGGTCAGCCAGGGATTCAAGCCGACCAAGAGAGTCTTTGTTCCATTTAATGATATCACGTTTAATTCGGTTTAGGGCTTGGGAGATGGTGGAAGAAGAGGAGTTAGAAGACCAGCGTCTCCTGACAATGTCCCGAGGCTCAGAATAAGATAACAAAAAATGCTCGTATTTGAATGACTTAGGCCTCCGAGTTTGGAGGTCAGTTTGTAAAAAGATTGGGGCATGGTCGGAAACACGTCTCTGCAGGGTGGTCAGAGAGAGGTTTGGGAAGGAAGCAAGCCAGTGATAATTCACTAAGGCACGATCAAGTCGGCAGAAAATACGGGCCAGGCCCGCACGGTTATTACACCAGGTGTAAGGAAATCCATTAGGTAGAATGTTTAAAAGTGATTTAGAATTAATAAGATCGTTTAGAGCACCCACATGCCTGATATGTCGGAAAGGGGATCCACCTAATTTATCGAAGGGGCTAGAGATGGTGTTGAAATCTCCAATAAGGAGCCAGGGAAGATGTGAGGTGTTAAGTAAGCCTAGATCTTGCCAAAGACGGGTCCTAACAGAGGAAATGGTACTAGCGTAAATAGCAGATAACAAAAAATTAAAACCATTATAAGAAACCACAGCATGTATCACTTGCGCAGAGATAAGGAGAGAAGTCACTTGAGCCTCCTGGTTGCGCTAGGCCAGGAGGATGCCGCCAGAGGCACCGGCGGTCGCGCAGAAAATGTCATCCCAGTCGGGTCTCAGGCATCGGATTACCTATTTAGAATTTACAGAACAAGTGTGCGTCTCTAATAAAATTACAAAAGTTGGCCTATGCGATCTAATAAGATTACAAAGTCGATTTCGGGTTTTCGCACGAAGAGCGCCCCGGCAGTTCCAGGCAAGAAGTCTCATTTATCAAACGGAGGTGGGTCCTCAGTCCTTGATAGCGGCGCCGCCGTGTCCGTAACCTGCAGTGATGAAGAAGGGCCAGTTAGAGGGGGGTGGGTGGCGACAAGAATAGATGGCTTACCTTTGAGGGCCGATTTCACTGGTCCCCGCCGAGGACGGAGAGAAGGAAGCGGGGTCTGTGGTCGGAGAACACGAGATTTTTTCTTTTCCGAGCGCGGGGGAGGAAGTAGATCAAGATTGTCGGCCTCCTCATCAGAAGGCTCGTCGGGTTGGACTTCAGGGACCGTAGGAACCACCGAGATGACACACGAACCTGCCAAGGCAACAAAGTCAGTGTGATTCAAGGCAGAAGGCGGATAGGAGGGACAAGGGCCGGCCGCGAAGGCGAGGCAGATGATGGAGATGAGGTCGCCGAGAAAAAAGGCAGAAGCATTGAAAATCGCAATTTAGCATGGTTATTAAAACTGGACCGGACCGGCCGGTTCAACCACGAACTGGCAGCTGGTCCGGTCCGAATTAATTTAAAAAATGGAATTGCAATTGAACCAGCGAAAAATTGGTTCAACCGATAAAAACCGGTTCAACCACTAAACCGGAAAAAACCCGGTTCAACATTTAAAGTGAAAAAAATTAGAAAAGAAAAGTAAAAATAGGAAATAAAATGTTAGAAAGGAAGGTAAAAAAATGAGAAAGTATTTGAATTAAGAATAGGTAAAAATAAAAAAGGAAATAAATGTGGGAGAGGAATTAATGGAAATTAAAAGGAAAGTATTAAAATGAAAATAAAGAAGAAAATAAAAGGAAGTAAGTGTGATGTATGGAAAATTAATTTAATCTATTATCATCACAAAATAGTATAAAATAATTAATATGGTATATCAATAATAATAACTCATAGTTTTTATGAATATTAAAAATTTTAATATCTTTTTATATGGGAATTAATGGGAAGAGAGGAATTAATGGAAATAGAGAAATAAAAATATTAAAATGAAAGTAAAGAAAAAAAATAAACATGAGAACGATATATGTCAAAATTAATTAATATATTATCACCCTAAAATAGTATTGAAGAATAAAATAAAAGAATTAATATACTATATTAATAATAAAAATTCAAACTTGAACATTAATATTTAATTAAATATTTGTTTATTATATTTTATTATGAAGTATAAGCATTATATAATATTTATTATATTTTATTATGAAGTATAAGCATTATATAATAAAATTCGATTGAACCTGATTGAATTCGATCAAATCTAAATCAAGTTGATCGTTTGATTGGGTGGTCGATCCGATTGTAATAATATTGTAATTTAGGAGGTTGTGGAGGGTGGGGGTGGTGGTGCAACATGTGGGTCCCTGATATCGCTTTCTGATCCGCGCAATCACGAAGCACGTTGTCAGAGGGAGGGGGCTATGTGACGAGACGTCGTCCATCCCACTTGACCCCGTCCGTACTGGGGGCACTTGTCCATTGCCGTCGTGCCACGTAGATCTCAGGTCATCTATTGTACCGAGGGCCGCGCCGACACCTTCAAAGGTCGTGAACCCTCGTGGGGGCGCCTGCCCCACACCGCCTCTTGCACTTCTGTTACTCTCTCTCTCTCCCCCCTACACGACGCTTGTATAATTTGTATAATAATCCAATTTAGGTCAAAAATTTCTTCCTATTATTTCTGTTGATAATTCGCTCCTAGTTACTAACTGTATGTATAACGCATTAAATTCATTCGCCTAAAGAAGAAGACTTTTGAGCTTATGAATTTCAATTGGCTAGTTTATAATTTGGGAAAAGACGTTAAAGAGACGTGCATTTTTTGTGATGTTCTCTTATTCGAATAAATTCAGGAATATTCGATCGATTCAAACAACTTTTATGCATTCTCTTTTTATGTATGGAATGTGAGAAGATCTAAGGCTAGAGATTATATTTTTGACCTATGACGCAGGAATCTCGTACCCGGCGGTCGTTTGTCGAGTTCTTCCATACCTCGATCTCAAACTAATCATGTGTGCGTGTGTATGAGAGAGAGAGAGAGCATATGTAAATGAAGTTTAAGATGCAAATATAGCCAGATCTGCTATGTTCCTCCACCAAGGGTAGCTAAGACTAATAATTATGTGACATCACGATTTGTGATTAGCCTTAAATTACATATGATTTTAATTTAATAAAATAGCAACACGATGGTGATATTTCATAGTTTCTTTACATGATCGAGAATAAGAACATTCGATTCCTGAAAACTCCGAATTCGTTATCTCACCAATATTACTCCTTTATTTTTCTAGTTTTGGCTTATATATTCCTTTATTTTTCTAATCTTTTCCTTGGAAGACCAATGCACATCCAAGCAAAAAAGGATTCCTCCATGTCATGCAACCGGATATATAACTTGGAGAGCAATTCAAATCCCGGGGATTAGAATGTTGTGGTTCTTCTCCATATATACTACTTGATCATTACTTTTTTCCATTATAACTGATGGAGGTCATAATCATGAATTTTGAAAGAAAACTGACCGCGAGGCTTTCGCATGTAGTCTCACCATCAGTGAATTATAATTATATATAGGAAGAGATGATGCATGCATGCATGACTCAACATTACTACTTGATATGGTTATTTAATTGGTTAGTTGGACTATCTGTCTATCCTATGTATATATATGTCACACTTGACATGTGACTTGAATTATTTTTTGGTTGCTTTCAAGAACGATATCAATTGAATCCGGAGTGGAGATGGACCCAACCTGAAAAAAAAAACAAGACTAGAGAGGGGAAGACAACATCTCCCACTACAAGACGTGCATCTTTTCCTCTTTTTTTTCCTTTGATTATCACTTTAAATTAATTCACTAGTCCGGATTTATTACTGTCAATAAAACTATTTTACATGCGATAAATTTGAACTCAATACTTATTTCTCAGCTCTCCGTAGGTAAATGCTCAAGTTTTCTAGCACTGAATTCGGCGACTATAATCATATAAGAAGGATTAAAAAAAACGTCATCGTATATTATATATATGTAAAGGGCATCTCGTGTACGTACGAAGCAACTTCGTTTGTTTATTGCTTTGCCATGCAAAGAGGCTTTTTAGAGATGATCAGCTCTGTTGGCCACTTATGTATGTCACGCAACTCAACTGTATCACTGTGGTAATCATTGCCCAGTCATAGTTAATTTATGCTTCATAGTCCATCCCTTTTTTTTAATAAAAATTGATTGCAATGATATATATATATATATGGGATTAATATACCTATAAAGCACCTTCCGTTTTGTAGAGATGCTGAGCGCATCTCAACCGTTAATTAATATTTTTAAATCATAAAATTTAATCACTTTTGATCAGATTCATTGATGAGTGAATCAACGGTTGAGATGCGCTCAACATCCTTACAAAGCGAAAGATGCTTTGTAAGTACATTAATCCATATATATATATATAAACTTAAAACAAACATCTAGTCAATCAGCCGCCTTATATAACAAAGCAATCATATTACAGCAATTGACTTATAACAAAGCAGCCACGCCAATTAATTAATTATAACAACCACGTGTTTGATGGAATATTGTCGATTTTTTATATTTTGTAGTTAAAAATATAATCAATACAAAATAATAAGTAATATAAAATTAATAAAAGTATTTTAAAATTTGAAGGAGCGCCCCCACTCCCACCCCTCCCCCTATCTGCCGATGACGGGGGCATGCCTCCCATCCCCTCTCCCACTGTCACCAGCAAGGTCGCCGGAGGGAGGTGACGTCTTCCCCCTCTTTTTAAAATTTTTTATTAATTATTATTTTAAAATATTTTATGTTAATTTTATTTTTAATTGTGTCACGTAAATAAGAATATTAAAGGGATTAGGTTAATTAATAAAAAATAATTACTAACATAAGTTAATTATTTAAAATAATATTTTAAGATTTAAGAACATAGATTGGGTTGGGTGACCCAACTACAAATTTTCTATTTTTTATTTTTTTACTTTTTGTATTATTTAATATTTATTTTAAAGTGTAAAATAAGTTTTCAAAAAATATTCACATTTTTTCATAATTAAATCTTTATTTTAATATTTTTAAAAATAAATCAAATAAATGCTTAAAATTAACTAAAAAGCAAGATAAATAAATAAACAAAATTTTGGGTAAGCTAGACTTGGGTTGAAATTTGTTGGTAAAGAGAGCATTACGACTCCATGGATTTTTTGGAAGACCACAAAAAATCCATGTTTTCATTTCTCAAGTTGATCTATGAGATCTGAGGAGCGAGCATAGAGTGAGTTGATAACATACATAGAGCTGAGGAGGACTAACCTCCCTATCTTATTTCAAAGTTTGATCCTTCGTTCTGAGAGGTGGCATTAGATTAGTTTAATTCGATGGTGAACTGAAATTTCAACCTGTGATTAATGCGCTCCTTAGCGTCGCGTGAGTTGAACGATCAACGTCGCTTTCCGAAAACTAATGTGGTAATCTAAAAAAATAAAGTTTGATCCTTCCACCGCGAGAGATGACATGAAATTTTGTCCAGAAGGCAGACACGTTCTCTCTTAGCCACATATTTGAATGAAATAGGAACTCCCAACTAAAAGGAGTCTCCCCACATTTATAGCAATAGATATGAGAATAGCATTCTGTATCCTTTGCCTAGCTAACGCTGGGAGAAGATATTTTTGTGATTTTGATTGGCTAATTTGTAAGATGACAATAAATATTAGCCATCAGTTTTGCAATTTTTAGTTGCAGCAGCAGCACATAGCAACAACATACAATATATAATAGATGGAGAAAAAGTTCACAGAGAAGGATATGATTTCATTGTTTAAAACTGCTTGATTGAACTAACGGGAGTTGGATAGAGTAGATAGCAGCTCCTCACTGCTTAAGCAAAGGTCTCGAATTCGAACTTTTATGAATGCAGAAAATTTTCGCTGTGAGCCTCACCTACTATAATCAGGCATGCTGCCTGGGACAACACCAAATTAGTCGAGTTTGATAGTGGATCGAGACTTCAACCCGTGACCAGTGCGCGAGTTGGATAATCGGCGTTGATTTCCATACAATGGGGTGGCAACCGAAAAAAATCTGCTTGATTGAGCATGGATGACAATACTTGGATGGCTATATATGCATAGGTAAGGTGAGAGGAAGTAAGATTCAATACAAGCCATAAATATGATAAGAGAATCTTGAGTAGTTATCAATAAATATGATAAAATAGTTTTTACTCCTATGTGTTGCTATATACACTTAATGTTCTCACATGTCTGAATAAAATAATCTCAATAATTTTATTTACCTAGTCTTTCCGATCATAGGATAATTTTTTCTTTAATGTTTTAGGTATTAATTTCATCTTGATTATTTGTTCCATTTTAATAATTTCTTTAATATGTCATATTTGATGCAAAAGATTATAATCGAAATAACACTTAGAGTATTAAAAAAATCCATAGATTCATGGCCCTTAAAAATAAAGAGGAATAGTAGATTATATCTACATAATGTTGTAAAACTCATATAGGATATCGATACGAAAAAGCTTTCAGGTGAGGTCGGACCAACTAATGATCGAACTCGATAATGATAATAAAATAATATAAAAATATACTCAACTAAAATACTTTAAATATATAGTTATAAATAATTAATATAATAACACATATCAAAGTATAGTGTTAGTAAGAAATAAAGGAGCAAGGTAGTTGTTCAAATATATGTTTTTTATTCTAATCTTGAATATATAAATTAATATATAAACTCATAGTTCATGTTCTTAATTGTTAATATTTATTTAAGACAAATTGTTAAAATCTGAACAAAATAAATAAATTACTTAACATTTTTTTATTAGAGGATGATTCTTTTTTGTTTCAACATTCAAATATAGCAAAAAAATATGATTTTGATAAAGAAATTTGATAAAATAGGATTTGATTTTGCATTTCATATAATTGTCAAGCGGTAGGTAGTAGGTTTGAACCTCTCGTCCACCGTGTATTTTTAGAATAAAAATTGGTTAAGTCACGATTGGACCAATTTGATCGATTGATCTAGTCTAGATTTTACCACATTGATATCCAAGTACAAACTTTTTCATGAATTTCCTATGATTATACTATCACTATAAAAAACAAACTTCAAAAGTACTTTTGTAGAAGAATGAGAATAGATGCATACAAACATTATATAGGACCACAAAGTTGTCCTCACATTTATCTTGTATTTTTTAACAGCTTCTACACCTTGGTTGTGTTCATATGTAGATCTTTTCCCCCATCTTTAGCTAAGTGCAGTCTGACGGACCACTTTAAAATCAATCTATCAGCTTTCTATTTCAATCTTTGCATTGTCGAATTCAACATTCACAATGAAATATAACTTGGTGATTTACCTTCTATATCAATCTTATAGGACAATTATTTTAAAAGTAATCAATTTTTTTTTTGCAGGAGTAAGAAGCTCTAACTAGTGCCCTGTCAAATTTTTCTTTGAATTATTTCTTTGGGCATTCTAGAATTCTCTAAAGTTTTCTCAATCTCAATTATTTCATATTTTTATTTTCTTCATCCATGTATAATTAAATGCCTAAGATAGATGAAAGGTTTGCAATATATTTTTTATGCTTCCATTTATTTGAGCAACAATGGCAAATATGTGAAATGATGGTCATAACCTATTGTATACAATTGTCACTTGAAATGCTTTCTAGTGCAAACCCAATGATAGATAGAACTTTTGTCATCTCAATCATCTAGTTTATGTGGTCTACAATATTATCGTCATCTTTCATTTTGCATATGGTGTAATTGTGCAAGAGGAAGTTGTACATTAATGTCCTTTTTTTATCATACTTCTTGTTGAGAGCATTTTTCGGAGCATATGTGTCTTGATGAATTTCAAAGACTTATAAGATAATCTTTCGTGCACATTAATATGAAGGTCTTAACTCTCTTATCATGCCCCAGCCTTCTCAAACGTCCTCTTTTTGTTAGTGATTTCCTCGAAAAAGATAGGAGCATTAGAATCGACGACCTCGCCTAGATGTTATAGAGGTTTTTCCATTCTTATAGTTTTGTTTTTGGGAACCCAACAACTTTGATTTCCACTTGTGCCATTGAATCATTCTAGTTTTACAAGTTTTGAGGCAATGAGTTTTAACAATATTTTATAAATAAATGATTGTTTAAGAAAAAATCATATTAAGAACAGTAAAATTTTAGAGGCAAAAATGTATATTCAATTTTGAATATTTGACTTTAATATCAATTTAAAATAGAATTAATTGAAACTTGACTTTCAAATTGCAAATTGAAAAGATTCAAGTATAGAGTTAAAACAAAATTAACTAAAAAATATCTTCAAAATTTTGAAGTTTTTTTTTTCTGTTCAGTAGAAATAGATTTAAAAAATGAATATAAAAAATATCATTTAAATAGACTAACAATATCTGATGTTTATATAAAATATTTTGGAAAATATATTTTAAAAAATTTGGGTCAAACCAAGGATAAATAAATATACTATATAATTTTTTATTATTTTTCAGAAAAAGAGGTCCAAATTTGATTGTTATCACTATCATGATTGTTCCATTGGCTTTGAGCAAATTATATAGGTGACTCGTCGATGTTCATTTGTGCCCTTTGTTGCCATTAGAACTTGCCAACTCACAACCTTAGATTCCTCGTTGATCAATCAACATCTTGTGAATTTGGTCATCAGTACACTATCATGTCTTAGTCCTTTTTTATGTGCATCTAGTTTGCATGTGATGTTCTCATACCAAGCTCCATCACTGTTAGTGACAACAAGTCACTATTAAATTTGATGTTTTGATCAGTTTTCCTAAAAGCTTAATCATTAGGAATAGTAACATCATTTATTTTATATTCTTGATACTCTCTCTCACGTGCGGGCTGTTGACAATTTTGGTCTAACTTAACTCACCACATGGACAACAAAGGGAGAAAAATACTTTTTTAATAAGATCTTAACAAGATTTAATCTGCTCCAATACCATGATAATTCACACAAAAGTAGAATTGGCTTTAATGAATTTTACATATTTTACATTGAGTAATGTGGTACATATTTATAAATGATGACTAAAGAACAAATAAGAGGTTATAACAAACATACTATAAGCCAACTTAGAAGAATTTGATTTTTGTGTATCCAAGCACTGTATGTAGGATTGATCACAATGGATGATGAGCTCTTTAGTGCATTAGCTGGGACAGGAAGATGTCGTGGCGAACATGGCATCGAGCCATCGACAAAGCCTTCGAGATCAAAGCTTCAAAGAAGGGGAAGAAGCTGCCTACGCCATAGGAGGTAGTTTATCGTCATGAGTTTTAGGGGCAAACATTGATGAACCTGATTAAATGTAGGTAAAACTGGAGTTGGAGATGGACCAGAGGTAGAATGTTGAGAATCTTGTGTGGAGGAGCTAGACGATGCCATTGGGAGGTAGGTAAGGAGAAAAAAATGTGTTACCATATTAAATTTGATGTACTGACCAATTTTTCTAAGAGCTTAAGCCATTAGAAAGAGTAATATCATTTATTTTATATTCTTAACAGTCACGACTTTATCCAGCAATGTTAAGTTTTTATATAAATGATTCACATATGGCAATAAGATATAACATTAAATTAATTTCTTTTCTTTATATTTGTCTTAAACTAAAATAACCAAGACTCAGGTACATATGAATAAATCATTCAAGTGATTGATTGTTGAATTTGGATCTTCGAGCTTCAACAACGGTGACATTTGGATCTTGAGAAATGGGGAGGAAAGCCATATGAATTTTATTCAACCAAATTCAAGCTTACAACTTCCCTCTTCTCAATTTTTATAATAACGATATGTGGAACCTCAACAATCGTTACACCATTAAAACACTAACATATAATATAAGAGGATATGCAAACATATACACCTGATAACACCCCCCCCCTCAAATTGGAAGCTTGAACAAATCGAAAAGACCCAACTTGTCAATGAGATAATGATGTTGTTGTCGATTGAGCGCCTCTGTGTGTGAATCAACCAACTGATCCTTTGTGGAAACATGACCAATCTGAATGAGTTTTTGCCAATTTTTGTTATGATGAAGTGACAATTAATTTCAATATGTTTTGTTCGCTCATACAACATTGATTGTCAACAATTTGAGTCATTGCACGATTGCCACTAGATACATGGAAAGGATGTTGCAAAGGCAACTATAGTTCAGTAAAGAGTTGATCTAACTAGAGTGCCAAACTTCGATATTCAGACTCTGTTGAAGAATGGGATACCATTGATTGTTTTATGGATTTCCAAGAAACTAATTTATTTGAATGCAATAGGCAAGGATAGATTTACAAGTGAGGATGCATGATGTCTAATCAGCATCAGTATGACAGAAACACTATTATGTTTGATAGATGAAAATAGAAGACCTCGACCATGGGAGAGTTTAAGGTATTGAAGAACTCTCAAAACTGCAGCAAGATGGGATTCCTTAGGTGCATGCATAAATTGATGAGATATCGTACCACGAAAGTTATGTCTTGACGAGTATGGGTCAAATAAATCAGACATCCAACAAGTCACTAAGAGGACTCTAGAGGTTGAAGAGGATGTCGGAGTAAATCTAGAATCATACTCAATTGTTGTGAGTTAAAGATTCTGCTCATAGGGCATATAAGCAGGCTTGAAGGCTAAAAGACCGATGTCAGGCAACAAATTCAAAGCATATTTTCTCTGCGTGAGAAAGATTTTAGCAGAAGATCTGAGTACCTCCAAATTTTAATTCTCCAAAGTCTTTCATCTTAATATAATTAAGGTTGTAAAGCTTGTTTTGTTGAACTCATAAGACCAGGACTATTGCTTGCCACAAGTATGTCATCGACATAAACCAATAAGGTGATGAACTCACTCCCTTTGGTCTTAGCAAAGAAGTGTGTAATCGTTTTGGCTTTGAGTAAGATCGAAATTGACTAGAATTTCTGTAAGTTTGATATTCCATGGGTGAGATGTTTGTTTAAAACCATATAAAGATCTGAGTAGCTTAGACACTTTGCCATTCATCTCCCCTTGCTACTATATCCTTTAGGAACAGTCATGTAAACCTCTTCAAACAAATTGTCATTCAAAAAGTATTATTATCCCAATTATAGAGAAGTCAACTGTAATAGTTAAAACAACTCGAATAGTTAAGACATGGCTGCCGAAGAAAATGTTTTTTTTGAACTTCACACCTACTTCTGGTTATAATCCTTTGCCACTAGTCAAACATTAAACCTTTCCAGTTAATTTGACCTTATACAACCTTCTTTCCTGAAGGAAGATCCACCAATTTTCAAGTAACACTATTTTCAAGAGCTAAATCTCTCTAAAATAGAAATAAAGTGTATTTTCACCGCTTTTTAGCCAATGAAATATCTTTCAACTACTTTATTTTATCATCAACAAATTTTGAGATAATTCTTAGATAAATATTTTCCAGCTTTTATCTTATGAGTCGTTTGGTGCATTACCGATTGAATTAATCAATAATTTATATTACCACTTAAATAGATTACGAATATTTAAACTATTGGTAATATCATATTATAATATTTGACAAGTACTAATAATATAAATAATATTTAAATAGTTGGAGAAATTACCAAATTACACTCAAGGACTATTTTAAATTTTAATCACATCATAACGAATAAACAACACAAATAATAAAAAAAGTGAATATAGATAAAAGAAGATGAGATAAAATTAAGATTTATTAGCAAAAGATTCCAAACAATAAAAAAGATGAATTTTATGATACTATTTATTAATAAAATATTTAAAGCTTTGATTGAATGATTATTTTTGTCATAATTCACTTAAAAAAATTGATAATTTAGAAACACATCTTTCATTCCTTCTATAAGCATAACCATTGAGGTAGTAACCAAACTTATTGGAAAAGTTAAAACTACGAATAATCAGTTGTAGAGAAATGAGATAGTGTTGTTAAATATGAGACTTTTAAATGAAATAATCAATAATCTATCTTTGGTTCCAATTATGATATAATGAGTAAGAGAGCATAAGAATAATCAGGTCATATAATGATGGAAAAATAATTAACATAAATTTAATAACTAATTGGTGAATGCAAAAATACAGATAATTAATACAAAATCAATCACATATCCTAGTTGTATTAACATTGTTAGGAACCAAGATCAAGGAAATGACTTAGAATTCAATGTTTTTTTGGCAATTAAGTAATGAAGGGGTGAGATGGAGTTGTGTGGTGAGATATGAAACCATTGTGAAAGATTATGAGCTTGAAATGAAACTTTTATTTATACAAAAGTTTACTTTATTCTTCATTATATATAAACTATTTAAAATATTTAATGACTAACAAATATTTATAATATAATATTTCTTCACTTAATTTATTTTTCTCTTTAATTTTTTATTTACACTATTTTTATTATATTTTGTACTCATAGTTATTTTATTAATATACTTTTAAAAGTTACAAATTAGAATGAATATAAATAAAAATATTTTATTGAGAAAAAGGTTTTAAAAATAAAAAGTGATAAAGATAAAATTAAAAAAAATATAATAAAAAATATTATACATAAAAAAAGACGTTTAAACATGGTGTAACTAATTTTATTTTCTCATATTTCATCTCATTCCTCCAAAATTTTCAATAGAAACAGGCTCTAATGTGGGACAAAGGTACTAAGTGCAACAAAGAAAAGAACAATTTTTTGTCAGGTTCTCATTTTTTGAAAAAAATAAATAATTGAATCAGATCAAATAGAGAAAAATCAGGTTGAACCGAAAAACTAGTTCGATCATATTTTTAGATAAAATATTAAGAAAATAGTGAAAAATTTGAAAAAAAAGAGTGGAAATAAGAAAAGTATAACGTTGAAATGCTCATGGAGGGGCCGGGAATAAAATAAATGATAGAAAGATATACTAAGAAAATTTATAGGCAGTGAATTATAATTGGAACTAAGTATAAGGAAATTGAATTGAATTAATGTAGGAAAGTTAATTTGAATTTGAAAAGGAAGTAAGTATAAGAAAAATGATTTGAATGGATGAAGGGAAGTCAATTTGAATTGATGGAGGAAAGATAACAAAAGAATACATAAAAACAAATAAATAAATTCATATTTTTTTCAACAAGCAAATAATATAACATTAGATAATATATTTAAAATAACAACAAAACATTTTAGTAATACTTAATTCTTTAAAGATGGCAATTTATAGATTATTATTCATTTTTTAATTTTTATATTTTCATTTCTATCTTAATTTATTTTTCTATTTAATTTTTATTTACGCTATTTTCTATTATATTTTATTTTTACTCATAATAATATTTTATAAAAAAATTTGGTTTAGTTTGATTGAACTCGGTTGAACCAATTAAATCATTACTCAACGTGCTGCTCGGAGCGACATCACGTTAATCAAGTTCGATGATGAATCGAGACTTTAATTTATAGTCAGTGCGCTTTTTAGTGTCGCGTGAGTTAGACGATTAGCATCGCTTCCCAACCGAAAAAAAAATCATTACTCAATTTTCTTGTCAGTTTCTTCATTGACCCAATTTCAAAGAATAGAAGAAGAAATGTCTTGCGCAAGGTGCGACCGTGTTAGGTCAGGTGTGCCGGTGTGCATGACAGTCGCACCGGGATGGTGCGACGTTCGCCGGAGATAGAAACATCTAATTAAATTGTTTACAAAATACGGAAGGAAAGCATGGCAGTGCTGAAGACCACAACATCAAATTAGGTCCGCAAAAATATGTACGTATCTTGCGTAGGGTGCGAGAGAGAGATCGAGTTCCTTTCCTTTTTTTTCAGTGCTCAAGACCACAACACCACCTTCATTGTGACTCTCTCCTGCCATCGTGACCAAGAGGGTGAGAGATGGAAGAATCAGCGCCTTATGATTAGTAAAGTTGTGTAGCGCGTCATGAGAAAATTAATATGATGTAGAGGTTATAACATCTTATCGTTGCAAATATTATTTTATATTTTACGTTATCTTATTTTCACGATTTCCCTTCTTTATATATATATATATATATATCCTCTTAAATAGGAATCCAAAATGAATTTGATACATTTTAATACTTTGTTTTCGACCAACTAAAACTGTGTACTGTAGTTAAACAAGAAGCGATTGCAAGAGTATACACACGTGTGATCAATAGCTAATTTAATTAGTAATGTGTTAATAAATAAAAAAAGCGAGTTAATTAATAAAGATGATGATTTGCCTTGTAATGAGTGATGCATGGAGACTCTAGGAAGTGTCACGAACCAATCAATTTTATACACATCTAAAAATAATGGTATTGATGACAAAATGAAAGCAATAAGTGAAAGATCACATGAAGTATTCGAAACACGTGTTTATGTAATTCATACGTGTATATATATATATATATATGGGTTAATTTCATATTCAACGTTTAAACCATCTTATATTTTCAATTAATCTCAA
Organism: Pontederia crassipes; assembly: GCA_030549335.1. Taxonomy (NCBI): domain Eukaryota; kingdom Viridiplantae; phylum Streptophyta; class Magnoliopsida; order Commelinales; family Pontederiaceae; genus Pontederia; species Pontederia crassipes. The sequence goes on along the minus strand of CM060188.1, from coordinate 5,959,506 downwards.
TCATTAATATTTATATCTTTTTAAACATTTACCTTTTTTAAATTTATTCAATTTTATGATCTCTTGTTTTAGAAATTAAGATTTTTTTAAAAAAATAGCTAGGGGCCTGAGAATGATGAGGTGAGGGTGGTTTCATTTAATTTTTATTTTTAAAAAGTAATTAGATAAAGGAAAAAGAATAAAATTTTAGGCATTTGATATTAAGTAAAAGTCCTTTAGGAAAGTAGAATTCTATCTCTCTCTCACTCACTCTTTATTCTATATGTAATGTATATATATATGTTAGTTATTTCATGTCTAAGATCTAGCTAAGATGTCTCACTATTTTCTTTATATTATATATATATATATATATTATATATATATATATATATGTATAACACGTATACATGCATTACGTATGCATTACGTCCCTTGATTATGAACCTAGTGCCGTCAAATAAAATCAATGAATTTAATACGTACTTCTCCTTCTAGCCTTTACGAACTATAGAACGACTGCATTCGTACAGTCATGCTAATTTCAACAGTATTTGTTTAGCTGTATTTGATTAAAAAGAATTGTCAGATAACATATTCTTAATCCAAAATCAAATAATGCATTTGGATATACTTGTAGGTAGGAACTGAAGTGAACATTTCTATCAAGCCTCATCAGACACATATAAAACCTAGATGAAAATACAAAGTAGATATTTTTTTTCCTATTTAAACTCAAGCTAAATCTTTATTCTGATTAAAATTCTACCGTGCATGGCTATGTAACTACTTATGATTCGTCAAGATACACAAAATTGGAGTGCATGGCTTTAAGTAAAAAAAAAAGGACGTCCATACTCTTTATAGTAAACATTTCATGATAATACTGGTACTGCCGCATACGTCTGAGCTTGAGGTGCACCTTGCACAATATTACAATCCTGTAGAAATCTTAAAAATATTATCTTTGTCAAGCTTAATTTATGACTATAATATATACTTCTATTGAGGGAATTCCATAAGTTTACTCGTTATATTATTTTCCATTTTCTTATAAAAATCATGTAACATTGAACCCGTAGCACTTCAAGTCAGCACTCTAGAGTACTTCGAAGTTATTACGTCGATCAGATTTCCTTACCGCAATAAATATTTGAGCATAGAACTTTCAGCTTAATTAGTCCATAAGGAAAAGTAAAGTTTAGTTATGGTTATTGAATGAATGAACATCTATTTAACAATTGTAACTAAGCTTATGCATCAATGAGATTATTTGTGGGGACAAGGGCATAACACAATTATATATAAGATCACGAGTTCGAATCTCCTGATCTATGTGCTCTTTTATTTTCAGTTTTTAATTTTCTTAAATCAAGTCTATGGAAGTCCACATGCAACAAAACAACAACAACAAAGCTTTATCCCACATGTAACAAAAAACGGTGATTATTTGTAATATGATACTTAATAACTGTTGCTAATTTCCGTCAAAAGAAATTATTAAATAGAAGCTGAACATTATAAAGAATATATACTTGAAGAAATTATAAGTTTATCAAATAATCGTGAAATGCATTCCAGTTGTAGAAATTAAATACATGAAATCAAATGTATGTATATAACTGAAAAATAATATGAAAATAATATCTCAAAATTCTCAAGTTGCTGCTTGAAAATGATATTGGCTTGTTTGTTAGATCTGTGCATTCAAATTTAACAAAACTAATTAATTTACTTAATATCGTTGTATACAAACATTAAATATGCAAGATATATGAGTACATATATTGTACTCCAATTACTTGTAAGTAAATTAAGCAGTAAAAAATCAATAAGTATATATGAGCTGCCGCAGCAGCCCAAATTGTATGCAAGGAATAACTTAAAAATTACATTACGTGCGGATTCTGGAAACATAATGAATGAAATATATATAAAGAGTAAGAAACATGAAGGATCATGAAATTTTGACATCACAACCATTATCTTCATCATCATATCAGCAGACCTATGGGATATCTAGCATGCTTAACTAGTTAAGTATAAGACCAATTGAAACACACAGACATGCACATATGTGTATACCGATTGATCTTATAAACACCAAAGGATCCTTAAAGCAAAAGGGTGTGTAAAATAAGGATGCGTGGATGGTAAAGGCAAACGATGACAGGAACTACTACACAAACCTTATTGTTGGCCGCATCACATCCCATTCTTGTTTCTCCATGTTTATCCTTACAAATTTTTTTAAAAAAAAAAATGGAAAGCCACGACTCCTAGACTTTCATTCAGCAATTATATGTAGTTTGCTATTTCAATGGATATCCGCAATGTTAAGGATGAACAGTTTGCACTTCGTCTTATGGTGAAAACGTCAATGTGCTTAAGCCCAAGAACATGGCCGTGATAACTAGCTCAAGCTTAAGGACTCTAATTCGCCCGGAGTTGTGTAAACAAGAATGTCTACCTACGCACTCGATTATACGAGAGTTGGAAGAGTGAATCACAAAGTATATAGAAGTTTGTTCATCGAGATAAGAAATAAAAAAGATTGTTATCTAATGGTCCGTTAATCGCCACAGCGATAGTGCACCATGAAGCATACTATTATCCATTGGTTCTCAGTGTATCACTTGAGGGTTGACAGAGAAAGAAATGTTGAGGATACCCACGAATGATTCTCAATGCATGGTATCACCATGAATGATTTCTCGCGCACACACGTATATGTGTGTGCATATAGATATAGACAACAAAATTAAGAGAGTGGTGAAATATAGGCTCTTAGCCAAGAGAGAAAAGTAGACGTTGATGCAGAGAGAGTTGAACACTGACTCCTAGTTCGGCAATTTGCTTTGAAGAAACAAACAACTCCTGGCAGACGATCTCACGAAAGCCCCCCACACCAGCTCCACTTTTGATTACCATAAAAAGAAAGCAATTGAATGAAGTTGACAGATCGGAGGACAGATCCATAACTTTGCCTTCGATTTCCCAGAATCTAAGGTACACACGCACGCACTGCACACCCCCACGACTCCTCAACCATGACCCTTTCAGTGGTAGGACAGTAGGTGGTCAGTTAAATCACATATACTTTTTACCTCATACTGCACACAGCTGCTTGATCACACATCTTGGTATCTCTGGTACAACACTGTTCCAGTGACCTTTCACCTCCAAGTACTGTACTTAGCAATCGCCCCCCTTTGAGCTATTACTATTTGTAGATATATATGTGTGTATAAATAGAAGATGTGGATATGTGTGTGTATATTCTCAGAACAACAGAACCACCACTTGGTAGCGAGAAATGTTCACATCAGAAAAATTTTGAAGGCTCTCAGTAAAAGCGACAGCAATTGCTACAGCAGCAGCATAAACCCTCATGATCATATAGTAAAAATGTAGAGAAGCAAGCTGTTCAAAGGTTCAATCAGCACACAGGGAAAAGATCAACATAAACTAATGATAATAGTAGTAGCCTCAAAGTAAGCATAAAAACTACGAACTCGCACTTCGCTACTCATATAAATGGAAGCAAGAAGAAATCGAGATCTGATGGTACTGCATGCATATCTGATATATGTAGAGGCCAAGGGAAGAAGAAGTCACTGGGCTCTCTTTCTCCATCCATTGCCATGAGGTGATCACCACCGGCGTCTTCAATCTATTTAAGCTACAGCCGGAGGTGGCGGTGGTGGCGGGGGAAGGTACTGGCTGTGGTGATCGTCCGTGGGCTGCGGCAGCGGCTTCTTGCGCTTCTTCTTCTCGTAGCTGATGCCACGCGCCTTGGACTGTATCTCCCGAACCTCGCGGAGGTAGAGACGGACGGCGCGGGCGCCGAAGGGGTTGGACTCAGGCTTGCCACCATTCTCCTCGTAGGCAGCGCGGAGGCGGCCAATGAGTGCGTCGAGGCTGCCCCAGGCCTGTCGCAGCGGGCACGGGCAGGGGGCCGGTGGGTTCGGGTGGCCGAAAAAGGGGCACAGCTGTGTGTGCACCTTAGTCTTGCCGAACTGGTCCAGGTAACGCAGGAACTCTAGGACGTGTGCGCCGCTGCATCGGGACAGCGACAGCGGCGGCCGGTGGTTCTTGAGGTACTGCCCGAAGGTGTTCCAGTCGCGGCGCTTCTGCGACTCGTAGCGGCTCAACGACGGAGGCGAGGAGGATGAAGAGGCACCCACCGCTGCGCCGGCGGACGCCGACGGCGGCGATACCGCCACCGCAAAGTGCTGCGGGCTGCTGTTGTTGTTTGGACCGCTGCCGCCACTGTTGTCGGATGGCGGGCTCTCTGGGTTCGGCACAAAGTCCATGTAGTAGTGATGTCACTAGCTGCTTCAGTTGTGTGATCTTTTGAGCCTGCGCCAAAAAAAATTTGGAATAATTAAGAGGCCGCTATGAGTTTTTAATTATACATGCATGGTTTGGTTGATCATATTACTAATTTGGTCATATCGTGATGATGAAATATATGATATTGTATACTACGATGCATGATCGATCAATATGGGAGGTTGTGCATATATGCTTATCAGTGTTGGTTCGTCTTTGGCGTGAGGGCTATAACATTCTTGCCGTGGCACAGCTGATCTTAGACATTTTTTTGAGTCCCAACCCGGAAAGGGAAGCAAGCCAAAAATTGCATAGAAAAGGGAGAGAGGAAGCGGGAGGGATGGAAGGAGGGAGTGGTGTATGAATATAAATATAGATCCAATTCATGAGTGAGCGTAGATTTCACCTTTACGGGTGCTGATCTTGTCAGAAACGAGGGGAGATTTGAAGGGTTAAGGGCGTAAGTGGTCCTGAGAGATTTTCTGATAAGGGACAGAGAGAGAAAGAGAGAGAGCGGGAGAGAGAGAGAGAGAGAGAGAGAGATGTGCACGAGGGGGAGAACTTACTATAGTGATTGGCCTCCTCCGAGCGAGGTGAGGAGGGCTGCTGCTGACTGAGGATGTTGCTCCAGTGGGCAAGTGACTGGCGTGGTAAGGGGAAATGAGAGATTCTGGAGGAGTGAGTGAGAGAGAGAGAGATCGGGGAGGGTTACATGCTTCGTATGCAGAGGGAGGAGCACAGAAGGAAGTATTGTTTGGCCTAAAAAAAGGAGGATGAGACTGGTTTTCAGGGTTTTGTACAGACGGTGGAAGGAAGATTATTGAGTGAGTGAGTGAGTGTGTGAGAGAGAGAGAGTGAGAGAGAGTGGAAGGGGAGAGAGAAGGAGGAGGAAGATGAGAGTTAGGTCTTCGAGTGTAAAATGGAGACAAAGTTGACAGTGGGATGAAAGGTGATGTGACAGGATAATTGTTAACAAGGTAAAAAATATATAAAATGCATTTTTTTTACAAACAGTTTATTATAATCAAATATCATCTAGGAATGTAATTGTACATCACATTTGTTCTCAAAATATGTGAGTCCATTCCCGAAAAATGGGCCCTATAATATTAGTTTTAGTGCTTAGATATTTTCTTTACGTTAGAAATTGAGTTAAGTCTATAAAAAAATGATAAATTGTTTAAATATAGAGTTAAGCCGTATTCTTTTTCGGTCATTTTTCATTATAAAGGTAGGCTTATGATACTAAAAAAAACACAAAAAGTAAAATAAATAGATATATAATTCTAAAGATAGGAGATCTTTTCGATCTCACAGTTCTTAAAGGAGTCAATTTTATTTCTATAAATTTTAAAATTCACCGGACATTGAATTCTTGGACAATCAATAATATTTCGTGTTCATAGTTTAGTAGAAGAAGCAATTCGATATTAACACGAGTCAAAATAGTAAAAAAAAATTTGCACAAATTGACAATTACAAGAACCGAACTCCAAATTATTAATTTCCATCAATCCTAAAATATATTCCACTAATTAATTGTTTCAGCTTTTGGTTGCATTCATCCTTCCAAATTGGTGACATCAATTTATTTGGATCTTATACTCCCTATCAGAATCTTTCTCTTTTCTCTCAGCACTCATGTTTTGTTGATATATGGGAATTCTTAATTTGCCCAATTAGCGTTAAACATATAATTAAAGAACATTACAAGGGGAAAACGTTTATAAATACAAATAGCGTGCATATGTTGTTTGGACTTTGGTAATTCACATTATATATTGTAAAAGGACAAATGCAAGTTTATCTTCGCTATTTAAGATTAAAAAAAATGGCTCATGAGTTTTGGGAGAAAAAAAATATAGACGTAGATATATTTCATTCAAACGATTAATCGAGAAAAATAAACAAAAATCGACGAATCGTGTTCGTTGCATTAATCTCAATAAGAAATATGGATCCAACGTGTTTAATATAAGTAACATGATATTTATTTTCGTTAAATTATGCTACGTCTATACATTGGAATGGTAGAAATAAGTGGTTCAGATGCTCTGTCATATCAGTGCAAAACCCATTGGAGCACTAGCAACGATGGGTCCATGAGAAGTGAGGCGACAATGAATCATGTTATTTTGTAACGCATGATCATGACACAATTTTAGGTACGACGAGCCGTACGTGTATGGGATTCGTCCTCGGCCTGTATTTTAATTAGGAGACAGATTTATGTGGGTGATGAATTATGCATGAATTTGTTCTTCCATACGTTTATTTGGGTGATGTTTTTTCTATAACTTTGTGATCCTCATGTATGCTAAAAACGGTATTCATGCTTATAATTAGGGTATAATGCGCATCCTCCCACATTAAGATGGGTGGATGGTCCTCTCACTCGCATTCATCATCCGATGTGGAATGAAGTTCAATGGATGAAGGCGTGGTTAGCAGCGCACCTGTTCGATGGATGAACGTATGGTTTTCGGCACGGCTTAGGAGTTGACAGTGGGAGGGCGTATGGGGGGTGGCCGGCTCTGTGTCAACTTCCTCTCTAGCCAGCCTCCCGCATCGTCAGCTCCCTCACGCGGGCACATCCAAAGCTCGCCTTGGCCAGGGTCATCATCGTCATCTTCACCACCCCAACTATGAAGCTGCGCTTGCCACCTCCTGTCCCTGTCTCCTAGGACCATGTCATCACCCACGAGAAGAAGCCATATGAGTTCGGCATCGTTGATCTAGGTCTAAGATTGAGCTTAAATCGAAAAATTAATCGTTTAAATTCAAATTCAAATCTTCAACGGAAATCAGCGTTTCAAAAATAAACTAACTCTGAAAATTTTCAAAAATTTTGACATGACGTATGTATAAATTCGTTTATACATCATGTACAACAATTCATATATATCTCATCTTAAACAATTAACTTTAAAATTTTAATTATCACAGACAGTTATAATAACATTACTGACAATTCAAAAAAGTAAAAATATATGTCCAAAAATAGTGAGTCACAAGCTCACTCTCAAAATAAAATCACGAGCCAAATACTCGTAAATAATATAACGTGTGTCTATCGCTTCACACAATAATTCAACATCTCCAAAATTTTTCAAAGCATTTTTCGAAAAACAAATCCGTATAGGAATACTCAATTAAACACAAAGTTAGCAATACGATAATCACGCCTCTCACACATGCTCATTTTCTAGCCCTTTTACATTTCTTATTTCATGTTATGCAAGCTTTCATTCATTACCTGAAAAAAATAAGTAAGAGGAGTGAGCATTAAGAAACTCAGTGAGTAAAATAACTATATCAAATATTAAAATAGCAGAAGAAAAACCAACCTCTTTATTTTCAAAAAAAAATCAACCTCTTTATTCCAAACCTTTTTCAATTCTTCAAGAAAATTCATTTACATAATTATCATATCAAAATAAATGTCATGAGTGCGCATGCATGGTAATAAAATAACATCATAAAATTTGGGGAAACATCACCAAACACGGATATCCATACTATTCGTCAATCGAGTGCTTCTTTACGCACTTCTCGTGTCACTATATCACCACAGGGTGGTTGTTCTAATTTTGTCCCTCGTGTCACTATATCGTCATAGGACGTTGAACAGCTCCTCGTGTCGTGACACAGAGCTTGTTACTTTTCTTTCTCCATTTCCATCCCTCGTGTCACTATATCGTCACAGGATAGTTGTTCTAATTCCATCATTCGTGTCACTATATCGACATAAGGTGTTGAACTTGCTCCTCGTGTCATTATATCGACAGAGAGCAAATCGGACCCCAACTGGTCTACTCAGAGTTGGTCAATCCTTCGAGGTGAAAACACTCCGCCTTATGCAAATTTTTATATGTAATACACATGATGCATGTATGTAGATTTCAAATAGGAGTTTAGAATTAGAAATCATCATATGAACTTTCTTTTTTAAAAATCAAATATTCACTTCAATTTCACAAGGATAAACTTCGACGACTTTCTAAAATTCATAATAAAATGTCACAAGGCATATGATGACACACATATGAAGCATACAAATATATGAACATACACGAAGGAAACTATCACGAAAATTCATTTCACATCAGATAGAACAATGTTATCACTCCGAGAAGTAAAGTGATTGAGATAAGTTCTCTCGCATTGGATTCGTCGAGTCCCCAAATTATTCCCTCGTCCGAATCCAATCAAAAGTAAACACAACATATCACATCCATTACTTGATAAATTAATATTATAAAAATTTAATTGATAATTCACTCTTCGCAACAACTTAACATACTTATCATAAGCCAAGTCATATTATGGATTTGCTAAAATACTTATCGAGAAGAAAAAGAAGGCATCGTCGTCTAGTAACCGCCTAATCGAATCTAAATAACCGAACCGTCGCCTCCTACTAACAAACCCTTATAAGCGAAGTTCAAATCAATTTTTAAGACAACTTCTAATTAGAACTTTCACTACATTATAAAAATTTACTTCTAGCTATCCGAGCATTCATATCACAACCACTGTAGCTACCGCTCTTAAAATCACCGCCGCACCCACCAAAACGTCGAAAGATTGTCGAACGTCTTCTTCATCAATAATAAAATAAAGTTAGTTTAACTTGTCCATATAGCTGAAATCCAATCACATGCACATTCTTATTCACTTACCAATAGCGATATGAGAATGAATCGTCGGAAAGGTCGCCAAGAACTACCAGAATCCGAAACTTACAAACCTAAAAAGGATTAGCGACTAATTATTATACGGACAATAATCTGATTTCTTTTTGCCTCATGTGTGCACCTACCAGAACGTCGAGATGAGTTTGACCAGAGTTCTCCATCGATTCGTCAGAAAGGTCGCCGAAAAAGTTTGTCGGAAAATTCCAATCTCGATCTCCTACGTGATTTGAAACAAAGACGCGATTAAAACCCTTCAAAATGATTCTAATCGACCTAAGAATGATGAACAACTCATCTTGAGAGAGATCGGTGCGAATCGGAGCTAGAATCATCGTCGGCAAAATTTTTGTCTCCTCGTGTTCTAAGCTTGTTGCGTCGCGCACAGTGGACCGATAATTTCCTGACCATATCAAAATGTTCGTCTCGTCGTCCTCTTTCCAAAGACATCTCACACGCAAAAAAGGTAGCCGGACGGAGGAGAACCGGCAGTCGAAAGAGGCGGCGACTGGAGACCTCGCGCGGGTCACTGTAGCAGGTCGGGGGTAGGGGAGAAGACGATCCATTTTCTTTTTTTTCTACGCGTCACTTTATTATTTTTTCTTTCATGTTGTCTTTTCCTGCACAATGTCAAAAATGCCCTTAACTTTTAAATAAATTCCACATTTTAAAAAAAAGTTACACTTCGCCTACGCCATTTCAGGAGATCACCAGAGCCTACGGAGGTCCGCAGTAGGAAGAGTCGTGTTGTGGTGGTTCGACAGAGTTTAGCGACATAGGCACCTCCGACAAGAGCTCCGTGATCTTGCCGTCGACTCCGACAACTAAGGCGTAGACTTCTAGGTTTCACCATGACGTCTGTGGCAGGATGCACCGTGACGTCTGTGGCGGGATGCGCCACGACGGCGACTGCGAAGAGCTTTAAGGCACCGTCCAACTCGGAGATGAAACCGAAGGGAGAGCAAAGCGGGGGCCTCTTGGACCTGCTCCTGGAGACTATTCAGAAGGTCTCCCAGGGGTTCTTCGATGACGAAAGATGGGATCGAAAGGCTGATGCTGCCTCACTAATGACGAACCTTGGGGGCACATGGTGAACTAGTAGTGCGAACCACTCTTGCCCTAGTGAACTGGAATCGTGAACCAATGTTTCTTCCATCATCGCCATCGATCCTCCATCAAACGTAGGATATTGCTAGGAGGACCATCCTCCCATATCAAAGTGAGAGGATGTGCATTATATCCTTATAATTAATAGTCTTCATCGACTGTTTTGCAATATTTGGGTGTAACTAGTATACCGTACAATTCCTTTAATATTGATTGCAAATTAGTTATCACATTCCACTGGGTTCTGTTATATGTAAAAGAAATAAAATTAAATGCAGGAGATTTGTATGCTTCACTCAAGGTGGTGTTGATTATCAAGAACAAGGCTATGTTAGGTATGTCTCCATGACCAACTTAAGATCCTGACGTGTATTAACTATTTCCTTTCGAATTAATCAAGATTGTGGCCATAAAACGATACGGAGATGTGATCATATGAATAGATTTGTCTATAAAATGACACACCGCAATTATGCAGTCTCTCTCCTCGGTTTGTTGTAGGGCTTTAGGCTTTCTTTGCCCAACATGTCACGCGATGGTTCTCCATCAAATATATATCACATGATCGATTGATCATCATATATATCCTATCGATCTAAGTTTATCTTCATGTGATTAATATTTCTAAATCATTTTGTTCAAATTTGTTTGTGAAAGAAATGCTAGCTAGTTGGATCACTAATAAATACTAAAGTTTAAGCTTTATTAGTTGGATCACTAATATTTACTTTTCCTAAGAGATCAATTTCATGTGTGCAAGTGTAAGCACTTCTTTTATCTGTTTCATGTTTAGTCGATTAAACTGGCCAGTGGCATATTTTGAAACTGTTGAGAAATAATTTCTAGCCAACTCTCCTTTGGGTGAAGCTTCTTTATGATGTTTATTTTCTTTTGATCAAGACATTCTCAATGATTTGAAGACAACCATGCATTTTCCTAGACAACAATTTCATCATTCAAAAGGAGAGACCCAAAACATGGGGTGACCAACAACGGCATCAGAGAATATGTTATCAGCCAACTCATCAATGCCATTCTCATACAAAATAATCATATCACATGCATGGACAATTTTTCACAATCATCCTCAACTACATCGTTCTCTTGTTTCGAGCCATTTAAGTTACGATACAAATATTCATCTTTGTATTCAGATAATTCTTCTTTTAAATTATGGCACCTAAAAATTGAATAATTCTTCTTTAAATTAGATGAATTTGATCATTAACATGATGTATGCCATAAGTTTGATATATTGGTTTCTAGTTCATAACCCTAAGAGTAGACTGCCTCTAATCCTTTCTGTGGTGTGGCCATCACCATCAGTTTTGCGAAACTGATCAACATCAACAGTCTAAAACTGATCAGCAGTAGCTATCTGATATTTACAAGCAGAATAGTTTATGATAGATGTACATTTGACATGTACTACTCTACTTACAGATGTTGTTTTATGTTGATATAATGTTCAGCAACTAATTTGACACATTTTTATCGAGCTCATATACTGTATTTCCAAATTGCAATTATGAATATTTTTTTGCCATGACATGATATATCATGTGTTTGTATATATATACTTGAGGATGATTGGATTATCTTAAGTGCGAACTCAAGTAATCATGTTGAGAGATCCTCCAATATTATAATGAGAATAATTAGGCAGTAGGGTACTAGGAAACCTATCATTTTTAATCATTATATCATGTCTCAGGGCATGTGGCCCAAATTGCATGACTAGTCAAAATTTTAGGCCCTTAGGGCTCGCAATTCAAAGTTTAGCATGCCATAACTTATTAGAAAAAAGAAAAAAAAAACACGTGAAATGTACTTAGTCACACTAGTATATTATTCCAAACTTAGATTTCATCAATTCCAATGTTTTCCATGCCTGAGAAGATATTAACACTATTCCTTGGCCAATAAAAACTCATGAAACATCTTACTCATCAGAGAGACAAAAGAGTTCTAGGAGGCAGTGCAACATAATTTATTATCAAGATACCAGCAGCTGAAAAGCAGAAAGAAGATCTCATTGTCAACTCTAATTCTATGTAAACTGATGGGCTGTGCAGGATAACCAAGTGGAAAGATGAGACATAATAAGCTCGGTGGTAACATATTAATATACTTGAGATCAGGTTTCAGGCACAAAGCCTCAAAGTTCACAAAAGGGGCTAACAGAGAAGGGAATTTTATCTGGCAACTCCAGAAATCTGGACATGGTTCTTGCTGGAATCAGTACAATGAAACATGTGAACTCAGAGGAAGCACATTGAAAACCTCAATTAGGCAAATGCTCATTATGAAGAGAATACTATAGTGAGTCTCAAGAATGTATTTTACCCTATCAGAAGTACAAAAATTAACATAAACAACATCAGCAAATTTATGACACACATGTGTTATGTACGCATATCAAAGCTAGCAGCGGAACAAGATAATATAATATAAGCTACCCTGAAAACATATGTAAAGACAGCTAATGAGAAATAGGTAATGGTTCTTCTAATGCATTTTAATGTGATCCTGGCTTGGAAAAAAATGTTGAAGTCGTCCTCTTTTAAGGTTAAATTTAGATCAGAAGAAAAGATGTAGACACAGAAATAATGAACATCGATGAATTGCATCATCCATTTTTTTGGAATTGAAGAATTAATTGTCACTATTTTGAATAGTAATAAATATGAAGTTGTAAAGAAAAGTTATCAATGTTCTCAAGCTTCACTTTGTTGTTACATTTCTTCACCATTTGACATCTCGTTTGGTACTCCCTTTGTCACTGCTTTATCTGTTCCATCTATCTGAAGCAGGTTTATGACTTGCTGAGATGTTCAACAGCTTGCTGGAGCAAAAGAAATCACTTAGACATATGTGTGAAATATAATTAAGCTCAGACTAGTGTAATGGAACAAACCTTGATACATGTCAATGCATATTGAACATCACTCTCCGAGATCTGATGATGAAGAACAATCCTCATACTGGAAGAGTAACAGAAGTTTACACATGAAATAAGTTGAATTTATTAGAGGGTATTACCAAAGTGCATAACACTATAAATGACATGGAAGATGCATTAAAAGCTTGTTTCAATGAAAGAGATGAAGAAAAGGACAAAAGCAAAGTAGCAAATTCAGAAGCACGCTCTTAGTAGTATAAGAAAATTTATTTTAGATTACTAAAAAAAGTTTTAAGCTATAACTATTTCTGGAAATCCTCAAGAGATTATTTAACCTCCACTAGCAATAACTCAGGGCCTAATTTTGTGATCACAACTTCCTGAAATGTGAGATAGAGGAAGAACTCAGTGGATTTCGTACAAGGATGGTGATAAACATATTCTAAGTTACAAAATTATAAACACGGCAAAATAGTACAAAAAACTAGCCATACTTGTATGTATATGTCCCTCCAACAACATTGAGACCACCACTCTTCTGTCAATCCAATACTTCTCTTGCCTCACTTATCACAAACCCACTCCCTTTCATGGCTACCATAACTTCTATCAATCATCTCGACCTAGACAGAATTTCATCTCATGCCACCACTAACACTCTTTGTTAGCTTCTGCTGCATAGATTCTATCAGCCACCACCACCACCACCACCACAGCCATTTCCTAACATTATTCTCCTCAATCTTATGCATCACCAGTCAAAATATAGGCAAAGTTGGTTTAATAAGAATTGAAAACTAAAGGCATTCTTGAAACAATCTGAGCTCTTTAAGAACAATAATTGCATTTGGGTATTTGGAGAGACTAAATTTCAGGAAAGGTGCATAATAGATCTACCTAATTCATATTTACCAAGAGAAGAAATACATTTAAACTTAAATATTGGGCAATTGTTTAGGATCAGTCTCCCTATAAGATTTTATTGCTGAAACACTACATTCTAGTTTGAACGTAGTTCAATCTGTTATTCTGCTATGAAGTAGAAATCTTTTCTGTTTATTTCCTCATCCTGATCAATAGATCAAACAAAAAATTATAACAGATAAATATAAAACTAATTATTATGATTTTATGTGAACTCAAACTTTGACCAAGGAGCCTGTAAAATATGCTAAAAATCTGTTTGCTTCAACATTTATTTTGTCAATTATCAAATTTTCAAGGATCAAATATCAGGAAACATATACTTTTTTGCCTTATCGAATATTGTGACCAAACAGAGTGACTAGATCAGAATAAAATAGTTCAAACGTTTAAGAAGATAAATGAACCAAATATCATTGTGATTCCAATCAAACAGATAGTAATGAACCAAAGATTAACTTCTGAATTAGGATTAGAAATAAAGAATGTGTAATATCTTCAAAGGGCAACACATGATTGAACCTGGTTGAGCTTAATGACATTGCAAGTACACCACAATCCTCCAAATGTCGACAAAGCATTGCAGGTGTAATGAGTGAACTTTTTGAAATGTCAAAGAATACCTGCCAACATAGAAAGAATCAATAACTCTAAAAGAGGCCTCAACATAGGTGAAAGTGCATAAATAAACTAAAATTCTCCTAGGTTTCTATATATAAGAAAATTCAGGTAGCCATGACAAAGATGAATCTTAAACTTAGGAAATGTGATATAATAAAGTCTGCATGAATGATATATGCTGTTGTGTGGACCTAGAAATCTACTTGGTTGTTACTTGTACTGACCATTAGAAGTAATTTCAAAAAGAAGCTTCATTATTCTCCATCCAATTACAAGTTGAATATTAAAAATAACAATTGCAACCAACTTGTACTGACCATATTAGTCTCCACAGAATCGATATCAACGTGCAACTGCTTAATTTGCTTCAGCCCCTCTGAAGTAAAATGGACATTAAATAAGGACCAAAGGCATGAAAATTTGTTTTATGAAATTAGGGTACTAATAGAACTAATATGAAAGAACTATCTGCAAAATGTAAAATAGTAGGAGATTGACCTGCAAAGATTTTAGCTTTTTTGTGGTCATCAGAAAGCTTTACTACATTATCACGCAGGCCAACATGAGCTGCTGCACAGAGAACTCCAATTTGTCTCATGCCACCACCTAACGCTTTCCGGAGTATTCTAGCCTGACAGAAAATGGAGCAGGTTTACTACAAATGTCGCAAAGAAATAAATTAGAATTGCACAATTGTAACAACACCTTTGCAATAAATTCTCCTGAGCCCACGAGGACTGATCCAACAGGAGCACCTAACCCTTTCGACATGCAGACCTGAGTCCATTGGATAAAAGTAAAATAAATGATGCTGTTAATACAGTCTGAGAATTTTCTTAAAACACTTGAACTGTGTACAAGTAATTTCCAAGAAGGCAAACTGCATGAAAATAGCTTAACTTGAGCCTTATTGGAAATCAGAGAAGTTTAAACATACCGACACAGAATCTGCAGCTTGTACAAGTCTATCAACGGGAATGTCAAGTGCCTGAAATTATATAGTTCACATTGATTATCTCCCCCTTAATCTTGAAAAGTGAACATGGCTTGGACAATTACACCTTGAAATCTATCTTAGAACTGCTACTGAAATAAAAATAAATAACCACTTTCCTCACTAAATCATCCTTCTGCCAGAATCTCAAGCATAAATGACATCAATAAACTTGCATATAATATATTCCCTGAGACGTGATAGCCAATAGGAAATGAAACTGCTTTAAATTCATACTTTTGTTTGTATGTTTGTTTATTTTTAAACTTCATATTAACTAACTATTCACAGGTTCTTGGGCAAATTGTTTTCACCTCATAATTAGCTACAGTTTGTTTCATCTTATTGAAACTGAAATTATGCAGAGGCAGTCATATTGACCATGATGATCAGATTATAATAGAACTGATGCTGGTTAAGGAAGAAAAACAAATTTTCAAAAATATTCCTGGAAAGATCACAAGTTAAGAAAAAATAAATCTTAAAAAATATTCCTGTACAGATCACATAAATGGTATCATATTGATTACGATCACATTATAGAAGAACCCATGCTGATTAAGGAAGAAAAATCAAAATTTAACATATGTTCCTGTAAATATAAATGGTATCCAATGACTTGAAAATCCTTTATACTCACAACAGAAGCATTGAAGATGCGTGCACCATCAATGTGAAGCTTCAAACCATGTCTTCGAGAAATCTCTCCTACTTTGTCTGTGTATTGTGCTGAAATGCATCTTCCACCAGAACTACACGGACAAATTTGCAAAGCATGGTTAACTTCTAGTTTTATGAGGGTCCTAAAATTAGATCGTCGCTTGATGGTAAATATGTTTCTTAATACCTGAAAAGTTAAATAAGATGCCAACAATCAGGTGAAATATTAAGGACATATGGATAATTTTAATATTTCCACGTATTCAATTTTTTTTTCTAAAAAGAATTACTGTAAATGATTCACAAGACTCATTTCAGGAAAAACATTGGACAACTCTTTCAAGAATGCAATTAAAAAAAGGACCAAATCTAACAATGGGTCTCACTTGGATAGTGTCAAACAATGGGTGGTAGGATGTCTGTCATGAAAATTGTCAAATAAAAAAAATCAGAAAAAGGAACCCAAAGTCACATAAACTGTGAGGTGATAACTAATGAGAGAAAGTATCTCTCTTTTACAAGAACAACAGCAGCTGCAATTATTTGTGACTTTAAGTATACGAACTTCATGAACAATGGAAAAATACGTAAATCATTCATGACAATATTTCTGTACTGAAAGTTGCTAAATATCTCAGTTCCTTGTACTAGAAAAATTAAGCATTTCATATCCAAGGCAAAACAAAATGCAAGTACAATATGACTGTAGAACACTGCTGTTTGCAATGCAATTATATTATTTCTTCAACACGACAATGCTATAGAGTTAAGTCAGTTCATTCATAGCCAAAAGTCGGTTATTTCTACCTTTCAGGCAATTCTTTGTTGGAAGAAATGAAACAATAGAAGTAGACACCTAAGACTCATACATACTATATAAGACTGTCAATAGTATCATGGCACCACACCACATGCATATTATATGATAGAAACTATCAGAGATATCTAGAGCTTCTTTAACAAAAAGATACTGGAACAAATAAAAAATCTCCTTGAAATACTCGAAACAGTGTATGGCACCAAACATAATTATTTATAAGAGAAAAGTGGTTCCTGGGTAAGTTTTGTATGTGTATAGAAAGTGTGACCATAAAAAAACCTGTAGAGAGCTTCAGAGACCGAAATAAATCGAAGCATATAAAAGAAGAATCTCTATTACTCCAACAGCAAAACTGAATATGAAATAGCAACATGATTAGCAAAAAGCGACCATATCTATATCAATAAGCAGAAGATTCACTAACTTAGCATGGGTATTCTCCAAGCAAATCAGTCTAGTGGTTGGGTAGAATAATGATCCCGCAGGGTGTCTAATGGCAGCTTCGATTTGATCAAGATCCATAGTGCCATCAGGATTGTTCTTCACAGTTCTTGGATGCACCCCCCCTATCGTTGCAATGCCTCCATTCTCGTACATATGAATATGTGAATTGTCGCCAAGGATGACCTCGCTGCCACGGACCTCGCAGTGCACAAGCACAGCTATGAGGTTCCCCATGGTGCCAGAGGGAACGAACAACGCGGCTTCCTTTCCCATGATCTTTGCGATCTCGGCTTCAAACTTATGGGCTGTTGGATCGGTGCCAAGGGCATCATCATCAACATCTGCAGCCGCCATGGCCACTCGCATTGCCTCCGTTGGCTTCGTCACAGTGTCCGAACGCAGGTCTACCGTTCTCGTCACCATTTTGTGATGCTGCTAAGAAGTAAAGATCCCTCCTTTCTTCCTGCATCTCACATGTGTTTCAATTGTAATTGCTTTGCATTGTCATCAAACAAGCAAAAAAACAGTAGGGACTGAATTGGAGTATAATTCACTCATAAGTCAAACAATTATTTCGTAAACAGAACGACTATAAATGATCTTAATAAGCGTGCAGAATTCTGGAAGAACATTGAAATATCGACAAACATCTTGAATGCCTACAAGGTCATGTTCGCGCTTCTTTCCAAAGCGAGGCCACAAGAAAAGCAGCAACTTCAACGGGAAAATGAAAAAAAAAATGAGAAGAAAAAAGAGGAAAAAATCGAAAAAAAATAATCAATACAAAGTTAGAATTCCACCTAAAAAGCTCAAACCTTTTAAAACTTTTTCTCGTTTCGACAACTTAAGAAGAAATAAACACCCATCGCACAAAACCAAACATCTTTTTCTCGACAGAAACCGTCGAGTTCTGCCCCCCGAACCACGCATGATCCTACAGCCACTCTCCTCCAGACCAACCAAATCCCACTAAGGTCGTCGGAAACGTTATCACCAACAAAGAGTATGAAAGAGGGAGGGACACAGGGAACCCATTTCGCTTCAACCCCAAACCCCCCGACCCCACCTCACAACCCCCAACACAAACACACACACAGTCTCCCACTGCGATCAGATTACGACCGCGTGTCTTGCACTGCCACGACGTTGTCGTGTGCAACTTCACAAAAACGTTTGGTGGCATTAAGCTTAGAGCGATTTACTGTTTATGTTGTACGAGAGATAGAGCAAAGTAGACTCGTACTCGTAGGCCTTATATAATATAATATATATAATAGGAGAGAGAGAGGGAGAGAGAAAGAGAGAGACCTGAGCACCGCAACACAGCAAGTCCGGAGATTCGAAGATGTTGCCAGCGACGTGTGTGGAAGATGGTGGACTGTATGCACAGAGATGTCGAACGTCGCCAAGAACAGGAGTAATTGCCATTACAACTGCCGACCTTTCGTGCTTGCCTTTTAAAAGTCTCTTCGTTTTTATCCTCTTCATTTTCCAATTACGCAGGCACTCTTCAGCAAATAAATAAGATATAAACTATAAACATATTCAAAATAATATCAATAACATAACGTGTGTATATTTATTTGTTTATTTACGAGAAAAATGAGTGTGTGAAGTTATATTTTTTTTTGTCTTTCTTTACTAAAAATAAATTTATAAGATAAGAAGTTATATAAAATGGTTATATTTATTATGAAGAATAATAATGTATATAAGTTCGTAAAAATTTAAAAATAATTAATATAATTCTATTTAATGATTTTAATTGTATCTTTGTTATCGTAAATAATTTCTAAATTATTATTGAAGAAAATATAAAAAATAAAGAAAAATATATTTAAAATCGCATATATATATATATATATAGTAACATAAGGTATATAAGTGAAGTACATGTGAAAGAATAAGCATATTCAAATGAGTTCACATAAATGTTAATTTAGTAATAAATATGGAATGTTTCCATATGGAAAAAGTAAAAAAGATATTTTCTTTCTCGTTTCAACAGGCTGTCGTCGTCGACGTTCTAATTTGATGCAACCGGGAAGGAACAACAGTTGTCAATTTGTCGATTCAATTAATATCGGTACTACATTTATTAGTCTTGCGAAAATGTGTTGCCGCTTTCCAATATTACAAATTTTATTAAAAACAAATTGTCAATGGGGAGTTGGGTAGAGCGGATAGCGCAGCTCCCTTGCCGTTTAAGTCAAGGTTTCGAATTTAAATTTTCATGAATGTATAAAATTCTTATTGTGCTAGGCTTGTTGTTCAGGATAAAATAAAATTAGTTGAACTCGATAGTGAATTAATTAGCATGCTTTTTAGCACCACAAGAGTTGAACGATCGGCGCTATTTTTCGGACATTAAGATGGTAACCGAAAAAAAAGAGAAATTAAAACAAAAGAAATTCTTTCAAAAGTATTAATCATCCTTAGCAAGAATACAATGTGTAATTTTTTTTCTTACGATTTCAATATAGTTATATTAGTAGAAGATGAAAATTTTACTCGAAAAAATATAATAATTATTAGCTATAACTATTAAAATTGTTACTCACGATTATTTATATTTGAATTTAAAAGATCATTGAAGATAAATAATAATAGTAACAATTAACTATAACAATAATGCATTTTAAAATTGGAAAAAAGGATGGGAATACTGTGTTGGATTGTTCCAAGTGAATATATCAAACATATTTTTAATTAAATATATGAATGTGCTCCATTATTATAATCATTCGTATAAATGTAAATGGGCGGTCCAACTTTATAATAGGAAAGGTTTTTAATAATGAATTATAATTCTCATTTGATGGTTGTAAATAATACGATATGATGTCAACGCAACATTCATTTCGAACTAATGAAAGGTTAAAAAAGTTTGCTTGGTGTTGATGTTTTCTTGATTATTAGTCTGAACAATGTTGGCAAACATTGACAAAAGGCAAAATGTGATAATTGCAATATATATTAAATATTTTCCTTTTAAAATTTATGATGAAAACAATTTTTCAAAAATTTTTTGATAGAAATTATAAGCAACATAAAAATTATTTTTTGTGTGAATATCATTCAATTTCATATACGATGCAACGACTACTAATATTAAATAATATTTATAGAAAATCACCTTTATTTTTTTTTTACCTTTTGTGTTGTCAATTTAGAACTTTTTTTTTTGTAATTTCTAAGTAAATTATTCTCAATTAAAGAAGTAAACAAGCATGCATCACTTATGCAGCAATAATATATTTTTTTTTATTTACTGCACATGCATGCTACAAATTTTTATGAAACTTTTTTCTTGATACATTTATTCTTGCCTTTTCGTTAATGCGTGAAAATTGGATGCTGAGAACAGCCACCCAAAGGGTTGGAATTGCCAAACTTTAAATAACAGTAATTGACAACTAATGATTAAATTATAACAATTGAAATAGATAAAAGTGTTTGACAAATACACTATTTGAATTAGTTGATAAACATAAAATAACTTAAAAGACAAGGATATTAATTAAAATTTTGAATAATTTTATACATTCTAAACCAAAGTAATTTATATTATCAAATATTTTTAGTTTAAGAATAATAATTATTAGAATAAATATGGATTTAATTCATTGTCAACACATTTTTAAAATTCAAACAATTATATTAATAACATAAAAATAATAATAAATTGTGACATATGTTACAAACAATAATCCACAATATAAATAGTGTACAGTAATCAAATATTTTTAAAATTGTGTGTGAAAATATTTTTTAAAACAGTAATCGATATATTCAGATGTTGATTATTATATTATATCAAGCGCTCTGATTTGATCAAAATTATATGAATTATCTCAAATTTTATTTTTAAGACAATATCATCAATTATTATACTTATCATTATCCCAATTAATTGTGCTATGCGTCGGGATTTGGTTAAATTTGAACACAATTAATTCAGAGGAACGTGAATTGAAGATTTTACCTTTTATATCCTACCCATGAAAAAAGAATACGACCAATAAAATATAAAAAAGACAGTAAGAAATTTAAGTCAGGAATTTATTTTATCTTAAATTTAGGATAATTTATTTATAACAAGGTTATCAAGATCTGAATTTAAATCTTAAGTTCTTACAATTTTATGATCTTAGTACTCTTAATCAATCTCGATATTATTTTTAGGATCTTATGTGTAAAATTTTAATTTTGCTCACACCATCTTACGATCTTATCCGATTTTATAATCATTTAAATATTAATAAAATTATATATTTATGACAATAATTTTCATTTTTAATATGTTTTGACGAATCAATAAAAGTATGATTAAGTGAAATATAATTTATGATTTAAATATGATAAATTAATCAAAATAATATTTATTATTTTTAAAATATATATTTTATTAATAAATAAGATTTTACTATTATTGATCGATCCTCCTCCCTGATTAAGATTCTGATCTTAACTACTCGCCCTTGAATTCAGTTTGTGAAATAATTTTTTTGTATAAAACTTTTTTATTCTTACATTCGTTGGTCTACCATTAACCTTTATAGTACTAAGTTTGTCGATTTACTACATCCGAAGGCCGTAATAATTTTTAAAATCTCGCTTGGAGTTGCAAATTTTAAATGTCTACTCAAAGTCAAATCAAATTTTCCTACAATCCAAAATTTGCTTTGCTAAATTGATCTTTATAAGAAAATTTCATATCAGCTTCATAAATAAAAGTTGTATATTAGAAACTTGGCAAGAATATCTAAAACGTGAAAGAACAAGTGACTAATATAAAAGTTGTCAATTTTTCTTTTTTTTTTCATAACATATCACATAGGCTACAATATTTTCAATCACATGCCTCTCTCACACCACTTAGTCAAAGAACAAGTGACTAATATCAGAAGGTGACGTGGCTAATCTTCTTAATATTTTGTTTTAACTTTTTTTTATATAGTTTATGTCTAACAAAATTTTATATGCATTCATATGCTAAATGTTATAATTGATCTATATCCAAATTTGATATCAAACTTTCAATTTGAAGTTACGAATTGTATTTTGTGTATTTTTTTTATTGGAGGATAATTCAATGAATTAATCAAACCGTACCGAATTGTAATTTTTGAATGGAATGATGAATATATTTTTATCTTTATCTGAATAATAATTTACGGATCGGATCTTATGATTAATTGACCTAATTAACTGAGCGATGCACTGCACAATTGCGGACTAATAATTTTGGATCAAGTAAGTTTCTGAGTTGATGTGCGGGATGAAGCAGACCAACCTCGTCATTCGATTCGAAGTCCATCCAGAAAGTTTTGGGTCGGGGCTGTTAATTGGATATGTTCTAGCCTCCCTGCTCTATGTTTCAGTACTGAATTAACAGTAGTTTTACTTCCGAGTTACAGCTCCATTTAGTTCTGCAAACGTTTGACACTTGCGTTGACGTACTCATATCAGTATGAGTATCTTGCTTTGCAGCAAATTTCCAGTCATCTTCTGTCGATTGCCTTGCCACAAACCAGATAAAGTGCAATTCAGAAGAATGGTTCAGTTGCGCCTGCTGATGAAGAACTTGCCGTCAATATCCAAAAAACTCAAGTAAACAAGTATATATGACAAGTTATCAGTAATATCTTGCTATATAATTTGCAATGTCGTCTGATAAAAAAAATGTTTGATGCTGTCTGTGTGAGAATATGTTAGAGCAGCTGATCCGAAGGAGCCCATATATATGTGATTTTTCCAGCGATCGAACAGGTGTCTGCGACATGTACGGGGACGTCAAAGTCGTCGGGAAGCATTTGTCCACCGTAATGGTCGTGGCTTCCCTTCAACTGAGCAAACAAGACAGGAACAAAACGTGGCATCTCAAACCTTATCCTCGCAAGTGGCATGGTCCGACTACCCAAACGTCCGACGAGTGAAGGTAAAAGCTTTAACTGATCCCGAGGAGGCCCCCGAGTGCTCCGTCACCGTCAACCACACCGCTCCGGCCGTGGTCTTCTCCGACTCCAGCTTCGCCGGTAACTACTTCCACGGTTTCACCGAAGTGCTAATTCCGATGTTCAAGATTGCGAGGGAGTTCAGCGGCCAGGTTCAGCTGATGGTACAGACCACGATGGATCAACTAGTACCTGGTCTACCTGAGGAAGCTCTCGCAGTACGAGATCATCGACAGATGGACTACGACGGCGACGATCGCGTGCGCTGCTTCAAGCGAGTGCTGGTGGGTCTGAAGTTCCACCGCGAACTCACGAATCACGATCGACCCCACCATGTCGCGGAACGGCTACTCCGCGATTGACTTCGTCGAGTTCATGAGGAGCACGTACGTACTCGTTCGAGAGAGACCGCCCCGCAACCGAAAGGAAGAAGTAGCCCAGACTTCTGATCATAGGCAGGAGAATGACGCGGAGGTTCGTGAACCTGAATGGCATCGCTCGCCTGGCCGAGAGCGCCGGGTTCGAGGTGGTCGTCGCC
The DNA here is from genome assembly GCA_030549335.1 of Pontederia crassipes. Lineage (NCBI taxonomy): Eukaryota > Viridiplantae > Streptophyta > Magnoliopsida > Commelinales > Pontederiaceae > Pontederia > Pontederia crassipes. Next base: position 5,935,531 of record CM060188.1, on the reverse strand, counting down.
GAGGGCGACCCGGACGTGGCCAAGTTTACGCGGGTCGTGAACTCGTGCGACGAGCTGCTGGGCGTTCACGGCTCGGGGTTGACGAACAGCATGTTCCTGCCGACAGGCGCGGTCCTCATTCAGGTGGTGCCGTTCGGGAAGCTCGACTGGCTGGCGAGGACGTCGTTTGCCGAGCCCGCCGAGATGATGAAGCTGCGGTACAGAGTACAATATCTGCACGGAGGAGAGCAGCCTCTCATAGAACGATATCCGAGAGATGACCCGTTTATATTTACACTTCTTCTTTTTATTAACACTTTATATATATATATGTATAAAGTGTTAATAAAAAGATTATTATTAATCTTAAGTAATAATGTTATAATTATCTAAGTTGCAGATCTTTTAAATATTAGTACTAATTCTTGGTTCCTTATTAGAAATAATTTAAAATTGGTAACCACCTTTATAACCTTTAATTTTTATAAGTACTAATAATCGGCTCCTATATATATATAATGTAAATTTTTAATAATGTTTTATGTGATATGATTTTTTTAATAGTGTGATTTAATATGAGTTACCAATAACCGTGCCTTCTTCAACTTAAATTTTATATGCACTTGAGAAAAAAAAATCGCGATTCGATTTTTCTAAATAAGTATAATGTAATTTAAGAATTTGGTTCTAAAATACTAACACAGAAAAAAGTTTATAAACGAAAACGCGATTTAATGTAATGCTGCTATATCCCTTGTTTAACATTTTAATCTAAAATATAAACAAAAAAAGGTAATTTGTATATAAATGAAAAGTGGCCATCGGATGTCTTTTTGCGGTATATATGCTTCGAGCCACTTAGTTTTATTTCATTAAATAACATATTTATGTAATTTAATCTGACTCTCAAATTTGAATTTTGCGATTTGTTTATTTTCTATCCGTCGGATTGACAGAGCTTTTGTAAACCGCTATTTTTCTTGATGCAAAATGATGATGATATATAATTAATTATGCATTACCATTATATATCAACATTCACCAGCACTAACAATTTTTTAAATCTAAATTATTAAAATCCTTAATCGCAAATTGTTTCGAGTTGGCTTTGCTGCGCATTAGCGTCAAATCAATCAATAATTCTTATTATCACACGTGCGCCATGCAGCATGCACGATAAATACATATATATTATACTCCTCCAGTCCTGATCCGAAATTAAAAAGGAACTCGAGCTCCCTCCCTACAATTCTTACTCCTATATATTGATCCTAAGCTTCTCCGTTTTCCCACACGATCGAGCAACGAGGCATCTCTCTCTCTCTCATCTTGTCCCACGTTGATTCATGCAGCACGACGCAATCTTGCTGTCAGCACCGCCGTCCAACAGGGGGTGCATGTCCGCTCTGTTTGGAGCCACAACGTCGACCAGGAGTTCGCGCTCATCCGTGCGGCGGCGCTGCAGCACCGGATTGTGGGCATGGACACGGAGTACCCCGGCATCTTGTTCAAATCCTCGTGCCACCCGTACGCCATGACGCCGGATCAACATTACGGGCTGCTCAAGGCCAACGTCGACGCGCTCAACGTCGTCCAAGTCGGCCTCACATTGTCGGACCCGTGGGGTCGACTGCCGGACCTCGGAGATAGTACTGGCACGGGCTACGTATGGGAGTTTAACATCCGGGGATTCCGCCCACGGCGCGACCCTCACGCGAAGGAGTCGGTGGAGCTTCTCCAGAAACAAGGCATGGACTTCGACGTCCTTGAAAGGGATGGAGTCGAGCCCCGACGGTTCGCGGAGCTGATGATCTTCTCGGGTCTCTTGCTGGATGGCTCCACCATTACCTGGACCACGTTCCAGGGCGTCTATGATTTCGCTTTCTTGATAAAGATCTTGATCGCCGGCCAGGGGCTACCGCACAGTCTGGGAGGTTTAGTGAACTTGGTGCGCTGCTATTTCGGGGACATGGTTTTCGACGTGAAGCACTTGATGCGTTACTGCAATGGGCTCTACGGCGGACTGGAGAAGGTGGCGAGGGATCTCAAGGTGGACAGGGTGGTGGGGAAGGGCCACCAGGCAGGCTCCGATAGCCTCCTCACCTTGCAGGTCTTCAAGAGGGTGATGGAGAAATACTTCGCCGACGGTGGCGTCGTGCAGCACGCCGGGCGCCTTTTTGGACTGGCCGCTTAATCAGTGCAGGACTGCAGGGGTTCATTGCGATGAAATGGCGCAGCTCAGGACTTCAAAACATTTTCTCAATATTATTTTTTCTTTTTCGGAAAATATAGGTTTCATGTATTCTACGTCACTTAGTTTCTATTTGATGCGAAATTATCAAATAGAAATATGTTCTATGCATGCATGGGAGCTCATTATAACTTCCAATGCCTTTAGGTCTCTACCTAAAAAAAAGAAAATTGAAAAATTTATGAGTCTTCGTGTAATCTCTATTTGTGATGTCGCTTTTTCTATTGTTATTGTTGTTTGCATCTGATGTTGAATTAATAGACACAAATATTTTTTCCCCTTTTTTGTGATGAAATCCTTTTGCTTTAGTTGTATCTAATTAGTTGATAAAATAGCATTTAACGAAATAAAGACACTGTTTACTCTATATTGTCTTATAATTGAATCAAATGAAAAGAAAAACGTGCATAACTTTTGAATATATTTGTCTAAGATGTACTCACTTTCTTTTCGTTTTTCGTCGAAATATAATTACCAATTAATACATGAACTTATTAACATGCATGTAAATATATAAACAATGTATTTTCTTATTATTACATACTCCTAGTAGCACTAAGTTCTATTTTTGCAAAAAAAACTTAGTTAATATTCAATCTCCTATTTGGTTATTTTGTATTAAGTATTCATCTTTTTTTAAAAAAAAACTCAATAGAAGCATAGTGGGAATATTAAACATTGTTTTGCCTGTTAGATAAAAAGAAAACAGATGTCTTTATTTCCATTGCTGTTGGGACTTGGGAGATTATTCGTTAATTTGAAATAATTAATTTAAAATGAATAAAGAAAAACCTCTGGATTCTTTCTTTCGTACAGTAAAGAAAAGGACTTAACGCAACCTCACGATTAACCGATTCAGAGTCGACATAATGCATCATGAGCGTGAGAGGAGAAATAATGAATCAATCATGCAGATTCTAATTATATAATGTGTATTTATTAAAAAAATATATGATATTTATTATTATTCTAGGTTCTTTAATTACTTATACGGAATGTCACGACTAAAGTAGACTTATTAATTTACTTACTAATCAATGTTTGATATCAAGTTAATATATATGTTATAAAATGAAAATTAAAAGTGAAATAATTCCCATGATAGTTGACATATATAATAAGGAGCGCGTACACAAATTATTATTTTTTTTACATTTCTTTTATGTTAGGGACATGACAAAAGAATTACGTTAGAGGGCACTGTTGTGAAGATGATATTTTATGTTATTATCAGCACCATATTTTCAATGTAAAGCAATATGAAATGAACTCAAACAAATTTTTTTGATACTCCCCTCCCAGATCCGACATTGATATGTTAATGAATTTAGCCCCTCAAATGTATTTGGTGAAATTAATTTCCTATTTTCCTCATAGATCTTAAAACTCTCATGTGACAAACTTATACTAGTCAAACTTCAATATGTGATCAGTGCGCTCTTTAGCACCGAAGATCGACGTCACTTTTCAGACACTGAGGTGATAATAGAAAAAAATAAAAAGTCCGACCACTTGGAATTATTTCAATTTAGCAGTATTCATGAATTAATGAATATTTTATACATGCTTCGTATCGCATTGAAATAAATAAATAAAAAGCTATATTGAAATTAAGTAAGAATAGTGGAAAACACACTAACACAGTTATATTTCTTGTGTTCACTTTTTTACTATCCAAAAATGATTTGTATTCCAAGTTATGGTATTTGAGAGTACAGGTCATTAGATAACTAATCATTAATCACTTTTTATTATGTGTTGGGAGGTTGAATTATGGGATATTCTTCAATAAAGGTGTAATTTTCTTTTATATTAAGCCTGAAAGATGAGGTGGAAATTGAAATCACAAACATTGCAATTTGCTCATATATTAGGTATTACCATGATTCCATTTGCTTCCTTTTTTTTCTTTTTTTTTCTCGTTATGTCTTTTCCTAGATACAAAATGATCACAACGTATTGCACTGCTTTGATGCATGCATGCAGAAGAGCCTGTCAAATGATCGAAGGCGATCACCCTGGCTTCTGGGACGTACATGCCCATGCTCCCATGCGACCTCTAGCTCTCAGGCGCCGCCTCAATCGGGAGCGGCATCATCAGATGCTTCCATCATGCACCCGTCGCCAGATGCATGGCCGCGCCGAGACCCCCCGCCGGTCCCTATCTGTCGTGCCTCTGCGGCGACCGCGGGCCAAGGGTTCATTGGGACTGCCTCCACTGGCCCGCCTTTAGGGGCGACGCCGTGCGGCCGTCACCGGAGGATTAGATACGCAGACTGCGGTCTGCAGTGGACGTAAGGTTGCGCCGCGGAACTCGACGCTCCGATTGCATTAGATGTGAAACCACGCACGCACGCCTGAGCAATGCGGGCGCACAGGACGGTGAACAGTACGTGCTCTGAGTCAGGGGGTCCGATAGTGGAGGAGGAGGACGAGGTTGCATGAGTGTCTGCATCAGGATGATCGCAGAGATGACGATGAGAGGGGGATGCAAAGAGGGAGGGAGTTTGCATTTTAATAGAGGTGAACAGGCCGGGCCACAGCGATTACGAGTTCAGGCGAGCTTTTTGCAGTGGAACGACCAGGAAATTAAAAGAGAGCAAGTGCTGACAAAGTTTCTGAAAGTGCATGCAACATCGTAATGTACATAACGTCTATTACAGTATTACTAGCTTTCTGGCCAAATTTAATTGGAAATATATTAAGACAATAAATAATATTAAGTTTAGAATGACATTTAAAATAACTATAATCTGAAAACGATAACTGGAAATATAAGTAAAATTTATTGCTAAAGTAGAGTTAAAATTCATAAAATAAAAAATGAAGGGGAAAAATAAATGGTTAGTGCTACGTACTCTTTATCATTCTGCGCATTTATTTACTTGGAACTATTCGGAGTAGTGCATTAAGTAGCTTTAAATTGCTTGCAATAATAGATATGATAAATTTTACTTGTTTATGACTTTACATATTATAATATTAATCTTAAATAGCATTATTTTAATCTAAGTTACATTTCTTTTAAAAGGATTTAATGGGTACCATGCATTAGATCGGACGGTGGGCAATAAGGCACGCTCTCTCCCTCCGGCAGCTCTCTCTCCCTTCGACGGCGCTCTATTCCTCCGACGACGCTCTCTCCAGCGAGGCTCTCTCCCTCTCCGTCGGTTCCTCTCTCGCTCCCTCTCTCGCAATCTGGCCACGATCTAGCCGCCACTCTCCCTCTCCCTCTCCCTCTCCCTCTCCCTCACCCTCACCCTCCATCTCCCTCTCCCGCCCCCTCCATGTGGCCGGCCATGCCCTGATCGGTCGCCAGGCAACCTGGGCTGGGCGCGGCCTGATCTGGTCGTCAGGCGACGGATTAGGCCTCGGGCGATCATTTTCACCGCGATGCGCGACAGTGATTAGGAATGGCACCCGACCCTGTTCGGGATGAGAAACATCTCCCCCGCCTCGACCCCGTCGACCGTCCCCGCTCCGATCCCCGCTGAGCCCCGAATTCCCGCAGGGACCTCGATTCTCGAATTTTTATTAAAAAATATGAAAAAATTAGAAAAGAACAAATTATTATAGAGTATTCATACACACAATTATAAATATATCACTATTAAATTTCACAACATAAACTTCAAATTTAGTTATAAATTCTACAACATAAAATTCAAATTTTGACATAAATTTCATCACAACATAATTTTCAAATTCTACAACACAAATTTCAAATTTAATACAAGTTTCATAATATAAAGTTTAAATTACAACACCAAATATTTTAACAACATTTATAAAAGATGACATTCATCATTTTTTTTTTCATTTCATCTTTCACCCATTTGCAAAGTTTCCTACAAGTTAATAAAAAAATGATTAGTACAATAAAACTAAATTGATTCTCTATGATAATGACTCCATGCTTGAGAAGTTAAACCTTTTTTGTTTGGACTTTCTTCTTTCTTCTCATTCTCATTTTTGGAACTTGTCGGGGTATTCTCGGATTGAATTGCATTGCTTTCAACTGGAGTGATAGATTGATTATCCACTCCATCTATTTCTGCATAAAAAATTAAAATAATTAAAATGTGATTAATTAAAATTTTTTATAAAAATCAAATTTACAAAAAAAACTTAACGGTGATTGAAATCACCTCTGCACTGCACGATGCCCTTGATGACGATGATGGCACCGCCCTCGACGATCCACGATGACGTCGCCGTCGTCGACGATGACCGGATCGACCTGTCCGGATCGACGATGCCCTCGATGACGACCGGATCGACGATGATCGGATCGATGATGACAACACCCTCAACAATAACGATGACACCGCCCTCGACGATCGATAATAATGCCGCCGCCGTCGACGATGATGACATCGACGACGACCGAATCGACCAGATCGACGATGCCCTTGACAATCCACGACGCCCTCGACGACGATGATGATGGCACCGCCCTCGACGACGATGACATCTCCCTCGATGACGATGCCGCTTTGACTCCAATGCGGGCGGCCACGGTGGAGAGGCGAAGGAGAAGGACGCCGCCTGGCCGTCATAAACTTCAGATGATAAAGAAAGGACCTTGTGAAGAGGGAGTCTGATTCATCGTCGGAGACGACATTGGTGACCGGCGAAGGGATGCTGGCGGCCAAATGTTGGAGTGGAGAGTTTTGTCTTGGAGAGGTTGCTATTTAGGGAGAAAGAAAGAGAGGAGTTCGGGTTTTATGTTATATATATGTATAAAATGGACAGTTGAGATGAAATCTAATGAATATAATTATAATAAATTATTAATTAAAAATAATATCGAAGATTCGGAATCTCGACGGGACTGGGTTAGTTCACCCCGCCCCGATCCCCGAAAGGGGAGGCAGTTTGGCCTCCCATCCCCGCCCCCGCGGGGGAAAAAATCCCTGAATGTGGGGCCCCGAACAGGGAATCTCATGCCTGTGGGGGACGGGGAATATTGCCATCCCTAACAGTGATGGGCGATGGGTGGGAGAGGCAAGGGCGGGAGAGGGCGGTCGGCGGGAGAGGTGAGGGCGGTCGGCTATGGTGACGAGGCGATGGCGAGGGATCTATCCCCCTTTCTCCCCGATCCCGACGATGGCGACGTTGATGTCGACGCCGGCGATGGTGAGGGCCGCGATGTGGCGATAGCGAGGGCGGCCGGGGATAGTGACGAGGCGACGTCGACGGTGAGGGATCTCTCCCCTTTCTCCCTGATGCGGCGATGGCGACGTCGACGACGACGATGCGAGGGCCGCGATCTGGTGATGGGGGAGAGGCGAGGGCGGCGACAATGGCGATGGGGCGATGTTGATGGCGATGGCGATGAGGCGATGTCGAGGAATCTCTCCCCCTTTCTCCCCATCCGGTGATGGCGACGTCCCTTCCGCCGATGCGCCGCCGACGTCGACCGTCGATTCCGCCTCCATGAAAAAATGAGCAGTGCCCACCGTCAAATTAGATCTGACTGTGTACACTGAAGGGTATAGCCATTTGATGGCCAATAAATCCCTTTTAAAATATAAGATATTAAAAAGTAATGATTATAATTTTAATAAGTATATATCATCAAATAAAATAAAATATCATAAACAATATTTTCATTAAAATATACATAATTATTTAGAATAAATTTTATGTAGTGCATATGGAAATATTAATTATTACATTAACTTGTATCCATTATTAATAAATGTGTAATTTGTGATAATTAAATATAAATATAAAAAATATAGTTGAATGGTGACAAAAAAATGAGAAAATAATAAGATAAGGTGAGAAAGAATAATATATTTGAAATAGAATAGGAAAATTTATTTTTTATTTCCGAAAAACGTAGGTTTCATGTATTCTCTATTTGTGATGTCACGTTGTATATTATCAAATGGAATTTGTTATATGCATGTATGGCAGCTCATAACTTCCATTGCCTTTAGGTCTCTATTTTTTATTTTTTTAAAAAATAAAAAGGTATGAGCCTCCATGTAATCTCAACTATGTAACACCAGCGCGATGCACGGTCTTAAAAAATAATTGATATATAAAAATAATATTTTTAACTTTTTTAGAAGTAATGCAATGAAAATTTCATGCACATATATGCGAAATAATGTAATTAATGAACAACTTAGAAACAATGCATAATAAAATATTTTTTTAATATAAATTTCGAAAAACTTCTTTGTAAACTACATTGGTAACTTCATTCGAAATTTCACCCTCATCATTATAAACTAAAAGCTTAAGTTCCTTTCTACTTGTTACTCTTAATAAAGCCACGTACAGTTATTCATGCGTAAACATTGGTCTCTTTAAAAATAATTGAACATTAGATAGTGACCGGCCTCGACTTTTGTTATTGGTCATAGCAAATGATACTGTGAGAGGAAACTGCCTGCGCTGAAATTTGAAAGGTATTCGTGCATCACATAAAGTTAATGCCATTCTTGAGATGAATACTTTTTCTTCTGCATTGGTCCCTGATAAAATTTTGGCTTCAATAACCATATTTCCAAATTTTGTGATGATCAATCTTGTGCCATTATACAATCCAAAAAATTGATCCATATTTATTAGTAACATCACCGGAACACCAATCTTCAAAGTGATAGAATGACATGGAACTCCAAAACATTTAATACTATTCAGAAACTCTGTTGCATAAATATGTTGCAGAACTCAAGTACGTTTTCTCTTAATGTTGATTGAGTGATACTATGTAATTATTAATTAATTCCACCATGTAAAGTGTTGGAGCAAGAATTGCCTTTGGCGTAAGTAATTCATGTATGAATGTCGAAGAAAATTCGAAAAAATATTTTCTACTATTATAGATAGGGGATCTTCGTAATTCTTAATAAGTAAATCATTAAGGATTTGAATTTTATCAAAATCATCAATTGATTTGTCAATTTCTCCATTGCCAATACTTAAAATTCAAACAGAAAATATTTTAGCTCACTTGAGTCTATTACGGATTGATCTTCTTGCAATTTCATATTCTCTGTTAGTTTCAAAAATTGACAATGAGACCATAAATAAGAAGAATTCAAAACAGTATGAACTATATCTTGTCTTGTACCTTTTGGAATAACCGGCAGAATTTGTCTGAAGTCGCCTACAAAAACTGTTGTTTTACCTCCAAAAAGTTTATTTAAATTAATTGGATTATGACATCCAAGAATATCTCTAATAGTTCTATCAAGAGCTTCAAAATAATATTTGTGCATCATCGGTGCCTCATCCCAAATAATCAACTTTGTCTTCATAATAAGTTTTGCTAGCGTTTTATATTACATGTTGAATCTTCATTTGGATTTAAAGGGATTGCAAATTTTGAATGTGCAGTTCGAACTCTTGATAATAAAAGAGATGCAATACCACTTGAAGCAACAGTTAACACAATATCTCCTTGTGATTTGAATCCAGATAACAGAGTTCTCCAAAGAAAAGTCTTACCAGTACCTCCATAGTCATGTACAAAAAATAATCCACCTTTATCTTCATTTGTTGATGTCATTATTGTATCATAAACTGATTTTTGTTCGGGTGTCAATTTCACCAATAATTCGTGATGTTCTTTGAACAAATTACATTTATCATATCGAAGTTGATCAATGATTAATTCATTGTTGAAATCAACATGATCATCATCATAAATTGGTCTTGGCATTGATGTAAAGTCTTGAAAATTTTTTTCACAACTTTTGAGAATTCTTTCCAATTTTCGCAAACAAAGATTTTAATGTCATATACACTTAGATCTGCATCTAAATTTTAAAAGAAAAATGAAAGAGTTAGAAATAAGTATATAATTATAAGCATTTAAGCTAATTACATAAGAATCTACAAAATAATAATTGATATTTATTTTAAAATAATAAGAGGGAGTTCATTTTGTACCTCGATTATTCATTATTATTATTTCTTCATGAAGAATATCATCTGATAACAATTGTCATGCTGCTTGTCATACATATTCAGGTCGTGTCATTGAGTTTGGCAGTAATAACATGGCAAATAATTGTTTAAAGTATGATGACATGGCTTATTGACTTGTCTCTTTTATAGCATCTATGTATTTTTTTATCATCATCTAATAAACCAAGTGCATAATATGCTTCTTTGAAAGTCTAATAAATGTGATTATTGACCTTTCTAAGATCTTCAAAGCAAGTAGGACATTTGATAATATTAAAAAACAATAGCAATCTCAAATAATATAGTTCACCACTTCCTGAAGTAACAAAAAATATTCTACCAATAGAAAATCCTTTACTTTGTCTTCTTTCCCATCTTTTCAATTTTTGTTTCCATACAAATTTAAGAAAAAATTCTGCATAAATTAATTCCCTTACTTTAGGAAATAACTTATGTAACGCTCCGAGATTTTTTTGTTTGCCTGCCCAGAAGGCTATCTCGGCGATGCGACTCAATTATATACTTTGACTTTAACCAGTCAACACATAAGCGGAAGACTTAAATATAATAATTTTTACAATATGCGGAAGCTATTTACATAATATCTAATGACATGTGGGTTATGGGCCTACAACTATCCAATAGGAGACCCTATCAATGTCCATATCCAATGTGCATATCACCCGTCAGAGGAGCCAGCAACCACCTTACCATCGCCATCACCATCATCTGTATGGATCTAAGTACAGGGCAAAGCCCAGTGAAATAAACTCAATACGTAGGGTCACCCATAATAAACAATAAGAACCATATCAATAACAATATTCATATGCATAATGATAAACAATATCAATATTATCCTACCTATGCAATCTTAATTGTCAATATGCATCATCCATCGGTCATAAGGATCAATTGACTGTAATTCAATATTGATCAATCATCCATTCTTATTCTTCAACCATAAAGGTTGCAATTATCTTTAATTTTTAACAATCAATTAATCTTTCTTATACTTCAACCATAAAGGCTGCTAATACTTCAACCACAAGGGCTGCTTCAACCACAAAGACTGCTTCAACCATAAAGTTGTTCAATACTTCAACCACGAAAGCTGCTTCAACTACAAAGGCTGCTTCAACCATAAAAGCTGCTTTGAGAGCCATTCCGATTTTATGTACTTTTCATCTTTTATCTTGATTAACTTATGACATCTATCTTTACTTTCAATTAAATTTTTTCTTCAATTTTAGATGTACCAGGCATCAATCAATATATCATAATAATATGATCAGATATAACTAATAACACAATCATCACAATCAAACAATACTTAGTAACTTAACAAACGCCATTTCTGAACTTCAAGACTCGGGCGGGGTGGGATGGAACTCGGGCCGGTTCCCCTAATAAACAACGTACTCATCTTTCTATAGAACCCAGGTCTGGTGGGGTGAAACTCGGACCGGTTCTACCGATTTCTATACCTATTCCAATTCGTTCAACAGAGTCCGTCCGGGTCAGGTGATGTGAAAACTGGTCTGGATCGGCCTCTGATTTTCCAAACTCATTCCATGTCCAACTCAGGTCGGGTCTGACATAACTCGGGCCGAGTCACTTTGATTCTTTGATCTAATATCATCTTCATCACGGGAGTAAGTCGGAACCCAGTCCAAATTCTTAATAACTTTTTCATGTCGCGCTCGGGTTACAGAACCCGGGCCACCTTGCAACTTGGGCCGAGTTCTTATGAACTCGGTCTGGATCAATTCGATCGTCACCCGAATTCCAAAAAATTCGGGTTGGGCAAAGCAGAACCCGGGCCAGATTTTACCATCGTCGGGAAGTCATCTTTTCAACACAACTTTCGGTCCTATTTTCTATGTGATTATCCATGCAATTTAATTTACAATTCATCCATGCAATAGTCAATACTTAGGTCAAAGGTCCTGAGGGTCCATGTCGCGGAAAAATGACGCCATGGAAATTCTCCTACGTACCTTAAGTTGGTTGAACAACCAACTATGTTTCTGTTATTTGTGAACAGCACGTACGTCGCGACTTTGATCGATGATTCCTCTCCAGTGACGTCTAGAAATCTTTGACTACCACTTGGATCTTGTTCTTCTCTGTCGGGACTTTGAAAAGATATATCGCACACATTCTCAGGTGCCTTGATTTGTGAGAAAACGAAAGAGAAAGATGATACTCTCTTGTAGAAATTTTGTGAAGACAAATCCTACTTTCTAACAACCCTTTGGGTCCCATTTATAACTTTCAACTAAGATTTTTGGCTCCTATTGGAACTTGGGCTATTTCTCCATCATTAGTTATGATCTTTTAAATATTCATATTTAATTAAATCCGAATTTCATTAATTATTCCATAACCATACTTATAAAAAATCAATCTCTAATCAAATTCCTTTTTTTCTCCTCCATAACTTCTCTGAATTAATTTCTATCTCCATCTTTTATCAATAACTTATGTTAACCAAACTATACCTTTATTTTATCTTTTTATTTCTTCATTTTCTCTAATTTTTGGAATTATTTAATTTCATAATAATTTATCATCTAATTTTTGGATTAAAATAATAAATATTATTTTAATGGTTGAAATATTTATAAGGCATAAAACTCTCAATCCTATCCTATTTGGGAGTCCTATATCCATTAAACATTCTTTAAGACCTCAAATTAAATTGAAATTCCTAATCTCAATCTAATATGATTTCTACTCCCATTAGGATTTAATTTTTATTTCTTTTTCTTTTTCTTTTCTAATCATACTAAACTTCTAATTCCTTCTCCAAGTAGGAGTATTTTTTCCTTCTATTCACATTTATTTTTCAATTATATTCCTATTCCTTCTTAAATTCCCCTTTTGATCATCTTCAATTCATCAGACAATATAATTAACTTATAAAATTACTCTATTGCCCTTGATGAAATCTTGGGATGTTACAACTTATTTGCTTCAAACCAAAATAAGAACATTGATTCATTTGTACTTTGTCTATTGACAACATCATCAATGAGATCACCATCTGCGAACACAATAGTATGTTTTAACATTTTAGGACCCTAGTATTTGAATATAACTATGCCATGCCATGGTACATCCTACATATAAAAAAGAAAATTGTGTATTATAAAGAGTTGAAATAAAATTAAAATTCTTTGTAATAAAATGCTAAGTAAAAAAATTAAATATTACTAGTAATTTATTCATTTGATAATAGCAATGTTATATTCATAGTGTATACAACTACAACTCTTTTTATATCAATATTATGTTAAAAGAAAGTTTGTCAAACATAGTTTAGCTTGATATGATTAATTACTTTAATACAGCGAAAAAAGACATCAAAAAACAACATAATGTAATAAAAATACTAATATATTGATATGTTGCATACATATTCACGAAATAAAATAATTAAAAGAAGAAACATAAAGTATCCATGTCCAAAACACATTGCGAAAACAAATTCATGTCATTGAATACATAACATTCTTGAATCACTCATTTTTCTCTTTTTTCATCATCACTCTTTTTACTTTATTGCTTGATAGTTGAGAATTTAGATCATGATCGTCGCCATCTATTGTTGATGTTGCGGTCTTTTCAATATGTCGTTTGGTAGATGCTTTGATAGGAGATGTAACATTACTCTCACAAGTGGAACCCTACAAAAAATTGATTAATATAAAAGAAGTATTATATATATTTGACAATAGTAATTGTGTAAAATAAAAATATTGTAATGTCATGATCACCTTCAACTCTTCATTGTCATATTGAAGTTCTTTACCATTAAAGTTCGGGTCCTATTAAATAAAAACACATTATCAACAACATAAAGTTAGAGTTATTTATAATACTATAATAAATAAATTATTATACTTATAGTGAATGTTTATTGAAATGGTGAAAAGTTAAACTGTTTTAAAAGATCTTCATCATTAGAAAGTTTAATGACATTATAGACTTCATCATTTGCCTCAATATTTTTTCTTTTAACAATAATCTTAAAGATGAGTTTTCTATCAAGAATAGCATCCATCTCCATAGGATAGGAACCCTCATCAAAATTAGATTCCTAAAATAGTTTCTCAAGAAGCAAAAATTAAGAAGAAACTAAAAGTTCTTACTCGGAGTGTACCTTCCTTCAATTCATTTGCACTTTTTCCTTTAAGTTGCACTGCTTCCCGATCCCAAAGTAATAATGATATAAAATCACTACTATCCATGACATTCACTTGAAGTTTGAATTTAAAAAAATTGAATAAAATTTGAATATGCAAATGCAAAATCACATTAAGTTAGTAGGTACTTATAGATAGCAGAAGTCTCAATACGATCACATTTATTGTAGTAAAATTTATTTTCAACTTTTTTAACGTTCTTGGGACATGTCTTACATTCTAGATATGACCAGCCCTTTTATAATTCCAAATCAACACCTGTTGCAACAATCCAATAGTGTCCTTCCTATTACAAAATTAAAACTAACTTACTGAAATATAGAAGAGAATAGAAGAGTATTGCAAAGTGTTATCTGAAATTTCGTCCATAAGAATAGAGAAAAACTCGTCCCGGAATCAAACTCCGCCCTTTTTTTCTTTCTTTCTCCTCCCTATGTGTCTCTGTGGAGGTGGACTGGACTGTTCACGCGCAGGATTCTTTCTCTGCTTCACGCACGCGCAGACGGATGTTTGTCGTCGTCACGCACTGCATGGCTTCTTTTACAAGCTGTCGAGATGTCCTACTCCTCTGTACGGGTGCAGGACGTCTTCGACTGGGACAAATCTCGTTTTCCCATCCTTTTTGTTCTCTGTTTCCTTCCTACGCTATTAGTACTAGCTACAATAGGAGTTCGATACGGCATGTGATATACAAATACCACACATGCTTGCATTCAGTCATGTTCAAAAGACTTTTCAAATCCCTTGCTTTCAGTAACAAACATTTGGTTTGTTGAGCATGTGATTTTAACGAACAGTGAAGACGATCAAAGAAGGACGGCCGTGTGTTCATTCTCGTGAACTGTTTTATTGTCTTGTCACGTCCACTGCATTAAAAACACTAGATCTTGACCTTTGCTTTCGTGACATGGGAAGAAAAGGACAGTCCCTGGGTATTTACAGGATCTGGTATCTGTGCTGGTGTAAGGACTTATTAAAAAGGTGCTCTTTTATTAGCATTCGCTGAAGGAGGGGCTTCAGGTTTCAGCACACGGCCAGTGTTCAGAAGGGAGGAATAAAGCTGCAAGAAGTGCAGAAGCAGAACTAAGCAGAGATGAAGACGAAGGTCAGGAACTTGGTTGGTGTTGAACGCCATACTACTTTTGGATTGGGAATGTTCTTTGGTTGCATCCTGGTTTCTCTCGCGTATACTACAATGCGCAACTCCGACATGATCACTATTGCCGTCTGTAAGTGTTCAATGTTTTCTCCATCTTCTGTATGTTTTCAAGTCTGAAATAACTGTATTTTGGTCCATCAGCAACTTCTCAGCCGTCGTCACCAATCCGAGCAGCTTCGACAAGTCCTGCAGGCGTTTCAGGTATGAAAAGAGAGCTAGTCCTGATCCATTCTCTATCTGAAATTGATCAAGCCATGCTTCTCTGTTCTGTTCTTTTCTGAGCGAAGATATTACGACGCTGTTGCCTCCAAATTCCTCGACCGTTTCGTCTGTGGTTTCTTCTGGCAATGCTGAGAAAACGGGTGAGTAAAACATATATTTACCTCATCTACTGTATCGAATATGCGCGCGGTTGAATCTGATATTTCTGTTTAACCATGCAAACTTCTCTCCCCAGTGATTAATCATCACGTACAGCCAGCTGAGAGGAAGCCCCTGTGCTATTCGTCGAGTCGGAGGTCCGATGTGTGCGACCTCGAAGGCGATGTCAGAATCGTAGGGATCGATTCGTCATCTGTGCTACTGGTGGAACCTGCCATCGGCGCCGGCGACAGGAACGAGTCATGGCTGATCAGACCCTATGCTCGGAGAGGGGAGCTCAACGTCCGGCAGGTGAACGTGTCATCACTGCGTTCTTACGAGGGAGCCCCTCGATGCAGCATCAGCCACACCGTCCCCGCTGTCATCTTCTCGACCTCCGGCAAGACTGGAAACTTCTACCACGACTTCATGGAGGTCTTGGTCCCCCTCTTCCAAACCGCGCACCAGTTCCACGGTCAGGTGCAGTTCCTGGTCACAGACATCAGACCGGAATGGCTCAAGAAGTACGAGCTGTTCATAAAGAAGCTGTCGCAATACGACATCATCGACTACAACAACGACGGCCGGGTGCACTGCTTCAGGCGCGCCATCGTGGGCTTGATAAGTGACGGCAGGGAGTTCCAGATCGATCCGTCGACGACCCCGAATGGCTACTCCATGCTGGACTTCACCACGTTCCTGCGAAGCGCGTACTCGCTCGGCCGCGACCGCCCGGTGGTCCTGCAGGGCGAGGTGCAGCAGCCTGCAGCTGCCGCATCAGGGAGGAAGCCGAGGTTGCTGGTGCTGGCGAGGAGCAAATGCCGGCGGTTCGTGAACCTGCCGGAGGTCGTGGCCGCAGCGGAAGAGGTCGGGTTCGAGGTGGTGGCGGCGGAGGCGGACGGGAACGTGGCCAACTTCTCGCGGGTGGTGAACTCGTGCGACGTGATGGTGGGCGTGCACGGCGCGGGGCTGACGAACATGGCCTTCCTGCCGCCTGGGGCGGTGCTGATACAGGTGGTGCCGTGGGGCAAGCTGGACTGGATGGTGAAGACGTGCTTCCGGGAGCCGTCGAAGGGGATGCGGCTGAGGTATATGGAGTACGAGATCGGGGTGGAGGAGAGCACCCTGACCGACCTGTACCC
Organism: Pontederia crassipes; assembly: GCA_030549335.1. Classification (NCBI taxonomy): domain Eukaryota; kingdom Viridiplantae; phylum Streptophyta; class Magnoliopsida; order Commelinales; family Pontederiaceae; genus Pontederia; species Pontederia crassipes. Next base: position 5,918,497 of record CM060188.1, on the reverse strand, counting down.
GAGGGACGACCCCGTGTTCACCGACCCGGAGTCCCTGCACCGGCAGGGGTGGGGGACGATGGCGCTCCCCTTCCTCGTGCAGCAGAACGTGAGGCTTGACGTGCGGAGGTTCAGGCCTGTGCTGGAAGAAGCCATGAAGCTTCTCCATGACGAGGCCCCCTAGCGGAGGTCAGAGATGATTGTGTTTAGTGTCAAATTATGAATTAGAAGGCCAAGAAATTAGGATTAGTTCAGACTTCGATTTGAATTTCAAACTAGCTAGCCGTTGCACCCAAAGCCCGTAGTAGTAGTAACCAAAATAAATTAATTAATTAAGGATGAAATGTAAACCTTTATTTAATCATTAGTCTAAAATTATGTGAATGATATTTGATTTATTTTTATTTAAATTTTAATTTAATTTATATATTTTTAAGTCGACATGAATTTATGTTTTGATAGGTAAGAACTTGTAATCTACTACCATCTTCATGCGAAAAATATATTCTCAATAAATTTGAATATTTTTGCTTCTTCTACAAGCATGTGGGCCTCTTATGCGTTATAAGGCTCAGAATAAATTTCTCCCTTAAACACGGGGCAACTATGGGCTAACGAGCTCGGCCAATTCTGAGTTGGACGAATAGCCGGTCGAAGCAGCCAGTAAATATATGTAGTTGTTTGTTTATGTAGAAAAGGGCATCCACCCTGCTGCCCTTTTATAAAGAGGGAGCTAGGCCGGTCAAAAGGTGGAAGTCAATGTTGAAATTTTATATATGTAATAAAGAAGAATATTGAAACATAAATTTAAGTATATATACATATTATATATATATATGATATTCTAAAAAAATTAATATTTTTTGTACATTTTAATTTATTTTTACATTTTACAACTTGACCCGGCCGGATCGGTCAAACTCGTCGGGTCGACTGGTTGAACCCGAGTTTTGACCGGGTCAAAACGGGTCAACTTCATAATCGGGTTTTGGACGATCCGCGGACCGTTTTAGTGCCCAGACACCGATCCGACCGACTAGGTCTTACAACACCGGTGGAAGCGGGCTTCCATGCCATGACACCATAACATGCCAGCCATGCCTTGGCATGGCCAGTAGTCATACTGCTGCCCATAATGTGCGTGGCCAACAATTTCGTCGTATGGAGAAAGAGGAAATTGTTATCGGTTTTATACTCCGTTGCTGCTGCCCATCTTCCTGAATTCATTGTATCGGTAGTTGTAATATAACCTATCGGTAGTTAGTATTTCTTGTAACAGAGTTTGTACCGGTTTGTATCTGATTATAAAAACTAGAAGAGGAAATTTGTAATTGACATGTTTTTTTATCAATGAAACAGTTCTAGAGTTTTTTCCCTCCCAATCGTTTCTTCCTCAAGTACCTCCATATCTGAGTTTTGCAGACATCGCCATGGATGAAGCTTGAATTATACTTTATAATTATAGTTAAATATCTGAGTTTAATAATAATGTTATATATATATATATATATATATATATATTGATAATAAATTATACTATTTTAATTATCGAAGGATAATGCATTCGAAATTACCGATGAATGCAAATCCTTCGATAATTTCAAAGGCATTTTCCTTCGATAATTATCGACGATTAATGTCCTTCGAAATTATCGACGAGTAATATCCTTCATAATTATCGACGGGTAATGTTCTTCGAAATTATCGACGGATGATAAATCCTTCGGTAATTTCGAAGACACCGTCCTTCGGTAAATAAAATAATAATATATTTTAATGTTTATAATATAACACATATCTTTCTCTTCCATTTTATAAAATATTTATAATATAACATAATATTACTAATGATTATAATTATATAGAAGGATATATATAATTAATATCAATACATATACTATTATTAATGTTTAATAATAATAATAATATTATATATGTTAATATTGATAATAAATTATATTATTTTAATTATCGAAGGATAATACCTTCGAAATTACCGATGGATGCAAATCCTTTGATAATTTCGAAGGCACTTTCTTTCAATAGTTATCGACGGGTAATGTCCTTCGAAATTATTGACAGGTAATATCCTTCATAATTACTGACGAGTAATGTCCTTCGAAATTACCGACGGATGATAAATTCTTCAGTAATTTCGAAGGCATGATCTTTCGATAAATAAAATAATAATATATTATTAATATTTATAATATAACACATATCTCTCTCTTTCATTTTTATAAAATATTTATAATATAACATAAAATTACTAATGATTGTAATTATATAGAAGGATATATATAATTAATATCAATACGTATACTATTATTAATATTTAATAATAATATATATGTATATATATATATTGATAATAAATTATATTATTTAATTACCCAAAGATAATGCCTTCGAAATTATCGACGAGTGATATCCTTCGAAATTACCGACAGATTTCAAATCCTTCGATAATTTCGAAGGCACTATCCTTTAGTAAACAAAATAATAATTTAATAGTAAAACACTGAATATATATTTATATTATATTACATATATATTGTTATAAATATAATTATCGGCGGATGTAATTCTGAAGGTTATACCCGTCGGTAATTTATCGACGGAGGTTCTTCGTCCGTAGTAACGAAGGACGTTTCAGCCTTCAATAATTTGAAAGAAGTTTCATATCCGTCGTAACTATCGTCAATAAATGAGAATGATTTATTTTCTTCGAAAAATGTCCGTCGCAAATTCGTCATTTTGTTCTAGTGATATGAGTTCCCCTCAAGAGTCGTTAATAACACGGGCAGCTACGCCTACGTACGTCTTGGTTTGGGTGGTCGCCGGCGAGATGTGCGAGCGGGCGCCGAAACTTGATGAACTAGTGCATGTAAGTTGACATTGTCACTATCCTACTGCCATCACATGCGTAAGAATGGCAATAAGACAAGATAATTTTATTTAACTTTTTGCACAGAAGTGTAATAATGTTCACAAATAATACAAGATAATTTTATTTGTGTTCATATATTAACTATGTTGGGGATTAGTGTTAATCAATTGATATCGTTATCCTAATTATCTCGTAGTTACATTTTACTATCAAAGCAAATCAATTGAAGGTGAATACATATAATTAAGACTATATCAGTTTTGTTCATGTTTACAACAAAAAGTTATAATTTTTTTTTTAATTCAAAGGGAGTGTAAAGAGAAGATCATTATATGCGTCGGTAAGAAGAGTAGATCAAATAATTTGGAATCCGATTAAAAGAGGGAGAGGAAGGCCAAGGCGGACACTTGACGAATTAATAGAGCAAGATTTATTGGTGAATAATATACCGAAAGGTTTGATTACTAATAGAGCAGAATGATGTCGTATGATCCATGTAGCCGACCCCACCTAGTGGGATAAGGCTTTGTTGTTATTGTTGTCAAAAGGAGTGTAAAGTAAAAGATTCCCCAATCTATTAAATTCAAATTTGCATATCCGATACTTAAATACATATATTAATTAATACAATAGATGGAATATTGAATCCAAAAAAAAAGAACATTATTCTATTTACTTCACCATTGGTTCCTACAAACTAATGCATAACGTGACATCACAGGGAAACTATATTTTCAAAAAATAAACAATGACGTCTAGAAAAGAAAAAAGAATATATAGAGAGACCTATGCCGTTTCCCACCACCTTGTCCACCTTGAGGTTCCTGGCTACCTTCTCTAGTCCGACTTAGAGTCCATTGCAACAACGCATCACGTACTTCACATCGAACACATCGTCGAAGTAGCTACGCACCAAGTTCATGAAACCTCCCAGGATCTGTTGTAGCCCTTGCCCGGTAATCAATATCTTTAATTCTTTCTCAAGAACGCGAAATCGTAGATGCCTTGGAACGTAGTCCAGGAAATGGTGGAGCCATGTAGCATGAGAAAATTGTCCAAGTTGATTCATGGAGCACGATCGCATTCTCCCCGCCACCACCGCCGCTCAACAGGTGGTGCATGTCCGCCCTGTCTGGAATCACAATTTGACCAGGAGTTCGCGCTCATCCCTACGACGGAGCTGTCGCACCGGGTCACCCGACGTCTTCGTCATGCCACCCTTGCGCCATGACGCAGGGCGAGCAATACGGATTTGCTCAAGGCCAAATCGACATGCTCATCGTCGTCCATGTCGGCCTCATCTTGCCTATCCATAGGGTCGACTGTCGGACCTCGGCGATGTCGGCACCGAAATCGACACGCTCATCGTCGTGTCCATAGGGTCGACTGTCGGACCTCGGCGATGTCGGCACGCGCTACGACTAGGAGTTCAACGTCCGAGGCTTCGACCCGCGGTGCGAATCTCATGTGAAGGAGCCGGTGGAACCGTTTAGGAAGCGAGGCATGAACTTCGACGCCATTGAAAGGGAGGGCGTCGAGCCTCGATGGTTCACGGAACTTGTGATCTTCTCGGGCCTCCTGCTGCAAGACGGTCTCCAGTCCACCATTACTTGGACTACGTTCCAGGGTGCCTATTGGTCATAATCTTGAGAAGAAGAAAAAAATTTGTGAGACCAAGATTTTTGTAACTGCGCCATGCATCATGCATGCATCTTAATGAACCGTGCATTGATTAATAGACCAAACCATAGAGGCCCTCGTGGTGCTAATCGACACCATCGCCGTCGAAGTAGTAGTTCGATCCAACATCCTTCTGAAGTCCTGCAAGGGATGAGGAGGCTATCAGTGCCACCAAGCTCTGTCGAAGATCTTTGTCAAGAATGCATCCAACAGGAGGTCTAAGAAGATCATGTACTCCGCGGACCATGGAGACACGACCATCTCAATAGCATCGAGGTCATCCATGACTTGCTTCTGGAGCAGCTCCACGGAATACTTCACGAAAGGGTGCCCTGGGTCGAAAGCTTGGATCTTGAAGGCTTCAACTCCCAAATGTAGCCCGTGTAGAGGCAGTCGACGAATGGATCCGCCAAGACGACGCAGCCTTTGATGACATCGAGCGCGTCGACGTTGGCGTTGAACCATCCGTATTGCTGGTCCGGTGTCATGGCGCAAAGGTGGCATATATGAAGAACGGTACAAGACGCCGGGTTACTCCGTCTCCGTGCCCACGAACCTTGTTGCAGAGGAGCCGTACGTACGAACGCGAACTCTTGGTCGATGTTGTGGTTCCAGACAGGGCGAACATGCATCACCTGCATGGTTGACGGCAACGCATGGCAGGGAGATTGTGATCGTGCTCCTTGAATCAGTTCGGGACAATTAATGGTCTCCAAGACTCCAACTAAACCATTAATTGGGCCACGTTCCAAGGCTTCTACGATCTGGCATTCTTGATAAAGACGATCTTGACGGCCGGGCATGGGCCACCGCAGAGCCTGGAAGACTTCAAGAACTTGGTGAGTTGCTACTTCGGCGACTTGGTGTTCAACGTGACGTACGTGATATGATACTGCAATGTGCTCCACGTCGGCCAGGAGAAGATGGCAAGGGACCTCGGGGTGGTGGGTGCCGGCGTATCTGGCGTTGGCAGAGACATGATCGTGCTTGGGACAATATCATAGAGAGAGAGAGAGAGAGAGAGAGGTGTGGGTGGGGGAGAGAGAGTTGCCTCTATGTTTAATGATGAAAAAAGGGAGAATCTTGTTAGATGCTTTTAGGATCATCAATATATAGCAGTTTGTAGGCTTGTCGGATCACATTTCTTTCTTATTTGGGATCGAATAGAAATTGATCCAACTTTTTTTTATGTTAATAGGCTTTTACTAGGCCACAGTGAAAGATTGCCTAGTTACACTTGATGGATCGGCCCATTGGGCCAAGAGGACTAAATATGCATTGAACATGCATCAAATAATAATAATAATAATAAAGAAGAAGAGAAGAAAAAGAAGAAGAGGACTCGACCATATCTTTTTCAAATTTTAAAAAAATGTGTACCTTTTTCTTTCCATTTGTTTCAGCTCTAAGACAATATAGAATAAACAACGTCCACTTTATTTCATTTAACTAAATGCTATTTTTATCAAACTAATTAGATATAACTAACAACAAAATAAGTTGATCAGGAAAAAAGGAAAAAAACATCTGTGGCCATTAATTCAGCATGAATTAAATACAAACAATAATAGATAAAAGCGACATCACAAATCTATATCTATATTATATTAAAAAGAGAGTACTTTTAAGGAGAGGATGACATTTAGCATCATAATATGTTGTCATGTATCCTATTATGGGAGATCATGGGCGGACCTACATGGTCAAGTATGGGGTCAATTGACCTCATAATTTTTATGTTATGTATATAATTCTAATATTAGTTAGCTATAATTTAAAATAGAATCCAATTAGATTTATTTAAATTTGTATATATTTGCATGATCAATTTTAATATTTTCTAGCATAATCATGAATACAAAAAAACTTCTTCTTTATGTTATTTCATTCACTTTTAAAATAAATCACTATAATCAAATTTTAAATTACCTTACATATTTAGTTAGCCATTTTATTGAAATAATAATTTATAAATACATGGAACTAAATGGCTATATTTAATTTTAGATAAGATAATTAGCTAAATACAAGGATAATAATTAGTTATTTTAATTTTTTTTAAAAAGCTTTAATTGACTTGTAACCATTTATTTAGTCACTCTTAATTAATTAGATTTAATTTTATTATATTATTAAAATAATTATAATTTGCACCCATAATACTCCGAGTCCTAGGTCCGCCCTTGTGGAAGACAAAAAGGTTGTCAATTTAATTAAAAATGAACTAAATTATTTAATGACCAATTATTAATTGTTAATACATAACTTCAATACGTGTGTTGTGCTTATAACCAACCGCACTAGTTGTGAGGATACATGGAGATAACATTAACTAATCTGAAATTATGTTTTTATATTAATTTCGAGAACGTGTCAAATAGGTGAACATGTTTTATAACCGTCATGCATATAACCTTGGAGCATAATAACAATAATTGTATAGCAACTGATTGGACAAAAAAAATCGGAAAACTCATATAGTCTCTTACCTAAGTGTGATCTACACGAGGCAACTTCACTTCAATGGCATCAAGTCACATCAATAGTAGTAAGTTTCTTTTTCTATTCCTTTTTAGAAGATTCATACTTACGATACAATAAATTGAAGTTATTTATTTTTTAGTTTTGTTACTTTATTTGTAGGTTAGTATAAACAAATTGTGATGTTGAAGATGAAAATGAATTTCATTGGTGATGTGAATCAGTCAACAATGCATGGAATCTCAAAGTACGCGTAGTACGATTGTGACAAGTTTCATTTCGAAATAATCCCAACAATGTAATTTCCATTGAACTTATATTACAAAATGAAAATGTATTTTTTCACTGCCACTGTAATTTATTTTATGAAATTCAATGTTTCACGTTATCTTTGTCTATTTAATGATCCATGCTTGTATGACCACATTTGCTTGCATTCAAAGGATTAAAATAATTGATTTTAATAATATGATAATAAAAAACGTGCACCATCAACATTTTTTTAAGTATGTAGTGTACATATATTGTTCGATCAAGAGTTCCTTTTAATTTTTATTAGCATTCTAGTGTACATATATTGTGGGTTTTTTTCCAATAATTTAATATTTCCAGATTTTTAACTCTTGTGTTTCTAAGTAGTTGAATTATAAGTAATTTTTTTATAAGAAAATATTTGTGAATATTGGTTGAGGGGATCTTGGGGGTATCATAATGTTGATTTATCTATTTTATTTAAATTGTGGTTTTTTTATCATTTTTTATAGCTCATTGAAATCTGTTAATTTTTTATATGAAATAACCACGTTTAATTTTCATGGGAATAGTAGTTCAAACATTTTGGCATTTAATATTTGCTTATTAAATAATTTTATACCGATAATTTAATATTTCTATATTTTTAATTCTTATGTTTCTAAGTAGTTGAATTATAAGTAATTTTTTTATAAGAAAATATTTGTGAATATTTGTTTGGGGATCATGGGGGTATCATAATGTTGATTTATCTATTTTATTTAAATTGTGTTTTTTATCATTTTTATAGCTCATTGAAATCTGTTAATTTTTTTATATGAAATAACCACGTTTAATTTTCATGGGAATATATATATTAAGTTGAAGTACAAGTATGATAATTTTCAAAATTTAATTAATCAGTTATCCTTAATAAAAATTATGTTTGGTGATTACATCTAAGCACTACTACTAGTAAGTTCGTTAAGCCTCAAAGATGATGCGGAAATTTAAATCATTGCAAATTGCTCATATATTATTAGGTATTACCAGGATTCCATTTGCTTCCTGTTATAGTCAAACATATTACCCGAGACGACGTCAGAATAGTCGGACTTTATAATGGGCCAAGACTTCAACACATGATTAGTGCATATAATCTTAACGTCAGCTGAGTTGAACGATCGACGAGCGCTAATCGAATACTTGAGTGGCAATCGAAAAAAACGTACATAATTGATAAAAGTATACTACTAGCTTTGTGGTCAAATTTAATTGATAATATGAAGACAATAAATAATATTAACTTTAGAATGTCATTTAAAATTACTATATAATTTAAGAGCGATAACTGGAAATAAATCAAATTTATTGCTAAAGTAGAGTTAAAAATTCATAAAATCAAAATTGAAATAACAAAAATAAACTTATTTTAATGCTGCTCTCATCATTCTGTGCATTTATTTACTTGGAATATTTATTACTTAGAATATTGTTTTAACACTACAAGAAAATCACGATTTTTCGACGGATAATTTCCGACGGTTCTAAATCCGTCGCAATTTGCGACGGATTTTTCGACGGTTTGGTTTCCGATGAATTTTTCGACGGTTATGACCGTCGGAAATCATTTATATTATTATTTAATTTTTTGATGATTAGGAACGTCGATATTTTTGACGGATATCCATCCGTCACAATTTCCGACGACTTTTCCGATGGTTACGACCGTCGTAAATGAAAAAAAATTAAATTATATATTTTTTATATTATTATTTAATTTTCTGACGAATTTTTCGATGATCATGACCGTCAGAAATAAAAAATAAATTATGTAATTTATTATATTATTATTTAATTTTTCTGACGGTTACGACCGTCGAAAATGAAAAATTAAATTATATATTTTTTTATATTATTATTTAATTTTTTGACGATTATGAACGTCGATATTTCCGACGGATATCCATCCGCCGCAATTTCCGAAGGTCATAACCGTAGGTAAATATATAATAATATTATATAAAGAATATTTTAGTAATATAACTAGCGACGGCCCAAACCGTCGCAATTACCAATGGTCAAACGATTACCGACGGTTCAAACTGTCGGTAAAATAAAAATAAATATTATATATAACTAAATATATTTTCGACGGTCACAACCGTCGGTAATTATAAAAATAGTTAATATTTACGTTTTCGACGGCCGAAATCGTCGGTAATTAAAATTTCGTTATCCCGCTTCTTTTTTTCCTTTTCCCGCTTTCGTTGTCTCTTTATATTCCTCCTCCTCCCTCTTCTCTCTCTCCCTCCTCCCTCCACTCCTCTCTCTCTCTCCCTCCTCTCCTCTCTCTTTCCGGCCGCGAGCACCCTCTCCCGCGCCGGCGACCCTCTCCTGCACCGGTGACTCTATCTCTCTCTCTTTCTCTCTCCGGCTCCGCGTCGACGTCTCTCTCTCTTTCTCTCTCCAGCCAGAGGTCGCTGTCGGACGGATCTCGCCGCTGGCGATCGGATCCGGCCGTGGCCGACCGGATCGGATCGGCCGCCAGGCGTTCGGATCAGGCCGTCTGGTGGCGGATCCGGCCCCCAGCGGCCGGATCGACCGCCGGGCGTTCGGATCCGGCCCCCAGCGGGCGGCCAGTTCGGTCGTCGGGCATTCGGATCCGGCCGCCTGGCGGCGGATCCGACCTCCAGCGGCTGGATCGGTCGCCGGGCGTTCGGATCCGGCCGCCTGCAACCGTCGAAAAGTTGCGACGGTTGCGACCGTCGAAAAGTTGCGACGGTTCGAGCCGCCGGTCTTTTCCGCCGGTTGCAACCGTTGGAAATATCGACGGTTCGGACCGCCGGCCTTTTCCGGCGGTTGCAACCGTCAAAAATATCGACGGTTTGAACCGCCGGGGACTTTTCTGGCGGTTGCAACCGTCGGAAAATTTTGACGGTTCGAACCGCCGGGGACTTTTCCGACGGTTCTGACCGTCGATATTTTCGACGAATTTTTTTCAACTGTCGCAAATCGGTTTGCGACGAGCATTTTTCCGACGGATCGATTCCGACTAAAAAACCGTCGGTAATTACGTTACCGACGGTTTTCGGGCTGATTACCGACGGTCCGGACCGTCGGTAATCAGCGTTTTTCTAATAGTGTAACTAGCTTTAAATTGCTTGCATTCGATCGTTGTCTTGGTGTAACCTGCAAACATTTTGCAGTCAATAAAGCCAAATTGATGAATTAAGCTTGGTTTAATTGAGTTTTTTTTTCCTTTTTTGTTTGGCTTCTCTTATTCCTTCATATAATTATATTATACAAAGTAGAATCAGGTATCGGAAATTCTTACCTATTTTATCAATTAAATTTTGAAACTTCGAGTGGGACTGATTTCTTTGTAACCGGGAAAAGGTTTGAAATTTTGGGTGCCATTATTTTTTCTGCATATTTAATACTTATCTAATCCTTTTGACCCAATGGGCCGACCCATCAGACCCATCAAGGTTAACTAGGCTATCTTTGGACTGTGTCAGTCCTCGCCGTCCCTCTCTCTCTCTCTCTCTCTCTCTCTCTCTCTCTCTCTCTCTCTCTCTCTCTCTCTCTCTCTCTCTCTCTCTCTCTCTCTCTATATCTATCTATCTATCTATCTCACCACTAAACATAGAGGCAACTCTCTCCCTCTCTCTTTATGATATTGTCCAAAGCACATTCATGTCTCTGCCAATGCCGGTTACGTCGCCGCCCACCACCCTGACGTCCCTTGCCACCTTCTCCAGCCCGTTGTGGAGCACATTGCAGTATATATCGTGTCACGTAATACCTCATGTTGAACACCACGTCGCAACACACCAAGTGCTTGAACCCTTCCAGGCTATGCGATATCCCTTGCCCGACCGAAATTCTATCTTTATCAAGAATGCCAGATCGTAGAAGCATTGGAACGTACGTGGCCCAATTCAATTCACGGTTTAGTAGGAGACCATTTAATTGTCCCGAGTTGATTCAAGGAGCACGATCACAATCTCCTTGTTATCCACGGACGCACAACGGGGGTTCCGTGGTCTGCTCGATCTGTAGGGAACCACAGTTAATGTCGACCAAGAGTTCGCGTTCTTCATTCGTACGACGCCGCTGCAACACCGGTTCGTGGGGGTGGCCGGGCATGGACACGGAGTAACCCGACGTCTTATACTGGCTGCTCTTTATGACACACCTCTGCGCCATGATGCCGGACCAGCAATACGGATCGCTCAAGGTCGGGCCGGCCGGGCGTTTGACGTCGTCAAAATACGACGACGTCGTCTTGTTGGATCCATACGGTCGACTGCCTTGGCACAGGCTATGTTTGGCAGCTCAACATCCAAGGGCTTTGACTCACGTGTAGTAGTCCATAGAGCTGCTCGGGAAGCAAGGCATGGACCTTGATGCCATTGAGATGAGATGGAGTCGTGCCTCTCAATAAATAAAAACCATGTGCTGGGCGCCCAACTCAGGATTGGCCAAGCCCGTTGGCCCAGCGCTGTCCGTGCTCCAGGGAGAGAATTTTCTGGGCCTCGCGACAAATTGGAGGCCCAACACGGATGTAGAGGACCAACAACCAAAAATATTTTCACATAAAGATCGATCTAATTTGAGTTGAACTTAATTTTAGTTGGGTCAAGTATGGATTAATTTTTTTCATTTCGAGTCAGATTTGATCCGACGATTAATTTTTTTAATATTTTTTCCTTTTTCTTATTTAAACTTAAACTTATATTTAATTTAAAATTATAAAAAATGAAATAAAATATTTTAAATATAAAAACAATATCTAGGCAGATTTGACTCAATTCGAACATGATCGAGTTGAGCAAAATTTGACTTCAAAAACGAAGTTGACCTGATCCAATCTCACCATCTGATCGACTCGAATTTGCTCACGGTCATAGACCAATCTTTACCTATCAAATTAGTGCCGACCAAGAATTCGAAACGGAACATTTTAATAATTTGATATATTTACGCAAATTGAGAAGGACGGTCTACTCTTCTTCATTTGGAAAGAAAGTTTTCGATTACAAATTACCAAAAAAAAAAATTTCTTAAGCAATAATGTAGTTGATTGTTTGCATTTAATGTTTGTACTTTGTAGCGTTACAAAATAAAAACAAAAAAAAATCAAGTTCACATAAGGTGAATAATGAATTACCAAGTGTGAAAATATTTTCCGTAAAGTATTTTTCCTTTTAATAAATATTCAAGAACAAGCATTTAAAGCTTAAAAAAAATAATGCCAACCTCGCATCAACACTCAAACAAGTGCCCTTAATTAGGGTTGAACAAGCTTGCAACCATTTCTCCACTTAAATTGTAGCACTGTTTTTGGGCAGCGAAACAATTTGGTAAGATCCAAGGATTAAATTTCGAATGATATTTGTCTTTACACTCTCGCCTCGATTTCGGTTGAATCGATGAGAAATTAATTAATGAATTATTGTAATGTAGCAATGAACATATCGATATTAATTTTAATTAACATCAACTAAGTTTAGCCACATTATGTCTTAGGATCGACCGTCAAAACTAAAAATTGCGAGTCTAATTTCTAAAATCGTCAATTTAATTAAAATTTATTGTTCCACTTTCATCCAAATATTGAATTAATTTGAGTAATAGTAGTTTTAAAAAAAAAATTGCATCATTTTTGTTAGTACCTACCATATTTTAATAAAAAAACATATTGAAATGTATTTTTATTTATTTCTTATCAATTCGGACCTATTAATTCTGTGTTTTACATAATATCATAAAATTTTATGTCGTTGTCATGAATTTTGCATGAGAAGGTACAGTTGGACAATATACCTTAATTATAAAACCGACAAAAAAAATTCATAATTGTGATCGTGTGTTCATGTAGTATGAAAGACTCGGATGCTTGGTTGAATTATTAATTGTTCATGGTAATAGTAATAACTGCAACATCAGGAGAATAAAAGTTACACTAATTGAAATAAAAAAAATAGAACTAATTAAGAGTTTGGAGTAGTTGAATGTTTGCAATAACATGTCTATGAAAATGACACCGGTGCTGGCTACCCAAAAAAGAAAATGTCTATGAAAATGTTAATGATGATGTAGACAGAGATATTAATAGCATCCAACATTGGATTAAGGTACGTTTAAATCATAATACATTTATAATACGCGTTTAATGTGTTGAACAGATTACGTATTCCCTTAATAATATAGGAATGCAAGTGAAACTGTTAGGAAAAAAAGTATGCACCGTGAGAAAATTTGAAAAATTAAGGTGACGTAAAATTTTATTAGATGAAACAGAAAATGATTACAATATCATATTGATTTTCTCTTTAAACTCCTAGGGAGTTTTTAGAGTTTAATATAAACACTCCTTTAATAGATGATAGAAATTACAAACCGACTGAGACTCTGAATTAATCTCCATAGGATTACATAGGAGAAATTTGCTGAAGCGTTTGATTACGCAAGGGGATCACATAGGATTACAATTGAGTTCAGATTCAAGGTATTATTAATAGAAACAAAATACATTTTGCTCATTAGAATAATGAGATAATTAAAGATAGTTAAGAGTTGGAATTTTCCTAATAGCATTTCTCTTACGAGCGTTTATATTTCTTTTAGCTTTTTTAATTTCAATTAAGTCATTTTTTTTCTTTTACCTTCTCAACCAAAATTGTCAACATCTTAATTAATCTAAAGCTATCTTGCAATTTTATGATCTTAACTCGGATCTTATATATAAGATTCTAGTCCCATATTAATTTTGATTGAAGATCTGTTACCGAATTTATATTACTAATATAATTATTTAAATAATAATAGAACATATATTTATAATAATAATAAATAAAATAAATAATCAAGATAATACTTAACACATATTCCTCTTTTTGTTAGGGTTTGATCTAATTTGGTTAAAAATTATACAATATAATTTAAGAAGCGTGAAAAGCTTGTCAAACATATCTTTTTTTTTATCTTTTAAAGTTTCTAGTAATAAGTATAACTAATATGATCTTATAATCCTTCATATATATAAAAAAAAGTGGATCTTCATGATTTTTATTCACGTCCACGTCTATTTTTACAAAGGGATGGGATGGTGGGTGGTTGGGGGAGCTCATTAAAAGCTTTGCCTCCAGAAAGATTTAAAAAAAAAAAGAAGAAGAAGAGAAAAATGATGAATGTGCCGCTCTTGATGAAGGCATGAAGTTAAAGCCTTGAAGGTACACCTCCTCTACTGTTGATGCATCTGCATAGTACCATGGTGAAAGCTCCATGTTAGTCCATAAATTTGGATCGACAAGGAAAAAAACATTTCTTTGATTTCCATGATGCACCGTCGCGTTTGGAAATGAAATCGTGATTTTTCTTAAATTTTCAGTACATAATTGAATTGATAGATTAGTTCGAAATATGTGTGAATGGAGTGGAACGTAATGACGATGAATTAGAGAATTATAACGATAGAAAAAAGTTGATGTGATGAATAAATTTTTGATGAATTTTAAATTAAAAATAATTATTATAATTATAAAGTATAATTTTCTTATTATTTTAAATAAAATAATTTTTTAAAAAAGTAATTTTTAAATTAATTATATCTAATGAAATATTAAAATTTTTAATAAAATAATAAGTAATAGATAATATTATATTAATTCTTTATTAAATTTATTTTATGTTAAATAATCTATCTTATGAAGGAATGGTGTGAGAGATAAAAAAAGAAAAAAGAAAACGAATTCAAAAAAAGTAACTTGTCGCGTAAAAAAAAGATGGAACCAGGAGAGGTGAATCCTTCTACCCATTTAATTCTCATTCGGGAACTTAATTCTGAACGGGTGTTCGACGGAACCGATCGGAACAAAGGCGCAATTTCACCCGATTCCGCAATCAGACACCTGTTAATCTATGTACAGTGGTTTATATGTCCATTCAAAAGTGGCCATTTTGATTTTAATCGGAAAGGAAGAGTTTTCATGTTCCATTACGTATTCTCAGTTTTTTTTAAAAAAATATTTTTCATCAAGGAAAACGAATAATTGCCATTTGATTAACGAGGAAAAGTTTGAAACTCGGGTCCTAATAAAAACCTTGGCCAAATTGTTTTCTAAAATAACTTATATTTTATTTACATGAAAATGCGCTAAATTGCTTAATCAACTTTTTCTTTATTTTTTTTCTTACTTTGCATAGTTTTGCCTTTCTCGGATTTTTCTTCTATTCCTCATCGCTTCCTCTTTTATTTTTTAATCTCATATTCATATATTTTTTTATCTCCAATTCTTTTTTTTAAGAAAAAATATTATCGATTAATAAATACTCCAGAGTCCTCCAATTCTACCTCTTTCTACTTTTGTACTCTCTCTCCTCCAGTGGATGCACAGCACATCCATTGTACTGTAAGATACAACGTATTTGGATCTAAACGAATGACATATCTCAAATGAAATTTTTTTTCACCTAGTTTGTATATGAGAGGTAAAAGGGATAAAAACTTATTAAATAGTTTAATAATATGAAACGCTATGATTGTCCTAAAATATATAATTTATTATTATTTATAAGGGCATAAACAATTAATACTTAAAAGTTTTTCATCATTTACCTCAATCCAAATAAAGTTGACAAATTATTCTCCATTTTTTTTCTCTCTTTCTTCCCTCCCATTTTCCTGCCTTTAATGACATGTCACCCAAACAAAACTTAAATGATTCTAGACTTGACACTCGTGAGTGACCTAGAACATGAGTGGCAGCATCTGATTAATTCGAAGCGGTGAAAGAATGATAAATATGCATTCTTTTAATTAAAGTAGTGATTCGAAGGATCGAACTTGTTGATTATTACAACTCCAGCTAACCACCTTTGATTAAAAAACCATTACTTTTATATGCGACTGTACTGATGTGCTAGTTTGTGAAGTGATAAAAAGCATAGTGGATCAAAAGCGGGCAACAAAGAACTGCTATGAACTATGATGACAGAAGAAAAACATGGTGGTCCACTTGCTTGTTTGGAGCGATGGTGGCATAGACGGGAATGGCGTGCTGCACTGTGGACGCCGACGACACGACCTCACCCGCTCGACACCACTCGCTCGATGCCCACGACTCGACCTCGCCCAATGCTGTATCACGACCTCGCCTAATGCCGACGACTTCGACCTCATTGATGCCTCGTCCGACGCCCGCTCGAGATCGTCCGGCAACCTCGCCCGCTCGACGCCGACGACTCGACCTTGACCAATGTCATGATCTCGACCTTACCCAACACCGGCGACCTCGACCTTGTTGACGCTTCGTGCGACATCGGTGACCTCGACCTCGTTGATGCCTCGCTAGACGTTTGCGACCTCGACCTAATTGATGTCCGGCGACATGCCTACTGCCTGCCCCACGCTCGGCACTCGTCACTCAATTCATTGACCGGATTGGGTTTGATTGAACTTGGATTCTTTTAATGGCCGCTTCAGATGGTGGTGTGATCTATCTAGAATGTTGAGGGTCTAATCTCACCCTAATTTTTCTCTCTCTATATATATATTCTATCCTAATTTTTCTCTCTATATATATATATATATCTCTTTAATTTGCAGCCATTAATACGTTGATTTCTTGAATGTTTCCTTCACCTCCATTGAACATTTGCGCCGTGCATTTATTTTCTTTATTAATGTCGTCTTTCCTTCAGTGCATGTGAACAAGGGAAATGGGTGCCTTTTTCTCTATTATTTTTTTACTCTCGGTACACCATTTTTTTCAGCTCCATGTCTCTTCCATTTTTAATATCAAACATCGGATAATAGAGTATCCATACTAGAAGTTGAACGTAATTTAAAGATGATAAAATAACTTTCGTAATTTTGTCTTAATTAATCAATAGACGTAAATGAATCAAATTAAAAAATTTAAATAAAAAATAAATTAAATATTTCATATCCCGAGTCCAACGATTAAAATTTAAAAAGAGGAGTCCATTTGATCTTTAATTAATTATTTTATTTCTTGTTACTACCGGCTTTGGGAGTTTGGGGTGCAATGACTAGTAGGGTACCCAAGTCAACCTCCAAACTAGTCCTAATTTCTTAGCCGTCTAATTCATAGTTTGACAATATACAGAATCTCTGAAGTGACCTCAACTACGGGGCCTCGTCATGGAGATGGCCGGAGAAGCTTCATGGCTTCTTCCAGCATAGGCCTGAACCTCGGCACGTCAAGCCTCACGTCCTGCTGCACGAGGAAGGCGTGCGCCATCTTCACCCACCCCTGCCGGTGCAGCGAGTCCGGGTCGGTGAACACGGGGTCGTCCCTCGGGTACAGGTCGATCAGGGTGCTCTCCTCCGCCGCGATCTCGTACTCCATATACCTCAGCCGCATCCCCTTCGACGGCTCCCGGAAGCATGTCTTCACCAGCCAGTCCAGCTTGCCCCACGGCACCACCTGTATCAGCACCGCCCCCGGCGGCAGGAAGGCCATGTTCGTCAGCCCCGCGCCGTGCACGCCCACCATCACGTCGCACGAGTTCACCACCCGCGAGAAGTTGGCCACGTCCCCGCCCGCCTCCGCCGCCACCACTTCGAACCCGACCTCCTCCGCCGCGGCCACGACCTCCGGCAGGTTCACGAACCGCCTGCATTTGCTCCTCGCCAGCACCAGCAGCCTCGGCTTCCTCCTCGCCGCGGCAGCTGCAGGCTGCTGCACTTCCCCCTGCAGGACCACCGGGCGGTCGCGGTCGAGCGAGTACGCGCTCCGCAGGAACGCGGTGAAGTCCAGCATGGAGTATCCGTTCGGAGTCCTCGACGGGTCGATCTGGAACTCCCTGCCGTCGCTTATCAAGCCCACGATGGCGCGCCTGAAGCAGTGCACCCGGCCGTCGCTGTTGTAGTCGATGATGTCGTACTGCGACAGCTTCTTTATGAACAGCTCGTATTTCTTGATCCATTCCGGTCTGAGGTCTGTAACCAGGAGCTGCACCTGACCGTGGAACTGGTGCGCGGTTTGGAAGAGGGGAACCAAGACCTCCATGAAGTCGTGGTAGTAGTTTCCGGTCTTGCCGGAGGTCGAGAAGACGACGGCGGGAACGGTGTGGTTGATGCTGCAGCGAGGGGCTCCCTCGTAAGAACGCAGTGATGACACGTTCACCTGCCGGACGTTGAGCTCCCCTCTCCGAGCGTAGGGTCTGATCAGCCATGACTCGTTCCTGTCGCCGGCGCCGACATCAGGTTCGATGAGTAGCACTGATGACGAATCCTTCCCCACGATTCTGACATCGCCTTCGAGGTCGCACACATCGGACCTCGGACTCGACGAATAGCACAGGGGCTTCCTCTCAGTTAGCTGTACGTGATGATCGGACACTTTGGAGAGCAGTTTGCATGGTTGAACAGCAATATCAGATATAACCGCAGATTGGCTACTGTCGATCAGGTAAATACACGTTGTACTCACCTGTTTTTTCAGAATTGGCAGAAGTAACCACAGACGAAACGATCGAGGAATTTGGAGGCAACAGCATCGTCACGCCTTCGCTCTTTGCACAGGAATCTGGTCCTTTGTCGGCATCTTTGCATCCTTGGTCCCTCATCAGCGTTAAGTTCTCTTGTCCTGCTCTCAGAAGACCAAGTCAACCATTAGCTGAAATTTTTGTGCAGGGTGAAACCAGAAAAGAATAGCACAGACTTGATCAATTTCAGAGAGAAAATGGATCAGAACTTGCTCTCTTTTCATACCTGATACTGGAATATTGACGGCAAAGCTTTCGCCTGCAGAGCTTGTCGAAGCTGCTCGGCTTGGCGATGATGGCTGATAAGTTGCTGATGCACCAAATTGCAGTTATTTCATGCTTGAATGAGACATATAGAACATGGAGAAAGCATTGCACACTTACACACGGCAAAACTGATCATGTCGGAATTGTGCATTGCAGTATACGCGAGAGAAACCAGGATGCAACCAAAGAACATTCCCACTGCAAAACTATGGAGCTCAACACCAACCAAGTTCCTGACCAGCTTCATCTCTGCTGAGTTTCTGCACTTCTTGCAGCTTTACTCCTCCCTTCCGAACACTGCCGTGTGCTGAAACCTGAACCCTCTTCTTCAGCGAAGACTAATAAAAGAGAAACTTAATTACACCAGCACAGACACCAGATCCTGTAATTACCCAGGGACTGTCCTTTTCTTCCCATGTCACGAAAGCTTACGGATGACCAGGTCAAGATCTATATGTTTTTAATGTAGTGGACGTGGTAAGACAATAAAATAGTTCATGAGAATGTACACACGGCCGTTCATCTTTGACCTCTGTACTGTTTTATGTTCAATAAATCAAATGTTTGTTACAGAAAAACAAGAGATTTTAAAAGTCCTGTGTGCTTTGTTTAACATGATAACAACAGATTGAATGCAAGCATGCATGATATATATTTGTATAGCACATGCAGCATTGAAGGCCTTACGTTGTGACTTGTGCTCCTCCCTTTCTTTTCTTTTCTTTTTTCTTTTGCCCTGCTGATGTTTAATAATGAAGGCAGGGTTGCGTGAGAAGACTTGACGTGAGAAGTCTTGTAATTGCGCAAAGTGAACAAAGCTTTCAGAACTCGGCTTCAGTACAAGCAACTCAGATGCCGGGCAACTTGAGTTTCTCTGTAAGCAGTAGCTGCGCGTGGAATTGACATTTCTGTAATTGACTTCTGAAAAACTGCAGAAATGCTCGTTTTTTTTTTCCTTTAGGTTTTTTTAGTGTGTAATTGCCAGCAATTTTGACGAAATCCAAGGCTGCATCATTGTCCACAGAAACAGAAAGAATCAAAGTTGAGAGGAATTCATTCTACTAATTTGTTGCCCAACTGTGACTCTGTGTGCTATTTGAAGTAGCTCGTCATTTATAGTCAGGAGGAAAGAGAAGCAGGGACCCTGTTCCATGTAGAACCTTCCCCATTGATTAATTAAAGCATGCAATCCGCCAAGTGTAAAGCGGTCACAGATCTACCAATTCGGTAAAATTCAGAATGAGATGTATCATTGCCCTGCAGGAAAGAGATAACATGATGTCATTTGATCTAGGAAAGAAAAAAAAAAGCTATAATTTGCTTAAAGTTAGAGAAAACGTTTTCTGACACTTTTTCTTTAATGAAAAAGTCGAATATGACAAATATGCATAGTTGGAATACATTATATTTATTTTTGCGATGTATAAATTACAATAGAAAAAATAATTCAATAGACTTTGCAAAGTTATGACATGCCCACGGCCATTGGGCATTAGTGATTACTGATTACCGTCCGATCAAAACCTTGCACCAGGTGGCACCCTCGATGTGCCCATAGGGTCGGGTGTGGATCGCACCTCAAGGCTTTCTGGGCCGTAGCCCAAGATGGCCCAGGTAATCTTGATGGGTCGGACTGTTGGGCCAAAAGGATTAATTAATGTGTGGAACATACATCAATTTTGAGTAATAGTAGTACGATCCAATTTATATGGCGCTAAAGAGTGCATTATTCACGAGTTGAAGCCTACATCGAACAGTAATAGTAGTACTAATAAGTAATAACAATATCACATGGAATTCGAAGTTTTTTTTTTAATTTCATTGATTACTATGTAAGAATTCTAGACACTTTATTCTGCATTGTACAATATCATTATATGAGTGAAAAAAAGAAGAAGAAAAAAACTTGATTAATCAAAGTTTCATTCATCGAAATGCATGGCTATCGTTAATGATACATAGCTGTTTTGGTGAACTTTTCTTTTTCTCCTTTCTTTTGTTTTTGTATAAAGACTGTCAAAAAAGGTCTGCAGGTTGCATTCAGAGTTCAGACAGACAGTGGTTGAATGCAAGCAATTTAAAGCTAGTTAAAACATTATTCCGAAACGTTCCGAGCAAATAAATGCACACATATAATGATGATTCCCAGCGTATCAGTATTCAGTTTTAGTAATTCTATAATCTCTTCTATGAATTTTCTATCAATAACTTCGAATTATTTCCAATTATCGCTCTCAAATTGTAGTTATATTAAATGGTATTCTAAATTTAAATATAACTTATAGAATTGTCTTCATATTTTCTATTAAATTTGACCAAAATTATCGTCATATACGATTTTTTGTCGGTTATTTCGAAAGCGATGTCAACGGCTCAATTTGCATAACGTTAAAGAGCGCATCAAGTCGATACACCATCAAGCTTAATTAATTCGATTAGACCGTCCCGCATTGTGTAGTGATAAATGAGACTTCTAATAAATTTTTCTATATTTATAAAAAATTAAAATTTAAACATTAGAAGGAACGGTTTACCGCTTCAGTGTTCTATCGTAATATACGTTATGTACGTTACGCGGCTGCATGAACTTTCAGAAACTTTGTCAGCACATTTGCACTGCAAAATCTTCGCCTGAACTCGTAACTGCCGTGGCCCTGTGACCCTATCCACCTCTATAAATACAAACTCAGTCCCTCTTTTGCATCTCCATCTCGTTGTCATCTCCCTCCATCACATCCTCATGCAGACACTCATGCAGCCTCGTCCTCCTCCTCTACCGGAACCCCCTGACTCGGAGCACTGTTCACCGTCCTGTGCGCCCGCATGGCTCGAGCGCGCGCGTGTGGTTTCACATCGAATGCAATCGGAGCGTCGAGTTCCGCGGCGCAACCTTACGTCCACTGCAGACCGCGTCTGCGTTCCTAATCCGCCGGCGACGGCCAATCGGGGTCGCCGTGATACGTGGGCTGATGGAGGTAATCCCAGCGAACCCATGGCCCTCGGCCGGCGCAGAGGCACGGCGGATGGAGGCCGGCGAATCGTCTCGGCGCGGGCATGCATCTGGCGACGGGTGCATGGGGGTGACATCTGCTGATGCCGCTCCCGACTGGAACACCGCCGGAGGGCCATAGGTGGAACGGGAGCATGAGTCATGCGCCTCCCAGAAGTGGTAGTCATGGCCTCCTCGTCTGCGAAGGCTCTGCTGCATGCATCAAATCACTTGCGATTTGTATGTAGGAGAAAGATGCTACCAGGAAACAAACATGGATTAGTGAATTTTGTATGAGAGCACTATTTTTTTTCCCCGGATTTGTGGAATTTTATGGCAAATATGTGACAAAGGAGCCAATTTTGGATGGGTGCTATACTACGCTAATATATGACCATATTTGCAATGTTTATTAGAATTCGAAATTTGAAGTTACAACTACTATTGTGTGTTTTTATTAGAATTCGATTAAATTTACCATTAGATTATTAGCCTTTTTTTTATCACGGAGTCCGAACGATTGTTTGTATTATTATTTTAAATTGAAGAAGTAGTTAAAACGGTATTTGATAATTACTACTAAATTACAGATTACTAAAAGTTGATGCCCAAGAACATTAGTGTTACAAATCATTTATTAATACACGAAATAGACAGATAATTTATTATATTTTTGTTACTTTATATTTACTTGGTATAAAAGATCGTTTTGACTATAGAAAAAGATCTACTCAAATTTATATTTATGTTATTTACTTTATATTTTATTTCATATTTATATTCAGTCAACCATAAAAAATCTACTGATATTTTCTTTGTGCGATTGGATACAAAATAGTTCATTTTTATCAAATAAACAAAGCATGATATTTGCACGATTCCCGACATCGAATCCACCATGGAGTTCTCATCACAGTGATTGGAAATTGTCTGAAGGAAAAAAAAGGCGGCGCTGAATTGACCTAAGCAATCAATCAAATCCCAACAAAGTTGGAATACATATATCTTCGTTTCCTTAAATTTGATATATGTTGCAAAATTATTTCCTTCTGAGAATATGTCAAACTAATTAACCAATTCATTATCCTGATTAATTAAGGATGCTTACAAGTAAGTCAGATTGATTTATAAGTAACTAATCCTAAATCCCGTGGGATGCACGCACGATTGACAAATATTACAAAAAATATATAATTGAAATATTATGATTTAAATAATTATCAAAACTTTATTTATACTTGTATAATAATAATTTATAAAAGTGAAGTACTATAATATTTTATTATACTTATCCATTACTTTTAAAAAGAATATATTATTCATAATATATAAAAATGATATTTGATATTTAATATCTGATTAATATCATCTAATAAAAGATTATTATACACAATGCTAATGTTTATGAAATTATACAAGTGCTAGTCCTAAATCTCGTGCGATGCACGGATGTCAGATAATATAAAAATATATAGTATATAATTGAAATGTTATAATTTACAATAATTATCAAAACTAATTTATTAGTATTTAAATGTCATAAATAGGTTATTCTAATTTGGAAATTTTAAAATTCAATTTAAAATTACCAAGACCCCAACTTCTAATTAAATTTATTTTTCTTAAATAATTAATTTTTTTAACTCAAAATTTTTTTAGTTTAAATTATTTTGGACAAAATTGAATTCATTACTTTAATTTTTCTAAGTTAAAAGATAATACATTATTTAAAAAAAAAGAAATTCTTTTTTATTATACTTGTATATTGCCTTTTAGAGATAACATATTATTGATTTATTTTTTAAAATATTATTCATTTTAAATTATTTTTATTATGAAAAAAATATATTTAAAAGAAATTATTTTTACTTATACATTATCTATTAAAAATAAAATATTATTTATTTTAATCATACTAATATTAATATTAATATGACTCAATTTTAATTATATAATTTAAATTATTTTTAAATTCCGAAAATAACAAATTTTTTAAAAGGATTTTTTTCCTAGTAATAATACTCAAATTGATAAAAATAGAAGATTAAACTTAATTTGACTCAAATTGAATTATTTATTTAAAATTATTTTAAAATTCCTTTAGTAATGAATTATTTATTTTACTTTTGTTATATTATATAACAAACTGTTATAAGATAGTACTTATTTCCTTTTAATCATACTCAAATTGGTAAAAGAAGAAAGAGTAATCTTAATTTTACTCAAATTAAATTATTTATTTTAAACTATTTTTTAATTCCGAAAAATGACAAATTAGTTTTTAAATAGGAATTATTTTTACTTGTAATCACACTCAATTGATATAATTGAATTATTAAACTTAATTTGACTCAAATTAAATTATTTATTTATAAATCTTTTCTTCTGAAAATAATAACTTACTTCTTTTAATTTGTTACCTTATATAACATACTATTATAAGATTATTTATATTTACTTTTTATCATACTCAAATTGATAAAAGAGAAAAGTTTAATCTTAATTTGACTCAAATTGAATTATTTATTTAAATTATTTTTTAATTTTGAAAATAAAAACATACTTACAAAATATATTTTGCAAAGAAAATAATTTATTTTAATATACTCAAATGGATAAAAAGAAAAGGTCAATCTTAATTTGAATCAAATTGAATTTTTATTTTATATTATTTTTAAATTCCGAAAATAACATATTATTTTTTACTTATATCATATCTTTTAGAAAGAAAATAATATTTATTTTAATCATACTCAAATAATTGAAGATTAAATTTAAAATAATATTATTTATCTGACTTTATGATGTATTGTATATTATTAATATTAATTTTTATATATTGTTACCTTATGCAATAAACTTTTTAAGATTAGTTTTATCTTTTAAACTGAATTATTATTTTATTTTATTTTTTAATTTCGAAAATAAGATTAATTTTATCTTTTAGATTTAAACTGAATTATTATTTTATCTTGTTTTTATATTTTGAAATAACATTAATATTATCTTTTAGATTTAGACTTATTAATTATGTTAATTATT
The DNA here is from genome assembly GCA_030549335.1 of Pontederia crassipes. Classification (NCBI taxonomy): domain Eukaryota; kingdom Viridiplantae; phylum Streptophyta; class Magnoliopsida; order Commelinales; family Pontederiaceae; genus Pontederia; species Pontederia crassipes. Next base: position 5,893,415 of record CM060188.1, on the reverse strand, counting down.
ATTATTTGACACATGTCGTTGTAATATTTCACAATTTGTCGCGCTACCGGCTCTTGTGCGTCTATCTCTCTATATATATATATTAAATTTTAAAATAATATTATTTATCTGACTTTATCGTGTATTGTATATTATTAATATTGATTTTTATATATTATTACCTTACGCAACAAACTTTCTAAGATTAATTTTATCTTTTAAATTTAAATTTAATTATTATTTTATCTTATTTTTTAATTCCGAAAATAAGATTCATTTTATCTTTTAGATTTAAATTGAATTATTATTTTATCTTATTTTTTAATTCCGAAAATAAGATTAATTTTATCTTTTAGATTTAGACTTATTAATTATGTTAATTATTATTATTTGACACATGTCGTTGTAATATTTCGTCACTTATCGCGCTACCGACTCTTGTGCTTCTACCTCTACTTTTATATATACTAGTATGATGACCCGCGCGATGCGCGGAGGACACAGAATTAAATACAAATTTTGATTATAAATTTTATTTTGATATAAATTTTATAGATTATATAATCATTTTCTCGCTTAAAAACTTATATATGTAAATATGTTATAATAAATTAAATTTATTTGGAATTACTTTTAAAATTTATTACATTATCTTTCATTTTTAATTATGTTTTACTCTATCTTTTCCCCCTTAACTTTGTTACTTTGTTAACATCTATTATTTAAAACTTTTAATTTTATTGATGTTAATTTACATATGACAATATACAAACACCGTGACTTCTCGTTTCAAACTATATATCTTTTTCATTTTGATATAATACAAGTATAAATACCAATTGATATCTATATTTTTTTTAAATAATATCATGTTCTTAGAATTAAGTAAATACTATTTATTTTAGTATTTTTAACAATTTCTATTGTTTTTTTATTTTATCTATTTCATTTTCTATGTGACAACGTAAAATGTCATATTTGACATGCTATATGTATGTAAAGATATATAAATTAAATTATTATGTATCATACTAAAATGACTATTAAAATTATTTAAATATTTTAAGCATTATATGTGACTTAATGAAATAGTGCCATAGGTCAACTTCTACCTTTCCATTTAATTATATATGCTATATTCATATGGAGAGATTGATGATGAAATGACAAAGATGATAATTATATGTAAATTATTTTATTACTTATATTTTGTTATAATTTGTAGCTAATTATATTTTGTTGTCTATTTTTAAAAAAATGTCTACCATAATGCATCCACTTCTTAATTAAGTATATTTTTATAATAATTTATTTTAAAATATATACTTAATTGTTATAACTTTCTTCCAACAATCTATATAAACAATTATATTTTTTCATTCTTAAAAATTAATTAATGTCACGATCTAACTTTAAGAATTCAATTATTTGGATCATATTACATGGTTTCATGATAGGGTTACATCCAACTTTTAACTCTCTTTAAGGTGTGTGTATATATGAATGTTATGTATGTATTAAATATAAATAATGATTGAAGTTAAATATTTTATCTAATATAATTAAAAGTTTATATTTGGTGTTGACAACATTTATTTTAATAAGAAATATAAGTAATTTTTTTAATATTATTATTTGAGTTTATGTGTCAAATTTTTAAGATGATCATAAGTTAATTCCATACAAATACTCATCTTGGTTATACTTTTTTATATATATTTTACTTTTTAGTGTTTGATAATATTTACATGAGGAACTAAAAAATATATGATATATTTATATAAATAATATTTAATTTTTTCATGTTGTCATTATAGACATACATAATATATTATTTAAAAGTAAATTTAAAAAGATTATTTTGTGTGTGCCAGATAGCATTTATCTCTTTCCCTGTCAAATATAATGTGCATTATTATTAATACATAATTTTTTTATTCATCATTTGGGTTGCTCTCGTTGGAACAATAATAATATATTTTATTTTTTATAGATATGAAATATGATTGTTATATTTATCTTCTATATGACTTAACATTAGAATTTATTTCTATTTTTTATTTTATTATGTGTCATATGCTTCTTCCTTCAAGTCTTAAAAAATTATTGATAGATTGACTTAATCCGGAAAGATATGTATAAAGTTTGTGAATTCTTCCTATTTTATAGTCCATCTTATCTGTTTCATATTATAAACTTCAAATGTGGGATTAAATTACATAGTTGAATATGATTCCATTTTCATTTATATTTGGAAACGTTTGACTGTGGGACAAAAACATATCTGATAGATAGATACAAAAATTACTAATTTTATTGTATATGATCAATTCTAGTTCATAATAGTTTTTTAAAAAATATAATTATTTAATATAATTTTATTTCATATGTGGCATCATAAGAATTTTTCATTTGGCAACTTCTACCTCAGCATATATATATGTATATATATATATACATAGATACGTGTGAATATAAATATATAACTACATTTTTTATAATTTTTTATTTTTTATTATAAAGGAAATATCATTTTTAAAATTATAATTATATTATATAGAGAACATAAATATTTACTCAATATTAATCAATATCATCATGATATATATTAATTATAAATATGACATAACTAACATACTTTATAATCTTTCATTTAAAAAATAATTTTAACGATACATTGCGTACTGAAATAATGATACTTAGCATCTTTTATCTTTTCTTTTATATAAATAAATAAATATGGATATAAATGTGTAAACTTCAATAACTAAAAAAAATAGCACTAAATGATGTGATACTCATTGATATTATTAAGTTTACCTTAGCAATAATTTTGTGAATATTAATTCATTATGATTATTATCATAATAATAATAAAATAATTATGCTTTTTATTAATAATAAATGTTATTATTATTATTATTATAAGATCAAAGATGCAAATTTTTAACTTAAATATCTTCATATACATACAACATTTTGTTAGCATATAGAGACATACACTTAGAGATCTGTACATGATATTCTATATCATAAGGGACGTCAAGTATACTACTATTTTGGAAGCATCATCTATTAATAGTTATAAATATTAAATTTAAAAATATGAATAAACATATATATATTTATATATATTTCATAATGAACTTTTGAATATCATGATGATATTATAATAATTTTTTTATCACGCACATGTGTATATTCATATGCACGCACGTACTCTTTGCTTTTAAAGAGGAAGTCCAATATGCAAATAAAAATTGAGAGTCCCTCTATTTATACATGGTGTAGAATACATAATTTGTATATATAATTTATAAAAAAAATATTTATTATTCTTGAGAGAAAGCATGTACACATAATAGAATGCATAACTTGCTTTTGCAATATGCACCATTGCATCATGTACATCGCGATATTTATAGCTAATGTAGATAATATAAAGAAATAATAATTAAATTAGAAACCACTCAATAATAAACTTTTATAGATATTATACTATATCTTATTTACAATATAAAACTGTATCATAAGTAATATAATTAAATAATAATTTAATTAATAACTAACTTTTGTTATAGATGATTAAGTATTTTATATTGGTTTGTAACTAACTATCCAATAATAATAAAATGATTATTTTGTTTGATATACTAAAATGATTGATATGCATAAATTTTTATCTTGATAAAACAACAATAACAAAATGATTAAATTTGGTTGATTTTTTTGTTATTAGCTAATTACGTATCGTGCATTTGTTTATAATGAACTATGACATATAGATATACATATAATAATAAATTTAAAAGCTATTAATAATATTAAAATAATGATTAAGTCTAGCTAATTATTTTATTATTAGCATATTATCTATCCTATATTAGTTTATAACAAATTATTCAATAATAACAAAATGATCACAAATCTTAGTTGTTTGATATTCTAAAATAATTGATGTACGTAAATCTTCTATCTCCTTTAAAGAACACCAACCTCATAATAATAAAAAATAACTATATACGACTAAAAATTATTAATAGAAATAATATATGATTATAAATATTATTAACACAAAAATTTATGAATTATTTCACATATTAATTATACTAACAAAATGATAAGTTTAGTTGATTATTTTATTATTAACTAATTATGTATCCTATATTGATTTATAACAAACTTTCCGATAATAACATGATTACAAATCTTAGTTGTTTAATATTCTAAAATGATTGATATATGTAAATCTTCTATCGCCTTCATAGCATAACAACCTGATAATAATAAAAAAATAACATGCACAATTCATAATTATTAGTATAAATAATATATGAGAATAAATATTATTAACACAAAAATATATGATTTATTTCCTATATCATTGGCTATAGAAAAAATCTTTCATATATATATATATATATATATATACATACATACATACATACATACATACATACATACATACTGATGCGTTGAATTTGTAACAATAAAATTTGCTAGCAAGTGCACTAGTCGCTCAAGTAATATAGAAAAAAGGAGTAAGAGTGTCGAACCCACGAGGAATATTATTAATTCAATATCTAAATTTATAAATTAATAAGAGAGGAAAAACATGGATTTTGAAAATGAGTTTTAAAAGATAAAATAGAGAAAATAAGATAAAGATAAGATAGTGGTGTTGAAGTTAGGCCTTAGGATGAAAATAGATCAGGATAAATATTTGAACCATAAAAGATAAATTTAATCTTTAAAGATGGATTAGAGTCTTCCTAAAGTAATCTAACATGATTAACTTGTGGTCTCCACGACTGGCATCCCTCAATCTAATCATATAGAACTATCTTAATTTAATAAGAATTGAAGTCTCCACGACTGGTACCCTCAAAATCGTATTAAAATTAAGATGCATTAAATTGAATTTTCTAAACTATTAATCATTCCACAAACTGGTATAGATTAATAGACCACACAAACTTGATTCTCCACACACTAGTTATCAAATTTATGTCAATTATTAATTCCAAATAAAATCAATTATAATTAGTATAATAAATTCTGAAATTAAACACTCCACAAACTGGTATAGCCTAATTCAGAAATTTAATTAACTAACATAAAAGCATTAAGCACAATTAATAATTGATCAGAAAAGATTAAATCAAATAAAATAGGGTCCAAACATTTCCCTTCAATTAATAATCTCCTAAAATAATAATCCTAAAAACATAGAGTTCATCCTAGAAATTCTGGAGAGATAATAATAAAATAACAATAATAATCGAAAGAATTACACCCAAAATAGAAGTAGAGCTATCGAATTGGGCAGACAGTCGGGCAACCTCTCGGACTTGATCAGGGTCGCGATCAACCTCCAGCCGTCGCACCTCTCTCCTTTTGGTCGTAGCCTGCAGAGCTCACGACTCGCCGTGGAAGAAACCTGAACTTCAGAGCACGAATTGAAACGATGGATTCTTCACGTATTTATAGGGTGCGGACGGTCTTCAATTTGATCTCGGCCGTAACATCGTACGGTTGACTTTAAAATTATAAGATAAACCCGGCCAAAGATAAATCCTTTTTATCATTACGTCCAAAGATAAATCCTTTTTATATTTACTCCCTTAGAGTCTCGGCCGTAAGGAAATTATTTTATCTTTACTCCTTTTTATTACTCCCAAAAGATAAAAAAATCCTTTTATCTTTACGCCTTCATATATCGGCCAAAACGGATGATTTCAATTGCCATTACCCCCTCCAAATCTCGGCCGTAAGGAAGGAACTTATCTTGTTACGCCCAAAAGATAAAATCAATTAATTGTTACACCCTTCATCATCATGCCATTACGCCCTCCAAATCTCGGCCGTAAGAAATTATTTTATCTTTATCCCCTCCATATCTCGGCCAAAATGATATCTTTTATCCTAATCTCGGCCATAATGATAAATTCTTCGAAATTTCGGCCGATACGGCACAATTCATTTTAATCTCGATTTTTCTGCAAAATAATTATCAAAATTTAGTTAATCCATCCACAATTAAAATATTCAGATAATTTAATAATTAAAATTGATAAATCCGGAATTACGATTAAAAGTGACTAAAAACGATGCATGCCATGATCAAATTACAGAAAATTTAATTAAAATAATTAACTAAAATATGTTGTATTTTGCATGCATCAAACTCCCCCAAGCTTAAAGTTTTGCTTGTCCTCAAGCAAAAATTCAAAGCAAAGCTCATGAAAGTTCCATCGTAGCCTCCACATTGTCAAATGACTAATTTTCTCATACAGTTCTTCTGCACACCTACTACTAAGTATCTCACCATTTTTCATGCACTTAGCTTCATAGAGGTTCTGAATGCTACACAAATTTAAACAATCTCAAGTTCAGCCTTCCAGAAAAATAAATTGTCTGTCAAATAATAGCATTGATATTGAACACATAAATACTAATTGAGCTTAAAACTTTTTCTTTTTCTTTTCATTTTTCAACTTTATTTTCAATCATTTAAAAGTTCTAATCTTCAAGCAGGATTGCACAAGGAAGTCCATGTAGCGGGCTTTAGACTGATGACTCCCAGACCAGAAGACCTTAGGGCACCAGGTGATAAAGCACCCCTCGAGTTTACTTGCCCGAACAACCAAGGTTTTGAATGAAGAGTTCGAACTTAGCCATGGTTCAGTACTCCTGTGCTTCTCCATATTCCACAAGATGGTCCATGTAGTAGGTTTTCGATCGACGGATCCCAGAGCAGTTGCCCTTAGGTCGCCAGGCATGAATCCATATGGATCTAATTACCCGAACACACCTTGGTTCCGGATAACACTTTTGTACCTACACATAACTTTATTCAACTTTTTTTTTTATTATTATTTGTTGGGGTTTAACTAACCCTTCTTTTTTTATAGGCTCAAAAAGTACTTGATATGGTCAATAAGAAGGCTACTACTATCAAGACTTAAAAGAAATAAAAAAGGCATGAATATGATTTTGTCGTCTAGTCATTCATAACTCTACTTAGCATAGGCACATAGTCCATAAGTTTGATACTAAAATAGCAAGTGATAAGAAAGAAAAGTATTCAAATTTCATCAATTAACGACATGTCTTTGAACTTCTACTAAAAGATAATTAAAACAATAAGACAAGAGTTTGTAAGATGGTAGCAAAAATAAATGCATGCAATGGTATTTTTTTAGAAAATTTTCAAAATTTTTCAATTTTTCTTGGATTTTTTTACATAAGCAAATAAAAAGAAAGAAACATGCAATGCATGCAATGCAAACTCCCCCAAGTTTGAACTAGACACTGTCCTCAGTGTTAGGCCAACAAAGGAAAGTGAAAAGATAATATAGAAAAGCTAAAAAAATAAAAATAAAGGAAAGGGAAAAGATACAACCGGATTTATTGTCGGTGGAGAGATGCTCGGCATCAATATATATATCGATGAAGGTGTCGGTCGCAAATGGTGTCGGTGAGAGGAGATCTCGGCCAATAATTGATGGATCTCGGCCGATAAAGGAAAGTCTCGGCCGTAAAAGCTTGACCGCAAAATGTTGTTGATGAAGATCTCAGCCGTGCAATCTCGGCCGTAAGAAACTAGCCGTAATGGTGAAACTTCGGCCGTAAGGAGTTGGTTCGGCCGTAACGAATAGGTGGTGGCGCTGGTGTTGGCTCTTCGGCCGTAAAACGAAGTCGGCGTGGAAGCTTGGCCGTAAAAAAATAGGAGGCGTGGAACTTTGGGCGTAAGGATCGGCGGTTGGCGTTGAGACTTCGGCCGTAAGGAGTAAAGGCTCGGCCGTAATGGCTTTTCGTTCGTCCATAAGTCGATGAAGAACCTCGGCCGTAAGAAGTAAAGCTCGGCCGAAGATTGAAGTTTGATCTGCAAGGATGTGGAAGGGGTCAAAATTTATGGATGAAACTTCGGGCGTAAACTTACCTTTCCAACGTGAAGGGTCATGTCGTAAGAGCTTGACCGATTGTCCGAGGTCTCTCCTTCCGCAAATGACTCAACAAAATAAAATTATTACCACAAAATCTAAAGAAATAATAAAAAGGATAAAAATAGTTCTGATTTATAGTCGTCAGCTTGACTTAGTTCTGATGAAAATTTCACACATCATAAAGAGTGATCATAGAAAGGTTATGATAATAAGTGCCACTATGATAAAGTTTCAATCTATGTCCATTCACTTTGAGTCTTTGTTTTTTGTCTAATGATTCAATCTCAAAAGTTCCATAGGGTGAACAATTAATTATAACATAAGGTCCGGTCCATCTTGATTTAAGTTTTCCAGGAAATAATCTGAGTTTGCTATTATAAAGTACTTGTTGACCAGGTAAAAATTCTTTATGTTTGATATGCAGGTCATGTAAATTTTTTGTGCGTTCTTTATATAGCTTGCTGTTTTCGTATGCATATTGTCTAAATTCATCAAGCTCATTTAATTGTAATAACCTTTCAGATTGTGATGATTTTAGATTAATATTTAAAAATTTTGTTGTCCAATAAGCCCTGTGTTCTAGTTCTACAGGAAGGTGACATGCTTTACCAAAAACTAATTTATAAGGAGAAGTACCTATGGATGTTTTAAAAGCAGTCCTATATGCCCAGAGTGCATCATCTAATTTCAAAGACCAGTCTTTCCTAGATGAATTTACAGTTTTCTCTAGAATTCTTTTTATCTCTCTATTTGAAATTTTCACTTGTCCACAAGATTGGGCATGATATGGTGTACTCAAAAAATGTTTGACTCCAAATTTATTAAGAAGAGTTGACATTATTTTATTACAGAAATGTGTTCCATTGTCACTTATGATAGTCCTAGGTGTTCCAAATCGAGTAAAAATATTTTTTCTTAGAAAGTTGGCAACTACCTTGGCCTCATTTGTTGGTGTGGCTACAGCTTCTACCCATTTGAAAACATAATCAGCCGCCACTAAGATGTATTGGTTGTTAAAGGATTTAGGGAATGGTCCCATAAAGTCAATGCCCCAAACATAAAAAATATCGCACTGTAAAATATTTGTGAGAGGCATTTCATCTCGACGAGAAATATTACCTGTCCTTTGACATTTGTCACAATACTTACAGTAGTTTCTTGCATCTCTGTAAATGGTTGGCCAATATAATCCACATTCAAGTACCTTAGCCGTTGTTCGATTGGGTCCAAAGTGTCCTCCAGCTTGTCCATCGTGGCAATGACTTAGGATATTATTAATCTCATCTTCGTGAACACATCTTCGAACTATTTGATCTGCACATAATCGAAAAATGTAAGGATCTTCCCAGTGATAATTCTTGACATCAGATAAGAATTTCCTTTTTTGATGAGTGGTTATGCCCTTTGGAATGTAATGTCATGCAAGGTAATTAGCAAAATCAGCGAACCATGGTGTAGTGTCAGAAATTTGAAAAATTGTAGAGATAGAAAAAAGTTTCTCGTCTGGAAATTCTTCAAGTATGTCTGTGACTTCTCTTGGAGATGACTCCAACCGAGATAGGTGATCAGCTAATAAGTTCTCAGTCTCTTTTTTGTCTTTTACTTCCACATCGAACTCTTGCAAAAGTAGTATCCATCGGATTAGTCTAGGTTTGGCATCTTGTTTGCTCATCAAGTGCTTGATGGCTGCATGATCTGTGTATACAATAATTTTTGAACAAATTAGATATGATCTAAACTTGTCAAAAGCAAAAATAATAGCAAGAAACTCCTTCTCTGTTGTTGCATAATTTAGTTGGGCAGCATTCAATGTTCGTCTTGCATAATATATGACATGAAATGTTTTATCCTTTCTTTGTCCCAACACAGCTCCAATAGCACCATCACTCGCATCACACATCAGCTCGAATGGTCGAGACCAGTCTGGTGCAACAACAACAGGTGCAGAAATTAGCATTTCCTTTAATAAATTAAAGGCAGTAAGACAATCTGAATTAAAATCAAATTTTGTGTCCTTAGCAAGAAGATTAGTTAAGGGTTTAGCCATTTTTGAAAAATCTTTGATAAAACGACGATAAAATCCTGCGTGCCCAAGGAAGCTTCGAATGCCCTTCACATTGGTTGGAGGAGGCAGATTTGCAATAACATCTATCTTTGCCTTATCCACTTCAATTCCTTTTTCTGAAATTTTGTGGCCAAGAACTATACCCTCCTTAACCATGAAGTGACATTTCTCCTAGTTAAGGACCAAATTCGTTTCTTCACATCTCTGCAAAACTAGAGATAAGTTATCCAAATAGTTATTAAAAGAGCTACCAAAAAGTGTAAAATCATCCATGAAAACTTCGAGTATCTTCTCATTCATATCTGCAAAGATTGACATCATGCATCTTTGGAATGTTGCTGGAGCGTTGCATAGACCAAATGGCATCCTTCTATAGGCAAACGTTCCATATGGACATGTGAACGTTGTCTTTTCTTGATCCTCAGATGCTACTATGATTTGATTGTATCCAGAATAGCCATCTAGAAAATAATAATAGCTATGACCTGCAACACGCTCCAACATTTGGTCAATAAAAGGTAATGGAAAATGATCTTTGCGGGTAGCATCATTAAGCTTCTTATAGTCTATACAGACTCTCCAACCTGTAATTGTTCTTTGAGCCACTAATTCATTATTTTGTTACTTACCACAGTGATTCCTCCTTTCTTAGGAACTACCTGCACATGACTTATCCATGAACTATCAGAAATGACATATATAATACCTGCTTCAAGGAGTTTGATGACCTCCTTTCTTACAACTTCCTTTAAAGTTGGGTTGAGCCTTCTTTGATATTGAGCAATTGGTTTGGCATTGTCCTCCATCAAAATCTTGTGCATGCAAATTGTAGGAGAGATTCCCCTGATATCTGAAATAGACCAAGCAATTGCTTTCTTGTGTTGCCTTAATACTTCCAGAAGTTTATTCTTCACGTCATCTGTCAAGTCAGCAGATATGATAACTGGGTAAGTGTTATTTTCAAGAAAAGCATATCTTAAATGAGATGGAAGTTCTTTAAGTTCGAATTTTGGAGGACAATCCAATTTTTCAATTTCGTCCTCGAATGTCTCTGTTGTTATTGGCACATTATCCTCTCCCACAATTTCTCTAGAATCCTCCATCATTTCCAAAGCTTCCTTAGCATATGGATCTGAAACAAAATCTACAATAATATCATCAAAAGCATCAGTCGTGTCATCTTCTATAGAATCAATAGCATAACAGGATGAGTGATCAAAAGGTTGTTTGAGATAATTTTTTATATTGAAAGTGATGTCTTCGTTGTTGACGCGAAGTGTGAGCATCCCTTGTTGAACGTCTATAAGTGCATTTCCTGTGGCTAGAAATGGTCTCCCGAGGATGATAGGGGTTTTTTCATCTACCTTCATATCCAGAACAATAAAATCTACAGGAAAAATAAATTTATCAACTTTTACCAAAACATCTCTTAATATTCCTTGGGGTCTTTTGCATGAAGAATCTGCAAATTGAAGAGTAATGCTTGTTTCTTCTAGTTCTTCATAACCTAGCTGCACAAATATAGAGTAAGGCATTAAACTTATACTAGCACCAAGATCACATAAAGCTTGTGCACAAAAGAATTTTTCTATAGTGCAAGGTATAGTGAAGGTTCTCGGATCCTTCAATTTTTTAGGTATATCTCGATCATAAGTGGCACTACACTCCGATGTCAACATTACTCTCCCAGTATTTTCAAACTTTCTTTTTGAGGATAATATATCCTTCATGAATTTAGCATAGCTCGGCATCATCTGTAAAGCTTCATGAAATGGAATGTTAATAGATAATTGCTTCAGAATATCAAGAAAGCGAGAAAATTGCTTATCTAACTGTTCTTTGCGAAATTTCTGTGGATAGGGTAGATCCTTTATGTTGGTATTTTTTGAATTGTCAGTTTCTCTTTTCTTCAGATTGATATCTACAGTAGTCTGATCTTGTGTCTTTGATGCTTCAGTTTCTTCTTTATGATCAATTACTCTTGGCGGGGAATCTGATCTCAGACTTCTCAATTGTTTCCCACTTCTAAGAGTCATCGCTTTGGTCTCTTCTTTAGGATTTTTCTCTGTATTGCTTGGAAGAGTCCCTGGTGCACGTCCTGCCATCATATTGGCCATTTGCCCTATTTGCATTTCTAAATTCCTGATTGTAGCATCTTGATTGTTTGCTCTTATTTCCATTGTCTTCTGCATGATTTGCATAGTGTCAATAACTCTTGCCATAATCTCTTCCATAGGATTAGTCGATTGTTGGACATGAGCTTCTTGTTGCTTTCTCAAGTGTAAAATTTTGTGGATGAGCTTGATTCTGAAATTTCTCAAAAACTTGCACTTGATTTGACCTGTAAGGAAACTTCTGATTGTTCCCCCAACTATAGTCATTATTCCTGAAAAATGGATTGGAGACAAAGTTAGCATTTTCAATATGATCAGGATTAGAAATGTTAGCTTGGGGACAATAATTGCTCGCATGTCCTCCTCCACAGTTGTTGCACACCATTAATGACATCATCTGCTCAAATTTTTTATTAAGTGACTTCAGCTGAGTCACTACTTCAGAAGAATTTTTACTTTCTGTAGCATGCACATCATGAGTTCGGCGAGGTGGTCTCCTTTCTTGACTTGACTTAAGGGCTACAGCTTCAATAATATCTTGTATCTCACTAGGACGTTTAGATCCCAGTACTGTCCCTCCTGCTGATTGGTCGAGTTTGTCTTGATCTGCAGGTCGTAATCCATAGTAGAAATCTTCCATCACTTGCCACTTTGGAATTCTATTATCAGGAACTCTGACCAGTTCCTTATATCGTTCCCAGGCTTCATATAACGTCTCGTTATCGTCTTGAACAAATGCCCTCAATTCTCTTCGATATTTGCCTGCCTTTTGTGGTGGACAATATTTTTCAACAAACTTTTCTACCAGCTCCAACCAAGAACGAATCGATCCTGCAGGCAAAGTTTTAAACCAAGTGGAAGCTTTGTCACGTAAAGATTGAGGAAATAATAATAAACGAATAACTTCAGAAGAAACATTATTATTTTTAAAGGTGCTTAGAGTGGTAAGAAATTTGTCAAGGTGATCGTGAGGGTCTTCATGAAATCCTCCTCCAAATTGGGATGCTTGTATCATCCTCACGATTGCGGAATTTATCTCAAAATTATTTGCGTTAATATCAGGCAGCACGATGCATGATTCTCTGTCACTGTATCTGGCCGAGACATATTCTCTCATAGAAAGTTCTGCTTCATCTTCTCGTCGATTATTATGTGGTGGAATCAGTTCATTCTATTGCTCCAGTCTCTGATTGTCGCGTGCTTGTTCCGCCATTTTTCTTATATTTCTTCGTAATCGACGATAGGTTCTTTCAATTTCAGGATCAAATTCCAACAGTGGATTTAAACTCCTAGTGCGCTTATCAGAAGATTCCAGGATTGGTTGTGATTTAATTTTCAATTAGTACCTGCAACAACCAATTTTCAGTAAGATAAAAGAATAAAATAAAAGAAAAATATATACAAGAAGAAAGAAATTCAGATACTAGGTCACCAAGAAATAAGATTTAAAAGTCTTTCGGCATTATCGAGTATTCATTAGGTCGTAAAAATTAATGTCCGAGAGAAATTAACCTAATTACTGTCACGAAAATTCATCGAAAAATTATCAAATATGGCGAAAATTCAAAATTTGAAAACCAATTCAAATGCCAAACATTAATATCGACCGAAAGTAAATCACGTAGATGGTCGTAAAAATCAAGCACTCGTTCGACCGTAAAAATATTGAAACAGTGTCGAAGGCGTAAACCAATTAAATTACGGCCGTAACAAACTAGTTATCGTGGAATTTTGGCCGTAAGACAGAAAAAAAGATGATTTTTTTACGGCCGAAGATGAGTAAGATTCATATTGGTCGTAAATCGATGAAAATTAAGTCGAACGTGAGGTAAAACATCAACACATATAAATCAGCCGAAATGAGATTAAATCAAACTTATTCGTTCAGAAATATATTACGGCCGAGTTGAAGTAAAATCCATGTCGGATGATCCATTACTGCCGAGACAGACTAAATCACTTTGGCCAAAACAAAGTCAAATCAAAAGTTCAAACTATTATAATGTTACGGCCGTAACTGAAAAAATTACAAATAAATTGGCCTAAAAGGTCGTAAGATGGCGTAAAAACAAATGTTCAGAAATTTTACGGCCGTAAAATCATGAGATCAATTCTCGGCCGTAAAAAGAAAACATGAGATCATTCTCGGCCGTAAAAAGATTAAATTGTCAATTAAGACGAGGTCACATCGGCCGAGATGAAGTCAACACGAGGCCGTAAAGAAAAATAGGGTTTCGGCCGAAATAATTTCGAATAAAACTTGAGAATATTACCCCACTCAAATGTCGAAAATTGAATCATTACGGCCGAAAGTGAATTAAGTCGATTCCTTACGGTCGTAAAACAACGGAATCAGATCAAATCCATATGAAAAGTTCAAACAATTAAAATGTTACGGCCGAGAATGAAAGTCGAAACTGATTAGAATAGGGTGTAAAAAAATTTAAACCATCGATAAACCGGCCGAAACAAGGTCAAATCAATATCCATTACTCATGGCGTAAAAACAACATTCGGATATAAATATTACGGCCGTAAAGATTGAAAGTTTAGAACTCAGAAATCATTCATTGCAAGGCCATAAAATTAATAAAGCCGACATATCAAATTAAAGTCGTAAATCCATAAGTCGACAGTGTAATTTGAAAAAATCCAATCGGCGTCAGATTTTAAACCGAAAGTAGACAAATAAAAAAAAATTATCGTGACCTTTATCTGCAAAAGAAAAAATGTCAGTTTATTCACAAAAATAATTAAAACAATTAATACATATGCACAAAGAATTATTTACATCTCCTAATAATTCATAAAAATCAGAAATTAATTAATAAAATATTCCCCGACAACGGCGCCAAAAACTTGATGCGTTGAATTTGTAATAATAAAATTTGCTAGCAAGTGCACTAGTCGCTCAAGTAATATAAAAAAAAGGAGTAAGAGTGTCGAACCCACGAGGAATATTATTAATTCAATATCTAAATTTATAAATTAATAAGAGAGGAAAAACATGGAATTTGAAAATGAGTTTTAAAAGATAAAATAGAGAAAATAAGATAAAGATAAGATAGTGGTGTTGAAGTTAGGCCTTAGGATGAAAATAGATCAGGATAAATATTTGAACCATAAAAGATAAATTTAATCTTTAAAGATGGATTAGAGTCTCCCTAAAGTAATCTAACATGATTAACTTGTGGTCTCCACGACTGGCATCCCTCAATCTAATCATATAGAACTATCTTAATTTAATAAGAATTGAAGTCTCCACGACTGGTACCCTCAAAATCGTATTAAAATTAAGATGCATTAAATTAAATTCTCTAAACTATTAATTATTCCACAAACTGGTATAGATTAATAGACCACACAAACTTGATTATCCACACACTAGTTATCAAATTTATGTCAATTATTAATTTCAAATAAAATCAATTATAATTAGTATAATAAATTCTGAAATTAAACACTCCACAAACTGGTATAGCCTAATTCAGAAATTTAATTAACTAACATAAAAGCATTAAGCACAATTAATAATTGATCAGAAAAGATTAAATCAAATAAAATAGGGTCCAAACATTTCCCTTCAATTAATAATCTCCTAAAATAATAATCCTAAAAACATAGAGTTCATCCTAGAAATTCTGGAGAGATAATAATAAAATAACAATAATAATCGAAAGAATTACACCCAAAATAGAAGTAGAGCTATCGAATTGGGCAGACAGTCGGGCAGCCTCTCGGACTTGATCAGGGTCGCGATCAACCTCCAGCCGTCGCACCTCTCTCCTTTTGGTCGTAGCCTGCAGAGCTCACGACTCGCCGTAGAAGAAACCTGAACTTCAGAGCACGAATTGAAACGATGGATTCTTCACGTATTTATAGGGTGCGGACGGCCTTCAATTTGATCTCGGCCATAACATCGTACGGTTGACTTTAAAATTATAAGATAAACTCGGCCAAAGATAAATCCTTTTTATCATTACGCCCAAAGATAAATCCTTTTTATCTTTACTCCCTTAGAGTCTCGGCCGTAAGGAAATTATTTTATCTTTACTCCTTTTTATTACTCCCAAAAGATAAAAAAAATCCTTTTATCTTTACGCCTTCATATATCGGCCAAAACGGATGATTTCAATTGCCATTACCCCCTCCAAATCTCGACCGTAAGGAAGGAACTTATCTTGTTATGCCCAAAAGATAAAATCAATTAATTGTTACACCCTTCATCTTCATGCCATTACGCCCTCCAAATCTCGGCCGTAAGAAATTATTTTATCTTTACCCCCTCCATATCTCGGCCAAAATGATATCTTTTATCCTAATCTCGGCCGTAATGATAAATTCTTCGAAATTTCGGCCGATACGGCACAATCCATTTTAATCTCGATTTTTCTGCAAAATAATTATCAAAATTTAGTTAATCCATCCACAATTAAAATATTCAGAGAATTTAATAATTAAAATTGATAAATCCGAAATTACGATTAAAAGTGACTAAAAATGATGCATGCCATGATCAAATTACAGAAAATTTAATTAAAATAATTAACTAAAATATGTTGTATTTTGCATGCATCACATACATACATACATACATACATATAAATAAGGAGATATATAAGATGTAGATACATATCTACTTATCTTTATTTGTATATATAAGATGTAGATATATCTATCTGCATACATAGCTACTTATCCTATATATTGAGAACTTTGATGATACTTATATTAATCATCAATAGATATCATCATTAGAGTATGAAATGCATATCTGTAACTCGAACTTTATAAAATTTGGCTTTCCTTATATAATATTTAATTTTTATCAGACAAAGAGAAATTATATAAAAGTATTTTTTTATCGTACATAAACTTATATTTGTAGGTCCTCACATACTTTATGCCTTCAAAGAAGGCGTCGAGTATACAAATGTAAATTAAAAGTTATATATAACATTTAATATTTTTATTAATGGAGAGAAATTATATATAAATATTTTTTTATCATGCACAGACCTATATTTGTAAGTTCGCACGAACTTTTTCCTTCAAAAGAATGCACAAGTATGCAAATAAAACTGAAAGTCCCTATATTTATCGTTACAAATATATAATTTAAAAATATAAATAAATAAAATTATATATATTTTTAATAACTAGCTTTTGAGTTTTCATGATTATATAATTAAAATATTAATTTTTTATACATTCAATTTATGAGAGCTCGACACGTAGTATTTTTAATATATATATATATATATATATATATTTCTAATAACTAACGTTTGAGTATACATGATTATATAATTATAATATTATCACTTTATATATTTAATTTATGAGGGCTCGACACGTGTCACTTTCTATCTCTGTTTTATTTTTTTATTACATTCAATTTATGAGAGCTCGACACGTGACACTTTTAATATATATATATAGTTATAGATAGATATTTTTTAATAACTGACGTTTGAGTATATATCATTATATAATTAAGATTATCATTTTATATATTCAATTTATGAGAGCTTGACACGTGGCACTTTCTACCTCTGCTTATATATATATAGATTTTAAAATTTTCATAATCACAAAATTGTATATACTTTGATCGCTATACAAAATCTTTTGCACGGACAGTTTTTATATGTATTGAGTTATGAACATTTTTTTTCTATACAATAGCTCATTATTTATATGAATTTATCAAATCAAATTTAATAATAATTCTGACCAACAAATGAGAAAAATGATTGACAGGTGATTATTTGTGATGAATATTAAGTACAACCAACGGTAAAAGATTATTTTCAAGAAACTTTTAAAATTAAATATATAGAGAGAGACGTAAAGGCGTTGGATGTTATGAGCTGCCATGCACACATGGAACAATTTCTATTTTATAATTCAATGTTAAATAGAAACTAATACATATGGGACATACAAATAGAAAATACTTGAAACCTATGTTTATAAGCCCTGAGCTATAGCCTATATAGGCGGTGCTTGCTTCGTAATGCTGCACTTATTAAGCTGTCAATCCGAAGAGGCGCCCGGCGTACTGCTCGACGCCACCGTCGGCGAAGTATTTCTCTATCGCTCTCTTGAAGACCTGCAAGGTGAGGAGGCTATCGGAGCCTGCCTGGTGGCCCTTCCCCACCACCTTGTCCACCTTGAGATCCCTCGACACCTTCTCCAGTCCGCCGTAGAGCCCATTGCAGAAACGCATCAAGTGCTTCACGTCGAAGACCATGTCCCCGAAATAGCAGCGCACCAAGTTCACGAAACCTCCCAGGCTGTGCGGTAGCCCCTGGCCGGCGGTCAAGATCTTTATCAAGAAGGCGAAATCATAGACGCCCTGGAACGTGGTCCAGGTAATGGTGGAGCCATCCAGCAAGAGACCCGAGAAGACCATCAGTTCTGCAAACCGTCGGGGCTCGATTCCATCCCTTTCAAGGACGTCGAAGTCCATGCCTTGTTTCCGGAGAAGCTCCACCGACTCCTTCGCGGGAGGGTCGCGCCGTGGGTGGAATCCCCGGATGTTAAACTCCCATACGTAGCCCGTGCCCGTACCATCGCCGAGGTCCGGCAGTCGACCCCACGGGTCAGACAATGTGAGGCCGACTTGGACGACATTGAGCGCGTCGACGTTGGCCTTGAGCAGCCCGTAATGTTGATCCGGCGTCATGGCGTACGGGTGGCATGAGGATTTGAACAAGATGCCGGGGTACTCCGTGTCCATGCCCACAATCCGGTGCTGCAGCGCCGCCGCACGGATGAGCGCGAACTCCTGGTCGACGTTGTGGCTCCAAACAGAGCGGACATGCACTGTAGCGCCTCGACGCCACATTGGGCTATTCTTTACTTTTTTTTACCTTATCTTTGACTCTTTGACCTCTTTCCTTGACCAATTCGTTGACCTGACCGTCAACATGAAAGAAAATGCGTAGCGAAAGAATAAACGAATATAATATTACAGCGGAAGGCTTTATGAACACAATAATAGCGAACATAGCGGAAGAATCAATAGATATATATACGTACATAGCGGAAGATTTAACAATTATATAAATACATGTGTAGCAGAAGACTTAAAGAAAGAGAATAGCGTAGCGGAAGACTATACGACAAATGAAAGCAAATGCGAAAGCTGAATATATATATCAAAGGTTTGACTAACCTTCATAGGAGGCAATAGAACATGAACCACATACGCCTAAAAAGGTAGTGGCTCGTGACTACAAGACTAGTCTAGATAAAATAGCGACTACGGTCCATGAGGACACGGTAAGACCCGTCACTATACACAACCCAACACAGGCAACGGTACATAAGATAGCTACTACTACATTCTAGCAAGACCATATGCAATAGGACGCCGCCCTACCGAGACCTCCGTTCACGAAGCACCGCCTCCCGAATGATCAGTATGCACTTGTGGGGATCACACAGGGGAGCAAGCTCAACCGTTAGCATAAAACTGATGATATAGCTATCTAGACATCATATGCACATGGGTGATCAGTGCCATGGCGAACCTCGTAGGGTTAGGATGTCCTCGCTCTCGGCGAAAGGAACCATCCGTGGGAGAAATTCCCGCCTAGATAGAGCAAATTGTAAACCCATGAGGGGGCCTATTACGAGGCTAGAACATCATCCCTCATCTTACCTGTGCCTGTCATTCGATTTATCGAACAAGGCAAATGCAGGTCTTCATCTTTCGATGGATCTTTATTTGCTTAGAAAATTTAGTGGATGGAAGTTTAATTAGAAAATCAGATGCAAGATCATAAGGTCATGACTTCCAATCCACACGACAAATGCCGAGGGTCACGGTCATTTGCCGATAACACTTCGGTCGACTGAAGAGGTACGGTCGCCGCTTTTCATCATCATTATTCATCATGTCATAATTCATCGTTGTTCATCGTCATTCTTTATCATGCTCATGAAGGTCGTCATTACATTCAAAATCATGGTCATTATCGCACATCGGAGAATTTGCGAAAAAATCATTATCGTTCTTGGCAAAATCAATTCTGTTCGATTTCATGAAGAGAGGTCAATAATCATATTCAAGTGAGAGACATAGTTTCAAATAGGATTAGGGACAATAAGATTTGTAGGATCAATATAACAAAAGTCACAAGTTTCCACATTGGTTCAAGAAGTCGAAAGTCGTAATTGTCGGAAATCAGTGTCTTGACCCGGGCCTAGTAAAAGAAACCCGGGCCGATTCGATCAAAGTCGGGCTCAATTGTCGAGGTGAAAACTGAGAAGAGAACTCGGGCCGGGTCGGGTGTACGCCCGAGCCGAGTTGGGAAGACGATCGAGTCGGGAGAAGTGATTCTCCCGATCGTCTTCTCCGTGCAAAAATCCGGGCCGGGTCGTGGGTGACCCGGTCCGGGCGCCTGGTTCGCCCGAGCTCGAGCTCGGCGTCCATGGTGGACCCGAGCCGTGCTCGGGTGAACTCGGTGCGACCATACCGAGCTCGGGCCGAGTTCTGAGGAACTCGGGCCGGGTTCGACGGAGTCGTAAAACAGGTTCTAAGTTTCATTCTTTTTCCGGCGATCACCGGAGGTTTACAGCAGCACTGGTTACATCATGGGCATACATGCATGAAGTAGAAAGCGTCTAACGTCTATTACACAGCAATCATGTTCCTAAGCATGCATCTAAAGATAAAACATTAATACGACAATTACCATGTTCATACTGTTCAAATCCGTTCAGTCATGCATACATTCGTTCTATTTCATACATTCACGTTTTTGCATATTCAGTACAGTCATACTTATCATCATGGTCATTGACAAATAGTCCTTCAATCATGGCAATCAATTCATCATATTCGCACACACGATGGAGCATAGTGCGTTCGTGTTTTCAGATCAATTCATAGGGTTCGAATCAGGCATGCATTCTTTTTCTAGAGACATGATTTATGAAGTAGATCCCGAACCACACACCTTGAAGCCTAAGAAATTGAGGTTCGTCCTTGCTGATCGTGTCTCGTTCCTACGTCGCCGGAGCTGGTCTCCGGCGTCCTTACTCGCTGGTCTCTACCCACACTTAAAGTTGCTGCTGCCCGCCTGCGTCAGAGCTGACCTCCGACGTCGTCCGTGCTCGTCGCGTGTCGCTGTTGTCTGCCTGCGTCGGAGCTTATCTCCGATGTTGTCCGTCTGTCGTCCGCTGCTCGCATACCGGAGAGGAAAAGAAGAACACGTGAGGACAGCAGCTCGGCCGGAAGAAATGGGGAAACAGAGGGGGTAAATGGAGGGCCGAGTGCCTCATTTTATAGAAGAGAGAAGAGTGCTCGGCCGTTGCCTCCTCCTTCCTCCTCCTTCTTGATGATGGCTAAAATCCGACGGCAGGGCTGCTTCGCCAAGTGGCCGTCTTGGCTCAGGGTGCTCAGCCATTGGAACTTGGCCGGCAGGGAGAGAAAACAGAGAGAGAGACTGTGGGAGGGAATGAGTGGAGAGAGAAACATGCTGCAATAGTATACGACGAAGAAGAAGGATAGAAGGGGAAAGGTGTAAACAGAAAAGGACAAACTGGGTAAAAGGAGAGAGTTGGCCTTACGTTTTCATGATTGTTGTTTTTTTTACTAAGAAGACCGTGTTGTTACATTATAATACTCATAGAAAAAGGATTCGTCCCCGAATCCGGTAAGGTATATGGCTTACCAAATAGGTGTAGAAACTCTTTGCGCATCTCGGACTCAAGTTCCCACGTCGCTTCTCTCCCATGACGATACTTCCATGCGACTTTAACTAATTACACCTCTTTGTCTTTCCGATATTGGATCTTCTGCTCCAAAATCTTGGTCGGGTACTCAGCATAAGTAAGATCTTCCTTCAGATTAGGCTCTTCGTTCCTCACGATGTTGGCATCATCGTGTTTATATTTTCGGAGCATAGATACGTGGAACACGTTGTGAACTTTTCCGTAAGAGGGTGGTAGAGCCAACCTGCAAGCTGCATCGCCAACTAGATCAAGTACCTCAAAAGGGCCAACAAAGCGAGGGCGAAGCTTCCCTCATTTGCTGAATCGCATTACGCCCTTCATCGGAGACACCTTCAGTAGGACTTGGTCTCTGGCTGTGAAAATCTGTTGTTGGCGCTTCTTATCGGCGTAGCTCTTCTGTCGTGACTATGCCGCCTTCATTTTCTTCCGTATAACATCTACCGCGTCTGCGTACTCCTAAGCTCTGAGCGCTAGCTCCTCGCTCATGCTATCCTCTCGCCGACTTCGCCCCAGTGAGCGGGCGAACGGCAAGGTCTACCGTACATCGCCTCAAAAGGCGCCATGCCTATGCTGGAGTGATAGCTGTTATTGTACGAGAACTCAATCAGTGGGAGGTGTTCGTCCCAACTACCGTGCCAATCCAGCGCACAAGCTCGGAGCATGTCCTCTAATGTCCGAATCATCCTCTTCGACTGTCCGTCCGTCTGGGGGTGGAAGGTTGTGCTATAACTCAACCTGTTACCAAAAGTCATCTGAAGACTCTTCTAGAATCTTAACGTAAATAGAGGATCACGATCGGATACGATCGAGACTGGAATCCCATGCAGTCGGATGATCTCTCGTACATATACCTCTAGTAGACTTTTCACAGACTGTTTCAACTTGATCGGAATGAAGTGGGCTGCCTTAGTCAACCTATCGACCACGACCCAGATGGCGTCGTGACCCTTCTGTGTTCGGGGAAGTCCTGATATGAAATCCATGGTGATATTTTCCCGCCTCCATTCCGGTACTCCTAGTGGCTTCATGAGTCCATATGGTCGCTGGTGCTCTTCCTTTACCTGCTGGCATACTAGGCATCTAGACACATAATCGGCGATTTCTCGCTTCATGTCATTCCACCAAAAATTACGCTTAATGTCCTTGTACATCTTCGTACTACCTGGGTGGATGGCGAACTCAGACTTGTGTCCTTCGTCGAGCACTTCTCGTCGGACCATGGCATCACTCGGAACCCAGAGGCGGTTCCGATATCTGATTCCACCATCGTTACTTATCTTGAAGTCCTCTGGCTCATTCTGACTTTTCTTGATCATCTTCATGTACTCTGCATCCGCCATATGTGCCGTCACAATCCTGATAATGAGACTCGGTTGTAACTGATGCATCATCAAGATTGCCCCGTGTCCTGTAGCTTGAGGGTTCCACTAGTTTAGCTCCTCGATCATCTCATATCTGCGCAACTAGAGGAACGCCAGTGAAGCCTCCAATTTCCGACTAAGAGCGTCGGCTACCGAGTTTGCTTTTCCTGGATGATAATTAATCGCAAACTCATAGTCCTTGAGGAACTCCATCCATCTTCGTTGTCGTATGTTAAGCTCCTTCTGAATGAAGACGTATTTCAAGCTCTTATAGTCAGTGAACACCTGAAATTCTTCACCATGTAGGTAGTGCCTCCAGATCTTAAGTGCGAACACAATCGTTGCCAACTCCAAATCATGTGTCGAATAATTCACCTCGTGCTTCTTCAGTTGTCTCGAGGCGTAGGCGACTACCTTTTCATGTTGCATTAGGACACATCCCAGGCCAGTGCCGCATGCATCGCTATAAACAGTGTACCCTCCGCTTCCCGATGGCAAGGTGAGAATCAGAGCGGAGGTCAATCTACGCTTCAGTTCCTGGAAACTGCTCTCACATCTGTCCGTCCATATAAACTTTTCATTCTTCTTCATCAGATGTGTGAGTGGGGCTGCTATCCTCGAGAAGTCTCGGATGAACCGTCGGTAATAGCCCGCTAAATCGAGGAAACTACAAATTTCCGTAGCATTCTTCGGCTGGACCCAGTTGGACACTGCCTCGGCCTTCGCTGGGTCCACTGCGATGCCTCGTCGAGACACAATATGCCCTAGGAACATCATCTGCTCCATCCAGAACTCACATTTGGAAAACTTTGCGTACAGGTGATGCTGATGTAAAATTTTCAAGACAATCCGTAGATGCTCCTGGTGCTGCTCTAGGCTGGAGGAGTATATCAAAATATTGTCTACGAAGACGATCACAAACTGGTCCAAGTGCTGCTTGAATATCATGTTCATCAGATCCATGAACGCTGCTGGGGCATTCGTTAGTCCGAAAGACATGACTGTGAACTCATAGTGGCCATACCGGGATCGGAAAACAGTCTTCGACACATCCTCTTCGGATATCCTCAGCTGGTGATAACCGCTCCTCAGGTCTATCTTTGAGAATACTGAAGCCTTAGACAGTTGGTGAAACAAGTTATCGATCCTAGGCAGTGGATACTTATTCTTGATCGTGACCTTGTTCAACATCCGATAGTCGATGCAAAGGCGTAAAGATCTGTCCTTCTTCTTCACAAACAGAACTTGAGCACCCCAAGGGGAGACGCTAGGTCGGATGAATCCCTTGTCGAGTAACTCCTGAATCTGTTTCTTCAGCTCTAACATTTCCGCTAGGGCCATACGGTAAGGTGCCTTGGAGATCAGTGCCGTCCCTGGTGCTAACTCGATCTTGAAGTCGACCTCCCTCTTCGGCGGTAGTCCTGAGATGTCGTCCGGGAAGACATCCGGAAAGTCTCGTACCACATCTATCTACTGTAGAGCTGGGGTAGAAGCATTGGCTATCGTCACATTAGCTAGGTATCCTCTGCATCCTTTTTGTAAGAGCTTCTGTGCCTTCATGGCTGTCAATATAATTCCACTATCCGGCTTCGACGTGCCTTTGATCGTCGTCTTCTTTCCTCCTTTGGTGCCGATGATGACCTTCTTCTGTTTACATATTACCGACGCATCATGGTATGACAACCAATCCATACCTAATATGACGTCGTAATCCACCATGGGGATTATAATTAGATCAGCAGAAAAATCTTTCCATTCCACTACGACAGGGAGGTACTTTGCCGTGCGGAGGGGCCTCATTGGTGTCTTTACATTCATACTATGCTCCATCCCTTTTATAGGTACAGGAAGGGTGAAAGCACATGCCTCAGAAATAAACGAGTGCGAAGCACTCGAATCAAATAGTACTAACATAGGCAAGCCAGCGATAGAAAGAGTACCTCGAATAACCTCATTATACTGCGTCGCCATGTCTGCCTGGACGTTGTAGAGACGTCCTGGTACTCCTCCTTGGCCTCGTTGGTTCTTTGTCGGGCAATCTCGGACGTAGTGTCCGACTTTCCCACATCCGATGCAAGCACCTATCTTTCGACGACATTCCCCTGAATGGCTCTTACCGCAATATGCACACTCATGCCGGGTCTGCTGCGGTGGTGCCGATAGCTGTAGGGGAGGCGGCAGTGCCAATGCTTGCCTTTGAGGCTGAGGCTGAGGCTACATTCATTCTTACTGTCGATTAGCATCATATCTATTATTTTTCTTATATCACTTAGTGCTAATTTACCTGAGGCAGACGGCGTGGTAGCTGGTGGGGAGCCTCAGGGCGTGGTCGCTGGTAGGGCTGGTGGCGACGATCCTGGCGTGTGTCCTTACGAGGTGGGCGACGATCCTTCCATCTCGGCTTGGCCGTCTCTGGAGCTCGCACTACAAGGAAATCGCGATTTTCCGACGGGCAATTTCCGACGGTTCGGAATTCATCGCAATTTACGATGGATTTTTCGACGGTTTAATTTCTGACGGATTTTTCGACGGTTATGATCGTCGAAAATGATTTATATTATTATTTAATTTTTCGACGATTAGGAACATCGATATTTCCAACGAATATCCATCCGTCGTAATTTTCGACGGATTTTCCGACGGTCACGACCATCGGAAATAAAAAATAAATTATGTAATTTATTATATTATAATTTAATTTTTTCGACAGATTTTTCGACGGTTATGACAATCGAAAATGAAAAAAAAATTAAATTATGTATTTTTTTATATTATTATTTAATTTTTCGACGATTAGGAATATCGATATTTCCGATGGATATCCATCCATCGCAAAATTCGTCGCAATTTCCGACGATCGTAGCCGTCGGTAAATGTATAATAATATCATATGAAGAGTATTTTATTAATATAACTAGCGACGGCCCAAACCGTCGCAATTACCGACGATTTTGACCGTCGGTAATGATTACCGACGGTTCAAATCGTCGGTAAAAAAATAAACATTATATATAACTAAATATATTTTCGACGATCACAATCGTCGATAATTTTAAAAATAGTTAATATTTACGTTTTCGACGGTCGTAACCGTCAGTAATTAAAATTTCGTTATCTCACTTTTTTTTTCTTCTTTTCCCACTTTGTCTCATTTTTCCCCTTATATATATTAAAATTTCCTCCTCCTCTCCTCTCTCTCCTTCTCCCTCTCCCGGCCCGCTAGCACCGTTCGTCCCTCTCCCGCACTGGATGTCGGCGACCCTCCCGCGCCGGCGACCTTCTCCCGCACCGGATGTCGGCGACCCTCCCCCGCCAGCGACCCTCTCCCGCACCGGCGACCCTCTCCCGCGCCGACGTCTCTCTCTCTCTTTCTCTCTCCGGCCAGAGGCCGCTGTCGGCCGGATCTCGCCACTGGCGGCCGGATCCGGTCGTGGATGTTCGGATCTGCCCCCAGGCGGCCGGATCGGTCGCCAGCCTGGTGGCCGGATCCGACCCCAGCGGCCCGGATCGGGCGTCGGCGACCAGGATCGGGCACCGGCGGTCCGGATCGACTGCCTAGCGGCCGGATCCGGCCCCAGCGGCCCGGATCCGGCGTCGGCGGCCGAATCTGGCGCAAGGCGGCGGATCCGGCCCCCAGCGGCCGCACCGACGACCCTCTCCCGCGTCGGCGTCTCTCTCTCTCTTTCTCTCTCCAGCTAGACCCTCTCCCGCGTCAGCGTCTCTCTCTTTCTCTCTCCAGCCAGACCCTCTCCCGCGCCAGCGTCTCTCTCTCCGGCCAGAGGCCGCTGTCGGCCGGATCTCGCCGCTGGCGGCCGGATCCGGCCGTGGGCGTTCGGATCCGCCCCCAGCGGTCGGATCCGGCCGTGGGCGTTCGGATCCGCCCCCAGCGGCCGGATCCACCGCCTGACGACTGGATCCGCCGTGACGGCCGGATCCGGCCCCAGCGGCCCAAATCGGGCGCCGACGGCCCGGATCGACCGCCTGGTGGCCGGATCTGACCCAGTGGCCCGGATCGGGCGCTGGCAGCCCAGTTCCGGCCCCCAGCGGCCCGGATCCAGCGTCGGCGGCCGGATCTGGCGCCAGGCGGCGGATCCGGCCCCCAGCGGCCGGATTTTTAAAAAATTCTTTACGATGGTTGCGACCATCGAAAGATCGACGATTGCGACGACCGTCAAAAGTTTTGACAATTGGGATTGTCGAAAAGTTATGACGTTTCGAACCGTCGGCCTTTTCCGACGGTTGCAACCGTCGGAAATTTTCGACGGTTCGAATCGTCGGGACGTTTCCGACGGTTCTGATCGTCGATATTTCCGACGAATTTTTTTCGGCCATCGCAAATCGATTTGGGACGAGCATTTTTTCCGACGGATCGATTCCGACTGAAAAATCATCGTTAATTGCATTATCGACGGTTTTCGGGCTGATTACCGATGGTCCGGACCATCGGTAATAAGCATTTTTCTAGTAGTGTCGGGTCGGCTCCTTTTTCAGTTCGTCATGCCGCATCTGGATCTCGCGTTCAATCCCGTAAGTCGCTCTCTCGCGAATAGTGTGATGAAGTCCGTCAATGAATTGTTCGGCGCGATCCGTTTCATCCATCTTGTGTTTGCTATAGCGTTCTAATTGGATGAAACATGCATGGTATTCTGCGACTGTCATGCTGCCTTGGCGCAGTTCTTTGAATTCCTACGACTTTTCCTTTCATCGATACGTCGGAGCATACTGCGACTCAAATACCTCCTTGAAGCTTTTCCAGGAGACATTCTCTTGGCCTGGAAATCTCGTGGCACGCTCTATCTCCCACCAGTCGCTGGCTCGACCGGTGAGCATGTGGACCGCGTAGCAGACCTTGCTATCTTCACCGCATCTGCCGGTGACGAAGAGGTTTTCCATCCGAGTAAGCCATTGGACGGCCTCCTCATATTTCACTGTCCCTCAGAAGTAAGGCGGGTGCAGTTTCAGAAACTCCTGGATCATGTCCTCCCAGTGAAGAGCCATAATCGGTGTTGGGGGAGGGTACGGTCCTGGGTACGTCGGTATTGAGTACACCGGCTGCTGGAATGGCGGCGGAGGCTCCTGTGGTGGTCCAGGAGGTAGTGCCTGTTGTGGTTCATCCCCGACCTGACTCCCTAGGACGGAGTCGGGTCCTTCAGTCAACGTGTCCGGGGTGACCGTCACTCGGTCAGCACCCCATCCGCGCCCACGGCCTCTGCCGCATCGGGCTGCTTGACGTGTCGTAGGAGCCATCTATCATATTAAAGCAATTCATTTCAATAAAACAATTCATACTTTAAAACATACATATCATACTTACAGGGAGTGGCGCAGCGTGACGTTGGCTCGGGGACTTTGCATATGGACCATACCTAGACCTTAACTTCTATACTAGGACGTCAAGAGAGTCCTAACATTAGGCTCTGATACCATGAAATATGTAGCGCCCCGAGGGACACCACATAGGGCTATTCTTTACTTTTTTTACATTATCTTTGACTCTTTGACCTCTTTCCTTGACCAATTCGTTGACCTGATTGTCAACATGAAAGAAAATGCGTAGCGGAAGCGAAAGAATCAATAGATATATATACGTACATAGCGAAAGATTTAACAATTATATAAATACATGCGTAGCGGAAGACTTAAAGAAAGAGAATAGCATAGCGGAAGACTACACGACAAAAAGAAATACGACAAATGAAAGCAAATGTGGAAGCTGAATATATCAAAGGTTTGACTAGCCTTTATAGGAAGCAACAGTACATGAACCACATACGCCCAAAAAGGTAGTGGCTCATGACAACAAGACTAGTCTAGATAAAGTAGCGACTACGGTCAATGAGGACACGATAAGACCCGTCACCATACACAACCCAACACAGGCAACGGTACATAAGATAGCTACTACTACGTTCTAGCAGGACCATATGCAATAGGACGCCGCCTTGCCGAGACCTCCGTACACGAAGCACCGCCTCCGAAATGACCATTATGCACCTATGGGGATCACACAGGAGAGCAAGATCAATCGTTAGTATAACGCTAAATGCGGGTTCATATAAATCATAAATCAGTTCTATCCAAACATAGCATGAAAAGAGTATAATATCATAATAATGCAATAGTCATGGATAGAGAGATTTATCAGTCATGGCATGTATCATAATAGCAATGTCATATAGAGAGTCATGATCATAAAAGAGGAACACACTTTCATAATCATGGGCCGTGCTTATCTTTCATACATTCATACTTACTTTCATGCTTTTCATTTCATTCATCTTTCATTCATTCATAACTTTACAACTTTGCATCCATCTATTCGTTCATCTGTACATTCATCTTTACTTTCATCTTTTGAAGAGCTCTTCATCTTTAGGGATAATATCATTACATAAAACTGATGATACAACTATCTAGACATCATATGCACGTGGGGGATCAGTGCCACGGCGAACCCCGTCGGATTAGAATGTCCTCGCTCTCGGCGAAAGGAACCATCCGTGGGAGAAACTCCCGCCTAGATAGAGCAAATGGTAAACCCATTAGGGGGCCTGTTACGAGGCTAGAACATCATCCCTCATCGTACTTGTGCCTGTCATTCGATTTATCGATCAAGGCAAATGCAAGTCTTCATCTTTCGATGGATCTTTATTTGCTTAGAAAATTTAGTGGATGGAAGTTTAATTAGAAAATTAGATGAAAGATCATAAGGTCATGACTTCCAATCCACACGATAAATGCCGAGGGTCACAGTCATTTCCGAGAACACTTCAGTCGACCGAAGAGGTACGGTCACCGCTTTTCATCATCTTTATTCATCATGTCATAATTCATCATTGTTCATCATCATTCTTTATCATGTTCATGAAAGTCGTCATTACATTCAAAATCATGGTCATTATCGCACATCGGAGAATTTGCGGAAAAATCTTATCGTTTTGGCCAAATCAATTCTGTTCGATTTCATGAAGAGAGGTCAATAATCATATTCATGTGAGAGACATAGTTTCAAATAGGATTAGGGACAATAAGATTTGTAGGATCAATATAACAAAAGTCACAAGTTTCCACATTGGTTCAAGAATTGAAGTCGAAAGTCGTAATTGTCGAAAATCAGTGTCTTGACCCGGGCCGAGTAAAAGAAACCCGGGCCGAGTCGGTCGA
Organism: Pontederia crassipes; assembly: GCA_030549335.1. NCBI lineage: Eukaryota > Viridiplantae > Streptophyta > Magnoliopsida > Commelinales > Pontederiaceae > Pontederia > Pontederia crassipes. Next base: position 5,863,033 of record CM060188.1, on the reverse strand, counting down.
AGTCGGGCTCAGTTGTCGAGGTGAAAATTGAGAAGAGAACGCGGGCCGGGTCGGGTGTACACCCGAGCCGAGTTGGGAAGACGATCATGTCGGGAGAAGTGATTCTTCCGATCGTCTTCTCCGCGCAGAAATCCGGGCCGGGTCGTGGGTGACCCGGTCCGAGCGCCTGGTTCGCCCGAGCTCGAGCTTGACGTCCATGGTGGACCCGGGCCGTGCTCGGGTGAACCCGGTGCGGCCAGACCGAGCCCGGGCCGAGTTCTGAGGAACTCAGGTCGGGTTCGACCGAGTCGTAAAATATGTTCTAAGTTTCATTCTTTTTCCGACGATCACCGGAGGTTTACAACAGCACTGGTTACATCATGGGCATACATGCATGAAGTAAAAAGCGTCTAACGTCTATTACACAGCAATCACGTTCTTAAGCATGCATCTAAAGATAAAACATTAATACGACAATTACCATGTTCATACTGTTCAAATCCGTTCAGTCATGCATACATTCGTTCTATTTCATACATTCACGTTTTTGCATATTCAATATAGTCATACTTATCATCATGGTCGTTGACAAACAGTCCTTCAATCATGGCAATCAATTCATCATATTCACACACACGATGGAGCATAGTGCGTTCGTATTTTCAGATCAACTCGTAGGGTTCGAATCAGGCATGCATTCTTTTTCTAGAGACACGATTTATGAAGTAGATCCCGAACCACACACCTTGAGGCCTAAGAAACTGAGGTTTGTCCTTGCTGATCGTGTCTCATTCCTACGTCGCCGGAGCTGGTCGCCGGCGTCCTTACTCGCTAGTCGTTGCCCGCACTTAAAGTTGCTGCTGCCCGCCTGCGTCGGAGCTGACCTTCGACGTCGTCCGTGCTCGCCGCGTGTCACTGCTGTCCGCCTGCGTCAGAGCTGATCTCCGACATTGTCCGTCCGCCGTCCGCTGCTCGTGTACCGGAGAGGAAAAGAAGAACACGTGAGGACAGCAGCTCGGCCGGAAGAAATGGGGAAACAGAGGGGATAAATGGAGGGTCGAGTGCCTCATTTTATAGAAGAGGAGAGAGTGCTCGGCCGTTGCCTCCTCCTCCTTGATGATGGCTAAAATTCGGTGACAAGGCTGCTTCGCCAAGTGGCCGTCTTGGATCAGGGTGCTCAGCCATTGGAACTTGGCTGGCAAGGAGAGAAAACAAAGAGAGAGACTGTGGGAGGGAATGAGTGGAGAAAGAAACATGCTACAGCAGTATGCGACGAAGAACGAAGAAGGATAGAAGGAGAAAGGTGTAAACAGAAAAGGACAAATTAGGTAAAAGGAGAGAGTTGGCCTTACGTTTTACATGATTGTTGTTTTTTTATTTTTATTTTTTGACTGAGAAGACCGTGTTGTTACATGCACCCCCTGTTGGGCGGCGGTGCTGACATCAAGATTGCGGTCGTGCTCCATGAATCAACGTGGGACAAGATGAGAGAGAGAGATGCCTCGTTGCTCAATCGTGTGGGAAAAAAGAGAAGCTTAGGATCAATATATAGGTGTAAGACTTGTAGGGAGGGAGCTCGAGTTCCTTTTTAATTTCGGATCAGGACTGGAGGAGTATAATATATTTGCGATTAAGGATTTTAATAATTTAGATTTAAAAAATTTTAACAATTTAGATTTTAACAATTTGCTGTTAAGGATTTTAATAATTTAGATTTAAAAAATTGTTAGTGCTGGTGAATGCTGATAATGGTAATTTATAATTAATTATATATCATCAACTTTTTGCATCAAGAAAAATAGCGGTTTACAAAAGCTCTGTCAATCCGACGGATAGAAAATAAACAAATCGCAAAATTCAAATTTGAGAGTCAGATTAAATTACATAAATATGTTATTTAATGAAATAAAACTAAGTGGCTCGAAGCATATATACCGCAAAAAGACATCCGATGGCCACTTTTCATTTATATATAAATTACCTTTTTTGTTTATATTTTAGATTAAAATGTTAAACAAGGGATATAGCAGCATTACATTAAATCGCGTTTGCGTTTATAAACTTTTTTCTGTGTTAGTATTTTAGAACCAAATTCTTAAATTACATTATATTTATTTAGAAAAATCGAATCGCGATTTTTTTTCTCAAGTGAATATAAAATTTAAGTTGAAGGAGGTAACGGTTATTTGGTAACTCATATTAAATATCACACTATTAAAAAACTCATATTAAATAAATATAAACGGGTCATCTCTCGGATATCGTTCTGTGAGGCTGCTCTCCTTCACGCCGATATTGTACTCCATGTACCGCAGCTTCGTCATCTCGGTGGGCTCGGCAAACGACGTCCTCGCCTGCCAGTCGAGCTTCCCCAACGCACCACCACAAAGAGGACTGAGACTGTAATGATATGAGATTTAAAGATTATGATCTCATCAAATAGTTTTACATGAGCAAAATATAAAGATAGTCATTGACTTATATGTAGCTACTCACTTCACTTATTAAGATGCATTTTAAATTCGTACGGGTCAATGACTCAAAGCGAATAATATTTTAATTAGGCCGGGGGTGTTACAAAATAAACCTCGCGTGCTCACTTGAGCCATGTGATAAACACAGACCATGAACCAACACGGACCCTGCTCCCCGTTCAATGTGAACGTTGAATCCTTTATGGGGAGTAGATTGTAATCTGACGTCTAAGGATCAAGATGATCTCATCGCTCAAAGCGAATAATAACTTGATTGAGCCGGGAATGTTACCCATCGGCAGGAACACGCTGTTCATCAACTCCGAACCGTGAAGGCCCAGCAGCTCGTCCCACGCAATGTTTTAAAAACTGGTTCGGACCGGCCGGTTCAACCGGTCCGATCGCGAACCGGTAGGAAACACGGTCCGGTTCATTCATAAAACCGGGAACCGGATTGGCTCGGAAAAAATCGGAAAAATCGAGTTGAACCAGTGAATCCGGTTGAACTCGGTTTTTTATTTTATTTTAAGTTATGATATATGGAAATAATTTATTAGGGGATATTCAACTTTAAAGTTACCAAATTATTTTAAATAAAATTGTAAGGTTATGAAGATAGAGGGAGAGAAAAAAAAGGAAAGAATTTAAAATAAGAAAATAAAAGGAAAGATTGTAGTTGGAGAAAATGAATAAAAATTGAAATATATTATTAAGAGAATAATAAAATATGGAAAGCATTTATTAGAGGATATGAATGTTTAAATAACTTTATAAAATTGGAAAATTTTGTACGTGAAAGTGAAAGGAGAGAAAAGGGAAAAAATTTAAAATTTAAAATAAAAAGGAAAGATCTAAATAGAAATAGAATATTAATCAAATTAAATAAAAAGAGATATATGTGGAAAGAAAATAAAATCCGGTAATAATATATTAGCAATAAATTTATATTAAAATTAAAGTTAGATTATTATATTAGTAATAATAAAAAGAAAACTACTAAAATAAAAGAGAGTTATATATGAAAAGAGAATTAAATTCGGTAATAATATATTAGTCAATAAATTTATATTGAAATTAAAGTTATACTATTATATTAGTAATAATAAAAAGAAATCTATTATTTAAACTAACATTCTTTAATTAGTTTAATCATTTTTGTAATAATTTATATATTAAATTACTCTTAAAAAATATAAATAATATTATTATATAAAAATTCGGTTCAACCAGTTAACTTTCGATTGAACCGATCGAACCTCAACTCGGTCGACACACCGATCCGATTTTTAAAACATTGGTCCCACGAGTTAACAGGGGGTGGAATCCCCAAAAATAGGATCAACTTCCTTCCTCTCGTTCCTTTTTAGTTTCGGAAACAACATAAAATTAATAACGATTAAGGATTTTAATAATTTAGATTAACAAAATTGTATTATTACCCGTGCAAAATGGTAGTTTATGTAATTAATATTTTACTAGCAAAAATTAGGAGCTCTAACTAAAGAAACCGATCAATCCGAGGGACGAAGAAACAAATCGGAAATTTTAAATATGAGAATCGGACTAAGTTTTAAGAAGCGCAACCCAAAAAAACATCCAAATTAAGGCCACTTTCTTTATATAAAATGACCTCTTATGTTAATGTTTTAGATTAAAATGTTAAACAAGGTAGCATCATTACTTAAAGCTTGAAGAGAAACGCATGGTGAATTAGTCTGCTGTGATGATGTCAAAATCATGAGTTTACACCTGCTATTAAGCTTTTTTATTATTATTTACAGTTTAAATATGGCATGGTCCGAATCTGAGAAACTGAACAAATGGCAATTAAGTATTATTATTTCAGATTGAAGAAGTTAGCAGTTATCGATAAACATTGATGATATAAAACACTTGGATTAGGAAAATAACTATTAGCATGCATGTCAGATTACAAAAAGTTCAACTTATTACTAATGTATTAAACCAAGTTGAAAATTTAAGTAAACTTATTTTTTGATCGATAAACTCGTATCGTAAAATCGAATCATAAATTCGTCGAGTTTATGTACCAAATAAATTAATTATGTAAGTAACTATTATGATACATATCTATGATCCCTAAATCATAAAAAAACTAATATCTTTTACTACTATAAAATAAATGACAAAGTAATCAAATAAAATACTATAATTTACAATTAACATTAATGTTAACTAGATATCTTATTAAGATAGAAAACTTATAAAAAGTAAAAGTATGTCAAATGATCGCACTCAAATTGTTAATTATGATATAAATTTCATTTTTAACCACAAATATATTAATCAAATAAAATATTTAAGATTTTACAAATTCTTTTTATTATACAAAATGAATAATTATATGTAATAGTATAGAATGGGATAAAATTGTTTAAAATTAGACTCCATAAGAATTTATAAGATTTTATGAAATTTTTAAATTAATATTTATGTAAATTTTAAGAGTATAAATGATTTAAGAATTTATGTCGATTTAATTTGTTTAAAATTTAAGAGTTTGACTCAAAAGTTTAAAAATATTGTATTAAACTAAACATTGATATGATTTATGTCATTATTTGTTAATATTTTGTTCCTTTGGTTTAAAAGTTATTTTGCTTAGTGAAATATTAATATAATAAATTTAATACGCTCTTATTGTAAATTCAGCATTCATAAAATGGCCAATGAATAAAATAATTCAAACTACTTAAAATAATATTTTATGTTTAATATTGCATTTGGCAAATACTTTATTTATTCCAGTCGACCGTTCTCTAAAATTTAATCACTAGTCGTCGCTTACCATTCGTTAGAATTTAATCGGTGACAGATTTTTTTTGGAAGTTTACTTAAGCTAATTAAAACAAAGCACTTTCACCCCAAAAGAATTGAGACCTATGAAAAAAGGTTAATTCCTAGTCAAGTGACGTGCACATTACAAAGCACTTTCACCTCAAGAGAACTGATACAGAAAAGTTTCAACAGTCGCGTCACTGCATATTATAACAAAAAAACGGGTCGCCTTCTCCCTCGAGCGCAGATTACATGGAAGCAATTCGGTGGTAGAAGAACTGCAAATAAAGATGTTCATTGCTCTTTTTTTTTTTTTGCAACAATATAAGATTCTGCAAGTTACTTGGGACCCCGAATTCCACATGGATATAGAGCGTGAATTAAATGTATGCGCAAACAGGTATGGTTTATAAATATATTTTCCATATTTAGGTATCCCAATTTGTACAGCCTTCAATAACAAATGCTAGAAAGAATGGAATCAAAGTCGCAACATCCAAAGATCATACGACACATTTCTGATCTAAAAGGAGTAGCTAGCTTAAATTATTTGATACCTAAGAAGAACAGCAACTGGTCTTCTGGTTAACAGGTTGCCCACGAATCTGTACTGTGGGAGGCCTAGCATTGTTCATGGCTGGTTGACTTGCCATCCTGAACACCAAACAATTTCGTTAGCAAACGCGAAATATTCTAATGTAACAAGATGCAACTTGGACAATGATGATACCTGTTCTTGATGGCAGCAGCCATGGCCATGAAGGCCTGCTCCACATTGGTTGCATTTTTGGCACTAGTTTCCATGAACGGAATGCCAATTTCATCAGCAAATGCCTACACAAGAGAAAGATGAATTAGTAACTTGATGTAACATGTTCACCATACGGAAGAAAACTGAAAAGTAGCAGCCTAATATCCTATAATAATAAACTAAAATTATGGGCCTCAGTTTTCGTATGTAATGCACTTAACACAAAAAGATCACGGTTCCCTACATATTGAATGTTAACAATTAAAGATCAGGAATAATTTTTTGAAAGATAACAGAACATTAAATTGGCAAGAACTTCGTTAACGAGAAGCAAAGTATAGTGTTAAAAACACTCACCTTAGCTGTCTCAGATGAGACAACCTTGTTTGCAGTAAGATCACACTTGTTTCCAACTAGAAGCTTGTTGACATTCTCACTTGCATAACGATCAATCTCATTTAGCCACTGCTTTACATTGTTGAAACTCTCTTGATCAGTCACATCATAGACCACCTGGAATCAAGGAGAATCGAGCGTCTATAATAACACAACAAGTAAAATAACAAATAAGAAACAGGGAAAAAGTTTACAATGATTCCATGAGCACCACGGTAGTAGCTGCTTGTGATTGTCCGGAAGCGTTCTTGTCCAGCAGTATCCCACTGTGATCCATAAAAGACAAAAGGACATATCAAGTGAAATAAGAGAAATATAACCAATTCACCAGGTTAGATGGAAGATCAATATCGTCAGACTCGAGTTTCTCAGAGAAAAATACATTGTGCAGCCAAACTTCATTTTAATTAGAATTTCATATATAATTTATTATAGTCAGATGCGTTATAGCCTCTCAAAAACAGCATCAGTACTCTAAATAGATTTATTTGTCTGTAGACGAATCAGTCACAGAAATCTCACAGCCGTAGCTCACGATGAACATGATTTTGTAAAAAAGATCAAGTTATCAGTATGCAAATCTTACAATTTGAAGTTTTATTGTTTTCCCATCCTGCTCTACTGTGCGTATTTTCTGCAAAAACAACCATCAGCAGTTAACTCTGAAATATTATATTTGCAAAACAACACTATAATAAAAATTGGGGTTATTTTCTTTAACACCCCCGAACTATAACTTTTTTCCTGCATCTAACCCTAAATTATAAATTTACAAATGTTAGTCCCCAAACTTATTCCAACTTGACACTTAGGTCCTTCCATTAAATTTAAACTAAATTTCATTAAATTTAATTGTGAAATGTCATTTTACCCTTAGTCATATTACAATAAATAAAATTTTAAAATAAAAAAAATCAATACAAATAAAAATGTTAATTGATAATAATATTTTTACGCAATACTATGCTTATGTAAATATTTTTATTTTTTGCATTTAAGTCATGTTAAAAAGTAGGGCAAAAATGTCATTTCAAAGTTATTAGAAAAAGAACTCAACAAAATTTAGATTAAATTAACTGAAGGACCTAAGTGTCAAATTTAGACAAGTTCGACGGACTAAAATTTGAAAATTTATAGTTTAGGATAAGACGTAGAAAAAAGTTATAATTCAGGGGGTATTAAAGGAAATAACCCTAAAATTTGCACTCACAAAATCAACCCCGATGGTGCTGATATAACTTTCCAAATATGAATCATCCTACAAAAGGGAAACAAAGAATTAATTGCGCACAAGCATCCCAATAAATAGCTTTGTCTAATAAGGCTAATGTGGCTCAATATGGTGATGATAGTTAAGACATGCACTAAGAAATAATCATTTTGTCGAACTTCTATGGCACCAAGTAACACTAATTAAATATTACTACAATTACATATATAAAACATCCACTCAGATTGAACATTGTCATAAATCACAAATCTTCTTTGCATAAATTATTGCATATTTTAGCCCTGATAAAATGTTACCTAAAACACAGCCCATTAACTGGAAATAAAACTTCAACAATTTGGAAACACCCTATTCAAACTGACAAAGGGAGATTGACAAATTTTAAAGGATTGTAGTCTTATTTAACAACACCAAATTTATTCTAGACCTACAAGACTTGCATTGTTTTTCACACAAATTACATCTAGGTATATAGTGAGGTTAAGGTGATATTTCCTCGAAAAATAACTTATACAACCATGAAAGCATGATGCAGCAGTTATGCTTGAGCAACGCAACACATATTGATATGATGTCTATAACATAAAAAAACCACAGAAGGATCAAGGTTAAAAGAGATGTGATTTTGGATAATGATGAACATTTGTCCTTACTGCAAATCTTAGAAGAAGACACGACTTTCCAACACCTGAATCTCCAATAAGCAGAAGTTTAAACAAATAGTCACTGCAGAAAAAAAGGCATAATATTAAGTACAGCAATATCGAGGAAAAATTGCATTAATGACAATCACCGCTGATACAGTAAGTACACACTAATTTTTGCAGCAACAATGGGAAAATGATAACATCATTAAGTTATTTCTCCCGGATATTTAATTAATCAGGGGAGGAAACTGAGATTCTCAAAAACTAAGCAACCATCTACATTTCTCACAAAAAGATTAAATGCAAACAGAAGAAAGTCGAAGATTAAAGGAAAAGGGAAGACAATATGTTAGAGTATTTTCTCTCAAAAAAATAGATTAATGTATTTCTGCAATTTGTTTACACAGTCCATGTTCATAAGATTCGACATGATTTTATGCTGGCTGTCGGGGCCTAACACAACCCTCCTCCTTTATCCGGGCTTGGGACCGACTATAAAGAGAAGGAATAAAGATAAGGAGTCAATAGATTTGGATCAAGTAAGATGCATAAAAAATGAAGTTGGCAAGGTTTTAGTTACTGAAGGAGATATTAAGAACAGATGGGAAGAGTATTTCTATAAGCTATTTAATGATGGATGTGAAGGTTTCCGTTGTAATTTGGAGGACTTGACAGTTAGCGAATGTGAGCTTAATAGGTCATTTTATCGTAGAATTAAAGTCTCGGAGGTTAGCGAAGCTCTTAAGAAAATGGAGAATGGTAAAGCCGTTGGACCGGATGGTATACCGATTGAAGTTTGGAAATGTTTAGGAGAAAAAGGTGTGTTGTGGTTATGTAAACTATTTAATGAGATTTTACGGTCGAAAAAGATGCCTGATGATTGGAGATTAAGTACATTAGTTCCTATTTACAAAAATAAAGGGGATATTCAGAATTGTGCAAATTATAGAGGGATTAAACTTATGAGTCGCACTATGAAATTATGGGAAAAAGTGATTGAGTATAGATTGAGAATGGAGACTAGTATTTCTGAGAGACAATTTGGGTTCATGCCAGGAAGATCCACTACAGAGGCGATTTATTTACTAAGGGGGATGATGGAGAAGTATCGAAGTAGGAGAAGAGACTTACATATGACTTTCATTGACTTAGAGAAGGCGTATGATCGGGTACCAAGGGATGTACTTTGGAAAGCCTTGCAAAAGAAGAGGGTGAATGTTGCCTACATTAAGGTAATACAAGATATGTACGATGGGGCATTGACTAGGGTTAGGACACCCGGAGGTGAGACAAATGAATTTCCTATAGGAATTGGCCTACATCAAGGATCAACTTTAAGCCCGTATTTATTTAACTTAGTTATCGATGTTATAACCGAGAGTATCACAGAGGAGGTACCTAAGTGCATGCTATTTGCGGATGATATAGTACTTTTAGCGGATTCAAGAGAAGAGATTAATACAAAATTGAAAATATGGAGAAATACGTTGGAGTCAAAGGGTTTTCGTTTAAGTAGGAATAAAACAGAATATATGCATAGCAATTTCACAAATAAACAACTTAGAGACGATTTGAAAGTTAGGCTAAGGGAGGATATAATTCCTCAAGTGACAAAGTTTAAATATTTAGGATCAATTGTAAGACAAGATGGTGAGATTGATGACAATGTTAATCATAGAATTCAAGCTGGTTGGTGTAAATGGAGGAAAGCCACTGGAGTTCTTTGTGATAGAAAAGTACCCAATAAAGTTAAAGGAAAATTCTATCGTACTGCTATAAGACCGGCAGTGTTATATGGTAGTGAATGTTGGGCCATGAAGGGACAACATGAACGTAAAGTGGGGGTAGCCGAAATGAGGATGTTGAGATGGATGTGTGGTCATACAAGATTAGATAAGATTAGGAGTGACCATATACGTGAACGAGTCGGAGTGGCTCCTATTAGTGAGAAAATGGTAGAGAATCGTTTGAGATGGTTTGGTCATGTTCAGAGAAGACCATTAGATGCGCCAGTAAGAAGAGTAGATCAAATAATCTGGAGTCCGATTAAAAGAGGGAGAGGGAGGCCAAGGCGGACACTTGGCGAACTAATAGAGCAAGATCTATTGGTGAATAATATACCGAAAGGTTTGGTTATTAATAGAGCGAAATGGCATCGTATGATCCATGTAGCCGACCTCACCTAGTGGGATAAGGCTTTGTTGTTGTTGTTGTTGTTTACACAGTCCGCAATGCAGTGCCAGTAACTGTGAGAGCAAAAGTTTTTACCTATGATTGACAGGAATAAATCAACATCAAATTGTATTTGACATGAAGTTTGCTTGAGAAGAAGAATGCCAAAAAGATGTAGGTATAAAGATGTGAAATTAGATATCATGACAATTTTTTGTACCAATGCAGCATATTTGAACCTTGTAACACAAATTGACACATAACTGCAGATTTCCAACCCTATGGAACGCCAGCCTGGGTTAGAACTACTAAAGTTCAGTATTTCATACAAATCAATTGTTTTTGTAAGTGTTACAAATCAATTGTTACCGATATTTAAACTTGTCTTGGGATATGTATATTTCCATTCAAAATACTGATTATTTTGTTGCTCATCTTGATTGACACACATGTATAGAATGGATATCTTTGCCACCATTGAGAGAATGAATCAAGATGCAGCATTCCTAAGCTGGATATAAAGCATGAAATATCCTCAAAATAAAAACATGAAATGCTGTGAATTGCAAAATATTGTAATTAGCCAAAGATCGTGTATCAAAATAGAGGAAGAAGTGCTGACAGCACATCTCAGCCACTAAGTATTACAGTCTACTCGACGCTTATAGCAAAAGAAGAAGAGAATCAACCCACTGACCAAGTCGTAGATGAGCTAGCTTAGCGCAAATATATATATATATATATATATATATATATATTAGCAGTGAGGGAAATATTAAGAACAGATGGGAAGAGTATTTCTATAAGCTATTTAATGATGATTGTGAAGGTTCCCGTTGTGATTTGGATGACTTGACAGTTAACGAATGTGAGCTTAATAGGTCATTTTATTGTAGAATTAGAGTCTCGGAGGTTAGCGAAGCTCTTAAGAAAATGAAGAGTGGTAAAGCCGTTGGACCGGATGGTATACCGATTGAAGTTTGGAAATGTTTAGGAGAAAAAAGGTGTGTTGTGGTTATGTAAACTATTTAATGAGATTTTACGGTCGAAAAAGATGCCTGATGAATGAAGATTAAGTACATTAGTTCCTATTTACAAAAATAAAGAGGATATTCAGAATTGTGTAAATTATAGAGGGATTAAACTTATGAGTCACACAATGAAATTATGGAAAAAAGTGATTGAGCATAGATTGATAATGGAGACTAGTATTTCTGAGAGACAATTTGGGTTCATGCCAGGAAGATCCACTACAGAGGCGATTTATTTACTAAGGGGGATGATGGAGAAGTATCGAAGTAAGAGAAGAGACTTACATATGACTTTCATTGACTTAGAGAAGGCGTATGATCGGGTACCAAGGGATGTACTTTGGAAAGCCTTGCAAAAGAAGAGGGTGAGTGTTGCCTACATTAAAGTAATACAAGATATGTGCGATGGGGCATTGACTAGGGTTAGAACACCCGGAGGTGAGATAAATAAATTTCCTATAGGAATTGACCTACATCAAGGATCAGCTTTAAGCCCGTATCTATTTAACTTAGTTATCGATGCTATAACCGAGAGTATCACAGAGGAGGTACCTAAGTGCATGCTATTTGCGGATGATATAGTACTTTTAGCGGATTCAAGAGAAGAGATTAATACAAAATTGGAAATATGGAGAAATACGTTGGAGTCAAAGGGTTTTCGTTTAAGTAGGAATAAAACAGAATATATGCATTGCAATTTCACAAATAAACAACTTAGAGACGATTTGAAAGTTAGACTAGGGGAGGATATAATCCCTCAAGTGACAAAGTTTAAATATTTAGGATCAATTGTAAGACAAGATGGTGAGATTGATGACGATGTTAATCATAGAATTCAAGCTGGTTGGTGTAAGTGGAGGAAAGCCACTGGAGTTCTTTGTGATAAAAAAGTACCCAATAAAGTTAAAGGGAAATTCTATCGTACTGCTATAAGACCGGCAGTGTTATATGGTAGTGAATGTTAGGCCATGAAGGGACAACATGAACGTAAAGTGGGGGTAGCCGAAATGAGGATGTTGAGATGGATGTGTGATCATACAAGATTAGATAAGATTAGGAGTGACCATATACGTGAACGAGTCGGAGTGGCTTCTATTAGTGAGAAAATGGTAGAGAATCGTTTGAGATGGTTTGGTCATGTTCAGAGAAGACCATTAGATGCGCCAGTAAGAAGAGTAGATCAAATAATCTGGAGTCCGATTAAAAGAGGGAGAGGGAGGCCAAGGCGGACACTTGGCGAACTAATAGAGCAAGATCTATTGGTGAATAATATACCGAAAGGTTTGGTTATTAATAGAGCGAAATGGCGTCGTATGATCCATGTAGCCGACCTCACCTAGTGGGATAAGGTTTTGTTGTTGTTGTATATATATATTAGCAGTGTCAACAAGCAATTACCCATGATCCTAGCACGTTTGAGGCAAAACCAATTTTTTTGGGGGTCGGAGAAGCTAAAGAAGAATTGACTCCATCCGTCGGGCTATGTGCATAGCACCTCGTCCAAGGTTTGCGGTTCTAGTACCTTAAACTAAAGAATGGATGATAAGTTATTTCAGTATGTATCCAATCTTCTCTAGTCGACATTGGTCACATTCTCGGTTTCGTCCAACATTATCAAGACCAAACTTATCTTCAAAAAAAATTATCAAGACCAAACTCTTCTTATGAATATCCCATATGCCTCAAGATCAATATATCATGGGGAGACCATCAAACAAAGAAAATGGTTCTCGCCGTAGAAGACAATCTAAGTAGTGCTCAGATATCACACAGAAGCATCCTTCCACCCCTCGCCCACCCCACACACACAGGATCCACCCGATATAACAGTTCAATAAATCCTAAAATTTAGTGCTGCAATCGATATATGAAACTAAAACCCAACAATCATTCCCCTGTAGAATGAATTGGCAAAATTTACCAAATAATCGAAAAAAAAAACGATGCAAATAGGCCATTGATTGCATCCAAATCCACAGATGTAAAAGAATTGGTAACCTAAAGGCCCTAAACCGAGCAATAACCCGGAATGAAATCACAGGCGAAGCAGGTGAGGAGCTTACTACTCGGGATTCATGGCGGAGGGAGGAGTATGACTTCAGCGAGTGTAGCGGCGGAGGCGGCGGCGGGACCGTTCCGACGGGCGTCCTCGACGGGAACTGGTCCGGCAAAGGGGACGAGTAGTTGAAGGATCTGGGAGAGGAGGAGGGGAAGCGGAGCTTGGAGATCGAAGAAGCAAGCAAACGATTGAGCGAGAGAAATGGGAGGAATCGCGAGCTGATGGAGTTTGGCAAATTACAAACGGAAGAAGGGGACGACGTGGGCGGAGGAGACGGTAGAGCCGTAGACGCAGCCCAGCCACCGACCGCGTGACAAGTGCCTCTTTTTTTGAAGGGGTAATACTGTAAGCTCCCTACTATTATTATTATTATTATTATTATTATTATTATTATTATTATTAAGAATAAAATTATCGTATGACATTTTTTCGTGTTAAAATAATAAAACGTGTGTCAGCATAATTTTTTCGATATTAATAACTTATATTATGATTATTATAAAATAATTATTTATTACAAAAGAGAATAACAGAAGTTCATAAAATCTTGATATATTTATCATGATATTATAATTAATTAATAAATAAACATATCCAAAAAAAGTTAAAAAAAAATGTCTGCGTGACGCACAAAAAATTGTGTGACCCGCTCATTCAACTCATATAATAATTATTTGAGAGCTATTGATGTCACCAAAGATTTTTATCAATTATTCCAATAGTATTATGTTCGTAGTAAGCTTAATTTTAAAATACAGCCCAATATTATGAGCATAAGTTACTAGGTATTTGAAATTTTGAAACATATATTTTTTAGCCACCATCTTTGTTTATCAATGTTAAGGTTAAGTGGTGATATCGGTTCTAAAACTCTCTTTTTCAGTAATTTGAAATCGATATATGATATATTTGAAGATGTCACTGATATGTACCAATAATGCATAACCATTGTCTCATATGAGGAGTATGCGCTGATCTACCTTATGGTTGGATAGATAAATATTTGGATTTTTGGCTGCCGATTCGAAAATATACTAAACAAGTCGTTACTCTTAATAACGTAACAGCACGCTTTCTTTTATATTCAAAATTAGGACGTTTTTTTCTTTGTATTCGAATATCTTTTTTTTTCCGATAAATTGGTATTCGGACTTTGTAGCTCGTGTGCAACTAGGCCCACTACCCGGTTCCGACTTGGCTCGGACCGAGTCGGCCTGCCTTTTTTTTATTGGGCTCTCCCTCGTCGGCGCATTCACCCGACTCTCGCTCCCTCATTGGCCATCAACCTCCTCGTCGACACTCAACCTTCGCTCCAATATTGCTCTGGTCTCCCCTGATGCTAGCTCTCTCATCGAAGCTCCACCTCCTCGCCGACGCCCTCGCCACTCCATGCGCGTCCGATCTTGCTCCGATCAAGCCCTGGACGTCGACATCTGCACACCTTCGCCGCAGGCCGACCCCTCCCGCATCGTGATCCGCACGTCGACGCCCTCCTCGACCCTCGATCTCGTCCTTTGACTTGCATGAAGTGTGTAAAGAGAATATTGTACGAAAGGGGAGATAAAGACCTCTAAGACACAAGTTTACTCAAATACTCTGGTGGATTACTCTTGAACACAAGAATATATCGAAATAAAGTTTTAAAATTTATAATCTTTCTACACTATCGAAATGTGATCCGCAAGTGTACAGTGCATTGTTGTAGTGCTTTAGGTTCGATCTACAAGGAAGCAACATCTATGAAATCTTCAAAAAATCCTTGGAAGCAAACTCGATACGCAAAGTAAGTGTTGCAAACAAGAGAAAAGGGATGGCGATGTAATCATAAAAAGAGACTAAATATTTTTGTATTTTTTCATAATGTAAAAAAGGTAAATATTGCAAAAACGATGAATAAGATGCGAGATATTGAATCAAGAACACATGTTGAGGCCTTATGGGAGATGCTTCTGCTGTAGAATTCAAGCTTTAGTTTGATATGATACGGGTGAAGTAACCAAGTTCCCTTTTCACGCATGCGTTTGGCTGATCTCGATAATAAAGACACTCGACTCTGCATTTACACGTTCGTGTTGGTGGTAAGCTTATGTTTACGTGCGTGAAAAGAGTTCGTCAAGAGAATGTAAGTTAATGCCAAAGTACGAATTGAGCTTTCCTTAGGATTCGACTTTGAGTCTCATGTCCACTAAGTATCGGGCATTCAATAGAAATACGCCTAAGGCAAGGAGGCTACGATCGACTCACGCTTGCCTTAGTGGAATAAGAACCACCCTCCCGTATAGGATGCAAGACATCAGTATCTACAAGATAGTTTAGATACTTTTTAAGGAGAAGAAAATTTTGATTCAAGAAATACAAAAGTAGGATTTACCGGAAGTCCTTTAGAAGTAACTCATCTCTTACCTACCCTACTTGGGTAACTAACTTGAGTGAGGACTGAAGAATATCCCATTTGAGGTCGAACTTCTTATGAAATTCAAAAAGAATCAAACACAACAAAGGTGAAATAGAAGTATGCGAACATCTTTTAGAATCGTTTAAAGTAGTCCCAAATCTCTGACTCAATTTAGTTGTTTATTGTCAGAAGTTCGGAGTGCATACAATCGTTTCATATCGCGGATCAAAGGGCGAACGGTGTCTAAACCACACAATGAAGAACTCCATTGCTGATTCTACAAAAACTAACGCCATGAATCACTGCTTGCCTTGGGCTTGATTTCTCCACGTTCGATCGCGATGGAGCCTATAACGTCCCTACAGTCGAGGGTGCAATGCAATGAATAATTCAAAAAATTTCTCCTAACTTACAACTATGTGGAAAATACGAAAACCATGCATCGAGCTATCTTCACCCGGGCTTGATTTCTCCACGTTCGATCGCGATGAAGCATATAACATCCCTATGGTCGGGGGTGCAGGGTGAAGATAGTTCATAAACTCAAATCCATGTGAAGATCCAAAAGGCAGAGAATTCAAACAATAAAATAAGAACTGGATCGATATCATCAAAATATAGGAAAACTCAACACTCGGCTTTGATCATGAAAAATAATAAATAGAATGCGACTAAATAACATGAATCCATGTCGCATAAACACCTCTCAGCCTAAACAAGGCTGATTAGTTATAAGTCATGTGGAGAACGCACATTCTCCATGAATTTCAAAAGGCATTATTTCATACTCTCATTTCTCTTTCCTTTCGTCTCTCCCGAAAAGACCTCCCCTCAACTTACAACTTTTTCTCCTTTTATATTCGTCTCCTTTCATCTGCCTCTCAACATCTTTTTTTTGTCGATTCTCCTGCTCTCCTTCATTGTTTGTCCTCCTGTCACCACCTGCAGCTCGATAGCTTTTTCCCGTGGTCTCCCTGCCATTTGGGAAGCTTTCTTGCACCAGTGAGATGAAAGAGCTGGTTGGTCCCCGGATTTAGATATTACAAATGAAAGAGCCGATTGGTCCCCGCCGATCTCCATGTGTCACCCCGTCACTGTCGATCTCGCGCAGCACCCCCACCAATGTTGAGCTCACCCGCCCCTGCTGTCGATCTCACCCCAGACGCCCGCTAACGCTCCACCTTGCCCGCAGAAGCTCGAGGTCACTACCGTCACATACACAGTTCGCCGCCACCGCATAGTGTCGCCGCGCCCGCCTCCGAGCTTAGCCACCGACCTCGAGCACGCCACAACCCCCCGCCGATCTCCGTGTGTCACCCCGCCGCCGATCTCGAGCACTGCCACCACTGAGCTGGCCCGCCCCTATCGCCGAGCTTGCACATCTCCCCGCCAAGCTAGCGCAATGCCGCCGCCGATCCCGCCCGCCCAGCTACTGCCGCCACCGAGCTCGCGCACTGCTGCGCACTAACCTAAGCGACCCCGACGACCACCACCGCTCGCTGACCCACCCCTGGTGCACCCCTGCACAATCGTCACGTGCCTACCGCAATCCGATCGACCTCGCACAAACGTCACCCCCCTTGACCTTGCATGACTGCGGATCTTGCACCAGCGCGACGTTCAATTCATTGATTCGTTTGTAATCCATACTTAATTTGTGTTTAATTCATAAGATTTGTTGTTGTAATGAAAATCGGCTTTCATGTCAAAAAGTAGTCAAAAAGTTCTCTGTTGTGCAATTCTTATTATCATTTAGATGTTCAAAATCGATTCTATTTATTCAGGACAAATCTTCCGTCTAATTGAGGCGGAGTCAATATCGCTCCTCATCATCCATGTAATTGAGGTAGAGTCAATATCGCTCCTCCTCCATCGCCACTCACGACTGCAGTGCATGATATCCATGATATTATACATCAAATGATCACGTAATAATGTATTACAATTATAGATCATATGATCATATGGAGAACACTCTAGATTGCAACTCAACAAATTTCTACAAGCATTAGATAGCTGAATGTGCTACAAGTGAACTACCATACTTGCAAAAAAAAACCTTGTAACAAAAAAATTGTAACATAACTAATCATATCGTACATAATATTGCAACTCAAAATTACAATAAAGTTACAATTGATGTGCATGTTACAACTCGAAAACAACTGCATACCACTCTTATGTTTACACAAATACAGACGAAATCGATCGACGTCGGGGGTTAGGTCAAGGGTTGCGGGTGGCGGGGCGGGCGAGCTCGGCAGCGGCGGTGTGCGAGATCAGCGGAGGCGGAGCTCGGCGTGCGCGAAGAGGTCGAGAAGGACGACATCCGGCTTGGACAAGGGAGAGGTTGTCGGGGAGGTCATCGCGGAGGTTCGACGGATCTGGCTGGAGGTCGCCACTACGCGCAATCTGGCCGCAGGGATCGCTGCTGCCCGAGATTTGGCCGAAGATCGACGTGCCGGAGGTCAACGGATCTCGCCGGAGGTCGCGCAGTTCTGACCAGGGGACACAAATATACGTGAGATCTGGTTGGGCACGCACCAGTGGAAGAAGATCGTGCGTCGCGGGCGAGATCGCAAGGCGGGGGTGTCAAGGGGAGCATCGGCGTGCGGATCGCGAAGCAGGTGGGGCCGGCCGGTTGACATGCAGAATATGATCGGGGCGAGGAAGAGAGAGAAGACGAAAGGGGAAAGGGGCAAAAGGGCAAAGGGTTGGTCGGTGGTCATAGGGTTGAAGGAAAAAAATGGGAAAAAATTGCACGGATCTAAACCCTTGAGATCGAATCGGACGGGGGCAATCATCCGCGCAATGTGAACCGTTGTTGAAAAACTGAAGGGCCGAGATCTTGGGAGGAGGGTGCTCCTAACTCAAGTTGGGAGCACCCCATTAAACCCAAACCTTTGTTATTGGGAAAAATTGCCTACGTAAACTTTTTTCTTAAAATTCAATGCTAAGACCCGTGCGATGCACGAATATTATAAAAAATAATTATTATATAATTATGATATTATACTTTATAATAACTATCAAAATTAATTTATTAGAAATTAAATTAATTTGAGAAAAAATAACTGAGTTTATATAAATTATACCACTCAATTAAATCAAAATTAAAATTTTGAAACGTGATAGTGTAAATTATATTAAATTACCTATATATAATAGAAAAACTTAAAACTCTTACTTCTATTCGATTTGAACCTACTAAGATCCCCACTTCTACTAGTTTTTTAAAATAATTAATTACTTTACAAAAATATTTTCCTATTAATAATTATATTTTATTTCTTTTATGTTTATCTTCCAATTGTTCTTATTTGAGCTTGGTTATGATTCTTAATTGCATTAATTTGTTTAACGAAATTTTAATAATATAGGATATTATCTATTTTTAGCATATTTTATATGTATTAATATTGACACATGTCATCTTCATATCACCAATTGCGGCAAACTCATGCATTTACCAATCATCAAATGAAATTAAATTAATAATATATGAACTTATATAATTCTTAGCATATTTTGCATTTGTTTTTATATCGACACGTCTCCTTATTAAATTTATTCTACTCTCTACGATCTAAGAAGTGTACGGACAAGATAAAAAATAATTATGACAATAATTTTTTATCATTAAAAGTGATAAATGAGCCAAACTACTTCTAAAAAAGTATCGTCTCAGTATGCAGCATATCCTATCAATTTCTTAAATAAAATTTAATAAAGTTTTTCTTTTCAATTAAAAAGCTAAAAGTTTATAGAAAAAATATACGACACATATTAAAATTTAAAAATATTTTAAATAATTAAATATATAATAAAATATGAATTAATGAATATATTTAAACAATTAAAAAGATTATCAATCTAACTATTTCAGTATGCCCATTCAAATAAATTATCTAACGAAAACATATGAGAGATAAACTTATGGAAAGATAATAATTTTCTGTTAATTGGAAAAAATATCTATGTAAACATTGAGAATGTCATGTGACATCAGCATTTTAATATAATATAAATATAAAACAATTAATACTAAAATAATTATCATTTAAGATTTAATATTATTATATAATGTGTTATAAAAAATTAATATGTGAAAGAGACTATATTTAAAATATTTAAATAGTTGAGGTACCAACTTAGAGTGGGATCAAATAAAGTTAGGTTATCTTGAAAACTACTCTATTTTTTTTTACTCAGACTGTATTGGCTTACTTATGCATGCAAAATATTTATTTTCACATGCATAATTTTCTAATCTTATTTATTTTAATTTTATAAAATGAAAATCTATTCAAGTTCTGTGTTTTACTACAGAAAAAATAAGAGAAATAGTTAGGAAGCCATCGAAAAAAATAATATTCAAATTGGAGTTAAAACAAAATTATAAATTATAACTAAAAAATTATTAAGGTTGAAAATTGAATATAATGGGTCGTGATAATCATATAACGATCGTAACAGCATGGTCGTGATAGATCCGTAACGACCCATTAAACATTCAATTTTGTGCTAAAAACTTGTCCGAGTTAGGGGCCATGACTAGAATGTTACGGACCATGAAAATCATACTTAGACCATTACGAAGTTGTTATGGGGAGTTACAAATGGTTATTTCGATATTTCTTCAACTTTTCTTGAGAATTTCAATTACATATTGACTTTAAATTTTATCATAAGTCACAGAGATCATTAGAAAATAAATTTACTCATATTTACAGAAGTTTTGGATGATTTTAAATTTGAATAAATGACTATTCCAAATTTTCCTTGTCTTGATATGAAAAAAACCCTAAACAAATTGAAACTCTACGAAAACTCTTGAAACACTTGGGAGCTATAGATAGAGATCATAAGAGGCAAAAAATGAGATGCTTGGAGCTTAGAAGAAGTGCTTGAGACTTGGGATCCATGTGTTATTGCTGAGAATGAATTTCAAATTTGAAGAGAATTTTTCGGAGCAGAACAACTCATCGTTTGTGTTTCAAAGCAATCCAAATATATCGAAAGCAATAATTTAATTTTCTAATCATTGTTTGGATATTTTTTACCCATTATTTTTATACCTAATTAGTTATGTAATATATATTTTTAATCTTTAAGAAAAACTTTATGAACTCGATTGTTAGATTTAGATTAATATAGTTGTTTCAATTTTTTATTATAATTGTTGTATTTAATGCTTTTTACTGAGATTATTACATTCTGATATAAGACTACAAACCATGTGTAGAGTGATTAGTTTTAGGATTCGATAATTCTCAACGAATTTATTTTTAACTTAAAGTTAAAGCGATCATAACACAAAACTAGTAACTCATCGTTTGTGCTAAATTTTGTACGATCTATCAATTTATACCCAACTTAGATGATTGTTAGTTTAGGAACTATAACTTAATGCATCTTCACATCTTGCCTAACCAAATATTTACTCCGCGTTTGTTATCCTAAGTTTCAGTAAGAATTAATGCATTTTGATTTACACAATGTAGAAGTCATTAATTTAGATAATCCTAATTCGTCTTGAGAATTGAATTCATTTATCATTATTATAATTCAATCATCATTGATGTTCATGATAGTTAATTCATAATCATCCATAATCTTAAGGCGCAACACCAATTTACTTTATTTTTGTTATTTAAATTTTTAATATTGATTTTTATTTTCATATCACAACCCTTTTTTATTATTTGTTTTTTTTACATGTTTAATGAATCATTGAGATAAATTAGATTTAAATAGTTCATCATTGGTTCGATACTTTACTCTCTATTTTATTACTTGATACAACTAATGCACTTGCTAGCAAATTTATTAGTTACAAATTTACCACATCACTTACCTACTTAAATAATCCTCCTCCGACATCCGCCCTCCGCCTCCTCCACCGCGCCCCTCCACCTACTCCACCGCCTCCTCCACCACGCACGTTCGCCACCTCCACCGCGCCCCTCCGCCGCCCTCCACTGCCACCTCCGCCTCCTCCACTGCCCTCCGCCACTGCGCCGACGCCCGACTCCGCCTCCACCGCCGCCTCCTCCTCCTCCTCCCTCCGCCTCGTTTGCCCTCCATCGTCGCCTCCTGCTCCTCCTCCTCCCTCCTCCCTCCTCCTTCGTCCGCCCGCCGACTGTGCTCCTTTGTCGGCCGTCGCCTACCGCTTTTCTCCACCGCCGTACGCCACCATCCCTCACCGGTTAAGAAGGTACTAGTCTGCCATCATGTATGTTAAGTTAATTATTAATGCATGAAGTTAAATACTACTTAATTACTTGAAAGTTATGAACTAATGCATGTTAAGTTAAATATTACTTAATTAGTTGATTGTTTTGCTGTTAAGTTAGTTAGTAATACATGTTAAGTTAAATAGTACTTAATTACTTGAAACTATTATTGTTAAGTTAGTTACTAAGGATGTACTAAGTTAGTGATTCATGTTAAGTTAAACTTTTTTTTCATAATTCTAAAATCTCTTTTTTATCATGTTCTCATAAATTTAACTAAGGATGTACTTCCACATTCTTGGTGATAAAATGAGATTATGATTCGACAATGAAGTACTTGAAACATGTGATTTTGGACTTTGTAAGTTCAAAATCACACGTTCCAAGTACACGAATTTATTGACATATGGCTTAATGTTGTCCGTTACAGAAATGATAAAGCCAAATCGAAGTTGGATTCGTCGTTGGAAGGATAAACATTGCGTCATAACTGAATAATATAAGGATGGTGTTGATGAATTCATTAATGTGGCATATCAAAATGAATGCGTTGCTTCTTCATATGGCGAAATCTTATGTTCATGCCGAAAGTGCAAATGTTATCAGTGGAAAGTAAGATATGATGTGCAGAAGAATTTATATTACAATGGTTTCTTACTGACATACATCAATTGGTTCTTTCATGGCGAAGAAAGATGGGCTAAAGAAACAAGTAATGTATGTACCGTTGTAGGCGACTCGAGCAATCCGTACAAAGACATGATATGGGATGCAATGTTAGGAGAAAATATTGATGAAACATTAATTGAAGAAGACTCGAATCCTTCGACTTCTAAGTTTTATAATCTTCTCGAAAAAGTAGATGAACCTTTATGGGTTGGATGCGTGAAGCAAACTACACTTTCTACAGTGGCACAACTAATGAACTTAAAATCAGAATTTAATATGAGCGAAAGATGTTTTTGACCGGATGCTTGTCATTATTAAGAGTATGCTTCCAGCTTCAGAGAAATTGCCGGGATATTTTTACAAGTGCAAACGATTGATGAGAGATTTAGGGTTGGAATATCAGAAGATTGATGCATGCCGCAATCATTGCATGTTGTACTACAAGGAAAACAACTCACTTATGAGTTGTTCTATTTGTATATAGCCTAAATTCAAGCCGAAAAAGAATTCTCGAAGTTAAAAAATGTGGCAAATGCAATATTTATATACTTTCCGATTGTTCTAAGATTACAACGACTATTTTTTTCTAAAAAACTGCATCATTTATGAAGTAGCACAGAGAAGGGACACGTGAAGATCAAAATTCAATTACACATCCTTCGAATGCGGAGGCATGGAGACGATTTGATGCACTTCATCCGACTTTTTTTACAGAATCACGCAATGTTAGATTAGGACTTTACACTGATGGCTTCAATCCATTTGGCTCATCAAGTATTGCTTATTCATATTGGCCAATTTTTTTGGCACCTTATAATTTGCTTCCAAGCATGTGTATGAGACGAGAGAATATATTGCTTACCTGTATGATCTCGGATCCTCGATCTTTTGGTAAAAATTTAGATGTTTACTTAAGACCTTTTATTGATGAACTCAAAATGTCGTGGGAGGATGGCATGATTACCTAGAACAAATTTAAAATGCAAAATTTCATTATGAGAGCCGCATTAATGTGGACCATAAATGATTTTTCGGCATATGAAATATTGAGTGGTTGGAGCACAAAAGGAAAACTTGCTTGTCCCATATGTGGAAATAATACGAAATCATTTTACTTGAAAAATTGTAGGAAAGTTTATTGGTTTGATTGTCATAGGATATTTTTGCCATTGAAGAATTTGATCTCATTTTAAAAGAATACATCCGAGAACACTTTGTCTCCAACTCATTATATTAATTATTTTTTAATAATGTCAGTTGCTACGCCGTCGATAGCACAAGCAACTGGCTCAATACATTCAAACGAGCGGACTGCCACTGATCATGCTACGGTACACATCAATCGATGTGAGAATATTACTGTACATCTATGAATTATCACAACTTTAATTTGGTATGACACTAACGATTTATTATGTATTAGGGCCCGTAGATGACGTCGAACTTTCACAGCCTACCCCAGTTGTACTGGATGATGATTCCTCTTCGAGTGATGAAGAGGGGTTACACGATAATGGGGTGGTCACTGTGAATAATATTGCTCGATCGTAAGTTAAATAATTTGTACAAATTTTATTATAGTTTTGGTTATCATTAAAAATTAATTCTTCTTTGTAATTAGCAGGACCACTTTCATACCCGCTAGTACTATGCGGAATGTGCTCTCGTTCTTTCTCACTTACCGAAAGGGGTAGAATCCTGGAAATATGTCTAAATTCAAGTGCGGGATGACATCTTTCGAGACTTTACGGTACGATCTTCTATTTGGGTTACATAATTTGATTTATATTTATTTTAAAATTACTAAGTTTTAACGTTCTATTTCTAGGAGGTAAATCAGTTTCATCCGGATCTTAGTTTATGGACGATCCAGAGAGCTTTTGAGGAGGTCGTTGCGAAACGCCTCCGAAATTGATTATACAAGTTTCACAAGGTCGTCACGTCCGCCGACCTCACTTTGGAGCAGGGCATACAAAGATGTCTAAGACATATTAGGCGCTCGATTTGGGAGTTTCTTTGCAGGAAGTGGTAAGTATGTTTATTTTTAAATTATTTTTTATGAAAATTATAATTTTTGAAAGTGTAAGTATTTGATGTTCACAAATGACGGATGAACGATGGCAAAGGAAGTCGAAAAAGGCAAGAGTTAATCATCTTTCGAAGATCGAGGCCCACATCCACACAGGAGGATCGATGCGATTTGATGAGCATCGACGATGCATGATAATTTATATATAAATTCAATTTATCAAACTTTTGACTTATATTTATGTTATCAAATTTAAAACTTTATTGTAGGAGGAGAAAGAAGATGATCCCGTAGACTTTCGTGTGGTCTATGAGGCCACGCATAAGAGTCGGAAGACAAACGACCTAATCACGCCCACTGCTCGTAGGCTTCTGGTATGTCTCATGACACAGTCATTTGGTTGTTACCGTTAGTGCACTATTTTTTAAATACAGAATGTTTAAATTTTATAGGATGATTATAATGCGAAAATGACTGAAAAGTATGGAGATGATCCGAGTACTCAGCCACCAGGTAATGTTTCTTCGTTGGTTTTGTCATGTTTTTAATTTGTGTTTCTTGATATACAATTTATATATTATATGATTGTATGATTTTTTTATTTCGTAGAGAACCCTACTGTTTGGGAGGAGGTGACCAGCATGACACGAGGGGGGTACTTGCGTGGCCTCGGCACAGCCGCTCAGATATCTAGGAGGATCGGAGGATATGCATATGGTCCATCTGTTGCGAGCTCATCCGCTGCACCTGATGTGACACAGCTATCACAGTAGCTATCGCAGTAGTTATCGGAGCAGATATCGTGGCAGGTGTCGGAGCAGTTGTCGCAATAGTTGGCTCCGCTATTGCAGGCGATTCAGGGATTGATCCCGACACAGAATCCATCCCCGCGAGGCCATGGACCGAGCATGTCTGGGTCGAATGTCCGGAATGATAATAATAACTCCCAAACCTATGATAGAAACAACATATGAATACAAACAATGCTTTTGTTACTTGTAGATTTAGATATACATATAATTTGTTCGTATTCTTATGTTAAATATTATGCCTGTTATGCTTTTATATTGCCCGTGATGCTCTTATATTTCATGTGATGATCTTATACTGTCTGTGATGATTTTATATTGCATGTGATGAATATCAATGCATTTTTATATGCATTATATAATTGTATAGTCTGGGAAGAAGAAAAATGAGGATTGAATGGATAAAAAAATCTGAAAGTAGCGACTCCATAGCGTCCCATTCGCGTCGCAAAGATTGTCGACGCTGAATTAAATATATCGTCCTTAGCGCCATAGTTGCGTCTCATTGACGACACTTACACCGTCATATTGCGTCACTTCAGTGCCTTCCTAGCGCCTAGAGTAGCGACTTGTGGGCGTCGAAATCGTGCCTCATATCTAGTGCCCCTTGCACGTCGACTTAGCGACACATGTCTTCTACGCACAGCCGTAAACCACGCATCTTAATAACGTCGAGATAGCATTAACTCGTGGCACTAGTAGCATCTCATTTACTTTGACTCTATTGCGATGCTAGTAGCCACCGATATGCAACGTCTCATTTTTATAGCGCTAGCTAGACGCGAATGAGATGCTCTTCACCGCGGAGACGTAATAACGCCACCCTAACATCGCTTATCTTGGGTCGCTAACCGCCCATTTTCTTATAGTGTTATTTTTAAAAGTATCATTCCCACATATTTATAAATGACTAACACTACAAGAAAATGACACATTTTTTTACGGCTAAGTTTCGACGGTTCAAAATTCTTTGTAATTTTCGACGGGAAGAAATATCCTTTCAAAGTATCTACGGATGAAGCATTCATCCCTAATACCAATGATAGTATTTTATAGATAGTTATAGCATTCCGATATTACTGACAAACATAAATTCGTCGATAATACCGAACATGGTCATCGATATTCAAATTAAAAATACAATAAAATATTATATAGTAAAATATTAATATTTTATTAATAATGTTACCAACGATTTTGGTCTTTGGTATTATCAATGAAAAGAAATATGTTAGTAATACGGAAGGCCAAGGCCGACATTATTCGAATTAATAATAAAATATATTATAATATTATATAGTAAAATATTAATATTTTATTAATAATGTTACCAATGATTTTAGTCTTTGGTATTATCAATAAAAAGAAAATCCGTTGGTAATACTAAAGGTGAGGTCCATTGATATTCGAATTAATAATAAAATATATTATAATATTAAATAGTAAAATATTAATATTTATTAGTAAGATTACTGATGGTCTTGAATTTCAATATTATCAACGGATGAAAATTCATCGATAATATCTAATTAGAATTAATAAGGTCAGAGTCATCGGTATTCAAATTAATAATAAAATATATTATAATATTAGTAAACTTATCAATGATTTTGACTTTTGGTATTATCGATTGGACGAAGCTCGTAGCGTTCTTCTTACGACCATCGTCCCTCGAAAATTATATTTTTCGATAAATTTCATGAGAGATTTTATCGTCGGAAATTTGTAAAATGTTATAGTATAAACAATCAACAGAAAAAAAACTGTACGTGGCAATTAATAATTGGTTGGTTCAATTGGGTATCGGATTGGATTAAAATGGAGGTGGTCAGCCTTTACTTAACTAGCTCAGCAAGATATATATTTCAGGATTACCTGAAAAAAAAATGGACTCACTTACTTGAATTACATGAGACACTACAAGAAAATCGCGATTTTTCGACGGATAATTTCCAACGGTTCAAAATCCGTCGCAATTTGCGACGAATTTTTCGACGGTTTCGTTTCCGACGGATTTTTCGACGGTTATGACCGTTGGAAAGGATTTATATTATTATTTAATTTTTCAACGATTAGGAACGTCGATATTTTCGACGGTTATCCATCCGTCACAATTTCCGACGGATTTTCCGACGGTCACGATCGTCAAAAATGAAAAATTAAATTATATATTTTTTATATTATTATTTAATTTTTCCGACGAATTTTTCGACGGTCACGACCGTCGGAAATAAAAAAATAAATTATGTAATTTATTATATTATTATTTAATTTTTCGATGAATTTTTCGATGGTTACGACCCTCGAAAATGAAAAATTAAATTATGTATTTGTTTTTATATTATTATTTAATTTTTCGACGATTAGGAACGTCGATATTTTCGACCGTCGAAAAGTTGTACAAAATTTTGACGGTTCGAACCGCCGGGGACTTTTTCGACGGTTCTGACCGTCGATATTTTCAACAATTTTTTTCAACCGTCGCAAATCGATTTGCGACGAGCGTTTTTCTGACGGATCGATTCCGACTGAAAAATCGTCGGTAATTGCGTTACCGACGGTTTTCGGACTGATTACCAACGGTCCGGACCGTCGGTAATCAGCATTTTTCTAGTAGTGAGATTGGTCAGTTTGCTGAACTAAATGTTAGGATCCAACCAACCATTTGCGGCATCACTTAACTCCGAGGTTCACCTTGATAAATTTCGTTGAAGAGAGAATCAGTGTCTCCCGGGGCTTTACAAAGTTTGACAGCACTTCTCAACACGAAGGTCATGGACTTGGAAGTTAATTCTTCTTCTTTTGCGTGATGTGCTGGTATATAGTTTGACAAAGTGAAAGGAATGCCATGCATGATGGAGAAGAGGGACCCAAACCTCAGCAAATAATTTATCTTGGCTTACAATGAAAGGGAACCCTCCCTCCCTCTCCCTCCAATCCCTCACTGCCAGCAAGCATTCGAACCCTACGCCACAATTTCAAGAATATTATGTTTCACATCCGTGATCATGGCCATGTGTTTGCTGATCCAGCCTGTTCTCATGTGCTCTCATGTTATATACATGTATATCCCAGGTCCCTAAATTGTCCTAATTTCACTTGTTCATATATATATATATATATATATATATATATATATATATATATGTAGCAAAGACAAAATAAAAATGCATTGGGAGAAGAGTGACACATGGAAATAGACCTTATTGATCATGAAATTATGTAAGGAACTTACTTGATCGAAAATATAACGCTTAATTAGCAGCTGAATCGTGTTAGCAAATAAGTAGTAATTAGTCTGTATTTTTAGTTAAATTAACTTCAACAGATCAATATGTGTTAGGCTGAAGGGGGGTGGGATGAGGAGGGCCGGGGAAGTGGATGTTCTCATGGTGGCTTTCGGCTTTTGGCCTTTGCCTCGGCAGCTGGCTTCAAATGGCGTCTTGTGGCGTTAGCTGTCAGGCAGCTCCTTGTCCCCTTGTTGTTTGCTTGGTGCCCTTTTGATAGCATCACTAGTCACCAAATACAACTTAGGATTTAAGTTATAGTAATTCCAGGTTCGAAATTTAAAATCACTATTAGGGTTTGTTCGCGTCGCGCAAGTTCAAACTCTGAAAATTGAAGAATCTCGATCGAAAAAAAATATAACTTATCATCTCTTCATCCTTCTACCTCCTTCGTTATACTATCTTTTTCTTCTATCAAAAATGAAAAAAAAAAGAAGAAAAGGAGAAGACGCCAATTTGCTCTACACCGAAAATAAATAACAAATTAAATTAAGCTTAATTGATACAACTAGTATTAGAGTATATGGCAATTAGTTGAGTTCGATTTTTGAAGTCAATTATTTGATTAGAAGAATATTGCTCTACTTTTTACTCCCGCCTCGAATTAATGAGATAGTAATACTTCTTAATATTGGAAGTCTGAAAGAGTACCTAAGAAAAGTTACGCATATAATATTGAAGTATTAACTTCAAATTTCAATTATAGTGTCAATGTATGGATCAATAGTAATAACTTAGGTCTCCACATGCATCAAAGAGCGAAGAAGCATTGGAAACCTAGTGGATTTATTATGGCAGTCCAGATCTTAATTAATATTATAACGACTAATTAGGTGGATTAACAAATTTTTTATAAGATATGGATAATTTATATTATGAACATGTGAAATTAATAATGATAACAAAGTGCATGATTTAATTAATTATAATCATGCTAGCTAATTGGCATTAATTTTCGGTTGGCTGGAGCTCTGGAAGGTCCCACTTGAATCATGATTATTGGCGTATCATGGACCAATGTGTAAGTGGAAGCTATTAATGAACTAATATGTTGATGGAGAGATCAAACTTTTCAATATTTATTTTGGATGTGGATGATTGGAAGCGATATTATCCGAATCGGACCGAATGGACTAGATATTAATAACATAATATATAATTATTAAATTAAATTGTAAAAATATCATTTCAAATTAATAATATATTATGTAATAACAAAACTTTAATACTAGTAAAAATGTCTAGTAATTCCTTCTTGTTCCCTTTGCTTTTAATCTAGAGTTGTGAAAAATCTTTACTTTTTTGGATAATTGGGAAACTACAAATTGAAAAGTCCATTCATTATTAAATCCAACTAATTCAACAGTGATAATTGAGACTCTCGACATAAATTTTTTACATTTATATAATTTTAAATTCAAAATCTTACTTAAATAAGGAAAAACTACTTACCACTCTATCTAATACTATTTGTAATAATCTTTACTTCTATTGACAATAAAACAGTCTCACTTTTCTTCTTTCTTGTTGTTTTCTTTCCATTTTTTCATCTCTGGCCTTCGAATATTCTTCTCTCTTCAATTATTTTTCTCATTTTAATCTCTTTCTTTTTCTTTATTTACCTTCCATATTTTCCTATCTACTTCCTCAATTCTCCTCCTCATTTCATTAATCATTAGCCGTAATTATTTCTTTAAGATAATTTTTTTTATTTTCCTATCGACCAATATTGTTCGGATCAATGATCTGATCATTTTTTTATCAGTTCGAATTTTGTTAATATTGTGCACCATCGAACCCGAAATTCGGTCTATACAACATGAATTGGAATGGAAATTTGTTTCTATTTTTTTTTTGTTAAAGAACATTGATAATAATGTATTAATGATAGTGAATCTTGATAACAAAACGAGCCGCATACTTTATATGATAGCATTTATCTTTTAATTATACTGTTTTACTCACTCTTCTTCATAATGATAAAAACAAGAAAAGCAAGTATTTGGATGTTAAAACAAAATCTTATAAGACAATGGAATTTTGAAGGCATCATTATTATAAGAGTTTTGCTCTCACATGAACCTAAGTATTACATTAAGGTTTTTTTTTCCCCTGATATTAAAAATAAAATAAGATAGGACCCAAAAGATTAAGAAGAAAAAGCTTCCTAAAAAAACTTGCCGTTAACTAAAAGATAGAGATGGTGCAGGAGGGGCCAAGAGGTCAACTAGTTTAAGCCAACCACCACACATACCCAAAACAAGAGTCTTACACAGCTATCACTGTGTCCATACTCTTCTACTTGCTTTGCTGTCCTCTCTCTCTCTTTCTCTCTCTCTCTCTCTTCCCGCACTGAACTGAACTGCACTTGGTCCTCACTATATATCACCAAAACTATACTCATTTTCCTCCTCCCAGAATCTCATTCCTGCGAATCCCTCTCTCTCTTTCTCTCTCCTCATCTGCTACTTGTCACCGAGAGAGTTAGAGAGAGACGACCCAGAGATCGCCGGAGAGAAGATGACCTCCCATGCACCGTTTCTAGCTCTGGCCATCTCCCTGGCCCTCGTTGCCACCTGCATTGCCCAGAGCAGCCCAGCGGCCGCGCCCACAAGCCCATCGCCCGTCGCCACCCCACCAGCCGTAGCCACCCCTCCAACCGTGGCCGCCCCAGCTCCCGCCGTGGCCTCACCTCCCCCGGCCACTCCTCCTCCAGCATCCCCTCCGGTCGCCACGCCCCCTCCCACGGCCGCCACCCCCGCTCCTTCGACCGCTACCCCCACGGCCTCCCCCCCGGCCACCTCCCCCGCTCCCTCGGCCCCGAGCTCCCCGGCGGCGTCCCCCTCCGAGGCCCCGGCTCCGTCGGCAACCAGCCCGTCGCCCAGCACGACATCGCCCTCGCCGGCGCCGGCGTCCTCCACCGCGGACGGCGGGTCCTCCGGTGCCTTCGTGCAGCGAGTCAGCATGGGCGCGGTGGCCGCCGCGGTGGTTGGCGGAGCCGCAATGCTGCTCCTTTAGAGCTGGAGACAGAGGCATAAAGAGGAAAGAGAGCTTTCGGTGATGTCTCCGGTTTAATTAATTATATGTGATGACGATGATGGACTATTTGGTGCCTCCTGTTTAATTTGATTAATTAGCTTGGACAGGTGAACGCATGTCATGTATTATTTGCTGTAATAATTCATATTTTTTTCTTCTGTGTTCTTTCCGTTTGATGCTTCTATTAATTAAATTTGTTCAATATTTTTGGAGGGAGTCATGCTTGTGCTCGTTGATGTCGATCGATCGATCTCGGTTCACTTTCCCTTTCATGTATCATACTTGTGACTTCCCCTTGAGATCAATAAAATGATGAACATGCATGTTAATATCTTGTTGATAGATTTGATGTGTGCCAAATGATCCGCTCACATTGCCGCTGCTCAAAAATCAAATTAAGGAGTCAGGAGACATCCAACCTTATCAGAAGGTGGAGGCCATGAGCAATGAAGAGAGAGAGAGAGAGAGAGAGAGAGAGAGAGAGAGAGAGAGAGAGAGAGAGAGAGAGAGAGAGAGAGAGAGAGGACTCTCGGATCTGAGCAAATGAGATGATCCACGAACAATCACGAGATGGTGGCGGTGGTCTCAGTTCTTCCCAGCTGATTTCACATGCATGGCACTCAGATGTCTCTCGTTCTCTCTCTCACTCACTCACATAGAAGAAAACACTGCAATAATTTCTCTGAGCAGTGATACAGTATCACTGAAGCTAAAATGTCTCTTTAGTCTTTAATGCATCTTTTTGTGTGTGTATTTTTAGTTTTTACAAAAAGAAGAGAGAAAGAGAGAGAAAGAGAGAGAGAGAGAGGGGTTTGACGTAGGGAATTGAGGGGATGTATGCAACTGTTGGGAATAGGTGGAGGGTGGTGGCGAGGGACAAAATGGTTGGTCATTGCTGATGACAGGGAGAGATCGTAGTGGCCTTGTGGGGGGAATATGTAACTGCAAAGAACTGTGGCGTTGCTGAGGGGGAGGAGTTGAGAAAGTTGTGGTTTTCCTTGTCCTTTTGAGTAGAGGAATACCGAATTCGTGCTGTGGAACTGATCGACGAGTGAGCGTGAGATCACCAGCAATTTGGAAGGGGGGAGATATTGGAGAAAGAGAAAATGGAGGAAATACGTGAATTGAGAACAGGATCCGGATACGGGCACATGGCGAGGTGGGCTGGGGGGTTAGTAGAGGGTGCTACCGACCTGAAATTGCGTGGCTCCGTTGAATCGGACGGGCTACTAATAAATTATGTCAATCAGACATTGACTGGATATTGGACGGATTTGACTGACCCGTTATCTTATTGGACGGACATCGAGCTGTCCACTAAGTGTCTAGCCTTGTCCGCCCCATTAAGGTCTATCGGACCTTAACGGTCGGGCCGACAATTAGACGTGTCGAACTAGTCTTTTAATATTTTTAATTTTTTTACAATATCTCAAAAATTATTTGTTCTATAATACGTAGTAAAAGGACATCATAATATATTATTTCTCAATTTATTATCATATGCTTACTCATTATGTTGTCAAATATAAAAAAGAGAGACAAAATATTTACGTAATTCGGTTTATAGCCTACACCCATGACTGAAGGAGCTCGAAAATCTATTGTGCTAAAAATAAAATATTACATATTTAGTATCAAATTAAGTAAAATAGATTTTACAACAATCAAATATTACTATGAAGAGGTACCTATGCATTACGCAACACTGGTAAAAGATTCATCTTCTCTATCTTCAGTATTTTCATCATATATAAATTTATCTTGCATTCCTACTTTTGCATCAAGCATAAATAACATTATAGAAAAATAAAAATTATATCATTATATAAAAAATATGATCATATCATTATAAAAGAATAAAAATTAGAATCATGCATTTTGCATAAACAATTAACATTAACTAAATAACATAATGTCATCACATGAATTAATTAAAATAAATTTGTACAATAATATTTATATTATTTTAATAAGTTTATCTATTAATGGTTAACAGACGGCTTATAAATTATCGGACGGATATTGGGCGGATATCGGACTATCGGTACCGGACAAACGGATGAATAACCTTGTCTAACCTGATATAGGCCCAAGCCAATTAAAAAATCGGACGGGCCCGTGCCTGAACTTGGACAGACTAGCCAATATGTTATCGGGTCGGGCAGCGGACGGACCGGGCTGTCCGATCCAATAAACACCTTTACTTGAATGATTGAACTGTCCGGTCCAATAAACACCTTTACTTGAATGATTGAACTGTGGTCGCTTCGCCCACATTTATATAATTATATTCCACTCTATCATAACATAAGAAATTGTTGCTTCAAATTTTATTAATGTAATATTTTTCGATTTTTACTTTTAGTGCATGAACTTTTCTTTGTAATTAAAATAAATAATTACGATTGTAAGGATCGAGGATATTATATATATAACAAATATAGAGGAATATTAAAGTGTGACTGCGCATGGCAAGCCATCATATTTGATTGAGCCCTACGCAACAGCTCATGCATTTACTCCAGCACTTGAGGGACGGACAACATGCATGAGCCTGCCATTTCGGGTCGGGAGCCCGATCTCCTTCTCTCTGCCGCGTGACAAAATGCAATGTCGAAGGGACCCATGCCGGCGGACATTGGTGGGAGGGAGAAGATTAGGACACAGCCGATTGCCATAGCACTCCTCAATGGAGCTCTCTTCAATGACACTCTTGTAGTATGGGCTCCTGGACCTTGGATGCGATTTGGGAGCAAACCGAATCATTGGAGACCTCTGAGATGCTTAACAAATGCAAGAGCCAAATCTTGACCCGCCCTCACCGGAAATCCCTCAGCGTCGTTGCCTTCTTCTTCTTCCTCCTTCTCTGCCTTGTCACTTGGCATCCACCTCATGCGACTTCTCTAGTAGTCGAACAAGGAAGTGCTACCGTCGACTTCTTCAGCTTTGTCGGCCTTATGCATCTCATGGTTGATACCATCAGATGGCGTCGTGGGCGGTGAGCACAGTTGCTGCCCTCGGTGATCCCTTCGATGTGCATGGGAGGATGCAAAAAGTGGCATGATCATGTCCGTTGATGCATGCACATGTAAAATGGGTGTATGAAGCATCTTTTGCTTCACACTGTGTGAACAACTCAGAAAAAAGGCACATGAACTGAATGGTCCAGTTGCGTAGATGACTAATGTAAATTTTTGTGAGAATTCGATCATTTTCCTCTCTTTCTCTCTCCCTCTACTTTTTAGACCTGATCTCTCTCTCTCTATTGATATCTCTCTGAGGTGAAATGGGGTGAGTTATAACGGCCTAAGGTGTAAGGATTAATATGGTTTAATTGAATAATTTCACATGGAGGTGATTATAAGCTTATATGTAATTATCCTCTTTACCTATCAAAACACATTTTAAATTTATGCGGACCAATAACTCAAAGAATAATATCTTGATTGGACGAGGATGTTACATGAGTTCTTGGGCAATGGTCTGCCTCCATCCTGCGAGTGGAGGTGCGATGACCGGCTCTCGGACTCCCTTCGGTGGGCGCTTGGGTGTCTATATTTGTCTCCCTTCGACGGATACAAGTGCGACAATTCGAAGGCCATGGTGGTCAATGTCGGAGCAATGGTTCATATTACGCACTTTCTTCTGAGTTGTTGGATCACATCTGAATGACTGAGAATACTAAGTCAGTGTGTCAGGTTAATATTATTTGGTATATATATCTATATAAGATCAATGACAACTAAACATTAACCAAATCTTTTAGCTATTTTTATCTAAAAAATAATAACATTATATATTTCTGATTAGTGAGTCGAATACCTAATCTTCCAATTCTAATTTTTACAATCCATGCTTTGGTCATATTAATTAGGCTGGTTGATCGGATATTACCCGCCCATAATAATATTTCAGGAAATTAAGAATTGCATTTAACATTCTTTGCTAGTTTATAGTATTGCTTGAGTTGTAATCAATTTATGCAATTAAAATGTGATGAAGTTATTTTAATCTGACATCTTATTTTCTAATATAAAAAATATACTTTTTAATGTGTTTAAAATATATTTCATCCATCATTTATTTTCTCTATGTTACAATATGACTTTTCTACTTGTCAAAGTACATGTTTTTTATTTGTAATTTTAAAAACTTTAATATTATTGAAAATGATAGAAGAATTTTTGGATCACTATTATTCTTCTAATTAATATGTATCGTCTTGGCTTCCATGAATAGAACTTTTATTTAGAATATTCTCATGCATATTTTTAAATTCAAAATATAGTAAAACGAGGACATATTATTTACATTTAATCAAAATGAGACAACGTATTGGACGTAACAATAGGAGTCCTAATTTCTCTCTTGCTACTCTCTCTAACGGCTAGCTGAACCCCTCTCTCCTCTGGCTCCGGCGACAATCGCCGAAGACGCCACCATCTCCTCTCCTCTCCCTCATGGCTTTAGAGGAGCCCCCAGATCTCTCATTCACGCCTTCTCTCCCCATGTCCACTCTCTCAGAAATAAACAATCCTACAAAGATGTGGTCGCGGCTAGCGCTCCGATGGGCGATCATCACTCTCAGTGGGTTTCGGAACGGCGGCGGCCATCGAAGCTCATCTCCCCTCATCAGTTGCGGTGCTTACAGGAGGAAGTCACAGAGGAAATCACTATACCTGCCGCCGAGGTGGCGGACCGCTCGGAGGAGTTGAAGATGTGCCTGGTCCGTAGATCTACGGGGCGTCTGGCTCTGGAAATACTCCAAGCTGAGCTTCCACAGATCTGAGGTCTACAGAAGTCGATGAACATCAAGGTTATGGGCAACAACTTTTTTCTCTTCTCCTTTTGCTGTTTGTAGGAGCGCATGAAGGTATTAACCGGCGGACCCTGGAGCATCCGTGGGCAGCTCTTATTCGTGACTCACCATAGTCGTTCTTCCGTGCGGCCGGTGAGAAACTTCAGAAGCTACAGATCTGGGTACGTATGTACAACATGCCCTATGAGCTGCTAAAATGTGAATTTGTGATGCATATAGCTAGTTGTTTCGAAGCCCCACTGATCCTCGATGATACATCCATCACCGGTGAATCGTGTTGCGAAGCTCGTGTTTGCATTGATATCGATATGTCGCGATCGATAAAGCAAGGGGTATGGGTCAACAATCCGGATAGGAGCAGGTATTTTCAGTGAGTTACATACGACAATCTTCCTATTTTCTGCTTTCGCCACAGATTGGTTGGTCACAAGTTCGAAAGCTGTAGCTCGATGTCGGCGACGGGAGGTGAAGGTCGCAAGGTTTTACTGTTTGGCCCTTGGCTTCGCTCCTTCACCGAAAAGCATGGATCTGGGCCGCCTCTTTGCTCAGGGTGCTCGGGGTGGTGGCTTACAGGGCCCTCGTAATCCGATGCCGGTGCTCAGGCTCGGGTAGGCTCTACCCTTGAAAGTGTCGGCGAGCAAAGGTCGTCGGGTGGACCGGCTACTGGTGCTAGACTGGATGCTGAGGCGAATCGGTTCAATATACTCGATCTGAACCATTAGCAAGAATCGAATGGCTTAGACTCTGCAGCACATATAGTGGAGGATTTCCCCCTCTCTCAGTTTCCCCTCACTCGCAGCCTAGATATAAGGCTTGTCCGCCTTCACCTCCCCTTTCCTCCCCTCATATGCAGGTTACCCCGGCGCCCGAGTGTCTAGAGCAGAGAGTTGCCGGCGTGGAAAGCCATACCGCGGTAGTGGAGAAGATCAAGGCAAGCTTTGTCTGCAAACAATCAAGGGCACATGGGCGAAGAGGTTGAAGAAATGGATGAACGTCATATCCTAGGGGAGGATGCAGAGGATGGGGACGAGGAGCCGGATGCGGACGTAGCCTCGCCCCTCAAGAAAAATCCGAAAGCGGAGTTGAGCAAAGAAGCGGGTCCCTCCGACGTTGCTACCACCATTACATCATATATTAAGAAATCAAAAAGCCAAAAAAGGTAAGCAAAAAATATCAGATAGTTTCGCACTCTCATCCTCATTATTGTTTGTGCAGGGATCCGAGGGCCAAACAACAGTGTCTTCATGAAGTTCATTTCTTGGAATTGTCACGGGGCTTGCCGGAATAAGGTCAGAGATCGGCTCAAGAAACTCATAAGTAGGTACCAACAGGATGTTATTTTGCTAATAGAAACTCGTGCTAACAGACAACAGGCAGATAAGTTTCTCCGTCGGCTGGGCAATCACTAGTGTGGTTGCTATCAAGAAAGTGATGGTGCTTCAGGTGGCATAATTTTGGTTTGGAAGAGTCCGGACGTACCGGTCACTGTAGTTAGTATAGATTCACAAGTTATTCATGTTGTAATTAGCTCTGATAACTTCTCATCGTTTTTCTCTAATGTCTATACTAGTACAATCCCGCTCACAAAATCATTACTATTTAAAAAGCTAATCAACCTGAATTTGCAAGACACTCATTGGATTATCATGGGAGACTTCAACTGTATAACTAGGCCGGAGGACAAAAGGGGAGGAAGACCTTTTAGTCTAACGAATTCAATTAAGGTATTTAGGGACCTCATTGATAGTCAGGGACTAGTTGACATAGACCTTATTGGTGTACATCGCACCTGGTGCAATAATCGTCAGGGGGCCGCGAGAATTCTTTGTCGCCTTTATAGGGTGTTAGTTAGTAATGCTTGGGTTATGGCTTTTTTCGGCCTGACTCTTAAGCCCTTAGCTAGGTGCCATTCATATCATGCCCCCTTACTGTTGGAAATTCACCAGAGTCGGAGAAAACTTAGGTTGTTTAGGTATGAGCATTTTTTTATTTTCTTATGCTCAAGCCAGGGAGATTGTCCAGAAGGAGTGGACTCAGGAGAGATCTCTGTGCCATGCTCTAAAAGCAATTAGAATTAAGACTTTGAAATGGAATAAGAAAGAACTGGGTAACTTAGAACATAGAGTGGAAAAAATTCTTGAGGATATCAGAAACCTAAAGCTCAAAGATAGCACTGTTGGCCTCTCTGCTGAGGAGAGTGGTGAGCCGAGGGCAGCCTACTATCTTCATGCGGCACTTAAAAAGCAAATAAGTATTAAATGGTAGTCTAAGTTTAGAATCAATTGGATTAAGAATGGGGATAGAAACTCCAAATTTTTTCATTTAAGCACCTTAATCAAACAAAGAAGGAATAAGATCTCCCTGTTAATCAACAACGAGGGGGAAACTATTGAGAATGAGGATCAAATTAGGACCATGTTTGTTGATCATTACAGAGAGCTCTGAAAACACACCTATGCTTCCCATTGAGTGTTGGCCTGAGCTGCCTCAGGTGCACTCAGACCAACATTCACAGTTAATCACTCCTATCTCTTGTGAGGAAATCAAAGAGGTCATTTGGACTATGCCTCTAGGAAGGCCCCTGGCCCAGACGAGTATATTGTAAAATTTTATAAGAATTATTGGAATATTATAGGCCCAAAAATTTGTAGACAGATTCAGTCATTTTTTAATACATCACACATGCCTCAAGCTTGATCAGGAACTACTCTAATCTTCTTCCCTAAGAAGCAGGCACCAAGAACCATAGCTAATTATCGTCCAATATCATTATGTAATGTTATATATAGGATTTCTACCAAGATTATTGCCAATAAATTAAAATCCATGTTACAAAATCTCATTGATGCAGCACAATATGCTTTTGTTGCTAATCGGCTAATTCAAGACAATATTCTTGTGGACCAGGAGTTAGTCCATTCAATGGGGAATGGTAGAAGGAAATACATGTTAATTAAGGCAGATATGGAGAGGGCATTTGATAGAGTTTCTCGGAGCTTATGAATTTCCCATTTGTCTTCATTAATTGGATACTTGTATGTGTTCTCCAAATTTTAGATGTTACATTAATGGTATGCTTTCTCAATCCTTCACCAGCTATCAAGGCATCAGATATAGTGATCCCTTGTCACCATATCTTTTCATTTTAATTTCACAAGTTCTTTTTTCTTTGATTAATACCAATGTTAGGAGTGACAATATCCAGCCTTTCAAGTGTGGTACATTTATTTGCATTGTTGCCACTAGGAAAAATTGTGTGTACCTCAACAAAATATTCAAATTATATGGCATGTTAACCAATCAGAAGATGAAGTCACAAAAGTTTGAGTTATATCTCCCCCCTAATTTACAATCCGGACGGGTGCATGTCATTAAAAATTTACTTGGCATTTAAATAGGAAATTTTCCTTTTGTGTACTTAGGAGTGCCCATATCTTATAAGTTGATCCCTTCTGGCAAATTAAAATATATTACTGATAAGATCTCTACCAAAATGATTGGCTGAAAAAAGGCACTCTTAATCAAGCAGGAAGATTAACTTCAATTAATTCAGTTATGAACTCCGTACCTATCTACTCTTTGGGGGTAACACACGTCCCTGGTGGTATTTTAGAGTCTCTTGAAAAGCTTTCTAAAAGTTTTCTTTGGGATGATAATGGGGACAGGAAGGGGGTGCATCTCATTAATTGGAGTACTGTGCAGCTGCCTAGAGAATTATGGGGCCTAGGGGTTAGAATTCTTCCTAAGATCCGTAGTGCTTTACTTGCTAAGAGAATTCGTGACATTTTGAATGAGGAATCTAATCTGTGGACTAACCTAGTACATGAGAAATACGTCAACTTTCATCCTTGGGCTAATGTTCTTGATTACTCTTCTGGGTCCTCTAATCATCATAAACCTCTTGCTTGATTTTAGAAAATTATTCTTGATACAAATAGTGCAATTAGACATGATTTTACTAAATGCATTGGTAATGGACAAAACACTGATATATGAAAGATCATTGGATTTTCTGGTATTCCTCTAGCTCTTAAGCCTACATTTATTAATGTTGATAAGCTATTCATGTTGCACAAGGTCTCGGATCTCATTACCAATGGTACTTGGAATATTAATATGATTTCTTCTTCATTCGGCCCTTGTCTGGTTTCTAAGATTACTGCGATACATCTACCTGTTAACTTGCCTGCTTCTAATGTCAGTGGTGATTTATGGGTATGGACTTCGGATGTGCATAAAAATGCAAATGCTAAATGTGCTTATAATTTCCTTTGCAGAGACAGTGCCTTGGCCATGGCATCTGGATTGCTTCCATGGAAAGCAATTTGGCAGATCAAAGTCCCCTATAAGATTTTTGTTTTTTTTTGTGAAAACTAATGCATAATCGTTTGTCTACTAAAGATTTTTTTAAACGTTTTGATGACTCGATTAATGCTGATTGCTCATTTTGTAGTTTAAACATGGAGTCAAACACCCACTTATTTTTTAATTGTCCAATGTCGCTTCAACTCTAGTCGATCTTTCAGCAAAAAAACAAACTTTTCCTTATTTACATGGATTCATAGCATATTGGAGATTGGATCAAGAAGGGTCGGTTGCTCGACCGGAGATCAAATACATACTTTCTTTCCCTTTTTACTTTTTGTTTATAGGGATTTGGACAGCTCAAAATGATCGCCATTTTTTTCTCCAAGGAAGCAACCATACTGTGCGTCTAGGAGCATGCTGTCACCGCGCATTGGGAATATGTGACTACCCATGTTCCTGAGATAATTAGCACCCAAGACCCTATTCGGATTTGGCGGTAGCCCCCGACTGACCCTTGAGTCAAACTTAACTCCGATGGATCCTTTATTGATCCATTGACATCGAGGAGAGCAGGATTCATTATTCGGGCTTCTAACGGCGCCTTCGTGTTTCCAGGTTGCTGTAGCCGGACTGCTTGTGACATCATCAAGCTGGAGGCTGCTGTTGGGGCTTCAGGAATGCAGGCGCATAGAATTATCTCGCATCCTTGTTGAGACAGATTCGGAGCTTTTATTGCATATTATCAATCAAAAATTGCGCTGCCCCCGGAAAATCATCACCATTATGCAAACAATATGACATATTGTTTATAATTTTAATGTCTATTCTGTTATACACTGTAACAGATAATGTAATAGAGCTGTTGATTTTTTTGCAAATTTTGAGCGGGGACAAAAAGATATAATTTTTTGTGAGAAAACTTTTTATTGTGAGCTTCTCATATTTTGTATCAAGATACATTTTGGCATCAAGTTTAATGCTCAAATTTTTACTTAAAAAACGAGACAACGTGTTTTAGGCTCGCTGGGCCTTTCAAAGAAACAACCCGTGGAAGCCCACGTTGCCAGATTCCACCGAGGCGCACTACCCACGTCATCTCGCGACACGCGATCCCGGAACACGATGCCAACAGCTCTCCACCACGCATCCAATAAAGCACGCGCCACGCGTCGCTCTGTCGAGGTTACACGCCTCCTGTGCGACCACCACCGGTGAGCCGCTCCGCCCCCATTAAAGAGATTGGATTCCTTTTTTTTTTCCCTTGAACCCTCTCTCCGAAGTCTCACGGCATCTCCATCCCCTCCACCCGATATTTACAACGATGCCCCTCGTCTTAACCCCCGCCACCACTTCCTCTTCCATCGTCGTCCTCGCTTCCCATTTCCCCAAATTCCCCATAAAGCCCTCGTCCTTCCCCCTTAATTCCAAGCTCCCCCTTTCCTCCTCCTCCTCTCCTCTCCTCTTCTCGTCTCCGTCGCCGGGCGTGCGGACGATGAGTTGGCTCGGAAAGCTCGGGTTGGGACTCGGCGGCGGGCGGGCGGCGACGGAGGCGTCGTCGGCGATCGCGCAGGGGCCCGACGACGACACCCCGGCGCAGGGGCAGGAGTTCGCGCAGTTTGGCGCCGGGTGCTTCTGGGGCGTCGAGCTCGCGTTCCAGCGGGTGCCCGGCGTGACCTGGACCGAGGTCGGGTACAGCCAGGGGAACGTCCACGAGCCCACCTACGAGGACGTCTGCACCGGCACCACCAAGCACAACGAGGTCGTCCGCGTGCAGTACGACCCCCGGGAGTGTAAGTATGGCGACCTGCTCGACGTCTTCTGGGCGCGCCATGATCCCACGACACTCAATCGCCAGGTGAAACACTCTTCGGCTCGAATTTCCTTGTGCCTGTGTTAGATTAATGGGTATGTTTGGTGCTGAAAAATATTTATCTTTGCTAATTTCATACAAGCACCCCGACTGCTACGGGGAAGACGTCCTATACAGTGGATGATTTGAATGGGTAATTAAGACTTTTTGGATAGGAAAAAAATCGTTCTTGTAAGCTTCCTGGAGGCATTCTTGATTTTGGTAATATGTTCAGGCTACAATTAGGAGAAATTTGCATAGTTTCGTGACGAAGAGTTGATTTGTTGGTTAACCTACAACATCATGATTAAGTGGATGATCGGAAGGAAAATGAAGGGTTGGTCATAGAATTCCCGTACGTGGTTTGCAGTTGGAGACGTTAGTTTTGATGTCACCGGACAAAATGGGAAGTTGGAGAAGAAATTTTCATCTCCGTACTGAGAAGAAGAATTTTGGATGCCCAAGTTGTGATATTTTTGAGAAAGTATATATGATCTCCTCTTTGTAATTTCAGGTATCATGTTTTGGTTAACAAGTGTGATGAAGCCAATCCTCAAAAAAAGTTTGATTAAGCCAATCATGGGAAATTCAAAAAATTGTACACAGAATGAATAAAACACATTCCTAGCAGGAACCAGGGAAGGCCAAAAGGAAACTTCCAATCAACCATTATGACATGGAAGTCACATCTCATATAGGTGCAATGCTGTAGTTTTCTGCTATACACTTTTTTCCCTTTTTTAGGGAAAAAGACGACTGACAAGCTCTCTCAAAAAAAAAAAAGGATGACTGACAAGAGGATGGTCATCTAAATGTTTATCAATGTAGAATCAAATTAATGAAAGTTATCGAACAGTGCAAGAGGATGGTCATCTAAATGTTTATCAATGTAGAATCAATTCCAATCAATCTTGGCAAGTAACATGAAGCCCTACACTTTTAACTCTTTTTTTCTTTGTAAATTTATTGGTTAATTTTTTAGATGCATTTCTGTAGGTAGATTCTCCACTGTATATGAAGCCAACACCACAAAGTATCTCTTGGGACCTGGGTGATGTAACATAGGTTATTTATTTTTCTCAGAAAAAAAAACTAGGATATTTATCACACAGGACCCATAGATAAGTTAATGTGGTAAGGTTAGATGGTGTTATAGAATTTTACTGCATATACTGTAGTCCATATTGAACTCCGCCTATGTTTTATAGCCGGTCCCAAGCCCGGATAAAGGAGGAGGGTTGTGTTAGGCCCCGACAGTCAGCGTAAAACTCTGTCGAATCTCATGAACATGGATCAACGAAGCGTCGTATGATCCATGTAGCCGACCCCACCTAGTGGGATAAGGCTTTGTTGTTGTTGTTGTATACTGTAGTCCATATTGCACATTCTTTAAGATAGTGAGATTTCATATGGTGTTCTATGGATAGTTTCTCTGGCATTCCAAAGCATGCTGGATATTCTTAATGAAACATTAAATTATTAGCTTCTCTTTCTTTGATGCAGATTCTTGAAAGCTAAACATGCAGATGGCTAACCCAATAGCTTAGTTATCCTTAATTTTTCGAAAACGTATTTGTGAAAGCATCAGCGCTCTATTAAAAAAAATGGATTGGAACACCTGGTAATTGACAAATATTTTGTCACTTTCGTCCTTCATCCGATGATGTGTAATGGCCCAGAAACTGACACACTGGGAAGTTTCACTTGCACCCAACTGCTGAGTTGATGACCAACATCTTCTCCTAGGTGTATTCACAAAGTTGTTCATCAGTCATCACTTCTTTTTTGAGGGAATCATCAGTCATCACTGATATAGAAACTTACCATTTTGAATATTTCTTAAACAAAAGATCTCTGAGGATCGAACTAATCTTTTACCTATTGAATCATGTTTCCTCTCATTTTACATGCAAACCCAT
Organism: Pontederia crassipes; assembly: GCA_030549335.1. Classification (NCBI taxonomy): domain Eukaryota; kingdom Viridiplantae; phylum Streptophyta; class Magnoliopsida; order Commelinales; family Pontederiaceae; genus Pontederia; species Pontederia crassipes. The sequence goes on along the minus strand of CM060188.1, from coordinate 5,818,135 downwards.
TGATTCTTTGGAATTTTCACTCACACGTAGATGCTGAATGGTGTGTTGGTTTTCCATTCTAAAATCAACATCTTCTGCTAGATATTCACAAAGTTGTTCATCAGTCAATTTAATCAAATTTTTTAAACTTTCCATCTGAATATTGAATTGTTAGGTTTTAATAGTCTTGAATATTATTTTTGAAAATATAGTCCTGAATATTATTTAGTCCAAAATAAAAGTTGTTCGTCAGGCATCACCAATATAGAAATTGTGTTGCTATATTGAAAGTTTCGTCGATCAATTTCTCAGGGTTGAGCTAATATTCTACCTATAGAATAATGTTTTCACTTTTCACTCAATTTACCTGCAAAGCCATTAAAATTTTGCCTCTGTTTTCCATTACTGTGAGCAGGGTAATGATGTTGGAACGCAATACCGTTCTGGGATATATTATTATACACCTGAGCAGGAGGAAGCTGCTAGAGAATCTCTGGAGAGGCACCAGAAAGTCTTGAACAGGAAGATTGTTACAGAAATCGTTCCTGCAAAAAAGTTCTACAGGGCAGAGGAATATCATCAGCAGTATCTTGCTAAAGGTGGACGCTTTGGTTTTAGGCAGTCGACAGCCAAAGGTTGCAATGACCCTATTCGCTGCTATGGCTAAAAACTTGAAAGGCGCCAATAGCAGAATGGTATTAAGATTTCTTAAGATTGATAAATCTGATATCTCACATGGAGTTGATATTTGTAATACTAGGTTTCATCACTCTAAATTTGACAGTTCTGTGTGTTCATCAATTTCTGTTAATATGCTATGATGCCTCGGTAAGTAGATACAGGAATATAAGCCCTTTTTTTTTACCTTTGATAAAGAGAGGAACTACATATGAAGTCGGACTCTGGTAACTATTTATCTATTAGTTGACTAGGCAAACTTTGTTGTTCTGGTTTCTTACTCTTATATCACGGGCTCAACTTATCATCCTTGATTTTTCTTGAAAGTTTGAAGGCCAACTTATTACATCCCTTATCTATGTATACCAACATTATAATAAGATTTTTTTAAAATGACAATAATCACATCCCACCGTCGAATTTTATGAACATGGATCAACGATAGAACGGAATGACGTCGTATGATCTAAGTAGCCGATCCCACCTAGTGGGATAAGGCTTTGTTGTTGTTGTTGACAATAATCTCATCCGTTTTAAAAGTTTTACTATTCTCAAAGTACCGATTGATTTTTTTTATCTTACTTTCAACTTTCAAGATCTTATTAGTAAATCTCTCATGCATGAATTTAATTATTTAAATAATAATCATAATAATTAAACATTTTAATACATTTTTCTTATTTATATTCTATTTTGATCTATCAGTAATATGATGATATACTGCTACTACTAACTATTTTTATAATTATAAAGAGACATTTATTATGAATCTAATGCAAAAATAAAATAAAATAAAAATTCTAATGAAGAATTATATTTAATAGTTAATGCTTACTACTAGTTAATAGTCGTGATCAAATGGAAGGAAAAAAGAATTTTAAATAAAGGTTCTCGTTGTTGTCGTCATTGTCGGAGAACATATTTCTCTACTTACATCAACCAAATGAACACGTTGTGACCTCCGGGACACGTGAGAGGCGTCGACGTCGCGGCCGGCGGTCATCGAGTGCCCAGCTCTCGATCGCCGGAGTTGACGGATCTCGATCTCGGCCCACACACCCCCTCACATGCATGCGATCCCCCACCGGCTCCTGTCCCCCAGAAGCCTCGACAGATCTAGACGACATGTACATTATTTAATTTCAAAGTTCGAACAACTAATTGATTCCATAAATAACTTGAAATATATTTGAACACCATGCTCTCACTCTTAACTAATATTGGATGTCTAATTCGTTTTGTCAGAAACTTCATTTCATGTACAAAATAAGAGGTCTACGGCATATTTAAAAAATGAATTTAAAATAAAGGGGTACATATTTTTTATGATAAATTTTGAATTAAGGATAATATGATACAGCCTGCTCCGCGTTATTTATTCTAAATAATTAACTGCTCAAAATAATTAATAAAATATATACTTTTTTATTGCTAACAATAACCTTTTTTATATAAAAAGCAAAGTTAAAATTGAAAGAAAAATGACAAGGGAAAAAAAAGAGGGAAAGGAGTCAAAAAAAAAAAGGAGGGAGGTGAGCGAGTCGAGAGAACGAACTCCGAGTCCGACGTCTTCCAAACCCTTCCAAATTCCTTCTCTCTTCTCTCTTCTCTCTTCTTTCTCCTCGTACTCCGGCGGCCACCGCCGGCTTCTCCTGAAACCTTAGAAATCGCCGCCTGCGCGATTTTCTCGGCTCTCAGTCTCGCCTCGTCGCCTTCTCCGCGCGCCCGCCGGAGCCGGTGGTTCTGGCCGTGGACGCAACCGGACGACTGGGCCCGGCGGCCGCGAGGGGGGCCGGAGAGGTTCGCGTTTCCCGCTCCGAGCTATTTGTTTCCACAAAAGAAAACGTAGGTTTGAAGCCTTTTTCGTCTTTATTCGCCTCGTCTTCCCACCGTTGGTTCTTGAAGGACTCGGGAAACTGATGATTTGGTTCTTGGTATGTGTGGATGGGAAGCGGGTAAACGCTTGGACGCGGCTCGGATGGAGATGATGGGCTTCTGGTTCCATTAGGTGCTCCTGGCGGCGACGGTAATTGGTTTGGGAAGGAGCAATGAGATGGGCGACCATGATGCGTCGTCTGTTGCCGTGAGGAGGATGGCGAATGATCCGGATCGAGGTAGTAGCGTCTGCCACTCCTCCGCGCATGGTATGAACTGGGTTAATTTCCTTCAATCTGCTCGATTAGTGGTTAAACTCCATTGTCCGTGCTGATGCTACTTTTTCGTTTTTTTAGTTCTTATTTCTTTGGAAGAAACTTATGATGATACGTGTAGTAGTCTTAGATGGTAGCTGTATTCTTAGTCTGCAAGTTTAAAGTGTGCAATTTCCTTTGTTAGCTTTAATTTGTTAGGATTTTTATTTACCTTAGTGGATGATGTGAGTAAACTGTAAACTTTCACGAAGAGTAGATGATGCTGTTAGATGGACTTCGGAAAAGGTTCTGAAAGTTCAAGGGTTCTCGTTTCCATCTGATTCAAACTTTAACCCTAGTACCATTTGTTTCTTTTTTCTTTTATTTCATCCAACTAGGTGAGTGTTTGGTTCGCAATTCCATTTCTTCTGAAGAAATTGGGGAGAATGCAGTGAGAGTGTGGCAAGTTGAACAATATTTGTTATTCATAAACTCTAGGCTCCTGTAGAATCTATGCTAGAAGTTTCTAATCCAATAACCACAATGTAGTGGTAGTTCTAATTATTTCTTCTTCATTGCTTCAATGGAGATGCTTTTAACCATTTTGTCCCACAAAATGGGAGAAAAATGAAAATAATAGTTAAATTGTGTTTGTACAGCTGAAGTTGTAACAGGATCAACAGCTTGGCTTGGAAGAGGCCTTTCATGTGTTTGTGCTCAAAGAAGAGACAGTGACGCTCGCTTATCATTTGACCTAACACCCTCTCAGGTTGATTGATTATCATTAGAGTTTAGTTTTGATGGCTCAAAAGTAGGTTTAGGAACTTTTGTCGCATGTTGTTCAAATAACTACTGCAATCTTCATTCTTTTACATTGTTGGTTTTGTACATAATAGATATGGGTAGAACTATAAGAAATGGCATATTTATTAACTTCTGACATGTTGGCAATAACTGATTATACCAATGGATTGACACGCACACAGCATGAAATATCAATTAATTATGCTTTGCTTTGTGTTATTTTGTGTTTATGTGTTTTTACATGTTTTCTGCATGATAAGTTTCTCTGTACATGTAGATATAGACGTAACACTATGGAGCCTATTTTACCATTGCCCAAGAATGCGATCCATTCATGCGACTTGTATATTTCTTCAGTTGCCAAAAAATTCTTTTAAACATCTATTCTTGTAGCCAGATTGTTAGTTGGAAAATTTTAATAGTAGTCACAATATCATATAACAGTTTTGTGATTTTCTAGGAGGAATGCTTGCAAAGGTTACAAAATCGTATAAGTGTTGCTTATGATGGTTCAAATGAAGAGCATCAGGTACTCATATCTGTATTGTTTCTGAAGGTTTGCGTACTTAGGTTCTAGTTGTATGCTTTTAGTTAACAATCTAATTACTTATTTCCAAGTATTCTCAAGAAAAAGCTTCATCTTAATCCTTCCATTAGGCATAATTTTCATTTTTCAATCTATATTACTCATTATTCTGACAGTATATTCTGATTACTCATATATGTTTTACCCTTGCGGATACAGTTATATCTCTATATTTCTACGATTAATAATGCTAGAAAGAATGGTTGCTTGTGGTTAACGTCTCTCTGCGAAATGTTATGGTTGCATTCGTACGAAAGAGAAAAGCATAGTAACTGAATATTTTCTTTGCTATTTTACCCACAGAAACTGATATCTTGTTTCAAGCATTATCTACTGGTATAATGTCAAGTATTGGCATGATCCAAAGTCCAAAGTATAACTACAATCTTAATTTCCATTCATCTGACAGATATGCAATGCAATTTTGTCGGAAAGTTTTCATCCTACATTGTGTCAAAAGTTATTTAGTATTTTAGTAAACCAAATATTATTGTTTCTCATAATAGGACAACCTTAAGCGAAGTTGATGGCCCAGTCGCAAAAAAAATCAAATTTGTGAAACAGCAGGGAAAAAACATCTCCTAGATGCAAATGGTCTTAAGAAAAATTACTTAGTTGTTGTGATATAACAAATATGGAAAACGCAATAATTCTTTGGTTCTATCAAGCATGAGATTGTTCTAACTTGACCTTCTTATGAAACCATTTTAACATAAAAAAAAACTGTTTTTCTGGTTCCATCCATGGTGATTTTCAGGAGTGGTCGCTGTTATGTGGAAATCGCCTTGGTTCATTCTAGAGTTCTGATTATGGAGTGGGATTATATTGGATGTTTTTCTCTCCCCTTGTACTCTTTATGTTGGTGATTATATGTTACTTACATTCTCAATTGAATATTTATAGCATGCTTTTTTATATGGAATGCTTTTTTATATAGCATGCTTTTTTATATGGAATAATGAAAGGTCAGTTGATCAGCACTTGTTAAACATCCTTTTTCCCCCAAAAAAAATTAAATTAAATTAAATTTTGGTCTGTTCTGTGGTATGACATCCCAATCACTCTGTTATCTGATGTGCCTATGCAAGTAGTTTCTTAGGCTGGCTGACAAGGACTAAACTTGTTGGTGTGCCTTGAATTATGTACCCTGTACCCAAAATTATGAAAAAAAAATGAAAAAGGAGGAAAAATGAGAATCTGTGGCGGAAGCGGAGGGCTTGGGCCGTTAGGGTGTGGGGGGCGAAGCCCCCCGCGGTATGGACCTTTATATATGAGGGTTAGGGTTTTATATGATGTACACTCTCTTTTGGCTTATAGTGGAAATTTCTGGCGTCGGCCTCCTTTGTCCGTGGATGTTTCTCTCTTGTTCATATTGATCAAGAGAGTTTTACCACGTTAAATCTCTGTGTTCATCTTCTCTTTCTTTCGTTGTTTTGATTATTCATCGATCCTCGGTGTTCTATTCGCAACAAAACTTTTACTGCTTCGCCAACAGCTAAGCTTTTCAGAAATCACCAGATTTCGGCAGTTGTTGAATTTCCTCATTATTTACTCTTTGATCCTTCAAATCAGTAATTCTTCGTTGGATTAACTTTTTTTCCATTTATTTATTGTTCCTTTTTATTGGAATTGATCCTTAAGTTTGCAAATTGAAATAATCAACTATGTATATGTGATTGTAATCCTGTGGAATTCCTGTGATGTCAAACAAATAATATCGATGTTAAAATTGTCTTGAACCCCACAATGTTATTGCTTGATATAAATTAATTGTAATGTAATTGTTTTCACGTTTTAACTCCGCCTATGTTTTATAGCCGGTCCCAAGCCCGGATAAAGGAGGAGGGTTGTGTTAGGCCCCGACAGCCAGCGTAAAATCCTGTCGAATCGCACGAACATGGATCAACAAATAGCATCGTATGATCCATGTAGCCGACCCCACCTAGTGGGATAAGGCTTTGTTGTTGTTGTTGTTGTAATTGTTTTCACGTTTTCTTATTCTGATTATTTTCATAATCCTGCTGTCAGAACCTTAATTCATTTCTGTGATAGGAGTTTTCGTAATTAAAAACTTAAGTTCATTTTGATCATCAGGAAGCCCTAAGGTCCCTTTGGTACACAGCTTATCCCGGAGTTGAACTACGCGATCTAATTTCTGAGCAATGGAAAGAAATGGGATGGCAAGGAAAGGATCCTTCTACAGACTTTAGGTAGTTAAGCTTCCTTTATAGTTCCTTTAGGTAGTGAATTGCCTTTATGGTTACCTTGGTTAGTTTACTGCAGTACCACTAAAGGATTTGTCAACGATTTTGAGTTATGAATTGCAGGGGTGGTGGTTTCATATCTTTGGAAAATTTATTGTTCTTCGCCAAAAACTATCCTGTAAGCTCCTCTTTATTCCTTTAAAATGTAGGATATTTCACTCAGAAAGAAATGTACGATATATTGTTGAAATTTCAAATTCAATGCCATCTGCGGATTTATCTTGGCTGATTCATCATTCTTCCTTGCTGCATATATTGAAACCTGAGAGTTGCATAAAATCTTTAGAGTAGTATTTTTGTGACCCACTGGATTATCAATTAACATAGGTTGTCAAGGTCTTTCACCAAACTATTCCTGGTCCTTGCTCACAAATTGTGAAAACCCTCTTTCAAGCTTCACATCTTGGAAACACACAAAGCAATAATTGGCCCACGACATGATTGGATTAATGGGTGTGCTAACATCAATCCGTTATATGAATTGGATCTCCTATTGATTTATAATCTGATAGACTTTAGTAGTCTACTAGATTTTGGAAACTTGTCCAAAGGAAAAGGTGCGTTTTGGAAGAAACCTTATGAACCTCAGCCACTACATTTTTATTTTTTGAAGTGAACAGTCACTACCTTTTGCAAATAACTTCTGTTCTGTTTGAGAATTCCACCCAAATGGAGTTGTTTCAGTCATCATGACTAGGTTCCTAATGTTCCACGTTACTCCCTTCTAGTATATTGTTTTCTTCCTTAGGTTATTTCTCTACTATGTAACTGTGCAAAGCCACAATAACAATTGTCTAAAGCTATTGGCCTTGGTAGTTAGTCTTTTCAATCTTTTTGCAGGAAGCTGGAAAAAATTTTTATTCCTGTCCTAGAGGCACTTGATCTTAGTCAAACATAATAATCTTCCAGGTCAATCTATGTCAGATGGAAGAAATCAATATTAATAAACAACCATTTTGCTTGGATTCATATGCCTAATTCCTGATCGAATTCTGAACATTCGACTACATTCCTATACATTCTATTGTAACAAAATGAACTTGAAGGTATTTTTTGTGTTACTATCCTGTTTCTTGTATAATATCCCTTATCAGTGTAACTTGTTTAATTTCTTCTCAATAAAATAGGATGTCTACAGCTATTGGTAGGCCTCCTCTTATCTCTCCGAAAAATAAAAAGTTAATGATCTGGTTGGGTGTAATTTTGTGTTATTATTGATGTTGAGCACAATCGAACTTGCAAATCCTTGTTTTTCTTGCTTCCTTATGTTCATCTATTCAATATCTTGATGATGTATACAAGATTAATTGCTTGTGTCCATGTCAACAATGTCAACAAAAGGTTATTTAGGTCATGATTGTTTTTGGTGCTTTGCATCTTCTGTAGTTATTTTTCATTGTAACCTGGTGGTAAGTATTGTACTATAGCTATCATTGTCAGAACTCGTAGCTAAAAGATTCATTTTCTGCATGCAGAAGTCCTTTCAGGATCTTCTGGGAAAGCTGGAGGGTGACAGAGCTCTGTGGGAGTATCCGTTTGCTGTAGCTGGTGTAAATATTACATTCATGCTCATACAGATGCTTGAACTTCAGGCTGGTTTGTAAAAACCCTGTAAATTTCTGTTAACAACATGGTGCTTAGGTTTTATATTTCAGACTTGTTGCTTCTTTGTATTATGTCCATTACCTTCAACAAACTAAGTTTCTAATAGTCATTCATCCTAATTCTGCAGTAAAGCCAAGGTCGATTGTTGGAGCTATTTTCTTAAAGCTGCTGTGTGGTAAGTGCACTTTATCTCACTTCATGAAATCCTACTATGTTATGATTTGGGGAATAGTATTTCTCCCCTTTTATGCATTCAGTATCGTAGGTTTCCTTTAAGCATCAACAACTACATGGAATTTGCACACAGTTTTTTGAGAAAGAATTTGAGAAGCCAACATCCTTAAAATGAAATAAAAAAGTTAAATACCCATAACAGATAGGAAGAGGGATTGCCTGGCTTCGGCATTCTGAGCTTGATGCTGGAGTTCGTCATACATGATTCTTCCCATGTTATAACTGTCATATTAAACCTTACTAGTTTAGTTACATATTAAATCATCTGCGTCTTAGTTACATACTGCATCTTGCTACTGAAAAATAATTATGCATCTTCATATGTAAACACAATTCAATTTTGATGTGTCTTATGTCATTTTATAAGTGAAATGCAAGTGAGTAGCATTTTTTTTCAAAAAAAATAACTTTGATTAGTAATTTGGCATTTACAGTCTGTTTTCCCTGTTGTTCTTTCTAATATACAGAAAATGAGCAAGCATTTGACATATTGTACTGCTTAACTTTCAAATTGATGGATCATCAATGGCTTGCCATGCGTGCCACCTATATGGATTTCAATGTATGTAATAGCTCTATGTTCAATTTGTTTTTATGTGCCAGTCTCATGTTATAGTCTCTGACCCTCTGCCTTGTTTTCTATAGACGGTCATGAAGTCGACTCGGCGTGAGCTAGAAAGAGAGCTTCTCCTAGAAGACATCCAACGAATTGAAGACATGCCTTCCTACAGGCTTCTCAGTCGTTAGTGTCTTGCCTTGTTTTAGCTTTAGCAGCAAGACAAAACTTTGATTGAGTTCTTCCCCTTAAATACAAACCTTTATCCCAGTGATCTTGTGGTGTCAAGTTGGCTTATAATGGGATGCAAAGGTTGTTTTCGCTCGGAAGTTTGTTTGGTTCGATTATCTGACTGTGACGTGTAAGCAATGTATGAATCGATGAAATGGTCTGACCTTTTAGTTTCCTAACTCTTTCATCTTCGGTGTCCAAACATGCATACCCGCCGAAGATGTAACCGATAGAACTTTATAGCTTGGTGATGAAGAAATAAGGCTATGTAGAAGGGGATTTACCCTCATAGCCTTCTTACTTCTACATGCCACCCGACATTCCGACAACCATGTCCTCACTTTCTGATACAGGCGCTACGTACTATGGGTGTGGATGGTATCACACACTATGGCCGGGAACCACTCGGAAAAATTTCTATTCCTATTCCTGTTCTTTCATTGCGAATTGCTTGCAACCTGCGTGGAAATGTTTCTTTCCTTGCATGCCAATAATCTCAAACTGTGGAATTGATTTCACAATTCAGCCAAATAATTTTAATTGCTGAAAGACACGCTCGTAATTTGATTAGATCAGTTTTTTTTTTGGAATCCGTGTTTCCGTTGTCATTGAAAAATGTTGACATGTTTTTCTTCTTTTTTTTTCTGTGAAATGTAAACCATTAAGTTCAAAATAAGACTGAAATTGAATTAACAAGCTCGGTTCTTTTAATTTATCACTCATTTTCTTGGTTCAAGTTGGACCCCTTTGAACCGTCAAGTTAATCAACCAACTATCAACCCTAATATAAATTACACATGATGTCGTAAAAGGCCATTATTTGATCTTATAAATAAAAATAATTTAATATATATGTAGTTTAATAAGTGATCAATTGTAGAAAAACCTTTATGTATTCAATAAAATTAGTATTATAATAGTGCGTATTCTTCGTTTTTAACCTAGTAGTGCATTCTTATTATTTGCATGTTGAGTAGGAATATGAGCTATGAAGCCGAGTTGATGGAAATTCAAGTTCGGATTGTTTAATAAACAAGCTCCATCTCGTTCACAAAATCGTGATTTTTTTTTCACTTAAACCAATGAGTTGTCGCTTGAAAAAAAAAAGGAAATATAATCATTTTCTTACGAAAAAAATAAGGTGCATTAAAAAAATTTTTCTTTTTCATTCAGAAAATTCCGATGTTGGAATCGTGTCGAAATCCCTGCCGCCTCTTTCCCCTTACGTCCCTCCTCATCCGCAACACACCAGCTACGAATTCGTCGGCGTCGTTCTCCCTCATTCTTCCTCTAACCCCTCGCCCTCCATAACAACCTCCTCCTCTTCCTGTCCCCTAAACCCTCGAAAATGCTTCTCCGATCCACCATTTCCGCCCATCCTCCGCCCCTCCAGTCCCCTTCTTCTCCATCCTCCCCCTCTTCTTCCTCCCGACTCCTCAGAGTTCCCCGACCGTCCACCGCCGTCTTCCCCCGGTTGAATCGCCGGAGCTCCGCTCCATGTCGGACCACGTGCTCGGCGTCGATATCCCAAGTCCACAACTACGGCACGGTCGACTACGAGCGGAGGCCGCCGCTCAAGTGGAATGCGCTCTATCGCCGGATCTCCACGATGGAGAACCCCACGCTCGGCTCTGGCGCCGTTCTCGACCGCTGGGAGGAAGAGGAGGAGGAGGACGGCCGGCGCCTCTCCAAATGGGATCTCTGCCGCGTCGTTAAGGAGCTCAGGAAGTATCGCCGTCATAAACTCGCCCTCCAGGTAGCTAAAGTTCGCTCCTTTGTTCAGTCCATTGATTCATTGCTCTGGAGTGGTTCCTTCCCTTTCTAGTTTATTGTGGAAATATACCAATACGTTTTTGGTCATGTGACTTCTCCGTCTACCCATAATTCTTCTTGGCCTAGCAATTAACTTCTTGAAAAATATTGAACATGTTATCTTAGCTATCTTAATCTTTGGTCTGAAAAATTAAGCCGAATTTCTATTATCAACAAACAATGGATGCAACAGTTTGGCAACTTGTGTTCAAACCTCAGCAGTGCCCGGAAAATCTCTATAACCTTAGGCTTCATAACTGGGAAGATGTATATTTTCCATTACATCCACAACGTTGGATACATAGATCATGTATGCACCCAAACAGTTGTAACATACAAATACTGTGGTGCCATGGAGGATTTGTAGGTGGGGCTAGAGTCATCATGTTGATGATGCCTTGGATTTGAACCCAATTGTGACCTTATGTGGCCTCCCCATGTAGTTAGGCGCTTCAGCATATTTCTCCGGGGGGTCTCCCTGCAAGCCCCTGAAACCTAGACGGTTTTAGGGTTTCTGTTTCCTATTTTGTATTGGAATTCCCTATATAAACTTCATGACGGCTGGGTTATTGTGCACATCATCTGTTGGTGGAGTTCCCTCCAAAACAAAGCTGTTGGCGGAGTTCAAGACTGTTACAGCACAATAGGAATTTGATTTGGTGGAAAACCAATTTTGATAAGGAGGGAGTGAATTGAAGACAAGAACTTTACATCCTAATTATATTGATGACCATGACACAAATTTTCTTGCAGGCTAGCAGATTATATTCAAAATAAGATAGTGTGTAATGACTTATGTACTTGTGATTGTCAATTATGCCCGCCAATAAATCTAAGGAAATCCTTGTGATAGAATGAAGGGATCAGCAAATGACATGTTACTTGTAACAGATGTTTTGGTAGTTGTCAATAAAATAGATAGAACATGTTTTGTCACCATACATATTGGTTCCTGCGAGCATAACGGTGATATATTTTGGCTGTGAGAGTAGCAAGCCTGTGAATCTTTGTTGCAGATGGTTGATTACACGTTAAACCGTGGTTGAGGAAGACCTTGTGGTGTGAATGTAATCTATCTAGACCAGGGATAAACCTTGTCCTTGTTCCAATTGTAGATGAATAAATTAGTATCTTTGCGAGGAACTTCAAAGACGAAGGAGGAAAGAGCAAAATTGAATTTTTGTAACCACATGTGAGTGCTTGTTCATAGAGTGACTCTCAGGAAAGACACATGATCCATTTGGCAAGGCCAATGAAGACTGGTAACAGTGATAGTCACAGAATAATGAAGTGTCCAACGATGCGTGTTATAAGAGTAAGATGATTATGGGCTTTGCGACATTCTTAAATATTTTATTGTAGTAAATGCAGACTTGCTGGTGGAGGTCATTTGTAATGAGATTAGTTTTTTTTCTTAGAACATGAAGGATGTATACCAATTATGGGTACCATCCAATTTGTATTAAAACTTATCATGGACAATTTACAAGTGTGTGGGTGTGAGGAAACACCTGATGACAAAAAAAGGTGTACAAACCACGTGGCACCCACCAGTGCAGTGATAGCTGTCAATCTTACTGAAAACCTCACACTCTAAGCAAAAAGGAGAGTTGTTGAACTATGTTTTCTACATGACATCTTTCCCCACTGAATATAGTGCAGTTGTGCTGCAGCCAAATGGCCCTAGTGACTGCCAAAAAACTCGCCAACAGAAGTCTCCAACCCTGACTCTTGCGCCTACCTAACCCCCTTAATGAACCCCAGGGAGCACGGGACATCGATAAATCCAACCTTGTGAGATGAATCTGTCTTTGGACCTCCCTAACAACAGAGCACTTGAAGAATAGATGACTGATATCCTCCCAAGCCTCGCCGCATAGAGCACAGAAGACATTGGTGCTGGTTGCCCATCTTGACCTGTAGATGTTGGTGAGTAGTCTCTCTCACCGCATAAGCCAAGCAAAAATTTGAATTTTGAGTGGTGTGCCAGACCTCCAAATCAAATTGCACTCCATGCAGAAATTCTCTAGAACGATGCACCCCGGGAGGAAACGAAGGTAGATGCTGCGGGCTGAGAACCGACTGGAGAGCTAAGTCAACCCATCTGTCCTGGTGGCATCTGATCGAAAGTGAGATATCCTCTCGTGCAAGGCTAGCAACTCTGTGATATGACGATATGAGAGAGAGGATCTGAAAAGTGGAGTCCAAGAACCCTACCTGATCCATCGGACGGTGTCCATGCCTCCACAACTGATGCTGTTGGGTCCCTCGCAAGTGCCATGGGTCTAGGGAAAATGTTCACCAATGAGCCTCCAGGTAACTACTTGTGATGCCAGAAAGAAAAAGCTTCCCCAAAGCCGAGGGAGGTGACCATGAAAGGGCGTAAAAGTGGTACCAAGGATGAGATGTAATGAGATTAGCTTTGTGCCTACTAGCATAGCCATCTGGTGGAATTTCTTGTTAAAAGTCCATTTATTACCATTGATGTTAATGCAATGAGAATGGGGAGCAAGTGCACATGTTGTGATGGAGCTACATGGCATGTAGCACAAGTATGGGGCTGTTATGTAGGAATCTAAAACAGGGACCGTTTGGGACAAGATGATGATTGGTGGCAGCGGGCTTGTTTGTGACATGCTTGCCATTACAAAGGAACACAGAAATAATATTCTTTTTTTTCTAAAGGTATGTAAAAAAAACACTTCAACCTCTCAATAAAAAAACTTCAAAGATGAAGCATAAGCTTTGGAGTAAATTCTCTAAGAAAAAACCTTTGAGTAGATTATCAGGAATTGTGGATATTGCAAGAGTAGTTGATAAATCGTGGTCTGTTATTTAGGCTTGACTTGACCCATTATTGAGGATGCATCATTTGAGGAAGGCTTAAATTTCTACAAATCATGTGGTCGCATAAACCATGTGGTGGAAACTAAATATATAAGTATAGAAATGAAACTAAGATAGATATTATTAATAGTAAAGGTGCAAAGATCTTAAACACAATTATTAACAATAATTGTCTATTCGAGATAATAAATCTTCATGATAAATATTCTGTATGGAGTGCATCGAACTTCAAGTACATTGATGACAAACACATTTTCAGGATTGCCCTAAATGTAAAATCCGTACATGTGTTGATGTTTCCAAACTTTAGAAACTCCATCTTATTGTGAAGATCTCTGGAAAAATTCTTGGGACCATTATAAACTTTCAACTTCATCTTCTTCTTACAAAGTAAATTCTTGATAATATCTTCTAGATGGATGCACCTTCTTTGTGCTTTCATGTTGATAATTGTTAAGAAAATGTGTTGAAGGATGGACTAAATAGATAGATACTAGGATAGGGATGGCAATATCCCACAATCCCTACAAGGAATCCCCGATCGGGGGTCCGAATTCAGGTAATTTTACCCCCGCGAGGTTGGGGATGGGGGCAAACTGCGCCCCCACTTTCGGGGATCGGGGCGGGGTGGATTGCTCCTGCCCCGCAGGTCCCCAAACCCCCGCGTTTTAATATTTTATATATAATTTCTTTTAAATATCAACTGTCAGATCATATATATTACATCTCAACGGTCCACTCTATGATATATATATATATATATGTATATATATATATATACATCACGATCTCCTGCTGGAGTCATCTCTGCTGGAGCTCAGTTGGCCGGCGGCCGTGATGGAGGATGGCGGCGCACGTTCGTCTTGGCAGCCATGATGGAGGCGACGGCGATGTGCGATGCAAAAGGGCAGCAGTGATGTGCTATGCAAAGGAGCGGCGGTGAGCTCGATGGAGGAGGGGTGGCAATGATGCTCGATGGCGGGGTTGCGGTTTTGACTTCCATGTCTGAGTGAGGGGCGGCGTGACTTCCAGCGAGGAGGTTGGCGCTCGTGACGACGGCCGGACGCAGGAGGCACTTGACGCCGAAGGAGGCGGGCGCTCGCTGACGACATTTGGATGCAAGAGGAGGGCGACGATCGCGACGACAACCGGCCAGATGTGTGATTCAACAACCTTCCCGTTCAATCGTCCACCTTTGTGCACAATGCATGTAGGTCTATCACCGCCTCTGTGCATGTGCATAGTGCCTGCAGCTTGTTACCGAGTTCAGTTATTTTTTTGCTATTTTTTATTTGTAACAATTATTTATTTGTGTTATGGTTGTATAAATATTATATAGATATAAATATATTTTTAAAATTTTTGACACTTTTCAGCAAAAAAAAAAAAATCGAGGAATCGAGTCCCTGTGGGTGTTCAGGGCCCCACGGGGGTCGGGGCAGGGGATTAAGTTTCCCCGCGTTGGGGATTCAGGTCAGGGACGAGGGTAGGGGCCGGTCAACGGGGTCGGGTTGGGGGGTGTCATCCGCCCCAAACAAGGTCGGGTGCCATCACTATACTACGATTTTTGTGGCTCTGATACCAAAGTGATAGAAACTAAGAATATAACTATAAAAATCAAGGGTTATTTCCATAAACCTCCCTTATTTTATCACGATTTTTCACATCTAACTACAAACTACGAACTTATTTTTTTAAATCCCTAAACTATTGCGACTTTTCCACTTTAGTTCTCCCGTCCACTTCTGTTACGTTTTCCATTATTTTTACTTTTTCATTTATGAAAGACTAAATTATCCATTTCTTTAGAAAAACAAGAAATAACAAATATAAAAAATAAAAAAAAATCGTTGGAAAGGCTGAAGTGGTAAACAAAAAAAAATTGTCATTTATGAAAAAGACTAAATTACCCTCCCCCGATTTTTTTATTTTTTTATTTATTATTTGATGTGTTATGGAGGGAGGGGTAATTTAGTCTTTTCATAAATGGGAAAAATTAAAAGTAACGAAAAACATTACAGAAGTTGACGGAAGGACTAAAGTGAAAAAATCGTGATAGTTTAGGGATATAAAAATATAAGTCCGTAGTTTGGGGTTAGATGTGGAAAATCACGATAGTTTATGAGAGATTTATGGAAATAACCCAAAAATCAAACTATGATAGATATTATTAGTAGCAGAGGTGCAAGAATCTTGAACACGATTACTACTAATAACCTTCTCAAAAAAAATACTACTAACAACTTTATTTATTCGAGATGACAAATATCCATAATAAAGTTGTTTGTATGTATTGGACCAAAATCTAAATTACATTGATGATAAACTCATTTTCAAGACCATACTAAATGTAAAATCTATACACGTATTTATAACATGTAGAGGTAGTTACTATAATTATAACAAAATTACTAAAGAAACTACCCACTGTTTGCTTAACCATTCCACTATCTTTTTTTATTAAGTTCAATTTTTTGTTTCATGCACGCCATTGGTTGGAACTGCCAAAGTTGAATGTAATCCTGCTTGGCTCAGCATATTATGGAGCGCTCAAACTCTTGGATACAAATAAAAGCTCTTTGGTCTAGGAGTTCAAGAACTCTTCACTCTTCAGAAAAAGGGTCTGCAGAAGCTTCAGTAGTTATGCATAACAGACTAAACTTTAAATTGAACATTGGTTTAAATCATGTTAAACTGCTTATTTCTTAACAAATTCTTATCCTGGCTTTCTAAACTGGTGTCGGCTAGTTTCATATTCGCATAGCAAGCCCTTTGCATTGGCAATGTGAAACATCAGCTTGATACACAAGATCAGATATAATTGTGACAGTGTTATCAACAATTTTTTTTCCTTTAGTGTGGGGATGTATCCATGCTGGTTACTCAACGGTTATCAAATTCTTGTTCTACTAAACTACATACGTCCTGAAGATTGGCTTTAGGCCAGCCATTGATGCACCTTTATCTACACCATGTAACCAGCATATCTTCATCGTTATATTATATTAATCGATTAAAATCATTGTTTTTGAAACCAAATCACATTCTATCTATCCTTATCTTTGTTGACGTGTAGCCAATTAATACTAGCTTCTCAGCCTTCTCAATTTTTGTTTTTAGGTAAAATGAATTTTGAAAGATTTCCGAGAAAAATGAATTCTCGAAACGTAATATACTTTTCATAAGGATTATAAATGAATTGTTAGCTTTGTTAACGAGATTAGGAAGTGTATACATCAGAATAGTGATTTGCATTCTCAGCATTTTTCCTCAAATGTTTATTTTAACTCCAGTCATCAGAATTCATATCAAACACAAGAAAGAAAATAATGAATTTCAGGAATTCATTTTCTTCAAAACAAATGCTACCATTAATTGCAACTTCTTTATGTCCGAGGTTCTCTAAGGGGTCGTTTGGTTGCGGAACCGGGCGGGAACTGCGGCCTTGTTCCGTACGTGACCCCGATTCCACCACTCCATTAGGTGGAACTGGAGGCTGCCCCTTCTTTTTTTTTTTGGACTTTGACGTCATGTTTTCTTTTTTTTTTCAAAGTTTATTTTCTTTTTTCTTTTTCTTTTCTCTCACACAATATCTTCATTAAAATAAATTATTTAATAAATATAAAATAATTTTAATAAGTGATTAATATAATATTATTTATTACCTATTTTTTCATTAAAAAATTTAATATTTCATAAATATCATTAATTTAAAAATGATTTTTATATTTAAATAATATAATTTTTGACATAATTTTTCCAATAAAAATATTTTATTTTACAATTTTATTTTAATTAATAATAAAATTATACTTCATAATTATAATAATCATTTTTAATTCAAAACACATCAAAAATTCATCCATCACATCTACTTTTTCTTATCACATCAATCACCTTATTCTTCATCATCAAATTTCACTCAACCAAACACACTCCGAACTAATCTGTCAATTCAATTGTGCACCGAAACTTAAGAGGAACCGCAATTCCGTTTCCAAACGACCCCTAAAAGTTATGCCAAAAGGTCAGAAAACATGTTAGTTTTCTTAAAGAATAATAAATAGGTCAGTTCCTCATTCTTTTTTTACACGTCAGAATATTATACTTATTTGGTTCTGATAGAGCATGTTTTTTATAACCCATTATCTTAATTGTGTTATGCAACTGCCTAAAAATCTTGACATCTTTCTCGATGTTGTACTGCTAGGTTTATAACTGGATGGCTTCCAAAGGGGACCGGTTTACATTTACATCTAGTGATATGGCAATCCAGTTGGATCTCATTGCCAAGGTAAATGGAATATCACAGGCTGAAGAGCACTTCTCGAATCTCCCTGACGTTTTGAAGGATAAGCGCACATATGGCGCTCTTCTAAATGTATATGGCCGGGCAAAGATGACAGAAAAGGCAGAAGTTATAATTGAGCTGATGAAAAACAAAGGTTATGCAACTGATGCTCTACCTTTCAATGTCATGATGACTCTTTATATGAATGTTGGGGAGCATGAGAAAGCTAATAAGTTGATTCATGAGATGAAGGAAAAGCGTATGAAATTCGATGTATACACATATAACATCTGGATAACGAACTGTGCTGCTATGCAAGATGCAGAGGGGATGGAGCGAGTGGTGGGAGAAATGATTTCTGATAGCAGTATCAATGCAAATTGGACGACTTATACTACACTTGCTGCCATGCATATCAGACTTGGAAACTTTGAGAAGGCAGAGAGTTGCTTAAAGGATGCAGAAATCAGAATGACTGGAAGGGATCGAGCACCATTTAATCATCTGCTTGGCCTTTACAGCAACATAGGAAAAAGAGAAGAGGTTTATCGCATATGGAATTGGTACAAGTCGATCTTTCCTAATGTCCTCAATCTGGGTTACCAAGCAATGATTTCTTCTTTAACAAGACTGGGAGATTTTGATGGTGTTGAATCGATATATGAAGAATGGCTATCGAGCACATCACACTTAGATTCGAGGATATGCAACCTTCTAATGGGTTCGTATATTAAAGAAGGTGAGGTTGGGAATGCGAAAGATGTTCTTGACCGCTTTCTTGAGAAGGGTGGGAAGCCAAGAGCAGTCACATGGGAGCTCCTCGGAGAAGGCTATGTACAGGAGAAGCAACTCTCTGAGGCAATGGTGTGTGTAAAAACTGCAGCATCATATGAGGGAATGAACAAGTGGAGGCCTAAACCTGCTTGCATATCTAGCCTTCTCCAACTCTGTGAGGAACTGAACGATTTGGATAGTGCTAAGTTCCTGACAGACTTGCTCAGGCAAAGAGGGCTTCATGAAAAGGAGGAATACAAAGCTTTGGTTAGAATGTAACCGATGATGTCAAAATATCTGTAAGTGGAAAAGGATGAGGTTTTGCAATTGCCGTCATACTATTGGATAACTGTTCCTAAATGACTATGGCGTCCTGCGAGACCACAACTTGCTTTGTACTTCTTTTCTCCGCTTCTTTATCTTGGGAGAAAAATGAGAATTTTTTTGAAGAATTTGCAGTTTACATTCCAGAGTCAATAACAGGGTTCTATTGACCACAAAGCGATGCAAATTTGATTCCTCATTAAATGTTATTCACTTACATACAATATATTCGTTGATTCATGTTCATAAGATTCGACAGGATTTTATGCTGGCTGTCGGGGCTTAACACAACCCTCCTCCTTTATTCGAACTTCGGGCTTGGACCGGCTATAAAATATAGTTATTCACTTACATAACTAAAAATAATCTTCTATTGCTTTAACCCTGGCTGTATGAATTTCAATTTTTTTTGTTTTTTTTTTGTCATTTCAGTGAACTTTAATGTTTGTTCTCGTTTTATATGAGGAAATGGTTCTGCAGTTTAGCTTTCATAATCTACTGGTCTTGCAGAAGCTGCCACCTTGCTCATCCACCTGCGGCTTTCCTCTGATATCTCCTTAATAGGCTTAGTGCCAGAAACAAGTTTATGTTATGTTGTAGAGAAAACTTTTTGAACTGTGGAAAGTCATCTTTTATTTCTCAAATACTATGTGCGACTTAATGTTCTATGCACATGAACACCCAATTTGATTTTACACCTACACAGTCTCGCATGTGTCCAACAAGAAATATGTCACATAAGATAAAATGCACATGCTGTTACTTAATGAAAGCTGATCCATATTTTGTACTTGCTGATCCATATTACGTAAGAGGACTCCAACGGAGCAATGAATACATAACCTTTTTTTAAAAAAAAAAAATCCACGTGCTGTTCTTTTTCCCCTTCTCTTTTTGATTTTTTTACATATTTTCTGGCAAATAAGCTGCACAGCTGATCTACTTCAGTACTTTGTACCTGCTCTATCTTCTACTCTCCACTTTTTGTTTCCTAATGATTAGTGCAGAAATGTGATGTTTTCTCAGCCACGAGTTGCCATGAAACCAAGGTGCCACCAAAGCATGAATAGGAGGTCTCACCTGATAATTGGAGCATTAAACTGCTTATCCCCCTCATGGATGCCAAATCCTAGCCACCAGTTTCTTCAAGTGCCTCGCCTTCCGCTGCGCGTGCACTCCAGCCTACGCCAAGAGACATCTACAGGTAGTCTAAATTTTGTCCTTGACATATACCCCAAATCCCCCACACTCCACATGCAATACAGATCATCTTAACACAATGTTAACGCTTATATTATTATCTTTGTTATCATTAAATATTACTATCTTTGTTATTATTGTTATTCATTTATTCTGGCTGGGATCCATAGACCGACAAGAAGCAAAGCCCAGATGGAATTGGATGCTTAGTGCATAGATGATCGATCCCTTTAGTTTCCCCTTATAATTGATGACCCCCCAAAAGGGCCTTTTAGCTGCATCCAATTAAGCACCCTCTCCTTGGACCACAGCACACAAACACGCATCATCCAAGGTCTGCTTTGTCTGCAAAAAATAGGACCATTATTTTCTGAGAGGTCCTCGTCCCCCACTATGATCTCTCATGTTGTTCTCAGCTGCCTCTTGCTTCTCGTGCTGATGCTGCCAAGGATCCACTGGCAAGACTAGGGCATGCCATTGTTTAGTGGGCACTAGTTGGTGCTACTTATGAGGACATGAGGCCTAGTCTCATGTTCAAGTTGATATATGTTTAATATAAACCTTACTGTCTTTATACCATTTTGTCACTAAGTAGGTGGGCGTTTTAACTTGTCATGGTCAACTTTTTGATATTTCATTATTAGATAATTAAGGAGGGCTAAACTTATTACACGACAAAAATAGAATTAATCAGTCCGACTAAGGTGGAGCCCTAAACTTACATAATTTTTTGAAGTTTTCTTTGAGAATTATGCTTCTATTCTTAATCTTGTCATCATATTAGTTTTGTCAGATTTTGTTTTTCCATTCTAACAAGAAAGTAAATTATGACTTAAATGTTCTTAGCAGAAATGATTCTACTTCTTTCTTAGTCCATGGACTCTAGTGACCCACTATAAGATTCCTAGGGTTCGTCCTTGGCCACAACTCACCGATCCCTCATTTTTACCTTGCTCAACTTGGACTTGCATTAGTTTTTTTTTTCTTTTTAGATTCATGTAACATCATAAATTCTGTAACCATTAATGTTTTTTTTTAATCTAAATTTATAGAGAAAGAGACATGACATGTGCCACTTGGAGACAACGAGACAAGTACTCAGTACAGAAGCCTCGCCATGCATTTGTCATTTGATTCAACAGAATTGGTCCTCTTCACCCAACAACATGGCCATCATGCGTATAAACCCTAAGTTAATGTAACATGCATGGGAAGTGTGACATACATACATCTGTATAAAAGGAGCATGCTGTATAATATAATATAATATAATATTTATATATAACGTGGTTACCTTATCTTATAACTTTAATCCTTTCAACTATTTTTTAAAATTTTATATTGTTATTTCATGTTTTTCTAGAGGGAGGAGTAATTTTATCTTTTCATAAATGGAAAAAAGTAAAAATAACGGAAAATATTACATAAGTAAACGGAAGGATTAAAGTGAAAAAATCGTGATAGTTTATGAATAAAAAAATAAGTTCGTAGTTTATGATTAGATGTGAAAAATCATAATGGTTTAAGGGAGATTTATGAAAATAACCCTAAATTAAATAGATAGGATTATACTATTCACGTTAAGCATCATTAACCCTAAGGAAAGATAACAGAATTGGTCCTCTTCACCCAACAACATGGCCAACATGCGTATAAACCCTAAGTTAATGTAACATGCATGGGAAGTGTGACATACATACATCTGTATAAAAGGAGCATGCTGTATAATATAATATAATATAATATTTGTATATAACGTGGTTACCTTATCTTATAACTACAGGTAGTACACTATTTTTTTTTCTTTTCGGTTTAATTTGTCTTTACTCCCAACAGTGATTTAAATTTATTATATATTCATATCAAAGTTTAAAAAAAACTCATTATCAATTGATAGTGTCTCTAAGGAAATACTTATTCGCATTTCCAAGATTATATTATGGGGGCATCGTATGAAATGTATTCTAAGTGTTGCACTTGTATGATAGCATAATTTTAAATTTTAAATTTTGACAAAGATTATGCTTCACGCAATATTAATAAATAGTTTATTCACCAAAATTATTTAATCTTTTGACAATATACATACTATACACAAATGTTTATGGTCTAGAATTAAAAATGTACAATTGTAAAGATGTACACCCTGTGATCATGAGATCTAAATCAGAAGGGCATGAGTCGAATTTCGCCGTGTGAGGAATATTACACATGCAAACTCATTTTTAATATTTGCATGCTTAACGATTCTTTCTATAATTCAAACACTAAATAATTGATCTCTCTCGTTCTGTTCAACATGCATTATATAATAAAGTGTTTAATGTAGATGTTGAGCATTTTACGTGCATGTCAAGTGGTTTTACGCATAATTTACTTTATTATTTTGATTTTTTTTCATGAATAATTTAGATGATCATTAATGGCAACAAAAAATAGTTTTATAACGTAAAAAGTTATGAAAAATACATATATTTATTATGAAGGATAATAATATACATAAATTCGTAAAATTTTAAAAATGATGAATTTAATTATTGACAATGATTTGAATCATGTTTTTATTATCATCAATGATCATTTAAAATATTCATGAAGAAAGAAATCGAAAAAAAATAAAGTAAACTATGCGTAAAGTCGTTTGACACCGACACCAACATTAAATTCGTATACAAATGCTTAAGTATTTAGTTTATAATAAAATGGCTCTTCCAGATGTTAATTAGTCTAGGGGCAGACCAGGCCATTTATAACAAAAAAAATTTTCTCGTTGACATCAATACGTTGTAAACATGCCGTAAATGAATGAAGACATTAATATCTTATTTATCGCACGATTTAAGTGGGTAATGAGAGCATGAAGGGTTTCTTTGCTGGCTCCAATTTGTGTTAATGATGGTTAGCTGCACCATGTGGCAAACATGTGCATCTCTGTTGATGTAGATTGTTAGCAGCAGGTGATCGATCGCTTGGTGGCAGTTCGATTGAATGGAGTTGCTAGCTACTTAAATTAAAGGGTTATTTTCATAAATCACTTTTAAATTATCACGATTTTCGTATCTATTCACAAACTACAAACTTAGTTTTTGTATCTCTAAAATTTTATGATTTTTTCACTTTAATCATTCCGTCTGCTTCTGTTACGTTTTTCGTTACTTTTGATTTTTTTTCATTTATGAAAAAACTAAATTATCCCTCCCTCCATAACACATCAAATATTAAATATAAAAAAAGAAAAAAAAATCGGAGGAGGATAATTTAGTCTTTTTTCATAAATTTTTTTTGTTTACCACTTTAATCCTTCCAATTATTTTTTATATTGTTATTTCATGTTTTTCTAGAGGAAGGAGTAATTTTATCTTTTCATAAATGGAAAAAAGTAAAAATAACGGAAAATATTACAGAAGTAAACGGAAGGATTAAAGTGAAAAAATCGTGATAGTTTAGGAATAAAAAAATAAGTTCGTAGTTTATGATTAGATGCGAAAAATCATAATGGTTTAGGAGAGATTTATGAAAATAACTCTAAATTAAATAGATAAGATTATACTATTCATGTTAAGCATCATTAACCCTAAGGAAAGATAACAGAATTGGTCCTCTTCACCCAACAACATGGCCAACATGCGTATAAACCCTAAGTTAATGTAACATGCATGGGAAGTGTGACATACATACATCTGTATAAAAGGAGCATGTTGTATATAATATATACACAATATATAATATAATATTTGTATATAGCCTAGTTATCTTATCTTATAACAACAGGTGGTACACTATTTTTTTTTCGGTTTCATTTATCTTTACTCCCAACAGTGATTTAAATTTATTAGATATTCAGGTAAAGTTAAAAATCACGATCAATTGATGATAGCATAATTATAAATTTTTAAAAATTTGACAAAGATTATGCTTCACACAATATTAATGAACAGTTTATTGACCAAAAATATTTAATATTTTGACAATGTATATACTATACACAAATGTTTGTGGTCTAAAATCAATTAAAAATGCACAGTTGTAAAAACGTTCACCCTGTGATCACGAGATCAAAATTAGAACGGCAGGGATAACGGGTTGTGTCCTGAGAACGCTAGTACTAGTAATTTCACGTTTGATTTTCAAAATTATCATTTTGATTATGATTTATTTATATCGTTCTCGTCTGAACACCGAATTAATCTGATACCAATAGTCTCGAACACCAATGGGTCTCCACTGAAAATAAAAATCAGAACGGCAGGAGTGGAAATACATTGATCTATTTTCCCTCGTCCCATGTAACAGGGAATCTTCACTTCTGCTAATGTTTTTATTAATCTCATTTGCCAAAGTTTGGAGAATAACAAATGGACCTAAATATATAGGTAATAATATCCCAACAAAACCATACCTTTGTAGAAGCTGACGTCAAAACTTTAACTTATTTATTAGTATCAATAATGGATTATCGCATTTTAATTACTCCATTTGACTTGTAGGTTCGAACGGTTAAATCAAAAAAACATGCAAATTAATATTTGAATCATTTAACTTACCGTTAAAAAAAACATGTTCATTTATTATTTAATATTTGATTCTTTTGATGCAAATTAAGTACTATGAATATTACACATGCAAACTCATTCTTAAAATTTGCATTCTTATCGATTCTTTCTATATATAATTCAAACACCAAATAATTGACTTTTCTCATTCTGTTCAACATGCATCATATAAATACTTAAGTATTTAGTTTATAATACAATTGACCATCGAACATATTTATGTACTCTTCCAGATGTAAGTCTACAAGGCAGACCAGGTGATTTATGACATTTTTTTTCTCGTTGACATAAATAAGTTGTAAAAATGTCGTAAAGGATGAGGTGTCGTAAATGTCATAATTACCGTTTAAGTAAATGTTTCGAATTGGAACATTTATGAATGAACAAAAAAAATTATTGAGAGTCTCACCCATCATAATCAGACATGCTACCAGAGACAACATTAGATTAGTCGAACTCAATGATGGACCGAGACTATAATATGTGACCAATGCGCATAATTCTTAGCGTCGCATGAATTGAATGATTGGTGTTGCTTCTTAGACATTGAAGTGGCAACCGGAAAGAAACGCAGTAAATCAATGAAGATATTAATTTAAATGGGGAATGAATGCATGAAGGGTTTCTTTGCTGGCTCCAATTTGTGTTAATGATGGTTAGCTGCACCATGTGGCAAACATGTGCATCTCTGTTGATGTAGATTGTTAGCTGCAGGCGATCGATCGCTTGGTGGCAATCACTTTTTTTGAGTGATTGTTTACATGGTAGTAAAAAGTTTGATTGAATGGAGTTGCTACCTACTTAAATTAAATAGACAGGATTATACTATTTATGTTAAGCATCATTAAATCTAAAATTAATAGCTCTTGAACTCGTTTTTAGTTAAAGATATGGTTTACTTATTTATTAACTCCTTTGGGAAAAAATCGAATGTTGGAGAGAGAGGTTATCCAGTACCTAAACACCTCGGAATATCTATATTTCATATATGGGCTAATTTGGTGAGAGAGGGGGAAAATGCAAGGGGAAAAAACATTGAAAGAGTTAGCTTGCCACTGCTTATATTTTTTTTTTCGATCACATATTCATATATGTTCAGGACTACTAGTATTCGACTAATATCATGTTCAGACGTAAACAGTAATAGCATACACTAGTCAATGTGGTTCTAAAAATCAAATTTGGAACTATTAACACCCAGCATCCCAAGCGCACAACTTTGCCAACTATCGTTAGTTCCATTCCTTGTATCTTTGATTTAGATTGTTTTACTATCTTATTTATTAGTGTGCTTGTCTAACATTTTACATTTGAGATATATGGTTCTTGCCAATTTCGATTACCCTTGAATTTGGAACTATATTTTTTTGTTATTTTTAAATAGATATTGGTTAGAAGGAAAGAAAAACTCATAACTTCATTTGTGTGTTTGTTTGTTTTCTTACTTATACTCCTTGAGTTCCAGTGCTGCAACTTCTTTTTTTCCATTTCATTTTCTTTAAGATGTGGTTTATTATTTTTTCGTAAAATAAAATATTTACTAATTGGATGGTCAAAGAATAGACACTGAGATATCCATCATATCCAATGGTAATGGATAAAATGAAAAGAAAACAGAAGGGCGAGTGGATGATTGGGACAATTGTCCTGTGCAATTTATTGCACTTTGGTGAAGTTAGATACAACCTCATGAATCTTAAAGTTATTTACACACATTTTTTTTCTTTCTTTGACCAACTTAAACCTAACTTAGATATCCTTTTTTTCCCTTAAAATATTGCCTGAGCATTATGATTGGAACAACCCAATACCAATGATTTTATCACTCTAATCTTAGTGTCAATGTTGATTATATTGTAAGAGTTAATCCCTAAAATTGAGTGAGATGTCCAAATAAAAATACATCGGAATGTTAATGAATTAGTTAATTTGAGCTTAGTTAATATCACTAATTGGTTATCTAAGTAAGCAAGTTGATTATTTTGTGTATGTTAAGATGAATATTTTAATAATGTAGGGGGGAGGAGATAAAATAAGAAATAATCTAATTTAAGAAATGCTTGATTTGTTTAAATGCCAAAAGAAGAAAGGCAAAGTTGGAAAATAACAAAAATTGGAATAATGGAAAGGATGAATTATGACATGAGAAAGAAAATGAAGACGAAAAAAAAATTGAAGAGGAATCAACGAGAAAATTTGGAAATAGAAGAAATAAAGATGGAAACCTAATTTAATTAGGATTCAAATGTTTGTAATACCATTTTTATGGAGTAGCATTATCAAACATTCATTTATAATAGTTGAATTCATGATGAATGATAAATCTATTATTTAAAAATTTTCGTCAATCATTTATATTGAATTGAATAATGATAAATAGATAGTGCTACCCTTTAAAAAGAGGTTGCATAACCTTTTTTTCTTTTCAATTGAGTTCAATATTTGTACTATTATTCTTAAAAAGTGACATCATCAAACGTACATTTATCATTTACGACGAATGATGAATCTATTATTGTAACAAAATAATATCACATTGATAAAATTCGATTCAATAATGTTAGAGATCGATAGAATTGAATCAATTGCCGCAATCACCGGGCATTCCAATTTTTTTAAAAAAAAAATTGTGTCATAAACTGCACAAAATCCGTGAACCCATATGCACGCTATTTCAATATCTTGCTATATTTATTCCATTGCACATATTTTATGACGTCACATGATCCGTATTTAAATTATTTTCGAAATCTTGCTATATATTCAGCGAATATACCCCAATTATTATACTTTTTAATAAGATAATAATTATTATAACAGTGATAATGATAATAATAAAATACACATTATAGAGAAAATTACAATTACCATTAATTAATTATTAATTAGTTAGTTACCTCATGATATATTTTACTATTTTTACTATAAAAGGCCTCGGGGATCTCTCCTCCCCCTCCAACCAAACCACCGACCTCCGCCTCCCCCTGCTCTGCTCTGTTCTGCACTCCAATGGCTGCGGCGACCGAGGTCCCGAGGGTGGTCACCGCCCTCTCCTCCATCCTCGAGAGGCTCTCCGTGCACAACGACGCCGCCACGGCGGGCTGCGGCCTTCCCTCGGCGTCGGCGGCGGGGGGCACGTCGGTGCCGCTGTACGAGCGGGCGGCGTCGGCCTTCCACGGCCTGAAGAAGCCGTCGATCTCGGTGCGCAGCTACCTGGAGCGCATCTTCCAGTACGCCAACTGCAGCGAGTCGTGCTACGTGGTGGCCTACGTCTACCTCGACCGCTTCGTCCGGCGCCACGGCCCCGTCCTCGCCGTCGACTCCTTCAACGTCCACCGGCTCCTCATCACCAGCGTCCTCTCCGCCGTCAAGTTCATGGAAGACAAGTACGCGCTCGCACACCTCATTATATTCCTCATCGAATCTTCCAACTTATTTGCTTGCTTGATTCATACATCAGAGCGTCTGTTCAGGATCGATTCCTCTTCAGAATGCATAGTTTTTTTTTTCTCCTTTGAATTCAGTGACTAAATATGATTGTATTGCTGATAATGAACTGCATGTGCTGAAATTGGAATTAGATGTCGCCAATTCCATTCCAATAGATAGAACCGTGGATACTTTGCAGCGTTTGTAACCCTGCAAAAAAAGTTCAAGTTTACCAATGAACTACCGACACGACAACGCGAAAGGATGAGAGAGAGAGAGATGGGGGGGAGCAAGTTCAGGAAAAAAATATCTTCTTTTATCATTAATTAATTAGTTTCTCTGTCTCTCTCTCTCTCTCTTCCTGTCCTGCTGCTGCTGCTGCTCCTATAGTGTAGTAGTAGTACAACAGCTGCCAACGCAGAGTGAGTTGGGCGTGTCCGAAGGTATTCCTTGCTGCATCATCATTCCAATTCGACTGGCGCTTACCAGTAAAAGAAATAAGGGAAAAAAACTTGTGTTCATTGTTCATACTGTCAAGCTAAGCAACCAGTCATTGCGTGCTGTCATCACAACAAATAATTGAATGATCGGGTTTGGGTAGCGTGTTTTGGTACTGTGTTTGATTCAACAAGCTTTGGTTTCAGTTTCCATTCCCAATCAGTCTTTTCAACTTTTAGTTGCTGCTTCTAGCGGCTGTCAAGCATTGGTGCCACTAGATTCACCATCAATCCCAATCAGTGTGCATAATATAATGCAAAAGGACTCGGTCCACAGAGAAAAGATTGAAACATTGGACAAAGTTAGACCCGATCAAATCATTGAGGCCATCAGTGCATCGGGCTTTGTGTTAAGTAATTATAAAAATATGTCTGATGATGGAGCCGACTGGTCCATTGGGTTGGAGGATTGTTGGTTTCTGACAGCACTCTTTTAACTGCAGAGCAATGCACCAATCATTCCAGTGCACAACTCTCCATCAGAAAGAAACCAAAACCATTCAATTGAATAGAATACCACCGGAATGTGGATGTTTCTGACAGCAATCTTACTGTGCTGTACCCAAGAGCATTAAATTCTATCTTGTCAATTCAGCTGATGTTTGATATTTCAGAGCACCAAAGGCCAGGCACAGTTGCCGAGACTGACCGCCGTTTTTCTTCTTCCGCAGACACTACAACAATGGCTACTTTGCCAAGGTCGGAGGGATCAGCCTGATGGAGATGAACTACTTGGAAGTCGTCTTCCTGTTCGGAGTCGGATTTGAGCTCAACGTCTCGCCCGACGTCTTCATCTCCTATTGCTCCATTCTGCAGAGGCACATGTACATGGAATCGCCGCCGCCTGCTGCTGCTCCGCCGAGGTTGCAGCACTGCCACCTGAGTGAGGAAGAATCCGTCAGCTGCCAGCAGACGCAGCAGTTAGCTGTCTGAGCATTTGACCCCCCCTGGCAAAATTAGATCAGCGTAGTTGCAGCAGTAATTAGCTCTTTTACTCTGCTCTTCCAGCATGAAGAAACCACTGTATGAAACCATCCCTGTTGCTTTTTTTTTGTTTCTTTTCTTTCTCTCACTGCTTGTCTCACTTGATGTGGCCTTTTGTAGCTCTGAATCCTATCAGTTGGGTGATTGTACAGTTCTTTCTTATATCTCTGACTAATTTTCAGAACGTGGCCATTCTTCTTCTGTGCTGCTAAATTAGTTTCCATCCTCCTCAGACGTCGTCGTCCCTTGGTGTTTACTGGTCACCTAACTAACTATTCAAACCTGAATCTCTCTCTCTCTCTCTCTCTCTCTCTCTCTCTCTCTCTCTCTCTCTCTCTCTCTCTCTCTCTCTCTCTCTCTCTCTCAATACGATATATGACATGACGGCTGGGCAAAAACTATTCAACAATTTCACCATCCTCTGGGAAAAAAAGTGTCACCTTGTTCTCTCCATGGACACATCTGTCCCTAGTTAACACAATGCCATTACCTGCAAAGGCTGGCTGTGAGTCCAAAAGGATGAACAGGAGAGGGGTCAGGCCGCAAGACAGTACATGACCATTGACCATGTTCATGCATGCTGATGAAGAGGGGAAGGGAAAATGTAGCTGAACTTTTACCCCTCTGCTGAAAGATCTCTATCACGCCATCATCACCACCTCTCTCTCTCTCTCTCCCCCCTCTATATGGGTGGACAGAGCAGTATCTGAAATTAACTTGTTTGCCTGGGGTCTATTTTGAGATGGAGTAACATGCATCAATTGTCACAAGGCGTTAGGAAAAGAAGTAGCTGGCCATTTGGGAGGGGCATGTGCAGCACCTAGACACCTCTGTTCCTGCTCTTCTCACCGTGATATATATATATATATATATATATATATATATATATATATATATATATATTTGGAGGGATAACATAGAATTTATAATGAATGATAGATTTTGTTGTTTAAATATATTTTTTTCATAAATCATATAGTGAAATATTTGTACTATTTCTTGGAGAGGTAGCATCCATCGTTGAATTTATAAGAAATGATGAATCTATTAATTGAACATTTTTAATTGATGGATGAACTCAAATGGCGTTATAAATCTAGTAACACTTCTTGTGAGAAGAACACAAAATTTTATTTTATTTTTTATATGGTAATTGAACC
The DNA here is from genome assembly GCA_030549335.1 of Pontederia crassipes. Taxonomy (NCBI): domain Eukaryota; kingdom Viridiplantae; phylum Streptophyta; class Magnoliopsida; order Commelinales; family Pontederiaceae; genus Pontederia; species Pontederia crassipes. Next base: position 5,787,198 of record CM060188.1, on the reverse strand, counting down.
GTCTTGTTGGTGATTTTATATGGTAATATAAATTATCACAACATCTCCTAAAATAGAGATATATTTTGACAAATTATTAACTCAAAAGACTCTTATTTTACTATAAATAGCATCGTTCAACTCCGTATTTTTTAAATTTTTTCTTCATAATATTTGTTGCGATTTACATCACTTAAATACATTAAATGTGATGTAATGTTACCACTGATCTAAATGCGTCCAAATTTTTTTCTTGGTAATTCGGATTAATTTTTAATTAAAATGAGAATGAGCCGCTTAATGTTTTCACTTTCGAAATCAATTGAACGTCTAAAGAGTTGACACAAAAAAAAAAAAAGATAGCTACACAATTAATTCTTCCACTAATAATAGCTGATGGATCTAGTAAAAAAAATATATGAACTAGAAATAGATATATCTCACTTGGGACCTTAAAACAAGCATTGCTAACCAGATGGATCTAATTAACTTGTCATTAATGTCTATGTTTTGAGATGATTAATACCATCACACAATCATAATTAATTAACATTAAAATTGCATATTTCATTAACATATCAATATTGTTATATCGGGTTTTTATTTACTTTAATAATTATTGTACTTATATTATTTATTTACTTTAGAATATACTATTATTCATTAAAACAACTTAAATATAAAAATGATGCTAACCATCTGACTTCAGTCTAACTTAAAATATTCTTTAGTTGGAGCGTAATTATTCAAATGATAATTAGTGCAGTGATTACGTCGAAGTATTTGGAGTCAGGGATAAGTAATTTCTCACCAAAGGAGAAATTATTTGTCTCTAGAAAAATAAATTTTTTTATCATAATGTTTGTTTTTCAATAGCAAAACTATCCATATGTTTTTGTTCAAACTCGGTCCAACTTTAGTTATTTGTACCATATATTTTCCAAGGAAAAAAGCTTATTAATATTACAAGATCATTTAAACATCGGAACGTTATGGATAATTATAACTAAATTTGCCACATTCTACTCATGTTAGTGATATTTATTATCTGAAAGGTTTCACAAAAAAAATTGTTGTTAAATTATAATTTATTATCAATGAAAAACTTTTATGGCACTTAATTTTTCGATATTATACAATTGGGAGCAAGTTAACACTTAATTATTATGAGGTTTAAATATGCAAGTATGCAAAAAAAAACAAATATGTTAGAGGAAGAAAAATATAGATAATAAAATTGAGAAGAAAGTCTATTAAATTAAAGACGATATTTCATAAATTAGTAAATTATATATATATGGGCTCTCATAATGAAAAACAGTAAATATTTCTTTCTAATGTCAACCAATAAGAGGGATTGTCTCATTTCTCTTTTTTATATGTGATATTCCATTTTTCGTTATGAAATGATTGATTGTTATAATGAAAATTTGAATTATGATTGAAATAAAAAAAAGGAAAAAATGTTAGTACTAATTATTAATTAATTATGATACTTTTACCCAATAAATTAATTAATATTTTAAATTATTGTTCGGCTGCATGTGCAATATTATAGTCCCTTTCTAAAGTATTTTATTTCTCTTCTACTACCACAGGCAACACTGCAATGATTAAATAATTTCAACCAAATATTACATAAATTTCTGCATGTACAAAAAGACATGGATTAATACGTATAATCGTTAAATAATTATTAACGTCGTACGAATAAAAAAAAATTATTCCAAAGTATTTGAGTATTGGGATCACCGGGTGTGTACCACTAATGAATTGAGAAATATAAATGAATCATGAGAAAATAATAATGTGCTTTCGTTGGTCTCATTTGTTTTAGAAAATAATTTTAATAATATACATTCGTTTTCTTACTATACATGTTTTCTTAAAACTATACATGTAGTAAGGCCCCCGAATTTTCAAAAGAGTAAATTGTATAAATGTCGCCTAAATTTTAACGTATTATATCTAAGTTATCCTCTCTAAAAAATCCACCAACTTTATTTTTACGTTTATGCATTTTTTTAAAAAAAGTGTGTTTTGACGTTTTAATTTTATCAAACTACTATTATATTTTGTCGTCCATGCCACAAAAAAATTAGAGGCTAGTGCTTAATATGACATTTTGAATTTAAGCGGTTTATATATTCACAATGTTTCCCTTATGTCATCTTCACATTTGTTTAATACACAATACATCTTCTCGGCTTGTTCATGTATAACTAGTTCAAAACATGTCTCTTACAATCAAAGATCAGCTTACGATCAATGATGATCGGTAAAATCGGATAGGAGATACTAGTGCCAAATTCGATTATTAAAGTTATCACTTTAACTAGAGTTATCTGACATCGAATTAGTTGATGCCGAATTGTCACTACAAGAAAAATATAAATTACAGACGGTTCAAAACCGTCTATAATTTGTTGAAAATCGTCGGAAATTACGATTTTCGACGGAACTGATTCGACGAAAAAATGGTCGTTGCGAATCGTTTTGCGACGGTAAAAAAAACTTGTCGATAGTTCCGACGGCGTCACAAATGTCCGGCGGCCGCAACCGTCGAAACTTTTGGCGGTCGCAACCGCCGCAATGAACTTTTATAATATAAAAAAATTAGACCGCCGCCAGCGACCGAATCCGACAGGCAGCAGCCCGAACCGACCGCCAGCGACCAGATCCGACCATCAGCGGCAGGATCAGGCCGACTGACTGTCGATCTGCCCCCCACGGCCAATTTGGCCGTCCGCGGCCAGGTCATGCCGCCAGACGGTCGATTTGGCCATCCACGGCCAGATCGGACTACGAGGCGGCTGATTTGGCCGCCCGCAGTCAGATCAAATTGTGAGTGGCCAATCCGGCCGCCCACGACTGATCTGGCCCCCATGGCCAAATTCAGTTTGGAGAGAGAGAAAGGGGGGGAGAGGATCGCCATCCGAAAGAGAGAGCATCGCCGATGGGAGAGCGTCGTCCGGGAGGGAGAATGTCGTCGGCAAAATAGGAGAGGGAGAGAAGGGGAAAGAAATAGAGCAGATAGAGGAGCAAATATATATATATATATATATATATATATATATATATATATATAGGGGGTGAAAGATGAGAAAGCGGGAAAACAAAAAAAAAATAGCGGAAGAGTAATTTTTTAATTACCAACGGTTATGACCGACGAAAATTTAATAAATATTAATAATATATATTATTACGATATATATGAATATAGTTACCGACAGTTGAAATCGTCGAAAATTATTTAATTATAATATATAGTACTACTTACATATATATAATATTTATTTTTTACTTTACCGATAATTCAAATCGTCGGAAATCTGTCGCTAATTATATTAATAAAATACTCCTTATATTATATTATTTTTTATTTATCGACGGTCAAAACCGTCAGAAATTGCGACGATTTGAACTATCGCTAATGATATTAATAAAATACATCTTATATTATATTAATTTTCATTTACTAACGATCAGGACCGTCGGAAATTACGACGGATAGATATAAACTTTCGACGTTTCTAATCGTCAAAAAATAAAATAATAATATAATAAATTACATAATTTATTATTTTCATTTTTGACGATTGTAACCATTAGAAATTCTTATGGATAGCTTTCCGTCGCAAAATCTGTCGTAAATTGCGATGGATTTCTTTTCGCCGGAAACGACCCATCGGAAAATTCTCATTTTCTTGTAGTGTATCTCACGACGTAAGGTAGTCGCACAAGACATGTGGATTTTAGTAAAAATTAATGACAAATAATGCAAATAATAATTGTGATAAACATCAAAGTCCCAATGTTTTATGTAACAATCGTGAAAAAAAAAGATTGGGAAGTGAATATTTGAATTCCTAGTAATGTGGAATGGTGATTAGGCAATTAAGTAGAGATCATGAATTCAAATATGAGAAGTTAATGGAAAAATCACACCCAAAACCTCTCTTATCTCCCACACCAATAAAAATTGAGCTACCCCTTTGGCTGTTCGTCTCAAGTTCACACCCTAACATAACTTCCATCCCATGTTTTATCCCATCATAAGGCAAGCCGAAATCCCCCAAGCACTTAATACCTCACATCTAGGAGTTGCACTTGGTTGAACTTTGGCAAAGGATCAGCCGATCATCTTTTTCCCTCTTCTCACTTCCTCCTTACTTACAGTCTCCTTCTCACGATTCTCTATGGTCGAAACCGACTTGCAGGAGGAGAATGACCAGCAGAGGAGCCACGAGCATAGAAAAATGGGGATGGGCGCAACACCTCTGATCCCAGCAGATCAGCAAGGTGGACATGTATGTAAAGAGGTGAGTGATCCTGAAATCACTTTGCATAACTCTAGGTAGATTAGATCTGAATAGAACCATTGACTTTTCACTTAGTCTGTTGTACATGATGTAAATTGTCCTCAAGAATGAATGCCATAATCTGTTTGATTGTTATCCTAACTTGATGTGATGAGTTTCATGCTGGAATTTGATTGTAGCCTTTGTTTGATTTCTATTCAACCTGTCATGCCTGCTATTTTGTGTTGAAATGTCGATTTTAAATCCCTGTAGATGCATACCATGATATTTTGATTTATTATTGCATACTTGAATGTGTAATGTAAGCTTGGTTCAATATTAAACTATTCTTGACTCTCACCTTCTCGATGATGTAAGAACACAGCTCGGATTACAATTAACTCGGCCCGAATTCATACTAAAACTATCTATTGAAGATTGATTTCACTGTCGTGCTCATGGAACTTAGCCCGGTTCACCTTGAACTCGGTCCAGGTTAGCGAATGGCAAATCTATAGACCTCTGGACATTTTTTCACCCGACCCGGGTTCCACTAAACCCTTCCCGAGTTTGTCCTATGATAATCCTGACGTCGTGTGATAGTTTTTCGTCGAGTCTGGCTCGAGTGAAGATTACACTCGGCTCAGGTGCATGCTATGAACTCGGCCCGGATCACCCCTTACCCGGCCCGGGTTATGACATTTGAGACCATTCTTCATGCTTTTTTGCTAATTCTTGATTCTGATCTGAATATTACATGTTCATATTCCGAACGATCATGATTATTACCATATTAGTGACATATGATCTCACCTTGAGCTAAGCCAAGAACTTATGTTTGATTTATCCATATCACTGATTTAGTGACTCCTAGATATAACGAATTATGAAATATATGATTCTAAAGTGATTAATAAATTAAGATGGAAGACGAACACAAAGTGTCGGCTTATGTCAAGTGCCTTCATGATAAGGATTGTTCTCTTGGTCATAAATTGATCAACCATTGACCCGTACGCGGCTGTATCGATTCGCACGGCATACCTCATAAGTAAACAAGAATCCATCCTATGATAAGTAAATGATGAGAAAATTAAAGGCACCTAAAGTTACCTGATTTCTAAGTATGATCTAAGATAAGGAAGCACAATTAGGTAAATGAATATAAATCCCGAATCCAATTATCGTTATCATCTGTATTATGATTATTAAGCATGCTATTGATTCCAAGATTATAATATATCACTTAACTTTATTGATTATTGATATCTATTGATTTTCCTCCGCTTATGATTTATGATGATCACATGCTCATGTTCCTGACTAAGGTAAGTACTTATCCTCATTTCTTATTTATTCTAATTAGAATTATGCATTGTCTATTGTTATTGGCTTTTCACTAGGTTGTAAAGCTTATGAGAGAATTGTCTCTCCTTTGTTTGATTTTCACAGAACCATGTTAGGGATGGCATTGAGTTGGCATGCTACGACGAAGATCAGGCGATGATAAAGCACATGAACCAATGTGTGGAGGTAGCAACTAGCAACTAATGAGTAAAAATTTATTTTGAAACATACTCTTAAAAAACAATTTTCATTGTAATAATTTGTAACACCCCAAAATTTGACCCACTATGTGGTGAAATCTCATTTCGATCGTTACTCTCTTCAGTCCTTATTTAACACTTTCATTGATCCAAATGATCAAAAAAAGTGACACGTAAGCAAAAAACTTAATAAATAAAATAATACAACAAATGGAAAAAAATGCATAAGCTAAATAGATAAAAGTATCCAAATGTCTCAACATAAGGCATAAAAAGATCCATGTCGTAGTACAATAACGATAGGTCCCATAATAGTCCAAATACAACTCGATATAAAGAAAAGCGGAAGACTCCAATTAGACTTTAGGATAATCATGTGCACACGCCACCCGAACTGTAATGGCCGCACACACCTCAACCAAGCACACATCCATGTCATGTACCCGTGGGAATCACACAAGGAAGCAAGTTCAATCATTAGATTATTCTAAATGTGAGTTCATATATGTCATAATTCTATTATAATAAGCATGAGGCAAATAATAAGATGAAGATATGAGAAAAAATCAATAACTCATCATGGGTTTATATTCATTCCTTTCATTTTCTTTTCATGTTCATCATAGATTTGGTTACTAATAGAGCGGAATGGCGTCGTATGATCCATGTAGCCGACCCCATCTAGTGGGATAAGGCTTTGTTGTTGTTGTTGTTCATGTTCATTATTCATATTTAGCATTCATATTCATTGTTCATATTCATCGTTCATGTTCATAAAGATAAAGTCATTCCATTCATCTTTGGTCATTCACGTTCTCCATCAATTTGGAGAACTCTCCACTTTCAGATAATATCATTACAAACATGTAGCTATCTAGATTATGGTGGGCTAATAGGGGATCAATGCCATGGTCAGCCCCATCGGACAAGATGACCTCGCGCAAGGTGGAAACATTTGTAGGGAGAAACTCCCATCTAGATAGAAAATTTATAACTCTCCATCTTATCTTATAATTCATGAGCCTATCTTTCAATCACGTACATCGATCAAGACTGTAAGGAGCAAAAGTGACTCATGATCATCTTTAGGTTCATATTATTCAGTATCAATCAGGTGGACAGAAGTTTATCAAATCAGAGGGTTTCGATTAAAGTTATAATCTTTCTGTCCACGTATCAAACGACCGAAAGTCGAGCGGTCATCCAGTTGAGGTTCATTTAGCGGTCGTCCGAAAGGTGGAGGGATGCATGTTTATCTATGTTCTTTGGTCGACCAAAAAGGGAGTGGCCGTCCATTCTGAGTTCATTCTTCAGTCATTTCAAAGTTGTGTTTTGTAGGTTGATCGAGATGGAATCGATCATCCATTTTTACATGAGTAGTCTTTCGGATTTTCGATCAGTCAAAACTGGACCGATTGTCTGTTATGAACAGTGTCATCTTCCTCGGTTGTCGATCCTCCATCGACTGTCGAAAGTTCTTTCGGTGCGATCGTCTAAATCGATTGTTCAAACGAAATTGGTCGATCGATTGGTTATCGTCCCTATTTCCGAGTTTCGACATTTTTTTAGTTCGTTCGTCTAAAAGAGCTTCGGACTTCCATTCTAGTCCATATCGATCAGTTTTGAATGTCCGATATGACATGTCGCTATACTCTGTCGAGATAAATCGGACGTCCGAAAGAATTTTGATTGTCCGCTTCAGTTCGACAGAGCCGCATATCATTACAGATCCTTAAGTTTTCAATCAAGTCTTTCATACAAACACATATCTAAACATTTTCTAATTAAATCATGAACTTCTAACATGAAATAGGGCTGAATCATACTATAATCCTTTCGTTTACATCAAGTAATTTTTACATGTGTTTCAGTATCAAAAGTTCATGTATATATATACATATGTGTGTGTGTTTATGTATGTATGTATGAATGAATGAATGCATGTATGTATGTATGTATGTATGTATATATATGCGCAACTTCTCTTTGGAACAAGTCATATATATCGGTAACAGCAATCATTCAAATCTTAACATTTCTCTTTTCCTACATATCAGAATTTAATTTGTAAGCTAAACATGCCTCATTTCAATCTATTCATCAAAAGAACATAACCATGTAATTATCATAGTATAGTAGGAACTTCGAAACATTTGAACACATTATCCCATAACTCGACATACAATAAGACTTGATCTATATATATATATATATATAGAGAGAGAGAGAGAGAGAGAGAGAGAGAGAGAGAGAGAGTAGGATTTCTCCCTCCCTTCTATCATGAATCTAAGCTTTACTAAGATCCTTAACGCATGCGAAATCTTTTGAAACTATCCTATGAATTAGATCCTGAAAACACACATTTTAACTGCGCGTTGTTTGCTTTCTTCTCGCTGGATCGGTGCTAACACCTTCCTCTGCTCCCTCCGGCATCGTTGGCGACTGATGGACTTGCAAAACTCCCGCCTTTAGCCTCTGGTCGAGCAAGAACGAAGGCTAAAACACAAATGCACAAGAAAATGGGGTGAATGAGAAAGGTGGAGAAGAAGAAGATGGGAAAGGAGAGGTGGGCTTTAAAGAACGTAATGGTGGAGTTTCGTGGCTTTTGATCTCTAGAGATCATGTGCAAAAAGGGGTTACTGATCTCAGGAGTTAAAAGAAAAATCGAAGCTGATCATTCATCAGTTTTCTGTCCGTTGTACTTTTGGACGTCCGAAAATGTTTCGATTGTTCGGTAATGCATCCATTGAAGTCACCGGTCACGATATCGGGCGTCCGTTTTGGATTTCGATCGTACGAAAATTTGAAGTCTGCTTTAATAAAAGTTTTAAATTTCTATGAAAATCTGGTGTGTTGCATCATTTATAATTGTTTGGTTCAAAAAGTAATTTAACTAATATCCATACAGTAAACTAGAACCTTACTATAATATTTATTATTATGGAAATAGCAAAATATTTAATGATAACCAATTGCTTAGATTTACAATGCTTAGAATAATTTAAACCACTAAGGTCTTAAGTACTCTTATATTTGTTAATTAATTCACATTGCATGTGTTAAGCACTTCTATTTATTTCAATTATTCAATCACTACAACTTAAACCCTAGTCATCAATCATTAAAATCTAATCACCTGCCCTCAATGGTTAATTATATAAGCAACAAAGCCTACATCGAAGTTTCTCCAAGTTACTATATTTGGAATTATAAATACTAAAGTTGAAAGTGGTTCGGGTTAATATTAATTTTTTTATCTGTAAAATCATTCTGCATTCTTCTTGTTGGTTTACAAAAAAAAGAAAGAATAAAAGTTGCACAAGAAATATTTTTAAAAGAGGAAACTTTTTATATAAAGATTTATATAGAATGAGTGTAGACACTAATTTTACTTATTAAATTAATTATATATTAATTTGAAATATATGTTAAATAGCAAATATGACTAAGATCAATATCATGGATCAATCAATCATTTTAATAATTATAAAATGTTTTTAGCTCTATATGATATGTTTTTTGTTATCAAATTATCCTATTAAATATATATTATTTTATTTTAAAAATATATAATTATTTTAATAATAAATTATAATTAAATTAATCAAATGATAAAAATTAAACGCTCTATATCGATGTACACTAGGTTACACTCTATATACTTATTAACCTCTTTTAAAAAGGTCCAATGATTTGAGCTGATTTTGGAGGCCCAACTATGATAGTATTTTTTAAATACAAGCAATAAAATAAATTTTAGAATAAATATATTTAACATTATTAGAAAATATAAAACTTAACAATAGAGTTTGAAATATGTCAACTAACAGTTGCAAAATATATTAAATCATAGATAATCATATCGATAATAAAAAAAAATAATGACTCATTATTTTAGAATATTAAAAAAATGAGATGGGCCTCTCGGCCCTGTACTTTTTAAATGGGTTTTCATTTGAGTAGTCTATTTTTTTAATTTATTAATAAATGATCCCTAAAACTTCATCATAATTTTTAGATTTTTGTAATTCATTTTTTGTCTGTATCGAATAAGTCTTCTTGAATCTTTTGGACCCTAATTTAAAACTATTCAGTCTACCCAAACAATGAGAAATGTTTTCCTATAAATTTTTAATTAATATACTTACAAACATATATATATATATATATATATATATATATATATATATGCATAAGGAATATTATGGTACATGCATACATAAGTGTATACACATGCGATCACACGATTTGGGTCGTCGAATCTGCGCGCAGATTGCATGGAGGGCTGATCGAGTGCGTCCGATTCGCAGGAAGGCTGCTTGTTCAGACCCTAACCGGTTCACGGGCGTTTGCGTGTGGATCGAGGGAGTGGACGCAGCGCGGGCATGGAGCAATCAGTGGCCCCTATGTGTGGATCGAGGGAGCAAACGGCGACATGGAGCAATCGGCGGGGCCGCGGATGACAATGAGAAGGGGGAAACACTCGAACGGAAAGGGAGGGCCCGCTGGAACTCTAGGAAAAATCCATCTACCCATGGGTTGATGAGCGTTGCAACCTTGTCGATGACGCCGCACATAGGAGATTGCATGGGACATCATCGCCGGGCCTTCTTCCCTCCTCATGTTGGCGTTCCAGGCGACGAGCTTCCTTCCGCGTCTAGGAGAGGCGTCGAGATCACACCAAGATGCGAAGCTCTATAGCTGCGCAAACGACGTCAGCTGCGAATGACGTCATCCGACTACCTCTTGGCGGCGCACAATGGAGACATGGGGAGCTTGTCAGAGCGGTCTTGTGAGGCGTCACGATTGTGCCCTAGGTGTAGAGAGCTGCAACGAACCGGGTGTGTCTGCTTGGGCGATGCAGAGGTGCTGAACCAGCTCCGATTTAGCACTCAAGGAGTCCTAGCCATCGGATGATTCATGCACGACACAAATCTAATGACTGATAAGGCGCGTGTGTATATACCTATGTATGTATGCACCATAATATTTCTCTCTCTATCTATCTATATATATATATATATATATATATATATATATATATATTAGTAAGCACACACACAAAAAAAAAGATATCACCAGCAAAGAAAATGATAAACAAAATTTAAAAAAAAATAAAGAAATAATCTGTAATATTCATTTTTTACTCTTTTTGTTATCGATTAATTATTTAATTACTATGGGAAAAAAATTAACCGAGGAGCAAAAACTCCCGGCAAGCGGGAACAGAAAAAAATATAAAAAAAATCGCCAAGCCACTTTTGTTTCCGTTTTCTCTGAAGGTGCCACCAAACTCCGAGTCCGATTCCTCTTCCTCTACGCGCCGCGCCGACGTGGGCCGGCGGTAAACTCGAAGTTCGCACGCCCCAACACCCCGTTATAATAAAGAGGCGAAGAAACAGAAACAGACATTGCTCCTCCCTCTCTCTCTCTCTCGCTCGCTCGCTCGCTCCCAAACCCTCGCTCGCAAACATGGTGCCGGCGGCGACGGCATTGGATGTGCTGGCGGGCGCTCCCGAAGCGTGTGAAGCGGAGGAAGTGGAGCGAGGAGTGGAGACGGAGCGAGAGGAGGAACAGAAGCCTCTCGCCGAGGGCAGCCTCATCGCGCCGGAGCAGGAGGACGGCGGCGACATCGGCGGCAAGGGAGGCGAGGTCGTCAAGAAGCTCCGTGAGGAAACTACTGAGACACGCGTTCGTATCTTTGAAGGTCCTCTCGGCAGCAAGGATCGCATCGTGAGTGCCTCCCCTTCCGCCCCTCTTCCCTCCTACTATTACTGCTGCCAGGGATTTTAATTTTAGATCCTTCTTCTACTCTTTAATTTTTTTTTCAGGGGTTTCTCTGTTATTAATGTGCTCTGTACCATTCCCCGGTTGTAGGATTTGGGCAGCAACAGCGGTTCAAGGAGGCAAAAATGTTTGGCACCTTGGAGGTTCGGGGCCTATAAGGCTTCTGACCTGAAGCATGGTTTGATCGAATCGGCGAAGGAGATGGCGGGTTCCAGATACCTGAAAGATTCAACCGATGCTGATAATTCTCGGAGAAAACAGAAGGCCTTGGCGCCTTGGAGATTCCAGAAATGCCGCATGGAAGTACACAGTCCGTCAGAAATATTGAAGGAAGCATCTGGAAGCCAAGTGTCATGTCCTCCTCGTGTAAGAATATCTGCAATTAAGCATACTAACAATAGAAAACGATCAAGTATTGATGAGAAAACACAAGCAGATATTTTGGATGCTGACCTTGTGAATAACAAGGATGAAGAGACAGTTGAAGCTCCCAAGAGGAGAAGGAGAAAGGTAGATTATGCATCTAAAAGTTGTGAAAATTTTCATTCATCGAGCATTGGGGAGGATGGATGTAGTAAGCATACTCATGTTTCACATAACTCAACTGTTGCAAACTATGGTGATTCACAATATGTTGCTCGAGAGAAGGTTATGGAGGTGCTGTCTGATTTTCGAAGAATTTATGAACTATTGGCAGAAGAGGAAGGCGGCGCACAAAAGAACACCGATCTGGTGGCTTTTAAGCTCTTTAGGAGAAATCATAGTGAATTGGATTTTAGGAGGAAATACCTTGGAAGTGTGCCTGGGGTTCAGGTTGGGGACGTGTTTCATCTGAGAGTGGAACTATACGTTGTTGGCCTTCATTGCCATCACCGACATGCGATTGACTTCATCAATCAAGAGGATAAAACAGTAACTAGTAGCATTGTATGCTATGGGGAGTCTGCTAAAATGTGTATGATTTCTGAAGTTTTTGAATATTCATGTTATGGTTCACGCGAACAAGGTTGGAAATTTGATGGCGAGAGCTTAGCACTAAAAAACAGTATGGATATGAAGACACCAGTTCGAATTATTTGTCATTCTGCAAATTACCGGTCCAAGAAGTCAGTAGAACCGAGGTTTAAGAAGTCGACGTATGTTTACAATGGACTATATTTTGTTGATAATTTCTCAAGAAAGAAATGTGATCACAATCAGTATTTGTTTATATTCCAGCTAAGAAGGGTGCAGAGACAACCCATAGTTGATATTAAAGATCTTATATCGTCCACGAGATTTAGAATGCATTCTGGTCTCTACCTGAAAGATATTTCTAATGGACATGAGAAGATCCCTATATCTGCAGTAAATGATGTTGATGATGAACCCCTTCCGTTGCTGAACTATATGCCAAGGATTATTTATCCTTCACACATTAACCTAGATCCTCCCCTATGTTGTGACTGCATCGATGGGTGTTCCGACTCGGATAAGTGTGCATGTGCTGCTAAAAATGGGGGAGAGTTTCCTTTCAATTATAATGGTGCTATCCTAGAAGCAAAGCGCCTTGTTTTTGAGTGTGGTCCTTCCTGCAAATGTCCTCCATCTTGTCATAACAGAGTCAGTCAACACGGGATCAAAGTGCAGCTGCAAGTCTTCAAGACGAAGATGATGGGCTGGGGGGTACGATCCTTAACCGCAATTCCATCTGGTAGCTTTGTCTGTGAATATGTTGGAGAGTTGTTAACCGATGAGGAAGCTGAAGGTAGGGCTACCGACGACTATATTTTTTCTATTGGAAATAACTATCATGATGAAACACTTTGGGAAGGTATTTCAAGTAATATACCTGCTCTGCAAAGGAACTCCAATGAAACAGAGGTTGGATACAACATTGATACATCCGAGCGTGGCAATGTGGGAAAATTCATCAATCATAGCTGCACTCCAAATCTTTATGCGCAAAATCTGCTTTATGATCATGACAATAAGAGTATTCCTCACGTTGTGTTTTTTGCTTCTGAAGATATTCCATCCATGCAAGAGCTCACTTATCATTACAACTATGCTATTGGTGAGGTCCATGATGCTAATGGTAACATAAGGAAGAAAAATTGTTACTGTGGATCTCATGAGTGCACTGGAAGGTTGTATTAGAAACTGTATTATTTGAAACAAATGTAAAGTTGGAGATTTACTTCTTTGTTGCTTCATTCCTTGGAAGCCCGTGCACTTGTAAACTGGTCAGTGATCTCCTCTTTGACTCCTTGCCTCAAAACTTTCATGAACTTATATTTTTCTCAATACAAGCAGTGGACTGGACCATGAATAAAAAACGGGTGGGTGCAAGTCTATCACTGGAGATAAGCATTTATGCTGATTCTTTTTCTCATGTTAAAAGAACATGCCAGATTGATGTGGTCAGATTATGTATCAATTAGGTGTAACATGCATATTGTATAATGTGGTTCGGATTATGTAACAATCTTTGCTTTCCTCTTTCAATGGAAAGCGGCTGAAAATGATAAGGATGTTTAACAAGTATCCGAGTTGCTTGATGAGCACCTCGAATTTGGACCACATTTGGGGACGATGTCCAAACACACTGACATGCTGGCTTGTTCACCACCAAGGCTGCGTTTGGATGTCAGGTGGAATTAGACCTCTTTTTTTTCTAGTAAATTATGTCAAACACGAAGGTCAACGCCCAAAATTTTCTTGAATTTGAGGATTTGACCAAACTAGCAAAGGCAAAATTTCGTCGTTTGCGGCCTTTTTTTCTTTATTTTACGTCAAGTCTCTTAATTATGATATTGAGTTTTCGCCGGAACTTGCATTCAAATAAGAACTCCAAATTTTCATGTCACATCATTAAATTTCTTATAACTAGATATCAATTAAATTTCATCGTTAGGTTTTTAATAACTAGATAAAAATTAAATTCTACGTAGTTATGGCATCCAAACGCAGAAGAAAATTTAAAGTCTTTCTTATTATTATCTTGATCTTTCGAGACGAACCAATCATAATAGTTTCATTAACTTTGCTTGAAAAAGCTTTAAGACGGGCGTTCATTTCAGATGATATTGGGGTTCCCGTAGATTTGCAGCAAAACGCGCGTCGAGGACACTATGTATGCATATCAATAAACTCGAGGAAGTAGTAGAATTAGTTGCCCAACCTAAAAATTATGGTGGTGTTGTCTTCTGTTTGCATTTGTTTGGTAAATGAGCAAACTAATGCAATCTAAAGATACTAGCAAGCATATTAACAATATTATCGATTCTACGAGGACTAATCGATTTTACAAGGACTAATCTAATTTTTGTGACAACTTCGATGTCAGATGAACATGAATAATTAAAGATATGAAATGTGGTCAAATATTTAAAAATGAAGAGAATCGACAATAATAGAGTTGTTCAAACTATCTGGACTAAGTTGCATCTCGTCAGTTACAAGCATTACAATCAATAGATCACACAAATTAACATATCATGGCGTAGAATGAAAGCATCAACATATGGAAGGATGATGATTAGCAAGAAGCAGGGATTCTAATTCTGGAAGGGAAACTATAATGACTTTAAAGACATATATATATATTGATCCCCGCCTGTCACGCGGGAGACCCGGGTTCGTTCCCCGGCAACGGCGCCTTTTTTTATTGTTTTTTTTTTCACCAAAATTTCGTGTTCTACCTTGTTTTTTATATATATGTTCTTTTGGGGGAGTATTTTTTATCTTTTTACTGCATCGAAATTTCGGAAGCTGTGAAGGAAGTAAGGAACCTTTACGTACGTGCACGATCACACACACACAGTCAACGAAGAGAAAGAAAGACTGCATGCGATGTGATAGGATCGTTCAGAGAGAGAGAGGATAAGTTTGATATATGCACTGTGATTTCTGTTGCAGCTGATCATTTCACCTGATTTCAAAGGTTTTGTTGTAGTTTTAATGTAACCTGTTAATAATGCTTTGAATTTGAATCTAGTTGGTTCTCCTACGTAATTAAGCGCTTCAGCAGAATTCTTCTACGGCAGTCTCGTTGCCCGGTCAGCGAGCCTGTGAGGGATCAAGGGGATCCTCCTGCGGGGGTTGCAAGGGGGCGGAGCTCCCTGAGCAAAATTTTTAGGGGTATTCTGTTTGTGATTCGAATTTGATTTATTTCCTTATCACGAGATAGGTGTCCTATTTTCATGGGAAGTTCCAATATTGTTTGGACTTGCTTAACATAAATGCTTGGTAATAGTTTCAAGATGGGACTGACGGCGGCGTGACGTACTTTTGTGCTCTGAAGATGATTCAAATCAAGATGGAGATTTATTAATAATGTCTTGAATCTGAACAGCGAGCCTGTGGGGGGTCAAGGGGGATCCAGGGGGATCCCCCCTGCGGGGGTTGCAAGGGGGCGGAGCTCCCCGAGCAAAATTTTTAAGGGTATTCTGTTTGTGATTCGGATTTGATTTATTTCCTTATCACGATATAGGTGTCCTATTTTCAGGGGATTTATTTAGAGTCTCAGTCCGTATGTAATTCCTATCATTTGTTAAAGGGGTGCTTATATAAACTCCCTAGGGGTTTAGACAGAGAATCATCCTTGTAATCATCATTATTCCATAACAAAGAACCGCCGCCATTTTTTCCTCTTCGCGTTCTTCTGTATTTCGTGTGATCCCTCTTTTCCCCTTTGCGTAACAAATTGGTATCAGAGCCTTAGGGTTTGTCAGCGATTCTCGATCAGCAAGGAGATGACGTCGCACAACGTGAGCGTGGAGAAGTTCAACGGCAGGAACAATTTCGGATTGTGGCAGATCAAGATGCGGGCGCTTCTGAAGCAACAAGGAGTCTGGGCGTCGCTCTCAAACGTGTCGAAGAACAAACCAAAGGAGGAAGACTCGAAGGGCAAAGAAAAGGAGATCGACCTCGCAACTTTGGCGGCACAGGAGGAGAAGACGCACTCGATGATTCTGTTGTGTCTGGCGGATGAGGTGATAATCGAGGTCGCAGATGAAGAAAAGGCGGTTGGTCTGTGGTTGAGACTCGATAGTCTATATATGACGAAGTCTCTCACCAATAAGTTACTGTTGAAGCAACGTCTGTTCTCTCTCTGCATGCAGGAAGGTATCCCTTTGAAGGAACATCATGATCAATTAAATTCTTTGTTGATGGAATTCAGAAATATCAATGTTAAGATCGAGGATGAAGATGCTGCCTTAATTCTGTTAGTTTTGCTTCCTCCATCATATGAAAATTTCGTTCAGTCTATGATTATCGGGAATGAAACTATAAGTCTGAAAGAAGTAAGATCGAGTCTCCATACTCGTGAACTTCGGCATAGGACATCTGGAAATTCTGTAGAGACTCAAGCCGCGGGTTTGATATCGACCGCAGAGAAGGGATAGTCCTCGAATTCGAAGAAATCCAAATCCAAGAAGAAGAAAATCACTTCGAAGGACATCTGTAATTACTGCAAGGAACCAGGTCATTGGAAGAAAGACTGTCCGAAGAAGAAGAAGGCTCCCGTCGCTGCGGTGACACATGAAACAGGGAATTCCGAAGATGATTTGGTTCTGGCTGCTTCTGATCAAGGATGTCTAGAGGATAGTTGGATTTTGGATTCGGGGTGTTCCTATCACATGACTCCGAATAAAGATTGGTTCTCATCTTATCAGAAGACTGACGGTGAAAATGTCATCATGGACAATAACGCGTCATGTTAGATAGTTGAGATCGGTTCTGTGCAGATCATGACTCATGACAATCTTGTGAGGACGCTGACAGATGTCTGCCATGTTCCGCAACTGAAGAAGAATTTGATATCACTTGGAGTCCTCGACTCTAAAGGGTGTCAGATCAATGCTGCTGGAGACATCCTCACGTTCATGAAGGGTGATGCAACGGTTCTGAAGGGAGTCAGACAGAAGTCCTTGTATGTATTACAAGGTAAGACAATCTCTGGCATTGTTGCAGTGTCTAGTTCATCCGAATCAGATAGGTCCAGGCTGTGGCACATACGACTTGGGCATATGAGTCAGAACGGGATGAATATCCTCAGCAAACGAGGTGTTCTAGGAGAGAAGAAGATATCTGAAATAAACTTCTGCAAGCACTGAGTATTCGACAAACAGCGAAGGTCTCAGTTTGGCAAGGCAGTGCACAGGACGAAGGCGACACTTGACTGCATCCACGCCGATTGTTGGGGTCCCTCTCATGTTCCATCATTAGGAGGTGCGAGGTACTTTCTATCTGTGATTGATGACTACTCGAGGATGACTTGTGTATTCATGATGAAACACAAGAGTGAGTCCTTCAAGGCCTTCAAGCAGTGGAAGATTCTGGTGGAAAATCAGACGTCAAAGAAAGTGAAGCGTTTTCGCACTGACAATAGTTTGAAATTCTGTTCTGCTGAATTCGACCAGTTCTGCAAAGATGAAGGCATTGTCAGGCATCGCACAGTTAGGGATACTCCACAGCAGAATGAAGTTGCAGAACGAATGAACAGAACACTTCTGGAGAGGGCAAGGTGCATGCTCTCTAACGTTGGCCTGAATAGGACATTCTGGGCTGAAGCTGTTAACACAGCTTGCTATTTGGTGAATCGAAGTCTGGCGACTGCGATTGATCTCAAGACTCCAACTGAGGTATGGTCAGAAAATCCTGCTGATTATACTTGTCTGAAAGTTTTTGATTGTACATCATACTATCACATCAGTGAAGGGAAGTTGGAGCCAATGACCAAAGAATGGATGTTCATGGGATATGGTGCAGGAGTTAAGAGCTACAGAATATGGTCTCCTTCATAACACAAAGTCATCCACAACAGAAGCGTGACCTTTGATGAAGCATCAATGCTTCAGTTGAAGGTGGAGGCTGAAGAGAGTGTCAGTAAATATGTGGAGGTTGAAATCATTCCAACTGAGGATGATGCTGAAGGATCACATCAAGAAGCAAAACCAGAAGGTGAAGAATCTGATGAGCAACCTGAAGAGGAGTCAATTGCTGTTAGACGTCCTCGCAGAGAAGTGGATCCTCCTAAACGATATAATTTCGAAGATATGGTTGCTTATGCACTACATGTAGCTGAATAGGTGGAGTTCCTGGAGCCGTCCTCTTATAGGGATGCCATCACATGTGCCGAATCTAGACAGTGGATCGCTGCTATGGGTGAGGAAATGAAATCTCTTCACAAGAATCAGACGTGGGAGCTAGTCAAGTTGCCTAAAGACAGGAAGGTTGTTGGTTGTAAATGGATCTTCAAAAAGAAAGCAGAAATTCCAGAAGTTGAAGGCACGAGATATAAAGCACGACTGGTTGCTAAAGGTTATAATCAGAAAGAAGGTGTGGACTACAATGAGATATTCTCACCTGTTATCAGACATACTTCTATCAGGGTGCTACTTGCTCTTGTAGCACATCAGAATCTAGAGTTCGAGCAACTAGATGTGAAGACTGCTTTCCTCAATGGAGAACTTGAAGAAGACATTCTTATGAGCCAACCAGAGGGATTCTTCATTCCAGAAAAGGAGAATCAAGTTTGCAGTCTGAAGAAATCTCTGTATGGCAGTCTCACAGACAATGGTACAAGATGTTCGACAGCTTCATGATCAGTAAGGGATTCAGTCGAATTCCCTATGATTGCTGTGTATATCACAAGAAGGTGAAGGACGGCTCCACCATCTATCTGCTCTTGTATGTTAATGATATGCTTATTACTGCCAGAGAAATGACAAACATTCAGAATCTGAAGAAGCTCCTCAGTGCAGAATTCGACATGAAGGATCTTGGTGCAACACAGAAGATTCTGATGATGAAAATTCTAAGGGATCACGCACAGGGTAAACTCTTCTTATATCAGAAAAGTTATATTGAGAAGATTTTATCCAGGTTTGGAATGTCTGGAGCGAAGCCTTTGAATACTCCATCAGTTGTAAATGTTTATCTTTCTGTTGCATTCGCACCAAAATCAGAAGCAGAGAAGGAGTAAATATCTCGGGTTCCATATGCTAGTGCAGTTGGAAGTCTGATGTATGTCATGGTTTGCACAAGATCGGACATTGCTCATGCAGTCAGTGTTGTCAGCTGGTTCATGAGCGATCCAGGAAAAGAGCACTGGCAAGCAGTGAAGCGAATCTTTCGATATCTGAGAGGAACATTTGATATTGGCTTCATCTATAAAAATAATAAAGAGTGTTTGATTGCAGGGTACTAAGATTCAGACTATGCTGCAAACGTTAATGGAAGACGATCTATGACGGGTTATGTCTTCACTTTGAATAGTTCAGTTATTAGTTGGAAGGTCACACTTCAGCCATCAGTTGCATTGTCCATCACAGAGGCTGAATACATGGCACTGACAGAAGCTACCAAGGAAGACATCTAGTTAAAAGGCTTAGTTGGAGATCTCGGATTACATCAGGAGCAGGCTATAGTGCACTGTGACAGCCTGAGTGCAATATGTTTAGCCAAGGATCAAGTACATCATGAAAGAACCAAACGCATTGATGTCAGATATCACTTCATCCGCATTGAGAAGAGGATCAATGTGAAGAAGATTGACACTGAAGACAATTCAGCTGATATGTTCATCAAATCTGTTCCTTATGGCAAGTTCCAACATTGTTTAGACTTGCTTAACATAAATACTTGGTAATAGCTTCAAGATGGGACTGGCGGCGGCGTGACATGCTTTTGTGCTCTGAAGATGATTCAAGTCAAGGTGAAAATTTGTTAATAATGCTTTGAATCTGAACCCAGTTGGTCCCCCTACATAGTCAGGCGCTTCAGCAGAATTCCCCTACGGGGGTCTCGCTGCCCGGTCAACGAGCCTGTGAGGGGTCAAGGGGAGGATCCCCTGCGGGGGTTGCAAGGGGGCGGAGCTCCCTGAGCAAAATTTTTAGGAGTATTCTGTTTGTGATTCGGATTTGATTTATTCCCTTATCACGAGATAGGTGTCCTATTTTTAGAGGATTTATTTAGAGTCTCAGTCCGTATATAATTCCTATCATCTGTTAAAGGGAGTGCTTATATAAACTCCCTAGGGGTCTAGACAGAGTCACATCCTTGTAATTATCATTATTTCATAACAAAGAGCCGCCGTCGTTTTTTTCTCTTCGTGTTCTTTTGTATTTCGATCCCTCTTTCCCCCTTTTCGTAATAGAAGCATTCCCCTCCTTGCTCGTATATCCATGTTTCTGCTTTCATCTGACCCAATACATTGAAACTCAGTTGTATCAACGTATTGTTTCGACAAAAAAGAATAAAATATCTACCACAAACACGCAATAATAAATTCAAAAAGAACAGAAAAACAAAACCGGAAGGAAGGATTTATAAAATTGTAACCGGAAGGAAGGGAGACAAAACAAAAAGAACCAAAAAAAACAACAATGCTACAGACGTTAGTACGGAGGATTTAGTTCTATCCCATTTATTGACATTCCAAAGGCCAGTTTGTATGCTTCAGCTCTACTTTCAATCTAGTGCAGCGTCATATTTGATTCTGGCATTGAAGCTATTTCAGAGAAATCTGAGATGAAACAGGATACATCAACAAAAGATTTTGCAGTGACTTTTCGCATGTAAAACCGTGGCTTCTATTTGTTTGGCGTTACAGGATCGCATCCTCAGGTCGCAATCTGAGAAGCTCAGTATTTATGCGTCCATACCTGGTTTGTGTCTGCGTGATGCTTTCCAGTTCTTGTTTGTGAAAATTTATTCACTTTAGTATATTTACATTTTCCAGTATCTGCAATATTCTTTCACAGTATCATGAATTGTGAAGCTCCCTCCAGATGTCATAGTTTAGATGATTCATTGGTTTCTATATCTTGATAGACTTTTGTGGTTGTTTAGTAAAACCCTTGTGGATTTATATATAGTAGATCATGCCCCTTATGCTTATATTTTTTTTTCCTTTGTGTTCTTGGAGTCATCATCCATTGCATGCACTTGCACCCATAATCAGTATTTTTTTTTTTTTTTGTATTTTAGGGCGCAGCTCATGTTTGTATAACAGCATGTAGCAAAATAACATCACTTGAAGGCCTACATACATTATGAATGGCATCAGATATAAAACTGCGGATCTGTGAACTTTTTGCTGCACAGCAGGCTGATCTGATGGAGTGAGGTCATGGTTGGTTTTTGAGCTGATTAAAGTTGACGTGATCATTGCTTTCACCAAAGTCGTTGTAGTATAGTGGTGAGTATCCCCGCCTGTCACGCGGGAGACCCGGGTTCGATCCCCGGCAACGGCGATGTTTTTTTTTGTTCAAATTTTTTGTGCTCGACCTCGTTCGTTTATATATATTTCTTTTGGCTGCATCCAAATATTCTTTTCTAAAGCTCCTTTTTCTTAAAAAAAATGATCCTTTTTCTGTCATGGATGCTTACATTTAAACCCAGAAAAATCATGTCCCGAGCCCATGGCAATGTTTCTGCTGCGGTTGGTTGATCATTTCACCTGATTTCTAGGTTCTCTTTTGCGGTGGTTTAGTTCAAATCACTTGTAGCATTCCTCCTTGCTTGTATACTCATATTTCTGCTTTCGTGCGAATCACTAATCAAACTCTGTATAGCCATTTTTTGCACTGGATTAGTTGTAGCTTTTTTCTTGCTGTATTTCAGGGTTTAGTTCAAGTTTTTTCATCGTTGGGGTGTTTAGAACATCTCATGTCTTAAGGCCAGGTTAAAGCTGATGCATATCTCAAATATAAAAGCACAATTAAGACCTGAATCATCTGGCCGTTCTTTGTTAGATATCTACACATTGCTTTTAGCTTTCTACTCCCAGAAGTAACAGAAACAGACCGCTTATCGGTTGCCACCACCAAAATGGCAAAATGTGGCAAACACCTCAGTGCATGGCCGCTCCACCGTCTGACCGATGTCTGTTGATGCAGTCCTCCAACACACATGTAAGCAGTTGCTGATCTATTCTTGGACGTGGAGAACAACATGTTTGCCCTCCCCAGTTGCATGAGTCTGAGCTCCTGAACAGGTCTAAAATAGACTCGTCTTTTCTCCTTGTGCTTATGAGAAACTGAAACTCCCACCAGCTCCTGCGGTCCTGTTTTGATATTTTGAAGGCCGACATTTTTGTGCCCTGTTTCAGGAGGTCTGAATGCCGCAAATTTGTGATGACTGGGGGCAATTATTATCAAGTTCAGGAGGTGTTCTTGTGTTAGAATCAACAGCTTAATGAGAAGATTTTTGCTGGTGTCTCTTTAGTGCTTGCTCAAAACTTATTGGTGGCCGCCAAGTTTGATCATAATCTTCCTTCTAGTGCTATTCCTCCTGATCATACAGTGGCCAATATGTGATCTACGCTGTCCTGATTCATAATCGTTTGACTTTTTTTTCATTTGATCATGAACACATTCCTGCTGTCACAAAGTTTTTTTTTTTTGTTGAAAACTCGTCATTCTCAAAGGCCTTAGCAGGAACAGGAAGCAGGATTTTTCATCCACTTTTTATGTAACTGGAATTGCATCATTCGCTTCTCCGTCATTAGTGATTTAATATGCAATATGAAGTTCATTGAACTGCACCACGATATTGAGCAAAATCATTCCTTTTTTCCTCGGTTTTTCATGCGAGAGGGATTTACGTGGCCTGTTGCTACCAATGAGATCGAATTGAGGTGGTTTATTTTATTTTGAAAAAGTTAACTTGGAACTTAGGTCTCATTAACAGAAAGTAAACTTTTCAACAATTCTATCCGCTTACAAAATTTTCTTTTGTGCCGCCGTTATTCTAACAATGATATAAGAAGGTCAATTCTCTAATCCCATGAGCCAATCATTCATTTATTTCTCTTGTAAGATGCATGTTGGAACCAAATTTTATCATTATTATCAAATTTTACTTGGGAAGGATTCACGAGTAGACAATGTAGAGCAAGAGTGCATCAAATGTTATTTTCCCATCCCTTGAGAACCGGCTATTCAATCTTGTCCGTGCAACTGAAGCCAAGAAGATGGCACGGCCCATATTTTCGTGATCGCTTGTGTGGAGCACCTTAATATACCTATATATATATATATATATATATTACAAGTGACCTACGCCATTATCTTCATATGTATTTTTTAAAATAAGAACTCACCAATGTTTATAATTACTACCATTTGTGAACCTTTCAACTTAGGATCGAGCTAATCAAAACTTGGTTAATGGGTTTCTGAGTTGGGTTCGCCATTATGGCGAACCGAAATCAGAATTCATTTGTCATCGTCCAAAACTTGTAGAATTAAGTCGACAAAAATATCAATCAAACTCCTCCGTCCCTAGGGATCCTGGCTGTCATTTTGAAGACATGCCAGAATTCTCATGCATTTGATTATTATAACATCCTTCTCCCGAGCAAATTGGCCAAATTGGGATTATTGGAGATTTCTCGATCCACCATTCAGGGGCAGGGCAAGGACCTGAACCCACAGGATATCATTCCTAGTCCATCAGTAGGTGCATAAAATTGTTCACATCCTAAAACGTTTTACAATAAATGAAAGTCTAAAAATTTCATTCCCAGAATTCTCGACCAGATGATTCATGTGTTATCTGCAGCTTGGTCCTTTTGCATTAGTCATAGAAGTACTTGAAAGTACCCGGCCATCGAATGGCCGGACCAAATAATATAAATTATTAAAAAAATAAATTAAGGTTATCATTGTCATATTATTAATATGTAATATCTTATTTAACAAAAATACAAAATATAATATAATATTCAGATTAAATAATATAATAAAGTAAGCATTAATTGAATAACCAATCCAATATTCATTAATTGAATAATCAATCCAATATTTTCTTAAAAATCTCGTGAGGTAATTAAAAAAATAAAAATATTGATGAAATATAAGATAAAGAAGAATGTTAAAACATAAATTTCAACAACAACAACAACAACAACTAAGTCTTATCCCACTAGGTGGGGTCGGCTACATGGATCATATGACGCCAATTCGTTGATCCATGTTCATGAGATTCGACAGAGTTTTACGCTGGCTGTCGGGGCCTAACACAACCCTCCTCCTTTATCTAAATTTCAAGTAAAGATATTTCTAAAAAGTTTTAATAATTTTTATATATTTTATTTTTGTATATTTTATAACTTGACCCATCCAAGTTGGCCGGTTGAATCCGAATTTTGACCGGATCAATCCCATGGCCGGAATTTGACCAACCCGCGGGCTGTTTTAATGATCGGACTGGAGTCCGACCGGCCACGCCAAGCCGGGTCTTACAACGCTGCTTGAAAGTCCAGTTGAGAAAATTAATCCTGAAGGAACGCAATAGTGGCATTAAACATTAAAATAGAAAAAAGTGTACAGCCTGTTTTCAAGTAAAGAACAAAGGCTATCATGAAAAGAGATAAAATGATAGATGTCCCCAGTCTACAAAAGGCTGTGTGATTATTAAAGTGTTTGCCTCCTAAAAAAATAAAAATAAAGATAAATAAATAAATAAAAATGTTTGCCCCCGAAGATAAAATGATAGATATTGTCTTAAAACTTCCAATCCAATCTCCAAATGTACATACGCAGAATAAGTACAAAGGACGACGACAACCATGGTTGAAGAACCCTTGCATATCTTTAATTACAATGGAAATATCAACACCTTTCACAAAAAAAAAGGATGAGAATAGTAATATAAATGATACAAGATAAATGAAACTTTAGGATGTAGGTATGAGCCAACTCATATACAACAACACTAAAGCCTTATCCCACTAGGTGGGGTCGGCTACATGGATCATATGAGCCAACTCATATGTACCAGGAAAATAAGGGTATAGTCGAGAGCAAAGGTTAAATAGATGATCTAAGAATAGATGAGATTGGTGTGCATGATAAAGAAAGCAAGCATAACAATTATCTTATAGCAGCATAACGTAATCAGCTATCCAACAAAAGCTTTATGCAAATCATTAAACAGGCTTTAGAAAGGCTCCAGCATTCTCTACCATGAGACGATCACTAATGCAATAATACAACAGAGTGACAGACAATTTAGCAGAAGGCTTTCAGCAAACCATCCTCCTTATGTGGAGTTAGGAGTTCACTTAGTCTTCAAAATAAGAAAGAGACAAATAGGAGACCTCCCTTGTCTTGCAGCTAAATTCACAATTCATGTCAAACATAAAACAATAATACAAAAATGAATTAGAACACTTACAGTTACATAGAGCAGACAATCAGCCTTTGCACTGCTCAATACTTTCTTTCATGTCATCCAACTTCTGAAGTACATATTCCAGCTTCTTGCAGCATATCTCATTGGATATTCTTGAACTATAGTCACATTTCTCAAATGGACGGTACTCTGGAGCACTTTTGATTTCTTCACGCAATGTGGCTTGGATTTCCTGCCCAAACAATTTACTTTTACTTCAAGATATCCATGGCAAATTTCAAAACAAACAGTTGAATACCCGACCAATCACTTCCATTAGCACAAAGATTAATTCCACATGTTGTATTTCATTGATGTCAACAAAATAAACTCGCCATGGTAATCCCTTAGGGTCTGTTTGGTTCAAAATTCATTAAAGGGAAGGGAAGGTAAAGAGTGGGAAGGGAAATGATGGGAAGGGAAGGTAGGAGAATGAAGGTGAATAGTTATCTCCGTTTGGTTGATATCATTAAAAGGCAGGGAAGAGAATGAATGTTTGATATCATTAAAAGGCAGGGAAGAGAGCGGAATGGCGTCGTATGATCCATGTAGCCGACCCCACCTAGTGGGATAAGGCTTTGTTGTTGTTGTTCAATTTATTTGGTCAAAATTGGAAACACATACTAAATATGTCTTTCCCCTCCTTTCCACCCCGATTTGGAGGGGAAAGAAAAATGGAACATTGGAGGGGAATGAAAGGTAAAGGAGGGGACTTTCCCCTTCTTTCCTCTCTAACTTAAACTTAACCAAACGAGGGGAACGATTCTCCTCCTTTCCCTTCCCACTCCTTATCGTCCTTTCACCCCAACCAAACAGGCCCTGTTCGCTTATGTGAAAGGAACTGCTCTTCTCAGATATTGTCATATACCCAGTCCAAAACTCAAACGCCTCCTCACAGAAGAGAAAATATACCAAATAAGAAAAAACCCATTCGGGCATTTCGACGAATATCTAAATGGAGACAACCAAACCCTAATCAATCCTTCTAACTTCACTTAGCAGACCAAATCAATCACTATAAAGATGAAAATATATGAATCGCTTTCATTATCGGCATAATAAGATGTTTGGAACAGTGCGGCGACGCATCAGACCTTGATGGATTGCATGAACTCGCGGCAGCAACCGGTGAGCACGTCGGTTCTGGGCCCAGTCGAATTGGCCAGTTCGTCCATCACAGCGCCGGCGAGCTCCAGCACACGCACGATCCGCTGAGAGAGAACGACGTGCCGGGTAAGAACAAGGGAGCAACGAGCAGGAGGAGGCCGGCCGAACTGCCTACCTTCTCGACGTGGTTGAGGCGTTGCAGAGAAGTCGGCTGGTTCTGGGAGCCCATCATCTCGGTTCACAGATTGCCAAAGCGAGGCGGCCGAGGATAGAGGTCGCCGGCGGTAGTAGGAGCTCGGCGCGCACGGCAGCTTTCCGGTGGACTAGGGTTTCGAAGTGCTCACTTGTCGCGGATTCTATATTGACCTAAAAGAAAAAAAGCGCAAAATTAAAGTTGTTTAACGTACCATTGGAGGGAGAAAAGATTAATAATTTTAGACTAAATTAATCGTCCTCTTATTTCTCTCTTATATTGTCTCTCTCCATCTCTCTACTTTTTTTCTAATCAATCTCTCCTATCTTTCATAATAGTAAACAAATATTATGATAAAATCATTTTTTATCTATATTTATTTTTAAACTATATTTATCTCTAATCTTTAACTTTTTAAAATAGATGCATGAATGAAAATTTTATATAAAAATAAATAATAGAAAAATTGTCACACAAAAAATAAAAGAAAAAAATAAATTATGTAATAAAGAATTATATAATAACTATTTGTTAATAATTAATTATTATAAATACTTTAAATATATAATGAAGAGTAAAATGACTTTTGCATAATAAAACCTTTATTATTCCACCCTCACATCTTATATAATTTATTATTCAAACATGGACTTTCTAATGACATACCATAATTCATCACTCCATCACTCACCACGCCGGCCTACCTCATTCCTCCATTAATTATTTGCTAAACACCCCCTAACACCGGCCGTGAACCGGCGTCACGCTCACTCACTCGGCTGGCCGACTTGAGGGATAAAAAAAAGAATGGCGAACGACACGGGGTCATTTGCCTGATAGCAGTAGAAGATGGACAACTTCTTCGCTCCCTCGATCATCGACTCCACTTCTTCCGCCCGATGGAGAGGACGCCAACGTCGGAAGCAGAGTACGCTACTTCTTCTCCCCTTCTTGATGGGATTGTTTGAATTTAAAACAAAAGTAATCAAGAATATTGGCATCGTCACCATGTGCCTGCACATAGGAGGCACCTTCTCGCACGTGCGTGTGGTGCATAGGAGGCTCCTTATTGCGTCGTCGCCGTGGGCATAGGAGCTTCTCATTGGAAGAATGAAGATTGATGCAAAGGTAGGAGAGAGGAAAAATTGACAAAGAGAAAAAAAACATACCTTAAAATATCATTGTGGCGGCGATTGAAGTACCACATGCGACGAGTGAAAGATCCAGGGAAAAAGAAGGCAGCGTCGACGACGATAGCAACCAAGAAAGAACAACGTCAGGGCTGAAAAAGGAACTAGAGCATCGAGAAAATAGTGGATCGAAGGGACTGGGGGGAGCATGGCTTACCTTTATTGGTCTTCCTGATTTTCAGGACCCGCATCCTGGACTTGTTCCCCAGCGTGACCAAGCATCTTCTCCGATTCCTGAACTTTAGTGTCGTCCCTCCTAGTCTTCCCCAATAAATAGATCGTGAGCACTGTCTTCAATGAACAACTTACGAGCATAATCGGCGATGAACAGTTTGCGAGCAACACCGGCCTTCAAGAGCAATGAATCATGATGGCGTCTTTGAACAGCAGAGCCGACATCTTTGCGAGTAGCACTGGCAGCGCGCGACATCGAATCGGTGCCTTTGGGGGCAGAAGAACATGTTATACAACCTTTCATCTACACACAACTCGCGAGCAGGACGGTCTACACACATGGTGGCATATTCAACTCCACGTCGATGTCTTTACGCGTCCCCGATGAGCATAACGGACGACAGCGTTGCCATGAGTAGCGAGTCGTGTGTTAGGGCAAATTTTGGTTCTGCAATGGTGCTGGACGATGGAGAGGAAAAGAGGCGCTCACCGAATCGATTGAACCGTGACCTACCGAACTTGAACCTGCAAACAATCACCTTGTTGAACCACGCCCCTCAAATTACCATATCGCCTAAATCCAAGGGCTAGAAAGTTGGTAGTAGCACCCCATTAAAACGTAACAAAGTTACCTAAAACACGATTCACATAACAAAGTGAAAGATACTTGTCAGCTTGGACTTTGGATTAATTTAGGAGTACATGACATACTTTGTAATCAAGCTAAAATACATAAAATTATTTCATAATTTTAAATTAGTCGCACTTATTTAATGTAATGTAGAAACTCTTCTTATATATTAGAGGCCAAAGCAATATCCTAACTCTAATAACTTAATTAAGAGCAAAGTTGTTAATATTGCGAAGAGTCTAAGAGTCTTTAGTCCAAAATTGAATTAATTTGGGTTAATTTTAAGAGTCTTCATGTTGACGAGTTAACTTGTTAAACTCATTTGAACCTACATGTAAAATCGCAGAGTGCATGTTTTAGATGAAAATTGATGATATAAATTTGTTTTTCAATATATTAATCAATAAAATTGATTATCATTGCTTATTGTCTAAAGAAATATTTCTAACATAGTCACTTAACCACTTCTATCCTCCTACCACAAAAACAATACTTCTTATTCCAAGAAACTCGCTTCACCGGCTCTTCAACCTTACAATCATTTCACTCTTGCCTTATAATTAATGCACTTAATTTCTTTCTTTCTTGTTAATGACCACTATGTGATCATCATTAATTCTTTGTCATTAGCTTCTCCTCGTCAAGGACAATTTCATGATCTCACTTTTTTTATATTTCACTTTATTCTCATAAATTTATAATTTATCACTTCAATTGTTCGGAATTATACATGTTATATATTTTATTTTGTTTTGATAGATTCTTTCACTTAGAGTTGTCTTATACAAACTAATTAAGAAGTCTTTTTATATGATAGATAGAAACACAACTTAGCATATTGATAGAAAAAAACAATTAGAATTTGATTTTAATGGCTATTTATTCTTTTGTTTCGCATCATCTAAGTTTGGCAATAGAAAATTTTGTTGTTTGTTAGTTCAAATATCTTAAACGGTGCATTTATAGTCATATATTTTACAGAAAAATATATTTTGTAATATAACATAACTCGTGTTAAAACTTATTGACTCATAAATTTTTAATATCATCTGAATGATTCCATATGATATAAAATTGTTGACAAAAAAATTTATCATGTCTATCATGATGAACTCTAAATAGTGCAAGTGCAATAATGTTATTGACAAATATTATTTGAGACATAGCTTTTATAATTATACGATACAAATTTATGAGACAAAAAATAAATTTACATGGACTCTCGATATTGACAATCCAGTTCAAACGAAAGTTAACCTCATTTCGTCTTAGACAAGTATAATTTAGAGGAGAAAAGTAAATAAAATAAATTTCATTCTCTTTTTTAGCTAATTAAATTAAAGTAATCCCAAAAATTTCCGCACACACCCTAATGGGAAAAAACGTGGAAGGCCAGTAGAAGTTGGTGTTTGATCTTAATAATTTATCATATTAAGTTTGTTAGCTAAACTAATAATCAATTATTATTATTATAATGATATATTCGTGTCATACTTTTTTCTGATGGAGAACACTTTCTAGGAAATTAGTCCATAAACTTTGTTTATAACCAAATTAACAAATGGAAACACATGCCTTTTTTTATATAGGAAAAATATTATTTAAACGCGGAAGCACGCAAACAAAACCCCAAATTTTGGAGGCCGATTCCATCGCCCCCTTCATTACTTTCCCGTAAAACCGCTAAAATTTCTTTAATATCTCGTTCGCTCCATCGAACTCGAAACCCTCGCCTTTCTCCTCTCCTTAA
Organism: Pontederia crassipes; assembly: GCA_030549335.1. Taxonomy (NCBI): domain Eukaryota; kingdom Viridiplantae; phylum Streptophyta; class Magnoliopsida; order Commelinales; family Pontederiaceae; genus Pontederia; species Pontederia crassipes. The sequence continues at coordinate 5,756,370 of CM060188.1, read as the reverse complement.
AACCTCTTTTTCTTTACTCCCGTTCACCTCCCCCTATTCATGGCGGCCGCGCCCACCGCCGACGGCGTGCCCCATCTTGACGCCGAGACGGCATCCGAGGATGAAATGGAGGAAGTAGAGGAAGAAGTGGAGGAGGAGGTCGAAGAGGAGGTTGAGGAGCCGGATGAGGAGGAAGAGGAGGAAGAAAAACTTTCCGCCGAGGCAACGACCACTGCGCCGGCGGCCCATGGGGGCGGTGAGATCTACAAGTGGCCGGGATGGCCTGGGGACAACGTCTTCCGCCTCATTGTGCCCGTGCAGAAGGTCGGCGGCATCATCGGCCGCAAGGGCGAGCTCATCAAGAAGCTCTGCGAGGAAACTAAGGCTCGCGTTCGTATCCTCGAAGGACCTCTCGGCAGCAATGACCGCATCGTGAGCCCCATTCTCTTCCTCCTACTATTTGCTACTGCTAGGGTTTCAATTTTAGATCTTCCTGGGGTTTCTCTGGGATACTACGGGATTTATTGTTTACCTCTTCCTGCTGATATTGTTTATGATGATCGTTATCTGCTTACAAAAATGGTTATCTTGGACTAGCAGCATGCAAAATGGTAATTGGTTATTTTCCAATTACTGTAGCTTCGGGGTTCTTAATTCTTCTCTGGATTTAGTTTTTGCTTTTAGTTATGAACCTCTTGGTAAATAAGATTGATCTGATTGTTGTTTCAGAAAAAAAAGATTGATTTCATTGGTATATATTGAATTCTTTGGAAAGCTATAATTTTCATTTTAGAGGGTGGAAAGCTATAATCGACGATTGGTGTGTACGGTGAATAAAGTTGCAACAAAAGATATGTCTAGACCTTCTGACTACTGATGTACGAATAAATTATGTAGACTCAAAGTAACTTTCAATTGTACACTTGATGTTTATGCCTTTGCCATAACAGTAGTTCCTATTTTTTTTAATTTCCCACAATGTGGTGATGAAACTTATAACTTGTGTATATCTTTTCAATTTCTTATTGAATTCTTTAAAAAGAATTTCTTATTCAATTTGATCCACTCATTTGTGAGCTATTTTCTCTATCACAGAATTTGAAGATTACCTATCGGAAGAACAAATAATAAATTTGGCGGTCACTTAGTGTCAGGTCTCTTAGGAGTCCATCTAAATTGATCGAGAAGAACTTGCATCAATTTCTTGATTAATTCAAACATGGTTTTGATTGTCTCTCGATTTTAGGATGCCTAACAGTCTTCATATAAGATTTATCTTCCACCTGTCATTCTCTCTTTTCGAACTTGCAAGTAGACCAGACTCAGAACATGAAGTGCAAGGTAAATGTGGAAAAACCAGTAAATAAAAGAGGGAAAAAAGGGTGCATCAAGTCAATGAGGATGCTACAATGAAAACCAAATGAAAAAGGGTAAGCCCACAGAAAAACCAAATGTCACTTTCTTTGAAAAAGGGTAAACCCACAGAAAACCAAATGTCACTTTCGATGGCAAAGGATGAACCCACAGAAAAACAGACATGACCACCCATCTCTTGTTGGACACTCAAGAATCGATCCTCCTTTAATCTAAACGCATGTGCAATTCCGAAAATTCAATTATTCTGTACATTTGCATTATTTCCTGTACTAGTAATCATCTAGAATTTTTTTTATACTATTTGTATGAATATCTATGATATAATTGGCTGTGTTGCATATAATATGAAGTCTTGAGGCCCTTCTTATCACATATTATTATGCCTCGATGATTGTGTTATTCTCTTGTTTTCATGTTAGGTATTGGTATCTGGTAGAGAAGAACCAAGTGCAGAGTTATCACCAGCAATGGAAGCTGTGCTTAGAGTTTTTAAATCTGTCAATGGCATTTCTGGAATTGGTAAAGATGGCACCGCTCTTATAGTCACTGTGCCTGGTTTATGTGCTGTGAAATTACTGGTGGCATCATCACAGGCGATTAATCTTATTGGGAAGAAAGGCGAATCAATCAAGTCAATTCAAGAAAATAGTGGTGCTAGCATTAAAGTCCTTGGTGGTATGTTCTCAATTGGCCTTTTGAAGTTAACTCTACTCTAAAATCTTCAAATATATCACTTATGAGTTAATTTTTATACAATCTTATTACCACTGAATGACCTTTTCCCATGTAGTTAGTTTTAGGTTTACATTTGCATTTCAGCATTTTGCCATTATGAGCTGCGCTATGGTCCCTCAGTCTTCACCTAAAGCTTTTTTCAACATTGAACTAGCCTCATACAACTATAAAGCTCATTTTTTAGATTCGTTTCTGCTGATTGATGCAACCTTTTGAACTAATCTTTAGTCTTCTATCATAGGATCTTAATGCATCCAGAATTTGTTCTATTCATTAAGTTCAGTATTGATGAAATATGAGGCTTCAAAATTAATCTACCTTCATTCTTCATATCTTGAAGGATCTTGATGAATCTGGTGGTTATACATATGAGTAGTTCTAGATCTTTTTTTGAGGGGAAAAGGGATGACCAGAAAGGGATAGTCATCCAGTTATGTAATGCATACATTTTTTTTTTGAAACGTAATGCATGCATTATATATTTATATATATTCATGGATAAAATGGAAGTGTTTCTTTTAAATGAGGGATTCTGTGTCTTCTATTCTTTTAATTGTCGGATTAAAATTCTATGGATCATGTTTGATTTGTTTCCATTTAAGAACTTTTAATCTGATGAATAAAAAGGTAGGGGACACACGGTGTCCCTCTTTTGAAGAAGGGACATCATCATTAAGTCCTCTATATGTATGAAGCAAAAATATACATGTGTTCTCCCTAAAAAAAACATGTGCAGGTGTAAAAGCTGAAGTATAGAGGTGCAGGACAAATTATAACCCTCCTGATTGTCCAGTCAAAAAGTGAATGTGATGTACAATATCTTCAATGTATTACTTCTTATTCCTAATGTAATTGAGGCCTTGGAAACCTTTCAAACATGAGATTTCCTTGGTTGTCTTTTCCTGCTAAGTAAAGTTCATCTACAGTGTTGTTCAACTGTAGTGGCTGAAAATCAATTTCACATGATTATTGAACTGACAAGCAAATTTCCACGTACTTCTTTATGCGTGTATCCTGATCTTCTCACCTGATTTCTGTATGATGTTAAACACTTTTTCTGAGGATGAAAAGGATGAATGTTGAGGCCAAAATTACATCTACTTTTTCTTTAATAAGCATCCACTATATCTCTTGTTTGTAACAATGAAAATCCAGGACACTCAAAGCAGTTGATTTTTGTCAATTGCTGCAGTTTGATGTTATTCTGAACTAAATCAGCTTTGCCTTTGATAGACTGTTAATAGTAAAGTTGGGATCATGAATGATCATGTGATGAATCTGTCCCTAGAAAAAATGGGTCAAATCTCTGTAATTGAAACACAAAGCATGTTGGGTGTAAAATGCACTTTATCAGCCAAAATCAAGAGAAACTGAAGAGTCAAGAACATCTTATGTCTATAAAATGTCTAGTACAAAAGAGGTGGATTATCAGCTTTGCCTTAGTAAAGTTGAGATCATGAATGATCATGTGATGAATCCGTTCTAGAAAAAATGGGACAAATGTCTGTAATTGAAAGGCATAAAACATGTTGGGTGTAAAATGAACTTTAACAGCCAAAATCAAGAGAAACTGAAGAGTCAATAACATCTTTTTTTTTTTGAGAGGAGTCAATAACATCTTATGTCTATAAAATTTCTAGTTTTATACCAAAGAGGCGGTTTCTATGTGCATTATCATTTACCCTTTTCTGAATAATGAACAAATATCAAATAGACCGAATCACCGAAGTACCACTTTGAAACTAAGAGAAAAAAAGGAATATAACAGTAAGGTTATAGAACACAAACATATGCTCAAATATATGCTATTCTTACCTTTTCACTCCAAATGCGCAATTTGCTTGGAGTACGTTTTTCACTTACAATACTTTTTTTAGAGTTACATGTGTTCTGTATTACATGCAATGGAGTAATGATGTCACATCATTTCTTTTTCATAGATAATTTGCCATCCTATGTAGTAGCGGATGAAAGAGTTGTAGACATACAAGGGGAGCCTTTGAAGGTCCTAAAAGCGCTCAAAGCAGTAGTCGGCCATCTTCGCAAGTTTTTAGTTGATCATTCCATACTTCCTTTGTTTGAGAAGAGTGTATGGTTTTCTGATTATGCTTGGCTCTTCATTTTCTTTATGTATTTAACTGTCTTGGTTGCTTGTTACTTATGAGTTGAATGTATTTTCTTTTAATAGTCTAGCACGCCTATGAGTCAAGACCATCAAGTGGATGCATCAGTTGATAAAGCACAACAACCTGTTACTGGGAATGAATACGGATTTCAATTGAAGCGTGATTCATCATTTCTTGATCATGATTCTCAATTAGATTCCCGTAATGGAGTAGCACTATATGGACAAGATCCATCAATCTCCGCAATACGTGCTCCTGGATATGGTCGTGTTGGTGGCGCTTTTGTTACTCAGGTAGATCTTGCAATCAATTTTACTGTCATTGTCTAGTTCGATTGTAGTTGTTCTTTCCTGCTGCCTTCAAAACTACCTTCTGTTGATGTGATGATTAAAAAATATGCACAAGTTGCAGATGGATACAGTTGTAATTTGCACTACCAAGGTACAGTAATCAATGTACTTGGTGTGCATTTCTGGAGGGTGGGTCTTGGTTTTAATGTCATTTTTCTGGTTCATTTTTGTTCTAGAATTTCCAAATTACACTGATCTTAACATCATCAGCGAATAATACTTCAAAAAAAAATATCACTAACGAATAAAACTAACTTATGATCTTTCACTTGCGTTTTGGGGGGAGTTGCTTTATAACTAGAATTTTGGAAGACAAATATATATTTTCCGAACTGATGCTGTGTGACACTGAACACGATTAAAATTTTATGAAGGTAGCAATGTCTAATACTTCTACGTTGTAAACCTTTAATGTAAGTACAATTTATCGGCCACACCTTAGAGTTTTGCATGTGTTGATGATTATCTTTAGAGCCAGTTGTTTTGGATGTAGCTAAACCTGATTTTGCACACTACAACATTTCCCATCTAAGGAATCTACAACAGAGCAAGAAAATGACCCTTTTGAATAGAATGCAAAATAGCTCATCGTGATGTAAATATTCATAAACCTCTAAATTGAAATTCCATGACTGATTTAGTATTCCTCGTAATAAGAAAATGAACTTTTAAAAGCTGAAGTTAGTGATAATCAAAGTACATTGAGGATGCTGAGTTAGGCCCTGGCTGGAACCCTCTCATTTCCTCTAATTTGTGTTTTAATTGACCTAATCATACTGTTTGACTGCTTTTGAATCCAGGTGACGAAAACAATGCAAGTTCCATTTTCATATGCAGAGGATATTATTGGTATCAGGGGAGGCAATATTGACTACATCCGCCAAAGTAGCGGAGCAGTCATTGTGGTTCAAGAGACTAGAGGGGTACCCAATGAGATCACAGTTGAGATTAAGGGCTCTGCCTCGCAGGTTGATGCTGCTCAACAGTTGATTCAGGTATTTATGGCTCTCTATCGTTCTCTCTGCATTTTCATTGCATAACATTCTCTTGTTCCGTTCCCCCAGGACTTCATATCCAGACCTAGAGAACCGCCCATGGCAAGCAGCTACGGTGGCCTCGAATCAAGTCTGAGATCAACATACTCCCAGTTTGGCAATACCTATCCTTCGTCATCCCTTGGTTCACGCTCGCTTGGCGGATACAGTTCATCTGGCTTAGGAGGAGGCTACAGTGGGTACAGACTTTAAGAAAATCTGCAGACGATTTGAAATTAACACCCATTACCTGGAATGTTTAACTTGCTTTTGGTGTTAAAATGTAAACCTTTTTGTTTTGATCATCCGTCAGCAAGTTCCTTCCAAGTTCCGATGTTCTGGCACTACACCAGAAATCTTGTTATTATTGTCATATTTTATTTTGTTAAATTTCTAAGTAGGAAGACATTCTGTATCCCTTACGCTTGCCCCCCATCATCTTAAAATGTACGGCATATGTGAATGTGAGTTCTTGAGACTTTGGTAAATTCATGGTTAACATCTGCGGGCAATTATTGTGAATATTAAAATCAGTGTTTGAAATCATTCAGTTTGAGTGGAATATTTTAAATAAAAAGCTAAAAGTAAGGTACTTTAATAGAAATATATTAGTAATTATGTTTTTTTAAAAACACTACTATCTATAATAATCTTGATTATAATAACAATATGTAGCTTATTTTTGTACCCAAAACGTTGGAGCGCCTTGTTTAGTTTTCATTTTTTTTTTCTTTACCTCTTCCTCATATTTTATTTTCCATTTCCTCTCATACTTCTTCCCCGGTTAATCTCCCTTCTATTCTTTTACTCACCCTTGCATGTGGGTAGAACAAGTCAAACGTGTTATTCTTGTTTTACTTATCTGAAGTTAAATTATTTGGGTAGAACAAGTTAAATGAGTGGTTCTTATTTTACTACAAGTAATTTTTTATACTCCAGTAATCTTTCCAATTTTAGATAAATAAAATATGAATAATAATAATAATAATAATATTATTATTGTTTTAAATTATAACAATAACTAAATTATCATCATAATTAATAATTAATTTATTTAAATTATTTTTGTATAATTGTTATTTAGATGATTTGCATATTATTATTAATTATTGTTTTGATATTACATATATTTATTATCATTATTTTCATTTAAACTATATAATATAACAATATTATTTAATTTCTTAATTTTATAACTTTTTTGTTCAAGCTTTTAGCGGAATTAAATAAATTTAGCTTGAAATTAGTGATAAATGATATCTTAATAAAAATGTTGATTATGTAAAACCTTATTATAAGTAAACAATATAGATTATTTGTAAATAATGCACATTACTAATAATTTAATAAAAAATAATTTTATATCAAATAATGTAAATTATTTGATAATTCGAAAAGTTAATGTAATAAATGTTCCGTTATGTATTTTTTTTAAAAAAATAATTATTGTTTTAACCTTTTTTTAAAATAATTATTTTTACTAATTCTTCTAAACTATACAAATTGATTTTAATTGTGCGAAACTGTAATATTGTTCAATTTAATTTCTTTAGAGTTTTCGTCGGCGTCCTCATTTCCCCTAATTTTTGTTCTTTCTCCTTTGAACCGGGTCTCAACCGGTTTGTCGGGTTTTAGCGTTACAACCGGTTTTAGCACCGGCGGCCGGCTGGTGGTTGAACGTTCGGTCGCTTTGGTCCGGTTTAAATGGCACGGCCCGTCATGGAGCTCCCAGAATTCCCAGTTCGCTTGCTCGTTCTTTGAGAAAGGAATGGAGGCCCTGAGGGCGACGTACGGCTCCGACGAGGAGGAGGAGGAAGAGGTGCTGGTAAAACCTCCGGCGAAGAGGCCAGCGAGTTCAGCGGTTAGCAACTTCGATGGTGGTGGTGCTCATCAGCGGAGAGAGCATCCGAACGCCAAGGAATCAAACTTGCTGTCGCCTCCGCCTTTGCCGCCTCCGCCTCTCGATCTTCTCCGCCCACCGAATTCTTTGGGTAATCTTCTGTTTGTTCTTCTGTCCGCCGATGTTGAAAGGTTTCTTGGACTGTCACTTGGGAGTTTCATCGAACAAGTGCAGTTCACCTGTGGCCATGGCGCAGATCTTTGCAAAATTGCTGCTTGCAATTTCATTGCTTCACGTTTTACACTTTTAGCAAATTTTTCTCTTGTTTGTTTCCTCTGTTCTTCCTTCTATAATAATGCTTATTTGTGCTTATTTCTTATACAAAATTGTTAATATAGTTTATTAGCCAAGACAACACTTAGTTGGTCTCGAATTTACATGATTGGACGTTGTTGATAAATCATATGTTGGCCAGATATTTCAGTTGCTGCCCAAACAAACCGCATCAGAAGCTTCCCGCACGTTGAGGGAAATTATGCACTTCATATTTATATTCCAGGTTATTCTTTCATATAATCTGTTTCCAGCATGATTGATATCTAACCGTCCTCCTTAAATTCAGCATTGTAGATAGTTAACTAATATTACTTATCTCATCCTTGTGAATGTAATCTTTTCTTAGTAAAGAAATAGATCAATACATGGGGCACTGGATGATCAATATGTTTACAGAAGTTAACCTAAATATTTTCAAGGGTGTAGTCGTTATGTTCTCAACCCTTTTTTTTAAGGTTACCAAACCAGTATTCTGCTGGTGGTGTTATTGAATGTAATGGTTATCGACATCCGGGCACAAATGAGTTCAGACTGTGGAAGTAATTGGATGGTTGCCGTCAATTACTCAATGCTGGTAAAGGAGTATTAAATGGGGGGCAACTGCCAGAGCTAGATATCTTTGCTCCATATAGATCCTTTTTGGTTAAAAAAACTTAAGAACAATTAGAGATTACCTTCTTAAAAGAACAATGAATAATTTGATTCAACTTAATTAGCATTTGCAAAAGAGCTACCAGTTAGTTTGAACTTTGAATGCCTCCAATATAGCTATCTCTGAGATGTTCACAACTCACAAGGTTCATTTGCAATCTGCATGCAAGCGCAAGACAAATGACAAGTGAAGTTTTTCTATTTACTAGTATAAATCACGGAATAACTATGGTTCTTTCCTCTTGATAATTGATAGTCGGACTTGGAAAAAGAGAGGAAAACATTGAATGCCTGACGAATAATATAAACTTTTGTAAGCTTTTTAGAACAATTTGAATATGGCCCAAGAAGTTTTTTTTATGGCCGTTAGATCATGCAGGGAATGACACCTCTAAATGGATATTAAAAGATCACTCTGAGGACAAGATTTTTTAGATATTATGTCTAATTACTGTTAGATAATTTCAACTAGTCCTGTACCAAGCTTTCTTGCAAACTTGTCCTTTTGGGAATTCTATATTTAACCTTGTTTGCAGTTTCTGTCACTGGTCCACTTTTCTGTCATATTTCTCTTTGCATTTTCCTTTTCATTGTAACTTACTTTTAACTGGTCTTTTACTGAGCAGTTGTTATACCAACTACAACACGATTGCAACTGGTTTCATATGTGAACAAAATAACATCTCTGGAGCCAGACCTATATGCTGTGGATATTGATTATGCTCTTAGTGAACTTCGGAAGAATGAGATAAAACTGGAAGAGGCATTATTTGGAAGAGCATTTCACATTAGTCTGGGAAGAACTGTACCAATTCAAGTGCATCAGATTGACTCAATTGTCGCAATGCTTCATCATAAACTTCATTCTCAGCGACGGTATGTTATTTTCAGTTGCAAAAGAACTTGATCAGAAAAAAGTTATCTAGCTTTAAGTATTGTTAACTTCATTGAGATATATATTCTCACTCTTTATCTTTATTTAAAATAGATTCTGGATAGAGTTCAATAAGTGGGACACCTTCGTCAATGATGACCAAACACGCACCTTTCTTTCGTTGGAAATCTTGGGCACAGGTTTGTTGGAGGTATGAGTTTGGAGCCCTGGTTATGTTGCAACTGAATGCTATCTTATAGAGATCATGCTGTGTCTGCCATCTCTTATCAGACATGCTAGGCCAACAATTGAGGTTAACTTTCCAAATTTGGACACATATTCCATGCTTTCTTCATGTTGCAAATTCTGGAATTAAAACTATGACATGAGAAATGAGCTTTTTATGTTTCATTGTTGGAGGCTCATGATTGTGCTAGTAAAAACAGCGACAGAGTTCATGTTTGGTTTTGTCACTATTATTGTACTGCATTCTTGCTATTGTTGCTTTTAAAAGGTGAGGTACTCTGGTTCATATTTTTTTATTCCATCAGTATTCCTCTTTGAGTTCTTAATAAGGTGCATGTCTGGCATCTTTGGAAGACTTGAGCAATTTTCTTTACTTATCAGTTATCACTATAGCATTTAGTTGTATACTCTGTGGAACTAGGAAATATAGATTGCATGTTTTCACTGGCAAACCATCTTTGTGCACTGTATTACTTTTCATTTACTAGTCAATTGTTTCAAATACCTTTGTCATACTTACTGGTTATTTTTTGGTACAGCTTACTTTTTAATTTGTACACTTTTATAAGTTTCATTTGTTAGTTTCATGTGTTTGACTTGGACGGAATAAATCTTTTGTTGCTGAGTTTCTTGTAGTATATTTTAGATACAGTCATGATGTTTCTATGAAGAGTACGGCATGGATATATTGCTTCCTTTCAACTTTTTCTTGACAAATCAGCTGGTTGTTGAGAATTCTCATGTTGAAAGCAGGCACTTCTTTCCTCTAATTCTGTTTCAATCACTTTGCAGATCACTAAACAAATACACGTAGTTGATGAAGTTTATAGATTGCATGGTCTTCCTGAGTTCTACAAGGTATTTTACATGTTTTTATTATTTTAACAAGGCACATGCATTTTATTTTTTTTTAATTCTTTGTTAACATATTCGTATAGTTTTCCATGAAACTGAGGGTATATTCCTGCTTTTTATTGATTACAAATCCTTGACACCTAAAATTAGTATACCATCCTCATAGTACAGCACATTTCTTGGCTCCACATTCTGGCAATTCAAGATAAAAAAAAATCAATTACAATGAATTTCTCCAAACCATATGACATATAGCCATGTATCTTCGGTTTATTGCTATGGCATGCAAGTACTCTGATTCGTCTCCAATGCATCATATATAGAAGACATGAGATACTCCAGTTCCATGTGCAGCAAGCAAGCAACCTATGCTTAAGTTGTTCTCTTTCATAGTTGTCAAATTACGTAGCTCAGCAAGGTTTCGAATGAATGGTTGCAGAATCCGCGGCCGCATATATCTTTGCTGTGGGCACATGGTGATTTAAGCAATAGGCTCAGTCAGGTGTTGGAGAAGCTTGACAAAGCCTCTAGGAATGGAAACTCGTCACAGAGCCACATATTTACGTGCAAATTCAGTGGAATTGAATGTAAAATAGGGAAAAAAACATATAATATTTGTAACTTCCCTGATTAAGTGTTCTTTTTCTCTCCTTTACTCATTGATGATTGGATCCTCAGTCTTGTAGAATGTGGACATTGTGTTGTCGTGTTTTTTACTGTGTGTGTGTATTTATCAGCCACGACTATGTTTGATGGATGTCCATTACATATTTACTGCCCATCAGCATTTATAGGATCGTCCCTTTTTTTTATCCCCGATGATTTCGAGGTCCCAGCAACATAATACATGTGTAACAAGTTTAAAATAAATGCATCTAAAATTTTAGCTAAATATGAAATAGGCAATTAAAACATATAAATTATTATCCCAATAATAAAAAAACCAGTGAACTGATAAATAAAATATGAAAAAATGGAGGTGTCCCTTCTCGAAAGAAGGAATATTGTGTTTTTTTATTTTTTTATTCATCAGATTAAAAATTTATGGATTATATTTGACTCTTTTCCATTTAAATACTTTTAATTTGACCTTGAAATGTTTTTGGGCAGGATTAGAATGCCCTAAATGTTATTTTAAAAAATGGAAATGGGATTTATTGTAGTTTGAAAATAACTTTGCATCAAGGACTTGTTGAATTTTGATAATCCTCAGTGGCATTTAATAACCATTTGGATCCACCGTGTCCGATGTCACAACACGTGGAGGTGCCCTTCTGCTTTTTTCTTTTATTTTTCTTCCACTTGGACATTTTGCAAGGGAAAAATGAAAAATAATGGAGGATGGGGGAGGGAGAGTGACTCCATACCGTGCCGTCCACCAGTTCTTGCCTCTTATTGGCCACACTCCTAATCTCCTCCTTTTGTTTTTGTTTCTCTCACCTCCCCCCCGAAAAGTGTTACTGTTAAGTGTTAACACAACAAAAACAAGTAACATGTAACACCCCCCCCCCCCCCCCCCCCCCCCCCCCCCTTCTCTCTCTCATCCTCTCCTACTGCTGAGCAGCTTGTACTAACAATGGCGTTGATCACCTCCTCCATTGCTCCCACTCCCACCACCGTCACCAGACTCCCCGCGACCTTATCGCCAAAGCCTCTCATCCTCCTCAGGGTCGGATCCAGCCGCCCCACCTTCTTCCCCCGGAGACGCCCCTCCTTGTTCCTCTCCAGGACCGCCGACAACGGCGCCGGGACGGTCGCCTCCTCTTCCACCACCGTTCTAGAAGAGGAGAAGAAGGAAGAGGCTGCCTCTTCTCCTCCTGCTCCCACCCCGGAGGCTGAGGGGGAGAAGAAGCAGGAGTCCGTTGAATCCAACGGCTCTGCGGTGAAGGTGAAGGCTAAGGAGACGACGGCGGCCGCGGGGGAGCCGGCCATGAGGTTCAAGGACCCGAGGTGGGTCGGAGGGACTTGGGACCTGACGCAGTTCCAGAAGAGTGGGAGGACCGACTGGGACGCCGTCATCGATGCTGGTGAGGAGTTCCCTTCGACATCTCTCTGTAAATTTTGGTGCAGGGTTTAATTATCCGCACCATCGTGATGCTGGAGTCAGTTTTTAGTGGTTATATCTTGGGGGTTAATTGCGTGACCAATGAACGCGAGCAGAATGATTAATGTCCTCATCTAGTTCTTATTTGCAGTAGGAAATTGCATAACGTTTGAACAAAGTAACCTGTATTAACTCTGCAATATATTTAGGGACGTCGAGGCTAATGGTTATGCATGATAGATGCCTAGTTTTATGATTTTGGAGTCGGATTTAGTAATTGCATTGTACCAGGGTGACATTGAGGTGCGTCTATTTGGAGGAAGAAACTCTAGCTGCAAACTTATATTCGCAGTAAATTAAAAAGAAAACGTATGTTCGCAGTCAGACAACGATTCAATTAATGCGGTGGAAATTTATTTTTTAATACATTGAACGTTACTTCTCCTACTTCGTGAGGGTGTTGTGGCAACGGAAGAAATTTTGAAGATCAAACAGGAGATTGAAGCTGAATTATCTCCTGAAGATCAGTCTTGGGTTCACACTGATTCAAATGTATCACTCTGGTCTTTGCACATGGAATTTCATGCATCATCTTAGATGAAATCAGTTGATTCGATGATTGAAAAAACTGATGAGGCTTTCCATAGCAGCAAAGAATTTTAATGGAATTTGCTTAGATTTGCTTAACTCCGCCTATGTTTATAGCCGGTCCCAAGCCCGGATAAAGGAGGAGGGTTGTGTTAGGCCCCGACAGCCAACGTAAAACCCTGTCGAATCGCATGAACATGGATCAACGAATATATTGTATAGAGCGGAATGACGTCGTATGATCCATGTAGCCGACCCCACCTAGTGGGATAAGGCTTTGTTGTTGTTGAACGTTACTTCAGCATTGGATTTTAAGGTCCAAAATGGGGCATACTTTCTATTCGAGAAAAGAAACGGAACATAGTTTATCTTTGCATGAAACTCCTGAAGTTCTAAAACTAGAATCATGTTGCTTTCCACTATCCTGATTAGTGCATACTTCATCTCTCCGTTTGCTTTTCTAATTTTCTTGATCTTAACTTTTTTTAATTTACTCTTTGACATGCCTTGGTCGGGAACATCCTAGAAGTTCTCCATAGTGCACTCATTGGAAGAGAGAGAGAGAGTGAGAGATGCTAAATCATGGGTGCTGTTGGAATTCAGAGAACGAAACAACAGGGAGATGGCCAAATCGCCAGAGAGAGCTTTTTTGTATTATGGAGGGAATCAGAAGCTTAAAGAAAGAACACTAGAGAGGTCTATTTATACAAGTCATTATAACTATGAAACGTAAGCTATGTAACAGTGAGATAAACTTGATATAACGAAACGTATAACAGAACATATAACAGAGCACAGATATAAGAACTGTAACAACAGAACCATGAAGAACCATATGGTTTAACACCATGCAGAACCATATGGTTTAGCACCCCCCTTCAAGTTGGCGACCGAAAAACGTCGAGGAGCGCCAACTTGGACAAGAGATACTCATGTTGCCTTCTGGACAGAACCTTAATATCAGCAGGCTGTTCAGACGTGGGAATATGACATAACTTGATCGACTGTGAACTGCACGTTCCCTGACAAAGAGACAATCAACATCAATATGCTTGGTCCTCTCGTGAAAAACTAGATTTTCACCAATCTGAATGGCAGATTTACTATCAGTGTATAGATGAACAGGAAGAAGAAGGTAAGTGCCACACTGCAGTATTCGGCCGCAGCTGAAGAACGAGTAACAACATCCTACTTCTTTGATTTCCATGAGACCAAAGAAGATCCAATCATTATGGTAAAGGCTGAGACAGATCTTCGAGTAATAGGGCAAGCCGCCCAATCAGAATCTGAGAAGGTTGACAAAATGGAGCTCTGGTCAGCTGAAAAAAATAAACCTCTCCCCGGTGCTCCTTTCAGATATTTGACAGTGTGAATTCCAGCAGCCATATGTGATTCTTTAGGACTATGCATGAATTGACTTAAATGTCTTACAAAAAAAGTGATATCGGGCTTAGTTTGAGTGATATGTATTAGTCTTCCAATGAGTCTTTGAAAAGAACCTGGATCAGATAAAAGAGGATCATCCTCTACCGAACAATTGTCCTTCTTCAAGTGGATATCATAGTCATGTGAAGTAAACTTGACATTCTCTTCCATGGGTGTAAACACTCAGCCCAGTATCAATAATAAGAGACTGTATATATTTTCTTTGAGTTAAAATAAGTCCTTTACTGGACCTTAACACTTCCATCCCAAGGAAATATTTCATATGCCCTAAATCTTTAAGCTTCAAACTATGACTAAGAGTGTCCTTGACCTACTGAATCATAGTAGGACAACTTCCAGTTAATAAGATATCATCAACATAAATTAGAATTGCCACAAAATTGTCCTGAGCACATTTGGTATACAAAGTATAATCATTCCTGCTCTGAATGAAATTGTCAGTTAAGAGGATTTTAGAGAATTTGATATACCATTGCCTTGATGCTTGTTTTAGCCCATAGAGAGGCTTTTGAAGTTTGCACACTTTATTGGAAACTGACAATCAGGAGGAGCTGCCATATAAACATCCTCAAACAAATTTCCATTTAAGAAAGCATTGTTAACATCCAAATGATATATTGGAAAGTTTTTTTTGCACAGCTACAATCAAGAAGGCTCTAATAGTAACAATTTTTACTATAGGGGAGAAGGTATCCTTGTAATCTATGCCTTCTTGTTGATTGAATTCCTTTGCCATAAGTCTAGCTTTAAACCTCTCCACCTGACCATCAGCTTTGAATTTGATTTTGAATACCCATTTACACCCTATCGGTTTTTTGTCTCTAGGCAAGTCAACTAGGTCCCAAGTATGATTTGCCTCAAGTGCATCCAATTTTGATTTCATTGTTTCAACCCATTTAGGATTCTGAATAGCCTCTGAATAGGAACTGGGCTCAATTAAATCATCTGTGGCAACTAGGAAAGATACATATTTTGACTTTAAATTCCCAAAGCAAACATAGTTTGACATTGGTTATGGTATATTAACAATATAATCTTTCATCCACTCAGGCCTTTTAATAGACCTCTTAGGCCTTTGAATTTGGAGATCATTGGCTATCGAGTCATTGGAACTGCTCTCTGATAACAAGGGTGAAGACAATGAAGGAACTGGAATATCAACAGCAGGTCCTTTTGTCGAATACTTTGATGAAGTGGTCATCCTTGTGTTATAGATTTCAAATTCATCCAAAACTATTTGTTACTTTCTCAATACAATTTCTTGGTTATTACAAGATGTATCTGAAATGATTTATGGCATCTCGGCTCTCTTATGTCAACCATTGTACAACTGTGCGACCATGTTTGCATTTTTATGTGATGATATGAGGATTTGATGTCCACCGGCAGATGACTAAATTAGCTTTTGCCTCTTTTGACTTCACCAGAGAGAGAGTTTCTTCTCACCCGAGTTCACATTTGCTGTTGTTACTTTTTGGTTGTCTATTCACTATTTACCAATTCATACAAGCAGTTCCTTTTAGTACTAGATCTCAGTCTCGATCGTTGACACAAGAGGCTACCTCACAATAGAATCTGAATAGAATTGTTCTGTTGCTCAATGATCACTGAATATTTAATTTTTTCTGAGCTTGATCCATGTTTTCTTGAATTTTTTCGGAATAATTTTTTTCTTGAATTGAAATTCCAACATCTATTTAAAATATTATGCTGGTATCAGGTGAACATGCAGCTTGCATTACGATATCCTAAATGGGTTTTATGAGGTAGAACATCATAAGTGATCTGAACCCTGAACTATTGGCAATCCAATAATGTGTTTGAGTTGCATGCACCTTACTAGTGGTCAGCACGCCTTGTTCGAAACCGACATAGAAAACTGATAACAGATTATTGTGTCATGCATCATATGACTGACTCATATCATGCATAATCTTTCAGAGGCTAGAAGGCGGAAATGGCTTGAAGATAATCCTGAAGCATCAACTACAGAAGAGCCTGTGATTTTTGATACATCAATCATTCCCTGGTGGTCTTGGATCAAACGGTTCCACCTTCCTGAAGCTGAAAAACTTAATGGTTAGTTTCTCCATTTCTTGCTTCTTGATTTCCCTGTCAATCAGTCGTGAAAGGTTGCATTCAAGTTTACCCTGATCACCATGAAAATATTGCCCTGACCCTTCTGTGCTTGCAGGACGCGCCGCAATGGTCGGTTTCTTCATGGCTTACTTCGTGGATAGTTTAACTGGCGTAGGTCTCGTTGATCAGATGGGGAATTTCTTCTGCAAAACTTTGCTTCTTGTAGCTGTACTTGGAGTACTCTTTATAAGAAAGAACGAAGATTTTGAGACTCTGAAGAAGCTTTACGAGGAAACCACCTTCTACGACAAGCAGTGGCAGGCAACATGGCAAGAAGATAAGAGCTCCAGTGATTCCAACAACTGAGAGCAACTGGATTATGCTCTGCAGTGCGGCAACACCTCTCTTCTCTCGTGCCATGGATTTCTTGTCAGTATCAATTTAGAGATTAAAACAGATGTAGATGTTTTCTCGTTCTTTAGTTCAGTGGCAACAACTCTGAGCAGTTGGTTTATGTTCTAAAATGTGCCAACGCCATTCCTTTTTTCAAGCTGTGGGTTCCTTCCATCATTTTCATTCATAGTTACTTTTGTTGGTGTCAAAATAGGACATGTCAAAAGGTGTAGAACATTTAATATGCAAAAACTGCCTGTTGGTTTGACATCTTTGCTGAAGAGACCTCCACAAAAGAAAATTCAGGTTAGCTTTAAGGGGCAAGTGCTATGTTTCCACTTGAACAATATTCCGAAATTTTCATTGAAAGCTTCACAAAACTCCACAAAGATTAACCCGAGTGAGCATAAAAGTACATCTCAATCAATTGTATGGCTTGAGGTTTAAACAGCAAAAAAGCATCACAACAAAAGCACTAAGACAAAAAAAAGGCACTAAAAATTATGACAGAAGCTAACACTTGAATTGTGCTGACATATTTAGTCACAACTCGCATTTTGGTGCAGCCATTGCGGATGCCATTAACTACACCTCGCCAGAACAGAATTGATCAAAGAAATGCTTGCGCGCACGCAGATTCTTCATCTAGTGCAGGCAGCATGACAGACGAGATAATCTCATGCAGCTAAGTCTTCCTTCCTTGGGGCTTTGTTTCCTGGGAACGCGTTGCGGGAGACGTCCACCAGCGCCTTGAAACTGTAGGGCTCGTGCATCGACAGCTCCGACAGCACCTTTCTGTTCAGCTGAATGTTCTCCTTCAGCAACCCATGCATGAAGTTGCCGTAGTTCACCTGGCAAAGCCAAAATAATGGAAAGCGCATGAGAACCACCACAAGATCCTAAATCCGGCCCCCGGTTCAATGCGATGCATGGCGATGTTTTCTTTCGGCGAGGCATTCAGTCGAACACCAAAGCTGCAACCTTCTTCATCGCGCGTGAAAACAGAACGAACGAGGGCGAAGAAATGGTTACCCCGTGGAGGCGCGTGCCGGCGTTGATGCGCTCGATCCAGAGGGAGCGCATGTCCCTCTTCTTGTTGCGGCGGTCGCGGTAGGAGTACTGCAGCGCCTTCTCCACCCTCTCCCGCGCTATGCGTATGCAGTTCTTGGCCCTCCCCCTGAACCCCTTCGCCAGCTTAAAAATCTTATCTTTGTTCATCTTTTTTTCTGAGGTATCGAACGGCGCTCTTGGCTTCGTCCCCTGCGCCCTGAGATAGTTAAGAGAAGACGCTTGCGATGCGGCGGCGAGTGGTGGAAGGAATGAGGACGACGACGATGGACGACGAGAGCAAAGCGGCAGGCGCCTTCAGTTAATTTGATTTGGGCCGGTTATGGTGGTGACAGTGCTGCCGGGCCCGATAATTCCGTTTTTTTCCACCATTAAATTACGTCATATTTGATATTTGTGAAGCACGTGTCAATGACACGATTGTGCGCATTTTTTTATTTTTTCGATTTTTTTCACGAATAATTTAAAAATATTATTGATAATAATAAAAAACAATTTTATAGTGTAATAAATTATAAACAATAATTATATCTATTATAAAGAATAATAATGTGCATAAATTCGTAAAATTTTAAAAATGATGAATATAATTGTTTATATGATTTAAATCACATTTTTTTATCGTCAATAATCATCTAAAATGAAAAATATAAAAAAAATGTGTGTAAAATGGTTTTAAACGGAAAACGCATTAAACTCGTTCTACATTACGTCTTAAGCTTTAAAAATTATCCGCTTGCCTCAACTTTTTAAAGACACTCACTTGACCACAAATACTTGAAATATATTTACTTATAGTCGTATGTCTACCTCTTTAAGTTTGGTAAATTATATATATTTAATTTAAAATTTCACATCCTAATCTCATCTTTGTTGTGATCCTATTTAATTTCTTTGATCTTAAAATTAAGAATTATTTTAGTAAGTCTCTTTTAAACTATTACGATTTTTCACGTTTAATCTTAAACTACTTATTTTTTTAGATCTCTAAACTATCGCCACTTTTTCACTCTAATCCTCTCGTCCACTTATGTTACATTTTTCGTTACACTTATTTTTTTCATTTATGAAAAGATCAAATTACCCATCCCTCTAGTGAAATAATAAATATAAAAAATAAAATAATCGTTGGAAGGATTAAAGTATAAATAAAAAAAATTTGTCATTTATGAAAAAGACTAAATTATTCTCTCCCATTTTTTTTCCTTTTTTATTTTTATATTTTATTATTTGATGTTACGAAGGAGGGGTAATTTAGTATTTTCATAAATAAAAAAAATCAAAAGTAACAAAAAAATATATAGACGGAAGAATTAAAATGAAAAAATCTCGATAGTTTAAATATAAAAAAAATAAGTTTATAATTTGAGATTAAATGCAGTCAAGTTCGACTTTTGGTGGGCTTGAGAATATTTAAAAATAAAATACGTTCATCAATTTTATAGCATTTTAATAAAATTCGAGAATAAATATAAGATTTTAAATAAAACAAAAAAAATAATCGAAATAAATAGAATTAGGAGTAACTAAACATTAACATTATTTGTTAGGTATATAACTAAATTATCTAAAATAAGTATTAGTATTAATAATTTTGGTTCAACGAAGTCAATATTGGGTTATCAACTTATAATTCTTTCAATATGTTACCCAATCCAAAATGTTTTGATTTTGGGGCTTCAAAAAGTAGAGTGAAGTTAATTTTAGTTTTTTGTAAATTCAATAAATTAGTCATAGTTTTGTTTCGAATATCAAGCAAGAAATATATCTCAAACAAAATGCAAGAGAACTTATGAAGTTCACTTATAATTGGACTACTAAATGAGAAAAATAAAAAAGATTAACATATTCTAACTCTAATCATAAGGTGTTTATATAAGCATTGTTTTAAACTTAGACCGGATATGAGGCGTGTTTAACTATAGAGCTAGTCCTTGTCAACAACTTAAGCATTATATCTTAGTACAATTACTTACATCTCTTAATTATTATTATTATTATTATTATTATTATTATTATTATTATTATTATTATTATTATTATTATTATTATTATTATTATTATTATTATTATTATTATTATTATTATTATTATTATTATTATTATTATTATTATTATTATTATTATTATTATTATTATTATTATTATTATTATTATTATTATTATTACTTGTTTTTTTTTCAAGATAGACTGGACTAAAGATCTTTACTGTCTATATTTTAGTGCTATTTTCTTGGGAAATTTTGATAATATCCAGCTATTGTTGAGACGTTGGTTTCCTTCAACTTTGGTCCTTTATTTGGGTTTCTTTGTGAAGGTAACTACTACTTTTTGGCTAAATATATATTTTTTAAATATTCATATTTGTGTAATATTTCCATAAAAAATTTGAACTTCTAGTGTAATTTTTTGATATTCATGTTCGTATTAAGGTTAATTTAAATGAGAGCCTTAATATATATAATATAATTGACAAAAGAAAATTGATTTGTCAAATCGAATTAACTCTTTATGTATGTAATAATATGTATACGTCTCCAATTTAAATTTAGCCACCATAGTCAACACGAGACACGAGTGGCAAGGACATTAAAGAAAAATAAAAGAAACATAACTCTTAACGCTAATTAAGTTAGACGTTTACGCTAGGTCGGCGTCGCTTTCCGGCCGGTGAGGTGGCAATAAAAAAAATAAAAGGAACATGTATTTAAGGGAACAAAAAACTGTTGTCATGTTGAGTCATGTGAATACCAAAATTTCAACAAGGACGGAAAAAAAAAAGTGTTCGATTTATCGTCATTTTCAATGATTTAACAATGTCATATAATGATCATCTCAGACCAGAAACCGAATAATAAAAAACTCGAAAGAATCATGAAATATTTTTCCTCCTTTCTATATGATTACTAATTCTTTGAAGAATAAATAAGTAGCAGAATGCATTTGCTAAGCTTCCCAGCCCCTCAAGACCGTGGCACGGGCGACTCTGTTGACGCCCAAGGTGAATGCCCCCATCCTCAAGTTGCAGTCATGGGTCCTGCACATCTCCTTGATGTTGTTGAATGCACCCTTCATGTACTTCTGAAGCTCCATGTTCACCTTGTCCTCGTCCCACATGAAACCTTGAATGTTCTGCGATGAAAGACCCAAAGAACACATCACGGTTAGTATATTTGCATGCAATGAACAGTTACAACTGAACTTCTGCAGAATGGAGTAGCATCTGTTGTGAAGTACCTGAACCCACTCAAAGTAGCTGACTATCACACCCCCGGAATTGGCGTATATGTCGGGCAGTATGACCACGCCCTTCTTCGACAGTATCTGCACGGAGAAGAGTGTCAAGGACTCATGCCGTGAACAACTGGAATAGTTGTTAGCTTAGGTACATAATTTCCGGAGCCCACGAACCTCGTCTGCTTCAGGATCAGTGGGATGATTAGCAGCTTCTATAATATACTTGGCCTTTATGTCAGCAGCATTTTCCCTTAAAGCAGATCACATAATTATCAGGATGAGAATTTGCAGTTCTTGAATGATAAGAAATAGAAAGGCCTTGCAAAGTGTAAATAGAGGAAGTATGGTCGCAAACCTGTGCAACACGCCACCTAATGCGCTAGGGATGAGAACATCACATGGATGCGCAAGCAATTCATTTTGGTCCAATGCATCAGCCCCTTGGAAATCCTTCACAGCACCACCGTTATTTGTATGCTTGACCAAGGAAGGGATGTCAATGCCATTAGAATTCTTGACAGCGCCTGTCACATCGCCAATCGCAACGATTTTCCCTCCTCTCTCATGGAGAATTTGTGCAGCCCATGAACCTACATTACCAAAACCCTGAGAGGTAGATAAAACGGTCAGCAAGTAGAATCATCATTGAAGCATATTGACCATATGTAATGGTGTACTATTATTTTTTTTCTGAACAATTAAGCTGGTGCCCCAATTGTTGTTATTTCTTTTTTGGACAGGATTTGTTGTTATTCTTTTCAGCCAATATGTTTTAGTCCAAAGTAAGTGTAACCTAAACTTCACCTGAATAACAAAGGTTGACCCTGAAATTGATTTTCCATGTTCAGCCAATAAAGCCTCAGTGGCAAACACAACTCCTCGCCCAGTAGCAGCTTCCCTACCCAATGATCCGCCAAGTTCCTACAATAGAATATTTTTATCATTACAAGCAGGGAATACCAGATGTGCCTAAGATTACGGAGCTTCGAGTTTCAGAGAATAATAATGGTTATCTCCACTCACTATTGGTTTCCCTGTCACAACAGCGGGTGAATGACCATGAAACTTAGAGTACTCATCCAGAATCCAGGCCATGGTCTGAAAAAAAGAAAGAATTTTAGATTGAAGCAAATAACCATCTCATGAGCCTTTGACATATGCAAATGCCAAAATTCATTTTTTGTGGATGAATGAAAAGATACCTGGGCATTTGTTCCCATATCAGGTGCTGGAACATCGGTGTGAATTCCAATAAGATCATGGATTTTCTGAGTGAAAACACGTGTTAGGCGCTCCAGTTCACTCTTACTCAATTCGCCGGGACTGCAGCCAATGCCACCCTTTGCTCCACCATATGGTATATCTGCAACAGCTGTCTTCCATGTCATGAGCTGAGCCAGGGCGTTTACCTCATCTGGGTCAACCTTTTACAAGAAATGAAGCTTGAACTTCAGTGGTAGGAAGAACAAAATAAGTAATAATCTTCAGCGCGACAACATAGTTATTGATTTTGTCGACGATATATATACCATTCAGTTGCTTAGCATCATACATCAATAAGCTTGTAGAATAAGCTAGCTGACGACTCAAACTAAAGTGAGACGCCTTATGAGCTGCCAAACAACACACTTTTCGACTGAAAACTATAAACAATATCTGAAAATTCGACGACTAAATTAATGTTCCAAACTAGCATTTTCTTGACATCAGTTAAATGGCACGTTGAAAGAAAACAAAACCAATACCATTTTAAACAGTATGTTTCCTTACATGCTTTTTCAGACCTCTTAAATCATCGGACAACATGCCAAAACAACCTGGAACTACCACTACCAAATTGAAAAGAAACTCATTAACAACAACAACAAAGCTTTATCCCACTAGGTGGGGTCGGCTACATGGATCATACGACGCCAATTCGTTATCCATGTTCATGAGATTCGACAAGGTTTTACGCTGGCTGTCGGGACCTAACACAACCCTCCTCCTTTATCCGGGCTTGGGACCGGCTATAAAACATAGGCGGAGTTAAAAGAAACTCATTATTTGGAAGTTTTAAATTCATAGCACATCCTCTGCAACCAAAAGAAGATGCTCTTCGTAGAGGTAAAACTATGAAGCCACTTACTCGAGTCAAGAAGAAATTATCAGAAACAGGCAAAGACGCTTACCATCAATCAATGTAGGCATACATAATGCACAGATATAATAAAGATACAGAGTTACTGTTCCATCGGCAACAAGGACCCAATGAGAACAACGTTTGATCTCAGAAACTGTAAATGAATCAATTCGCAGTGGAAATATTACTAAAAGTGACACCTTCTCGAAACGAAAATAAAAGTTTATACTAAAATCACCTCCGGATGGTACCGAATGCCTCCTTTCATCGGCCCGCGGGCATTATCGTGTTGAACCCTAAAACCCACGTACGAAGCCAAGCTTCCATCATCCCTAGGAATTGTGCACTCCACCTGCAGAAGCACCCACCCCCCCCCCCCCCCCCCCCACCCCCCCCAAAATAAAAAAGTTTATCCACAGCAGAAGACATGGGGATAATTTATCTACAATCTCAATAAGAAGAGGCGCTAAAAAACCACAAAATCCATACTTTGATCTCTCTGAAAGGTATCAGAAGGCTCTTCTCGAGCTTAGAATCCAGGCCCAGGATGCGCGAGGCCTGGCGGAAGTTGCGGCTGGTGGCTGCGAGCGCATTCATGGTTATCGGAGGAGAGACAAAAGTCGAACCTTTGGTTGAAGAACAAGACCAAAAGACAGAACTACAGGTAAAAAAATCGTATTGTGTACGTTATTTTGCCTGCAAACAAGGGGTTAAGAGGATCGCGTATAAATACAGGGAAAAGGAGGGTCGGAAGAAACAGAAAGAAATCCCCTTTTTTACGATAAGGACAACGAAAATTTCCAAAAAAGGAGGATTCGGCCATGCAAGGAAACGAACAGGACGCCATGTAGGAGAGATTGAAGAGGCAAAAGAACAGAAAAGGAAAACAACAACAACAAAAAAGAGAGGAGACAGAGACGCGAAAAAAAGGAGCCGTTTTGGAACAGAACACCCCTCAAAAAGGCTTTTTTTTGGCAACGTTTGCGTCCTTTTTTCTTCCCCCTTTGTATTTATCCCTTTTGTTTTGCCCCTAAAATATGAATTATGTGGAGGTTTGAGGCCGCGTGCATGAGTTGGAACAATTAACGCCGTTTTTTAATGATCGATTTTTGCATTAAAAGCTGATTTTTTGCATTATGTGAAGAAGTATGGAAGCTGCGTTGGCTCTCTTATCTCTAATTTATTACCGTAAATTACTGTTAATGAGAATAACCATCTCCATCTCATTAACGCATGCAATGCGTCATTAATTTCTTCTTTAGTTATCCCAATGGGGGGAGGGGATCAAATTAATGTCGTCGCAGGTCCTACTCATGGGCACGACACCCATTCCAATGTGTGGTGTGTGCTCTATCCCCTCACCGTTCTCATGGGCACGACAGTTTGATCGCTTACATGTAACAATGCAAAGACAATCCATGCAATAAATGCAAATAATGATCCGATGCATGAGGTGCAAGCAACCCAAATCCATTGCACGGTCGTGAAACATTTTTTGCATGTGAAACGTGCCTTCAACTTTTTCCATATTTTATATTCCTTGAACCTCCTATTAACTATGACTTTCCTTATAAATTTTTTACTTTAATCCATTCGTCTGATTATATTCACTTTTTTTTTATTTTTTTACAATTTTTTTATTTACGAAAACACTAAAACATCTTTTCACAAATTGTCCACTCTTTTAATATTCAAAAAATAAATAATATTTAATTTGAATATTATTAATAAAGCACCCACTATTTTTAAAAATGTTTTTCATATTTATATTGTATCTTATTTTATTTTATTTTTCTAAAACATTGAAAGAGAGGATGGAAGGGCATTTTCGTATTTTTATAGATAGAAAAAAAATGAAAAAGTTAATATAATCAAACGAATAGACGAAAATAGAAATCGCAGTATAATTGAGGGACACCATACAATATTTTATATATTAGGATAAAAATTGCTATAATTCAAGTGAAATTTAAAGAATTAACTCAACTATTTATATGTTCTATTTTAAAATTGCATTGATGATATTTCAAAACCAATTTAAAATTTCAATTTTTTTTTGTTTTTGTGAATATTATTAATTTACATAATAAATATATGAGTTAAATTAACATTCTATTGGGAGTGCATCAAGCAACCACATAGTATAGACTATTGAATCAGTATTATTTAAATTTGATAGTCCAAAGCGTAGACCATTTGCATAATTACATCAAATTTATATATATTAAAGAATATAAAGTGCATGATTATCTTATATAATCATAAATTATAATTGCACGTGTTCATATGCTTCTAAATATATTATTTTTTCATGATTTACTATATTTTGTGGGGCCCAGCATTATTACAATCATATTTTTTAATTATTAATGACTTGAAAATGATTCCCTTGACACACATTTTGCAAGAAAATGTAAAACTTCAGAAGTAATGCACCTAAATCCTATATTGAGATACAGGAGATATTATATCCATGTTTTTTTTTCATTTATCCAATATTTTTAATGAAATATTATAAGAATACTTTATTAATTAATTTTCTCCCCAGTATATAATAGTTTTGCATTATCTTTTGATTTCTAGAATCCGATGAAGTAACAATAAACCCAATTGCAAGATATCTTGTTCCCGGCATTTTTAGGGTTTCATTTGATGAGATTTCATTCCGAAGAAATGATACGACGAAATTTTAGGATGCACAAATTCATAGCAAAACAATTTCTCCTTTTTCCAAATGTCATCATGATACGTTTCTCTCAATTTTTATGTCAGCAATTTCTTTCAACCCTATTTACCTTGGCTTTTATTAGTCCCTCTCATGATTCTTATTTTTTTTATAAATGCTAGTACAATAATTATTTATCTATGATATAAAATGTAAATTAAAATAAATTTTATGGTTTGTAATTCATATAGTTTATCTTAATTAACAAACTACTTAATTTTAAGTCCAATTTTACAAATACTAGTTTTTTTAAGAATAGTGATTTAATATTCCTGTAAAATAATATGACCGTTTACCAAGCAGAATAGTTGTTGTATGGTTGGAAAATTAATATTTATAATTGAGTATTACATCGAAAGCTGTAGCGGGTGACTTCCCGTCCGACCGGTGGCTCCTTTAAAAATAGTGGCAGTTCTATTGATTCACCAAAAAATTATTATTTCGACGAATGTCTTAATGTCGAAAAATCTACGAAAATTAAATCTTTTGATGAATTTTATAAGATTTTTAACGAATTTAACCGTCGATAATCGATAAAAACATTGTAGTGACAATCTAAGAACACGCTTAAATGCGAGTGATATTTTAGATAGACGATACTGTTATCACTTCAGAAAGATCACTTTGAGATGTGGATAATTTTTTTTTATTTAATGAAATAAAATAATAATAATATATTTTGAAGTGACAATAATATCACCAGCTATTCATACTATTTCATCCTAAAATCTTACCATTAATCTCTAAATTAATATCACTCATTCCAAAAGGTTTTTTTGTCCTTCAAAATTTTTAACATTAGAATATATATGAAACACTTTTTCGAACTTTATTTCATAATTACTAAGGATAGTAAAAATACAACCAAAATATTCTTTTGCAGGGTCTACCAGAGTTACCCGATTCCACTATAATCTATCAGAGTTTAACATCAAATCTAATTTCACTCTGATTTGATTCGATTTCATTATTAAACTCGTAACTTCAAACTCGAGAATTTGTGAACCATACAATGACTCATTAAATAAAATTATGTTAGTTCGTAAATTATTAAAATTTATATATGCGTTGTCAGAATAACGTAAAAAAAAATAACAAGTTTCTAAAATGAAGTCTACTAATGTTTATTTGTGTTACTTCACTTTTCATATGCCATATTCACTAACTGTTCCTTATAATGAATTAGAGAATTACGAGTGAAAGAGAAAAAAATGTTGGCTACTATAATTTTAGTACGTTAGTTGAAGACAATTCTCAATAGGAAAAACAATATGATTAATCCTATATATATAATACTTCTTTTTTACACTAACATCAATGTTATTTTAATAATTGTCTTAGTTATTTAGAAAGATATATTTGGTAAAAAATTTTAAACATTAATAAATTAATTATGCTAATTTCGATTCCAAGCAATAACTAAAATATCAACGTAGTAGATTTTTCAAACTGTCAAGACCTTTTTGGGATCAAATTCAACCCAACTCGACTTGTTCAAGTTACTCTACCATCCAAAACAATTTTATTTTCTTAATATTTTTATATTTTTTAATATAAAATATTTTAAAATAAGTTTTCTAACTATTTAATGTTATTTTTATACTTAAAATGCTTTATTTCAATTTGTTAAAAAATTAAATTAAATATAAACTTAAATTTAAATAAATAAAAAATAAATCGTCGGATCGTCTCGAATTGAAAAAATTCAACTCATACTCAGCTCGACTCGTTCGGGATCGGGCATTCGGTGAACACCCCTAATATGAGTAATCTTTTTGGTTGATTTTGACATAACGTATCACGACTATTTTGCTTGGTTAAAAAAATATTTATAGTGGCAGTAATGAAAACAATTATGAAGAGGATAAGATTATAATTCTATTAGATTTATTATTAAATAAAAAATATTCTTCATGTTTGGTTGACAAAAATGATCAGAATAAGAAAAAAATGTTATTAGATAGTTTTTTTGTTTTCAATCTCTGCTCCTTAGATAGAAAATAGAAAATGAATTTATTCCATTATTTTAAAGCAAATTATTAATTCAGAATAAAGTGAATTAAATGAACATTAAATGCTTTGGCTGGGTTAAGGATCATGTCAAATTTTCTATGTTTATCATTATTCAAGTGAATAAATGTCTATTCATCATCTTCCAAAAGATTTTACTGAAATTTATTTTGGGTTGGGTTTAAAAAATTCTCTTGAAATTTTTTTTGTAAGATAGGTATAAGACGATCTAATCAAATTAATTAAATTTAATAATAGATCGATAATTAAAGGTCGGCGTCGCTTTTCACATCGAAGTCAGCTAAGAAGAAATTATAGTGCTGACGGTAAGAAATTGAGGTGCGACGATAGAAGATTTTATTTCTCAATAATATCAATGAGAAATCAAGGTCAAGTGCTATTTCTTTAGGCGTCGAATTTGAGTTTTTTTAACGTAAAAAATTTTTATTGAGAGTTTCATGTATTATTGTTAAGCATACGATATAAAATGAATTTATCAAATTATTTAGACTTCATGGTGAATTTATGGCTTCTGGACCTAGCAACAAAAAAACAAATACAAATGAGAAGGAAAAGGACACCATTCCACCTGCAACGGCAGTGTGTCGCCCTATTAGAATAATAAAAATAATAAATAAAAGAGTTACCAAACTTCACTGACTCGAGTTGTATTAAAATAAAATAAAAATAGCCATAAAAATACATGCCAAGCGCGACGTTGAGTCAACCAGGATGAGTCACGACCCAACTTTGCTTGTCCCCATCCAGATTTTTTAAAGGATTAAAATGCCCATTCAAATTACTTAACATAGTGATTAGTCGTAAATATCCAACTTTTAGTAATTTGATGGTGCAAAAAAAAAAAAAAAGAAAAAAAAACATTTAACAACTGCCTTAAATTTTGCTTTAGAGACTTCGATAAACATTTTAACATACAAAAGGAATTGTATAAATAATAAATATGAAAAGTGACTCCACCGCGGCGTAATTTGTTACACCCGATTTCATGAACAAATACGATTACTTATTTACTTATCAAATTCTTGCAATTTGAAACCGTGACAAGTACGAATATCTCTTGATGAGCGGAAATTTCACAAAAAAAAAAGACATATAACTCAAAATACCAGATCATGGATCAAGCCGTTCGAAAATAAAAAAAAATAGTTATTAAAATGTAATTTAAAAATTATTAATATAATATATATTGCCTTCATAAAAAAATGAATAAATAAATAGACAAATTATTCTATTTATTCCCACATGGGCAGTTATGTAATATGACTAACACCAAAGTGATAATGAGGAAAATATAAAGCGCCGGTCACCGCCTCTTTTACAACTCCGTTTGTGCACCAAACCGAACTGCTCAACTCTGCTCTCCCCAGTCCGAAGCCAAATGGCACAAAAAAGAAACTACCCGACGACGAAGAAAGCTACCTCCATTTTACCGATCCAAGTCGCCGGCGCCGTCCTTCTACTCCTCGTCTCGTCGGCACCGGAAGCGGCGGCGTCGGGGGCCGAAGGCTTCTGCTCCGTCCCTTCGTCCGTCCTCGCCGGCGACTCGAACTCGAAGCCTCTGTACTGGAAAGCCACGAATCCCACCCTCTCGCCCTCCCACCTCCAAGGTATTCGATACAGTGCCTTCCTCAGCGCCGAAACCGAAATCTGTTGTGGTCGTTGACGGCGACAATGATCGCTTCGTTTGCCAGATTTGCCTGGTTTCACGCGGAGTGTGTACGGAAGGGACCATGCGCTGATAACGCCGGAAAGCCATGTGTTCAGCCCTCTCCCAGATTGGTGAGCTTTCTTTGCTTCTAGGGATGTGAAATCGCGGACGTTGTAAAGTGGGTGCGAGTGTTGTGCTAATATTGTTCGCCTCGACTTCGTAGGGTTAACACATTGGGCGCATACTTGATCAGCCCAGCCATGGGGGCGCACTTCTCGATGTATTTAGCAAGGATGCAAGGTGTTCTAGTCACTACACATGTCTGAAAATTTAGAGCTAAACACTCAAAGTCACACTTACATGGCTAAATTTAAGATGTTTTTTTTACGTTTGACGACACACTAATATTATGGATATAAGAATGGCTTGAAGAACTAATTTGTACTGCGCACAATAATCATTCAGACTTCTTACAGTTTTTTTGCTGCTGTCTTTAGTTTTTGTTTAGAATACTAAATGATCAACAGATTTTCATGTCAATCCCGTCTTGGTCCTTGATTAGCTTTGACTATGTAGTCGGTGACGCCATTGTAGTACTTTGAGTTTCCAAGAGGTGATCGCAAAATGAACTTTATATGTGCAACTTACTGATCCTTGATCATTCTTTCTATCCAGCATAATCATTTTATCCATGATAAACTTTCTTGAAGAAATGCAATGTCCTGATCTGTGGTTCGCTGTGTAATTTCATGCAGAGAATTCTTTATCAAGCATGCCCCCACAAGATGTTGAAAGGTGAATTTACTGATGACTTGTTGTTCTTATTGTACCAGTAATTAATAGTTTGGATTCACTCTTTCAATTGATTCTATGTTATACACTGAGTTGATTCCTAGCATGCTTCACCCTCCCATTGGTTTCGGTGATACACTAAGTTGTTTGTTTTCATCTTTTTCTTTAATTTACCTTCTACTTGAGAAACATACATGTATTTTGTAAACTTGTCAAATACATATGTGCATACGTTTCAAAGAAAAAAAATGCATATGTGCATATCATATACTTTTGGTTTGACTTTGATTGGGTACATAGGATTAGACTTTTTTTTTAAGAGAAACATAAGCTTAGACTTGCTAAACATGCCATAACATTTTTTTGTTCTCTGCATCTTACGTCACTTAATGGAAGTTGTACTCACTTTTTTTTTTGAGAAGAAAGTCGTACTCACTATTTCTGATTATTTATCCAGGTTTGTCTTTGTAGTTGAAGGCAGTGTGACATTTTCAAATACTTCCACATATGGGCAAAAGTTACATGTAAGATGTTGCTTTCCATGTTTTATCTTCCGTACTCTTTATCAGGTTTTGCTAGTGTTTCTCATGTGATACCTAAGCCCTTCCATCTAACAGTAAAACGTTTTTACCATCCACACTATGCATTGTTCTTCTTCCTTCAAACCTGAATTGCCTTGTCAGACTGCAAAGTAAGTCACAAGGCAAAGCCTATGCACTAGGTGCTTCCTGTTTACTTGGGAAGCAGGTCTATGTAGTGTCCACATTGTGCTTTATCTAACATGTTCTTGAAGAATTATGACTAGTTTAGCTCTGAATGGCATACTACTTCAGCATTCTAGAGATTAATGATTTTTGTCTGAATTGTATGCAGAGGTCAAAGAACTAACACGGTTTACCTTGAATATAGGTGGATCATTATGCTTATTTTCCCCCTAATGCAGAACATACATTGAAGAGTGATGGAGCAACCACCCTCTTAATATTCGAGCGTAGGTTGTTTATCTAAATCAAATGCTCCCTGCATCATATTTCACCAAATACAAAATTTTAACATTTTATTTCTTTGAATATTATTCATCTAATGTTTGTTTTATCTACATCTGTTTTCTTTTAGTTATTCATTGAATCATTCCTTATGCTTCTACTGGTTGTGTTGATAATTATTTTTCAAGTTTTCCTTTTCCATATGTTGAGTCCCAAGGTGCAATGCTTTTCTCTTTATTTGTCTAGGTACATCATCCTTGAAAATCATTATCCTGAACAGGTCATTGGTTCAACTGAGAAGCAGCCACTTCTTGAAACACCAGGAGAGGTAAATTACCTTTCTAGAATTTTATGCTAATCTATTTTCTCATCCTCTTACACTTCATTATCTCCATAACTCATCTGATATTGATTAGCTTATGATTGTACATTTGTACTTTTTGACAAAACCTTTGATTGTTTACCCAGGTATTCGAATTGAGGAAGCTATTGCCAACTTCAGCTCCATATGACTTTAATATTCATGTAAGTCAAAATTTTATATTTAGTCCTTTGATGTTTCACAATGTGAATGCCTCTTTTCTGTTTCTCTGGGTATCAAATAATGAATAAGAGACCATTTACATATAGATAGCGAAGTGAGTATTCTGTTCTGTTAACATTTCTGTCTGCCATTTGGATCCAACGAAATGGCATGGTTTGTTGCTATGTTGACGACATTCTGACCCATGTTAAGCACCTGATTTGGGAATATTTTCTTCCCTGTGAAACTATGTAACATATGTTCACTTTTTTACTTGTCCATATTCAAGAATTGTATGATCATGGTAGCTCTCCTTTTCACCTTCCTAAAAAAATGAATATGAGATCCAGAAAAAAGTTGATAAGGATAAATTCCATGAATGCAAGTTCAACTTATTGGGATGGACGAGTTCTGTCCCTTATGCCGTGTTAATTATCCTATAAAACAATATTAAGAGAAATGCACAATCATGGAGTCTAGGTGATTGTAGAAGAAATATGCAATATCCTACTTACAATCAAAGGAAGTTAGGATCGTTTGTGGAAATCGTTTTTTTTTTGTAACAGATTGGTGAGACTAGAATCTATTTCAGGCACAAAGTTCACAAATATGTTGAGATATGATTTGCATATCTTTCCATATCTTTCTAATATTATTCAGGATTGGTATCCCAGATTTTCTGAAATAATATTTCAGATATTTTGGGATAATATTCCTGATATTTTGAAGTAATATTCTAGCATATTCTCCTTTCTTGTATTGCCTACCTTTATTATAAATAAAGAGGCACTAGTGTTTGGTGAATAACAAGAGAAAACATGTTTCTCAACATGGTATCAGAGCGTGTTGATTAGAGATCCGTGTGAGTTCCTCTCACCGAGTGATTTGTCGGCTTCCAAGTACGAAGTTCTTTATCTTCGTATTTATGGCTCAATGATCCACATTTCTGGTTTCCCCTTTTCTCTCTTTGTTTTTGGTTCACGTTCTTCTTTCTACGTCTTTTTGTTTTCTTCTATATTTCTCTCTTCTGCTATTTCCGCATCTCCTTCTTGCAAGATCAAACTTAGCAATGCACAGGAGCTTGGAAGCTATTGCCGAACGAAATTTCATTTTTGCCTCTTCCATGTTTCCTTCGCTTTCATTTGGTTGTCGGTGTTATTGCTGGACTTGCCTTCGGGCCTCTATTGATCAAAGCAGCGATCCTAGATCGAGGTTTTGTACCTTTGTGGTTCCTCTCCTTTGTTCCTCTTCTCCACCTTTTGCTTTCTAGCAACTCTCTACCCCACGGGGGCATCTTTGCAATTTTGTTGTCACGTTTCTATGATACCCTAAGTCCTTGAGGGCTTCCTACGTCTTTGAGGCGTCCTGCACTCCATAAGGAGTGTCCCACTGAACCTCTATTCATCGGAGCTTAACCTCCGAAATTATACCGGCGTCATTGTGGACGACTAGACTTGGTCGACGTTGTTATCAATGATCGGAACCTTACTTCTTTTTGGCGATGGATCACGGTTGGCGTTCCTCAAATCGTCGCTTTGAGGTTTCCTCTCCATTTGCCGTTATTGGCGTTGTTGCCGGATTTGGGAGCTCCGTTTCCAACTCTTTTGGTTCTCTACTTCCATCGAAGAATCTCTACTTGCCTCATTGGATGTTCTGCTACTGTAGCTCAAGCTCTCTTCAAGTTGGGGCATGTGGGCAAAATCATTGTTGGCGTCTTCCTCTCCGATGTTCTTTCAACAGCAGCTGTCCTCTAGGTGTTTGTCAAATTGTCTCTACTGTTTGAAGCCTGGTCTTGGTCATCGTCTTTAGCATAGGTCGCTCAGCAGGTGTTTGACGAGTGGTTACACTGCTGGTGTGTGATTTCGCCGCGGTGTGTCCTTTAAATCGTCGTCATTCAGTCTCTTCCTAGCGTCGACTTGTGAGGGCGTGTTGGAATATAGAATCGTCAGCGTCATCAACTTTTTGGATTCCAAGTTAGGCATGATTGATATGCGACAAGCTAGGCATGATTGATATCTACGCTCCAGCTTGAGGGGGAGTGATGAGATATGATTTGCATATATTTTCATATCTTTCCAATATTATTCAGGATTAGTATCCCAGATTTTCTGGAATAATATCCCTGATATTTTGGAGTAATATTCTAGCATATTCTCCTTTCTTGTATTGCCTACCTTTATTATAAATAAGGAGGCACTAGTATTTGGTGAATAACAAGAGAAAACATGTTTCTCAACAGTAAAGTTTTGCCTCATTGAAATATTTGACAGGAAATCAGAAGCAATTGCTTTCTCTTCTAAGAAAATAAGAAAACAATGAGTTTTTCACCTCTTCCTCGCAAAAAATCTGAAAAAGCAGTATGTGTTTGGCATTTGAAATCTTCCCTTGACATGAGTTATTCACCTCTTCCTCATAAAAAGTCTGAAGAAGCAATAATACTTGTGTTCAATTTGAGATCTTCGCTCAGCCATCCAAACTGCACGAGATTATAATATTGGATTTGGGATAATGAAAGATGGATACATCACCTTGCAATGTCGAATTATTTACTATTCTATGGAATATGAATCTGAGGTAATTTCTAGTGGTGTTGAGCAAGGTTGTCAAGTTCGAGTTTTTACCTAGACTCGTCTTAAGGAGGTAGACTCGTATCGTAAGTTCGATGCGTAAATACATAGAGTTTAGTTAATTTAATGATAATAATTTTTAAAATATAGTAATAAATATTCAAGAAGACTATAATGATATTAATGATCAATAAACTAAAATTTACAAATTATAAACTAAAAAAAGTTTCACTTTAATACATTATAAGTTTATGACATTGTAGACTATACTACAACAACAACAACAAAGCCTTATCCCACTAAGTGGGGTCGGCTACATGGATCATACGACGCCAATTCGTTGATCCATGTTCATAAGATTCGACAGGGTTTTACGCTGGCTGTCGGGGCCTAACACATCCCTCCTCCTTTATCCGGGCTTGAGACCGGCTATAAAACATAGGCGGAGTTAAAAAAAAAAAATAATAATAATAAACTAAAATTTCAGACATTGTATTTCACATATATTGTCTTTTAAAATTGCATTTGCAACTAATAGATTTATTATTTATGGTAATATATGAATTAGCTCACGGAGAGGACTTTGTTGCAATAAGGAAAGCTCAAGAGTGAAAATAACTTATTTGATCGAAGTAAAATTCTTCTCTCAAGCAACACTGCAGTAAAAAATCGAATCAAGTTATCCACATCAAGGCACATTGTAGACTATACTAATTCCCATAAATTTGTATATGAATTTTTTGTAGTATATTTTTTATTACCTTTTTGTGGTGGAATCTTCACATTTTTAATATTTTAACTATTATTATTTTATTATCCTTACCCGATATCACTATGACTATTGTATAATTATAAATATTTGAGTATTATTATTCAACGTATTATTTAATTTTAAGTACTATGGCGCAAATGAAATTTTAAGAAATACTATTACGAACGAATATTATTGTACCACTTAATATAACATTATATTATTCAAATTATTATAGATGTTAAAGAATAAAATTATTATAAAAATTGTGAAAAGAATAAAAGATAAGGAAAGAAAATGCAAAAGAAATGTCAAAATAACAAAAATAATGTAGTCCAGAGGTTTTGAACCCGCGTCCTGACTAAGCCCACGAAGTCCTTCCAACCAAAGTGCCATCATAGAAGTGTTTAGAGACGCCGAATTTACTACCTAAGCCGTTCGTCTCTACGTTTTCAAACGATTCCACCGCATTGAAATGTATCGATTTTCGATTTTACTTGAATTTATGAGTTTACAGCGTGTTAAGTCATTTTTCTTTTATAGAAACATAAAATCGGACGCTTTTAAGTACTAAAACGCAATTTTAACAACCTTGGTATTGAGTGGTAATATTGATTTCCATTCATTTTGATAATGACGTAGTAATCTTCTCATTACAACACATATTTGCAGTACCTTGATCCATGTGGCATTGTAAATCCCCAACCCGCCCCCAAACCACTTTTATTGTACTCCGTTAAATGGATTTTGGTTCAACTGCTTGAACAACAGAATGAATTCTTGCTTGCGGGTGGTGTACTGCCTGATGCAGCTAAGAGCTAACTATGACTCTATCCACGATGCTATTGTTTTCTATCTGACCTCCGCAGGCGATGGATCTCACTCATCGGAATCAGGATCTCGTTACTGGATATTCGAAATGAGAAAAAATCATCGGTTGTAGCAAGCTCCGGCTTTCGAGCCTCCGCTTGCTTAGTGACCTTTTCACAAAAAGAAACAACAAGACGATGATGATGATGAATATTAAATTAAAAAGATCAAACTTTGTCTACCGAATGGTTTGCTTAGGGAGAGGGACCCCCGAGCTACACTAAAAGTCTTTTTCATTCTGTTGTGCTCAGCGAAGGAACTGCCTAAGCATACTTTTGCGGATCCAAACCTCTTTGTTCTTTCTAAGTATTCTTCTTGCATAGAAGAACGCAACTCTTGCAAAAATTGGGATTTTAGTAGTAGGCGGCACCCCCTCTGAGTTTTGAGTAGTCGGAACCATTCAGTTTTGGTTCTTCTCCACATTCTGACCGGCAGGAATTTGCCTATGATTTTTTCAACTGATATGTCAATATAGAAAGATCTTTTTTTTTCTTCACCGGCTTCATTCTCATGAAAAGATATTTGATCACCATGGGAAACTTGAAAGTGAGTAATGCTTACTAGCCCATTATTTACACAAACCCTTCGATGACTTATCGGCTGCCTTGCTTGAGGAAGAGTGTCACTAAAATGGAGACGAACCGGAATGACGTCCGATCTTGTCAGCAAGGTCTCCGAGCAAATTTTGCTCTTATATGGCGCACCCAGGCACTGCTTACAACAACAACAACAACAACAACAAAGCCTTATCCCACTAGGTGGGGTCGGCTACATGGATCATACGACGTCATTCCGCTCTATTAGTAACCAAACCTTTCAGTATATTATTCACCAATAGATCTTGCTCTATTAATTCGCCAAGTGTCCGCCTTGGCCTCCCTCTCCCTCTTTTAATCGGACTCCAGATTATTTGATCTACTCTTCTTACTGGCGCATCTACCCAGGCGCTGCTTAAAGTCAAGATATTCGCTTGGCTTACGCGGCACGACAGGATCCTCACTAGACAGTACAGGGAGAGATGGGCACCCCATGATGACACATCCTGTGTACTATATGGAGAGGCAAAGGAGGACATCTCACACTTATTTTTTGGTTGCATCGTGTCACGTGAGGTCTGGTCACGACTGGTCTTGGTTGGAGGCCTTTTTCACTCATCAGAGGCATTTTTGCAGTTCCTCAGACTCCATGGTGGACGGAGTATGCACCGGAGAGTTTTGTTAGCTACCTTCCTTGCCGGTGCATGGGCTATTTGGCTCCAGCGCAACCGGATTATTTTTGGTGGGAAGAGATGTCAGGTCGATGGCATTGTACACCATTTCTCTTTCCTTCGTCGTGAGTGGGGTTTTGGATAGTGGTTGTACTTTTGACATTTTTTGTTGCCCTCTTCTTGAGGGCTTACACTTGTACATTTCCACATCATAGTTATATATATTCACGGATGACACCCTAACTTGGTGCTCATCCTTTTTCTCCTAAAAAAAAACATATGTTGGTTAGCTATCTGTTCCATAATTAATTATAACTATCTCAAAGCTTGTGGCGTCTTCTTGAACAACAAACAATCATTTCTTTGTCCGAAATAAAAGAATCATGACATGCTTCTTGCAAAAGTGCAGTGCTTTTCTGCCGTGTGAAAAAGTAACTCATTTAACTCTCCATCACAATCTATATGTTTCTGTGTTGATGTGCATATGTTTACTAGAAATGCTTTACTTGAATGGTTGTGGGTCTCATTAGTTTTTATGTATCCTTTCTTCCGAACTTACTGATGCTGGAGAAATACTCATGAGATATGCTGAGGTTGTTATGCTCCATTTTTTGCAGATTATGGACTTCCAACCTGGAGAATATCTTAACGTGAAGGTTCGTTGAAAGGGACCTCCCTCTCTAAAATTTAGCTGACATATACAATCCTTTTGTTTATTGTCATTGCTAAGAAAAGGAGCACTACTGTGACATATTTCAGAAGTGAGCACATTAATATGAAATTGATAATCAATGGTACTGTATCATTTGTTTGTTGGAGCAGGAGGTTCACTACAATCAGCATGGCCTTCTGCTACTTGAGGGACAAGGGATATATCGATTGGGTGACAACTGGTAAGGCGATAGACAGAAAAGAAAGCCCCAGTTACTTGATTCTCCGCTATACAATTTTGCTTTTCAGTTATAGTTCTCCACTGTACTTTGTCTGAATTTTGGTGGATTGAAACTTTTCAAAGAGTGTCTTGCCATCATAAATATGAGTTATAATTTATATGCTGTAGCTGTTGGATAACAAGTCTATGACAGAGAGTTGCTTTTTGTTGTATTAATGCATGGTCATTTATGATTTTCCTTTTGTAGTCTAATGGTTAAGCTCCAAAGTTTTATGAAATAACTTGTTACTTTCTGACCTGTCAACATTTGTGGATCCTAATTTTGTTTCTGTAGCATACTGGTTTACTAGTTATCTTTTTCACCAACCCAGTTTTTGATTCTTTACTTCACCAATTGCAGAATAAGGCAGTTCACTGTTTAATAATTGATATGTATCTTCAGTTCTTTCTGTTCTTTAGGATTCGAGTACTTTAACTGATCAACATAATGCGATATCCATGTGCTGAAAGTAGCTAGGCTAATTTTATACCTTTTTTTTCTTTGATTATTTGAGATTTGTTTGTCATACATTCCTACAATCTGAGATTTTTGACATGTTGAACCTCCTTTCAACATGAAAGTTGTCTCAACTCAAAGTATCCTCAATTGAGCAACCTTGTTATTTCCTTATGGGATCCATATTCTTACATGATTTCTATTTCAGTTTTATACTGGGGCTTCTAAGGATGGGCATTTCTCTTTGCTAAGATTAAATGACGTATAATGTTTGTACTGTTGCAAATGCACCAGAATTAGTTGCACTTGCTAGGACTTCAACCTTACTCATGTTTATGCATCTTGAAAATGGGACTAAGGGGACATTTTTTTGTTAATTAACAAACTGATGCTTTTTTGCGATTTTTCTTCTGCTCTCATTGCTATTGATACATCATCATTCTCCCTTAATAGGTACCCAGTGCAAGCAGGTGATGCCATCTGGATGGCACCATTTGTTCCTCAATGGTATGCCATCAGTTTGAGTTATGGAACATTTCCAAAATCCTGTATCCTGAAAACTTGTGTTCTATTTCTTATTATTTACTTTATCAGGTATGCGGCACTAGGAAAAACACGATCAAGATACTTGCTGTACAAAGATGTCAACAGGAATCCTTTGTAAGCTATATCCTACATGCCCTATTCCAGAACAACGTACTAAGTTAAGGCTGACATTTCATGTGAAACCTGGGCATGAAACTTGACGGTTTCATTCCCTTGTTTGTACCTGTTGTGTAAAATGCTGAAACTTGCTGTATTGACTTTCATTTATCTCCTATGATATACTTCTTCTTTGTTCCTTTTCATACCATCCAGGTCACCTAATAGCTCCTTGGTGATCTGAAGACATCCAAAGTTAAAACTATTCACTGTGAATTGTTAATACTCCATAGTGCGCAGGTTTCCTAGTTTGGCCATTCGAGTGGTATGAAATCAACCATGTTTCTCAAGATCCTTCTAAAGCAAAAACAGGATAATGGTAACTGTTGACCTGTAGAGAGAATGGGGAGGGTGCAGATAAATATCTTTATTCCAGATTGAAAAAGTGAACCAATCAAGTAATAATAATGTGGGAATGTAGATTTTCAAGTGATTTATAACTTGACGGCTTAGCATTTATAAAAACTGTATGCTCCTAATGATAGTTGAATTATTGTTATATTCTGTTGGACAAGGCTTCAACTTACAGCTCAGTATCATTAACAAGTACAAGTTTGACTACTTATCAACGTAGTTAGCAGGGTAAAAAATTTTTAGTAAACATTTCAAACACTCCATCAATTAGCACTCTCAAATTGGTCTCAATTTCTTTTCCGATAATTAAATTATCATGAATTATTCAAACTATTAGCATGCCATATAGAGTAGTGAATCGATTAATATTGATTTGATTTGTGAATAGAAATTACCAGTATATTCGTTTTAAGTACGATGTGGATATTGAAAAAACTTAAAACTGAAAATCATAAAAAAAACTAATGCACATAAATTTTTCTAAGTTCGAAAAAATTAAATGTTTAAAATAAGAAGATCCAATAAGTCAGATGGAGTTCTAACTATTTTCATTATATATATTGTACATCGTTAAAAAAACATGTATTTAAATATATATATTGTAAAACATATAACGCAGGAGCAATCAATATTTTGCTAAAATTGTTTTAAAATGTGACAAAAAAAATAGAATAACATGTAATTATTTTTTTTGGTTATTGAGGAACCGGTGTCGCTAATAAAGAAAGAGTTTGAACCTCTATCCATAATCGAATTTGACTAATTTACTAAACATTTGAATGTATTAACAATTGTTACTTTATTATTATATACACGTTGACTTAATCAAAGTGCTAATAAATGTCATATGATGCACATTTCTTACTAGAATTCCGTCCCATTAATATAAACGCAAATCTCCCGTAAAACGTCCCTCCTCTGCCTAATCCCTATCACCACCAAGGGCGGCGGCGCCGCCATCTCAAACGGCGCTAAGCGGCGCGTCCAACGCCACCGTTGCTTGCGCCGCTCTCCTGGGCGACTCCGCCGTTACCTCCCTCCACTACCAAACAAAACTAATAAATATTATATTACTGTTATATTATTATTCATAAAAAATATGCATTTGATAAATATTACATTATTATTATGGTATCACCCACTCACCACCTCCTTCCACCGCCGCCGTCACCACCACCCTCCTCCCCCAAATCCCTCTTTTCCCTCATTGCCATGGACACCACCTCGCCGGCCGCAGGCGCCGGCGCTGGAGCCACCGGACCCCCTTCGTCCCCCTCACTCGCCGTCTCCGCTTCTGCCGCGACGGCTGCGGCCGCCGCCTCCGACGTAGCAGCCCAGAGCTCCCCCTCCCCGCCGCCGTCCCCCTCCAACTCCCCTCCGCCAAGATCCCCTTCTTCCCCTCCCTCCGCCCCGCCCTCCGCCGCCTCCCCGCCGCCGGAGGCGGCGGCCGAGGAGATGCCGCCTCCGCCACCGTCCGCCTCTTCTCGGCGCCTCGCCGTCCCGTGCTGGGTCCACGAGGAGACGCTCGCTCTCATAGACGCCTACCGCGAGAAGTGGTACGCTCTCCGCCGCCGCAACCTCCGCGCCTCCGACTGGCAGGAGGTCGCCGAAGACCTCGCGCGGCGATGCCCCGCTGCTTCTTCGACGCCGAAGACCTCCGTCCAGTGCCGCCACAAGGTCGAGAAGCTCCGCAAGCGGTACCGTAGCGAGCGACGCAAGGCCTGGCAGCGTAACATCTACGCTGAGCCCAACTCCTCCTGGGTCTATTTCCCCAAGATGCATGACCTCGAGTGCGACGGCCTTGCCTCCGGCGAGGGAGCCCCTCATCCCGCCCTGGGTTTGCGCCGGCCTTCGGCTCTTCCTCTGCCGCCTGCGTCCGACGACGAGGATGATGAAGACGAGGACAATGATGAAAACCGCCACTACAACCACCGCCGTGGCCCTGGCGGAAGCAGCGGCCACACCCGCAGTCTCCACCACCTGATGTCCAACGACAGTGATGGAACCACCGCCGATGACGTCGATGGGCTGCGTTTCACTATCCCAAAGGCAGTGCGGTCCAGACTCTCCCGGGTAGACGAGCGTCCGGTCACTGCCTCCCCAAAGGCGGCCCCTGTCTCGCTGTTCTTCAAGGGCCACGAGGGCACCAGGCCAGCGATGGAGGAGATGCGGCGGAAGCTCGAGAAGCAGAAGCGCAAGAAGGAGAGTGAGTCGGAAGCCGTGGCCGAGGTGGTCTCAGCGTTGAGGGCGCTAGGTGACGGGTTCTTGAGGATGGAGCAGCGGAAGATGGAGATGGCCCGAGAGATGGAGAAGACGAGGATGGAGATGGAGCTGAAGCGGACGGAGCTCATTCTCGACTCCCAGCGACAAATTGTTGACGCCTTCTTGAAGGGGTTCCGGGCAAGGAAGAGGGCAAGGGTCTCCAGTCAGGATTGAAATCAGTAAAGATTCCTCTCTTTACTATGCTCTGA
This sequence comes from Pontederia crassipes, assembly GCA_030549335.1. Taxonomy (NCBI): domain Eukaryota; kingdom Viridiplantae; phylum Streptophyta; class Magnoliopsida; order Commelinales; family Pontederiaceae; genus Pontederia; species Pontederia crassipes. Next base: position 5,713,975 of record CM060188.1, on the reverse strand, counting down.
CCATGTTTGTGGCGTCCTTTGGATAAGCTTAGTGTAGCATATAATGCGTAGCATGAGAGGTGATGAATCGTATCAGTTGTTCTTTGTGATTTGTGTTGTGGTTCTTGCTCTGTGCCTTCTTGAATCTGTATTTACTTTCTCTGTGGAGCTAATGAAAATAGATTCTACCATCTTCTATTCTGATCTGCGTTAGTGATGGCGTTGCACTTTGCATGGCATGAAACATTGCCTCGTCATGTCAACTTGCATGTAGTATATTGCATTACTCGCACTCTCTAGCACTGCTGTTAAAGTGTAAAGATCTTGGCTATCATGACTTGGTTTTAATGTAAAATGTGTTGGCATGATTATGCCAAGCTTTTACATATTAAACTTTCTGTGGGACGACACATCTGTTATCATGTCGCATGGTTTGCAGCCACCCTTAGCATCAATGTCGTAGAAACCTAAAGGAATTGTCTCTTGTGCCATACTATGCTTTTCAAGAACATTAGTTGACCATGTCAAAATTTCAATCATTTTTCTTCCAAAGGGAAAGACATAAATTTGCTCTTGTTTTGATAAGCGTTCTTGGCGTTTGTCTGCGTAATAGTGAATTAATGATATTTTTTATGACTTGCTCGAGACAGATACATCATTCTGTATATTACAGGACTTCCATTGCAGTTTTGTAGATAAAACATTTATGTACCTTGTCAGTTCTGAAATTTAAATTAGTCTCACAGTTCAAACTAATAGCCTATTTGGTTTTCGATCTGGATCTTTCTATAGATCTTATCTATTGTATTGAGGGTATTTCCTTCTAAAACATAGTTTGCATCTTTCTTCAAAACTCAATATGCAAGGCCTCTTCAATGAGAAAAAATGCAAGGCCTACACTGGATTGTTCTAACTTGTCTGCGTCATGAAACATATTGCAGAAAAGCATGTTAACTGAATTCTTGTGGGCTTGGGAAGCAAACTTTATCTTGCTATGCCCATCTAATCAATGTCTTGAATGCTGCAATTATTATATGATGCTTTACATTATTGGTAACTAGAACATGACATTTTAAAGATGTAGGAAAGTAATGTAAATGTCAACTTGTTACCTAATTAATAATCTAATCAATATGTTTCTAACAGATTATACTTCTGTATCTATTGATGGGAATCTGGAAGTTTTTTAATTAGGCATGGTCAAAGCATGTGGATTATCTTCCCACTTTCCTTCATTGTTTTACAGCATACTCAAGTACTAGGAGCCACTTTTGACTTCATTAGATATGAGGTATCCACGTGAAGAGGATAAGGCAATATTTGTTATTAGTGGATGTGGTAATTGTAATTTTTGTTTCATTGCCATTGGAACGGCTATCTAACATAAGTGCTTAAGTTGTCTTTCTTTCCTTTTTTTCGTTGTTTTGGGATGGTATTTTGTGAATACATAATTAACTTGAATGCCTCAACTATTTCTTTGAATTCTGAAGTTTGGGAATGGACAAAAGAAACATCTTGTTATTCTTGAAAAGATTCTGATTTCTAGTTGGCCTCTCAACAGGTTTTTAACCCAGATGATCATCAACCAAGGGGGAAAAAAAACAGATCCCGGAATTTAGATCAGTAAAAGAAAACCCTATCGTGGTAAAGACAAAAGCATGTTTCAGTGGGTTGTTCAAAACTTGTGCCTTGTGGTGTATACAATTGGAGTTTTTTTCTTCTTTTTTGCATGGGTTTGCTAGCTACATTTAGATATCTAACATTTACATACTTCTGAAGAAATATTTCTTATTGTATGTTTTTGACACATGCGGGAAAATGCTATATTTCCTAATATCAATTGTGCGATCAAGTGCTAGTGTAGTGGCCTGTCCCCTTAGCTTATATATTTCTCATTTGCAAGGCACTGCCCAAACAACTCAATTGAATTCGAAAACTTTTGAAATGGTTTAAAAGATTTTTGTTGAGGAGGTGGGCGGGGCATATGTTTTTCCCCTTTGAAAAGGAACTGAGCGTATATTTTGATTGCTTCGTTGGATTTTCAGTTATTCATTCCCCCAAAGACTTTTTTAGATGAAGTTTTTATTAAAAATACCATCAATGGGGTTTGCCAACGGAGTAATAAGTAATTTTCAAGATGGTACCCAAACTTTGATGTGGATCCCAAGTTAGTATCCCAACTTTGTAAAGTAACAAAATGATTCCTCAACTACTTAAATGTTTTAAATTTAGTCCCTTTCACATATTAATCAATTTTAGTAACATATTACATAGTAATCTTAAATTTTAAATTATTTGTGATAGAATAATTGATAGCATATGTAGTTTTCTTAAGTTTTATATAATTTAACATTTTTTAACAACTTTGTTATTTTTTTAAAAAAAAATTGATAGCATATGTTGCATTAGACTACTCTCATTTAGTATAATATATAACTATAAATTTTTATTCTTAAAATATTTTTATAGATAATTTATTTTTTCATAATTGTGTTTTGATTAAGAGAAAATTATCTATGTACATTTTTCCTTAAAAATATGAGATAATGACACATGCATGATAAAACTTTCATTTTAATAGAGTATAGTATATAAATGTAAATATGTATTGTTTATTATCACAATAAATATTAAATTATCACTTATGATTGAAAATTATTATCTAATATGTACTAAAAATGATTAATGTGTGAAAGGAATTAAATTTGAAATGTTTAAATAATGGAGGGACCAATTTGTTATTTTACAAAGTTGGGATACTAACTTGAGATCAATATCAAAGTTTGGGTACCAATCTTGAAAATTACTCTTTGCCAACCTCTTATAAAATACTTCTCATAGTAGTGAACATGAATGTAGTAAACTACACTTGAAAGCAAATTGTGCAAATGTGTCGCATTTTGTTAAAGAAATAAAATATAACGATGAGTCTGAAAATAGTAATGTGATAAATTAATTATAGTGAATATTTTGATGAAGTACAAGAATAGTAGATATACAATATATTTTGTTAATTAATAAATAGATTATAAATAAAATTTTATATATTTTAAAATAATATATTACTAAAACTATAATAATAAATATTTATAATAAATTGTTTTTAGCCAAATATAAAATGATTGTCCAAAATAATAAATAATATTAGATTAACTTTTTATAATAAATATAATATATAAAATAATGTAAGTGAGAAAATCTCACAACAAAAAGAACAATAGATTTGAAAAAAAAAGCAACTACCACATCCAAGAAAAAGTTGACAAAAAAAAAAAAGGTTGGTGCGGTGAACAGTGGTCGTGGAACAAGACGGTGGGAATCAATTTTCATCTCGAATTTTATTAATCTTCTTCTTCCTTCATGTGCACGTACGGGGCAAGCCAGTGAAAACAGAGCGGGCAAGGGGGGAAAAAACGACCTTATCTTCCATATGCAACAAATGAACAGTTGGCACAAGTACGGTCCCTTGAACTGTTCGTTTAACAAGATGGCTTTTCTAAAACAATAAATTTCACCGAAAATCAACCAATTATACTCCTCATTCAATCGTTGAATTATACTCTTATTTCATTCCCCCATGTATATAGAAGCCACCAAAGAAAGATTGCTTACGAAAGAAGCAAGCAATCTGTAATGGAAAAGGAAAAAACAAAGACACAACTATTAATGTTTAATGTTGGTACACCTTATTTAATGGCGTGTATCAATTTTCTAACAGCATTACATGTCAACGTATCATTGCAGCTCTAGAAAGAAAGACCTACAACTCTAACTTTTCATTATTTTCAAGCAAAATTGCAACAGCAAAATTTATACCATTGTAGGCGCATGTTTTCAACTTATTACGCTACAACAGCTTGGTCGCGGATAACCTGCTTACTCCACGACACAGTCCTCCTCTTCCTCAGCCTTTCTGCAATGGCAAAGGCCAGCTCCAAAGACTGTGAGGCATTGAGCCTGGGATCACAGTGAGTGTGGTAGCGGGAGCTCAGGTCGTCGAAGGTAACTGTTTTCGATCCGCCGATGCACTCGGTGACATTCTTCCCGGTCATCTCCAAATGTACGCCCCCTGGGTGGCTTCCTTCTTGCTCATGAACATCAAAGAAGGCCCTAAGTTCAGACTGCAGATATGAAACAGCAAGGAATTAATGTTTAAGAGTAGTAGGCAAAAGAAGTAGATGAAAGGAAAATATCTAGGTCTTTTTTGCCTTACCCTTATAGCATCGAATGCACGTGTTTTCAGGCCAGATGGAGCTTTTATGGTGTTACCATGCATTGGATCACTAACCCAAGTAACTATGAGCCCAGCTTGGCGTACGGCTCTAATTAGATGAGGGAGCTTGATGCGCATGTTTTCAGCTCCCATCCTTGTGATCAATGTCAACCTTCCTGGTTTGTTGTGAGGATTCAAAATCTCGCATAGCTTAACAAGTTCAGAAGGATCCATTTTGTCACTTACCTACATGGCATACAGATTGATGTTAGAAGCCGAAGCACCAAAGAATGTGCAATCTAGCAGCTGATGCAACAGCACTTCATCAATAATTTAATTGCATGGAGAATAAGTTGATATTTGGTGCTTCCATGAACATCGGGTATATTATACAGGCAAGTAAGATTTGTTTCAAAGTTTTAAATGCACACGAGTCGTGATGCATACATGGTCTGATGACTAGCAAAGACAATCAGTCATCCATTTCCTCTTAAGGAAAATAAAAGCAACGAAAATTGTTTCTAACCTCTTTTGCTCAAATTATATACTGCCTTAACCTTTCATGTTTAACCTTGCAATCAGCGACCCGTTGTTGGAAATTACAAGAATCAGCATCAGTTAGGTGGGCCTTTTTTTGGGAAAAACTTTTCAATTCCTGGGTTCATTAGATTTTGTTAAACCATAACTAATTCTGGTGGCCTCACTATCTGATGTACCATACCTAGTTGCCTTAAAAAAAATGCACTGTGCTATACGGAAGTAGCCAGAATGCAGTATAGAAGAAAACTGAGTTACCTTAACTCCCAAAGGATTAGCTATTCCTCGGAGGAATTCAACATGGGCACCATCCAACTGACGAGTCCTCTCCCCGACCCAAAGCATGTGAGCTGAACAATCATAATACTTTCCTGATGTTGAATCCTCTCTTGTTAGTGCTTGCTCATAGGGAAGGTGAAGACACTCATGAGATGTCCAAAATTCAGTTGTGCTAATTATAGGATGATCAGGTCTAAGACGAGCATCAACCATGACGAACCCGATTGCATCGTCTACTCTCTGAGCAAGCTCCATATATCTGTTAGAAGCACCCATTTGAAAGAAAATATTGAACATCACTGATGAGGCAAGAAAAATCGAGCATGTATTTCCTAAATCTTTAGTGGATTTTATACATTATGTTTCATCCAACTACTCTACAAAGTTTCTAACTGTTTCTTTTTAGGAGGAACTATACTTTTTTTGTCAGGCATGCTTTGGGACAATTATATGAATAGTCATAATGAAAGCTCTAAGATTATGTAGATTGTAACTAGGATATTAAAAAAAACATGACAGAGATAAATGGAAGAAATGAAACAGAGAAGAAAAAAAAACCTGTCTCCTTGCTCACTATGCTCAACAAAATCAAGGTTCCATTGTGAAACTCTCTGCATGGATGCATAGCCACCGGTAGCAAATGCCCTAAGGAGGTTTAGAGTTGCTGCTGATTGACTGTAGGCTTGAAGCATCCTATTTGGATCTGGTTCACGAGCTTTTTCATCGAACACATCAGCATTGATGATGTCGCCTTGATATGAAGGAAGCTTCATGCCATCTTTTTCTTCAAATGCTTCAGATCTAGGTTTTGCAAATTGGCCGGCCATCCGTCCAACCTGACATAAAAAAAAGAAGGTAGAGTTCAAGTGATGGATTAGTAAATCTTATTCCAGGAATAAGATTGTTGCAACCACACGGGTGTGTAATTGAATAAGATTGTTGCAACCACATGGGTGTGTAATAGTGTAGCATATACATATGACGTACAAACTCTATCAGTTGGATCAAATTGCCTTGTACAATAAATATGTATAGAACATTATTTTATTACAGTTAAAAATATTATAGCATTAGATATTAACATTATAGTATAAGCCTGACATTTTTATTGCCAAAGAACCTAACAATCCTCGTGATTCAATCTTCGGGAAAACCTCTGAAGTTGAATTGCATAAAATTTAGCAGTTAATTGAAAAGAAAAGAAAAGGAAACAAGCAGGAATAAGGAATGCTTCTGCAAATGAAATAGAAAAAGTCTGTTTTTTTTCTTTTTCATATGATTCCATGACAATGAAAGAAATAGAAAAGAAGATAAGAACGGATAAATCCAACATTGGAGAATTTAGGAATATGTATAATAATAGAACAAAGTGGAGGAAAAAGAGGGAAAAATCACCTTGATGATGGGCATCTGCCCTCCATAGGCCAAGACCACACCCATCTGCAGCAAGACCCTGAAGGTATCCCTAATGTTGTTCGCATTGAATTCCTTGAAGCTCTCGGCACAGTCTCCTCCTTGGAGCAGGAACGCCCGGCCGAGAGCCGCCTCCCCGAGCCGTTCTTCCAGCTTCCGCGCCTCCCCTGCGAACACCAGCGGCGGGTGCGACGCCAGGATCCGGGTAACGGCCTCCAACTCCTCCCGGTCCCTGTACGCCGGGATCTGACACACGCGTTTCTGCTTCCAGCTATCCGGCGCCCAGTTCTCCGCCAAGGAAAGGCTCGAGACGACGCGAAGCCTGCCCGAGGCCGCGGCCTTGGGGGACGAGCGGCGACGGGGATTCACGCCGGTGATGAGGAGACATGCGGCGGTGATCGTCGCCATAGGCGGAGATCGGATTACGGTGAGGGCTCCCGCTCGACGCCGGAGGCGGCGGTGGAAACGGCAGTAGAGATGGGAGTCGGAATTCGCGGCGTAAACGGTTGGAGAATGGATGAGAATTTCGAGGATGTGTTTTTAGTACGAGGCAACGGTCGACAGGATATTAAACCAGTTGTGGATTCGGATGCATCGACTCGCTAGCCCGCATCTGCTAAAGGGCTAAGATAATTTTTTCTGTTGCTATCGAATAAATTTAAATTTTCTATTGTCTGATCAATTTGTGTTACCCAATTGTTCTAATTAATTCGTGTTATCCGGGAACATTTTCTTACCAGTAATTTGATTATATAACTGATAATTTGAAATTAAATTTCTTAGGCCCATTATATCATCTTGTTTATTTTATTTTAATTTACAAATAATTTGAATTGCTTAGTAATATAGATTGTTTATGCAGTGACATTCATATTGAATAAGAGGGGATTACCACCAATGGATAATTTATTTTTATTTTTTTAAAAAATTCTTGTCCTTTCCAATCTTAAACAAATAAAACATAAAAATAATATAAAAATTCATACAAGAACAACAAATACTATTATTACCATCATTATTATCATAATTAATAATTTTGATTTATTTTAAAAATATTTTATTATTATTCACATGAATTGTATATTATTATTAGTTATTATTTTAAATGTTATATATATTCATTACCATTATTTTCATTTTAAAAAGATATGAAATATTTATAATTATATTTATTAAATTTATTATTTCTATTTAAGCTTTTAGCTAGATTATATAATATTTAATTTAATATTAGTGATAAAAGGTATTTTAGTAAAAGTTGTATACTATCATTTAAATTGCTAGAAATATTACTCGTACATAGTAAACAAAGTAATATACTTTGCTGATAATTTAATAGGTGACAATCTTTCAATGCAAATTGTTAGATAATATGAAAAAATAATATAGTAAACCCCCAAATAGACAGACAAGGAAATCCCTTACGAGTCACAAACCAAAGTATTCTTTTATTTTAAGTTAAAGAGATTCGTCATTTCAAGAGAAGTAGACTACTAAAAAATTTGACATTTAAATTCCATTTTTTTTCAAATCTTTTCATAAGTAATTCTGAAAATGAAAAAAAAAATAATGAATCGTCGGTCCTCGGTATTGAATAAGGAGTAGCTCTTTGTAGGATTTTTTCGAACAAACTTCAAAAAAAAGAAAGAATCCTTACCCATTCCAAATTTCATTCCGATCAAATGATCCACAGCAGCCAATACATCTCACGGTAACAAAAATGTATTGTTCTGAGGTATATCAAGATTCAATCTCCGTTTAATATTTCAGCGACCAATTCTTCCTAATTCACATCTTTGTTGAATTTTCTTTTTTTTCTTTTTTGTAATTCCTTACATAAAGACTCAGAAAATATCGGATCCCGCCTACACAAGCAAATTGTTGATAAAACTCTAAAATAGCATATTCCTTTGACCCAATCCTTTTTTTTTCTCTTTATCATTTAGGAAAGAAGGGATTACGTTGTATTCTAGATTACATTGTATCCCATATAAAAATAAAACAGAAAAATCTTAAAGAGAACAATCCCTTTTCTGAATTCTTAGAATTCCTTTGATTTCTCACCGCCATAATAAAGTGTCAAATAAAAGCGAGTGGAAATAAATATTTCCTTTTTGAATGAGTTTTTTAGAAAAACTTTATGTCCCATATATGTGAAATAGAGTTGTCTTATGATACATTCGAAATCGAAATGTGAAACAAGAGCATCCTTCTTCCTTTTCAGATTTCCATAAAAGAAATTATTATAAAACTTAAAGTCGAGAAAAAAGATATAAAAATTTTATACTAGAATCCCTCATTTTTCCGATCCGGTTCCTCCATCACCGCGAACTCCGGTTAGATTCAGGCATGATACACTTTTTATTTATTGGGAGAACCCAAGTACTCTCTTGCGGATTCATAAAATAACTCAAAAATCTTTTTCTCCTTTGGAAGATACAGGAGAGAAATAATCAACCTATTGATATTGGAAGACCAAAAAGATTCATCCAATGTCTCATTTCTGAGTCCAATGAAATTCATAGGTATAGGAAGAAGCCTCATCAAATAGAGATTTTTTTCTTTCGACTATCTTTCGAATGTTAATACGAGATATAAGATCCGCTACTACAAGCAGTACTACACTTTTGATCGTGAAATATCGATTGCTTGTCGAACTCTGTGAATCACGTGAAAGTAGGATACTGATATGTCTCATTACGACAGGTGAAATTTTTTATGAGAATATTCTTCAAATGACAAATTTGAATTCGAAACAAGGATGTTTATCACTTGATCCCAACTCCGTTAGTGAGGTAAGATAATTTTGTATGAAATATTATTGTGAATTTGATGAAAGCGTAAAATTGACATTATAACGCATAGGATTATTAAACAATATCTGAATAGTTAGTTCGGCTAAGTTCTTAACTATTTTAGTTTGACGTTGTAGCAAATTGAATTTGGAAAAGAGAGCTTGGAATTACGGATCAAATTATGAAAGCATCCGAATTGAATTTGACTTTGATTTTACGAACATAAGGGGCACATAATTATGAACTATGCATGGAATTAAAGAAAGATTTCAAGGGAAAGATAGTGTGATGCAATTGCATATCCATTGATTCGTAGACACGAGATTTCAAGTTTAAATTCCACAAATGAGAAATTAGTGTGCTTTTATATTCAGATTCTTCATTTTTGCAACAACAAAAAAACGTTTAATAAGCACACGTGCCATCAAAGAATTAAACTACAGTATTATTTTATCACACTGTATACATACACTAATATTTACAAATTTTTTGACATTTCATTCAATTAAAAAGGTACGAGAAGAGAGTAAAAACGACAAATGACGTAATCATAGTATATTAACAAATAATTCACACATGGAGGAATGTTTGATAAAGAAAACTTCCATTGCGTATTAAAGCAAATCTCGCATAGATCTACATAAAATATGATAGATGTCGCATTGTACTAGTGTACTGAAATAAATGAAAGTGTCAGTAATAACACACCCATGGGATATATGTCAAATATGCAATCGTACAGAATGATGCCATTTTTATTTATCATACTCGATAACTAAACAGAAATCAGCATACAGAAAAATTGATTCTTTATAATGTTTATATGAAAATTCAGAAAAGTACAAACCGAATAATGAAGAAGGTAATCTACTAATCTCCTAGTTCTTTTGCTCTGTACATGATCAAGCGGAAATGATCAGGCTGCAATTGAAACCATGCTGCAGTTCTTCAACACAACAATAAACCTACGGAAAGAAAAAAAAAGAAGATGAAACTTGAACAGATCCACGCAAAAATGGCTTGCATTTGTCCCCTTTGTATAAACTAATTACCGTGTCACGCTTACCACCTTCCTCCTGTCACGACATAATGGAATTTACCCGAGCCTTAACAGTCTCTGATGAACTTTGATGATGCAAAAAGAAGACAAGAATTCAGCCAGAGATCAGCCAGAAAAGTAAAAACTCAACAGCTCCTGATAGTGAAGCTATAATGTGCTCTAAAGCCTGGTTCAAAAACCAGATAGATCCATGATGTTTACAATGATGATGCTGTCATGGTTCGTTTGATCCTTAAATTTATAGGTTTTTCTAGTACCAATACGTTGACGTTATTCCACATATCTGACTTTGTCGGGAGGCCAGCTATTTTCTCTGCAATTCCCATGTCCTCAGACAGAACAGTACCAAAGACTGTATATGCCCTTCTCCACTCATAGTGATTTACCAGACTGATAAAAAATTCTGGACCAGAGCCAATCCATGCAACAGATCCTCTTTTGACACTGGGGCATGCTTCCACTGGTATATCAGTAAAAGAAATTCCCTCAGCTTCGAGTGTGCCTTGAATCAGAGCATAAGGAGGACCAAAAGATGCCTAGAGGTTAAAAATAAAAAAATGGGTTAAGAGAAGAGAAGTAGCATAGGAATGCCATAAAAAAAATCTGAGTGTGCCTTGAATCAGAGCATGAGGACCAAAAGATGCCTAGAGGTTAAAAATAAAAACATGGGTTAACAGATGAGAAGTAGCATAGGAATGCCATCATAAAAATCTACAATGCATGTCGTATGATATACAAGAGTAATGTGTGTTGATATGCATAATGTATGGAAAGAGAACAAAAGTAGCACAAAAATGGCATCATCAAGATGTATCATGGATGGCATGTGATATAAAGGAGTATAAGTGTGTCCATGTGTTGCAAAAGGGGTCCATGTGAATAATGTATGGAATACATTGCTAATGAAAGATGGAGGAGTTTGGGACTAAAAATGACAAGAAGTTGATAAATGATCATCATCGAAATAACATTATATTTCCACAAACAAGAAATTTAATATCAAAATAACTCATTCTGGGAGCTCACTAACATAAATCTACATATTTATGCATCACTATCACCGCTATATATGACATCATGATATAAGTTTTTTTTTAAAGTACATGATATAAGTGTCACAATAACTGCATCAGTGACACATTTCTGTAGATATCTATGCATGAAAATACAGCTTGATATAAGTGATCTGTTTCCTAAAGTTTATACACATATCACATGCAGGACAAATTTACAATCGGTATCATATAGTTAGTCTAATCAGGAAACAATAGACAATTGTGTGTGCGTGAAGTGAAAAAAAACTTGGCACGCCATGTTAAACATCTAGAACAAATCATACTGATCATCAAACATTTGTTTTTTCCAGTGTTTTAAAGTAAGATATGAAGAAGAAATAGAAAGTTGTGAACCCCGACAGAAAACCTGAATCTTACATCTTCTAGGTGGTCTCCCTTGGCATCCCAAGAATGGCCCCGGCCTTCAGCTCGATAAATGTGACACCCAGCACAATGCCTTGATTTTAGTAGCTCTAAAATATAGGCAACAGAGTGCGGAGCACAATCAGGAAAGATCTGCAAGAGCAACAGAAAAATGAGAGATGTAAGTGGCTACAAAAAAAATTCTGATGACATCTCACATTATACAACCAGGTAAATGAACAAAGAACCTATATGATAGAACGCAGAATATGTATTCATAAATATCCAGAACGCCTTAACCACTCTATATGAGAAAAGAATGGTAAATATTTCATTTCGAGATTGACAATCTTAATTGAGCAACTGTATCCAGTTTTCAGGCTCACATGTGATCACAGTGATTTCTTAACATTTTAAACATGTTATGTATCGAGTTAACTTTATAAAGTTTGCATAGGAGTTACAAGCATTAAATTGTATGCTGATGGATCTCAACGTAACAGTGAGACCCAAAATACTGTTCCTCAGTTAATTGCAGGATATGCTGACTCCACTTGAGCTGCTTGCAAACCTTCTTTTTGAACATTGGTAGACTCCATGAGATATCACCTAGCCCAAAAATCCTTTTATCTAGCTAAATACTCACAACCAGGGGTGGAACCCTAAGGCCCCTAACTTAATGGGCGCAATAGATGATAATTTTTTTTAAATAATGATAAATTTAAAATATATTGAATGGTACTTGTTAATTAATGAGAAAACTAAAATTGATAAATTAGGATTATGACATGTTATATATATGTATGTATAATGGTTGTATTTTTTTCGATTAGAATTTTTTTTGTATAGAATTTGTTGTTGCATAAGAAAAATGAATTGGAAGGGACAATTACTATAAAAATCACCCATGTTAAAATGTGTCGATGAATAGAGGATAGGATCAAGGAATAAACAATAATTTTTCAATATATGACATGAGAAGTAGATTAAAATTGTGATTATAATATATACACATATATATAAGTATTAATTTTATCCAAAGAGAAGAAAGGGATCAAGTTAACTTACTGAATATATTTAATCAAATAAAACTCATATATATACATATATAAATTAAACTCCTTAAATTTAATGGGGATCAATTGACCCCATCAATTGCTACATGGGTCTGTCCATGCTCACAACCATCACTATCTCTCTAAAATACAATGGCATAATTATTTAATCATTATAAATTCTAGATAAGTCCTGTTTTTTTTTTTTGAGGGAATCTAGATAAATCCTGTTGTCTCAGATAATTACATAAACACAGAAATTCTCATGTATCAGTTCAGCTAACCTGACTGGCGAAAGAGATGGAAAACTTTCTCAAAAAAAGGATAGATGGAAGCAATTAGCATAAACATAATGCAAGCACTTGTTGCACATTTAACCAGTGAAAGTGCTATTTTGAGCTTGAAACCATTGGCAGCATAAACAACCAGTCAGCACTGTACACTTCGAGTTGTGCTAAAAAGTAGAACACGCTTTCCAAGAAGAGGTTTCCACAAGAGATTTAATATTCATACTTACTTGAATACGGAGGGTGCCATAATCAGTCTCAAGACCAATGATGCCCTAGACATGAAAAAGAGGGACCACATTATAACTATCTAGCATGTATGAAATGAAGAATATAATGAACTATCTAAGAATTGAAGCATTCATCCTTCAGAAGCATTATACAGTAATATATATGCGTAATATGTATACACACATGCACATACTTGCAGCACAAAACAGAGTTTCAATCCACTTAATCAATGATAAGGTAATCTAAATTATTGGGTATCCTAGATAACCAGCTGATTAAGCAAAAAGAAAATTTAGAGTGAGGAAAAAAGGATGGTTAGAAAAAGGAACCATCCGATTAATTATGGTATTTAAGAAAAAGTTTTGCCTGCTATGTTATGTCATCTTTCAATTTTTAGTCTCATATACCCATGTGGACAACTCTGAATAATCAAAATCTGAATTTTTCATTTTGCCAGTTTATTATCTTTTCTTGAAGCAACGATTTGAAAATAATTATCATATTGTCACCATTTGAGAGGATAACCTCCTGTAATCAGACTATTTTAGTTTCAGTACAAACTACAAAAGAGCAGAGTTATTTTTCTTCCATTTCAAATGCAAATGTACATAAACAAGCACAACTGAATTTCCTTTTTCCTCAAAGTCAAAGGCCTTTCATTTGAAGTTCAAGAGTGATGATGAAAGTAGAATGTGCTGAATTTGTTATCGTATGCATCGTATGCTACATTACAAGCAACTTGTATCTCATAAACATGGACCGAAATTAGGATGCATAGTGGACCAACAACAGAAGAAAAACTTTACAAACAAAAATATCCAACTTCAGAGTTCATCACTTACTTCTCCTTTTCCAAAGACAAGCCCGGACGTCCAAATAACTTGTTTCCCTGACTCATGAATAACAGGAAACAAGACATCCTCCTGCTTCTTCAGCCAACACTGTTATAAAAAAGTAAAGGAGTCAAATAAAGAAAGAACCAAAAGTCGCCAAATACACAATTATCTGCCACTACTTCCCCAAAGAACTACTAGGAAGAGAAACAATTTATGGACAAGCCACTCTTGATACAGAAAGTGAGTTGTTTAGGCAAAGCTAGTGAATGTGCAATATATGGAGCCACAAAAACAATGCCGTATCTTCCTCACAGCATGGAAAATGAAAATATCTTAGAAAATGATGAAATCAGGGGCACAATTCCGCTTACTGACCACCACCAGGTGCTTGGCCTAGTGGCTTGAAGTTTCAGGTTCGGGCCCCCCAGGTAAAATTCTCGTGCTTTCAGGTGCAAATGCACAGTTTATACTTTTCAATTTGACTTGAAAGTTATTATATAAGGTTGTCAAGTGTCAATGTCGCAATACACACACATCGAGAGGGAGAGGATGCGTGGAAGAAAAAGAAGATACTAAATTGGGTTCTCTGGACGCGCCTGAAACCTCTTTACGGCACAGCACGAAATATACAAAAAGCAATTTATGAAGTTGAATTCTTAGCAGTTAGAAGCCCATTCAATCATGAAGCTTTATTCTAACGTAATGAACAATCAAAGGACGTAAAAGCAACAGCAATGTGGGAACCATCTCATTTCTTCACCCTAACGAAACAAACATAACCCAAAAATTCAATTCAATTAACAAGATCGAATTTCTATCACATGAATGAAGACGGCATAAGCAAATATGCAAAAGTTAAGCACTGGATCGACGACAGACCTCCCCAAATTTTTCTCCGCACCGGCTCCGATCGCCACAGAACACCCATGAGTCGCAGGGGCACGGCCCCCCGCCGCCGCACATGGCCTTGCACGCGAGGCAGCACTCTCGTGAAGAGTTGAAGCGGTGATCGGTGCCCCACTTCACGGCGGCTCCCCAAAGCTCCATATGGTCTACACCTCTGCAACAGCCCTCCAATTCCTCCTCCTCTTCGCCGCCGCCGCCGCCCGACCTCCCCGCGCCATGGGACGCCGCAGCCAGCGCCGGCTGGCGGAGGCCCGTCGACAGGATCGCGTAGGCGAGCAAGCTGGAGAAAAGTACTGCTACGACGAGGATCCATAATGGCCGGCGGCCGGCGGCCGGCGGCCGGGGCCTCGCTCGGCCTCCTTCCCATTTCCGGTGCGACGGAGAGGAGGAAAAGGTAGTTTGACTATACGAGGGAGGGAGAGCGAGGGGAATGAGAGGAGAAGCGTCCAGCAGCGTAAGGAGGCGAGTAAACTTTTAACGTGCAAAGTGAACAAAAATAAATCACGAGAGAGATCGGAGCGAAGAGAAGAACAAGTAGATTTAAAAGAAAAAGGCCACAGGCCCACAAGTGCCTATGAAAAACTGGTGGACCACCAAAAATTATACCCACACGTGGACACTGCTCACTTGTTGAGTTCTACATAATTTGTGACAAATACAATATTTCACCCGGGGGAAAAATATTTTAATCCGGTACCATTAAATAAAAGAGATTTTGCCTGTTTATTTATTTATTTTGCTTGTGCACGTACAAATCCCGCTCTCTTTTTGTGTGCCATGAGATCTTTTATTTGACGCATTATATAAATATATTTGCTTTCGAAACTATATGTCAAAAAATTTTCTTGGAGCGATCTTTGAAACATTGGATTGCATGGATTGAATTATTTTTCAACATTCTTGTTTGGTTTGGAGATAAATATAAAAAAAGGCGTCATTCTTCATTATTATGTCAAAAAAGAAAATTAATTCTTAAAAAAGGTAAAGGACAAATTATCATTAATAAGAAATTTATCCTTCTAATAGATCAAATTTTATTAAAATAATATTATTTATATTAATTATGAATAGATATATCATAATTAATATATTATATAATATAGGATCATAAATCACCCTTAAATTATCACAATTTTTCACATTTAATTTCAAACTACGAACTTATTTTTTGAATCCTTAAATTATCACGATTTTTTCAATTTAATCATTCCGTCAACTTCTATCAAATTTTCTATTATCTTTAATTTTTTATTTATAAATAGTAAAAAATATTCCTCCCTTCGACTTTATATTTTCGTTCCGACCTCTGCAACTCCGAAGGATATTTCCGAATTTACATCAATGGAAAAAAAATTGAAGATAACAACAAAGTTGACAGAAGTCGATGAGTGATCAAATTAAAAAAAAATCACGATAGTTTAGGGATTTAAAAAAATAAGTTCATGATTTAAAGTTAGATGTGAAAAATCGTAATAGTTTATGAGTGATTTATGCAAATAACCCTATATTATGCTACTATTGCTAATAATAAGTTAGCATAAAATTATTATTTATTATATTATATAAATTTAAGTTATCCAAAATTATCATAATTGACACATTATTATATTTTATTATTTATATAATATTTGTGATGCTATATTAATTTATTTAAATCTAATTCATTCTAAAAATAATTATTTATTATATTATATAAATTTAATTTATCCAAAATTACCATAATTGGCACATTATTATACTTTGTTATTATTTATATGATATTTGTGATGTTATATTAATTTATTTAAATCTAATTCATTTTTTAAATTTTGGTTCTTTCATTTATTCTTCCTATTGTTTATTACCCCATATTTCTTTTCATCTTTTGTTGCTCCTTCTATTTTCCCCAAATTTATTATTTTCTAATTACTTGTTATATTTAAAAAACTTAATACTTACTCAAATATTCTTATAATAATATAATCTTAATGATAAGCATATTAATATATTTTATCCCAAATTATTTATTTTATTATGTTAGCTTATTTATTTTATTTTCTTCATTTTTTCATTTCTTCTTCACTGACTTCTTAATTTTCTTTTAATTTCAAATTATTCTCTTCTAATCATCTCCACTAATCATTCTTTTTTTTCAATTACCATTTTTTTCCTTATTAATTGGCTTCCTATATTTATTTTTCCCTTTCTATTTTCGTTTTGAACATGTAATTTGTAACACCCGTCGGCCCAATCAAGATATTGTTCACTTTGGGCCTACTAGCACGCACGAATTTAAAACGCGTCTTAATAGGTGAAGGGGTAGCTACATATAAGCTCATAATCACCTCTGTGTTTTGCCCATGTGAGACTATTCGATGAGACCATTTTGGTTCTTAGACCTCATGTCGTTACAATCTTCTCCCCATAAAGGGCTCAACGTCCTCGTTGAATGAGGTCCGTGTTAGCCCATAGCCCATGTTGACTCATGGTCTGTGTTTCTCACATGGCTCAAGTGAGCATGCGAGGTTGGCTCTAATACCATTCTGTAACACCTCCGGCCCAATCAAGATATTATTTGCTTTGGGCTTATTGGCCTGCACGAATTTAAAACGCGCCTTAATAGGTGAAGGGGGTAGCTACATATAAGTCCATGACCACCTCCGTGTTTTGCCCATGTGGGACTATTCGATGACCATCTTGGTCCTTCGATTTCGCGTTTTAAATTCGTGCGGACCAATGACCCAAAGCGAATAATATCTTGATTGGGTCGGGGGTGTTACATAATTACTTCTTTCCTTAACTTAATACTTTTTTGTAAATTTTCCTTCCATTTTTTAAAACTCTTTCCATTTTAATTGATTTTTTAAAACAATTACATTAAACCAATCCTTGGCCGGTTCATCGATTATTTTTGGTTCAATTACATCTTGATCGGTTCAATGGCTAAAACGATTTTAAACTCAAATTGGACTGATTCAAGCATTGATTCGTAAGCATTGATTCGTGATTGAAGTGGCTGTTCTAGTTCGATTTTAATTATGTTGGTTTTTTATAGAGATAAGTTATTCTACCAAAAATATGGAATAAGAATTATTCTTTGCACAAACTCCAAAAAAAATAATCTATCATAATGACCATCCTTATCCTAAGAATTATTATCCATCAACCAAAATCATTTCCCGACAAAACAAGAAAAACAATAATTCATTTACTCATTCTTTTTTAAGAATGGCATATAGTTATATATTAGAGATAAAAAATGAACCGCATCGTACCGTTCTCGTGCCGGTCAACGCATAAATGGTATGTGTCATGCTACAGTGGCATTACGCCACCCCCGACATGGTTCCCGTCCGATCGGGTCGGGTGGGATGGTCCATTTTTTCCTTCAAACTTTTAATTTACATTTTTATAATATAATTAATATTATTCTATGATTTGTAATATATGACTTTAGTGACTACTTAATTATTATTATAATAATTATAGCGCTAAAATTTTAAATACATTAAAGTCATTAGTTCATAATTATTAAGTAAATAAATTTGTAAAATGAAAAAAATGGGTAATAACTAATAACTAATTAGTTATAACTTTATACATAAAATTAATTGGTAAGTATTTAAAACATATATATTATCTATAATTTATTATATAATTCATAATAGTAGAATATCATATTAGTATAGTCTATAACATTAGTAGTATATGTAGTTAAGTACTAATTTACTATATACTAAGTTATAAGATGGATTACTGATCTTGTGTTTGAGTATTTGTATCAAATCAAGTTATAAGAATTTGTAAAAAATCCTAAGTTCTTGCATTTTATGATATTATTCTCACAACAACAACTTTTTAGATCCATTTTCGAATGAAAAGTTGCATCTTTGACATGTGCAATTATAAATGAGAATGAGATTATGAGATGAGTGAGAGTTTGAAAGAGAGAAAGAGAATATTTGAGACTTGACTACTTGACAGTTGAGAGTGAGTGGAGAATCTTATAATTTACAAGTTATATAAAATTAATTCGTAAGTATTTAATAAATATAGTAAATACTAAATAGTAACATATTACATATAATTTATTGTATAATTCATAATAGTATCATAGCATATTAGTATAAGCCTATAATATTACTAGTATAGTATAGGTAGTTAAGTACTAAGTTATTATATATTAAAAGTAGTAATGAACACCGAGATTTATGTGGTTTGACTATTTTTGCCTATGTTCATGGGAGTTTTTATTTTATTAATTATTGATTAAATGAAAATTTATAAATAAATAAAAGTTACATGTCCTACAATAATTATTTTATGAACAATTATCTTATGAATAATTATAAGTGTAGGAGGCGTCCATTTCTCATCATTTTTCATGTATGGAATACGAATTTCTGACTTTGTACTTGAGTATTTGTATTAAACTAATCTTTTAGTAATATATAAACATCCATCAAGTTAGATTTCATTCTTTTTCTTCTCTCGTCTAAAATCCTAGAACCTGCAGGAAAATATTATTCAGATGCCACATTAGAATAACTAAAATATCTCGAGCTAAGGCAAAGGGAATTAGATACGTACGACCATTCATCAGGTCAAGACATCAATTTGAGTATCACATTCATTTGGATGTGGTAAGTAATCTTACAGTTCTATACAAAGGGGCAGCTGAATTGGATGAAACTTCATCCGAGCCTCTTGACATGCACCTTAATAAAAGAAATGAATTTAGAAAATGATTTATTATTGAAAGTTAATGATGGACGTGATGAAAACACTTGCTCTCTATGTACATCAAATTTTACTTAATGAGTATTATATAAGTCATTTATTATATTTTCATAATCATAATTTAGATTAATAAAATTTTCCATTTGTAATTCTGGAAGACTTCTTATATATTATTTGGAAAAATAATTCTTAATTTCTCTTGCGTAGCATTTAAGACCAAATCCCTTAAATGTAAGAATCATCGTCATTCCTAAAAGTTCCTATAAGAGGTAAATTATTTCAATACTCAAAAAATTTTGATCTCATGAAATAAATTATTTCAGAAAATTTATTTGATAATTCATATTTTCTCATTAAATGAACTTATCATTTTTTGAAGTTCATTTATTATTAAATATCGAGTAGAAGAATAAATAGCAGATAGCTCTAAAGTAACATTATATAAAATTTGCAATAATTTCATAATTACGTTAGCAACATTCCATTGTGAATCAATAATTCGAACTACTAGATATTGCATCACAATTAAAATATAATTATCGAGTGCATATCTAAATGGAATACATAATTTAAACATGTCATAAGTAATATTTCATCTTATAGACACATTAGTGTCCAATTTTCTACATGGAATATTATAATGATGACAATTTTCTTTAAATGTTTGTCTCATAAACATAGTGACATAAATTTACAATTATTACTCTAAGATTTTCAAGTACTCTAACAATTATTAATCATTTTTTAACCACATTAATAATATGGCATGCAAATATTTAATGAAAAATAATTCCATTTAAAGGATGATTAAATCTTTGAATTAAACAGTATGTAGTATAATTATTAGCACTTGCATTATCAAGAGTAAGACATAAAATTTTATCTTTAATATCATATTCATTAATTACCTTTTCTATCATGTTGACATTTTGCAAATCATTATGATAGAAGTTCAATTTCTTTAAATTTAATATTTTTTCACTACTCAATTTGTATCAATCCAATGAACTCTAATACATAAGAAATCATCTATCATTTAAAGAAATTCATATATCACTAGCTAAACTATACATGAAATAGATTTAAAAGTAATTAATTAGTTCATTTTTTATGATATAATTTAATTGAATCTTCTTTAATAGTTTTTCTACTAACATTTCTAAAAACATCTTGTACGTAATTTTGTTGATAATATATTTTTTCATCTTCATAAATGTGTAAGGCATTTCTGCATGTATAACATATCTTGTTAATCGTTGTGCATATTTTCTTGATTATAGGAAAATAAAGAACTCTAAGCAATATCACGACTGGGTGCAATTAGTTGAGTTTGTTATAGTAATTGACTCGCTAAAAATTATTCCCTAATTATTATAGGATGTGATTATAAATGTCATTTTAAACTATATATGCCTGAAGAAGATGGGGCAGCATAATTAGCTTTGCAAATTTTATAAATAGTTTTATCTTTTTTGGATCATTTTCATACATATTTTTTTCAAAATAATTACAAACTTCGCTAGTTAACTTTGTTCTTCTTTTTTACCTATTACCTCACATTGTGCGGGAACATCTGAACTTGATGGACCTATGGGTGTCGCTATTGCAGTTGCACGATATTTTTCGAAACTTGCAAAATTTGAAGCAATATTAAGATTAGAATTGACAGGAAAATTAACACAGGTAATTGTAGTAATTGGGGTAGTTAGATGATGATGTTATAACTTCCATATAATTCAATGAATCGCCACTTGTTTGCGCTGATAAAGAATTAGATTGGTGCACGAGGCATGCATTGGATTAGTCCTACATGCATAAGTCACGGGAGAGATGTTGGGTATATATGAGAACATAGTCTTGATTTGATAGGACGTGTTTTGGGAAAACCATGTGGGCGGGGGCCTAAAGCGGACAATATCTTACGTAAGTGCAAGGATGTTACATATGGTATCAGAGCCACTCAGCGTGAGCATGTGGAACTAATCCAAGACATGCCTCATGCATCCTTCTCCCCATGGAACTCAACGTCCTCGTTGAGTGATCGCACCCCACCATGCTCAGAGGCTCACGCGGAGTGGCTCTAATACCATATGTAACACCCTTGCACTTGCGTAAGATATTGTCCACTTTGGAGCCTCGATCTGCACGGTTTTTTCAAAACGCGTCACCTGGTATCAGAGTAGCGCAGCGGCTCACCTCTATACATGGCAAGATATTGTCCGCTTTGCCTCTTCCCTGGGCTCACGATTTTCTAACGCGTCCTATCAGACCAAGGTCATGTTCCCATATATACCCAGCATCTCTCCCGTGACTTATGCATGTGAGACTAATCCAAGGCATGCGTCATGCATCATAGGTGGAGGAAGGAAATAAAGATTCTGACACGGTCCGACATTAGGTTAAATACGATCCGTGTTGTCCCTTTCCATCACATTGATATGTGACCCTACAAATCGTGTTCATGTGGTCACATCATGAATTTCGTTCAAATAACAACGCGACTCGTGTGAGTTCAACGAAAGCCGTGTTGGAGTTTGAAATGATCGTGCACCGTGACAACAAATCATTTTAAATAACAATGCGATCTGTGTTTATCCACACGGATCATATTTTTTATGACATGTGATAGCATCGGGTGCGCCATCGTCAATTGTCATATCTTTTTCATCTCGTCTTCTAAACATGGATTGTGTTAAAAAATACGCAGGTGATGCCTCTCGTCATCAATTGATGTATGGACCATGCTGGCATTGCACGCTCCATTTTGGTGCACGAAAAAATTCATGCTAAAACAGACCGTGTTGTCCCGGATCCATGTTCCCCGAGTTGTGTTGTGCCCAGTGTGCAATTGGGCGGCCCCACACGAAATGGCACGGACCCAAGCGTGTGGCTGTGTCGAGAGCATGCCCGTGTCGAGTCGGACAGACATGACTTACAAGCGGGTTGGGAGTGTGCCATGTCGTGCGGCCAGTCTGAAAGTCCATCTTTAGTTATATTACACTCCTCTATAAAGTGTTAAAGGTAGGGTTGAATTCGACCACACTAAACTCAATCTGATATGATCAATCAAGTTGAATTAGACAGAATACCTTTTTAGCAGCAAAATTGATCTAAATTGGTCGGTCGGATTGGGTTGGTTGGTCAGGTTACTTAATCATCTTTTTTATAATTTTTATAATT
The DNA here is from genome assembly GCA_030549335.1 of Pontederia crassipes. Lineage (NCBI taxonomy): Eukaryota > Viridiplantae > Streptophyta > Magnoliopsida > Commelinales > Pontederiaceae > Pontederia > Pontederia crassipes. The sequence goes on along the minus strand of CM060188.1, from coordinate 5,691,067 downwards.
TTATTTTAAACATTTTTAATATTAAAACATAATATTTTATTTAACCATGAAAATAAAATGTTATTTGTTAATTAGGGCTTTATATATATATATTTTTAAAAAAATTTAAACACATAAAACTTTTAAACAAAATTAAAAATATTATAATTGGATCGGGTCGAATTGATGAGTTCACAAATATATTTCAAAATTACCCTACTCCTATACAAAACTAACATTCAAATGGTATATAAATATATATATTCTTTAAAAAAATAAAAACAAACTGTGCCGTTAGATTTTACCTGCCGGTGTAAATTTGGGTATATTATTTTTATTCTATTGGACGATAAAAAGAAAAATGTTATGCGTTTAATCAATAAATAAATAAAATTAGTTCCCGATAAACCAATTTATGTGCTACATATGGCACCGCACACAAATACACCACACATTTTCTACTCCCGTAAAAGAACTTTTCACGAAAAAAATGAGCACCATAAGATACACATATATACACATCCATATCCAAAAGCTATTTGATCCACTTACTGTACGGTACCTTCCCGCTTTATTAATTGAATTTGAAAACCGTCGCTTTATTGAGAAACAAACGATGGATTTATTCAACGATATGCGAGTTGCAAGAGGAGAAGTCATCAACAAATCTATACCATGATAGATTATGACTTCTCCTCAATGGCCCATCCTCCTGCCCACTTGTTCTTCCTAATCCTAATCCTTAATGGATGAGAGAGAGAGAGGGAACAAGGTCGCTTTGTTTCAAAATGGAACAGTACTACACCACTTGTTCTTCCTAATCCTGGTTCTTAATGGATGAGAGAGAGAGGAGAAAGAGAACAAGGCCGCTTTGTTTCAAAATGGAACAGTACTATTGGATAGTAACCTTCCAACAGTCAGCGCACCAAGAATAAAACAGAATCGAACAGGAATTGTAATTAAAAAAAAACTTGAGATACATTGAACAAGTTGTAGATAAATGCAACCAAGGTAATACAACAGGAACAGTGTCTGTCTCTCTCACATGAGGTGATACAGATGAACCCAATGTGGTAGAAAGGTGCTCCTCTTGTATGAAAATAAGTGGAAAATAAAAATCGGGGAACATATGAAATTTTATTTTATGTTAGCTTATATTTTCCCTCTTAAATTACAATTGGTTAGACTAAAATATGCACTTGCTTAGGATGTATTTAGTGAGGGGCATTTCTTCACTAATAAGTTTTTGTAAATTATTAGATAATATTTATTAAATTATTTGAATTCATCATATTATCATGTTGACTTATGATAAGTAATGAATAATTTGAATTGTATATGAAATCCATATTATTTATGAAATGACAATACATATTGTCTATGAAAGGGGTGTCGATTTATATTGCTGTTTGAGTTGTAATTTTTTTAGTTTCATTTTTCACATTTGTCTTTTGAAGTTTTATTTAAATAAATTATCAAACTAATAAAATAAATTTTAATTAATTATTATAGATATACTATTATCATAATTTTAAAAATATTGATTTTTTTATAAATTGTAATTTTTATGGGATGAAAATATGTGTTTGTGATTTATGCTTGTGAAATTCAAAATAAATTATATATATATAATTATTTTGATTAGGGATATATTGGTAAAAATAATAAATTAACTCATAAATATTTATTTTCTATAATAATTAATATGGATTATAAGATAGATTATTTATACATACTAAATAAAGTAATGTATATTGTTGATGATTTAACAAGTGTTAATTTTGAATGTTAGTGAACGCACTTTTACTTCCACTAATCTAATATTTTGTGGCATCTATTTAAGAGTATTATGGTTATACTAAGTTAAGAATCTATTTGGGAGTCACGCATTTAGATTTTTTTTCTAAAATAATATCCTCGTGTTTACTAGAATATTTTCCCTTCTAAATAATATGGTAGTATTTTTAAGCACTATGCATTATAATTTCCAAACTTATTTCTCTCATAGTTATTATATTATTTATTATATTTCCGGTAATTTTCTCATATAATACTCGATTTCTCTCATTTAATTTTCTACGTTATTCACACTTTCTATCTTCTTTAATTAATATCGTAATTAAATAGTTCTTCTTCGTCGTCGTGGTCATTATTATTATTATTATTATTATTATTATTATTATTATTATTATTATTATATTTCATTGGTTATCTTTTATATGATATGTTGTTTTCTTTTCTTATAATTTATTTTTTCCTTTTTCTACGGCTCTTTTCTCTTTCTCATATAATTATGTCACTCATTCCTATATCTGAATTTTTCTTTCCTATTCTTTTTATCTAGTACACACTCTCCCTCCCTCCATCAAAATTCTCATTCACTCATTCTTTTTTCTAATATACTCACTTTCTCTCTCCTTCAAAATTCTCAATATCTCTCCCATAACATCTCACTTTATCTCTCCTATATTTTTTCTCAATATTTTCACTTTCTCTTCCTATAATTGTTTCTCTAAATATTTTTATTTTTCTTTCCACTCATCTTCTCTCCTCTCTTACAAAATCTCGCTTTCTCTTTCATTTAAGCCTCTCATTTTTTGTCTTTCATCTGGTATCATTATTTTCTCTATAATTTCCAATATCTATATTTTCTCTTTTCTCTAACCTGCTTACATTTTTCCCCCTCAGCTGTTGTTACATCAATTTTTCTTTCTCTTATATAATTTGTTTTCTTTTAATTTTTATATTTGAATTACAAAATAAAAAATTGACTTGAATAAATTACAGTCTTTAACAAAATAATAATAATATCGGAAAGATAATAATATGTTAAAAAAATCACAACAACAATAACAACAAAGCCTTATCCCACTAGGTGAGATCGGCTACATGGATCATACGACGCAATTTCGCTCTATTAGTAACCAAACCTTTCGGTATATTATTCACCAATAGATCTTGTTTTATTAGTTCGCCAAGTGTCCGTCTTGGCCTCCCTCTCCCTCTTTTAATCGGACTACAGATTATTTGATCTACTCTTTTTACTGGCGCATCTAATGGTCTTCTCATCTCAAACGATTCTCTACCATTTTCTCACTAATAGGAGACACTCCGACTCGCTTACGTATATGATCATTCATAATCTTATCTAATCTTGTATGACCACACATCCATCTCAACATCCTCGGATGTTAAAAAATCACATTTATTTAAATTTGATATAAAAAAATATCACATTAATGTTAATCTTTCCTTAACTACTACCATCTAATCACTTCAACTCAAAACGAACTTTCGCACAATTATTTCAACAATAAATTTTCGTAATTCGAGAAATCATATCAGAACAAAAATATTTATTGAATATATTTTGTGGAAAAACATAATGAATTCTAAATTTAGATGATTTTCTACGAAAGTGACAAGTTTGGAAGATAACGATGTTATAAATCAAGTTAATTGAGATAATTCAATATTGCTCCGTTGCCTCCCATGATTATACAAGTTAGTAACCATGTATTCAATTTTCCAAATTATCCTAATGTAGAATTTATTAAGTTCTAATAGTTTTACAAAAAAATGTTGAAATCCTATTTTTCCTTCTAAGCTAAGAAGTTTTTTTTTAAATTCAAAATTGTCTTCACATTTTTTTTTTTGAAATTTACAAATTAGAAGGAAGAACAGTTTTCCATTTTAAGTGTTTTTTTATTTAATGTGAGACTAAATATTCTTGTAACGCGTCCACGTATATAAACAGATACTTAACCAGTCACTATTTTACACGTGTCATTCTCTCGCCAACAAATTATATGAGAAAACTTTTCATTTGTGAACGCACGACAGGCGTCACGAGTATACATTTAACTAAGTAACGCCTGTGGGAGCCACAACACATGCAACCAATCGCATCAGTCGAACCCAGACGCCTCCGTGTTTCATGTCGCGCAGCCGATCCAGCCCACCTTTTTTACCCACCGCCGACAGGATTTTTTTTGGAAAAAAAAGAAACAGCTAAAAAAGAAAGAACGGCGTCCTCTGAGTAAACGGAAATGGGAACCAAAAAGGAAAAAGTTATAAAATAATAACAACATAAAAGAAAGAAGGAAAAATGATGAGGTCGCTTGAACATGCCACGTGGCTGTCATTCACCGGCATCCTCCACCCTTTAGATCGCCCTCCCTCCCCTCTCCCCCCCCCCAGTCGCCGTGCTTCCCTCCGCCGTTCCCTCCGCCGCCCCTCCCAACTGAAAAAAAGAATCTTTTGCAAAAGAGACTCCTCCTCCTCCATAACCGCCGCCGTTCAGATCGGTGTCCGCGTCGTGGATCCGCCGTTGCATTATTTTTCGTTCCCTTTGGCCGAGTTCGCTAGGATCACTCCGGTGATGTCCCCCCGCTCTCTTTGTTGCCGTCGTCATGTTTAGGTGGAATTGTTTTTTTTTTCGTTTTATAGTGTTGCTGGTTTCTTTCGGCTTTCTGGTTTTAGTTTGCTTGTTCTAAGTAGTAGCACCGCGGCCTTGTTAGTCCATGGCAATCAACTGACGAATTCTTGTGGAAACCTGCGTTTGAGGGAAGTTTCCGGCTCCCGATTTGTTGTTTAGCAGACAGCCTCAGTCTTGCAACTTCTTGCATATCAAATCCTGTTCCATTTGCCTTCCTGTTCGATGAAAAATGTTCCTTTTTTGGGGGGACTTCTGCAGTGTTCGAGGTTTCCCCTTGTTTTTTCATGGTGCTTTTATTGGTCTCGAGTTGCAGCTGCATTTGTTCAACACCGATTATTTTTTAATAATAAAGTCACGATCGTTTACGTTGGCATCAAATTTGTGCATCTATCATGAGATTGCAATCTTTCTGCCGCTTTTACTCAAAAAATATTCTTCTTTAGGCAAATTTTAGTTTCTTTTTGCTGTTTATTTCCTTTGGATCGCAGTTGGATTCAGTCGGTTTTAATCCTTTTTAAAAGTGAACACTTTGCTTCATAAAGATCATGTTTCGCAATTTAATGCCTTTTCTTTCTTTCCTCTCCACTAGTATCTCATGAATAGTTCTAGTTCTCTTTCTCATTACTCCTTGTTTTGAGGACATCTGGGGGTGGACGTAATTTAATTTTTGACCTCCAGCTGACTTGGGAGATTTGGAATGTATTCTTATCATGTTAAGCGTTGTTGGCTGTAGATGTATTGCTTAATTGGGGACGTTTATAAGGTGTGATTAGGAGATTAGACCTGAGACATCAACACTGTAGGATGGGCTGTTTTCATTCTACTAGTCGGAAACAGTTCCCTGGGTATGAAGACCCGGTGCTCCTCGCCTCCGAAACAGCATGTAAGTTGGAACTTATGTTTTCTGTTTGGATGGTTCTTTGAGATCAAAGCTGATTCTCATATCTTGTTCTTCTTTGGAAGTTTTTGAAGTTGTTTGTTGTGCTTCTGACTTTTATCTTGACAAATGTTAGTCCACAAATTTTGTTTTTGTATTGCAATGAGTTATCGTGTAAATATTTTGAAGATCATGTCCGTGCTACCATCAGAAAATTTATCTTTAATTGATTTTTATATGTAACTCCTGTATTGCATTACAACCTTTATTTTGTTCTTGAAACAACAAAACAATACACTAGAAAAATAACAATGCAATACATCATCCTTTCTTCTTCCATAAAGTGAGAAAGGCACATACTGGTAAGATTGATTTAGTCCAATTCACATGTATTAGTTTTGTATGCGTGTTAAGCCTATGAAGATAGGTTCAATACTTTTCCCTGTTAGATATGGTAATTTCTAAAACTAGAAGTGTATATGTGATGGAGACCAATTAAGTTAATTTACTTCTAAAGGGGGTCGCGCCTATGCTGAAAATATTTGTCATCATGTGGAAACTATTTATAGAGAGTGGAGGAATCATTTATGATGTAGCCCTTTTATTTTTTGATGATGGGATTGTCATGTCTTTGTTGTTGTTAGGGTTGTGTTAGGCCCCGACAGCCAACATAAAATCATGTCGAATCTTATGAACATGGATCAACGAATAGCGGAATGGCGTCGTATGATCCATGTAGCCGACCCCACCTAGTGGGATAAGGCTTTGTTGTTGTTGTTGTTGTTGATTGTCATGTCTAATTTTTGTTTTAATCCTGTAACCTCACCTTAACATTAATGAAACTCTGGATGACTACCATCTTGCTAGTCGTCCTTTCCCGTTTCAAAAAAAAAGTTAGCTGCTTAAGAAATAATCAATAGCAATATCCATTCATTCAAATCTGCGTGCCAAATGAACCATACAAGAGTATTAATAGGGTTCTAAACACCCTATGCCAAATAACAAAGAATTCCGAAGAAAGGGAAAATTAATTAAAAGGAAATGGAATATAAAGAAAACCCTCTAATTGGCTCCTAATTAAATTATACGCAGAATGCACATAATTAAAGACTAATAACTCATGGGCACAAGGCCCATAATACTAATGTTGTTCTTGTTCTGCATCAATATGCTAAACAACTTGTTTCATTTCATGTTTGATTAGGGGAGAAATTGTTATGATGGTGATCCAGTGGTGTTGTTTTGTTTCCTGGTGGTATTGGTCCTTAATATTTCTTGTGTGTTTGTAGTCAGTGTGAGCGAAGTTGAGGCACTTTTTGAACTTTTCAAAAGCATTAGCAGTTCTGTGATTGATGATGGACTGATAAATAAGGTAATACATGCTAATCTACCTTGCGTACATGTTTACACATGAATGCTGTGCCACTTACTACGTGCTCAATTTTGTTAAAGCAAAAGCTTTAATGCCATTAGATATTTTAGCTTGTATATTTACCTTAGCATGCAGTTTCTCTTCCCCTGTGAGGTTAGCTATAACCTAAGCAATAAATATGATTCTTTCGTCCCATGGATTAGTTTATTGTAAGCTCATAACAATTTTATAGTACAAATTCACTACCCAAAAAAACTGCACAAATCTTTCATCTTGCTTTTAGGTGTTGCTTCTGACTTTGAGTCTCCAACTTTAGTTATTTTGTTTGTGATCATACCACCTCCTCCATTAACCAAAATTTGTTTGTTTCTGTACACATTATTCATGTTAAAATCATTTGAGGTCAATGAAGGTTCCCTTCCATAATAATATGTACTTCTTTTCCTGTCACATAAAATGATTTTTGTGAAGCTTGTGCTGGTATTTACTATAATTTTTGGGGCATACTTCATCTTATTTTTTGAAAGGCAACATATTTTATCTTTTGTTGGCTTCAAGTGAAATTATCTGGTCAGTCTAACATAGAACACAATTGCATGACTTGCTTATTGATTAATTTATTTTTACTTGAAATTTTCCACGTGTTGATTTACAGGAAGAATTTCAGCTTGCATTGTTCAAGAATGGAAAAAAGGAAAATCTCTTTGCAAACCGGGTATTCTATTTCTAATGTTTCCTCTCTTATTATGCAAAATTTTGGAAATGCTTGCATATGCGTTGAAATTACAAAGCTTATAGGTATTGTCATTCCTCTAAGAAGAATAGGTATTCTCATTGTTTCTTATATAGCTTGCAACCAATACACTGGTGTCAATTTTTTCAGAAATGTTGTCATGGGATGCATTTACATGACGGCCCTTAGAAGCGCTGTTCATTTTACTTGACTGTTTTGTTATCTGGAATTCAATAGGTTCGACCAAAGGAGTTAAACTGACACCATTCATGGTTCATGGTTCATGGTTCATACTAGAGTCGAGGATTCAAGTATGTTGACAAACACGTTCCATCTGAATGCACAATTGGTTTTAAGCTTTAATGAGCTGCTTCTGGAGCCTAGATGCTCCCAGATTCCCACTGTATAAAAGGAGCTGTTTCTCATTGAAGGATACTGAGATAACAACAAGCGCAATAGATCATCGTAAATGGAACCATTCTGAAAGATAATTAGAAAAAGCAGAAGAACGAAAGAGAAATTTGGAAATCTATGTTTTATCTGAACTTTTGATTTCTTTTGAAGACGTTTTATGATACTACAGTCAGTGAACAGTTAACCATTTTACAAGAAGAGTTGCAACTTACAAGATCACATCCAGAATGTTCTAGGACCATCAGAATCTCTTCTGTTTGTACTTCTCCGTACTAAGATTGCATTTATCGTCATGCTTTTGATTGTTTAAACTGCAAACATTGCTACATAGCAGTATCAGTTCCCTATTACTATAATTTATAAACCTCAGCTGGGTGAACCGTACATCTGCTCTTTTTCTGATTGATGTTTTTCTTCCAGTAACTTGTGACCAATCTTCTTCATGGGATCCATAAGGAATCTACTTGTAAGGAAAAGACGGTTTCTTGCACAGATTCTTAATATACAGCATAGTTGCTGTAAAGTTTGATGTATTAACCTAGACACTAATCAAGATATCTTGTCCACCATGTTTTATCTGTTGACTTAACACACTTGGCTATTATGCATGTTTATATTAAGTTTTCATCCAAAACTGTAAATTTTTTTTTGCGGGGAAAAAGGAAAATAATTTGACTTAGTATTATCAGTTACAGTCACTATTATCTCTTACAAAAATACTAAAGTGAAGTTCCAAGTTCGCTGTATAGTTTGGTGGTTTGTCCTTTTATGATATATAGCATCAATGATCTCATATTATTGGTTCCAACTAGATTAATAAGATACAGAAGTTTCACGAAAAATATGTGAAAATGTGATTTGTAAGTTTCACGAAAAATTGATACTATTTAGAATGCAGTCTAAAAGCAAAACAAACACCCTCAAAAAACAAAGCAAAAGAAACAGAAATTTTTTTTTTGCGAGAAAGAAACAGAATTCTATCAGACACAAGGATTCAAATTTTCATTCCCTGTGGTAATAATTTGTTGGTATTGCATCTAAAAATGCAACTGTTGCTTCATTTTTGTTAGTCTTTTAGCCCTGAAATCACATGATTGCATACTATCTGCATATGCCATAATTAAAGCCCTCTCTGACATACATTTTGATAGCTGATGACTGTGTAATGAATGAGTGCAGATATTTGATCTTTTTGACGTTAAGCAAAGGGGGGTCATTGACTTTGGGGATTTTGTTCGAGCACTTAATGTATTTCACCCCAATGCACCACATGAAGACAAAGTCAATTGTAAGTTGTTATCATGTTTATAATGAAGTTCAAGCCTTGAATTTGATGTCCAAAGTATATTTTAATATTTGATTTTACCCTACAGTTTCCTTTAAGCTCTATGATCTGGATGATTCGGGCTCCATTGAGCGGAAAGAGGTATATTGATATTCCTTTGTGATTGATTTTATGGTCGCTTACTAGCTGTGCTACATAAACAAAGATGGTTTCTTAATGCAAACAGAAAGTTGTCTATTTTATTAAATATTCTTTAACAGTAATGCAGAATTTCATTTCCAGTTGTAACCAGGATCACATCCAAAAGAAGGGTAAAAAATTTACTGTCCCAGTCCTACAAGGAGAGGAATTATATAACTCGATATTCTGAATATTTTACACCTTGTGAGTCTAAATGTATCATTAAAGTATATTTAAAATATATTAAAGGCATAATATTTTCTTTAAAATCTTCAACAATGTCATCAATCACTATGCTCTCCCAAATTTTCTTTTTTTTTTTGTATTTTTGGAATGGGGTGAAACCAGGATTAGAAAATAGGGGACTGGTTCCAGAACCATTTGTTGTCTCAATTTAAACTAGGATGGATCACATTCTGGTCCTGCTATCCTTTGCATAATTATTATCCTTCGTCCTCAGACAAGGGAGAAAAAAAAGACGATTACATTTCTATACATGATATCTGCTCATTTTGCACTTCCTTTTCCAAGCTCTGGCTCTCATGTTGATGTCATATACTCAACTTTTAGTCCCAGATGTTATACCATAATAAGATCAAATGATGCTTATAACATTTATTTTGTCTCATTAGGTCAAGCAAATGCTTATTGCTCTTCTATCTGAATCAGAGATGAGATTGGCTGATGATACTGTTGAAGTAATCTTGGATAAGGTTTGTGAATTACCTGATAGTGAAGATTAGGTCTAATAATGTGTTAATTTCTTAAGATTTCCACCATGATAATCTAGTGTTAGACCTAATAGTTTCTTATTTCTGAACAGACATTCGTTGAAGCTGATGTGAATCAGGATGGGAAGATAGACAAAACAGAATGGGAAAATTTTGTTTCTAAGAACCCATCTTTGCTAAAGATCATGACTCTTCAATATCTTAGGTAAGTTTCTAAAGCTTGTCGAGCGCATAAATCTGTGAATATAGTTTATGAAGGGAATACAAATCTCCAATATAAGGGTGACCATGATCCTTTGATTCTAAATGTTGCATGATAGCATATTACCAGTGCTTTGCTGTCGGTATGCAATGTTTTGCAGCAGGAAATTCTCAGAGGAGTGGGTTTAGAATTCTCAAACTTATAAGAATTGTTGTATTCCTTTCTTATGCTGAGATAATGATCTGATCTGAAGAAGTTTAAGATAAAGACCACATAAACTAAAAAGGCAGATTATTTTGATCAAACAGAGATAACTCTGGAAATGCATGATATTTTCATTTGTGCTATTTACATTCATATTTTGCAATATGTTCCAAAAAGAAGTAGTACTATGTAAATTTGTTCCTGAGAACGATTGTTCAAGTTATTTTTTATAAGGATAAGAGGGATTTCTCTTTTTAGTAAATAATAAAGCCAAGAGAATTTCTCAACCAACAACAATTATTTTCTTTAGAAAATCACTTTCCATGTATTAGATTCCTCTCTTCACTTGTTATAATCCCTTGTTGATTCCTAAGCATCAAAATCCTTGTTCTATGCGCAGGGATATAACCACGACATTCCCGAGTTTTGTGTTCAATTCGGAAGTTGATGATATTGCCACATGATAAACATGTACAAAAAGAATTGAAAAGCAACCAGGACCTCTTCCTGCTCAGGCTGCAAAGTATCAGCAGTAGTGTTCATGCTATTCACCGATACAGAAAGGATCCTTAGGGTGGTCTTTTTTTTTTTTTCCTACCTGGTCATGGCATGGTATGGTGTATGTGAATGTTTGATGCGAACTTGATGTTTTTCATTTTCTTTTTCTCAGTTAACCTTACATAATATGATTGTTGATTCCATTATGTTATAGATAGTCAACTGTCTCATATTTATCCTTTTGGCTCTTAACTTTAGAATTGTTGTTCCTTTTTTTTTTTTTTTGATACCGACCTGAGTCTATCAACCACTTGGGACATAGCCTCATCAGCTGCCTCAATCAACTTGGTTATTGTTGTTCTTTCTTTTTTTTTTTTTATTTTACCGCGAAGCGATGCCGATCGTTCAACCCAGCCGTCGTTAAGAATTGTGCGCATTGATCACAGTCCGACTATTCTGGTGTACTATGACAAGTGAGGTTCTTTTGTTCTTTCTTTGGAGCATGTAACATTGGCTTTGCCTCTATCTTTTACTATCGAATTTGATGAGAGTCTGTGGCTAAAAAGCTATAAAAACGACGGCTTGTTCGGATATTTAATGAAGGGATGGGGCCATGATGGATAAAAAGAACTAGGAACCGGACTGATGAGGGAGGCTGGTAAAGCTTATGTTTGATGAGATACAGATTTGATGAAATCTGCATTTATGTTTAACATCAAAGTTTTGAAATCAAGAGTGACCTTTCAAATTCTAAATTAGCATTAAAAACTCGACTCTTCAAGAATTATTATATTACATTTAAGTAACTGAAAAGAAAGATCATGGAAATCATTTAATTATTTATTAAAGAAGGCCGAAATTATGACCCATGAGCTATCAAAAACAGGAAATGAAATAACTAACAAAATGAAATAGCAGGAAAAAAAGGTAAGACAACCCAAAAAAAGGGGGAAAAAAGGTAAAATAACTAAAAAATCACAAAGAATATAAGATAAAGGCTCCTTTTGGCATTATTAGTAGTTTGATAAGCGGACAACGATTCAATTAGCAAATAACAGATTAACTACGAATGGTGATTAACGGTTAAATGTTATAACAAATAAATGTTTGGTAAATTTAATGATAGAATTAGTTGATGAATATAAAACAACATAATTATACATATGATAAATTATTTAATTTAAGCACTATACAAATTCTTATTATAATACAATAAATTAAATATTTATATCTTAATTAAATTAAATAAAATTTCACAACTAATTTTTTAAAAAATATATAAAAATTTATATTGATAATAAATTTTATATAGTACACCCATGATATAAAAATGTTAATTGTGAAATTATTTTTTATTCATTGTTAACATATAAATAATTTGTAATTAATTAAGCATGGATATAAAAAGAAATATAGTTAAATAATTATAAAATAAAAATGAGAAAATAATAATATAAGTTAGAAACAAATAATAGATTTGAATAAGGGTAAAATTAAAAAAAATTATAAAACACTAACTCTAAATGCTAAACACTAGTAGAAATAATTTTTAATATTTTGGTATGAAACATTAAACGTTATTTATTTTTATCATTTATAAAAAAAATTAACGTTTGAACTACCAAACTGAGTCGTATGTTTTCTTGATGCTCATAAAGTTAAGTTATAAATATATGGATGATTTGATTTATTAATTTTAACATCATATGAACAATGTGAAATATTAATAGCTTGGAAATTAGTTATAAAAAACAATTTATTCCCAATGCATAATTAAATTAAATATAGATTATTTTCTCCAAAATATCGTTCGTAAATTTGTTTTCAAAATTACGGACGAACAGGCGAAAAATATCATATCGATGCGCCTCTCCGACATGTGACCCCAAATTGCTCTATTATTTCGACTTTGCCCCTCCCCCTCTTCTTCTCCATACTGCTCTGCCCCTGTTTTTGTTGTGCGATTTGTGCCAGAGAGATGGAGAGATGTCTCTCTCTTCTTCTCCTTTTCCATGTCGATGAACAAAAATCCGATCTTTCCCCTCGAATTCTAGGGTTTTGATCCCCAGTACCTTCGTTCCATCCTTTTGATTTTCCCGACCGAGATTGCGGTGCGACTCTAGGGTTTGTTTCTTCTAATTGATTCTCCGGGCGTCATGGCTGGCTGATTCGGATTCCTGAGTTCTAGAGGCGTCGAGGGAGGAGGGTAAGACATGTACAGGGATCGGGGCGGGAGCGGGCCGAAGGCGGAGGTCGGGAGCCTGGACCGCAAAAGGATTAACGATGCCCTCGACAAGCACCTCGAGAAGTCGTCGCCGTCGACGTCGAGGGGCCTGAACGGGAAGGAGAAGGATCGGCTCTCCATTCCCTCCACCTCCTCTGGCAAGCAGGCCCACGAGCACCGCGACCAGCGATCGGGGCCCTTGGCCTCGAAGAATAAGTGCTCCGATGGTAAAATCCGCCCCCTTTTGTGCACCTGTTGGTCATTTGGCATGCTTGCAGTTTACGATTGTGCTTTGGAGTTGCCTTTTATGATATTGTTTTTTTCTCATTGGATTGTAACAAGATACAAGTAGGTATTCCATTCGAATGAACTTATGTTAATAAAAGATGTATGCAGCTCACTACTAAAAAAATGATATATGCAGCTTAGAATGTGTGGAAGCAGCCAAAAGAGAGAAAAACAAGTAATACTTCCTCTAAAAAAAGCAAATAATACTTGGATTAACCAATTACTTTGATCCGTGCGATACAAGAGAAAAAATCAGAGATGTTTCTTTGATCTATAACATTGTCTAGTAGTATTCTCTCTCAAAAAAAAAAAAATTGCCCATCATTATCCACTGAGGAAAAGTTTGTTTAATGTGTAAATTTCTTTATAAGAAAAACTAATTTGGATCTTAGAATGATAATTTAGTCACAAGGTTTCTACAATTATAATCAGGTCAGTGCTTAATTAACATTTTTATCTTCTTCCTCATTTCGTCATGTGGCATTAAGTATTATGGACAAATCAGTCATAATTTTACTGGGATGTCTAAATTAAATTGCGACACTTGGTTTGTTAGTAATATCGTCCTTTTGACCATTGTCTCAAAGAGATTGTGCTTGAGTACTACATTGTCTGCTATAACAACAACAACAAAGCCTTATCCCACTAGGTGGGGTCGGCTACTTGGATCATACGATGCCATTTCGTTGATCTATGTTCATGAGATTCGACGGGGTTTTACGCTGGCTGTCGGGGCCTAACACAACCCTTCTCCTTTATCCGGGCTTGGGACCGGCTATAAAACATAGGCGGAGTTGAAGTTAGTATATAAATAGTAAAAAAAATGTGGCGTCCAATCATGATGAAATAACTTGTAAAGAGAAAAAAAGGTTGAAGACATGATAGAAACCAGAAGCAGAGCTGCCATTTTTCACAGAAGAGTTACCAAATTGAATTAATAAGCGTATCTTACGAACCAGCAAATTTAGATTAGCAAACAGCAGCCAATTCGAATTCAGTACTCGTTTTAGGCTTTTAGCTAACGTTAGAACGATTAGTACTGCCCTAAATCATCTGCAATAGCTAAGTTAATTATGAGTTCTTATAGAATATAGAAAAAATATATAAAAAAGGAGAGGATAAATAAAGAAAAAGTAAATCTATGCAACTTCTGAGAGAGAGCACTAATGCACTAACTCCATAAACCCTAGCACAGTAAACCTTAGATACATTGTCTGCTATACAACAACAACAATAAAGGCTTATCCCACTAGGTGGGGTCGGCTACATGGATCATACGACGCCATTCCGCATTCGTTGATCCATGTTCATGAGATTCGACAGGGTTTTACGCTGGCTGTCGGGGCCTAACACAACCCTCCTCCTTTATCCGGGCTTGGGACCGGCTATAAAACATAGGCGGAGTTATACATTGTCTGCTATAATGTCACTAATTATAGAAATCAGAATATTCCTCAAATGAAAATAGTTAGCAAGTCTGCTAAAAAAATAGTTAGCAAGTCTGCTAAAAAAATAGTTAGCAAGCATTTTTTATGATACTTTCCTGAATCTATAAGTTAATGAATAGATGTTCTTCTTGATTTTTCTGTGTGAATTGACTTAATTATGCATGAGTGTTGTGACTACATCCTTTTGTGATTTCTGGCAATGCAGAAGAATCAGAAACAGATAGTGAAGAGTCAGATGTTAGTGGTTCTGATGGGGAAGACACATCATGGATATCATGGTTCTGTAACCTAAGAGGGAATGAGTTCTTCTGTGAAGTTGATGATGAGTACATACAAGATGATTTCAATCTGTGTGGGCTAAGCAGTCAAGTCCCCTATTATGACTACGCACTTGATTTGATTTTGGATGTGGAATCTTCTCATGGTAAGCTCCTTTTATTGCGAGTATCAAGAGTTCTCTGTTTAGTATTTGTGTTCTATCTATTTCTTGCACACTAATACTGGATGTTGTCTGAAGGACTTCAAAAATAGTGTAATTTTTAGGGAAATTTCTAGATCTTGTCTGAATTCTCCTAATTGGCACTTACAGGATATCAGTGTTCTGATAAAAATTAGATCCAACAATTAATCCCTTCCTATGCTTATTATATGAAATGAAAACTAATGACATTTCTTTAGTTATCCTGGTGGATTGAATATAGATGGACATAAATACATCATTACAATTAAGTTGCAAAATAGTTATATTATAATTGTCTCCAAGGTCTAAGCTTCTCTACATTCCTTGCACTCTAGGTGTTACTAAACTTGTTTTTTCCCTTTTTGTTGCAAAACTACAATCATCTATCCCCCAGCTTAATTTATTAGGAATGACCATATACGTGAACGAGTCGGAGTGGCTCCTATTAGTGAGAAAATGGTAGAGAATCATTTGAGATGGTTTGGTCATGTTCAGAGAAGACCATTAGATGCGCCAGTAAGAAGAGTAGATCAAATAATCTGGAGTCCGATTAAAAGAGGGAGAGGGAGGCCAAGGCGGACACTTGGCGAACTAATAGAGCAAGATCTATTGGTGAATAATATACCGAAAGGTTTGGTTACTAATAGAGCGGAATGGCGTCGTATGATCCATGTAGCGGACCCCACCTAGTGGGATAAGGCTTTGTTGTTGTTGTTGTAAGGCCTGCAAGGTATCCAAGGATACATGAATACATGAACAATTAAAAATCATGCTATATCATGTTATCTTTATGAGCCAGTTACAGTTACTGTGATCCTAATATCTGTCATCATGCCATCATACTTGGATGTCAATAAAGGGTGGCAAATAACATTAGCTCCAATGCAATCATATTATTTTTGAGGGAGAGAAATGTCATATAGAGAACATTGTACACGTCTCTTTTTTGTAAAGAATGGGAGAGAGGTGGTGGGTAGCATCTTTTTTTGGAATCCACGCCCATCCACTTTTGAATCCTTTTACTTTGATTTTTTCATGCTCACTTGTACATTTTACATGGTTACTTCTGTAATGCGAAGTGAACAACTCAGTAATCATCCTTCTTTTTTTTTGTTAAAAAAAAGTTTACTATTATGTTTTGTTACTCACACCAGAATTCAAGTTTTTGGTCAGAAAAATTGTAGTTATATTATTATTTGTGAAATAAGGTGGGTAGACCGTCACTTCAATCTGTTTTCCATATTAGTTCTGAATTCTTTTTCTTACTGTGGGATGATTGCTGATTTAAATTAGAAGGAAGAGTATGAGGAAGATTTGCTTTGAACTAAAATAAACAGATCCTTGTTCATATATACACACATTTTTTCCAAAGGGACGCGCGCGTGCGCACACACACATATTGTTCTAATGTATTGCAGAAGTTCTCAGAACGCTGCCGTTCCAGCATTATCCTGACAGATAAACATAGCATCTTCATTTAACTATAATTAAACTAATAGTCATTGGAAGGTTTTGAAGGATAAACTAGCAACAACAACAACAACAAAGCCTTATCCCACTAGGTGGGGTCGGCTACATGAATCATACGACGAATTCGTTGATCCATGTTCATAAGATTCGACAGGATTTTATGCTGGCTGTCGGGGCCTAACACAACCCTCCTCCTTTATCCGGGCTTGGGACCGGCTATAAAATATAGGCGGAGTTATCCAGCAGCTAAATATTTGGTAAAATTCTTCCTCGACGCAGGTATCAATCCCAGCCAAGTCCATACTTGTCTTAGAAATGGTGTGTAGAAAACTGCACTGCTTGCAAGGACTTATTGTTATGGTGTCTTAGAAATGGCAGTATGGTTAAACACACGGACTTTAATCAAGACTACTGTGAAGCTACCTTATGACTAATATGAATTTAGTGAAATAATTTTTTTTATTTCATTATGGCATAATTCTGTTGCTTAAATACATTACCATGTTTTTCTTCTATTTTTTTTTTGAAGGAATGATTTTCTTCTATTTGCTTGATAATGTTGCTGGCTGAGAAAGTAAGCAACATCACATTCTGTAGTCGAACAGCAATTCCAAAGGAAATATTGATGTGATCTTTTCCAAATATATATAGACATGATATCAGTGTTCATCCTTAAGATTACCTGCAATACTCTCATTATGGATGCATATGTTGAGGGCCTTCCAATTCCAAGCTCTTCTAGCTTTTTAACCAGTGATCCCTCGGAATAGCAACATAAAAGCAGTGAAGGATAAACTAGCAACATAAAAAAAAGAAACCAACATAAAAGCAATGCCCAAGTCTCAACCAGTTTTCAAAAGAACAAACTAAAATCAATGGAGGGCTTTCTTTAAAAAGAAACCAACATAAAATCAAGGATAAAAGGAATGAAGTCTGTCATGCATGTGCACACACAAATGTGTATGAAGTCACATTTCACTGGGTTTTTACCCCTAAAAAATGGTCAAATGTACTAATGACAAGTTCTTTATTTGCTGATGTTTAACTATCCCTGTTGTTCTTTTGGTGGAAGATTATTCTGTTTATCTCTTTTATGAAGTTATTGTGTGGATGCAAATTAGCATTTTTCATGCTATAGCTTGTGCATTTCTTGTTGGAAAGTTCATGTATGATATCAATGAACTTTGCCCCACAGGAGATATGTTCACTGAGGAACAAAATGAATTAGTGGAATCAGCAGCTGAGATGCTTTATGGCCTGATTCATGTTCGATATATATTGACCGGTAAAGGGATGGCTGCAATGGTGAGGTCTCGAACTTTCGTCCTCACAAATGTTTTATTTGATATTTTTTTCTTAATTCTTTGGCAGTTTGGCTGACATCCCTTGTCAAATTTCTTTTGGCAGCTAGATAAGTACAAGAACTATGATTTTGGAAGATGCCCACGTGTTTACTGCTGTGGCCAGCCATGTCTTCCCGTCGGGCAATCAGATATTCCTCGATCGAGTACTGTGAAAATTTATTGTCCCAAATGTGAAGATATATACTATCCTCGATCCAAGTACCAAGGCAGTATCCTTGACTTGTCTATAAACTTCTTGAGCTTTAATTACATTGGGTGCAAGATTTGATGTTTTAATGTGTGTGTGCATGATATGCTTAAAAAAAATGTGACTTGCTCTTTATGCTCTGATAATCAGAATTATCTTTTAACTCTTTTCTAATTGAAGATGAATGTGTTATTTTTTGTTTCTTTTTTATTTTTGGTACATATTGATGACGATGTTAATCATAGAATTCAAGCTGGTTGGTGTAAGTGGAGGAAAGTCACTGGAGTTCTTTGTGATAGAAAAATACCCAATAAAGTTAAAGGAAAATTCTATCGTACTGCTATAAGGCCAGCAGTGTTATATGATAGTGAATGTTGGGCTATGAAGGGACAACATGAACGTAAAGTGGGGGTAGCCGAAATGAGGATGTTGAGATGGATGTGTGGTCATACAAGATTAGATAAGATTAGGAATGACCATATACGTGAACGAGTCGGAGTGGCTCCTATTAGTGAGAAAATGGTAGAGAATCGTTTGAGATGGTTTGGTCATGTTCAGAGAAGACCATTAGATGCGCCAGTAAGAAGAGTAGATCAAATAATCTGGAGTCCGATTAAAAGATGGAGAGGGAGGCCAAGGCGGACACTTGGCGAACTAATAGAGCAAGATCTATTGGTGAATAATATATTTACTAATAGAGCGGAATGGCGTCGTATGATCCATGTAGCCGACCCCACCTAGTGGGATAAGGCTTTGTTGTTGTTGTTGTTATTTTTGGTACATGGTTAGTGATTTTCATTGGAAATAAAAATGACTTGCATAAAGTGTGATATATTTGTTTTGCTTGGGTCATGTGCAGTTTTTTTTTTGCTGGAATGATTAACATATACCTCTCTTCACATCGTCATGTTTTAGTATTTGCTGCCACATGCTTTCTTCTGGAGGTAGATTTTCTGTAGTCATTTTCTTCCTAAAGATTGAGAAAATATGCTCAAGCTGCAGAAATCTCTCTCATGCTGGTTCTATTCAGTATTTCTTGACTCTTCTTAGACATTGATGGAGCGTACTTTGGTACAACATTCCCTCACCTGTTTCTGATGACGTATGGACATCTGAAGCCGCAAAAGCCATCTCAACGATACATTCCCAGAATATTTGGATTCAAGGTGCACAAACCTTGATACCACGGTTTAGATGGCCCTTTGTGGTGTTCTTCCTAGCATCCTTTGCTAAGGAAGATGATTAAAGGGAACGCTTTTCAACTTTGATGGAGGTTCCTGTATTCAGCAGCAGGCAAATTGCTCAGTCTTAATTTACTTGTAATTCCAGAGCGGTGTAACTTTTCTATTGCCATCCTTAATTTGTATCTTTCAATTTGCCAGTCCAGCCGCTTTTCTTTTCTCGTCAGTTTTATTTCCTATGTTCTTTTCCTTTTTGTTTATGTAGAATGGCTGAATGGAAATTTCAATTCAGGATATTTGGTGCAATATTGATAATTCTCTGAGAGATTAAATACTTTCGTCTACATGCATAGATCTTCTGAATCTCTTGATGGAAATGTTGGCATCTAGTCTGGAATTGTATTCACGAAAATGTGGTATGATGACAATAATTCAAACTTCTGTCTTTTCATTGTTCTCTACCTTCCATTTGCTTATGAACTTGAATATCAAGGTGCAAGTCTTCTGTAATTTCTGAGTCAAACATTGTTAACGGGATCTTTGGAGGTTTATTAGAATTCGAACTGACGCTC
This sequence comes from Pontederia crassipes, assembly GCA_030549335.1. Taxonomy (NCBI): domain Eukaryota; kingdom Viridiplantae; phylum Streptophyta; class Magnoliopsida; order Commelinales; family Pontederiaceae; genus Pontederia; species Pontederia crassipes. Next base: position 5,670,960 of record CM060188.1, on the reverse strand, counting down.
TGTTCTTGTTCAAGTGGACTAACATACTAATTTTCATTAATTAGTATTTCTTTACTGGCATTTAAGTTATGCTGTTGAAGAATAATGAATTTAGATCATTAAATTATTGTTCTTATCAGTGTCAGTAAATATTGATGCACTCGATCTGTTTGATATAGTTTGCTGCTCTTCTCAGTTCTCACTGCTCAATCCCAAATACGCAATCCAATTCTATATGCTGCTAAAATATAGTGATTTTACACTGTCAATTTATTTCATTGACATCAATGATAGTGACATCGTTGTGATTTTACATTATATTAATATCTATTGTAGTCAGATGAATGATACGCAATGATATAAATTAATCAGATGATATTTGATCACTTGGATAAATTTCATTAAATATGTTTCAGATATCTTCCGGCTTTACTTTATAACTAATTACCGATTTGTTTCACTGGAAAAGTCAAATTACGTGACATGTTATTAAAGACAATTTTCCAATCGTCTTAGGTGACATGTTATTTAAAAATAAATAAATACAAAATATTAATAAAATAAAAAGTGAAAAAGGGGCATTGCCTCCTCCTCTTTGTTTTACTCACCCCTCCCCTTTTCCAACATTCTTGATCAACGTGTAATATTATCTACTTTAAATATTGACATGCACGATTTTATCAAAACCTGTCACACTTCATTAATATTATTCCATCGTAGGGAACTCAACGTCCTTAATGAGTCATTGTCCCCCGTTATGCACAGAAGTTCATGCGGAGTGACTCAGATACCGTATCTAACATTCTTGTTTGTCTGCTCTAAGCATTGGCATGCACATTTTTATCAAAAATGCGTCACATCTGATTAAGGACATGTTCATGACTTATGTATGCGAAATTAATCCAAGACATGTATTGTGCATTATTCCATGCAGATTGCCCGATCCGACAATGCGGTCCGTCGAAATTTTGGTCGAGCATAAGTCACGGCCTGAGCACGACCATGTAGTCGGGCCCAGGTCAAACCGTATTGGGCCAGCCAATAGAATGCTAGGAATGGCCTAGCACGGGCTCGACGAACACGGACTTGACTCGACGAGCTCATTTTTTTATTATATAGTTAAATATTTAATCATATATTATAATTTTTATAATTATACATATATTTAATCATAATCATAAGGTTATAACTATATTAATAACAAAATTTTTTATTATACATCTAATAATCATAATATCATATATTTTAATTATTTTTTTATTTTAAATTAGTCTAAATCCTAAGGTAAAGAAATATGAATCATTTTTTTATTTTTAGACTTTTTTATTTTTCTAATTTAATACATGCAAAAAAGGCAGCCAACCTCGACACGAAAGTTCATATTTATGTGCCTCCATTTTTAAAAAAAATATTTTTATTTTAATACTTTTTACATATTTTATATTTATTTATTTATAAATAATATATCACATGAGCAAAATGATCGAAAAATTGATTATTCCTAATCGGAAAGAAAGTTAGTTTAGTGAAATAAGTTAATAATTGATTATCTCACTTGGAGGATAAAGTTCACAAAGAGACTAAAGTTGAAAGAATATTTAGCGAAATTTATCCTTGATCAACGTTGCTCTAATCATTGAAAAGATGTAAGGATACATCTTATTTGCGTAAGGATAAATCTTATTTCCTCGGTCTGATTGATACAGTTTGGTGCTCTTGGCAACTCGACCCTATTTGGGATATAAAGACAACATGTATCAAAAGTGTTTATAATGATATATATTCATTTAAATGGCGTAATATATTACAAAAATTTCACACCATAAATTCAAGTTTATATAAAAGTTGCGTAATATTAAATTCCGTAAATTATAAATTACAATATCAAATATTTTTGACAAAAAACAAGAATTTAAAACTTTTATTATTTACATGCTAGATTTAATGAATATGATTGGGGACACTGCAGAAAAAATATTCTCCCCACACTTCCAAAACTATTATCATCTTATCTTGCTAACTCACTCTCAGAACTTAAGCTTCCAATTCTGTATGCTGCTGAACAACAGTGTTTTTATATGATTAAATTCTTTCACTGATATCAATGTCAGAAAAGATTTATGCACTCTGTATATGTGCTTCATATACTTCGCTGTTCTTCTCACTGTTGAGACACAATTCAGGTTCCAATTTTATCTGCCACTGAAAAATTGGGATGATCCATAGTGCACTCTGGTAAGGAGATAGAATCAAACTGAGATGATTTTATATAATAGAATGAAGAGTAGAGGTCACATTCATGAAGAGTACAGGTCAATTTTACGTTTGAATTAGCATCCAAATCCAAAGTACAAGTTGCTTTCAGTATAATCTCGACGGCACTGCAACATCAGATTGGCTACTTGGCATGACAGAATGATGCCCTGTAAGATTCCATGAGATGATTGATACTACTTAATTCTCATCTTAGATATGCTTAGAATCCTTTTGCAGATTAAGGCATATTAAGTCATAATGACATGGGTACCAAGTAGTCAAATCACAAAAGAAAAAAAAATAAGGATATCTTTCTATATTGATATATCAGTTAGAAAAATCATAGACAAATTCCTGCCGGTCAGAATAGGGAGAAGAACCAAAACTAAATGGTTCCGCCGTACTCACAATTCAGAGGGGGTGTCGCCTACTACTAAAATTCCGGTTTTTGCAAGAGTTGCATTCTTTTATGCAAGAAGAATACTTAGAAAGAACAAAGACCCTAAATGGAATGGCTCTCTTAGTTATGCTGCACCCCGACCCGAGTCCCCACGTCCGCTTTTATCCGCCCGATTTTGCGAACACAACATTAGGGCCGTCCCCTTCATTCTATGGAGCTGTTGACAAAAAGCAACAACTTGATCGGAACTCTTCTTTGGCACAAACGTGCAGCATATGCAGCAGTCTCGCTAAGTTTCCCCCTTGTGTTCTTGTGCTCAGATAATGGATAGTTTAGAGCATGGAGCTCTATGTTCTGACTAATAAATGTGGAATTGATTAGTTTATGCACGATCTGGTTGAGATTTTGTTCTTTTTATTTTTGATAAAAAAAAGTTAATGTAACACCTTTGCAACCTTTGCACTTGCACACAAAATTAATCATTTTGCTCCTACATGGCTACATCCTTTTATAATTTATTGATACTGAATTAAAATATGTTACATCACTCTGAACATGTTTATGAAAAATAAGAGTGTAACATACATCTTCATTTAAAAATCGAGATGTCACGAGTTTGAATTTCATTAGTAAAACATACGTGCTCCTTTTGTTTTTAATTTTTATTTTCCTTACATTAAGTCTATCAACTTTTGTATGTAATTGGGAAAAAAAAATCTAGATGAACTGATGTCGAGACTTCGTTCTATGGATGTTTTCAAGTCTCTTGGAGAAGATATATATTTTAAACTTAGGCTCATTGTGTTGAATCTATCATTTCATTTGGCCATCTTAGCGTATAAAATATGAGGCTTCATGTAAATGAAAAGAAGTATCCTTCATTCATTGCTTGCTTATGGACGTCTCTCTTTCTCTGATTTTGACTACAAGAGTTGAAAGTCTGATGAAAATGATGCTGCTTTTTTTTTCTATTCCAATGTTATTTTTATCATGTAATATTATAATAGCAATAAAAAATATTTATCACCCAGAGTTGATGGAGTGGGTGTGTCTCTTTTTTGTTTAAAAATATTTATCATCCAGAGGTGTTTTTGTGAATGTAAATTTAGAATCTCATCTACCATTTATTAAGTATGCGATGCTGAACGACTTATCCGATTAGTTGGACTCGATGATGAATTAATTTTTAACATGTGAATAATGAGTATGATCGTTAACGTTGTACGAATTGAATCGTCAATATCGCTTTTTGGATATGAATACTGACAATAACAAAAAAACATTTTATCAACATTGAATACCATAATGTCACCAACTTCACCTTTGGCCAGATCAAAATACATAGGAACAACTCAATTCACCTTTTGTTTCTTCTTCTCTTGAGCACGGCCTAAAATGCAGAAAATTCATCTATCAATTCTTGTTCGAGGGATTTTCCTTACCAACTAAATAATTGTGATTTAAATATTACAACAACCATCTGGGAATTATTTTCCAAAACTATATTACGAGGAATTCAAATTTAGGTGCCATATTAGTTTTTAACCTACTTTATAATGACCCAAAAAATATTTTCCATCTGACCTCTCCCGAATGATGAACTGTTGGCTGAATTATAATCTTAAATTATTGCAATGTTCATTTACCTTTGACATTTTTTTTTACTTTAATAAATTTTATTCATCGAAATTACAATTTTCAACTTTCATTTTAATTTGATTTAAAACATTTAAAAATTAAAGAAAAAAGTGAAACTGTAATAGATGTAATTATTTTAGTTATTTTAATTTTTAATCTCAACTATTTTTCTACGGAAATATTGGTAAAACGTAAAAATGTAATTAGATAAATAAAAGAGAAAAAAATAGAATAGTTCAGAAAAAAAAAGGTAGGTGAATGTTTCGATAATTTAATGAAGAAGGTTGAAAATAGCTTAGTTTATCTGAATTATATCAGTGGAAAAGTTTTTTATTTTTTAAATGTATCAAAATTTATTTAAAAGCATTAAAAAAAGAAAGACAAGGCAATGTCCAAAACATCCTTTTCCAAGTAGAAAAGTTGCAATCAAACGAGGGATAAAAAAATAGTTTTATATAGTAAATAAAAGATAAATATATTAATAATATGGTTGGGCAATGAAACAAATTGGTGCATTTGTTGTTTGGATAAACGTACGAGCTTCCTCTTTCTCAGACCAAAGCCTTTTAATATATTAGGCGAGCAAGGTTTGAATTTGGTTATCATAAACTTTATTGTTTTTTTACATGTTTATTTGTTTATTTTTTGTATCATATCATAAATAATTTATTTTTATTTTTGTGATGGATGGGAAAACGTTTTTAGAATACTAGCACTATAAAATCCTATAAAAAAACATTTGACGGAAGAGTTCAATAAAAATAGTATATGCACCCAACTTGACCGTGGATTTTTAATTTAATGAACTAATCACTTTTTTTTATGTAAATAGTCATCAATTACTCATAAATTCACTATATGGATATTATACTATTAAAAACTATTTGATTACCACGAGCACAATATTTTCCTAGCTAATTATCCTCATCGTTAGGGGTGTTTAGCGGGTTGAGTTCGCAGGGGTCGGACCTTGGGTCGGGTCGGGTATTGATCAAAATTTTTCGACCCGAGTTGATTCGAAAATTTGACTTTTTTTTTAAAATTTTTTTAGTTTTCAACCTATATTTTATATTTAAAACTTAAAAAAATATTAAAATAAAATATTTTAAATATGTAAAATAATATATAAATATTTAACAAATTATTTTATGCTTTTAAATAAATATTATATTATATTTTTTATATTAAATAATAGTAAAAGTAAGAAAAAAATAAAATAAAGAAAAAAATGGTAACTCGACTCGAATTGGGTCAGATGAGATTGGATCCAACTGATCCGACCAGATCAAAATCGGATGATCGAATTAAGTTCGGGGTCGAATCAAATCCGATCCGTGAACACCTCTAGTGATAATAAATTTGTGAGGTACCGTCATTTTCTCATCTTTAAAAACATTAAAAAATGATAGTAGTTGTAAAGAGGGTTTGCAAAAAAAAAAAAGTTGATGGCGTCCCCATGTTGAACTGAATTTTGTGGAAATTAATAAATTCAACAACAAAATTCAAACTTTGCCCATAAAATTTTGAATGCGTCGTTTTCAAAGAATAAATCTAATCCTCTCGTACTGTGTGGAAATTTTTTTTTTGAAAATATTATAATTGACAAGAAAATGACATGATTGAACTCTCATAATTGATAGTGTCAACAAAATTGATGCAAGAGGCATTGGAGGCAATAATGCACGCCTTCACAAGACGCCACATGTTGCGCATTTGGGTCATTCTTTGTGACATATATATTACAAATATATCGCACTAAGCCACTACACAATATCTTATAATTATTAATAATAATATTTTTATATAATAATAATATTAAAGAAGGATGTGAAATCAATAATTTCTTGACTTAAATGACTAGCGAATTAGATTTCGAATCGTCGTTATAAAAAAATGTAATTTTTTTAACCATCCAACTTGAACTGATATGGTAGCAAAAAATTTTTTTTGAATATATATACATATATAAAGTATTAAATGTTTGTGTGAAATTATAATTTATTTATATTCTGTCCTAAACATCCATGTGATTATGAACATTGATTCAAGTTTATCTGCCTCGTTTTTTTTTTCATATATAGGTTGAATTGAAAATTGAAACGGAATATTTATAATCACATATGTTAAATCAGAAAATTAAAATTAGGAACTAAAAGCAGTTGTCAATAAACTATGCATTCACACATACATTCAATTCATAGTAAATGTAACATTAATTTGATAATTCAATCGCATATATACCCATGCAAAACTCTTAAATTTGATTGTTATTATGATCTTAATATTCATGGTGTGAATAAAATGATGCAAAATATATTTTATTCAATATTTTTTTCTTCTAATATTTACATATTTAATTTATTCTTATATATAAGCGAGATATTTTTTTTTATCTTAGCCTTTCATTTACTTATCTTTGGCCTTTTTTGTTATTAAGATTACTTACAAATCGGATAATTTAATATTTGATTATTCTATAATTAAATATAAAATTATGAGCTCTCGCACACCAAATCAATTTGATTTACGATCAATTAATCATCTCTCAATTTTAAATGTGATAATTAGACGATCCTATCGCATAAAGGAGGCCGACATCCTCTTTCTCTCTCACATGTTCGTTGGGCCTCGGGCCTCCCCCCGACCGATGCCCCGCCGTGTGAGCTGCCAAAGGGGGCCGACGCTTTGGCCAAGGACTTGGTTGTTAGTTTTTTTATTAATTTTTAATATAGTGTAATCGAAAAATTGACTATCGGTGATAGGAGAAATTAAATATTCTCAAAAAATAAAATTGAAAAATAATTTAATTATAAGTTGAAATTGAAGAAATATTGAGATATTTGAACAATCATCCGCATAATTTACTCGTATAATTTACCTCCATTTTCACTTTTAGCATTAAAGTGGAAAAAAATTATACATCTGATTTCCCTTGGTCACCAATTTAGCACGCCTTTAAATCTCTCTCTCTCTCTCTCTCCAATGTCTAAAAACAGCAGGAGAGAAATGGTCGCACCCTCACACATGCAATTTCTACCTTGTTACCAAAACTAGGCAGTAAGACCAAGCTCCACAGGAGGACAGCAATTAAATGAATCGACTCCAATCATTTTTATTTTGTACCCCCCTCTTCCCCCAATCACAAACCTCCTCCAATCCCCAATCCCTAAACCAACCAAGAGGGAAAAATAAAATCACATCAGATCGCATCATCTGAGAGAGGAGAGAGAAAGTGAAGGGTGCATAGTATGAGTTAAGTAGGTACTGGAGTCACCCAAAACGCATATAACGTTCATGTCATAAGCTTAACTATATTTTCGGATACAAGGCCAAAGGAGGAGGACAACAAAACTGGAAAGCAGCAGTTGCAGCAGGCAACAGGAATAAGAAGAAATAAAGGAGAGCCTTTTATTGCGTCGATCCACCACCACCACCACCACCACCATCGCCGGCGACAAGGGAGGAAGCATCGAGCTCGGGATGCGACAGCGGACGCCGCGGGGTCTCCAGGAGTGCGCATTAAATGCATCATAAGAAGTTTGACGACTCGGCGCCGATCGGAAACAACAGCGGCGGCGGCGGTAGCAAATTTAATCCTCCGTTCCTCCCTCTCTTCCACCCTCCCCCAATCCAAATCCCTAACCCTAGCCCTAATTCCCACAGCCATGCCATCTCCACCCCCCACAAGCGCCCCCTCATGACCGCCGCAGCCGCCCCCTCTGCGGCGGCAGTCGCTTCCCCCTTCTCCCGCTCCGTCCCCGCCGCCGCCCCCCGCCGCATTCGCCTCCCTTTCTCCTCCTCTGCTGCGGCACGCTCCGCCGTCCGCCACCTCCTCCGCCGCCTACGGCTGCGGCTGCGGCTCCTTCTCCTCTTATCCTTCCCTTCTCTCTACCTCATACTTTCGTCCGGGCCGTCCGCGGGCGCCCGCGGGCAATCCTCCGACCGTTCTTTCTTCCTCGACTTCCTATCCGCCGCAGCCTTCTCTTCGGTCATCCTCCTCCTGCTCTGCGTGTACCTAAACGCCCTACCTGTCCCATCTCTCCGCCTCTTTCTATCCCGCTCATCAGCCTACCTCCTCCCCCGTCACCACATCCCTCGGGCCCGCGCCCCCGTCCTCTGGTCCATCGGAGGTGGTGTCACGGAGAAGAGCAAGAACGACCGGCGCCCCACCTCGGGCTCCGGCGTCCAGGTCTACAGCAACGGGGACGTCTACGAGGGAGAGTTCCACCGAGGCAAGTGTTCCGGTAGCGGCGTTTACTATTATTACATGAGCGGCAGGTACGAGGGCGATTGGATTGATGAGAAATATGATGGCTACGGAGTCGAGACCTGGGCTCGGGGCAGCAGGTACAGGGGCCAGTACAGGAAGGGGCTTCGGCATGGATACGGGGCCTATCGATTCTACACCGGCGATGTGTATGCTGGGGAGTGGTCGAATGGACAGAGCCATGGGTATGGGGCGCATACTTGCGAGGACGGAAGCCGATACGTAGGAGAGTTCAAATGGGGGGTGAAGCATGGGCTTGGACACTACCACTTCAGGTAAAAATGGATTTTCTTTGCCTATCAAAAGTAACCTGGGATTCTTTATCTATGTGGTCTTAAACATATGAATCTTATTTGCGCATCTTGTACAGTTCTTGCAATTTCTCCGTGATCACCACATATCTGATGCTTTCCAATGTTTCTGGAAATTTTGGTCTTTTTCATTTCTTGTTGCTGAAATATGTTCTGAGTTCTCACGAGGATCTCTGCCTTGTTGCGAATCCTTAAATTAAGATTCATTATTTGATCTTTGTTACCAGGACAAAGACAAAAGCAATTGATTTCTGTTCATTACCTGAGAAATATCAGAAGCCATTTACACTAACGTCAATATATGTAGAATCACATTTCCACAGTCAGGCTTAATCTGATCACTCACAACTTGCTTAGTGTCATGGCCAAACACCGCTTCATCTTCTTCTGTGAAATGATAGTTTGTAGAGAACCCTTTATTCTATTTGTGTTTGTGGAATGTAAAGAGTTGATGGTTGAACTAAATATAATATCTGTTGGGAGCATAACACATCATGAATTAATATTCTAATATTTTACATTATGATGCTGACTCCGATTCTTCCTTTTTTCTATTATTAGATTCAGAACTTTTTAGAAGCAGATTGTAGTCTCGGTAATACAAATACAATGTAGATTAAAATTGAATAGGTGTTGGAGATAACTTTGTTAATTTCTTTAGTATATTAGATGAAGAATCTATGCAAGATTATCTGTAATTAATTATAAAAAAGCTCTCTAAAAGAAATTTTCATTTTAATCATCACAACATTGTTTGGATATGTTTACCGGAAACATTAAATTGTGATTAGGCTTACTGTATGTTTGCATATTCTGATATACTCGAACAAAATTGGCTGAGGATAAATCTAGATTGCCGTATAAGAGAGTAGAAGATTTTAAGGGTATTAGAGTTTTTCTGAAAGGTATTAACATTTAACATTTAGTTTGTTGTCCTATTATTCTTCGAGTGTTGGCTACTAAATATTCATAGGATGTTGTGACTTGTTAAATATTATGCAAAGCTTTTTACTTGTTTCAAGTTCTGTTCTTCAGAATCCCATGTTTTCTTTCCGCTTTAAAATATTCTTTCATTACTGAGATGGAAAGTGTTTTACTTGTTTCAAGTCCTGTTCTTCAGAATCCCATGTTTTTTTCCGCTGTAAAATATTCTTTCATTACTGCGATGGGTTCCCATAAACCTTCTTTGCTTAATTATGAAAACAAAAACATATTCCATTGTCATCGTTAATAATCAAGTTTTTCTTAGTGCTTGTCATGCATAATGTGAAGTATACAGAGATTTCAATTCATTGTTTTTAAACGAATTTCAACTTGTTGTTAGGGAGAACAGATTGAGAAATCTTTCATCACACTCTGGGATGTGATGTATTATGCAATTTATATTTTTTGGCTCTTGATTGATTTCAGTTAAAACTTACATTGTGTTATCTTTTTTTTTTTTTTGAAAGGATTGTGTTATTTGTTTGTGAATCACTGTGGGGTGATTTTTTATATTGTCTGTAATTTTCTTTCACTCTACTTTCCTCCAGCAAATTTTCTATGGTTTTCTTTGTGACAAGCCACCTGACCTACTTGTCAGTTTATCCTTAGGGTGCGTTCACTGCATTGCCATTCAACATTACCTAGCAATGTAGATTGTCTTTCAGAAAAATTGCCACTTGTTAAATTGCTAGCAATGTACATTACCTTGTTTACTATGCATAAGTAATCTATCTAGCAATCCATATTAGTTATTTATAAGAAAATACAGATTTATGAGTTAATATATAGTTTTTACCAATATACCCCTAATCAAAAGAATTATCAATTATGTTTAGATATATAAATTATTTTTAACTTCGTAAAATTAAATCACAAATATATATTCTTACCTATAAAATTAAAATTTATAAAATAATTAATATATTTTAAAATATGATAATAATATAGTCATAATAATTATAGTATTTATTTGATTAATTTTATACTTTATTTAATTATTATTATAATTTATGCAATGTGTTTTAGAATTTATTTAAATAAAATTGGAAAGGACAAATGGGGAAAGTAAAATTTAAAAGATTATAACTCACGTGGTAATGTAGATTGCCTATTCTCCCATAGGCAATCTGCGTTGTCATTTCATAGGCAATGTGGATTGTCTGGGCAATGCATATTGTCCATTACCTGTCACAAGTGAACAAGGTAATGTGGTGGGCCCAGGTAATTTAATACAACATTACCTGGTAATCTGCAAAGATTACCTCTAGAGAAACGCCCCCTTAGTGAAATTACTGTATTACCATTATTTTTTTAACTTCCAATGCTTTTGTTATTTGAAATTTTTATCTCCTTTCTTTTATCTCCTTCTTTTTCTAGATTTGTCTTTACTGAAGCATCTAACAACAACAACAACAAAGCCTTATCCCACTAGGTGGGATCGGCTACATGGATCATACGACGCCATTCCGCTCTATTAGTAACCAAACATTTCGGTATATTATTCACCGATAGATCTTGCTCTATTAGTTCGCCAAGTGTCCGTCTTGGCCTCCCTCTCCCTCTTTTAATCGGACTCCAGATTATTTGATCTACTCTTCTTACTGGCGCATCTAATGGTCTTCTCTGAACATGTCCAAACCATCTCAAACGATTCTCTACCATTTTCTCACTAATAGGAGTCACTCCGACTCGTTCACGTATATGGTCATTCCTAATCTTATCTAATCTTGTATGACCACACATCCATCTCAACATCCTCATTTCGGCTACCCCCATTTTACGTTCATGTTGTCCCTTCATAGCCCAACATTCACTACCATATAACACTGTTGGCCTTATAGCAGTACGATAGAATTTTCCTTTAACTTTATTGGGTACTTTTCTATCACAAAGAACTCCAGTGGCTTTCCTTCACTTACACCAACCAGCTTGAATTCTATGATTAACATCGTCATCAATCTCACCATCTTGTCTTACAATTGATCCTAAATATTTAAACTTTGTCACTTGAGGAATTATATCCTCCCCTAGCCTAACTTTCAAATCGTCTCTAAGCTGTTTATTTGTGAAATTGCTATGCATATATTCTGTTTTATTCCTACTTAAACGAAAACCCTTTGACTCCAACGTATTTCTCCATATTTCCAATTTTGTATTAATCTCTTCTCTTGAATCCGCTAAAAGTACTATATCATCCGCAAATAGCATGCACTTAGGTACCTCCTCTGTGATACTCTCGGTTATAGCATCGATAACTAAGTTAAATAGATACGGGCTTAAAGCTGATCCTTGATGTAGGCCAATTCCTATAGGAAATTCATTTGTCTCACCTCCGGGTGTCCTAACCCTAGTCAATGCCCCATCGTACATATCTTGTATTACCTTAATGTAGGCAACACTCACCCTCTTCTTTTGCAAGGCTTTCCAAAGTACATCCCTTGGTACCCGATCATACGCCTTCTACTGAAGCATCTAAATAGTGAACAATTTTCTTGTGCGAAATAATGATTTAGTTCTTACAAGTTTGCATCTCGTGATATTTGAAGGAATGGAGATATGTATGCTGGCGAATACTTTGCAGACAAGATGCATGGCTTTGGGGTTTACCGGTTTGCTAACGGGCATCGCTATGAAGGAGCATGGCATGAAGGTAGGAGGCAGGGGTTGGGAATGTATACATTTCGAAATGGGGAAACACAGTCAGGTCAGTGGCAAAATGGTATCCTCGATACACCGAGCACCCAGAATACAATCCCTGGTTCACCAATTGCCGTTAACCATTCCAGGGTACTTAATGCAGTTCAGGCAAGTGATTTCGTCTGAAAATGAACGCCCAACTCATTTTCTTTGTTTGCACACAGACATGTTTTTATAATTAGTTCTTTTGTCCTTCAGGAAGCACGAAGGGCAGCAGAAAAAGCCTACGATGTGCCAAGAGTTGATGACAGGGTTAATAAAGCTATGGCAGCAGCCAATAAAGCAGCCAATGCTGCTAGAGTTGCAGCAGTGAAAGCTGTTCAAAAGCGTATCCCTAACAACAACGAGGACGACATACCAATACCAATTGTGTGAAACAATTTCGGCTTTATTCATGCCAAGTTGAAGTGAAGCTTTCTTTTTTGGTGTATGCCTTGAAGCAAAGCTATGGAGGAGGATCCAAAACTGAGGTTTGAATGGAGCTTCCAGGTCCTCCCACTGTGTTCTGATCATTATTCTTTCCTTTTCCCTGAGACCACTTTATACGATTCCTGCTTCTAGGTAGTTTCAGTTATCGAAGATGACTGACGGGAACTGCAGGTATCTCTTCCTCAATTTTGCTTTGTTGTGAATATGTTGAGCCGCATGACTATTGCCCTCTGAAAGTGCTAGTAATTTGAGCTACGAGGCCGTATGTTGTATCCCTGTATAGAGCTGTATTAGCACTGTTTTTTACAGTATAAATTTCGCAGCCGCTGCTTGTTAACAGTACATTACGGTTTCTTCCAGAAGAGATTGTCATGATCTAATACATTGGCACCATTTTTTCAATCATGCTGAGAAATCTTCTGATTGCCAAAACTAAAGAAAAATAAGAGTCGTATAATATGCAATTTTTTTGTTTCCCCAGTATCTCTGAATATTTTGTTTTTGCGAGTATTTTTATTATTTTTTTTGCAATGACGTTTTGCGAGTAATCTTTTAAATCATCATTATGATTTGTGTACTCCCATGCATTTGTTGCTCTATGATGGAATGCCCCATGTAAACAATATGATAGATTAGGCAGCACTAAGGAGAGTGCCCAACGAGGATACCAAGAAGTTAATCGAGATCTGGGTGCCAGGCACATAGTTCAAGTTTTTTTTTCTATTTATAATATGGATACAGAGCTAAAAAGTTTCATGTCATTGTTTTCTCTCAAAATAGGTGTAAACAAATTTTGAAATAACATGGAAAAGTATTAATTTTCTTTTGTTTGTCTTTGCAATTTCTTTTCTTTCATGAATATCAAACGAAAAAAAGAGATAAAATCTAAATATTTACCATCGAATTCCATTTTACCAATGTAGAATTTTAGTAAGCCTCCCCCATGAGCCCGTTGGGAAAGAGCAGGATTTGAAAATCTTAAATCTCATATGAAGTAAGATACGCATGATCATAATCAAATGAGGAATCGTAATAAATAGAAAATGGAGTCTTATCCAGACACACTATAAAATATAAATGATACAAAATGTTAATACAAATTCTAATAAAGTTCTTTTTAGTATTTTAAAAATAGCGAATGAGTTTTATTTTTCAAATAGTCTTTTTAATTTCGTAAATTTTAATTGTTAATTACATTTTTTTATTTGATTACCTATTATCAGAAAGTTAGAATAGCATATTAATGCAACAAGATTACTTTTATATTCTTCTTTTTGTATGCAATTTTGTTTTAAACTACAACATTTATACACAAACATCACATATTATGTATTTAAAATATTACTATTAATAAATAACATTAATCAGTATATAAACCAATATTTATGCTATTTTATCTTCTCAATCGGTTCAGTTGTTGCCTTGGAAATAATAATCAAGACATTTTTTCTGTAACTGAAAAAAAAAAAGACATTATATTCAGATATGGATCAGCAATAACTTGTGCTAATGCAAGAATGGAAGCAATCAATCATGCAAGATGTGCTACGTTAATCAATCAAATTTGTTAATATCAATTTATAAAATGTCAATATATTACAAGTTTATTATGCTCATTTAATTTTAAATAATAATAAATTTGATTTCATGATAATAATATCTAATTGAACTGAAATTTAATATATATATATATCAATTGAAAGCTGATGTATAATTTAAGGATTAAGAGGGGAAAAATGTCAAAAAGTACTTTTTTGTATTTTAGTATACATATTTATTTAATAGGTAATATATTATGCATATAGATTCGATTTGGAGATCATGTTGTTCTCATTTATAATTTCACAAGTAAAAGTTTCCTTGTGAGAAAGAAAAGGGAAAAATAAAGAAGGCAAACGACGAACGCCGAATTCAACAAGAAATCTTACAAGAGTTGTTGGTCTCCGTATTCACGCCGTGTCGGCTCCGCATCCAGCCGTCAGATCCGATTCAGCCTACGATTCAACGGTCAGTGTTTCACCGGTCTACTGCCGCGAAACAACTCCGCAAACCGAGTATAACTCCAACATGTATAAATGCCCTCCTTATTACGAATATTTAAACAAATGCCATTAGCTAACTGCTGCCACCGACTAAATAGAACGGGGACAAATCCGTCAAATCTCATATTATTTTGCCGTGACGAATTGAAGCCGCCGGAGGCTTCTTCTCCTTTTTTGCTTTCGCTTTTGCTTTTGCCCTTGATCTCCCTCTCTGTTCCCCCTCGCCGGAGCCCTCGAGATCTCCGGCTACTCCGATCGGATCGCTCCGCTCGTCGTCCACGATGATGATGCTCGTGAATTGCTCCGGCTGCCGGGTGGCGCTGCAGCTTCCGCCGGGGGCCAAGTCAATCCGGTGCGCCCTTTGCAACGCCGTCACCCAGATCGCGGATCCCCGCGAGGCGCCACCTCCCCATTCCTCTGCCGTCGCCCCTTCGTCATCCTCCCACTACCCAACTCCACCGGCGCCGTCGCCCGCGGGAGGGGTGCCGGGGGGGCCGCCTCCGTCGGCGCACGGGAGGAAGAGGGCGGTCATCGTCGGGATCTCGTACCGTTTCTCGCGGCACGAGCTCAAGGGGTGCATCAACGACGCCAAGTGCATGCGTTACCTGCTCATCAACCGGTTCCGTTTCCCGGAGTCCTCCATCATCATGCTCACTGGTGCGTTCCTTGCGTCCATCTCAATTTTTTTTTTCTATTTCTAGTTGTTTGGATAGAAATTATCAAGCGTTTGGACTCTTTTTGTGATGATGGTGGCGCTCTTCTTTGGAGAATGGTTACCTCAAAAGTGTGTATCTATTGTCTTTAAAAATTTCTTTCTAATAATTGTTTATGAGTAGTCAAATCCATATGCAGAATTAGGGTTTAGTGATTAGTTTTCACGTAAACTAAAATTCAATCTTAATACGTGAAAACTTGATTCATCAGATTATGTTCTTTAAGCACTTCTATATCTTTAGAAAATGCTGCTCATATGTCCAGTATTCGATTTTTAATTACTACTTCTAAGATTTAATTGATTAAGCTCTGCACTTCAAGCACTTTGGTTTTGATTTAACTAGTGTATTCATGAGTTAAGAAGACGTTATTTGTATAAATTTTCTTGTTTTTTTTTTAATTCCTTGGAGGGTTTTAAACTCTTTACATATGTTGGGCCCGAATATTATAGTGTGTGTCGTTTCAAAAAAGAAAAAAATAGTATAGTGTGTGAAAAGCCAACTTTGAACATAGTAAATAATATGCACAAGCAATAACGTGCATTTTGATAAGTATTTATTCCTTCTACGAGCTTGATTCTTTATTCTATTTGGTCTTTTATTATTTTCCTAAACTAGTTCTTATGTAATGTTCCAATTATTTCAGAGGAAGAAACAGATCCATATAAAATTCCAACTAGACAGAATATAAGAATGGCAATGTATTGGCTGGTACAAGGATGCCAACCAGGGGACTCACTGGTTTTCCACTATTCTGGGCATGGTTCACAACAGAGGAGCTATAACTCTGACGAGGTTGATGGTTATGATGAAACACTTTGTCCATTGGACTTCGAAACACAAGGAATGATTGTAGATGATGAAATCAATGCAACTATGGTGAGACCACTTCCTAGGGGAGTTAAGCTTCACGCCATAATAGATGCTTGTCATAGTGGTACCATGCTTGATTTACCATTCCTTTGTCGAATGAACAGGTATAAATTTGTTCTTAACTCTTGTTGCTTCATTATTGGAATATTTTTCTTTCTTTTTTCCTAGGATGTAGATGCTCATAGAAACAAGAAGCTTTTCCTACTTTCAATGTGTGAATCATCTTTTAAGGCATGTACATTTATAACTTATATTTCTATAAATTGTAATTTTTTTGTAAATGAAAAGAAGTTACAATAAATTGGTTAGTGGATATTGCATGTGGTACGAGAGATCACTATCAACATGGTTGTAAATTGTTTTACTATGCCTTATGTAAGTTAACCTAAAAATATAAAGATGGAAGTCGTTAGTAAAATTAAGACTTAAGAGAAATTGAACATTGAGGAGGCAATAAATCTTTGTCATCTGTATTGTTTTCAGAGGACAAAAGATGATGCCATTTTTATTGCATAAGCTTTAGATAGAAATAGGGTTGCAATCTACTTTTTCTATTTTGGTCTACAGAAGCAAGAACTGAATTGATTACATGGAAATTAAAGAATTAAACTTTCTCTCACCATTCTTGTTACATCAATGACATATAGAAGATCCACACACAGTTAAGAAATAGCAGACCATATAGTGCCAAAAGTAAAAAAATGCAAATCCAATGGGATCATTGACACAGCCAAAATTGCCAACAAGACACAGTTGAGTAAACTAGTTTTTTTTTAAAGATGATGAGAGTAGTTGATTAAAGTGGTGGAGGTTGCAAGTATCAAGATATGAACCAGCACCAGGTTGGAGAGCTGGTCGAGAAAACTTGTTTTTGCCTATTTTGCCTTGAAGGAAAGCTCTCATATGAAAGATGGTGCATTCTTTGTATCAGTCTTCAATAAGATAGAAAGAACAGTAAATATAAGAAAATGAGATTTAGGGAAAAGGCTTTCCCCCCTCTCAAAAAAAAAAAAGGCTTTCCCTGCTTACCATGAAGAGGCGAGTTTAATTTTGGACAATCCAGTGATTATGTCAACCATATACAGGATTAAATTGGGGTATGTCATGGTACAAAATCCATTCATATACTAAATGGATGTATATCATGGTACAAATTCGACTGTTTTGTAATATCTGACCAATGTTTGTCCTGGAATATGTATAATGTTTATTAAAAGATCAAAGGTTTCTTGCTCATTATAGAGCCCGGAAAATGCACAATGTTAATTGGGAA
This sequence comes from Pontederia crassipes, assembly GCA_030549335.1. Classification (NCBI taxonomy): domain Eukaryota; kingdom Viridiplantae; phylum Streptophyta; class Magnoliopsida; order Commelinales; family Pontederiaceae; genus Pontederia; species Pontederia crassipes. Next base: position 5,653,098 of record CM060188.1, on the reverse strand, counting down.
ACCGACTGACTTCTCTGTGTCAAGCACGTTGTTTGATGCCCTAAATCTACTAAGTACTATTATCACAAGGAATACCAAAGTACAAAAAGGGTCTCTTGCATTTCAACTCTTGACCATTTTCCTTTGTTAGCATCATGCCACATAATGACAAACGAAATAAGTTTTATTCTTTGTCAAAATAAATATGGTTGTCAATTATGCAGTTGATCATTTAAAAAAAAACATTATGTAGTTGATGAGACATTGTGATGGGATGAGACAACGAAAAAATAATACTTTTGCTTTTTTGAAGTTGTACATCTTTTGGAGTCCCTATGTACATTATATTTCCTCTTAATATAGTTGGATGACTAAACTTTGTAGTCATCCTTCTTCTCAAAAGGGAAAATATGGTTGTCAATATCATCAGCAAAGTGTTGCATTGAATGTCCATGATTATGTTTCCTTATGCTAAAGGGATTTGTGGATAGTTAGTAACATCATAATTCTGACACTAGTTGTATGCCAATCTTGTTAGGAATGGACAATATGTCTGGGAAGATCACCGCCCATGTTCTGGTATGTGGAAGGGTACCAATGGTGGAGAAGTTATATCATTTAGTGGCTGTGATGATCATCAAACCTCTGCTGATACTGCGGTAATATTTTATTTCTTCTTTAAGCACTAACTCTATGTCGGAGGTATACTCCATCAAGTTTAAGAGTTTCTTTAGCCATTCTGAAATTAAGTGCAAAGGCAATGCAAAACCTAAAATTTTATATTTCCACTAAAGTCCCTTACCTTTTTCCCCTTTCAAAAACATCTCCCTTACCTTTCAGACTGGCTGTAGTATCTTCTGGACAACCCAACATTCTCCCCCCAATTGTTTTTACCATAACCCAACAATAGTTTCTCTCATTTCCCTTGTTTTTCCCCTTTCATGACAGAAAGGAATATGTGGTAAATTTTGTGATTGCTAATATAAGAAAAGGCAAAGTGGTGAAAAAATATTGCCTGCTTTCTTGCTTACTTCCTTTTCCCTTCTAATTGCTGAGTCTCCTTGTTTACTGAGCAGTCCCTTTCCAAGATCACTTCCACTGGTGCGATTACTTTCTGCTTCATACAAGCCCTTGAGCAGGGCCATGGAGCCACTTATGGAAGCATTCTGAATTCGATGAGATCAACGATCCGAAACACTGGTGACCCTTTGAGCGGTGGGCCCGTGACATCAGTTTTGACCATGCTGTTGACAGGAGGCAGTCTAGGTGGTGGTGGCTTGCATCAGGTAATATTACAACTTTATTCCTTTTTGGTTACAGAATCGTTCCTTTGCACTAAAAATTCAGTAACAAGAGAACCAAGCGACTTGTCATCTATCCTGAAGTCAACCAGGAAAACAATTAAAAATCTTGTCCTCTGATTATTAAGATTACTAGTCTCATTTTTTAATTCATCTATGTGAATTATAAACAATTTTATTTGCTTTGTAGGAGCCACAGTTGACATCGTGCGAGACGTTTGATGTTTATATGAAGCCATTCGTACTGTGACACGGATTTGCTTTTTTCTTGTGTGTATGACTTAGATTGCTGATCATCTTCGTGGAGTGGTATTGTACAGTCATTTTTTTTATTCAGAAATCCATATTAGTTATCTTTTTCAGAAATGTGCCCATGCGAGGTGTATTTATTTTTTTCTCTTGAATTTTTATCTAATTTGTGTGCTAAGTTCTTATGATTGGATCTTAAGATGAAAATTGCAATAAAAAAATCCCTCGTTTGGAATGGTGGCATGGTAACGTTGAAACAGGAATATCAGTTGATTCTTTAGGGGACATCTTTTCTGTAAAAAAAAATTGACATATTTTACCAACTATGAGTATTTTGACATCTCAACCTAACGTCATTTAGTTCATTCGAATAGTCGTCATCTTCATCTAATCTCACTTTCTTTAACTTTTCATTTATTTATGCAATGATACTTATACCGTTTACTATAATTTAAGAGGAAAAAAAAATATTTCCAACAGTTCATTGACTAGTTGATTCAAACCCTGAATCTATTTGCAGTTAAAATCAAAAGATGTTTCTTTTTTATTTTTTTTTATTTCTAATGCTAAATTATATCTTTTAAATCTAGATGACATAATACAAATGCTTGAATCACGATCCAACATGGAACAATCTAATTTATTCTACTAGTGGATTTTGCATTTACAAATTTTTTTAACCCCATTTAACCGTCATAATGAGCATGCATCGATGTCGGTGCATCTGATATAACGTTATAGTGCGAGTCCCTACTGTTTTCGCCGACACAGTTCCACATCGTCTTCGTTCAATCACTTCGTACCTGCAAGTGAGTCCAAGATGGCATGGGCTAGAAATGTAATTCGACACATCTGCCAAAAACTAAACAAAATGATATTAGGGATGGAGTATACAAAGGATCCTAAACATAGACCTCTTTTTGCCCCAAATAGAGCACCTTCAGCTTGCAAGAAATGCATCCAATTTCTTTATTCTGATTGGATGTGGTGGTCGAAAATCCTTTAAATTTAAAGTGGAGTCAGATATGATATCGTTTAAAGTAGATTCCCCTTTTTCTAACTTTATGCATTCCAAGAGGCTACCCAGGACCTCTGCTGCAAGGCCAAGTTCAATTAGACGACCGGGCTCTTCACCACCTTCATGCATTAGTCTTCCTATTTCTCTCAAGGAGACGACATCTTCCATGACGATCTTCGCAAGAAAAAGACCAAGGAACTCGGCTGCTTTTGGAGCGTCACTGATAGCATCCTCCAATGAGAGAAGAACATGCACAAACCTGCCATGTTGAATACTTTATCAGCAAAAATTGAAAGCCCATAGCACACAAATTTCTGCTTTTTTTTTTCTTTTGTGGCTCCACTTACCCCTGGATGAGCTGTTTTTCATTAACTATGGCATCATGAGACTTGCAAAGATTGACAATGAGAGTAGCTAACATCTCTCTCTCCTTGTCCTTCCTCTCGAAAGAGTCGGTGACCCATAGTGATAATATTATAGGATAGAGGTTTGATTCATCCAATTCCTTGATGCACAACACAACCTCCTCCTCATCCTTGGCACTGAACCAAAGCCAGTCTTATCATTAGATTCAGATGTCAGACCAAGCAGTTATACCAAGAGCATAGAAAGCAGAATTCTTCGCCATTGATAAACAAAAATGTCAATGAAGCAAATGATTTAGTTGGCATCTCATAAGACATTAATGTGGTGGCAATATTGAGCAAAGTTCTATAAACTTCCAAATAATTCTCAACAGTGTTAAACAATGTTGAAACCCAACAAAAGCCAAATCAACCTTTGTTTCTACGGTACAACAACAACAACAACAACAACAAAGCCTTATCCCACTAGGTGGGGTCGGCTACATGGATCATACGACGCCATTCCGCTCTATTAGTAACCAAGCCTTTCGGTATATTATTCACCAATAGATCTTGTTCTATTAGTTCGCCAAGTGTCCGTCTTGGCCTCCCTCTCCCTCTTTTAATCGGACTCCAGATTATTTGATCTACTCTCCTTACTGGCGCATCTAATGGTCTTCTCTGAACATGACCAAACCATCTCAAACGATTCTCTACCATTTTCTCACTAATGTTTCTACGGTACAAATTGAGTAAAATTAAATTAAAGAGGAGAAAAAGAACCAAACAAGGAAATAAATTAACATTATATTGCCAGTGAAGTTCGAATTTATGGTTCCATCATAAAAAACATTCAACTTTTTCAGGTGATGGGAACATCTTAATGGCTATTAGTAGACTTCTACCAAAGACCGGTCAAGTGAGAAGAACAAACAACTCCCTTAAGTTAAAATTAAAAGTAAAAATACTATACAAAACTAAAGGGTTGCATTAAACATGGTTACCAATGATTACTGGCCATTATTAGGACAAAAATACGTTTTTTTCTGAAAAAGCAAAGAAAATAAAGAGATGACAAAATATTCTAAACAAAATTAACATATGTAGTTAGGAAATACCTGTAAAATTCCCTAATAATCAGTATAGATTTGTCCTTAAGAGCATCTTCAGAGAATGTTTTTGTTCCTAAAGCTAAAGAATGACTGGTCTCTGAAGATCCACTGGCTCTCCGAGCAGGTATTGTAGAAGATCTTTCAAAAGTGTGCTCAGATACCCTTGATTCCCTTCTCCCAGTGTAAGAATGACGATCTTGACTTAGTGATCGGTCATATATCGATCCTGGTAAACCTGCCGGCGTCGACCTAACTGTTACACCTTCTCGTGATCCCAAGTCAGGCAAAGTACTATAGCCATTTTGCCCTGCCACTAATTTTTTATGGTCTCCAATATTTCGAGAGCTATCAGATGGAGAAGGTTGTGACATCAACGGATGTCCTCTAATTGACATCCCCCGGCCCAGGCCACCTTGAGGGCCAAGTGTAATGGAATCATCTGCGGGTCTTTGAGGGAGAGGCACCGACAATGTCTTGTTTTCAAAATGATGTCTGTCCTCAAAGCGGATGTCTTGTGAGCCACGCACCTGAGGTAATGATCCTCGAATACCACCAATTTGTTGGGAACTTGAAGGAGTCAATGGCATGGACCCCCGAGTATTATAATCAACAAGTGCACCCCGTCTTGAACTGGAACTAATAACAGGAGTGCGAGAAAATCTACTTGCCTGAGCTTGTCTTTCTTGAGCTGCATCCCTGTGAACTTCTTCAATCTTCTTTGGACCTTCAACTTTTCTTCTTTGTTGCCATTTGTTCTTCCTCAGATCAATTGCATCTTTTAACATAAATCTAACCCTAGATGATAAGTTCTGGTTTGTAGATAGTTTTGACATGGCATCAAAATATGCATCCATGTGTTCCTTTGCCTTGGTATGATCTATCATCTCCCCAATTGTACTCATTAATTTACACAAGGCTTCAATATCTTCCTCGTCAGGATTTTGATGTTGTCCTAGCAATTTCTTGATGCACTCATGCATGATTCTCTCCGTGAGCATCTTTTTCTTGTACAGTTCCCCGATCAACCGAATGTTACCTAACATGCGCCTGCGAGCTCGGACTCGCCTTTCTTCCCTTTCTTCTTTAGATTGCTTGTTGTTGTCTTCTTCCTCAACTTGGCTAGCTTCAGCCTGTTCCCTCTCCCCTCTTTCAAATTCCTCTTGACATTTATTCAGGAGAAGCCTCTTAAAGGTAATTTTTTCATTATCCTCACTGAAATCTGGTAGTTCATCAGCAAGGCGGACACAAAAATTTGCATACATCTCACAGAATGTAGGCTCCATCAAAGCCTTGTCAAAAATCTGTGAAATGACACCAGTCAGAGTACTTGCATTGTCAATGTTAACTTCTTTGACCTGAGCAAAGAGCTTCTCAAAGTTTTGTGGTGTTAACTTGTTAAGTATGGCTTTCAGTTGCCTTTGTTTTGCCTCCTCTTCATCAGAAACTTTACCCACTTCATATTTCTTCTCAGCTTTATGCATGACCTGCAAAGGTGTCCGAGGGGAAGGTATAAACCCTCTTGGGTGTCCTCGTTGCCATCGGTCTGCATCAGAGTTGTTAAGTGGCATGCCACTCTGAGCCATTGGCGATTGCATTGGTCCAGAAAGGATACCACCAACAAATTGATTAGATGGTTGTGTACGTGGATTTCTCAAAACCCCAGGATTGGTTCCTTGACCAAGACGTGGGCTTACAAATGCAGTTCCATGAGAAATATCCAACCGAAGGTCATGAACAGGGCCAAACGACCTCGGTGATCTCATCCACTTATCATCGTCCATGGTTCCACTGACTCGGCGGTCACGAGAAGCTCCTCCAGGTCGATCTGTTATCCTTCCAGGACTTGGACGTGAGTCACGATCGAGAAAATGTGGTTTCCCAAGTGAAATAGTCAAAAGCGCCTCAGCTAAGTCAGAACCAATCTCAAAACCATTAGGAAGCTCAGTACACTGCTGTGCAAAGGTTAAAAGAAAATCCCTTGAATATTTCCTCTGTGCAGCATCAGTTTCATCTTCATCTTGCTCCTCCATTTGCCCATTAACTGACTGTAAAGCCCCTGTTGTTTTACGCTTTGGAGTGGTTTCATCAGCTGCATCTTCCCAGTCATCTAGTTCAAATTTATTTTGTTCTTCTTTAATTAAATCTTCATTTTTAAAATCATCAATAGGAGCAAGAGTTCCATCATCCGTTAAAGAATTGTTGACAATTTCTTGGTTACTAGAGGCTTGATGTTTCTCCTCAGGGCCTTTGTATGCATTGTAAAGGTCAGAAGCCCCAGCGGCATCAGCCTTAGCATACAATTCTTTCCTTTTCTTCTTCTTAAGTCCAGAAACATTCTTAGGCCTAGAACTTTCAACATAAGGTTTCTCCTTGGACTCGACAATTCCACTTGATAATTCTACAGTTTTAACTTCAACTTCTGGTGCAAATTTAGATAAAATCAAATCTGAAGCAGAATTCATTGCCACAGGAGCTTTGCTAGAATCAACCAAGACACTGCTGACATTGCATGTCGTTTTATGTTCAGTTGCAATTCCTTCAAGGACCAAAGAATCTTCCTTGCCTGAGTTTTCATGGCGACAAAGGATACTGCTACCACTACTTGGAGATAAAGGTGTATCGGATGATTTATCTTGATCCCCAATTACGCTAACATTATCACATGTCGCTTCAATAACTTCATCAAGGACTTCATATTCTTTGCTGCCTTTTAAGTCATAATCAGAAAGTAGTCCTTTTCCAGAATTTTCCAGTGCACCAATTTTTTCTTCTAGCTTTTGATGTGAAACAAGTTCTTTACTACTAGGAGCTGAAAATATTATTTTTGTGGTGTCTGGGGCTAAGCCATTGAATACATCAATTTTCTCGTGTACAGTTCCTTCAAGCATCTGTTCTTTCACGATATCTATGCATGGCCCATCTTTGCCTGAACTAGAATCCATGTTTACTGTTGTCTCATCCCCTACTGTAGGGGCCAAAGAAGTTGACCCAAGTACATACTCCTTAACAGAAGGGTTTGCATCAGAAACTATAGCTGGACCATAATGGGATGTTTTATTCTCTAATAGAACTTCAGATGAATTAGACAGTGTACATACTTCCTTGTCGCCAACTGGCTTCGATGCCCCAATTTCTGATGGAATTCTCTGTTGAACTTCATGCAAAGGCAAAGTTACCGCAGATGCCACTAAATCCATCGTCGAAGCAGATTGCATGCTGTCAAGGTTAATGAATACCTCACCTTGGATAAGTGATGATACCTTTGCGCTTTCATTTAAATTTGAGCCATCCAACTGCATCATAGAAAACATATGCCCATTTTGAACACTAAGATCCAAGTACCTATAATACAAAGATAACAGCAAACAAGAGGTATACTGTAACGAACCTGGTTTTGCTGCTTCAAATTCTTAAGATCCTTCTTACTCGCCTTTCTTTGGCTGTCTTCGAAAGAATCAGATCTTCTGACAGATTCATTTTTTCTACCATCATTTCCAGATGATGTGTAAGAAGAATTGCCTATCAGTGTCGGTGGAACTGACAAAGATGATTCTGACACTACTTTTTGTGATGAGTTGACAGAAAGAATGACAGTGTTATGCTCATTAGTGCCACATGGTGATGTTGCAGTGCACATTGGTTCATAAGTTGATTTACATTGTTGAGTTGAGCTATCCAGAGCAATTCCAATCTGTCGTTGATTGAAAGAAGCACCATCTGATGTTGATATTAAAATGTTACAAGTTTCGCCCTCGCCAATAGGCTCACTAGTTGCTTCCGCATGAGCCAACAGCGGTGCATGTGAAGTTATAGGGAGAGGCTTTATATTTGCCTGGACTGGTGCTGAAAGTGAGGAAGAAACTTTCATGCCTTCTATGCTAACCACTTCAGAGACACCATGTAAAGGAGTTTGAGACCTAGGTTTGCCTCCAGACAATGTATTGTGCATGGATGGGGTTATAAAAGATGGTGATTGCCCCGTTTGAGTAACAGGATAACTATACCTAGGTGGTTGTGAGCTAGTAGATGACTGGCTACTTGTCAAAGTAGGTGTAGAAAAGACAATTTGTGGGGCATTGTAGGAGTTCTGCTGAACTGGGGAATAGTAATTCATCTGATGAGGTGTGTATGTGGCAACAGCCTGTGGTTGTGGGTTTATGTTAGGCAGGGGCCTCTGAGCTGAAGACCGCCCATCCTTAAATGTATCAGTTCTTTTATCAAATTTCACCTCTTCATGAGTAACAGGATCAATAATCTTCACAGCGGCAGTCTTCCGGGGACCAACAAGTTTACCAGGCTGCTGCTGAGGAAATTGTGTTGTCATTCCAATTCCTAAGTTTAGTTGCGGAGACAACTGATGACTGATCGGGGGGACAAAGCCCAATCCTTGTCCCTGGTGCATCAATGCCTGCTGTTGCAATACATGACCAGGAAACAACATTTGTGGTCCTTGGGGGTTACTCCCTACAGGTAATTTCATTGCCATTTGCAATGAATTACCTGTGAGACCTTGTGGTTGCATCTGTGTTGTTGGACCACCAAATTGCAGAGGAACCTGAGGATGCTGATGCTGAAAAGGAATGGGAATAGATATTGGTGGCATGGGATGTACAGATTTTAGTGGAGCAACAGTTGGAGCAGGCGAAACTGGGATAGGTTTATCTCTCTTCATCTGTGATGGAGGATGTGATTGTACGAGGCTAGATTGACTGACAGCCCCAACATCCTTTCTGGGTTGTGGTTGAGGCTTCTTTTTGGCAGCTGATATAGGAGCTGTAGGAACTGCCCTGAAGGGCTCTTGCTGAGTCTGAAATCACATGTTAAAATATCAATATGTGCAAGCAACTAGAATCTGTATAATTTACATATAAAAATAACATTGCTTCAACATTACTATATTTTTTAGGGGGAAAGGATGACTATGAGCATGCTAGTCGTCCATAAATATTATGCCATGATAAGCATGAAGTTGAGTAAATGTTATTCAAATAAAACACATCTTTCTTCAAAAAAGGTAAAACACATCTCAAATCCTAGCCGGACTGTGCGTTCAGTATAGTGTCTATTATCTAATATGAAGAAAGTAGTACTTATACAAAACATCAAACTTATTCTTTACCAATGTGACTACATCGAAACATAATGCCAAGCAAACCTGATCAAGTTTCTGTTCATCCAGATTTGGTGGAGCTGAGCTGGTTCGGGCTGGAATCTGCAAAAATATTAATGTGTCGCAAATGAGAGGAATAATATTCAATGCTACATCATTGCCCTGGGTAAAACATGAATCAAAATAGATCCTAGCATAAAAAGAGGATACCTGCATGCCATTCATGATACCAGGATTAATTGTTCCAAACTGCAGAGGGAATGGCTTAGAAGTATTCCCTGAGGTAATATCATGAAAACATAAATGAGAAAGCTTAGAAGTCCCGCTGGCAGTGTACTTTTCATAGTCCATCTGAAGACCCGCTCAGGATAAACTTGTACTCAATGGAAAGAAAGATACCAGACCTTTTGATGTTGCAGGGGATGCTGACCCAACAGTCGAACTTTGGGAGGTGGGAGGTTTAGGAACTCTGGAAGCATTCCTAGGTATTGGCATCTCAGCATGGGCTGTTGTTGTCCCGGCGCATCGAAAAGAACATCAGCATGAAACCGAAATCATACGTTACAACAAGATAAGCAGGTAGAGTAAGAACCCAAACTAGTAGAATATAAACCAAATGCTTGAAGAAATTCGGAAGAGACCATTCAAGTTAACGACTGCTTAGTCCTAATGTTCCAAAATAAACTTCAGAAAATAGAAATAACAAAAAACATGTGACACTTAAATCGCATACCAGGCTGGGGTAATTGGGCATGGGCACCATTGGGAGCAGCATGTTGTGCATAACTAATTTCCTCAGAGCCTGCAGCTGCAGGAATGGCCCTGGAGTGGCCGTTATGCCCGCTCCCGGCCTTCCTGAACATGTAGAAACCAATAACAACAGTGGAAATCGGTTAAAAACCCTAACTTCGGAAATATTGAGCTCAAGCACGAGAAACCACCGCCAAATCCAATCGAAATTAAGCAAGGGAACAAAGCACAAGGCCGCCACACCTTCTATTCGCCGACAGGTTCGAAGCAGGCACTGAAGCAGACGCCTGAGCAGCTCCGGAAGACGAGAAGCTAGGGTTCGGGGGAGGGGCGGAGAACCCGCCACCGCCTCCTCTGCCGCCGGTGCCGCCCCTGTGCTGCGCTGCGCCACTGGATCGACCGGGTCTCCTGAGATGCCCCTCGGTCCTGTCTGCCCTGGATGGATCGACGGACATAAATCCCGACCTCGGCTCCGGCCACTAAAAAAATCTACCAAGGAAGGAAAAAAAAAGGAAAACCCAACACAGGTAAGATATAATATGGAACAAAAACACACGCGCGAGCACGCGCGCACGCACACAAAAGCTCAAACCTCGCGAACAAAAACAATTTCACCAGTCTTTTTTCACAAATTTCGATCGGACGCCGGGAGCAAATTACGAGAAATCGAGGGAATGCGTACGGGATCGAACGCACTCACCTGGAAGCTTGGGAGATTTATCGTTCCGCCCCTCGGCGCGAGGCCAGGGAGCCGGGAATCATCAAACGCCGCGGCAGCGCGCGACTGAGACGAGGAAGAGTTGTCGAGAAGACGATGAAGAAGAAGAAGAAGCGACGAGGAGAGAGAAAGAGAAGAAGGGGGGAGAGAGAAGGTTAATAAAAGAGGAGTTCGTGGGAGCGTGGTAAAGTGGAGAAATAGAGGGGGAGGCGAAAGGAGGGCAAAATGGAGAAACAAGTGTTATGGGGAAATAAAACGTGGAGTTTAATTAGTCGAGTAATAAACATTGTTAATTAATAACAATAACAATAAATAATAATAAATAAACGAGAAAAACATTAAATTTGGTCAAAATAATACGAAGCGAGCGGGAGTTAAGGGGGGGAACATATGGCCGTGACGCGTGTGTTTGTTTTGCTTTGTTTTCTACGTTCTCTCTCTCTCTCTCTCTCATCGTGCTCAAATTTTTTTCCACCGATAAAAAATTAATCGCCAAATATGTCAATGTTAGTCGAATTAAAGTGTTCGTAGTATTTCTTGATACTTGATGTTTAATTTTAGGCTTTTCATTTACAAAAGGCGTCTAGTTCAGATAAAATAAAATGAAATAAATTACATTTAGATTCCATAATGAAATTTAAGTGTGGACTTTTGTGTTAAATTATTTTATCAACTCTGTATAAAAAGGTTAGGACTTTTCACTAATTTAAAAAGTATTTGCGCATATCATATTATTTTATTTGTTCGTTTTAATTTGATGATAATATTTGTATTGATTAAAAAGATGAAGTGTTTACACGTTAGCTAAGAAGAGAATGTCCATTGATATTGTCACCTTATGATTTTACATAAAAGATAAAATATAGTAGATCACATAATAATAATACTGTTTATATGACGTTAATTGTTACGAAGATTTTATTTTTATGATATTATTATTATCATTTTTATTTTTTAAAAATATTCTTTACGAATTTACTACGAGCATTAATAAGTTTCAAGCCAATAATATATAATTGACATTATCAATAAAGGTGTTTTTTCATAAAGGACATATAATATTAATCAATGATGCTTTACACAAAAAGGGGAGTTAGGTTCGTTCGATTTTTAGAATCATCATTTTAGTTAGAATTTACGTATCAACATCAGAATTTATGTATCAACATCGGTTTAATCGGGTGTTAGTGGCCATATGTAATGCAAGGAAGAATAAAAGAATATATAATATTTAATGATTTTTAGGTAAACATAATTATTTAAGTTTTAAAATAAACTATTTTTTCATAATCATAACAATCGAAGTCGCAATCTTCGTTTCTTCACTTGGTGGTTGACATTCAAACTTATTAAGCAGTTTATCGTCATAAAAAAAAATATAGGTACACCAAAAAAATATTATATTAGAAAATAATTTTTTTTTAATTTCTTATATTAGACTAGACGAATGATCACCTCTTATAACTGAAAATATAACAGTTCATAGTCTTTTTTTTTTGTATTTCAAAGATAATTCACTTGCAAGGCAATTCAAAGTCGTCGACTTTTAAATTAATATTTTTATGATAAAAAATTAATTTCTATGTAAATTTATTAATCCTTGTTACTAAAGAATATTTTACTCCATTTTTTAAAGTATTCTTAAGATAAAGTGTAATTATTCACACGATAAATAAAGCCCTTACCCAAAACAATCATATAATAATAATCATCATTTTTCATTTATATTTTTAAAATTTTATTTCATAAACCATCTTTTATTTATTATTATTAATTTGGTACGATTTAATGTTCTTCTAGTACATTATACTAAATTAGTGATTCGAAGAAATCATTCCAAAAATGATCTGATAAAGGAATATGTATTCTCTTACTTTATAGTATTTTGTAGTTTAGAAAATCTCATGGAAAATATGGAATTATTTTTTTTTAGAAAAAGAAAATGAACCAATATAGGAAATTCATAAATAAGATGAGAAGGGAGCACAGGTTCCTAGGCACTTAAAAAATGCTTAATTAGATTGAATGCTTCATAGGCATTTTAAAAATGCTTAACGACTACGAATCAAATAACAAATGATAATTATTGTTTTATTCGTTGTCATTTGATGAGTTGGTCTCATAACTTTTATGGTCATTTCTCATACGAGTCATTCCATAATAAATCGTCCTTATCTCATTAAATGATAATTATCATTTATTATTATTAAATAATCAATACTATGAAGCTTTGCAATATGTTGCAAAATTGGGTAAAATCATAATCATCATGTGGTCAGCTTGGTCACTCGATGCACTTTGCTTCTGGGACCATTTCTAGAACGGTTCCAGTCCCATGTTTGAGCCAATAAATGGGGGGAATGTACCCCACCAATCCTACTACTTTGAGTTATTATCCAACCTTTCAATTTAATCATTTAATATATCAATACATTAATATATTTTTATTTACCATTGAGCATCCAAATATAAACAATTAAGTGAACAGTCATATTGGAAAGTAAATAAACAATAATTTTATGATGGGCAGTCGTTCCGAACTGTCCAGACATAAATAAAATACAAAATCTACAGTATTATCATTTCAATCGTGGATTCTGCAAATATCAAATACACCAGATGAAATTGTAAAGTAAATTAGGATTCCATCACTAGTTCAGATTATTGACTACTTGTTATCCTACATCATAGTGTCTTAAATTCCATTCATGTGGAACTGCTCCAGATCAATTAGCATTCTGCTACGGGAAAAGCAGAGCCAATTCTGTTGTTTCCAAGCCTATAACATTTTACATTGACTGAATAGGGACCCAAGAAGACAGCATTGTCTTCGCAACCTACGAAGAAGCAAAGAGTATAGAGTGCAATCTCGAATTCTGGGCTCACTCCAACTAAAGTACTGGAGACGGATTTCAGAACACCATTCCATTCAAACTGAACAGTGAGGAGCTGGGTTTCTGAATCTGGCTGCAAGTTTCAGACAACAGAAGTTACCCTATAATCGACCCGGAAAGGATCATGGCATGAAATGGTTTTGCAGATGCGACCACCAAATAGATTACATTTGAATATCTACAAAATCATAGCAAAGGAAACGAATTTTATCTAATGCACAAGTTTATTCAGTGAGAGGTCTTCATATCTGTCTTTCCCTCTAGAGTGTGATTTTGAACCAAGTTTGAAATGTATCAAAAACCCTGATGGAAATGTGAACAATATATCCATGATAAGTCTCAAAGCACTTACAGTTTGCCCGCGCCGTCTTGGGAAGATATAACCTTGGTATTCGACTCTCCCTTTAGCTTCTTCTAGATAAAACTGCGAGGTAAGGTAACAGTCAGAAATAAATTGTTTGCTAAAAGGACATATCTACCTTTGTACCTACCACATCGCCAATTATAATGATGAATATAGGAATCTGTTCCATGGTGCCCCAAAATAGTCTAACTTCAAATGCATCAACTTATACTTGCTAAGAAGTTGCAAGATTTTACCAATACTCTGCTATGCCGATTCATTGGTTATGAAAAGATAAATTCTTTGCTTTGAAAATACAAGTTCTACAAATGAATGACACCTTGATTTGGCCATGTTAAAAATCATTCTGTTAAAAGCTTCACATTCTAACTTTGAGAAACTCCTCGATACTGCTGCATCATCTTTGACAGAAGAACATGACGGTGTACACTAAAAGTATTTAAGATAAAAAGATTAAGGAAGAATTAGTGAAGACATTTGTTGACACATTTCAGAAGTAAATCATCTCAAGTAAGTTAATTCAATCGGATTATAAGGGTAACAAGCAAAGAACTTGACTTATATGGATATTACCCTTACCTGAATCCAGTTGTGAAAACCAGAGACCTCAGTTTCTCCACGCCCTTTAATCTCTCCTACAAACACATGCTCGAAAGCAGATGAGCAGCTTGAGCCACCGCCTCGTCCATGTAAATCAAACCACAAATGCGACAGCATTTCCTTGAAGTCTTCATAATTGGAGGATACAATATCCTTGGAAACCAAATAGCAATATAGATATTTAATAGGCGCAGTTCTGCTTATTTCTTCAATAAAAGCAACTTGTTCATGCTTCTCCTCTGCAGTTACTACTTCTCTGACCCCCTCGTTCGGGTTATAATTATTTAGTAGAGAACAAAATCGAGAATATGTAGGACGCCTGAATGTGTCATCACTGAGCCAACTGAACAGGCTTGCAGATGCCATATCTCCCTTCTGATACACTTTCTTCCCTTCACCACAGTCTATCTCATAGTCCTTGCCAGGCTCCAGACGATTGATATCAAGGTCCCATAACCTGTTGCAGGCTCTTGACAGGTCTTCAAGCTCCTCTCTTGTGGGTTCTGTGTCCAGACCATGAGTAACATCATCGACATAGTTTTGTTTCTTTGCTGGTTGTTTATATCCGCTCCATGTCTCTGCTGCTACCTGATGTTAATATATGTGAAATCAACAGAGAAAAGTTAAAGTTGCTACAACTATGTTGGAATCTAGAGTTACTAAATATGTGGCATTAGGCTTGATAGCTTATTTGATCATGACCTGACAGCTGCATAGTCGTTATGATGCAATTTTTTACGCTTCAGATGTGATTAAGTTTTAATTGTTGATAATTGAAGCTCCAAGCACAAAAGAACAAAAAAAGAAGAATAAAATTTAGGCTGTTAAGAAAGCAGGGGCTCGGAGAAACAACATTATTTTAGCCATGATATTATCAAGAGCAATTAGCCGTCTTCATGTCACCAATTATCCTGATAGAACTTTGAGGAAGAAAGAAGAAAAATGAACTAATCAACAAATTGGTAGAAGGTGGAAACCCTAATTGTTCAAATGATTAAAGAAAAAAAGTTGAGGGGGAAAAAAAAGAAAAATTCCTTCTTTTTTTGCTAATCGGAAGGTTGAGCAGACCTTGTAGGGCCTTCTCGTCGGGGGCTGCAGTTGCTGCTTGCTGCCGACGACCTCCCAATTCCCATCGTTTCTTATCTCTGTAATCTCCTCCTGCAACGTTATTACCGAATTCATGCCCGACATAACATTTTGTAGTACACAACTCGGTGTAAATGCCTCACCGTTCTCGTGTTCCGATGATCCCGTCGAAAACCGTAATCGCTCTCCGGTTTCGCCTCATCTTCGTCCTTTCGTCCCGTCGACACCACCTATACGTAAGAAACCACGCGTTAGTCACCTCGTAGTTGTGGGGGAGAGAGAGGGGGGGGAGAGAGAGAGAGGGAGAGACTTCAGCCCAAGAGGATCTTGATCGCTCCTCATGGTTCCTGGAAGCGGCATTGCGAATGCTGTCGTGGTCGTCCCCGGCGATGGCGTCCATGGCGACGTCAACTAGTTCCTTGACGAGGGTTTCTTCCACTTCCTGGTACGTACGCGCTGCAAGTGTTAATGACCGGCGGTAATTATTCGATAGGATCTTGACTCAATCAATAAGAAGCTGGACATCCGGATCGAAACTTGCTGTAAACTCTTTTGAGGATAATTATCAATAAAATAAATTTTAGGTATTGATATTTTCCTTAAATACATATCATTATTATATATTATGTAATATTATAAGCGTGGTTCCAGTTCCTATATAAAATAATATAGATGAATATATTTGCCACAACATGCTAAAAACAGATGAATATATATCTACCAATCGACCTCCAAATGATGCGAATTTTGATGTCACTTGTAGAAGTAAAGAGTTCGAATTTTTTTGTCGAGTCGAGCAATTTGTTTTTAACCTTTTTACCAGATCGGTGACCTTTACCCCAATGCGATATCTAAATAAATCGGAATGGAAAAGAGTTATATCGGCTATTTTTTATTTTATTAGTCGTAGTTATGGAAAGTTTACGACATCGTTTGGTGGGGAATTAAGTTTCCTAAACATCTGGTCGCATGCCTCAAAACCGGAGCATTGTAACTCCGTAGCTCCTTTTTCATTTTTTTTCATTTTTTTATTCATTTTTCCTTTTTCTTTTTCTTTTCTCTCTCACATTTTTCTTATAAAATAATCTATTTATTGAAATATTAAATAATTATAATAAAAGATTAATATAATATTATTAAAAATAAAAGTATTTAAAATGATTTTTATAATTAAATAATATATTTTTAATAAAATTTTAAAACAAATTTTATTTATACTTTTATTTTTGTTATTCAATAAAATTATATTTTATATATATAATAACTATTTTTCATTCAAATATCCACTAAAAGTTAATCTATCATATTTACTTCTTTTCTATATCAACTCCCTGATTCATAAAAAACTTTAACGGAATTATATAACATGAACAAAGTAGTAAAGAAAAAGAAAAAACTCATGGCGACAACATCTATCACATCAGAACAGTTCCATTAGCATATTAAAGAGTTTTGCTCCACGGTTCACTGCGCTTTTTGTCACTCAAGAAGCAAAAAACAGCTATGCAAAAATCATATAATCAGTTGCTTGGCACCACCCAGAATGAACTTATGAAAAGTGCAGTTGAGTTAAGGATACATTCACTTGAACCATGAACCAGAATGACAATGGTGCATTTCCTCATAAATTGTCAACAACAACAACAACAAAACTTTATTTCACTAAGTGGGGTCGACTACATGAATCATACGCTAAACCAAATGAAAATGTCGGAAAAGGGCCGCCAAATGCAAATCTCTCATTCCTAGCTGACTCATAATTCAAATGTTGCACCACATATACATGAGACCACATTTTCTGGAGGATGACAAACACGAGAATCTTTGAAGAAGAAATGATTACAAAATCTCTCCTTAAAAAAACACTATCATTCTGTTTTCATCACTTTTTTAAAGTGGAACTGGATGACTAGCCAGTCAGTCGTTATCCCACTATATTAAATTCCCCTCTTTTTTGTTTTTTGCCCTATGAATAGCAATTTAGTTGCTTCATTATATGTTAAGATGAAGCCCGATAAAATAGTGTTCTTCTGGCTGAACTTTTCATGTTGCTTATTTCTCAATAACTCATCATATCCTTTATTTATGTGCAGGTACTTCAGTATCAGAAACATTAACATACATATTGACCATTGCAGAATCACTGAACAAAAATATAATGCATGCCACTATGCCAGTTTCTGACAGATCTAGAAAAATGGTTGTTGATCTTCAGAAATGTTTAAAATAATAAATTAATAATGCAAAAATATGAAGGTATAAATGTTTATGTACCTTCTTGATTGTCCAGCATCAAATCCTGTTGAGAAATGGAAACTCTCAATATAAGATACAGGAGCTCTCTTGGTTTATGAACCGTCAGTGACACCCAACAATGCCCAATTCAATTATAGCTCTAATAGAGCAATGCCACTAGGCACATTGCTATGGAGAGTTGCAGTTTCACAAGTCTCAATAACATCTGACTCCTGTTTGTTTCCGATCAACCCTGATTTTGGCATCATTTTGTAATGACAATTGAGTGAATCATTCATACCACATATGTTCCAATACTGGAACATGAAATTTTCTTTTTGGGAGAGGGTTAAGATATGAAGTGCTTCATCTACATTCAAATGTTTGGATGTATCTAGTGCTTCATCTGCATTCTTTTTTTTTTCTCCCGAAAACAAAAGGAAAAAATGATTGTGCTACTCCTTTTAAGAGGTGGCACCATCGTATTCCTATTAATCATCATTCATTTCATGATGGATGGTGGATCAAATGATTGTTCAATTAATCAAGTCACCATTCATTATGAATCGAATGATGATTAATAAAAGTATGATGATGCTACCCCTTACAAAATGTCCCCCTTTTTTCCTAATCTCTTCTCCTATGTCAACGTTTTGATGCAATTTCAGCTTTAGTTCATATGAGTCGACTAATGTGGACCTTGCTACCCAAAGTTGCTCCAAATAAGTTCAGCTGCTGTCACCAAAGCCACACTACCAGACTTTAACTTTAACTGTCACATGAATTGCTATTTCCATATCTGCAGAGTAAGGTTTCCAAATTACAAGCCGCATAAAATACATCCTACATGGTGAAGGAACACCTCCGTCTGTCCTACTCTGAAGCCCCATAAATGTGATCCCTCTCCTCGTCCGTGAAATTCAGACCTCAAAAAGCTCGTGTGACCAGGGTACTTTTCCAATACTATGGTTATTACAAGTTCTTCAATTGAAATCTAACAGTAACAAGGATGATTAGTGGAGACATCCTCGTCAATTCAATAAAATATGAAAGAGAAATATCTCGATTATGTGCATAGTGAACTATTTATATTATTAACAGTTTTCCGTCTAAAGCGGCACAGACAATTGAAAACCAACACAAACAACCAATTCAAAGAGTAGGATCAAATATCACCAATGAAATAGTGGCCAAAAAAACAGCCTAAGACACATAAATACAATACTAAGCATAATAATGTCCACATTACTTACAAGAATTATTGTGTAATAGTTTGAATGCTAATGACGAACTAATGGAATGTGACTGTATAAAATGTTTTCATAAAAACCAGAATCATAAAGGTTAGCATATTCTGAGAATAGATCATAAATACTTGTCCTGAGCAGAGCAGGGAATCAGATATTGTAGCATTAAAACTAATGCATAAAAAATAACAAAGGGAAGCTGCAAAACACTTGGAGCTTATCCATTATTCCTGCTTCATTGAAACAAAGGAAACTATTAGACCAAATGCACAACATTGGTCATTGATGTTAATGGATGCAGAGATCTTAACCAATTTTCTTTGCAACTATTGTTGTGGATAATCCCATTCATTTATCCCAGGTTGTTAGCATCACAGATATCCTCGTGACAAACTGAATAACTAGATTGTTATCCTTGAGACTTAGCAATAACACATCTGGTCAAATTTTAGCAGTTACAAGCTTTATTGCCCCGAAGCTTCAATTTACGAAATAACAACAACAACAAAGCCTTATCCCACTAAGTGGAGTCGGCTACATGGATTATACGACGCCATTCCGCTCTATTAGTAACAATATATTCGTTGATCCATGTTCATGAGATTCGACAGGATTTTACGCTGACTGTCGGGGCCTAACACAACCCTCCTCCTTTATCCGGACTTGGGACCGGCTATAAAACATAGGACAACATAAGAAAATTATCTCGACAGCTGCACAAATAATAATCAACAGTTGGCAGAATAAAAAATGCATGACTTGGTTATCTGAATCTTTTCCAAGTTTAAATAAGTGCTGCAATTTCATTAGCTTTTGTTAAGAAAAAAAAAAGGAAAAACTCACCTCTTTGTTTGTCTAAATGCATACAAGTAGCAGCTATTCTATTTACTACTTTTACATGGAAAGCACCTCGGAATGAAGCAACATTACCCAAAGTGCTTCAGGTACTACTGTTGGCTAGAGTATCTTGAGTAATGTAGTAAAATGTAATCCTCTTTTAGACCTGCATCGAGCATCCTTTGAATTTACAATCTATGATTGTTAACAAATCCGCATCATCCACTAACCAAAAACCAAAAGCGAGTTTTTTATACTCACCCTACTCTTTTACACATCTCCTTATCAGCAGAACAATCAGCATTAAGAACCATCCGTCAAAAAAAGAGCCTCCACCAAAAAAAGAATCATCCATCAATGACTGGTGTATATTTAAGAGCTAGAGTTGCATTAAGTTATAATTCTTAGACAGCTTCCAATCTCCTTGGAGTTGAAGATAAACCTTTTCCTGTTTAACAACAGTAGAAAGCAGCCACTAAATGTCCACTGGAGATCCTTATTTGCTAAAATTGTTGAGGTATCATTGAGCCTTGATCTTAAGTGTCATGTTTTATCCCTTTGGCTATTGACATGACATAAAAATAACCTACACTATGACCTCCAACAGCCCAGAATATCATTCCCCTTCTACATGCAAGATAAAATGAACTGGCCAATTTTCTTTTTGATGGGTTCATGTTTCATTCTTGATCCAGGATATTGCATTACACCAGCTAAAAGTCGAAATAGTCTTCTATCTTGCATCCAGAGAGGACCCAGAAACATCATTATTTTGGGGGCACAATTCCCATCATCAGGAATACTGGCAATCTTCACTGGTGTTCAGTCCAATTGTTTTTCCTTGCATAATAAATTATAAATGATATGCATAAGAGATTCTAAAAAGGAACCTTTAACTGAATCTGCTGGTATAATCTCATTATTCTCACGAACATCACGGTGGGCCCTTTCCAATATATTCTGTGTTGCGTTATCAAAGGTGAAGGTTCCGTCAGTAAGTCTTTCTCCCCACATCAAAGCCCTCTTTGCTAATCCTTGCTTGCAGAAATGAGAAAGTAGCAGGTTCACAGTGACCGTGTTGGGAACAAATGCCATCTTAAGTAGCTTTGCAGTCAAAATCATAGCACGGTCAAGCAAGTCACTGCATATACCATCCATAACAGTGTTGTAGGTGACCACGTTAGGAGAAAATCCTGTTGAAACAAGCTCATCTAGCATTTTCATGGCATGATTCATCATATGACTACTGCATAAGCTGTGAATCCATATATTATATGTGAATATATCTGGCTCCAAACCCTCGGTAGACATTTTATTTACAAAGTTCACTGCGCTAACCATATCAAAAGCCTTGCAATAAGCACTGATAAAGGTATTGTATGTCACAACATCAGGCGTTAACCCATTACTGTACATTTCAATGAAAAAGTTGCTGGCCATTCTCAGTCTTCCCTGTTTACAGAAACCGTCAATAATTATGTTTGTTGTGAAGATATCAGGGATGAGTCCATTATTTCTCATCTGTCTCTCCAATTTTAAGGCTTCAACCATGTTACCAACTCTGCAAAGGCCAGATATCAAAGAATTGTATGTGAGATTATTGGGAACCAAACCTCTCCGGCACATTTCATCAAAAGCATCATGTGCCTCATCCATGTACTTAGCTCTACATAAGCCATTGATATATGCTGAGAAGCCAACCACATCAATGAATATTCCTTGCCTCTTAAAGTCATTCCACAGCTTCAAAGCTCTAGTAATATCCCCTACTCTGAAGCATTCATCCATGCAGATTATGAAAGCAGAAGGTTTCAGAAGACAACCCCGCTCTACCAATGTGTTGATAAGCTCTCCAGCATCCTGCAACTTCCCTCTCTTGCACAAGCCCATGAGCAAGGCGTCATAAGTGAAAGCTGAGGGTGTGAATCCGAGACTAAGCATACTTTTGTACAAATCAAAAGCTTCTTTTTCTAATCCCTCTTTGCTATAACCTGCTATGATCGAGTTAAATGCTGCAGCACTAACAGGCGCACCCTGCTGAATAGCACTGTGCAAAAGTTGCTGGGCAGAATCCATTTTCCCATCCCAGCAGAACCTTGAGGCCAACATGTCCAGCATCATTCCATTTGAGTAGCTCTCTGGTCCTGGAACATTGTTAAATAACTGTTTACACTCGCTTTCCCAATTTTTACTGAATTTACAATATCCAGCAGCTAGACTGTTAAACGTGTAACAATCAGGAACAAGCCCTTTGTCTCTCATTTCAACATAAACAGCATTTGCCTGATTCATCTTCACAGACTTCACATATCCTGAGATAAGAACGTTGTAGGTTATTGTATTAGCCTCAATACCATCACCTTCCATATCTTCAAAAAGTTTCTTTGCTTCATTCATCCTACCAGCCCTGCACAATGCATCAATTAATATATTATATGTAACCACTGATGGAGCACAACCTGAAGCAATCATTCTATCAAACAATTCAAAGGCAACTGACGACTGCCCAAAAACACAGCACGCCTTCATCAACATGTTGTAGCTGCATGCATCAGGTCGACAACCTAACTTCGGCATTATCCAAAGAAGACCTTCACCTGCTCTGATATTTCCTCTCAGACAAGACCCAAGGATCATTGTATTACAGGTTCTGGAGCTTGGTCGAGGGCCTTTCCCGATCATATCCTTGAACAAGTTCCAAGCTTTACTTGTCTCACCCCTACGAAAGAGAAGTCTCAGTAGAACAGACAATGCCGTTACTCTTGGAGTCTTCCCATGGAACCTAATGCGCTCCAATACTTGCAAAGCTTCAGAAGGCATCCCCGCATTGAGGAAAGCTTGGAGGACCAGGTCGAGTATGGCGTAGTGGCAGCGGCAGGTTCGGTAGCAGTCAGCCCACTGGATCATCTCGGTGCCTCCACGCCCAGGGCCGGAGAGGCGGACAATTAAGGCGAGGAGGTCCTGAGCAAGAAGGCGCTGATCGGCGTTCCCAGAGGCGACGAGCAGGTGGGCAGCGATGCACGACGAGCGGATGGTGGAAGGGGTGAGGACGTCGGGAAGGGCGCGGGCAAAGAAAGCGAGCGCTGCCAGCTGACGTTGGGGAAGGAAGCGGCGGAGGAGGCGCGCGAGGGGGGCGGGCCGGAGGAGGAGGCCATGGTCCTTCGCGCAGGCGTCGCCCGCCTCCAAGTAGAGAGCTTGGAGGTCGATGACACATTGAGGGGGGGACTTCAGACCGGCAGCGAGGGTGAGAAGGATGTCGCGGCGGATGTCGGGACGTAGAGGCGGAAGAGGGCGGCGGCGGCCAGGGAGGAACTGGTCTACGATGGGGTCGAAGCATTCGCCGGCAGCGGTTGAATAGGTGTGCAGTTGAGGGACAAAGTTGAAAGCTTGTCGGAACGGAGAAGGGCCGCCGCGACGGCGCTGGCGGCGAAGCAGCGGCAGCGCGGCGGCGGAGAGCATTTGCCAAGGTCCGCATGGGGCGGCGCGACGAAATATAAGCACCAGCCCAACTGCGGAGCTTCGAATTTGGGGTTTTTCATCACCCGCTCTAAGTAGCACTTATTTTTATTGTTATTGTTATGAAAAAAATGGGGGTTCCCCGTTTAAAATGGGGAACATACCCTCATTTCACGGCGTCTTTGTAGATTTAAAAAATTAACTTTTTTATCTCGTGCGTGAACCGAAAAACGCGTGAACCGAACGTCATCGAACCGATCGTGCGTGAACCGGTCTTTTTTATCCCATAAAAGTGACCGTGCAGCAAAAATCGCCCCCTTTCTCCCTCATTTTCTCTCTCCCTCTTTCTCCCCTCCTCGTGCGACGACGACCGGCCACCGCCCGCACCATCACGACCGTCGGCGACGACGATCAGATCCGCGCCACCGCCGCCGCCCATAACTACGTCTTCTTCGACCAGATCCGCCGCCGGCCGCCCTCCCCGCTCTTCTTCGACCAGATCCGTCGACAGATCCATCGCCAGCCGCCCTCCCCGCTCGCACGCCACCGCCCTCCCCGCTCGAGCATCGCCGCCCTCCCCGCTCGCACGCCGCCGCCCTCCCCGCGTGCCTCCCCGTTCGTCACTGGCCGCCCTCCGTGCTCGCACGTCGCTGCCCTCCCCGCTCGCACGCCGTCGCCCTCCCCGCTCGCACGCCACCGCCCTCCCCGCTTGCACGCGCCGCCCTCCCCGCTCGCACGCCACCGTCCTCCTTGCTCGCACGCACCGTCGCTGACCGCCGTCCTTCGCACGCACCACCGCTGACTGCCGCCCTTCGTCACACGACACCGACACCCTGCCGTAATTGGTTAAACACTTTTTAATTGATCACTTGTAATTATGTAATAATCACCTTTCTAAGTAGTGACATTATAATTATGTAATAATCACCTTAAATTGTAAGTAGTTGATCACATATCATGTTGTACTTAGGTAATCAATTTCATCATGCAAGTAGTTAAATATCTCAAGATTAATTAAATGATGTGAGTTAATTTTCATGTGTAAATATGTTTGTTTAATCATTTTTGTTTGCAATTTGTTTAATTATATCATGCAACAATGAGCAAAATCTTCATCAATTTCATCATATTTGTGAATTTCTAATGAGAATTTATTTGTATTTTTTAGGTAAAATTGCACATGGACGATGAGAATAGTGATAGTAACATGGCAGAATTGACAGAAAAATGGATGAATGAAGACGATATTGAACATGACAAACATGAAGAAGATGTTAACTTTGTTGTCAAAACATATGAGTTACTAAAATCCTATGTTGGAATGTTATTTGACACAGATGAAGAAGCCTACAAATACTACAACATGTATGCTAAATTAGTGGATTTTTCTGTGAGAAAACAAATTTCACATATGCACAAGATTACAGGGAAGGTAATGAATGTAAAGTATGTTTGTTCTAAACAAGGACACAAGAGAATTAGACAAGAGCAGACACAAGCTTTTACACAGAGAAGAGAAATTAGGGACGATTGTCATGCTCATCTATATGTTGTTCTAAGACAAGATGAACAATGAGATGTAAAAAAATTTCAAGAAGAGCACAGTCATTGCTTGACAACTCCTTCCAAAGTAAAGTTCTTAAGATCTCATAATCAAATTAGCACAACTTCTAGAGAAGCTATTGGGCATCTACGTGCATTCGGTATGGTCCATCTAAGATTGCTAAAGCCCTTAATATGTCTGGAGAATCTCTTATAATAACTCAGAATTGTATTGATCATTTGAGAATTATAAAAAAAAAGCACTTTTCTCTATCGAATGTTTGCAAATTATCTATAATTTTCAAAAAAGGGTACATTCTGATCCGGGTTTCTTTCATAGTTGGGAGGTTGATGCAGATGGCACAATTCTGAATTTTTTTTGGGCTGATGGTAGGTCAAGAAACAGTTATTTGACTTTTGGTGACGTCGTTATATTTGATACAACATATCGAACCAATAATTTAATAATGTCATTTGCACCTTTCACAGGAATTAATCACCATTGGAGATCTTACTTATTTGGATGTGCTTTACTTGCAGATGAGACAGAGAAGACTTTCACATGGTTTGAATGCATATTTGGAAAATATCCACAATGTATCATTACAAATCATAACATCGCGATGGGGAATGTCATACGTAAGGTTTTCCCACACACGAAACACATCTTTTGTACTTGGCATATTGCTAGAAATGCGATGACTCATCTACAGGATTTGTATGCACAGTCGACATTTAAGGAGGAGTACAATAAGCGGCTATATGGATCGTCAAATATAGATGAGTTTGAAAAGGGATGGCTCTCTTTGAAAGAAAAGTTTCATATTCGGGATGGGCATTGGTTAAAAGTGATGTACAACAAACGTGAACAGTGGGTTTCTTTATATTATAAAGACGTCTTTACTGCAGGTATGCGAACCACTCAGAGGGCAGAAAGTATAAATGCTTTTTTTATGTTTATGTCAATGCGCACACTTCGCTTTCGCACTTTGTAGAGCAATATAATAAAGCTGTCCAGACTCATCGTAGACGTGAAGAACGAGAAGACTTTCAAACAATGAACTCACAACCTGCATACATTGTTAATAATCCTTTGGAGGAACATGCAGGTAAGATCTACACACATGCTTCATTTTGTAACTTTCAGACAGAATATGCAAAGTGTTTCAGTTTCACAATGCATAAGATTTACAAGGACACAGATAGATCTTACTACTCTGTTTTTCCTGTAAGGGATATTGATGAGGGAAAAAATGTGGTGGAATTTAGTAAAGTTGAAAATATTTATGCAAAATATTCATGCAAAAAGTTTGAACAAGAAGGAATTTTGTGTTGTCATGTTCTCTGTATTTTGCAAAAGAAAAGTGTGAATTACTTGCCTGAAGATTATGTGCTTCATCACTGGACCATAAATGCTAGATACACAAAACCACATGTCATTTATGCTTGTCAATCCACTTCCGGTGATAGCATATCACCCATTCAGGCATTATCTTGGCAAAGAAATCTATGAAAAGTACAAACGATGGGTCTCATTTCACCTACGCATTTACAATGTGGGGCGCCAACTATAGATGATCTCATTTTGAAAATGAGTGCAATTCATGTGCCGAGTGAATCTATAGATGCAAGTGGAGTAAGCACAAGCCACTTTCAAACAACTCAGTTTAGCACTACTGACTTACCACTTAGTGAACCAAACTCCATAAACTTGCATGACTTATAATTTATGATCTGGGACCCACTTTGTGTGAAGTCTAAAGGCAGGCCTAAGAATATTGCAAGGATGAAATCTGGCGTGGAAATTTCCATGTCACAGAATGAGTCGAGAAAGAGGAGTTGCGAGAAATGCGAAAAGCAAGGACATGACAAACGAAAGTGTCCATTATTGCAGGTTCATTTACTTTTCATTTAACAGAAGTTTAATTCGTCTTCATTTATTTCTCTATTAGGAAGTCTAATATTCATCTTATATTTGACAGGGTGTTGAGAATGGAGGTCATGACTGAAGACTTATATAATATGTTGAATGTCATATGTTTGATGTAATATGTTGGAACCTATTTATGTTGGAACTTATTTTGTGTTGTAACTTATTTATGTTGGAACATACTTATGTTGGAACTTATTTATGTTGGAACCTACTTATGTTGGAACTTATTTTGTGTTGTAATATATTTTGTGTTCTCGTAACCAAGTTCTAAGTTTGTTAAACCTAGAATGAATACATCGTGTTTGCTAGCTGCATTTTATATTTGTAACTGGGATGACAATTAAACATACAATTAAATTGACAACAAAATGGGCATGACCCTTCAACAAAATGAGAAGGGGCACTTCAGTGGAAAATCCAAAATAAATCAGGATTGACAACTCAGAGAATACAAGGGCATGAATATGATTGGCTGCCTTGCTCACTTAGTTCGACCCCTCAAACAAATGAGATTTTCGAATGTCCACTATATTTAATATGAAAGAACTTGTTTCGAATCAAGGATAAAATTATGCACAATGGCGGCCACAGCCCAAAATACTTGAAGGGGCCATTGCTAATTGTTGCAGAACAAGACGCACTATGTCAAGAGGCTTTTATTTGCAATGGTTCGGCTGCAAAATATTAAACCTTGAATTCAATATCGGAGAGAGAAAATGAGGAAGAAAGGGGGCGATTTTTGCTGCGCGGTCACTTTTATGGAGTAAAAAACACTAGTTCACGCACAGCCGGTTCGACGACATCCGGTTCACGCATTTTTCGGTTCACGCACGGGATAAAAAAGCTAGTTATGGGAGGTATGTTCCCCCATTTTAAATGGGGGAAGCCCCATTTTTTCCTATTGTTATTGTTATTATTATTAAATTTAAATATTACCATTCGTTAACTGTACTAATTATACGATTCATATATATTGCTAATTTGACATATATAATATGATACTATCCCTCACCAAAATATAAATGTATCTGCAAATTAATTAATTTGTCATATGCCACACAACATGTGTTCATATATTTTTCATGACAATATCTGTTAATTTGTCATATGACATTGCACATTGGTTGATATATTTTGATGACAATGGCTAATCAACTTTGAATCAGCAAAGCGTATGTCTACGTTCTGAAACTTCTTAGCCGTATATACAATGCTGATGTAAACAGGAAAAAAATTGAAGACTAAGTACATGTAGCCTGATTAGTAAGGGTTCTCCGGGTCGGATCCCGAAAATTCGACTTGATCGGGTCGATCCGATGGCCTAATTTTTTTAAAAAATATTAAATGATTTTTTAGTTAATTAGATAGTTTTATATCATTTAAAATTTTAAAAATATGAAATAAATTATTTTAAATGTAGAAAATTATATAGATATTCAAAATAATACTTTTGATATTTAAAAATATTTTATTTTGTATTTAAAATAAAATAATAAATATTTTTTATATTAAAAAATAAAATAAAAATGATGATCAGATAATCCGACCATCCGACCACTCGACCCGGCCCGACCACTCGGGTTAGGTCAGATCACAGCAAAAAAAAAAGAAGGATCCGACCCGACCAAACTTAATTGGGTCGAATTTGTTCACGGGTCAGATCACCCATGAATACCCTTATTAGTAATTAGTGTATACGGGTGCTGTTCTAGTGCAGGATAACTCCATCAACAAGAATACTGCTCCCTTTTAAGCTCATTTCTCATGGGTCCTCAGAGTTTGTGACGCCAGTGATAGAAGGATGTCTCGCCCATAAAACTCTGGATCATGGCTAAAGTTCGCAGCCCATAAAACAAAGGTCGAGACTCTGACAGTGAATTTGGGGGATCGTTTTCAGTGGACATCACCTGATGTGATTGTCATGATTCCTGAAATAATTATTCAATGTTTGTAGAGGTGTTGAGAACTATAAATGTCACGACCGTCGGAATAAAAGTTGAGGCTACTAGGACTCAAGACAACCCTCCTACACAGTTATGCCAACCAAATTTTAGAGCCCTTGACAAACCATGACCACTCAGTGAAATCCCCGGCAGCCTTCCAACTTGTTTGATTTCCTTTCACATTTCACCATTCACCCCATTTTTCTCGTCTCTCATCCCATTCTGACTTTGAGTACAATGCAACAATTTGTCCATGAATCTTCTCTCTTCTTATATTAGGCAAAGCATGCATCCATTTGTTCCATATTACAGGTGGTTCGAGTATGAATGACTTCATCGTGGCCGCTAAAGTAGACCAGATTTAATCAATTGGATCATCTTCCTAAAAAGAGAATATGGGCAAACGAGAAATTTTCTCCTTATTCGTTGCTCTTCCGTGTATTTCAGCTTTTAAACAGTCACATACTTAGAACCAAACCAGTTGGAAGACATCCATGTTTTGTTTTGGATGTAGTCAGCGGAAGTGTTAATTCCCAAGCTTCTGCATCATATGGTGCTTCATTTATTTTCCATGGTACTAGAACCTTATCAGTGAAGAACTCTCAAAATGGAAGGAAAAACCTCACCAATGAGTGAAATATTTAACCTTCAATCCTTAGAGAACAAGACATGGTATCATGTTTTATCATGAGAAGTTATAAAAGCCAGTAGATTCTGCAGGGAGCAACAAACTGTTGCTGCATATTTGTTTTGAATTCTTAGTATATATGGATATGGTGGATGCTTCTGATGCACTCATGTTAAAATTATCTCTAGCTATGCATAAAAGATTTTCAACCTTTTTTTTCCTTGCCTCACTATTATGCATCATTAAATCAATTACTCTTGTTTGATTTTCCTATGGTGCAAGAGAGTTACTGATATAACATTCAGATAGAATTCTTTTGTTTGGAACTTGTAGAACTTTTTTGTGAGTTTCTTACAGTTTTCTAAATGCAATTCAGATTCTGTCTATAATTCTGAATCCTTGATATTTCTATAGAATTTACAGACTCCTCTTGGTTTTTCAAGAAGATGATGCATGAATCGTATTTATGATGCCATTGCTAATGCTAGTGATTTCGAGACTATGGACAAATCCTTAGGCTCTCTTTGATGCAAAAAAGAACAAATCCCTGATACATATAAACAGGAGGTCCATAATTAAAGACCAACAAATTACAAGCAAACATTTGAAATATTAATCTTCTTCTACATCGCATGTTGTCCTCAAATGATAAATGTTCACTGCGGATAAAAATGGGATGAAAGTTGTGAGGCTCATGATTTTATGAATTTAGAATTTCCAGGTAAAAACATTAATTCATTCTTTCGTAGTCCTTTTTTGCCTTCATATTACTTCAGAGAATTATGAATGACGTTATCATTAACCATCCCTTGTAAATCACATATACCTTGTCACTGAGGGCCTATTGGAAGTAGAGTTCAAGCACACAACTCATGCATCTGTTTCTTCACTAAGAACATTTTAAGAAGCTTATCAGTAAACTGATTACACATCGTCGAACAAAATATCAGGGATGTGTTTCTGCATCGTGTGTGTGTACTCTCACGAGACATGTTATCTGAGCCTATTTTACTCTTCTTAGGGTCAGAAAATGTTCATCTTTGATGTGGGAAATCAATTTGTTGAAAATTCTCCACAGCATATGGCACCCATGTCTGTAGTTACTTCTTGTGAAGGTCTCCTGCTGATATTAAAATGACCACTCCTTGTAGTCAAAAGAGGATCCCTCGAGCAATATGTTGCTGCTCAAAAGTTCTCGCATTTCTCCGGCTCCTAGGATGCATCTAAACTTGTCGAAAGTTTCCAAGCGCTCGCTGTATGCTAGTAGCCACGGGTTTGAATTTTGGAGTCGTCACCTTGGTAAGAGAATAAATCATTCTTATCTTCCCGGCTCCAGATTAGTTGAATGTTAGTAGCCTCGGACACCGGAGACCTCCTGCAGACCCATGCCGGCATAAAAAAAACTTGTTGACAGTTGAAAATATAGGATTTCTGTACAATTTGGATAAGGTTTGACCTTGATTCAGATTAGTCTAACTACTTGATTGGATTGTGAAATCACATGTTTTGTAAATTTCATACCAACCAATATCATCAGGTTTCAGGCAAACGATTGTTTTCTTTCATTTGATTTCGAAGTTTTCTGCCAGCACCGGCAAAACAGAGTTAAACTCTCTTGTTGCATCAGCAATATAACTTACACTTTAATCTACAGGAAAAATTACACCAAATGTTCTCTAACTTTAAGATTTGCTCAGCGATACTCTCCAACTTCACTTTGTAACACAAATGTCCTTCATCTTTTAACGCGTTTCACCCGATGCCCTCTTTACCTGGGATAGTCGGTTTTCTAGTTTTTCATCGACGTGGCGTCCACGTCATCATTTCCTCTCTCCTCCACGCAAATAATCGTCCGATGTGGCATGCTCTGACGTGGCACATAAAATTATACCAATGCCCTCCAACTTTAAGGTTTGCTCAGCGATACTCTCCAACTTCACTTTGTAACACAAATGTCTTTCATCTTTTAATATATTTCACCCGATGCTCCCTTTACCTGGGACAGTCTATTTTTTGATTTTTTGTCGACATAGCGTCCACGTGGTCATCTCATCTCTTCTCCATGCAAATAGCCGTCCGACGTAGCATAGTCCGACGTGACACCACATATTAAACCATCTTACTTACCGTAAGTTGATCCACTCACTGTTAAATTATTTTTTTATTTCCCTCTTTGTCGTCGTTCGCATGAAACATCCTTCGCCGTTCGCACTCCTTCGTCGTTCGCTCTTCTTCGTCGTTCATCTACTTCATTGTTCACTTTTCACGTTCGTCGGCGTCGTCTTTGCCCAAATTGGTGTAATTTTATGTGCATTTGGTGAGCAAACTTTAAAGTTGGAGGATATTTGGTATAATTTTATGTGTCACATCGGAGCATACCACGTCAGACGACTATTTGTGTGGAGGAGAGAGGAGATGACTACGTGGACGTCACGTTGGTGAAAAATCGAGAAACTGACTATCTTAGGTAAAGAGGACATCGGGTGAAATGTACTATAACTTTAAAGTTTGCTCACCAAATGCACAGAAAATTATACCAATTTGGATAAAGATAACACCGACGAACGTGAAAAGTGAACGATGAAGGTGGCGAACGACGAAGAAGAGCGAACAACGAAGGAGTGCGAACGGCGAAGGATGTTTCATGCGAATGACGACAAAGAGGGAAATAAGAAAATAATTTAACAGTGAGTGGGTGAACTTACGATAAGTAAGATGGTTTAATATGTGGTGCCACGTCGGACGACTATTTGCATGGAGGAGAGATGAGATGACCACGTGGATGCTACGTCGACAAAAAATTGAAAAACCGACTGTCCCAGGTAAAGAGGGCATCGGGTGAAATACATTAAAAGATGAAGGACATTTGTGTTACAAAGTGAAGTTGGAGGATATCGCTGAGCAAACCTTAAAGTTGGAGGGCATTGTTATAATTTTATGTGTCATGTCGGAGCATGCCGCGTCGGACGACTATTTGCCTGGAGAAGAGAGGAGATGGCCATGTGGACGCAACGTCGACGAAAAATCGAAAAATTGGCTATCCCAAGTAAAGAGGGGCATCGGGTGAAACACGTTAAAAGATGAAGAACATTTGTGTTACATAGTGAAGTTGGAGGATATTGCTGAGCAAACCTTAAAGTTGGAGGGCATTTAGTGTAATTTACCCCTAATTTAGGGGTTGTGAATTGATTCCACTACAAATGACGACATGTTTAGAAGGGAAACACATGCATCATGCATGGTTGACTAATTTTTTCCAGGTTCTCAAGGTATTATATTTTCCTGTAGTATATGAGATTAATTTTCAAGTTCAAAGTAAGCCCAATCCAGATTTTACTGGGTCGTGATCAAGAATTCAAAGTTCCGAATGAAATATTGTTTATTTATTTTCTTTGTGACTGAAAAGAAAATTATACCTACCGATTTTGATTAATAAGACTAGAGGCAAAATTTATGTGTGATGCATGCATCAGGTTGGTTTCCGTGTCATGTATTCTTGTTCTTGGATAACAGGGACAACTCATTTCTTGTATTCAACACCATTTCATGTTGGAAAATTGGGGTTTGATGATGGCATGACATTAGATCATTTGTGCAACAACTAAACAATTCCGGAGCATATATTCTCCTAATGCAATTTACGGAGTGGGTTCACTTATTAACCTATAATTTAATTATTTATTTATTACAAAAATTAATAAATGTGCATAAATATTTTAAGTATAAAATAGTATTAAAATGAGAAATTCAAATGTATGGTCAAGAAATATATTCTCTTAACGATATGAAATAATAAAATTAAATTATATGTATTTGAATTATACAATTTAAATTACTTAAGATAAAAAAATTATCAATTATATTATCCTTATGCAAATTATTTATTTCAAATAATTATTTGACATAATTGTTAATTATATTAAAATTACTTTGCAATGTAAAAATATGTTGTTATTGTGGCATAGAATAATAATTATGTAAATGCAAATCTAACATACTGATATCTATTATGATGATACAAATTAATCATTTTATCAAAATATAAATAAACATGTGGGCGAAATTTAATATTGCAAAAATAATCTAAATATGAAATGAGATTTGCATATATAAAATTTATAGTGATATATATATATATAATTTAGTAAATAATGAAAATAAAATAAATTATGAATTGAAGCTATGTAACAAGAATAATAATAAAAATATTCTATCTCAGACATAATACGCAAAAATGCACAATTAAAAAGGGATAAAAATAATATTTAGTATAATTAATTAAATATGATTTATAATTTCTACTGTAATAATTAACATAGTAAGCAGAAAAGCACAATTAAAAAGAGATGCTTTGACAATACTCTAATAGAAATAAATGGAGACTCAAATAAATAGCATTGTAGCTTTGACGAGAATCAAGTAGAAAATGAGAAAAAAAATAAATACTATTTTTTAAAAATAAATATTAAAACTTCATTAATATACAAAACAAAAGAGTGAAATCATATTTTTTTTATAAATATTAAAACTTCATTTTCCTCTGCCAAGACAAAAGAGTGATCAAGCCCCTCTATTTTTAAAATAAATACTAATTCAATTTGATGATTGCTTGGTCTGGTTAACACAAATTCAATTTTAAATAGTATACTGCCGGCGATGATAAGACAGGATTTGTGACGGATATAAACTCAAATATTAATATACAAAATGATAGAAAGAATTAAAAAAGAATTATAATATAAACTGAATTTTTTTAAGAAGAAAAAGAATCAAAATAAAATAAGCTCAACTGAGCAGTAAAAATAACATTTTTTTTCTTTGTGAAATTTTTCTCTTTTTTTCTAAATTTTCTGATTTTAATTTTGTTTTACCATTTCCAATGGCCGTGATGGTGGGAGGCGCGGGGAACGGGATCCCGGATGGTGGGATTGAGTCAAGAGAGGAAGACGTGGACGCTTCCCCTTACGACACAGCAACAAATCGGGCACGACTCGGTCAGCCCGCCGCCGGAGACCCCTGACGCGTCGCAGGCGTCGCAGAGGCAGAGGTGGCGGCAGGGGAGAAGCACCACGGTGGACACCCGCCGGCGGCACGCGCGGCACGAGGCTGGGTCCGGGTCCATCCGATGCGGGTCGACGTAGGCTGACTCGGCATCGTCCGCGGGTGGCGATTCGCCCCAGTACTCCGCTCTCGTCTGCACCGACGGGGCGGCGGTGGCGGCCGCGGCCGCCTGCTGGAGTTGCGCCTGGAGGGACGCAGCCGTCGCCTGGTAGCCCGCAGCCTTGGCCTGCCACGCCATTGACTCGGCCCGGAGGCGGACGAGTCGGTCCTCGAGTTCGGCGCTCCGCCGCGTCGCCCGTTCCAACTCCGCGTCCTTCTCCCGCAGCCGCCGCGAGGCTGACTCCTCCACGGCGCTCAGCATCGTCCGGTAGTGCCTTTGCCGGTGCTCCGCCAGTGAGCGGCAAAGTTGCTCTCCCTGCCAAACGGGACAAGAGACGACATTAGCTCATTGTTTCAGAATCGAAGGACGCGACCGAGAACTATGGACAGAGAGGGACAAGTGTGTTACCTGGACGCGGAGGAGCTGTTCGATTTCGTCATTCTGTTGGTTGACTTGGGCTGCGAATTCTTCAGATAGAAGAATGGAGGAGAATGGCGCGGAGGCAGACGAAGAGAACATGGGATTGGTTGGGTTCCTTCGGAGATTCTGGTTCTGGTCTTCGAAGGAGAGACGGAGGCCGGTGGAGATGGCGGCCGGGGGTTGTGAATGGCTCTGGAGCTGGTCGAAGCTGACCACCGTCGGATGCGGTTTCCCGGCGGCGAAGATGTTGATGGGCCGGCCGCTCTTGTGCTGCTGTGACGCCGTTGGGACGCCGGCCACGGCCTCCCACGCCCTTTTCCTCGGATTCCCGCTACCTGCTATTCCGGCGGCTGCCGCGCATTGGATCCCCAGTCTCATCAGTGTCCCAAATATACTACAAAGAAAACATAAAAGATAGAAAGAGCAACATTCGCCTCACACCTCCATTGCCGAACAGCTCCCGGGACTTGTCCATGAAGCCATGAGCAGCGGGCTGAGGGAACTCCATTTCTTTCCTCTCCTGCTCGCTTCTGCCACAACCCAGAGACCAAAACATTACACAACGCAATAAAAGAAACTCATAAAGATTCGACCTTTGCACCGGAAAACCGATCAAAATCGGATTTTGACGCCGGGTAACACATCGGGCCAGAACGAGGCAGTACCTATTTAACAGCAGGACGCTGGAGGGGTATTGCGCATGAACTGCCATCGCCGAGAAGAAAAGGGAAACCGTCGGCAGGATATCAAAAGCGAGGGAGGAGAGAAATGAATAGATGGAGAAGATGGCGAGACGGTGGCGGATTCCTCTGCTAATGAGAGAGAGAGAGAGAGAAAGAGAAGAAACGGTTCCTGGATCCAAGAAAAGTAAATACTTCCCGAGAGTTTAAACAACTCTTGTGCTTTTGCAGTTGCTGTTCTTTACGTATCAAATAACAAAAAAGGCGCAAACGAAGAGACGGAGATATATAACAGAGAGAGAGAGAGTCAGTCCATTGCACAGGGTCACCAGTCACCACCTTTGGTCCCTCTTCTTTATGCCCGCCCTCGGACACTGACCATGATGTGGGAGAGAGAGAGAGAGAGAGAGAGAGAGAGAGAGAGAGAGAGAGAGAGAGGGAGAGGGAGAGAGGATGAAAGGGGGAGAGAGAGAGAGAGAGAGAGAGAGAGAGAGAGAGGATGAAATCATCAAAATGGCGCGGATTTGCTGACCATAATTTCTGGTCAGTTTAGGTGGAGAGATGGGTGTTTGAATGCTCGATCCCACTTTCACAATCTGCACGAGGAACGGTTTGCTTCCTTTTTTCAGTGAATGGTTTGGTTCATTATTAGTTGGATTTATCATCAATACATCTAATGGAAAAATAGATATGTTCAGATTTTGGTGATGCTATGCAATCTGACAAAATACTGGTAGGAGTTATGTAGCATCGAACTTAAATTTAATATGAAATTTTATAATAAAAAAGTAGCTATTAAAATAAGTTGTTCCACATTATAATGGTGTTAACTTAAAAATTCACATAAAATTGGCATTTACGGTTGTTGTGATATCCCAATATCGATTTTTTAGTGCAAAATAAAAATCGGCAATTACATTTTAGGTGCATATATAATGCCACTATGTATCCTGATTTTTCTTGTTGCTAATCAAATTTGTGGCTTTGTTTCAATTCTTCAAGTTGAATAAGTAGCTAAACAAAATATATTTAGTTGCTCGAGTCAATAATTGTAATATATATGTCGTAAATTAGAAAATTCAAGCTTAGATATTCCCTAAAAGAAATCTCATGTTAAAAAAAACGGAAATTTAAAAAAAAAACACGTGATACCTCAGAGGTCGAACCAAATTAACAAACTAGAATAATTTTTTTGAAGACAAATCAACATTTTGTGATTTGAGATTTGACGTGGAAAAGTTTTACATATTTAAAGAGTCAAATGAAAATAAACCAAATAGACTAAGCTATCTTTGCTTCTAGATGAGTAGGAAAAAAAACCCTTAGGTTCCCATGTGTGTATAACTCATGGTCCAGCACATCATCATCACCACCATCATCATCATATATGATAGTAATACACATATTCCATAATCAACCAAGAATATCGTAGCAAACAAGAATGCAATTTAATGAAAATTGATAATTAGATGGTCAAATTTAATAGGGATTAAAAGTTTCCAATTCCCTTCCTTAAAGTCATAGTTTTTTTTTATCATATACTTATTCATGTAGATAATACATGTTTGTGACTCTTTGGGTACATAGAAATATTAGAGTTATGATTTTTTGTGTGCCTCTAGGACGAAGGATCCATGCAAGAATATATATTAAATCTCATCATGAGTAGATCAACTATTGATTAATTTTTAGAGTTATTTTTATAAATCACTTCTAAATTATCATAATTTTTTACGTCTAACTTCAAATTATAAACTTATTTTTTTATCCATAAATTATCGTCACTTTTCACTTTAACCCACACGCCCACCTCTATTACATTTTTTGTTAATTTTACTTTCTTCTCATTTACGAAAAGACTAAATTATCTCTTCTCCATAACATATCAAATAATAAATATAAAAAGAAAAAAAAAAGAAAAAATATTCCTTGCGCCAGTAGCCCCCCACCAATTCGTCCCTAAAAATTAAGTGTTCCAATTTTTTTTATTTTTTTTATTTATTATTTGATGTTTTATGAAATGAGTGGTATTTTAGTCTTTTCATAAATAAAAAAATAAAACTAAGAAAAAATGTAACATAAGTAGATTGGATGACTAAAATGGAAAAGTTACGAAAATTTAGAGATCCAAAAAAATAAGTTCGTAATTTGAAGTTAGATATGAAAATCATAATAATTTATGAATGATTTTATGAAAATAACTATAATCTTTATATATATAGTGTCTTTCGACAATTTCACAAGATATGAATGAAATGACATTTGATTCCACCCCTGAAAAAGGCAAATTAATTAGTAAGCGTATGATCATAATGGAAGGAGATAAGAGGATGCTATTGTCATGGTCCCAACTAATGCTTGGAAATCTATTCACATAACGCCCATCTTTAATTTGGGCGATTTTTATCGTATCTAAGAGAAAAAGAGAGGAGATTTGTGTGATTCTTGTGCACAAAATTGACGTTTATGTTTCTTTCCTCACATATTTATAAAACAAATCATAGAACTGCCATAAGTTTTTTTTTTTGTCGAAATTACCGCATCATCAGTATTTTGCAAATGGGTGTGAGTATTTTGAAAATTGCCATAATGGCCTAATTAGTTTTTCTAATAACACGTAACGTTAACCCAAACAGCCAAACGCATAATCTAGTAAAATTTGTATATTACTAATTATTACTTGTTGTACTAATAATTAGTTGTGGATTCCAGCTACAAATGATTTATTTTTTATTGACGTATGTAAAATTGAACGGAATGACGTCGTATGATCCATGTAGCCGACTCCACCTAATGGGATAAGGTTTTGTTGTTGTTGTTGTTGATATCTGTAAAATTGACAAAAAAAAAGACACTGCATGAAAATACGATTTATTTAATTGATTAATTAATTAATACCAAACGTACATAATTACTAAACGATTCTTAATTGGGTTGCTCTTCTCTTTGCTGAATACTTGAGAAATTGTGTATATTAGAGAACTTTTCTTTACAAGTTACACATCTTTTTTCACATATATTGATCCATGTAACTAAGTCATATTCAAGCCAATTAAGTGTCGACAGAAGGATTAAATGCCATGAGGCGAGCTCCTAATGGAACTCCACTTGCTCTGCATCATCTTTTGGCTGAGCAGCATGGCATGGGTCATCATGATTGGCTTCCGTGGATCATTGTTTCTGGCCAACTTTATCTTTTTTTTTCTCTCTCTCTCTCTCTTTAATTTTATGCAGCAAGTAAAGAAAAAGTTCATAGTGTTCATAATTTTCTTTCTTTGCATTATGTTTATGTGCACAGCACAAGACAGTTGAAAACTTTCCTTGCAGAAGCACTCATTATTTCATCCATCACAGGACCCAGAAGGTGAAATGGGTGGTGTGCACAGGCTCAACTCTGCAAACAATTTAATAGTTTGGATCTCCCACAGTACACAATCTACCTTGTTCAATTCTTTCCAAGATGCAGACAGCTGCAAAGGCTGAACAGAAGGATGCCCATCCCCTGTACAACTTTGCTAGTTTTGGTTCATTAGGCACCTATCGATTTCGAGCACCGTCTCCTCTCTCAAAACCATCTTTGATCCTTGGCAGCTCTTCTTTCTCTCCACACATCTGTTCAGATAAACAGTTAAAACAACAGGGTTACGTAAAATATTTCTTACTTTTCCTTAAAATAATATAAAACTAGTGGTTTACCAGCTGCCATCCTACACCTCTCTCTCTCTCTCTCTCTCTCTCTCTCTCTCTCTCTCTCTCTCTCTCTCTCTCTCTCTCTCTCTCTCTCTCTCTCTCTCTCTCTCTCTCTCTCTCTCTCTCTCTCTCTCTCTCTCTCCAGTGTTCAGTTTCTTATGCATGCAGCCTCGTGGCAGTTCCATTTGGATGCAAGATGAAGTTTGGCAGTGGTGTCATCAAAAGAGCCAGTCAAAAGCACAAACCAAGCCTAACTCAAAACCAATGCTTTAAGGCGAGTTTCATGGGTGGTGGTTAGCTTTTTCCAAGCACAATGCACCCCAGGATTCAAACCTAATCTCATTGAACTGTGGAACTAAGGCCAAAGGGATAGAGACTGAAGAGGCCATGCACCCACCCCCCACCCCCCCAGTCTTACTGTACTGGAAAACAAGAACAATATTTATTCCCCAAGAAACAAGAGGCAATGTCAGGAACTTAGGGCTTACAATCAAAATGATGGAGAATAGATTCCATAAGCAACACAATTCCCTGTTTTTTTTTCTCTCTCTCTTTTCTTTTGATGTGAAAAGCATCTTCCATGAACAAGACCAACCAGATGAGACTGTTTTCAAACGAAGGGCGAGCCAAGGTTTCCTGCACACATGTTATGCTTTCCAACAACTCTGGGAAGGGCCACCGACTGGCATGATTAATTTGCTTCAGTTGTGAAAAAAGAAAAAAAAAAGTCTTAAAGCCCATTTTACCTCCTGCCAGTTGAGAACACTTTGCATGCAGTAATGCACCACTGTCTGATCTCAACCATCTTTTGACTGCAACATGCAGATAGTGGATACAGGACGGGCTGTGTGTGTGTGCAGCAGCCTTAATTAATTGTGTTTGATTGTAGGGCTATCTGTCCACTGCATGATAATGAATCATGAATCTCGATGCTCTACACACACACACTCATGAGTCATGACTCCATTGCATATGACATAATCTCATTGCACTTGGGCACTTGACAGTTGACAGCAATGAAGAAACCATTTCTTTAGTACCAGTAGGTAATTGTTTTAAATTGAGGGGAACCAAATTAATGCATTAGTCTCTCATGTGAGTCTGTGACTATTATGAGCACCGAAGGCTTCAAAATTTTTTTTCTTATAAGTTGTCGTTGGAAGCTGATTGATGAAGGGCTGCCAGTGGGTGAAAAAACAAAAGAACTAGTCACATCCTCTCAGCTGCCTTTTCCTCCAGGGTATCACCCTCACTCTCTCTCCCTCTCACGTTTTGATGTTTTCCTTACCCACCAATCCACCATTCTTGCACATAACCCATTTGTTGGCATCTTCCTCTCCTTTGGCCAACATTACCACCTGTTTTAGTGGTGGTATGACAGTCAGAGGGGGCATCTAATTCATTTCTTTAATTTTTGTTTTCTTCACTTTGCTTGTCCATGGATGCCTTGATGAGTTGGGGATCACAATAGCAACAGGAGGCTTTGTTTTTTGTTCCTCTCAGCAGCTTTTGAGGGAGCTTATTGTATGGGACTGTGTAAAGTAGAGATTCAACTCCCTCCCATCCTTTTTTATTAGATGAGCATGATCATACATGTGAATTAACACCCCTTCTGCATTGAAAATCCTCTTTCTCTCTTTTGACTCTCTCTCTCTCTCTCTCTCTCTCTCTCTCTCTCTCTCTCTCTCTCTCTCTCTCTCTCTCTCTCTCTCTTTCCCCAAACTTCTACAGCTATCTTGCTCATATGGCCCCTAAAGAGGACAGACACTGCAAAGCCCAGATTAATCCATCTCCTTGTGCTGCCTGCACAATGAGACTAAATTAGATTTGATGGGGATGAGGGATCTGGCAAAAATCCAATTCGTATCTATCTAGTGAAGGACCAGCTCCTGTCCACTGTACGAGTTTGACACTGGTTAAGCAAAAGCCCCACTACTCTGGTGGCCCGAGATCAGATTTGAATTGAATGCATGCAATATATGCAAAGTCTCTGGTTCTGAGCAAGGTCATATGGGGGACACTTCTACATCTCTCTCGGTTCCATCAATCCATTCCCCTCAGGGAGGGGCTCCTGTCATGGTGTGAACCATCGAGAACGGCATATGCCAACGTTGTGGAATGGATTCGGAGACAAGTTGATGCCTCAGTTCTAATGAGACAACCTTTTCACTCATCTCAACAGGGGCGGGGGGCCATGTAAGAGAAGTTTGCAGTACGAGACAAAGTCCAGAGTCCACATCTGAAACCTGCTGCTGATGGTTCATACCAAACTACTGGCCTTCTTTTACAGCAGGCGTTATCAGACAGACACAGGAAACAAAATAGAAAGAAAAATCATAGCAGGCGCAATGGAAGAGCGTTGCTTGATGAGTTCAACCATGAACATAATTTGTGTATACATCTACACCTACCGAACAAGCCGTCAGCAGTCTCTCTTGGCACATATCATGACCTCCCACCTTTCGACCATATACATCCACCTAATTAACATCACGCTGACACCCCACCTCTTGATTATGTTATGCGTGTTTATATACATACACTTATCATTCTTTAATCTTACAAATGATTTTTAAGATTAAATTCAGAGTCTGGCTTGTCATTTTATCTAACTCTCGTTAATATATATGATGCTTTATATTGGTAGCTTGGGATCGAGAAAGAGAGATCCAACCGTGCCTCCATGTTAGATACGTCAAAAAGCCCTGTCTCATGTCATGCGTGTTCTTCCTGGTCTTTTCATTTTCTTTTTTTTTCCCCCAAATTTTCCATGACTTGATTCAGATTAATCCACTCCACGCAAAAGAAAAAAGGAACAAAATGCCTCCACTGCAATCCAAGCAATACTTTCGTCCTCAGCATCCTTTTCTACCCTTTTTTTCCCCCCTAGTCTCAATGGTTTTGGAAGGAACAAGTATATACACCATATATGCATAACGGTGCTGCAATAATCTGCCCATCACTATACCTGTTAGTTGCATTATCTTGAATAGTGCCTTTTTGTGCTGCAATTTGGTTGATGCCATAAGGCCATCCCCATCCCCATCAATTACTTGTTCTTTTTCTCATACAAATTGGATGGATGTCTTGGGATACAGAGTAGGATATCGGAGAACGTTTTGGAAAAATAAAACTTTCAGGTGTTCTGAAATAGATGATAGATTATTATCACATTTTTATAGCTCAGTAATGCATGCACGATTTTAAACTTCTATTTTTTTTTCAACTTTATTTGATTTGAAGGTTAAAGGAGAATTTATAATGGGTTTAGCTTTACACTTGTGGTCCATGTTTGAATTCCGGTAACACATGAAAATTTTA
Organism: Pontederia crassipes; assembly: GCA_030549335.1. NCBI lineage: Eukaryota > Viridiplantae > Streptophyta > Magnoliopsida > Commelinales > Pontederiaceae > Pontederia > Pontederia crassipes. The sequence goes on along the minus strand of CM060188.1, from coordinate 5,610,480 downwards.
TTTTAGGAGTCTGTCTTAATTTCCTTTATTTTTTTAATTATCCAAGAAAGATGAATTGTTTGTGAAGCTACATCAAAGTTTTAATGATGTAATGGGCGGATATTTTCAATTATTTGATGTCTGATCGATTGGTCAAATTTCCATTTTTCTTTCTTCTTCCCCTTTTTAGGTTTATATGATCCATGCAAAGAAGCAAAAAAGAATATAACTTTTAATGATGTAATGGGCGGATATTTTCAATTATTTGATGTCTGATCGATTGGTCAATTTTCCATTTTTCTTTCTTCTTCCCCTTTTTAGGTTTATATGATCCATGCAAAGAAGCAAAAAGAATATAACTATCATTTCTACATAATGTCGTCTCTGTCCGATCCATGAAACAAAGAAACATTCCAATGCCAAGAACTATCTGTTTTACTAATGGATGTAGAGCTCGATCTCAAAAGCAAGGGGTGCTCAATGGAAAGAACTGAAACTTAATCAAAGTTTGCTCATCAAACCAATGACTTTTGACATCATACCCTTGCAATTATCATAGTAACTACAGCATTAGCAGTTAACAAGATGAACTAATTTCTAATTGTGCCACATTCCTTGGTAAATACTAGATGCCTTCCCACTTTGCCGGGTTATGATGATGCTGAAAGTGTGAGAACACAGTTATCAAGTGTCAGTATATGATCTAAGTCCATGGTCATCCACTTAAAAGAGAAGAAATCACAACCAACAAAGATGGAGATCATGGAGGTGGGAGAATAAAGCAGGAAATCCACAACCTATACGACCAAAAATGATCTCGGAGAAGGTTGGAGCTCCTCTTTTTCCACAACAATTTGTTGTCTTAAATACCATTGAACCGCTACTTTTTATCCATGATTTGATGAGTACACCACCAACTACTATGAGGTATAGTGCTTTCATATTGTGGGTACGAGCATTGATGTGCAAGCACCAAAACCACTAAGACAAGTATAGGCAAGAGAGAGAAAAAATATGGCAAAGGAAAGAACATCATTGAGGGTTATGAAGAGACCCAAGAGTTTCTTGAAAGCTATGGCACATTGATCTGAAAATGATGAAGAGTGGAGATGGCTGGTTTAGTCAAGTCTTAGTCTCCTATGCTTATTTTTTTGTGAAACCAGCTTGGAAAGCATATCTGAAGACATGGATGACAGATGTTACCTGAACTTATCAAGACAGTTTAACGCAATAATAATACAACAACAACAACAACAAAATCTTATCCCACTAGGTAAGGTCGACTACATGGATCATATGACGCCTCGTTGATCCATGTTCATAAGATTCGACAGGATTTTACGCTGGCTGTCGAGACCTAACACAACCCTCCTTCTTTATCCGGGCTTGGGACTAACTATAAAACATAGGCGAAGTTTTTAACGCAATAATAATAATAATAATAATAATAATAATAATAATAATAATAATAATAAAATATCTAACTGAAGAGGTGCACTTACACCTAAGTTATCTTTTCCAGTAAGAAGAATTCTTTTTTACGAGATTTAGAATAAAGTGAGTTGCATGAGAGAAATTCACTTCTATTCTTTGTTTTGGGCTCATAATGTAAATGAAATGAGCATTAAATTACAAGCTCAAATGTAACTTTGACAACTCAAATGAATGATACACTTGATGCTATTTTACTGGGTTGGGGAGACTTACCACTAGTTATTTGTTTATTATTATTTTAAATTATTAAATTAACTGGAATTAAGGTTTATTGTAAGTATCTTATGGGGCATTATTTCTTGTTTCAGATGTATTAATTTGTGACATGAAGTGGCAGCTCAAAGCTTGTATTGAATTTAAAATGGCCACCCATTCTTGTCTCAGGAGTCAAATTAATTTGCATAATTTTATTCGAACAAAAGGTTTCCAAACCAATAGAAATCTTACAAATCGTACTGGTGAAGCATCGCCGGGGCTACAGTAAAAAAATGTCTACAATTTAAAGCTGTTCTGCATCAGCTTGTACATGATTAATTAAACTATTCAACCTTGCTTTTGATAGCCAAGCCAATGCATATAAAAGGTTAGGAAAATAAACTCAAAGATAAGAAATAGGTACAAAAGAAGGGAAACTACAGCCTCAGGTTTAATGTATGCTAACACCAAAAGATAAATAATGAAACAAACAGACTATAAATCTGTTTTCAGCTGAAGCAAAAATTATTCATCTTTCCCACATTTTCTCTTACCTCAGTACTTGTCCATTCCTCTTGGTGCAATTTGTTCTAGTTCTGGAATGTGCACTTAACCAGAAAGGGCAGCATTTAGTGCACTATGAACATCAACCCCTATTTGTGCTTCAGCCTTTTCCAAGTCTGTGGTTGCTGAATTAAGCTTTTGAGTAAAATCAGAAAGGCCCTTCTGGACCAGGCTGGGATCAATCCGGTCGAGAGGAATAGCCTCCACAGCCACTATATCTGTAACTGAGTTGGCATGAATGAAAGCAAAACCACTGCTCACGAAGTACTTGGTCACGCCATTCCCTTCATGCACAGAAAGGACCCCTGGCTTGAGCTCAGCAATGGAGGCAACATGCCCCGGCAAGACACCCATTTGCCCTGTACTAGCTGGAACAATGACCATATCGACCTGAAAACAAAGAAAATAGATTTTACTTTACAATGAATAACAAAAGTAAACAATTTGGAAAACATAAAGGATCCTTTTTTCTTGAGGAACATTAAGGATCCATAACTGTCACCAATATGATTATTGAATGTTCCTTGTGAAGAAATGACTAAATTTGAGTTGAATAAACAGCTTGAATTGAATTTCTTTGAGGAAACAGTCTGAATTAATATTAGCTAATAATCTGTAAGTTTACCCTGGGCATCCCAGTGTCCAGAATTATAGCCTTATATGGCTCTAAGAAGATTCAGGCGACCCATATATTTCAATAGAAATATTTAGAATTTGTTGTTTAGCATAATATTGAAAGATCTCTTCATTGACATTGTAGTTTCCTTTTGATATATCATCCTCCCACACACAGAACTAGGTTTCGATGAAAGACGAGACTTATTCAGGCTCTGTTACAACATATGAACAATAAACCTCTTTTTTCTTAACAAACTAAGCAAGAGGACACAGGATCGTGTTTATAGAACCAGGAGACAAAGAGCCCTCCCAATGGCATATATCTGGGCTATTTGGATGCAGAGAAATGACACCCTTTTTAGTGGTGGGCGTGCCTACGGTGACAACATCAGGAATCATGCAAAAGTCATTTTTAGAGAATGGAAAATGTGTTGATTTTTTGGGCTATTACTTCTGTCTTCTCTGTTGCTGTTTTTTTTTCTAACTTGGGTGCTGGGTTTGTCCAGACCTGTTTATGCTTAGTTTTCTGTAATTTTTCCTTAAATTAATGAAACTCTGGACGACTACCACCTTGCTAGTCGTCCTTTCCTGTTTCAAAAAAAATCTCCATATTGGAAGTATGCCCCACATCTACATCCAACAACAAGACCTATAGGGAACACAGCAGCTAGGAATTGGGATATCATAATTGCACAAGCAAGCTATGAAGCAAACACATGAGCCAACTGGTTATCAAAACTTCCTTTTTATGCAGGACAAAGCCTTAAAAATAACTGATCCATGCCCAAGAGCCATCAGGAGCTTATTGTTTGGAGACGTCATTGAATTTCTGTTCACACCCTTTAATCTTCTTCTCTTTTTTTCTTTTTCAGAAATAACCTTTAATCTTCTTTAGCTTGTTATGTACAAAGCTTTGCCTCTTTAATTAACAAAAGAATAGAGTGAAATAGGAGAAGCACAAAACTCTAGGAAAGGGAAAGAAGAACAAAGATGGGAGGCAGCAGAACAGAAATAAGACATAAAACATAAAGCCATTTGTTTTTACTGATAGCCGTATTCTAGGATTTGCCTTAACAAAGTTAACCTGACACAATGAATGAAGTTCAGTGTTCAAAAAAAGGATGACATTTCAGATACAATCATCTAAACACTAACCAATTGTGCGAATGGAAACTTCTTCAACATGTGCACAAAGGAAACTTCTTCAACATGTGCATAAAGGAAATCTTTACAAGATGAAAAAATCAATACAAGATCCAACCATTCAATTTCCAGAAAGCATGACAAAACTTCAGATAGTAATTTGAAAACAAACAAGACAGCATAAATGTGTGGTTACGCTGACACAATAAAGAAATTATTATAATACTTAAAATTCAACATAAACAGAAGATAAAAAGTAAATAAAAAAGACAACCATGAGTAACCACTGCAAAAAATTTCACAAGTTCATTTGTCTGCATGTCTCAGGTTAGAAACTCGTCACTGGAAAATTGTATTTAGTTAACTCGTACAAACTTATCCTAACAACTTATCTTAAAGGATCAATAGCATGGACAAGATTGCATCAAAACTTTCAGTAGTAGCATTTCGATCAGTATTTGCCCTGAAGCTGTGGGCCTGTTTTGAGAACAGACAACCCTATTCCTATATGTAAAATAAACAGTAATAGATTGTTCCTGTGCAACCAAAGGTTAGAGCGTCTCTTGAACGTTTGGCAATAAATTGTTCATGTATTCGAAACAATGCACTCAATAAGATAAGTTTTATCCTCACCGAGTCATCCATTGAGCCCATCATAATAATCCAACAGAGTGAAAACACAAGTAGCTTCATTCATAATGTCGCTAAAGCATTTGCCGGAAATTAATCTCAAAAATATAATTACCCTCATAACATCAGAAAAGTGACATAACAATCAATTTTCTATACCACTTACACAGCTGTTCTCTTCGGACGAACCGATTGCGCCAAGAATCCAAAATATATTAGATGAGCGCAGAGCAACTAATGCAACATGGTAGACTAACCCTCACTCCACAGACTCGTACAAAAACGAAATGGGGGAGCTCACCTCCTTATTGGCGATCTCGGATTGGTAGGGAAGTACGAAGTTGACGGTGAGCTTGGAGGGGATGGATGCCGGCGTGGGCGGCCGGGGCTTCATGAACGAGAGCGGAGTCTTCGGCGGGTCGATGTTGGGGGCGACCTTCCGCCAGGCCTCCACGAAGGACGAATCCTCCGACGCCCTCGCCGGGACGTCGGTCGAAATGAGCCGGCGGACGCCACCGGAGGCGGCGGAGGTGCGGCCGGCGCCGCCGAGGGCTCGGATCAGCAGGCGAGGGGCTTGGCGATACATGACAGCTATGGCCGCAGTCTCTCCTCAGCTTTTAGTCTCCTGCCCCGTGGGAGAAGCGGACTGGAAGGCTTTTGCGGCGTCCGCGTCCTGGTTGGATGTCTGGATCCAGCGGTGTAATGAGTTGGGCCCTATGGGCTGCTCATTGTTGGGCTTTCGCGTTGCCAATTTTTTTCGTTAATGTTGACAAAATTTGTAATATGTTGCCAAATTTTTCAAGGAAAGACAAAAATAGTATTTCACAATCAATATAAAAAAAATAACGAAAATTCGATTTTTTTTATATTTTTTATTTTTGTTTTGTCAATCCAACCAAAATAATATCCAAATCCCTCTAACAATGGGAGTATAATAGGAAAGAAGAAAATAAAATGAAAGAGAATATATGTTAAAAAAAAAGGAGAAGGGAAAAAAAAGCGAAAGAAAACATGAAATAAACACTTAAGGAAACGTAAAAAAGAAATATGAAAAAATAGAAAATTTTTTATTCAAATGGTTTAATTGATTACGAGCAAAAAAAAAAACTTTAACACTTGTGTGATTGTCTATTTATCATTTAACTTTTATCTAAAATATAAAGAGCACATTTTAGATATTACTTGTAAAAATTTCTGTTCATTCTATTTATGCAATCATAATAATGATAAATAGCCAATCACATAAATGTTAGAGTGATTTTTTTTAATTATGTAATCGTAAATAATGATAAATTGATTATCACAAAACCAAATGCCATAAATATGTGTGTATATTTAAAAAAAATTGATTACGAGCAAAATCAAATGCAACAAATGCATATTATGTGTATTATTTAATATTGTATAACAAAATAATAATAAATATATATACATTAACAAGTTCTAAATCCAATTTTCATCATTATAATTTGTTTGTGTATTTTTTTAGGAGTTTAATGGAGCTCCTACCTAATTGAATAGGGAGGAGCCCCTACCTAAGTTCTCAACGGTTGGAACATTCAGCATGGTTCAATGGACAAAAAAACTCGTCGGGCTAAAGACTTTTGATTCAACAGTATGACGGCACGGACCTTCCATGCTCACGAGTGGTGACCAGCTGATCGGTGACCTATTGCTCGTTGGCGTCCGTCCACACCGTTGTGGACATGCATTGTGACAACTTAAATAAATAAATAAGTAAATAGAGAATTAAATGGATAAGATTAAGAATTGACACTTATGCATTTGAATGGATAAGATTATGGATAAGATAAAAAATGTGCATAAGAATGGATAAAGTTATGGATAAGATCAAGCATGGACAATGTGGACATTTCCTCCCATCCAAAATTTCTATATAAAGATGACCTCTCTTGAACATCCCCCTCTTTCCTCTCCCTCATTCCTCTCCCTCATTCCTCTCACTTCCTCTCTAAGGCAATCCATCCAGCAAAGAAGAAAGGAGCATCACAACAAGGTTCATTTAGTTCTTTCATCATTTTTGCATTTCTCTTAGTTCTAGCATCGTCCCCTTACCCCTTTCCCAATCGGGATGTCTCGTAGGTAATGAATGATAAGGGGAAAGTGATTATCGTGGATTGAGAAGGCGTCGTGCAAGGAACAATCCAGAGAAGAGGTGGGTATACCGAAATCTCCCTGTATAACATGATAGCAATTGATTGGAATTAGGTTCTTATCGTATGAGGTGTTCTTGATGATTGAAACGATATGGAAGAATGATTGATTGATTGTATTACCATGTTTGCTCCATGTTTGTGATTCCTTTTTATTTAGATATGTTCTATATTAACCCTCTAGGCTTAGATGATTGATTGTATGTCTTGATTGCATTTTTGGATTAAAAACCGCTGCTATAAAGATTCTGTCCGATTCTATTTTGCATGCGGACCGATCGACCGATCCTGTATATCGGTCGACCGGTGATGAGGTTATCGGTCGATCGATCCTTGGAGATCGATCGACCGATCATTCTCTCCGAGCCTTGTAGCGATCAGCCGATCGGCCAATCGAAGCTCCATTTTGGACTAAGTGTTATTGGTCGATCGATCCAGTGATATCGGTCGACCGGTGTAGCAAAAACTTACTTCTATTGCATTATGACCAATCGGTCAACCGATTCAGAGATATCGGTCGACCGGTGTAGAAGAACTAATGTATTGCATTGTGATTAATCGGTCAACCGATCCAGACAGATCGGTCGACCGGTGCCCAGAAATCGATCGACCGACCAGAGAGAATCGGTCGACCGATCTCTGTCCAGTTTGCATATCAAATGTTGTTTGATTGCTGATTTGATCTATATTCTTTTTATGAGTGTTATGTGCTACTCTTCACTGATTGGAATGTTATGTGATTAAATCCTTGATCTTGTTTTGATCTGTCCTATGATCCAATCCTATCATGATATATAAGTATGGCAAAGTGATTAAGTAAGAAAGACATGAATATGTTTATGGGAGTGGTGGTCAGAGCTTAAGCTGAGTGCCTATCATGTTTGGATCGCTCCATCAGCCATGGCTTGATCCCCCATTGACTGCACGAAGTTGTATTGGTCGCTCTAGTGTAAATCCCCCAGGATGAAGACACTCAAAGACACCTAATGTTAAGTGAAAATAAAAGTACAAAGAGCATGAACAAGTAACATGAACATGATGAATAAAGCATGATTATTGATCCAGTATGATCTCTGAAATTCCTTATGATTATAAGATTGACTCATAATCTCTATCTCTTTTATCCATCAATATCTCAAGTGAATGATCTTATGCTCTCAAATATGATCTTATTGCAAGTGATTACCAATTTTATCAATTGCTATTTATTGTTATGCATTGTGCACTTATGGATCCTCACTAGGTTGTATAGCTTACGGGAGGACCTCCTCCCTTGTGTTGATTTCCACAGGGCCATGTCAGTGATGATGTCGAGATAGTGTGCCGCGACCAGCGATACTAAAGCACATGAACCAAGAGAGGGCCTAGTTAACTTTATCTTTGTTTCCGCATTATGAGCTTGATGCAATTCAAACATTATGACTATTATGGACTTTGTAATATTTTGGGACTTTCACTTTCATGATATTTCTATCTTTCCTTCTTTGTTTCTATTATGGGCATGCCATTATTTTCACTTTGAGGTTTGTGTCAAGTTTAAGTCTATGTCATAGGGTTTTCGTAGCGCCTTCGAATAGATCTTCGCCACGTGGCGTTGGTCGATTTGGGAGCGTTACATGCATGATATCACTGATCTCCGAGTTGTGCCCCAGATGACCCTCACTGCTGCCCTCGACCTTATCGATCCTCGCTGCCGCCGATCGTTGATCTCTGTTGCCCTCGCCATCGTTGATCATCGCGGCAGCCGCAGTGGGGCCCATCTGCGGGTGACGTGGTGCACAATGTTGGCCCCAACAGAATCGTCGGCGAGGAAGCAGTTGAAAAGTCCCGCGATGTTGGACGCCTGCTTGTCGAAGACAGCGAGAATGTCGGACCCCAGGAGACGGAGCATGTTCTCCCCGTCTTCGTAGGGCGCCGGGTCCAATGATCTAGTGAGAGGCAATGGCTGTCCGAGGCGATGGCAGCAGGGATCGTGCGATAGATGTGACAGGAAAACTCGTCGTAGGCTCGAAAGGCCGCAAAGAACATGGAAGAAGACGACGACAAGCAGATGCCGAACTAGCCGAAGTCAGCGAGGATGATGAGCCAGAATCAGAGGTTGTGAGGTCGCCGAAGTTGGTAGGGACGAAGAATCAAAACCACAAGTTGGGAACCCTCGATTTTTTGTTCACCAGCTTGCGAACCGCACAGCGAACCTCACCAAACCGCTATAGTTGCCATCATACGTCCATTCTTCATCATACGGATGGATGAGTATGGAGGAGGAAGTAGGTAGGAGCCTATTAAACCCTTTTTTTAGTATATTATTTCTATAATAAGCTCACTACTCTTTTATTGGAGAATAGTATCAGTATGGAGAGATTTGATGAATCACATAGTTGAATCCTTGAAAGCCAAAGCCATAAAATGGAATGTGAAAACGATGGAATCAAATTTCATCAATTGATTTATAAATATCAGCACAACGATTCCAAAATCGAATAAATGTTGCTCCTGCCACAGTTAGATCACAAACCTACATAAGCTCACCTCCAAAAAAGCCAAAGTCTTAAAAGTTAATTCAGTATGTCAATCTGTCCAAATTGCCGTAGATATAATCTATAATTATATATTTTTTATTGAAAAAACATTAAATATTAATTCAGCAACCATGGGTAAGTGGATCTTCATATATGATGAACCTTTAAATATTAAAAATGATTATTATTATGCTATATATTGTGATATTTGATGACCTTATTTTACTGAATTATAAAATAAAGTTTAATTGCGATATTAAATTTTTTTTTGACAAAAATACAAGTTTAAGCTATTGCAACAGAAGTTAAAATTTAAACTTTTTATACCATTTTTATCTAATTCTGTATGTCAATTTCAAAATGGATAAAATGAAGACATTCCTCTAAATGAGGGATACCACATCTTTCATATTTTTAATAATTATTAGATTAAAAACTTATGGATTTCGATTGACTTATTTCCATCTAGAAAAATTTAATCTGATATAATTTTGATTTGATTAATAAAAGATTAGGGAGATACAATGTCCTAAATGTCATTTGGAAATATATACGGAAATACCAATAAGAGCAACGTGCATAAAATCAATGACCTTTACAATTACATTTTTATTTTATCTTCGTTTACGCCTCCATAAAGAAGATTAATCAATTGCCTTCAAAGAATCACCTCCTTGGCTCTGTTTCAATTTTGAAAGGGGAAGAAAAACGGAGGGAATTGAATAAAAGTTTACCGAGCACGTGTGCAATTGCATGCTATGTGTATTGTATTTAATACAATAGGATTGTATAACGAAAAAAAATACTAAAAAATACACATTAATAAGTTTTAGACAGATTTCATCAGCAAAATTTGATTACTTTTTAATTATCTTATTTTTTTAATATCAAGTTCATTACTCTTTTATGGGAAACAAATATGGAGAGATCTTGATGAATCGCATCAGATGCATAAAATGGAAATCCTAAAATAATGGAATCAAATTTCATCAACCGATTTAAGTAGAGGAATCCCAGAATCAAATAATTCTAGTAATGCACCAAAAAGAATAATTATATATCTGCATATAAATAGAAATTATCTCGAAAGTTAATAATTTATGAGAGCGCGATGGAATTAGTGTTAGTAAAAAAATAACTTTACAATAGACTTACTTAAAATATTGTAAATTAGTCAATTTTTTATGCAGCATATTTCTTTTCCCATAATTTATTTCTGTATATAAATTACTAAATTTCGGGATTAATCCAACTATTTATAAGACAGCTGCCAAGCGCGACGACACCAAGCAATCTTCCCACCTTTCTCGCCTTGCTAATGGACACGCCACCACCTCCGCCGCCGTCTCAGCCGCCACCGCCACCCTCCAAGTCCTACTCCGGTGCTGCCTCCACCCTTTCTCCCCCTACTGTTCGTCCTCCTCCGCCGTCGTCGACGGCGTCTTTTTCCACGACATTCCTCATCGTCATTGCCGTTATCATTGCCATTTGCGTTGTCGCTTCCGTATCCATCTTCTTCCTCATACGCTTCCTCTCCGGCCGGCGCCGCCGCTCTTCCTCCTCGGTAGCCGCCTTCCCTCCGCAGGCCCCCCGGCCTTCGCTCAACCATTCCTCCTCCTCCGCGTCGGACTCGGTAGTCGGCGCGGCAGCCCTCTCCGAGAAAGAGAAATTGACGCTCATCGACTCTTTGCCATTGTTCTCTCTATCGTCGGCCCTCTCCGCGCTTCCAAAGTCCTCGCCGGACTGCGCCGTATGCATGTCCCCCTTCCTCCCGGACGATAGCCTCCGCCTCCTCCCCGCATGTTGCCATGCCTTCCATGCCGCTTGCATCGATAACTGGCTGCTCCTCCGCGACACGCCGACGTGCCCCCTATGCCGCGCGTCAATCACCATCCACAACCCGCTCTTCCTCCCGTCTGCGCCTCCGTTGACACTCTCGTCGGACGCCATCACAGCCGACCCGTCGAGGTCCGGCAGCTTCCGCGTTGAGATTGGCAGCGTCAGCCTCCGGAGAACCCATTCGATCGGAGAGCTCGAAAGCCAACCCCACCTTTTGAGGACGTACTCCATCGACTCACAGTTTGACTACCTCGTGGAGGAAGAAGTAGAGGCGGTGGTGGCGGAGAAGCCGGAGAAGCGCCCTGATCCGGCCGCCTTCGCGGCGGCGGAGCAGGCGGCTGGGCGGAACAGCACGTGGTTGAAGGACTACGTCGACCGCCTGTCCTCGGCATCGTCGTCTTTCTCCTCCCTGCGCGTCTCCGACCGTTGGAGCCACCGGTACGACAGCGGCGCCGGCGGCGCCGGCGGCGACGCTTCCGTGGGACGACTGCCGTCGTGGCACTGGGAGCGCAGCGCCCGCCGGCAGGCGGAGAACATCGGCATTCTGGGCTTCTACCGGTGGCTGGTAGGGGCGTACTAAAAACTGTTCTGCTGCGGCCGCAGTTTCCCGGCCGGAATGCCCACGGCGTCGCTCGAATGCTACGCGTGCACGCCTAACAGGTCGCTCTTTTCTAGTTTCCCCGCGGCTCTGGCGACGCGATCGGACGGCGAGCAACTCCGAAGACGTCCCAACTTTGAGCTGCTTTATAATTTCTTGTTCCCGTGAGACTTTTGCTCCGGGCGTTCGTCCAACATTTTTTTTTCTTTTTTTTTCTCTCTCTCTCTCTTTATTGTAACACACTTAATTCGATGCTTGCAGCCTTGCAGTGGAGCTGTTTTCGTTACTTTTCGGTTGCACTGGTAGTTAACACGTTGGTCGTTATCTCGTGCATCCCTCATGTCATTTTTTTTGTTTTTGGTTGGACGTTGTTTACATGAGGCGATGGATGTTTAGAACTACTAAATTTAATAACCTTCTTCTTGTCTTAGTTCTTAACTCAGATTCTTGTCTTAGTTCTTAACTCAGATTGTCTACTAATAAACTGAAATTGTGAGTGACATTCTCTTCTACCTTCCAAGGTGTGAATCGAAGGTCCAAAGGGTAGATTCGACCACTTTGAATCAACTTATAGTAATATATTATTTTAATAATATTAAAAGTATAATTTAAATCATTATTATAAAAATTAATCAATCACAACATACAACTTATGATATAATAAATTATATATTATTCATAACAAGACTTTAAGGTAGTATTATCGGTATATTAATATTAATGTTATCGAATAGTGATAATTTATCAATTTATTGAGCCACATATCACTCAAACTTTCTTTATTTATAATTATGGAAAACCAGAATTATATATGACAATAAAATGAGGGACAACAGATTTAGTACCCTTCTAAATTTAGTACACATTTTTGCAAGTTTACTCGCCCAACAAACCCCATGCCGACTGGAATGTAAGATTGACGGTCGGATAACTCATCTCCTGATTCAAGGGGCAATCTATTATCCGCCCAAAACCAACTATTTTGATTGTATAATGGAAGAATAGAAAAATATTTTCTGAAGAATATAACATCTTTTTTTTAGCGTAGAATAAAATTTTGTACATATTTTATTTGAAATTTCATCAAATAAGCGGAATATGATTATTCCGTTTTGAAGAATATTTATAACGATTTTCACGATTTTTAGATGAACTTGTAATTTCGAAATTAATGTTGACCAAAATACAATATTGCTATTTTTCATGACGTTTTAGATCTATTCCACGATTATTTGATCGTATTATGTAAAAAAAAAAACAAATATTTCACCCGATTCCCCTTAGTCTTTATGTTTTTTAATTAGGATATTTCTTCTGATGTTTCATATTAATATTTTATATATTCTTCAGTATTTATTGTATTGCTCCCAAGTTTAAATTTTCTGATAAATTAAATCACATGCTGTACTTTATTGAAAAAAATATATCGAAACTTAGGATCAAGCATACCTGATGGTCAAAGACGAGCAGTATAACAAAATTTAATCCAAATCTCATCGAACAAAATCTTGTGCCCAACATATATTCTTGGGCAATTGAAACGCGCCGCCGACCATTTCGTTAATTTGAGTCGTCTCTCGAATTGTGATCTTTTGTGGGAGGGGGAGCCACATCATTACCTCACTCAAATCTTTGTACTGCAGCTCTTACGGGACATATATTTAAGAAGATGAGGTTAATGAGTAGGTAGAGCGTTCTTCATTTTGGTGCAGAGACTTAATCTTATCATTTAATTAATTTTATTATTATAATTTATGATTAAATTGATTATATATTCCTTAAATAAAATAATATATATTTATTTGAGTAATTTAATAATAAAAATATATCATTTAAGGCTAAATAAATTACAACAATTAAATTAGTCATATTTGTTAATATGGCTTGATCATGACCGTCGAATAATTCGATGATATTGATTTTAATCATATTTACTATTTACTATATACTTTAATTAATATGTAATTATTTTATTAATTTAATAAGTAAATCTAATTTTGCTCATTTTAGATATATATATATATATAAGAATTAAGATATCATGAATTATCTCATGAGCACATACTACAGTGATCATAAATTCGGAAAAATAGCAGATTATTTATAGAAAAAAAAATAGAGCATTAACATAGCTGTAAAGATCATAAACAAACATTAAAAAAGCCTGCAAGCATATATAATTAATCAGTATCGAGGTAAAAGTTGGCTTGATAATTGTATATATTCACTAACACGAGTGAGGAGTGAAGAGAGTCAAGAGAGAGATAGGGTGACTTGTTCGGTCCACTGCCGACCAATCAATGCATTGGCTAACATTAGAATCAGAATCACTTTTGAACCAAATTGAACCAGTCGAATATTCAGATAAACTGTTGAACCGATCATTTTTCATGAGCAGGCCTGTTCAATGTAGGAAAGAAACTTTAAAAAAATGTAGTTCAAGGGAAAAAAATTGAAGAGATGATAAATTATGGGCCTTGAATAGAAAGAAATAATTAGGAGTTAATGAAGCTAGAAAAAAAAATAAGTAGGAGTGAAATGATGAGAGGACATTAAGGATACAAAAAGGAAAAGGAAGAAAAAAATAGAAGAAAAAAAAATTCAAATGAGAAGGCAACGTCTTGGAAGAAAATGAAATATCAAACAAGAAAGCTGGAAAAGGAAGGTGACAATGGAAAGGGAAAAAAATAAAACAAAGTTGAAAATTAGATTTGGGATTAAATCAAAATAAAAATTAAATAAACTCTCACACATTATATCAATTTTAATTTTATTTTCATCTAATATGTTATTAATTTTAGTGTTAAGTTTTATAGCATATCTTTTGCTGGTGAATATATTTAGTAATATATATTATGCATTCTTATTTAATTTTATTTATATATATATATTATTATTTATTATTATTATCTCATTCGGTCATCTGATCCAACCGATTTGATCTAAACAAATAGCTCTTTCGTATCAATGGTGGGTTTGGTTCCCACAATCTTCCTCCAAATTCACATATTGTGAAAATGGCTTATAAGAGTATATATCATTCAACAAAAAATTATGTTCGTGCGAAAATTATAACAATTATAAATAGTGCTTCGTTACACACCTTTGTGTCCTTGCCAATGAGTGCAAGTTTCTCAAAAGATGTCGACATCAAGTGATTTCCTTGAATGGGCAACATTTCTAAAAGCATTCTTATTATTAAATGCTCCAGGTTTTATATCATTAATATTAGTTATCCTTTTATGGTATCAATTTTTTTTAAAAAAAAATCATATTTATTTTATATTCTTAGTATTCTACTTAATTCATTGTTTCAAATTAAATATACATACATACATACATACATACATACATACATACATACATACATACATCATACATATATATATATATACCAGCAAAAATTTAGAAATCATATTTCTTCTTTATTCTAAGAATTTTAGTTAATTCATTGCTTTAAAATTTATCATGAGTTTTTTAGTAGCACTCTATAATATTATTTCCTTTTCTTTTTTTTCTTATTATCACATGTTTAACCTAATAAACATAGCACCAATAATTCTACTTTTAATGTTTTTAATTTTACCATGCCACGTTTACATATTTTTATTATTCATGTCAATATTGATATTTAGTTATTATTATTTTTTGAAACTATAATGTAATAAAGTTTAATGATATTATTTTGATTTTTCTATTCATGTATCCCGTATTATTATATACTTTATAATATTTTTCTTACGTTGTGTCTCATTTATTATGAAACTACATTTTGAAAGAAAATTACATATAAAAAGAGTATAATCCATGTAAAAAATAATATAATTATAACAATACTTATCAATTGATTTATAGTATACCCATTATTTCTACTGTTCTAACATCTTTTGGCAACACTGTGACACGTGTATATATACGCATACATATATTATTATTATTATTATTATTATTATTATTATTATTATTATTATTATTATTATTATTATTATTATTATTATTATTATTATTATTAAAGGCTGTGTATTTTATAGAGAAACGGTACATATAATATAAATCACAATCACGATGCACTTTTCTAGAGGTAAGTTTTAGTTGACTGTGTCACAAATATGAGACAAAATTTACTAAATGTCCTTAACTTTATTCTTTTTTTTCAATTATATTCTTCAATTTTATTTTTGAAATTAAATAAATTTCACTAAATACCTTGAAACTTTGGTCACTTTTCAAATATATCTTTCAACTTCACTTTATAACCAAACGGTCATTCATCTTTTATCTTGTTTCACCAACTATATTTTTGACATATAATCGATCATTTTTCGATTGCACTATCGACGTGACGTTCACACGACAATTTTCTCTCTCCCTCCACATGAGCAACTAATTGACGTGGTATCATTAAAAATAAAAAAAATCAAAGTAATAATAATAAATAAATAAATAATGGAGTGTCACCTCTCTCGGCAACCAGCTAATTGGTGCGACAAACGGCACCCCTTTGTCTATGAAGGGGTGGGGATGGGGGTGGGGTGGGGGGGAGGGGTGTCGCGGACAACCCACGTCATTTTTTTCACTGTGATGGCGAAGGGAAGGGAGGGGGTGGGTGTCGATCTCCCCTTCCGCAACCTCGTGCCGAAGGCACGCACAAGGAAAAGGAGGGGGGGTCGCCTCCCTCCCTTCGCTAATGTAAGAAAAATGGGGGAGGGTGCCCCATTTTTTCTATTTTTAATATTATTTTATATTGAATGATGTCATGTCACTCAATTGATTGATTGGAGGAGAAAAAAATCATCGTGTGGATGCCATGTCGACAGCGCAATCGAAAAATAGTCGATCACAAGTCAAAATGATAGTTGGTGAAAAGTAATGTTAGAGAGTAGCGCTAAAAAAGCATCAAAGTTGAAGAGTATTTAGTAAAATTTATCCTTTGTAACTAGATTGATCTTCATCTATTAACTTATTTCATCGTGATCGTATATTTTTCGATTAAGCGATCTTTGTGGTAGCCATACGTGACATTTTTATCTCCTCCATCTGTATCGCTTGTCTGACGTGGCAAAAGCCGCAAAACACTCCCTTTCTAACATTTTAATATAATAATATAATAAATATCAAATATTAATATAATAATATAAACAAAAATTTTAAAAGTGGGTATGTCGGCCCCTCCCCCTTTTACTCTGATGGTCCCGCTGAGTGGGGCAAGGGTTGCGTCCTCTCTCACCGACGACCGATGGGATAGGGCCCCTCCCCCTGTACTGCGTTGCCTCCAAGGAGCTCACCACCGTCGTCGCCCTCCTTCCCAACTCTCGTGCCTCCAACGGAGAACCCCACCTCCTCTAACATGGTCAAACTCATCGAAGGGATAAGAGACCGGAGCCCAAAAGGTTTTTTCCATTCGGACTCCATAGACTAGCGGCCCTATCATCAGTCCTTGGTGCTGTAGATAGTGGCCTCGTTAAGAAGTTGACCTACAAGGTGGCCTTGAGCTAAAACATCGGTGGTGGTGTCGATTTCACTCTTGACCTGGGTGGGTTCTAGATGGCATCATGAGCTTCATGTATGAGAATCCCCCGATTGTCGACGGGGGTGCCTTGGCGCTCATGGTGTGCTGCTGATCATGTCGCTAGAAGCCTAAGAACTAGGGCATGGAGATGATGAAGAATGTGTACGCGAAACTGTCCCAAGAGTTGAAGAAGTGGTTTGAGGGGCTCTATGTTGTATCTCCGAGAATCCTCAATGGCATTTAACTCGAAGATGTTCTACCATGACGCTGGGCTGTGGAAGAAGAGGGTTGGTTGGTACAAGGCGGTGATCGCCCAAGTGGCTTAGAAGGGTAGGTACTGCAACCTATTCGACATTAACTTGGGGTTTGATGAATTCATCTCTACCCTAATCGATCTCGACGATTACCGATGAAATGCTCAAAGTCATCTACGAGTGTAGACTAATCCAAACTTATCAGGACTACGAGAGACGAGGGACGCTCCTTCCTCTCTCCCTCCAGCCGCCGAAGCAAGAGAGGGAAGGGGAGACACCCTTTTTCAAAATTTTTTATCATATTATTATTTTAAATTTTATAATAGTTGTATTATTACATTATAATGTTAAAGGGGAGGTATTTTCCACGTCAAACAATGACAAAGTTGGAGGAAAGAGAAACATCATACGTGAATAGGCTGCACAACGAGGAAAATGGACGATCACGGGTAAAAAGGGTGCTGATGAAATAAGTTAATATACGGAGATAATTTAGTTACAAAGTAATACTAGAAGATAGAGTTGGGAAATAAGTAAAATTGAAGTGCATTTTCTGCGATCTACCTCACAAATATGTATAATTATGAACTAATGAAAAAATATGAAAGCTCGTAAATGCCACATCTTTCCCATCATCATCACTAGGCAATGGCTCTAGACAGTGACGCGATTCATAATTTTAGTCTACCACGTACCATATCATGATCATGAATGCGCGCATGATCTAGATGTAACTATGGATCATTGTACTTCATATGCGCGTGCTTATATACTCTCAACTCTTGTGACATCAAAATTAGTTTTTAAGAAAGGAAGAAACTATTGAGGGTTACAATTTTAGCATCGATGATATTGCAACATAAACAAGGGCAACGAAGTAACGACGATCCTTGAGAGGTATATCCAATGGTAATTGTAACAACTCCGATTCAATTAAGATATTCGCTTTGGATTTTTTTTTTGTTCGCACAAATTTAAAACATGTGTTGATAGATGAAAGTGATAGATATACATAAACTCATAATCACCTCTGTATTTTGTTTATGTCAAACTATTCAAACAAACTATCTTGATTCTTATACCTTATGTCATTACAGTAATATCACGAAAGAATGTATTCGGTCAAGAAAATGTCATACATGGTTCACCGTCGATAATTGTTTTGATTGAGTATTACTTGTGATTCTTATAATCATTGCCTTTGTGAATATTTGATTCCTAATAGAACACTCAATTAGTCATGAATATGGATGAATCATCGATCATAACAAAAAAAGTGTTTACAAATAGAATATAAAAATATTAACCGATTAGACAACAAAGTTAAGATAAGAATTAAATATAAACATATATTTCTAACTAACATGATAAGTTGATAATACCTGTAAGAAAACATCCTAAGCAAAATTGTAGCCGATAAATTGTAAACAAAAGAAAGAATACATGAGTCACGTCATCCACTGCCATAATATATTTTCACAATATAATGGAGTATGACACATGCTAGCCAAGAGGATAACCATCAAACTATGATCACTTCAAAAGAGTAAATTATACTAAATACCCTTCAACTTGACTTTTTTCCCAGTGCTATCCTCCAACTTTACTTTGTAATCAGACTATCATCCATCATTTCACTCATTTCATGGAATGCTCTTTTCACCGTTGATCACCTGTTCCCCAATTGCCCAATTGACGTGACAATGTTCTCTCTCCGCCATGCAAGCAACTGTCCGACATGGCACAAGATGCATACTGCCCTTTATATCAGTAAATTATTTAAAAAAAATAAAGTAAATACAAAATAATAACAACAATAATAATAATAATAATAATAATAATAATAATAATAATAATAATAATAATAATAATAATAATAATAATAATAATAATAATAATAATAAGGGAGCATCACCCCTCCTCTCTCTTCGATTATCGGCTAAGAAGAGTCCTAGCCGGCAAGGGGAGATGTCGACATTGGTGGTGGTCTACAAAGCAGGGCGGGGTCTCCTGAGCATTGGTGGCCAGTGTTGTCAGGGCCGGACCAAACCAATCAGTCGGATCGGACGAAGCATTGACCGACTATAATGGCGGCCTAGCTGAAGCCCAAAAATCAGACCCCAATTCAAACCGGTCAAAACTAGTTAAAACCGGCCAAAATCGAAAAAAATCAGGTGAACTACATTTTTTTGTTCGGCCAAAAAAAATTTATTACTTTTTTTACTAAGAGATAATTTGATAAAATTTATTATTATAATTTTAAAAAATATTCAAAGATGGACTTTTTCCATAAACATTCATATTGGCCCATTAGTCTTCTCCGTTTATATTTGTCCATTTACTCTCACTTTGCTACTACTATCAATGTGAGACTATTTTTCACTACAAAAAAATGACGTATTTTTGACGAATAATTTCTTTCGCATTTTACGATAGATTACCATCTGTCGATATTTTCGACGGCTCAGACCGTGGAAAATTCCTATGGCTTTACCCGTGGAAAAAATTTCCCATGGTTCCAGTCGTGGAAAACTTTTCCCACGGCTTGGGCCATGGGAAAATTTTCCTACGATTCGAGCCGTAGGAAGTTCTCACGGCTTTCAGCGTAGGAATTTGCCACGACTACGATGGTGGGAAAGATTTTCACCGGCCCAAGCTATGAGAAATCCCACGATTCGAACCGTGGGAAAATATTATGCACGGCCTAACTCGTTGGAAAATCAAAAATCCTGCCAAACTCATCCACTTTTTTTTCTTTTTCCCTCTTCTCCCTCTCTTTTTATTCACCCTCTCCCTCTCTCTCTCTCTCTACCTCATTCCCTCTCTCTTCTCTCATCTCTTCTCTCTCTCCCTCATCGCGGCCATCTCACTCGACGATCGGCGCGTGCGGCCAACTCCCTCCTTCCAAGCGATCGGTGGGCCCTCCCTCCTTCCCACTCTCTCTCTCGCCCGTGGTCGGTCGGCCGATTGGCGGCCTGATCCGCTCGCCTGACGACCGAATTCGCTCGCCTCGCGACGAATCAGCCACCTCAGCAGATCAGGTCATCGCTCGCCTCGTGGCCTGATTCGGCCGCGCGCGGTCAGGAACAGCCGCGGATGGCCTACGGTCGGTCAGCTATTCGCGGGTGGCCGGTCTGGCTGGCGATGGTTTTTATTAAATTTGTACACACATTCTTTTTTTCTTCATTTAGCTTTGAATTTATTAAACTTTGAACTTTAACTTATGAATTATGATCTTATTCAAATTTTTTAATATCATAAATGTATATTATAATATAAATTAATTATATATTTATTATATGAATATATTATTTATCATATTAGATAATTAGTTATGAATGAATGGTGCAAACTTCTACAATAATATTATAATATGCTTAGTGTAGTATAATATTATATATAATAAGATATATACACAACTTTAAATTTCTTTAATTTAGTATGTAATAAGTCAAATTAAATTGTTAACTACTAATTATACTATATATTTATTTATAAAATACATAAATTGTCATAATATTTTGGAAGGAAATATGTATTTGTTGCTTCTAACATAAAAAATAAATATTTGAAATACAAAAAGAATTAACCAATAGAAAATTTGTATATAATAATCAAATTCAACAAGATTTTAATTAATTAAGTGTATAATAATTTTAATATCAATTCTTAAAATTAATTATACATTTGTGATTGTTATTTTTTTGTATAATTACATTTTAGCATCATATATATATTTATATAATCGAAATATCATAGCTTGATTTACTATATCATAATAAATATAATATTTTATTATTATTTGATTCGACCGATCGGTCCCAAGAGTGGCACCGACCTTGTTCGGGGTGGGGGACACTCCCCCGCCACGACCCCGCCCCGCCCTGAATCTTTGGTCCGGGAGAAATTTTATCCCCCCATACCTGGGCCCCGAATCTCCGCGGGGACCCTTATTTTCTGAACCCTCGCCACCCTCTTCTAGCAATAACTTACTACTGCCCTCCTCAAACGAGCGTTGTCGTCGCTCTCCTTCATGGTGGAAGGGATCAGCCATCAAGTGGAGGGATCGGTCGTCTGATGAAGGGATCCGCCGTCAAGTGGAGGAAAAAGAAAAGAGATGGGATCGATCATCGATCATAGGTAGAAGAAAAAACATAAATGGAGCAGTAGACATGTGGTCCCATGAAGGAAGAAAGAGAATAATGCTGGGAGTTAGGGTTTTTGCTATATATATATATATATATATATATATATATATATATATATGATAGAGTGGACGATTGAAATTTGAACTGAAGATTATGATAAAAAAAATATATAATTAGGGTGCAGAATTCGGGGCCTCGCGGGACGGGGACACTCCTCTTGCCCTGATCATCGAAAGAGGTTCGGGAAAAATTTTCTCACATCCCCGCCTCCGCGGAAAAAAATTCTCCGAGTGCAAGGCCTCGATCGGGGATTTCCCACGGGGCCTTTCCCATAGAGGGCGGGGAAAAGGGGTGTCGCCCCCTCCTCTCCGGCCCTCGTGACACTCGTCGACATAGGAAGACATCATCATTTTCTAATATTAATTTATTTTTTAATAATGCCATATTGGATTCTTGTTTACGTGATTGAGAGAGAAATCATCGCATGACACCACGACATGATAGAATCACCGAAAAATTGCCTCAAAAAGATAGTTGGTGAAATAAGTTAAAGATGAAGAATAATCTTATTATAAAATGAAATTGGAGGGTAGCGTATAATTCTTACAAATAGATCGTAAAAAAGTGATTAACTGATAATACATGTAAGAAAGAATTAAGATATAAACATATATTTCTAATTCACGTGATAAGTTGGTAATACCTATAAGAAAACATCCTAAGCAAAATTGTGACCGATAAATTGTAAACAAAAGAAGTAACCGATAAATTGTAAACAAAAGAAAGAATACACTATACAATGAAGTATGGCACATGCTAGCCAAGAGGAAAATCACCAAACTATGATTACATCAAAATCGTTTAGTTTAATGACTTTTTCTTATAGTTATGAATATTTGTGAAGAGAACAAAATAATATATATATAATATCAATATATATATAATATCAAATGAATGATTTAACAATTGAATACGTTATTTTCTAATATATAAAAAGTTTAAACAAGCGTCTATAAAAAATTAAACGCTACCTTATTGGCCCGGTTTGATTTATTCAAGATGTAGCGTCCAAACAACATGAGGTTAGAATTTTCTCGGTCAAAATATAATCATTACAATAGAAGTAAAAAAAAAAGTGAGAATCTACATTCTCATCGTTAGGTAACATTTTATTCTCAATTCAGGGATATTATATACAATAACCAAACCGGGCATTCGGGAACTCCATTGGAATAAATAAAAAAACCAAATTTGTTATGAATGACAATTTTTCTATATTTGTGAAAATACACGCCTTCTAGAAAATTCTGCAATATAAACATGTCTACATACGAATTTAGTCTTATGGAGTAAAAACCAGTTTTTTTATTACAATTATTGTTACAGACATATTAGACATGCACAGCCTTGATCATGTTGATGTACTTAGTCACATACTTATGTAATTATTAGTAAAATATGAAGTGAGAGATAGCAAGAGATTTACGAGATTCATCATAAATTTAAGTTACATTCTCAAACAATGACTCTTTTTGTTATGGAATATTGATAATTACAAGATATGAAATAGTAATAAACTCACTCATAAAGAAATGTATATAATGAATTCTAATATAAAATAGTAAATAAAATTCCTAAAATCGTCTAGATTTCCAACGAAATCCTATAGGAGACTGACGGGTTCACGGTCCTATAGGAGACTTACTAGGATTAGAACTGAGTTCACATTATCAACAATAATAATTAGAATAATATGTATAAACATAGTAAGATTGAATGCATTATCATGTTTTGCCAACAACTAAGCACTACATATCCTATATGCATATATAATATATGGTGTAAAATAATAATAATAATATTATTATTATTATTATTATTATTATTATTATTATTATTATTATTATTATTATTATTATTATTATTATTATTATTATTATTATTATTATTATTATTATTATTAATATTAATATTATTATTATTATTATTATTATTATTATTATTATTATTATTATTACTTTGCTGTCCCTATTATAGATATAAAATATTTAAACTAACTATATATATTATTTCGCTTCAATATGGTTAACGTTAAGTAAACAATTAGCAGTAATATTATAAAGTACTTAAATGTGCACCTGGGCAGTATAATTCCCCGAGTTCTTATATAATTAGGAGTACGAGTTCGAAAAGGAAAAAGAGATCAATCACGTATTTGAAAAGCAGAAGAAATTAGAGTCTCTATATAAAGTATAAACCACCAAATAGCCAGGAATAAGAACTTTAACCTTCTGACGCTGGTGCTGCTGCAGGGACGCACCGGTTTTCATATAGCAACCGGCCGGCGTTATAACGCTCCTTTCCCCCGGCAAGAACCACCGAGAGATTCGAGGTCGAACATCAGCCATGGTCGGTCACCGCAGGGCCCATCCTATTGACGTCGAGAACCCGCCGGAAGGAGCGGCCGGTCATCGTTACTCCGGGCCTCCGGAAAACAATCGGCGCAGGCGCTGCTGCTGCATGTGCCTGTGCTGGACCGTCCTCGCGATCGTCCTCCTCGTCGCCGCCGTCGGTGCCACGGTCGGCGTCCTGTACCACGTCTTCGACCCCAAGATCCCTGACTACTCCGTGGATAGCCTTCAGGTCGCGAATTTCAAGCTGTCCGATAACGGGACGGCCAGCGTGACGTTCAACTTGACGGTGACCACCAGGAACCCCAATGAGCGGATTGGCTTCTACTACGTCAGCGGCAGCCACCTGAGGACGCAGTACAATGGGCACGACCTGTGCAATGGCAGCTTCCCGGTGTTCTACCAGGGCCACCGGAACGCGACAGTGGTGAACCTGCTGCTCTCCGGGAAGGCGGAGCTGGGAAGCCAGCTGGTCATGGAGCTGCTGCTGCAGCAGCACGAGACCGGTACGGTGCCGCTGCTGTTCACAGGGATGGTGCCGGTGAGGGTGAAGCTCGGCAAGCTGAAGCTACCGCGGATAACCTTCAATGTCGAGTGCCTCGTGATGGTGGACGGTCTGAGCTTGGGCAGCAACAGTCCGATCGGCATCAAGTCGAGAACCTGCAACTTCAAGTTGAGGGCTTGAACAGTCGGTTCATTAATATTCGTGTGTCTGCGTCGACGCATGCATTTTGAGCATCCTCGCGCATCACTTGGATATTTTTAATTTTTTGAATTATTTTCTTTATTCCTTTGAAATTAAAAAATAACTTCTCCAAACAATTATTGGAGTTCGCTGATTAAACCCGCTAATCAATATTTTTTTAATACGGGCTGAGCGCAAGCTAAAGGCTTGATAACTTGGATCATAGTATTAAAACAAATTCTAAGTAGTCAATGCTAATAATTTTGCACATGATAAATCGAAACCGAAAAAATATTATATTGAAATCAATTTAATTTACTTTTTATAATTACGTATATAAAAAAATCATCATTTATTTACTAAAAATCATACAAGAGATCTAGACATTTTTGCTAGAACATTAATACAGTTGTTTGGAACAATGTTCATTGATTGGCTGGATTGAGAATTATGATTGCTAGTACACCGTCCAAACAAATTATAAAGTAAAGTTATATTGCTAATTCTAGCTACATTATCTAAGAACACTACTTTAAGGACAAATGAAAAAAACCCTACATATAGGTAAAATAAATCCAACATATAATAAGAAAACATGATTTTAAGTGACAAAAAAAATTCATTACAAAATATGATAAAATAGTGATAGAATTGTGAAAAATCAGACTTTTTAAATATTAATGTTAAATTTGTGATGGCAATATGGTCACAAAATGTTTAATTCGTCATAATTTTGACACAAAAAAATTTTGTGACTTAATCAATTATGACCAATCGATTTTATTATAAATCATCATAAATCATTATTATTGATGAATTTTCATTATTTTGTGATAAAAATTTTCATCACAATAATTTAATTTTCTTGTAGTGAATTATCTTGAACTCCATGTAATTATCAATTTCATATTATTTTGAAATACGCACTTATCAACTATAAGTTGCACATGTTTTTTTACTAACAATTATATATTAGGTTCTTCCGTTCTTGTTATATTTAAAGACGATTTTTTTAACAAAACTTTTTTCGGAGCAGTAGCACGAAATAGTAAATCCTAACCGGGTTCGGAATTCTGAGAATCCATCTAACTCGACCCGGTAATTATTTTTGCCAACCAATTTCGTTCACAAAGAAAATTGATGCAAATAAAACTAAACCCCACTTGAAAATCGCTAGACCGTTTTCTAATAATCATAACTTTATGATTTTTATCACTTTTCTTATTAGGTAAAAAGTGTTTTTTCGTAGATAATATAATAATTTAATATTATTCTATAAACGACATTTGATATATGCATTCGAATTTTAATGTTAAGTTCTATATTTTTAGTAATAATATTAAATATGCTTTAAGAGGAAAATGTATATATAGAGGCATAGAACATATGTAAAATACTAATTTTATTTATGAGATTAACAAAATAGTTATATACTACTCTAATTTATTAATTAAGAAATGTATTTGATAAAAAATAACATAATATGATTCGATTATTCGAGGGTGGTTATAATTTTTTTTCCAGTTAGAACAATTATCAAAATTTAAGTCGTGTGATGACAAAAAATATTAGGGTTATTTTCTGTAACGACCTTTAAACCATCACGAATTATCATATATAATTCTTGACTAGGAACTTTATTTTTTTGTACCTAAATTATCACGATTTTTCTAGTTTGATCCTAGCGTTCAATTACGTCGGCTTCTTCGTTATTTTTTATTTTTGCATTTGTGAAAAGTCCATTATACCTCTTCTCTAAATTGAATTCTATTTTTACATAAAATAATATATAATAATAAGGGAATAATGGGTGTCCCCCCAACTGAAATGGGGGACACTCCACTCATGTCACATCTCACTCTGTGACTAAGTTTTAATCCCAGTTATTACTTTTCTTAATTATGTTTAACAATTCTAAAAATAAAATCAGCAAAACCTCCTCTTTATTTATCTTATGTCATTTGACAACACATACAAAAGATGCATATATATTCATCAAGGTCAAATAAACTGTTATAAGGTATATCATTCACATATTATCATTATAATTTTTTTTCACTAACCACCTCACATATAACACCCCACATGATCAAGTTTTATACAACCTTACAAAAAAACTCTAACAAACTTAATTACAACATTTAGGATTATCTATTACATGCATGTTTTAAAAACAAAAGTGAAAGGAAAAATAAAAATGACAGAAAAATAGCAATACTCCAACGGTTCGACCTCTTCTATATGCATCAAACTAAGCTTCGAGTCAACTCAACTCGAGAACTTATAATCATTTGAAAAAAATCAACAAGGGTAATGTGAGCAATAATCGTTTGCTCAGTGAGTGAAATAAATGTACAACACAGGGGAACAATACGAGTGCATATAACATTTAAATAATCATATTTCTTCCATATGAGAACATTTAAAGCATAACTCGTTTCACATAACTTTTCAGATCATATGTACTTTTACATAGATACAAATTATTCAAGATATCATCATATTCACAGTTAAACTCTATACATGTGTCATTACGCATACTCATCATGGGTCAATACGTATCTCTCTATGATCATGTGTCATACAATTAAGCAGAGCTTCATAATCAAGAATATTAGATACGCAGAGCAAATCATAGGTCAATACATATCCCTCCATGATTGTGTGTCATACAGTTAAGTAGAGCTTCACAATCAAAGAGTCTCAAATACGTAGAGCAAATAATTGGTCAATACGTATCCCAATCATGATTGTGTGCCATCCAATCATGATTCTCAGATACGCAGAGCATATCATGGGTCAATACATGCACGCAGAACAGCCCCAAAGGGCAAAGACATCCGACATACGCCCCAAAGGCTTCATGTATATCAAATACGGTCCCAAAAATCTTTTTCAAACAGTATGGTTAATGAACACATGGAGTTTAATAATATCAAAATACACGTGTTATAATCTCATATCATTATTAAGTAAAACTTATTTTTACTTCACAAACATTGTTCTCTGAAAATATTTTTTTATAAGATGTTACTCCATCTCATATGAAATCCTTGAAACATATCATAAATACTTTTCATAATTCATGATATGTTTCAATAATAATAATAATAATCTTTGCTTAAGGTAATACCATAAATAAAAGAATTAACATATAACATTTTGCTATGTTGTAAATTTACCCACTAACTTTGTGCTTTATATTTTCAAAGATGTTTACTAAATTTTTCTCCTTTCACTTATAGCTTGTTGGTTTCTTACAAGCAATGATGTCTTTTACTTTTCCATCACTAGTAAAAATACTATGCAATGCATGCTCATGATGCATGAATAATTATACACCTTAAAATGCATGTAATTTCTTCTAAGTATTCATTGTTCAATCTCAGATGTCTATGTCCATAGGCTATTACACACTTCAACCACCTATTAGTACCAAATCTCCTAAAACCTAACTAGGTGCTGTCTTAGGATTTCAGATTGAGTGACTCTCAATACATAATTCATAATTTCTTAACCACATGAGAAAATCTTATGATTCTGGATAAATTAGAAACTAGACTTACTAAGGTTCCAACCCCCAAACTTCATTTACTAATTCCAATGATCAAGTCATAAAATTCAAGGCAATCTGACCTAGGGTTTGTGTTCTGACAGACTGTGTGTCACTAAAAGATTAATTTATATGTTTCTTCACACTTACTTATTTAATTAGATAATAATTTTTCCGAAAACTAGACTTCCCTATTTTGTAGTCATAAAAATTAGAGAATTTAACTCCTTGTATAACTCTGTAACAAAAATAGTCCATTCAGGTCGTATTCTATTAATGTCCTGGAACCTGACAGAAAACTTACTATGAAATGTAAAATTCATTTCTCCACATTTACGTATTCAAATTGGATGATTCCACTTCTCACCGAACCTTTGTGAAGTATAATATGTATAAATTTCAAACCCTAATTCGATTTACCCTAATCATACTTTAATCTACAAGACGGTCCTGTCTCTGACTTGGGACAGAGTGAGCGATCTACGGTGCTTGGTTCATAATTTTCTCTAAAGAAGTCCTTTTTATATGATTCTTGTGGCCATGTAAAGCTAATATTGAGAGGATGAATCATGAAAATTTCAGAATTTATGAAGAACTACTTACGAAGATATGATCATATGAAGTTGAAGGTCGATTTCGGATCTGCAGATTTACCCTAACCCAGCAAACTTGTCGAATTTTCTCAGGCTGTTCGGCAATGGATCTGATCTTGGAAATTTTTTGGCTTGTAGATAATACAAATAAATGATTTATATATTTTTTACAGAATTTTTATACGTCATATGACGGTATGAAAAAATCATTTTCTAAGCAGCTGGTGAGTTGCCTGCTTCAACAGCTTAAAACCCTATTGGTTGAAATGGAGGTCCAATCATATTATTTGATTAAAAGTTAGTGTTAAACTTCTAATTAACATTAGTTAATCATAATTAAATATGTTTATTATAATATTTACAAATATTAGAATTAATTCATAATAATCTTATATAATTTCTTTATGATGTTTATCGATAATTTAATTTTGATTATGTTTTAATCCACAGGTTAGTTGCTACACACATCCATGACTATATAAGCATCTAAACTTACTTAAAATGTTAATTAAAAGTAAGATTATGTTAAAATGATATTTGTGGAGCACATCCGTGACAACCCATATGAAGGCGCCTGTCTAATACACATCGGACGAGAGCCAATGAAAAGGCATTTTTCCATGATGAACCGGGCATCGGCAGGCGGTTCACCATGGAAAAATCCGGTCGACTTCGTGCGAGCGGTTCAGCGGTGGGTCGCAGAGTTCGAAAGGGCGGGTTAAAAAAGTTTTTACCCCATTTACTCACGTCGTCTCTCTCACCTTTCTCGCTCTCCCGACCGCGGCGGATCCATCGAGATCTTCGCTGCAGACAAGAGCTCCGCGAATCCGACCGTGTCCATCGAGATTCCCGCCGTCGACGAGATCTCCGTGAGTGCAATCGTATCCGTCGAGCCCAGATTTGCGCGAGAGTGACCGCCGGTGAGATCTCGACATCCACGACTGCGTCCGACCAGATCTGACGGCCGCCGGCGAGATCTCCGCATCCACGACCACGTGCGACCAGATCTGACGACGTCCGACCAGATCTCCGCATCCACGACGTCCGACCATATCTCCGCATCCATGACCGCCTGCCCACCTGCAGCTGTCGAGCTCGCCCGCCTGCAGCCGTTGCCGAGCTCACGCACCACCACCGCGACGACCTCCCATGACCCCGCACCACTGCCGACCCGCACACCGCGAACACGACGTACACCGAGCACCGCCGCACACCGCCACCCCTCACACCGCGAACACGACGTACGTCGAGCGCCACCGAGTTCAACCGCCCCGCCGCAACCCCACCGCACCGCTGCTGCCGAGTTCACGCACTGCCAACGCCATACGCCATTCTGTGATAGTGTGATTATTACACTTTTGTAAATTTTTTATCGATAATTCATGTTCTTATCGTGTAAAGCACCTTCAGAATTTCAAAGAATCAAAATGAGTATGTCTTCTGAGGTTGTTCTTATCGATAATTCATGCTTGGTTCTTGCTTGTATGCTATAGACGACATCGCAATAAAATTTCTTATCAAAATGAGTCCGTATGCTTCTTGCATGCGGTGTGGTGTGTTTTTATCAAAATGAGTATGTATGCTTCTTACATGCGATGTTGTGTGTTTTTTCGTCGTCATTTGTTTTCTCGTCGCCAACGTCGAATAGAGCTTCCTCACATCCTCTCCGCATTCTTCACTTTCGGACTATCTGGCCTTCCGCTGAGCTCCGCAAGCTCTTCCACACTTATTTAATTCTAACATAAAAGGTCAATGAAAAATCTCATGCTCATCGTTCTGAAAAAACAACCTAATAAGAACATTTTGATAAATCACAACTAATTTACAACATAAATTATCAATAAAAATTTACAAAAGTGTTACTAATCACACTATTGCATAATGGATTAATTTACAACACGAAGAATTAATGGATTTACAACATAGATTAACAGCACATGGATTGACAGCACATGGATCGGTGCGATGAGATTGAGTCGGGGTCGCCGCTGCACGCCGATGTGGTCAGCGATGCGCGGATCGGTTGGTGATGGATAGATTTGCTCGGCGACGCACAGATCTAAGCGTGGGGGACGTCGCCGGTGCTCGAGTGGTCGTCGGCGTCGTGCTCAAGGTTTGAGAGGTGGCGGGCGCAGATCTGCGAGAGGACGCAACGCTCGGTGTGCTCGAGGTCGGCGGGGTGACGCGGTTGCTTGATCTCGTCGGCGGCGGTGCGCGGGGAGTCACCGGTTGCTGGATCATGGTTGTTCTCAGCGCAAGTGCGCATGGCCGTCGCACAACCGCCGTCGAGGTGCTCAGGGTCGCGACGGGTCGGGGTGCTCCGGATTGATCTGCTACGTCGGGGGTGCTCGTCGGTGTCGCAGAGCCGCGCAGAGAGGAGAGGAGAAACGGAGGCGCGTCGAAGAGAAACGGAGAGGAGAGAGAGAGGAGTAAAGCAAATGTTGGCTCATGAGGGTTTTTCATTTTTATATGCCTTCGGACCGGTTCGATTCATCGAACCGTGGAGCGAGAGTGAAAAACCGGGATTAGACCGCGCACATCTCATATAAAACGTTCAAATCTGGGCCAGCCGTCGGATGCGCATCCGACAACTAGCGCAATATAGGGGGACAGTCCCCCATTTAAATTGGGGGATACCCATTATTCCCTAATAATAAATATAAAAAAAGAAAAACACACGTGGACATAATAAATATATAATAATTGAATTCTCATCATCGCGTAGGTTCCGGGGTCGCCACCCCCCTGTCGTCGTCACGCAAGCAGGGGGGACGACGACGCATGCAGGGGGGCGGCGACCCCCCCCCCCCTTTCTCTTTCCCAGCGCCGGGAAAGAGAGGGGGCGAGGGTCGCCGCCCCCCTTGTCGTCGTCGACGCCGCCGCCGCATGCAGGGGGCGGCAACCCCCCCTCCACATGTGTTTTTTTATTTTATATTTATTATATAGTATTTTATGTAAAAATAGAATTCAATTAAGAGAATGGGTATAATGGACTTTTCACAAATGCGAAAAATAAAAAATAACAGAGAAGTCGACGGAATTGGACGACAAATAGAAAAAATCGTGATAATTTAGTTACTCAAAAAATGAAATTCGTAGTCTGAGGTTAGATGTAATAATTCACGATAGTTTAGAGGTGGTTAGAGAAAATAACCTAAATCTAAATGATAAAATTATAAATTTTAATCATCAAACTTACCCAAATTTAACACTTAACTAAATTTTATTAAATTTAATTATGAAATATCCTTTTTACCCTTACGTTCATATTACAAAAAAATATTTTAAAAATAAAAAATAATACGAGTGAAAGTACTAATTTATAATAGTATTTTTTATATAATATTATATTTATGTCGAAATTTTTTAGTTTTTTAATATTTTTATTTTAAAAATAGGGGGTAAAAATGATATTTCATGATTATTAGAAAATGAAATTTAACAAATTTTAGATTAAAGTCAAATTTAAATAATTTTGGAGAGACTAAATTTTATAAATTTATATTTTAAAATTAGATGCGGAAAAAATATATAATTGATGAGATGTTAAAGAAAGCAAGAAAGCGGTTGTGATACAACTGTTTCATGGTGGACTGGGATTGAACATAGACCGGGTTCGATCAAACCGACGGGTGGTTCCCAGAACGAAGAGGACGCTGTATAAACTATAAAGTGGACAACCAGAGCACCTTCATTTCTTTTTTCCAACTTCAATCCATTGATCCCTCTCTCCCTCTAGGGTTGTTTGTTCTGCTCTTCGCAATCTCGTCTGCGTTCGATCTCTCAGGCTTGTCGTCATGGTGGAGGGACCAAGGCCTAATGGCGCCGCTGCCCCTTCTCCTTCCTCTTCGAAGGATCCCAAGAAGAAGAAGGACGAGAAGGAGGAAGATCTGGTAAATTTGAAATATTCGTTTTGGTGTCATTTGCTCCGGATTCAATTGATTTTTGTGTTCTATCAAGTTCGGATGTTTTGCGTCGCAGTCTGACGAGGATTTGGCGCTGAAGCAGCAGCTGGAACTGTACGTCGAGCGCGTTCAGGATGCAAATCCGGGGGTTCAGAAACGCGCCTTGGAAAGCATGAGGTTGGTTCCTTTTTCTTATTTGTCGATTCCTAGGGTTTATTACTGTTCTCTGGTGTCTTATCACCCCATTTGAGTTCGAAGCCTGTATGCATTCGGTGTGGTGATTTGCACTGTTGTTGTAGTTGCTAAATTTAGTTCATTGAATGCTGATGAAATTAGGCAACCTAACACCTTTGGGGGGTTATAATATTGTTATGTTAATTCATGAAATAGGCAAGAAATTCGTACTGCGACTAGCTCCATGACCTCTGTGCCCAAGCCTTTGAAGTTTCTCCGGCCTCATTATGGAACACTGAAAGCATATTTTGAGACTATGCAAGAGTCTGAATTGAAGGTAATTAATAGTGTCTTGCCACAGGTTTATGTGTTTCCTGTAATCCAGTGATATATTTACAGCTTATATTTGTAGTATCTCCTAATATATATATATATATATATATATATATATATATATATATATATATATATATATTTGTACTATTCCAGAATTACCTTGCTGACATACTTTCGGTGTTGGCATTGACGATGTCTGCTGATGGAGAAAGGGTATGTGCGCTTACTTGCACAGTTCCAGATTAGTTTACTTTTGGTTCATAGTCGAAAGGTCCCTGCTCATATATATGTACATTCTGAAGGCATCTTTTGGTCTTTCCACTCGATTCCTATTACGTTAGGTTAGCATGGCATTGCTAATATATTTAGGTTACTTCTATGTACTACGGTTGGTGACCTACTTGCTTCCATGAAATGTGTTCTTTTTCACACTAAAAGTTGTTGATGTTCTATTATTTGACATAAATTCTATCAAACTCTGTAAACATGTATTTCAAACAATTTTTTTTGAAATAAGAAAGGACGATTAGCAAGAAGGTAGTCATCCAAAAGTTTCATTAATAAAAAAAGTTAACTGGGCCAACAGAAACATTGTGGCACAAGGCCACGTAAACACAATGCCAGCAACACACTACTCCAAACGAAAAATGACATCACAATTCCATGCACCAGTAACCACCATCACGCACTGCCAAAGCAGAAAGGGACAATGCACATCTTGCAAAGGCCGCGAGCCCAGGGTCGCCCCTACTGTTAGGCGGCGAATGATATTTGACTGATTGGGTTTTGGACATGCCTTCGCCTGACACCACAAGCTTGAGCCACCAAAGCAACGATGTCCTGATCACGAACCAAAATGGAAGGAGTTTGAGTTTTATTTTTACTGGAGATTGCTTGCATTAAATATTTACATTTAACAATTCTGCGCTGAAGCATTATTTGTTCCTCATTGTTTCTGAATTCTAAATTTTATACTGGTTCCATGTATGTCATTACTGTGTGGTAATCTTTTGATGAAGTGTCTCATCAAGTAATTATTTGCTCTTTTTCTTAGGAGAGTCTGAAGTACCGATTGCTAGGTTCTGAGGGTGATATTGGTTCCTGGGGTCATGAATACGTAAGGTACATGATAGAGCAGTGATCTTTGCTATATTCTATTCTTTTGCTTTACCACGTCGGCCATTTGCATTGTGAGAATTGTCTTTTTTTTTTGTTGGCTATTCTATTTGGTTATCCAGTAACTTTTCTGTTTTCAAGGGTTAAATTAATTATGCCTTTTTATTATGTGAATGTGCCAAAAAATAAAACAAATATCCTTTCATTATGGGGATTGATTGGTTCTCTTGTGTGTTTTTTATATTATTGCTTTAGTGTTTTGTATTTCAGGTTTGTGTCAACACATAATTGCAGTTTATTAGTTGGACTAGATAGACACTTGGGTATCATGTCTGAATTTGATATCTCGGGCTTTAACTATACAATGTTTTCAAGTCAGCAACACATAATCCTCCTACTTATCCTCTCAAAAAAAAAAATCTTCCTATTTACAAATTCTCCAAAGAATCCCCCTACTTAAAATTTTTTGAAAGGATCCTATACTTTTGTTATAAAGGATTGATTCTTATGCATATCTCTTGCTAACTTTCCAAGTTTTCTTTATTCTGGTGTGCCAGAAACCTGGCTGGTGAAATCGGGCAGGAGGTTGCAAAACGTCAGGTTGGTCTCATTTTACATTAATCATCAACTGGGTTCATCATTTCTATGCATATGTTATTGAATATTTAAAGTTCAAATCATTTGGTTGTTTTTCATTTCCAGAAATGACAAACACATTCCTTTGCAGAATTTTAGGAAGGGAAAGTAGACAGTAAATTTTTTTATTCTAACTTGCAGTATAAGAATCAAACTTACATTCAATATCAAATGTCATTTTGGCAGTGGAAATAACTTGTTTCTATTACTTAAATATGAAATTTTGAAAATTGGATTGGTGGTGAGTGATGTGTGGAACCAATTATTTGGAAGTGAAAAAAATTAAATTCTATTAATTAAGTCTAAAAATTGAGCACCAATTGTGCTCTTCTGTCACGATGGCTTGGGAGGATCGTGGGGCCTGACTCTGGCCTCTGGAGCATCATGTTCTTCACATGCTATGCTTGAGATTTATCATGGGTGTCCCTCGTTGCTCTGCTGTCTGGGGCATTCATCCTTATATGATGTCTCTGCACTCATCGATATGCCCTCTCACGGTGTTTCACTTGGATTTGGCATGGCTGTTGCTTTTGGTGCCACGAGGGGGCACCCGGTGGCCATTTGGCAGTGGCCTTCCCCATAATGGGGGTTTGGGTTGTGGAATCATTGACATGCATATCATTGTTCTTTTGGTGTTCTCCTTGTAGAACACACACTTGTACAGTTTTAAAATTTTAGTATTAATGCAAGTTTGGATGGCCATCTCAACTCAGTACCCATCCTTTTCCTTGAAAAAAAATCTAAAAGTTGAGAATTGGATCGGTGGTGAGTGATGTGTAGAATCAATTATTTCAATTGAGTGTTGCTTGAGAGTTCTTTGTTAAATCCTTATTGGGCTAATTTGCATGTCGTATATTTTCTCCCATCGTACTGCTATAAGCTGGCAAGCGGATTCTCTTTTACTTTGACGCCTTTAACTATTTGCGGATGCCCCAAAGCAAGCAGTACTTCTTAGTTCTACCCTGTAAACGTGTTTGAATTCAATATTTACCACCTTTATTTAGTGGCGGCCCTCTAGGGTGAGGTTTTTATTCCCTATGCAAAGCTGATGACTGTCATTTCTGACACAGTATGATGACTTGCCTATAGATTCACTGATGGAGCTTGTGCAGCAAATTGTTGCATTTCACATGAAGGTATGCGTTGCTTAAACAATTTTGGTTCATTTTGCTTACTCATCTTGACTGCTTGAATTATATTCTTGCGTTTGTTTTTCACTCATTTGAAAGTTTGAATCATATTCTTTAGTTGATTTCTCCTTCTACTCTGTTTATTCTTTTTTCCCACTTTGTTTCTCGGTTAACCACACTTATTGTTTCAAGTATTTCTGCAGCATAATGCTGAGCCTGAAGCTGTAGATCTTCTGATGGAGGTAAAACATTTTGGTCTCCTTTATAATTGTTTATTTTACCTTTTACTTCACTTTATTTTACAATTAAACTTCGCTTGTTATATTCTTTAGGTTGAAGATCTTGATCTTCTTGTTGAGCATGTTGATGCTACAAACTACAAAAGAGCATGCTTGTATCTTACCAGTTCTTCATGGTAAGTAGACTTCCGGTAGTAGCTTTCGTCCAAAATGTGGGCTTAGCCATCCTCTTTTATGTTCTCATATCGTCCAAATCTTTGAAATTAAATTTGTCACAAGGAAATCAAAGATCGTGAATGGTGCTGAAAATAGCGGTTCTAAGTTGAATGTTCTGGGAAGTTGATACTATGGTCTAAGGTGATTTTAGGCTGTAATTATGAGCTAGGAACCCTCAATATTTAAGCTTATAAGGAGCTCAAATTTTGTGGTTACAGAGTGGTTGATGCCACATAATGAGGCAATTGACATTCTGCATGTAGATTGCCCATATTTGCACCATAACATTGCTAATTGGTGCTTTCAAAGCCATAAATTTCATCCCTGTAAAATCTTTCTTCATCGAGAGGAAAAACATTGAGAAAACCAAGGTAGAAAGGAAAGGGGCAAGGATGATTTTAGGCGTCAATTATGAGCCGGCGCCACCCTAGTCTCTAAGCTTATAAAGAGCTCAAGTTTTGTGGTCAATGGCACATAATGAGGCCACTGATGTTCCCCATGTGGATGGACCGGCTTTGTATCATAGGTTTGCCGACTGGTGCTTTTAGACCCGTAAGTTTCATTTTGATGAGATTTTTTTACCCAGAAAAAAAAAGAAACCCAGGAAAACAGATGAAGATGGAGAATAGTCGCAACAAGGCATCTTCTTGTTGTCAAGATCAATATCTACCTTTCTCTCTAGTTGTCTATCGTTTGAATACCCCCAAATGAAAATTTACATTATCGATGGAATACCTCATATGAGCCATCCATGGATATTTTCTTAGGAACTCATGTTTTATTTGTTTGACTGTATGGGGGCAATTCATATTTGCTTGTTTGTTGTTAACCTTTTCAACCAATAATTGCTAATGAACAAAATGCACCATGATCTTGTGAACATTGCCTTTGAGAAACATGCTTGATTTTTTGTTGAGTTAAATTTTATTGGCTAATTATTTTGCCTAAGGATAACTTAGCATATCTATTTACTTTTATCCTAGATGCGTATTGTTCACAAGATTTATATAGTTTTCGTAAGTTGTTCAGTTGTGATTTCTTGGTGTGGTCTATGCAAAAAAAAGGAAGAAATAACTTACAAACTTCTGTGTTTCTTTGTTTCAAAAAAAAAAAAACTGTGTTTCTGTATTTGGATGAAAATAACTGATTGACATCATGTGCAGCTATCTCCCTAACCCAGATAATTTGTTAGCCCTGGATATAGCTTTCACAATTTACATGAAATTTGAAGATTATGCAAGTGCGCTTCGTATTGCTCTCTTTCTTGGCAATTCTCAGGTAATCCTAAACATTATTAAGTATTCATCAAATCCCTTTTCTGGTGTTTTTTTACTGTTGTGATTACTGTGTGCACAGTTACCATCCAAATAGTCTAATGGTGTTCTATCTGTGACAGTACGTCAAGAAAGTGTACACTTCTACTGACAATCTGTTGTTGAAGAAGCAATTCTCTTATATTATAGCCCGTCATGTAAGTTGTGTAGATATCATTGCGCGATTATTGTTTCTCTTGAATAATCAAGTTGTTCTTTTGGTCCCCTGGAAATGAGAATAGCTCTTTTGACAAAAGAATGACAAATCATGCATAGATGATAGATGCACTATATCGAATCTCTTTTTTTCTTTCTTGAGATTCTTTTTGTGTATCTGCTTCAAATTTTCAACTTTATGATCTCCAGTCTTTGCGTATTTTTCAATATTTTAATCATGTTAATTCCGTTCCCTTACTTTTGGCCAGGGATTGACTCTTGAGCTTGATGAAGATATGGTTACAGATGATAATGATAGGGAGGGTCTGCAAGAAATAGTTAACAACACGAAGTTGAGCGAGGGATATCTCACACTTGCACGTGATGTAGAAGTCATGGAGCCTAAGTCTCCAGAAGACATCTATAAGGTGCTGATTTTTACACTTCATAGCTGATGGTCATGATGCTTGTTTTCTAGCATTTTTCTTGTAGTTGTCTATGGTTCTTTATGTGATGTTTCGATTGGATGAAGTGATTATTGTGTTCAGTGTTGCTCTGTGCTTCACAATATCATATTGTATTTCTTCTTATATATATTATCTTTTAGATGAAAAGTTGCATGCATGTGCTGATGCATATACGGTGCTAAAAAATTCTGCATTCCTAGTATATTGGAGTCTATCTATCACTTTGAGATCTTGCTGAATATTTTATTCTTTATTTTTTCTCCTCATATGTTGATATCATGCTTCTATGCATCCAGGTTCATTTAATCGACGGACGAGCAAGTGCAAGTTCTAGTCTGGACTCAGCAAGACAGAATCTGGCTGCTACTTTTGTCAATGCATTTGTCAATGCTGGATTTGGGAAGGTAGATATGATTTTTGTTGACAAAGAATCACACTTCTGTTTTTATCCATTTGTGATGATGAGTAAGATTTTCTCTATTCTAATTTCAGGATAAGTTGATGACTGCCATCTGAATCATCCAGTGGATTATCAGGCAATTGGCTTTTCAAAAACAAGGAACATGGAAAAGCCAGTGCATCTGCAAGCTTGGTAAATTTTATTCTCTTGATTATCTGGTTTTAAGCACATCATGTTTGCATTTGTTATTAGCAGATTGTCATCTTTATTGTGTTTTAGGGTATGATTCTTTTGTGGGATGTCGATACTGGACTCTCACATATAGACAAGTATCTGCATAGCAATGATAATCATGTTGTTGCTGGAGCTCTCTTGGGTGTTGGCATGGTTAACTGCAGTGTGAAGAATGACTGTGACCCTGTGAGTTATACTGTTCTCCACACGACTTTTAGAGGATTTACATCTACAGCCCTTTTTTGTTTGTTTGTCAGCTATGGGCCAGTTCCATGATATACTTGCCGAAACACTTTCTTTCCTCACAAAAGATGTATTTATCTATCCTTGACTTCTCTAGGCATTGGCTCTTCTAATTGATTTCATTAACAAAGATGATACTGTCATCCGAATCGGTGCAATATTGGGACTTGGAATTGCTTATGCTGGCTCACAAAAGGATGAGGTAAGTGCTACAGAACTTCGAAGCATTATCCTGTCAGTGTTTGCACAAAGTTTATGTTGACAAATTCTTCAATACCAGCTTAAAGCTTGTTTATCACAAATAATGCAAGAGGGGAACACACCACTTGAAGTCCTTGTGTTCGCTGCTATATCTTTGGGGCTAGTGTTCGTTGGTTCTTGTAATGAAGAGATTGCACAGACTATCATTTTCGCTTTAATGGAACGTACAGACGCTGAACTTAGCGAACCCCTGACTCGTCTACTTCCAGTAGCTCTTGGCCTTCTATACCTTGGCAAGCAGGTTATTAAGAAACTACCTATTTGTATGTGTAGGTGACTGATGTTTGATGCTTGTATTATTTGGTGACTTTGTAGTTTTCTAATATATTCTCAATTTCACCTTTCTTTCTCTTAATGCACTTAGTATCAAGGTTTGAAATATCAGCAGTTTGATATTTTACTGAAATGGAAAGTTTTTTCCTTTTTCTATTCATTTAGTAAATTCATTTTTATTTGAACGTAAGTCTAGATGCCAGTTCTATCCTGTCTAATGCAAATAACATCTTCGTTAAGCTTTTGAGTGGCCCTATTATCTGTGAATAGGTTAGTAGGAACAGTTTGGTTTGAGATTTAAATCATACTTTAACACAAAACATTTGAGATATTTCCTTCACATGCGTCTTGATTTTCTTTTTTTGAAGATTTAACTATCAGGTGCCTTCTGATAATCCTTCAATTAATTTAGAGTTCACCCTTCAAAAAATCAAATTATATTTCTTACTCTTAGAGACCAACATTGATATCAAAGCTATCCAGATAGGATTTATTCCTCGTAGTATCATTTCAAGCAATCGTCTCTCAATTGTCAACTATATGTTTTCTTTAAAAATTATAATAAGAATCTCTACTCAAATGTATAACTCAACTTATTTAGTGACATGGATATACATGACATACACTTACAAGCTTCTTTTTCTCTTCGCTTGAATTAATGTGCCTACCATGGGCCTTATACCTTATGTTGCCAATGGACTTGTTCCTGACAGAGGACTGAAGCCAGTATTGGATTGAGATAATATTTGGATTTTGATATTCAGAAGCTCGTTCTCATTAGCATGGCGTTGTTCATTTCCTCGTCATAAAATCCCTTGGTATTGTTTTTGCTTCTACTGTTCCCGCATCTGATAGCATGATTTGTTTTAATAACATTTCTTTCATGTGCCTAAACCTAAACTCATACAATATAAAGGAAGAAACCGATCCTTGATACATCTAAGACCAAGTCGTTATCTCCACGTTATCTATGAATCAATGAATAGATGGGGTTGATTTTGTTCCGCAAAAATAGATCAATGATTATTCAAGGGTATTCCAGAATAAAGTAAAAAACAAGATCAAGTAATGAGTGTCATGGATCCATGTGACTTAAGATTAGACTTGGTTCAATAATGTGCATTATAAGTCTGGTGCCTGTGTTCTCTTGGTGTGCAAATGCATGACATAGTTGTCAAGTTCCCTTTCTGACTTGGAAAATCTGGCAGGAGAATACTGAGGCTACTCTAGAGGTTACAAAGACTCTGAATGAAAAAATTAGAAAACATGCTGAGGTCACACTTATGTCTTTGGCATATGCTGGAACTGGAAATGTACTCAAGGTACGACTTGCACTCGAGCACACTGTTGCAGTGTTCATCTATCTATAACTACTGACTTAGTGTACTTGCAGGTGCAAGAGCTTTTGGGCTACTGTGCTCAACATCTTGACAAGGGAGAAACCCACCAGGGCCCTGCTGTTCTTGGAATTGCATTGATTGCAATGGCTGAAGAATTGGGTCTTGAGATGTCTATTCGTTCACTAGAGCATCTTCTACAATATGGAGAACAGAATATTAGACGAGCAGTGCCTTTGGCTCTTGGAATTCTATATATCTCAAATCCAAAGGTACGATAATCTTATTGCTGTCAATGTCTAGCCTTTTCTGGATATCCTTCTATCCTAGAAAACATAGAATCATATTGCTCTAGCTGCAGGATCAATAATCTTTTTTTTTTTTACTAAAAAGAAACATAAACAACTAATGTTGTACTCGTACATTATTTTCTGGACTAGAGAATGTAAAGATATTGTTATTTACATATCTACTATTTTTTGAAAGTTGAAACGATGAGTCAAATTTTCACACATCCATTTTACTTTGGTAAAATAATATGTACTGTCTTCAGACTCTTGTGATTTTCTGAACATCTCGTGTTTGATTAGGTCAATGTGATGGACACTCTCAGCAGGTTGAGTCATGATACTGATGGAGATGTATCTATGGTTCGTGCAAATTGCACCCTTGGTTTATGTACCTCTATTTGTCCAGTATTTCAGTGTCTAACTTTTGATATGCAGGCGGCAATTATCTCTTTGGGGTTGATAGGCGCTGGGACCAATAATGCACGAATAGCTGGCATGCTTCGCAATCTCTCAAGTTATTATTACAAGGAAGCTGGACACCTCTTTTGTGTAAGTTCTTATATCCTGCTATTGTCACACAATAGTATCACCAGGACATTTTCTGAAGATTTTGTATGTAGGTGCGAATTGCTCAAGGTCTTGTGCACATGGGAAAAGGTTTGATGACCCTCTCTCCTTATCATTCTGACCGGTTTCTTTTGTCACCGTGAGCACCTTTTATTCCCTTCATAACTAGTTTCTCCGAATCTCCCATTGCGGCGCCCCAATATTTATTCTTTTGCAGTATGGCGCTCGCTGGCTTAGTTACAGTGTTGCATGCTTGCTTGGACATGAAGTCTATCATTCTTGGAAAATATCACTACATGCTCTACACCCTTGTTCTAGCTATGCAGGTATTGACAGATATTGGTATTTACCTTTATCTGCATCCCCTCAATAAAAAAACCCTTCTTTATCTGAGTGTTTGCAATTGGTCACGACTTTATTTTGCTTTTCAGCCAAGGATGCTGTTGACCGTGGATGAAAATCTGAAACATTTATCTGTTCCTGTCCGAGTCGGTCAGGCTGTCGATGTTGTCGGCCAGGCTGGTCGGCCAAAGACCATCACTGGGTTCCAAACACATTCAACACCTGTTCTATTAGCAGCTGGTGAGCGAGCAGAGTTGGCCACTGAGAAGTAAGTGTGACTTCACATGATTTTTTGAGTTTTCCTTCTGTGCGGGTCTTCACGTTTTTTTCTTCTGTTGCATTTGCTAAACATCTCTTATGCAGATATATTCCGCTTACACCAGTGCTGGAGGGATTTGTTATTCTAAAAGAAAATCCAGATTATCATGATGATCATTAAAGAACTCTAAACAAAATTCATGTAAGTTTAAATTGGTTGGTAATAGATTGGCTTATGCTGTGTTACCTGATTAAAGGTTGTCTACATGAAACAGAGATATTCATCAAATCATGTCTTTATCAAAGTTGCCAAACGGGAAAATGGACTTGTCATGAGCATAGGATGGGGCTTTCATCTAATTTTCATCTAATTTTCTTTTCCTCAGTTCCATCTGGGGGTTAGTACTTGGATTTTGGAGTTGAACAAGCTTGTTCCTCATTGAACGGTGGATTAATTCTACCAACAAAATATGCCAGATGTGGAAAATGATGGTTGCTGCCACGATACCCAGCAGACAAAGCAATTTTACATTCATTTACACATTGGGGACTCAAAATTCTAGTTCTAGAACCATCTTTATTTGTTCTTTGTTGTCATATAATGTCTTCCTCGCTTATGCAGACTTGGTGAAATGTAATGATCATCCGAAAAGAAATCCAAACAAATTCAATGCAACAACCATTCTTTGCATGGTTCTTTTACCTGTTTTCTGTTTCTTTCAATATTTGCGTATTTGGAGTTGAAAGAACTGCGATATACCTTGTGAGAAGTGGATACCAAGATGGCCTCTTTTGCCATGGGGTCTGGAAACGTAGCAATCGATACAACAAATCCGAAGTTCTCAAGCTGAGTGATTTCTATGTTCCAAGGGATCCAACTTGGGAGTCGAGATGAAATTTTGGGCGCATGCTTGCTTGGTCTTTATGATTGATCGTGCTTTTGTTTTGTTTGTTTCGACATGGCATTAACCTGACGGTTGGATTAGTGTTGTGCCCAATTTCCAACATAATGCACACATTTTTTCTCCCTTCCTATGAAAGATGATTAGAAACTGCATGCAAAGTTATATTAACGCCAACAAAAATTGGCAATAGTTTACTAATTTCTTACTTTTTTGTATCCATGATGAAATATCCACAACTGGCGAACTATGAAAAATTCACTTGATTTCTTATTAATGATTAATCCATGAATTTACCCCTTAATTGTTAAAAAAAAAGAGAATACAATTATCAGGACAAAAAAAAAACAAAAAAGGTAAAACTTTTCCTAGGGCGTATAATTTTATATCTTCGTACTTTATTTCAAATGATTGCAAATGGATATTTGGATCCACAAAACGCACATGCGTGAATAAAAACTTTTGCGCTTTTAGAATTTTTTTAGTTCAAGATAATTGCGGAAATCATGTAGAAAGGAAAAGCAATCCAACCCATTTAAGCATTATGCTAGAAATGTAGTAGCAGTTTTATAAATTTTCATACTCGGAATTATAACTTGCAACTGAATCAAGAAAACAAATCCCACTTTGTATGAGTTTGATCGACATTCTATGCATGCACAAACACTTTCAAGGGACCTCATCTTAGAACCATTCGACGCTTTATCTTGGGAAATTTGTGTACAATGGAAAACATGAATCATTTCCGCGAAACCATGCGTACTGATGGCATCTCCAAGTTTTAAGCCAAGCTCGAAGAAGTCAGGCGTACGTAAGCGAGCGGTGGCAGCTTTCAACTTCCACCAAAGGTAAATATTGGTGATGACCCCTTTTAGAGCACACATGCTATCTCGTCGGCCAACTCCATTCTCCATAACATTACCATATTTTTCAGCATAACGCTGGGTAACCATTTGCCCAGCTGATG
Organism: Pontederia crassipes; assembly: GCA_030549335.1. Lineage (NCBI taxonomy): Eukaryota > Viridiplantae > Streptophyta > Magnoliopsida > Commelinales > Pontederiaceae > Pontederia > Pontederia crassipes. The sequence goes on along the minus strand of CM060188.1, from coordinate 5,565,812 downwards.
CCGCAAAAGTCGACAGCCCTTGCTATCCCGAATATCCAAACTTTCCATCCAAATCCTCAGAGTGTGGTCGCTCCAAGAAAACAAGCAACTCTTTGTTCAGAGTACTGTAGAAGGGCCGTCCCTGTGCAATCACTATAAGTGGATGCAAAGAAACTGACCCATGAAAGGAGGCACGCAACAGTTCACCCATTATAACGTAGTTTCTGGTTAGGAGGGTTTTGCATTGGCGGCTGTGGTGGCTGCAGATTTTGAAGCTGTGGGTTGTATTGAGTGAAGGGTTGAGAGTAGAGTGGATTCATGACGCCCTGTCGCAGTGCAAAAGTTCAACTTTCTGATCAACCAAATGTAAGAACATAACGACTTACAAGATTAGGACCTGTGATTGAAGAGGAGCGCCTCCAGGCAAGCCAAAATGGTTTTGAGATGATTCATCTTGTGGGGGATCATTGAACCCTGCCTGTGTGAATAAACCTTGTGATCCATGGCTGAGGTAAGCCTGGTAAAAGTTTTCGGGTCAGAATTATTAGCCAGGATTTAGAAAGATATATGGGAAAGAAAATTCACTAGTCAGAAATGTACTGGAACTTTCACACTCTGCTGACCTGTGTCATGAAATCATTCCCGGGACCCAAATGGGAATACCCCGGTTGGGTATTCTGATTTAAATAACTTCCAGGGAACCCAGCATGGGGCCCTTGTGTTGAGTAGTCAACTCCATATCCACTTTGAGCAGCCTATAGCATCGGAATTTGAAACATAATTAGATAACAGGCCCTTCCCTTGCACAAAACTAATAATATGTGCAAATTGGATATTGTAGTTTTAAGAGTTCTATCAAATTATATAACTTAATATTGCAAATATGATTCAATAATTGTCTTGCCAAGTACAAGAAATAATTCTCTAAAAAAATGCCAGAAATACAAAGTAAATAATCAATATGACAGATTTTCTGAGTTTGGAACAATGTCAATGCAGTGATGATATACACCAAATCAAGTGTGTAACTCTATATAAAATTTCCCTGTGTTGAACTTCGGATGATTCACGTCATGACTAGGGCTGTATGAGGTAAACACCGCCTAAATTTTATGGGATATGAGGTATGAATCATATTTTGTTACCATTTAGTTCCTACCATTTGATAGTCCTTTCTTAATACCCTTTAAAAATGTATTTTTTTGTGATAAGTAATGCCATCTTACTCATCCAAAAAGAAGGTATAATGAAAAGCTCCAACCAATGTGCAAATATCCATTTAATCTACTGGCAGTTATCCAAGTAGTCATAGACTGTATTCTCCTTCTCTGGTGTAATTTAAAGGTTTTGTGCTAGGTTTATTTATGTTCAATAACTCCGCCTATATTTTATAGTCGGTCCCAAGCCCGGATAAAGGAGGAGGGTTGTGTTAGGCCTCGACAGCCAACATAAAATCCTGTCGAATCTTATGAACATGGATCAACGAGGCGTCGTATGATCCATGTAGCCGACCCCACTTAGTGGGATAAGGCTTTGTTGTTGTTGAAGTTCCACGGCATTAGTCAAGTATTTGCTGATAACCACGTCAGAAGTACATTTTTTAATTTAAACGAAAATAAACAACATGATTTGTCAGGCCAAACACATTTTTGGTAACCTAGTCAATATGATCATGAAGCATTACTGAAACTGTAAATACAGAAAGTAGGACATCAAGAAATGCATCCATATCCGCGGGGTCTCTTTTTACCTTCTTCCAAAACGAAAAAGAAGGAAATAGAGCCATAGGATCATTTGCATTCTAGTTCACCATAAGTTTTCAGCCAAATTTACAACATGATTTGTCAGACCAAACACATTTTTGGTAACCTAGTAAACATGATCATGAAGGATTACTTTTTTTTTTAACAGAAAAAGGATGAGTGGTTGTCATCCAGCAATGTATATAAGAAAGTATGGGGAAATATACGGGTGAGAGCTCTCGAAGAGAGCAACAAAAGGTGACCAAGGTCACAACAGAAAAACTAGCCAAAACCCCACTCTTTTTTTTTTTTGAAACGAAAACCCCACTCTTTTTACCAGCAATGTATATATCATGAAACATTACTGAAACTGTAAATACAGAAAGGACATCAAGAAATACATCCATATCCATGGGATCTCTTTTTACCTTCTTCCAAAAAGAAAAAGAAGGAAATACATCTATAGGATCATTTGCATTCTAGTTCACCAGAAGTTTTCAGCCGAATTTACCACAACCAAAACCTAACTAATTCAAAAGGTGCTGAAGTAATTTATGAACTTTAGATAGTCCAAATAAAATACAGGAAACAATGAACATGTACCTGTGTAGAAAAGTCCATAACATTGTATGCAACATGTGATCCCTGACTTTTGAAGTCATCTCCAAGGAAGTCCTAATAACGCAGAGAAGTATTCAGCAGCAGCAACAAGAAAACAAAGTAAATGATGGATCAAATACAGTACAACCCAATACAACTACCTGTGACATGCTTCCAATAGAAAAACCATCATGAAAAGTTTGGCTCAGACCTTGAACAGGTGCCTAGAAATCAATAAAGAAGAAACCAGTTCAGATGACACTGAGATAAAACCTTAATGTATCTGCTGTCTGGAGCCATCAAACCTGCGTCATCAATCCTGATTGGGACAACGGAACACCAGCAGAAGGTTGGGTATTTTGGTTGTCCAAAGATGGAAAATTGAAAGCAGAACCAATACTCCCCATAGTTTGTTGGGAGCTTTGTTGATGTGCAAGATGACCACCAATAGGACCACCAGCATTGCCACGACCAGCAGCAAAACCTCTATTCCCAGGTTGTGGAACCTGTGAAAGAGCTCCAGTAGGCCCATGACCAGCACCACGAGTTGGAATAGCATACGGCTGAGAGAGTGGACCACCAGGAAAAGGTGGAAGAGGTATGTGTGGCATTGTATAACCTGCTGGGTTCATACCAGGGTTTATGAGTTCCACTAAACAAATCAAATGACACAGGGGTTGCATGTTCATGATGGAAACATAAGGATTCAGTTTGTTTATAACAGGACAAGAAGGCTATTTCGTGCTACTCAAGTAGAGAACACAGTAACGCATGTTTTAAGCCTAAAACTCCACAATTGTCCTGATGAAGTATGCCAAAATGAAAACCAAGATAAAACTAAGTTGGCTTTGAGAAGTAGATTTTTCCTTCTTTAAGGGCCTTTGAGAGGTAGATCAACAAACAGAATCATGAAAACATCAAGAAACCAAAGCCATCACCGTCTGCAATACTATTCTACTAATTCATGTAACCGTTAGAAACCAACCTTTAACACGTCCATTTCTCTTATCAGAATGTTGGCCTAATGAACCGACAGGTGCCAATTTATCAGATGGCACAACACCTGGACCACCCCCAAAGAAGAGTCTCCGCTCATTGTATATCTATTCATAGTTGTATATACCACTTGTAAGAGCATAAAAAGATTTAAAAAAAGGGCATAAAAAATTGTTTAGAATAATTCTTTTTCTTGTCAACTAACCTTTTTGGGTTTCTGAAATTGTACCATGCTCTGTTTCAAGTTGTTCAGTGGTCCTTCAACAAGGCATTCATGTTCCTAGACAAAGTTCAGTCAACAAATAATCAAAACTTCAAAATATAAGTGCCCTTTTGCATCTAACTCATTGTTCAATTACATGTTAGACATTTTTTTTGCTGAACAGGTATATATTAGAATGAAATTGAGTCAACTTTCAAATCCAAAAATAATCTGTGTGACCACCTAAGAAGGCATACACAAGTGATCGTATGCAAGTGATCAATAACAATAATTCAAATTGGAAAGGTAAAGTGCGTTGACTTTAAAAAAATATCCATTTACTTGTAAAAAGAATCCATTTACTACCAGCAAATAAAAAGTGAATGACAACGAGAACCTCATGGTGCACAAGTAATACACCACATTTGTAAGTCGAAGTATGAGATTCTTCATGCTTAAACATAATTCACAATATGAATAAAACTACCCTCTCCACCTCTTAAGAGGAGGAAGACAAATAACAAGTAAATTAACAAGCCATTCTTGCATGATAAGTAGAGAGAAACATTCATTATTTGAAGAATAAAATTATTAATAACTGCTTTAGAAAAGCATTCTAAAGATACATGGGCCACTGTGAAGTGAATTGAGCAGGTGCTAGCAAAAGACCAGTGTGATTTTCTCCCAAGTTTTTGCTTTAAATTTTTTTTTTTTTGAGGGGAAGTTTTTGCTTTAATTGAGAACAGTAGAACCATTAAAGCGTGAAAGAGAACACTAGGAACAAGAAAGACAATGGTGTTACAAACAGAAAAAAAGACTATAAGCTGTGGGTGTTACAAAATGGAAAGTTAAGAAAGAGACGAGTATGTAGGTGAGGGCCATAAGCATCACTACAAGGGATAGAGTAAAAATGAACTAAAAGAACTAATTGGCGTGAACTGAAAAATGGCACTATGATAAGGAAAAAATATGCTTCCCACCGAGAAAGAAACATGTACTCAGGTGAAACCCGTGAGAATCACTAAAAGGAAAAGAGCAAAAATAGGACAGTACTAAAGAATGAATAGGTATGAACAGAAAATTGGCACTACAATAAGTAAAACAGGTGCCTCCCACCCCTCACCCTTATGTAATTGCATTTCCCTCACCCTCACCCTTATGTAATTGCATTTCCCTCACCCTCTCCCTTATGTACTTGCATTTCCCTCAACCTCTCTCTTATGTAATTGCATTTCCCTCACCCTCTCGTCCCCCTTATGTAATTGCATTTCTTCCCTCACCCTCTCTCATGAACACTACCTTCTGGTCCTTGAATCTGTTGGCATTCTTCTTCAGCAACAAACATAAAAAAGCTTTTACAAGTCATTTGTCTGGCTTTCCTTCTCTAAGATCTGTTACCATAGTCAGAAGTATATCCAAGTACAAATCATTCACCAGCTAACTACACCTTGGTGTTCAAAATATTATTAAAAGGGCTTGCTGCACAGTACGGCATTCAGCAGCATCATGCCTACCACAGGATGGCACACCCCAGTCCAGAGCAACCTTAATCATTGGTTAAAACGGACATGGCAATAGAAACCCACACAAGAACATCATAGCATCACACAACTTCTTTTCCAGAATAAAAGTGAATTAAAAATGTGAAAGGCCTGTACAAAAATGTGAGGTTCGGATTCTAGGTTGCTTCAAATTGGAGAAGACGTTATCCAAAAAATATCAGATTTTTATCCACAAATTTACCACAGAAGATGAATGCATACCTTATAATGTGTCAATAAGCAATTCCAAAGTGGTTGTTTGCTTAAGACCTTGGGATTGCCAAGAATAACAATACCGTAACGTGCACGAGTTAGTGCAACATTCAGCCTACGTGGATCATTAAGGAAACCAATGCCCTATAAAGAAAGAACATGATTAATGAGTTTCACAACAATAAAAAAACTGTTAAGGAATAAAGAATACATACAACAACAGAAAATAGTCCTTAACTTTATACATGATACCAGTTTAGTGATTTGATTATTTCCTAAAAGCATGTTTTTTAGAGCAAAGCATGAATTGTAGTTAACTGCATTAGAAAGGACATTCACAAGACATTGTCACCGTAATCCATCAGGCATTCTAATCAATTAAGAGCAAATCCAAAATAAGCAGAATTGCTATGTTAATCTGTCAATCATGGGACTAAATCTGCACAATACATTTCAATACAACAACAACAACAACAACAACAAAGCCTTATCCCACTAGGTGGGGTCGGCTACATGAATCATACGACGTCATTCCGCTCTATTAGTAACCAAACCTTTCGGTATATTATTCACCAATAGATCTTGCTCTATTAGTTCGCCAAGTGTCCGCCTTGGCCTCCCTCTCCCTCTTTTAATCGGACTCCAGATTATTTGATCTACTCTTCTTACTGGCGGTGTTAAATGAGCAAGGGCTACTAATAGAGCGGAATGGCGTCGTATGATCCATGTAGCCGACCCCACCTAGTGGGATAAGGCTTTGTTGTTGTTGTTGTTGTCTTCTTACTGGCGCATCTAATGGTCTTCTCTGAATATGACCAAACCATCTCAAACGATTCTCTACCATTTTCTCACTAATAGGAGCCACTCCGACTCGTTCACGTATATGGTCATTCCTAATCTTATCTAATCTTGTATGACCACACATCCATCTCAACATCCGTCATTGAGTAATCTTATATCTAATCTTATCTAATCATTCCTAATCTTAGCACAATACATTTCAATAAGTTTGATAAAAAACCCACCATTGGGTAAGTTTGTATTAAGACGAGACATCAAATAAGTAGGTTCCAGAATTACTTCATAGCAACTATTGTTGGATGGAATTAGTTTGATGTCCTAAACTTTTGAACAAACTAAGAAAAGCAAGGTATACACGACTGATTAGTCACTGGGTTAACAACCATAACATCAAAACCGAATATATGCCCATCAACAGTGTCCAATGTCACAAGAAAAAACGAACCTGATGCTCATTGCTCCTTACACAAGATAAAATAATGTAATCTTTTTCTCTCCCTTGGAATGAGTCAACACTTGCAACCTGCAAAAGGCAAAATATATTTCTTGAAATAGTTTACAGCAGGGCTATCGAAATGAAGGGACCAAACTCAGACCTCAATTTCTTTGTACAACTGTTGTCTTAGAGCACCATTCCTTGACATATAGTTCACAATATACGCCCTTTGTCCCTCATATGGCGTAATCACTCCAATCTGCAGCATTAAATAAAGATTAACCTGACTAATTGAAGCCAAAATGTTCATAAGCTTTGCTATGTAAGAAAAAAGCAATACCTGGCTAGGCACAACTCCGCTTCTCAAAAAAGTAGTAACAATTTTTTCAACATTTGCAGCCTCAGTTCTATTGAGATACGATGTTCCACTGGCACTAATTTCCTCTTGACCCATCTACAAAAAGGAAGTAGCTTCTTAGAATCCTTAACATGCAGGCATCTAAAGAATCTTGTGGAACGCAAAAGAATGCAAAGTTAGGTTCAATACCTGTACATAAAAGAACATAGGCCGGTTTGGAACGGGCCATGGAAAATCAATGCCTGGACATTGTCTTTCATTAATGGTCACTCCATTCTGAAGGGTACCCTCATAGAAGCTATTTGAAGGGAATTCTGAAAGGGAAGGATGCATCCGATACTGGACCTGCAAAACAAGAAATAGAATTTTTTAAGAGGAAAAAGAGAAATTAGAAATTATCTTCAGGTTACACCCACAAAATAACAATTCAAACAGCAAGCAGGAATGTCATTAGAGAAAGGAAATCACTACTTACAACCAAGCTCCAAAGAAACAAAAATCTAGTGATAACATCACCATGGAGAATCTACTTAAAAGACAAGCACCAAGATCTCACTCCCTCCCTCCATCATCCCTCTCCATCTTAGTTTCCTCACTGTCTTAACAATGTCCACTCTTTATCATAAAATCTAATGCATGTTAAGGTTGTTTCTTCGACAAGGGACTGGTCAGAAACATCCCTCCTCAACAATCCCCTACAAAAAATCTTCTTGTGTTGCCCTAAGCTCCAGATCATGATACCTAATAACTAACGATTACTGAGGTTCAGGGACAAGCATTGGTCAATAATGTTATGCAATAAATGTGCCACTCTATTCTGTCACAATTTACAATAATGCACTGATTGTATTAAGCTACATTCTGGATATAGAAAGCACTAATATTATAAACCAGCATGCCAATCTATTTTCAACAGTCAAATCAGCTTTACCATAGACAACATTGAAGATGCATATACGCTTTCTTATTTTGAAAGGTTCCGTGCCTATATTTCAGGCGGTAACTCTGAACCTAGAAAGCTTCTAGTTTTATTACTAATCCAAATTTGGGGAGCATAACAGCTTAAATCTCCCCCAACAGTGGTAACAATATGGAGCCATTGTTACACCCATCACTAAGGTAGCAAAAACAATAAGTAAAATTCAATTGAAATGTGGGAGCGCAATATAATGCTAATGAGGAAATTTGACATGATAACATCAGCTATGATACTTAACATAAAGAATGTCACTTATCAAGCAACTAATAAAAAATGAAATAAATATTTCACAAAAAAAGTGAACATAAACTAAGAGAAAATTGAATAGCTTCCTTCAAATGCTACCCTTTAGTGAATAACAGGATTTCATTGATAACATCCTCAACATCAAATTTAAGTGCCATCGCTCAAAAGGAAATTGAATAGCTTTTTAGCACTATCAAGTTTTCCACTAAAGAAAATCATATATGTGTTTATGGTTCTTATTCCAGATGCATCGAAGTTTCAGTCGAGCAGGTTCTCTAGAAATTGTATTCAGGTAATCTCTTTCTTATAATCTGAACAAAGGACAAGAAATATTCCCTTGAAATATATCATGTGAAATAAATGAATGATCAAATCCTGAAAGACAAGCATAAGAACACTAACTGGTCTCACCTGTAATCTAAAAGGTTTATGTCCAAGAAGCACAAGGCGCTCAAAAAGAGATTGTGCTAAACCAGCACGAGCTGCCTTTTTACACATTATGACAGGCCCGAGTTGACAATGATCACCAACAAGAACAACCTGGTATCGACAACAAGAACATATTAACAAAAGCAACGACATTTAACTACAATGGTTACTGTTCAACTACCTGTTTCACTCCAAGAACCAATGGAATAAGGCACTCAGGTTCCGTTGACTGTGTGGATTCATCAATAAGCACCTGATATACGGTAAACATTCTGGTAAGAGATATACAGATGGGATGACAATATTCCTTCTCAAGATATCATAAAAAAAACAAATATGTGAATTACCTGGCGGAAGCGAAAATTTGTGAGCCTGGGATCTCCTGCACCAACACATGTGCTACAAATCACATCAGCACTCTGCAATATTTCCCTTTCAGTGGCCCGTTTTAAAGCCTTGAACTTCTTTTCATCGCTGCTTGATAATTCACCTAAAAGAAAGATGCATAAACATCAGTAGTTGAGAAAAGAAATGCATACTCATGAAGCCTCACTGAACAATTATGGCTTTTCATTGTGTATCATAAAAGTGCCATCGGTTAAGACCTTATCATATCATGCACCTCAATACCTATTTATATATGTTAAAAACAAAGGTTTACCAATAAAATATGCAGTGGGTACCAAGAAGGGAAAGTATATCAGAACTTTGCATTGTACTATGAATTTAAAAGGCGTCCACCTTGTTCATCCTTTAGCAGCTGGAGTTTATGAAGTTCACTCTTGTCAGATGTATCAAGATGGCGGACCTGCAGAAATATCAATGGTGTTGTCCACAAAGTTGCTTTTGATGAGGATTTGTGTAATTAAAATCCAAGGATTATGGTAGCTTCAGATACCTGATAGTGGAGCGTTAGATGCTCCACAGGAGACATGACAGCTTCTCTCGACTTAGCACAGAGTCGTACAACCTGAGCATTGTTCGAGAAACTAACAGACATCAGTATGTGTAATTGTTGCAGACTCAAAAACTCAGAAAAAATTAAACCCAAAAGCAATAAATCAGATAAAGTTTTTTTGAGGAGGTACATTAAGAAAGTTCAATAACAACTCTGGATACAGAACTGATTAGGTTCAATTTTCTATTGGCAGTTTCACTTTCTTCTGGCCAGATAATAAGCTGCATTATAGAGAAATGTTCACACAGACACACATGATAATGAACTTTGAGGAAATCTTCCTAAAACCATTCTGAGAAGACAAAAGTTGGAAGACCTACGTGAAACCACATATTAGCAAGAACTGCATTACTTAAAATCGCAGACCCTGAAACAGTATGCAGCCAAAGAGAGTCGACAACAGAATATGAACTACGCAATTGAATTGAATGCACAAAAGCTCATTATCATTATGAAACAATTCAACAGTTATAATGAAGAATGGTGCAATCATGACAAGAAAAACTCGAACATTCAACTCAGTTACCAAGAAGAGATCTCAACAGGACAAACGAGCAAGATAGTATCAGACCATAAGCATTGAGGATAACTGAAAGACACGAATCAATATGAAAATAAAATCAGGAAATCTCTACCTTCAAACCAGTTGAACTAATCTTCTCAGCTAGCTGATCAACAGCCACATTGCTTGGGGCACATACCAGCACCTATAATGAAATTCCATGTCAGATTTTTCCTACTTTTACAGAGGGTTTTTCCATCTTGCTAATGTCAGATTAGAAATTTACCTGTCCTTGTCCTTGTTTTGCCATGTGGTATACAATTGCTGCAGATGTCACAGTTTTCCCCGTGCCAGGAGGACCCTGTATTAAACTTATTGGCTTCTGAAGTACACTTTTCACAGCAAAAACCTGTCAACAAAAAGAAAAAATGTCCGTGAAAAGAGTGACATGTTTCAGGGAAAAGTATCAGTAGCGGGGAGAATCTTTTGTAGACAAAATGGTTCTAAAAAATTATCAAGGGGCACAGCCTATTTAACATACACATAGTAGACTGAGTCACAAATTGCAACATTAGTGTTGCCACAGTATAATATAGCCAAAATTATTCTAAAAAATTATCAAGAAATGCAGCCTATTTAACAACATGCACATAAGTAGACTGAGACAGCACTGGCGTTGCTACAGTAACGTAATAAACACATTAGGCTATAAATCACATGAATTCACATACAAAAGTTGTTCATCCACATCAACAGAAAACATCAAAACATTGTGTCAGAAAAGTCATTGATTAAAACCAAAGCCAACAAATGTAAAGAGAAAAACAACTAGTTATATTATATTTTAGATAAAACATTCAGGAGGATCCTTCCAGTGCATATCTAAAGGGAAACATGAAAATAAAAAGAATATTAAAGAAAGCAAACCAAATAAATTTCTACATAGTATCTTTGACCAAGAGATATCCATATTATACTTGGGATACATTTCCTTTTTCTTTTGAAGTATACATTTCCATTTTTTCTCAATGTCAAATTATTCTTCAGACATTTTTTTAAAAAATCTACAACTAGAAGTGTTCTCATTTTAGTCTTAAGATATTGATAAACAGCTTCAAGTGGAAATAAAGAAAAATCACCATGTGCCAGTGCCTAATAATTAATTTTTTATTGTACTAAAAACTTTAGAGGTGAAATGAAAAGGATACCCCTAAAAGTTGTAGGGCAAACAAATAATGCAACAGAGTAAAAGTGAAATGCGGACCTGCTAATAGTTAATTGCAATACTCATTATTTAAAAAGAAAAGATTTTTTCCTAGTTTTCAAGCTTACAAAAACTATTGTGGCATCCTGATTACATGAAAGAGTAGACAAAATAAAGGACCCACTTGTGATGCATTTAGTTCGGGTAGACCAGGTGCACCAAAGCGACGAGGTAGCGCGCTACGAAGTACTTGGAGTTCAACTTCATGGCCTAAAAGGTGATGATATATATAACTGCAGAAATGTGCAAGAAATAGTGACCAACAGTAACTAAAGAATCCACCTATATAATATAGCATTCAAATGACAGTAAACATCAATTATTATTTGACAGCTGACGCCAACCTACCCACTGACACTAGTTTCATCTACAGCAAACGTCTTCATAGCTCCTTGCATTCTATCAAAACTAGTACTCTTCCAGACAAAATCAACACTAAACCCATGAATGATATCAACAGGAACACCCTGTCAACGAGCAAAATAATGTGATTCTCCAAGGGCTGACACAAAATGAAATGAAGAAAAAGAGTGATAAAGAGCATATAGTGTGCATACCTGACTTGCACGAAGTTCAAGTGCAACCTCTTCTTGTGCAGTCAATTTAATCTGCATACGAAGTATTGACATAGTTGACAATGTAAGTATCATTAAATTCATTGGAAGAAGAAAGATTTGAGCAGATTTTAGAATCACGATGAACGATATCTATCTTATGAAAAATATAAACTGTAAAATGAAAACATACCACATGCCCAACCGACTGCCATGCAGGATGAGTTGCATCGCCTGAATATCGCAACCGCAACTCATCTCCAGGAACCAACCTGAGTTCATTATCTTCCTATGAATAACAAGACATTCTTATTAGTCCAGAGTACAACTAGCCATAGTTTTTATTGATAAGTACAACTAGCCATAGTCTAAGACATTCAAATTATTTAAGTAGAAATTTCAGATCTTTACAATACTAATAGAAAATACAGAGTCCAAGAGAACGGGAGAACCTTAGGAAAGACAAAGTAGGCAACACGCTTCTTGTTGAGACCAATATCCCAGCGTATGGTCAAGTTATCTTTACTTTGTGACTCTTTCATCATCTAACAAAAATACACTTGAAATTAGTATTTCGCAAGAAACATTGCATATGACGCATAAATGTCTTCTCATGAAATAAGCTATTTTAAAAATGCCAAAACACTATCTTTCAAAAAATAAACAACCAAAAACAATAAAATAAATGTCTGCACTTTGAGAACATAATGCATACCTTATCATAATCAGCTTCAAGTTTAATAAGTGGTGCAAATACATTTTGATACTGCGAGACAAAAGTCATGTAGTAACTAAAATGTGAGCACAGAGTACAAACTGCAACCAGTATTAAGCTAGTCTTAAATTCCTACACTACAATAATGATACGTATTGGAGCATACCTGATATGCATCTTCGTACTTCAAGGATACAGGCTGAGGTTCATCATCAACACCAGGCTTCTCAAGATCTTCTAAAGAAGCCTCAGGATTTGTCTTCCAAAGTTCTTCTACTTTGTTAATTTGTTGAGCACTGATCTGGCGAGCTCGCAACTGCTCCTGTTCTGAAGGAACCTGAAAAGTTGAAAAGAAAACATACCTTCAATGGTCAATATGTGACTTGTAAGCCGAAATAGAATATGGCAGTAATATAAGCAAACCTTCACAAGCCAAGGTAGAAAACACCTATCATCTATAAGCGGACACCATTGGCTGAGATCCCAATTCATGTCTTTCAAGGCATTGACATTCAAGCATGGTTCTCTGCACAAGAGAACAACCACACTTTCTGTTTTGGCAGAGATAAAGCCAAGAAGGAAAACATTGCGGCAGCCACAATTATAGCATTCAAGGATTGTTTCTCCTAACGGACTATCCTTGTGAAGACAAACTTCCTTATGTTTTGCTCGTACCTGGAAACAAAAAAAGAAGAGAATAGAAAGTTAAGAACTGATACTGCTGAACTTATACACCCACAAAAACAAAGGAAAAGTCTCAACCAAGGAAAAAGACAAAGGAAAAGTATTCTTTTCAGATCCTTTCTGCTTTCTTCACATTTTAGAAATCTTAACTGATTGCAAATATATAAAAAATGTGACTTGCAGGTGATCTATTTTTTATTCTTGTTAGATCTTCTATTCCCTAATATAAATGAAGTTATGATATAAATATTTAAAGTAAACATATCAATCAATAACACTTGCTAATTTCCAAAAATGAGAGGCCAGGCATCACTCAATAAACATCACATGAGAGAGCACAAATGATTGTTCAATGAGTTATAATGAGATGACTTCACACTGGTGATTAGTTGGCCATGATCATGTGAATTCTAATACCAGAATCTAGAAATTTCAAGCATACAAACAAATGCCAGATCAGATAATTTGCACCCTCAGCAGCAACGTGACAAAATTTATGGGTGTCTAGGTAATAGTCTTCATAATTGATGATAAAAAACAATTCAAGGCTACAACTAAAATCAAGAGCATTTCTATCTGATTGATCCACCTAAAATTTTAAACTAAAGCATCTTACATAATAAGCAATTTTACATAACATCAATACAAATCTGCAATCACAGAGTAACACGAACTCCTCAGGCCAAAGATAAGCTAGTGATTTACACCCTTATTATCAACGACAAAATTTTTCTAGCCATTAATGTATTTTTTTTTTCTAGTGATTTACACCCTTAAGCAATTAAGTTTCACATAGCATAGATCCTAAGGCAAAAAAATTAAAACGAGAATTATAAAACAGGTCTCTGATAACAACAAAATTGATGTATATTTTATGTAATTGGTTACAAATATTTTGTAAATCTGCGATATCTATCAACACTGCAAGATGAGTGACAATGAAAAACATTTTCCTTCACAACTACAAAATGAAGATTTGAATGCGGCAATGACGACCCTTTTAGATATTAGGGGAACATTATTGATACACAGCATCCCTGAAAAGCTATAAAGAGCAAATAATAGATACGGTATCTCATCACTGCTAGCGAAACACTAGATATATGTATAAAAATAAATGAGTATACTTTTTGCTGCCAAGCCACATAAATGCAGTTTGGTAAACTGGTTCCAGCACCAGATCACAAACTTCAAAAGTTAATTGACATGATTCACTTGTCTTTTTGAAAAAAAAAACACACAAGAACTCTTTAAATCTATGAAATTCTAGTTCCATCATAAAATATGAGCACAGGTAGCAAGTTAATGAAAATCATTCCCATAAACAACAACAAATTTAATGTCAATTCGTATAACCTACATGGCATGTGTGTACTGAGAGTCAGTATATTTTTTTTAATATATCTGAAATATTAAAAGTTTAGCCGACCCCACCTAGTGGGATAAGGCTTTGTTGTTGTTGTATCTGAAATATTAAAAGTTCTATGTGCACATCAAAATCAATCATTTTTTAAGAGAATCTGAATTCATAATAACCTGGAAAGCTTCAATAATCATTGAAATATTTGAGGTTCTGAGAACAAAGGTTTCAGCTTTTTCCAAAAGCACAGATGAGATTTCAATTATATTCTAGGTGTGTACTACGGCCACTTGATTATGCAACAATGTGAACCATCAGGGATTAAAACCAATATTTCATGCGGAAATATGTCCAGATCATGAAGGTTATGCTTGTCCCTTCAGTAACAATATAGAGTGACGAATTCCCTTGAAAGGAAAATAGAACTTGTAATAATTCAACGAATTGCGCAAATGACCAAGTTAATCAATGAGCTGTTCAAGGAAGAGGAGGAAAAAGAAAAATAATTGCATATTTTGCACGACAAAGCAGGTGACACACTTGCATAATGTGAGCATTCTAATACCTAAGTCCATTAAGATTCCACTGAGAACCTTAAATACAATGAATTTCTTACAGCTATGCAATTTTCTTATGAACAAACGTTGCATAATTGCTCAAATGCCGAGAGAGAAAATTAATGTAATGGCTATTAGTCCATCGCCTGCATACCAAGTGATTGACAATGTGCGAACCCGAGGTACTTCCCCTGGAGTTACAAAACCACTTGCGGCAAGATGGGATGTTGCAGCGCACAACACAAGCTGGGTTCTGCACCCCGCAGTACCGGCACGCATGCTCGGTGAAGTCACCCTTCCCGAACTCATACCCCTCGTCGTCCCCAGTTTCCTCGAAGTTAAGCCCACTCAATCCAGCCGTCAGGGCATCAACGCCAGCCGAATTGCTGACACCATGGGCGCCGGAGCGCCCCCGGCCCTTGGAAGAGGAGGAAGAGATACCCACTACGGGCGGGGACGCGGTTTCTGCAGAGCGCGGGGACTGGAGATCGGCGGGGGCGGAGGAGTCCGGCAGGGGCTCCGGCGGTGGCCAGGCGGAGGACCGGGAGGGCTGGGATAGCTCTCGGAACTCGGGGTAGACGAAGTCCTCGTCGTCGCCCTGGGTGCTGAATTCGAGGAAGTTGTAGGCCTCGCTGCCGGTGTCCGGCTGCGAAGCCGTCTCGTAGAGGTTGTCGACCGATTGGCCGGACATGGCTTGGGTTAGGGTTGGCTCAGATCGCTCGCGTCCTCCTCTTATCAGCCTTCGATTAGGGTTTAATGATTTGGGGTGGAGGAAGAGGAAGAGACGACGACGAAAGGAAAGGAAAAAAAAATTGTTAAAAACGCCGATGAGGAAAAAAGATGCAAAGAGGATCGCGGGAATAGGCGAGATCGCGACCAGAGATTGCCGATATGGGCTTTTCATGGGCCGACTCAACCATTAAATACTTCAATCCACTAAGTCCATGTCGCTAATCCGTCCGAGTTTAGACTCGGGCCCATCCATATTCTTAATGGGCTCGGGCCTATATCAGACAAACCAATAATTTATTAATCACTCATTAGTCTAGTCCGTTAACTATTAATAAATTGAACTTACTACAATAGTAGTTTCTATTTTATTAATTTAATTTATTAGTTCATTACTTTTTATTAAAATAATAATAATTTATTAATTTACTTAATATGATACTGAATATGTAATTTTTTTTAGCACAATGAATTTTTGAACTATTTCATACGTAGGCCATAAGTAGAACCACGTAAATATTTTATCTCTCTAATTTACATTTGACAACGTAATGAGAAAATATATAATAATAAATTAAGGAACAACATATTATGATATTTTTTATTATTTACTATAGTATTGGATGGATAATTTGTTCAAGATATTGTAAAAAATATAAAAATTTAATGGAGTAGCCTGACTCATCTAATTTCAGTCGATCGTTAAGGTCTGATAAGTTTTAACAGGGTGAACGAAATTAGACATTTATTGAGCAGTTAGATGTCCGTTCGATAACATAACGGGCTGGTCGGGTCCTTCCAATATTCGATCAACGTCCGGTTGACCGAATCTATTAGTGGCTCTAATCCGTTAAGCACCTCTACTAAAATCTAATCCTACGAAAATCAAATTATATCTCAAGGCTGTGTTTGGTACGAGAATATTGAGAGAACTAATTGATGTGATAGAAAAGTTTGGGTTGATGTTTGGATGAAAAAGTGTAACGATGGAAATTTCAAAAGTTGATTTAATAGATAAATTTTAGTAGGTATTTGAATAAAAAGTAAGAACTAAAATTATAATTTATTATTTTATTATTATTTATTTGGATAAGTTTAATAGGTATTTGAATAATTATTATTTATTTGATTAAATATTATTAATATTATAATTTTAAATATTATAGTAAATCTAAATATCCAAATATAATATAATTTTTTATTAACATAATTGAACATTTTTATTATAAAATATTTTAGAATTATTACAACGTAAACTTTTAATTAATTACATTTAAACATTTATTTAATAAGATGACTAATTGTATTATAAATTATATATACTTATATTACATAATAATTAAAAAATGGATGAAATAAAAAAAAGGTCAAAAGTTACGACTGACAAGACGTGAAGAAGAAAAAAAAGTTCTAGCCTTCGAAAAGTTCTTGCCGATGGCAAGACTTTTGGTCAGAACATTTTGTAAAATGTTCTGGTCAAAATCATGTGACGGGAACTTAAGGTGTTTGGAAATTTTTCGCGATGTTCTCGCGAAAAATCCCAACCAAACGCGGCCCAATAGAAAAAATATATCTGCGTAGAATATTTCACGTAAAATGAGTTTATTTAATAAATTATTATACATTAATTTTAAATATATGTTAGATAGTAAATATGATAAAAAATCACGATTATGTAATTATTGGATAATCGTGATTGAGTTATTTTAGCAAATATGAATAATATTTATTTAATCTTAAATGCTATTTTTTATTATCAAATTATCACAATAAATATATATATAATTTCATCTAAAAAGTATATAATTTAATTAATAATAAATTATAGTTATTGAAATAATTAAATGCAAGAAATAAATTACCTACGTATATGTAGAGTAGGGTGCTCTACATTATCCTAAAATCAAAGTTTAATGTTTAAATGGCATTACGTCACCACGTCGTGTCATTGTTTGGCATCTCAACACTATTTATAGAATAAAATTGATAAAATTAAACTAATAATTAATTTATAAAAAATTGGAGTATTGCAAGAATAAATAATTTTTTTAAAACTCAAAATTTCCCCTCCTCGTTAGTTGAGAATAAGTGGAGTGTTTGGCGAAGGAATAAAGTTTTATTCTCGTCTTATGCCAAACTAATATTTAATTGATAATAATAATAATTCTACTGTATTTCAAATTCTAATTTTAATTATTGATGAAAAAATTCGAGAACAATAATAGAAGATCGCAAAGAGATTACAAAAAAATTAGAGTCATGCTAAGATGTTCTAGTATATCTTTTGATTTACAGTCGCCACACATATTACATTTGAAAATAAGTTATAAATAAGTCTATTCCAAACGGATTCAAAACTCGTACAAAATAGAAAAAAAATCTAATTCGAATCACACGGGCCGACTAAACACAACGGGACTGTCTTCGGAGGGCGATGCCCCCGAACCCTCCATTTTATTCGTACGTCGGCAGCACAAGTAATTGAGTAATAATCAGATTCCTCTAAGCTCACGTGGATGAACTCGATGTGAGAAACAAAGGATCCTGAAGTATTCACCAACTCCAATAATTATATAATTCAAATATATATCCTAGAATAATAGTATAGTTTAATTTAAAATTAATAATAATCCTACCTAAATTTCACTTAGTTGCATTATATTGCAATTTTTTATATATATTTGAACTATAAATAACTTGATGAGTAGGATAATGCTGCGCACTTGGATAACACAATTTTATCTCCTGACTTACATATGTTTTTTCCATATATTTCATGATATCTTTTGCAATCAGATTTTGGTGATATATTTTCAGTTACAATGATATTTGATTTTACATTCCAGTCAAGGGATTTAATCTATTGACCTATTTTTTTTATCTAAAGTTTATGTGACGTTAAAACAAATAAAAATCTTTCAAGATTTTAATGGTTAAATAAAATCAAACAATGATAACAACAGCCATAGATTTAAGATACATTATTTTAGTACGTTCAGTTATGGGATTTTATTAATCACTCTAATTTATCCCTAATATAACATTCAAAATAATAATTAAAATCATGATTAAGGATTGTTTGCCAAACTTAGTGGTTATTAAAGGATAGGGAGTGGTAAAGGATAAATTCCTGATCAACATGGCGACTCTAGATCAATTTTTTTTTTGTACGAGATAATTTAGATAGATTACCGATTATATTATCAAAAATTTTCAGGACTCACCACATTATTTCATTTGGTTGTCATGCTCAATTACCACCTCACATATGATCTAGATGGCAAGCAATGGATATGACTTTCTAGATTATCAGTTGCTTGATATATATTTTGACAAATAAATTTATTTAATAAAATTTTAATAAATAAATATCACTTAACTACATTTCTTTTATTATTTGAATATTTTATAAATAACTATTATTTTTCACTCATCTTATTTTATCTATATTCACTTATCTATTTTTTTGTTTTATTTATTTAGGATACTATATAATGAACGTGTAAAATAATTTGCTCTCTAACTATTTTAGGAGTATTTTGGTAATTTGCTCTCTAATTATTTTAGCCATAATTTATATTACCAATGCTTGTCAAACATTATAATATGATATTCTCGACAATTTAAATAATAGTAATCAATTTAAGTGATGATCTAAATTATCGATTAATTAAATATATTGGTTAAATCGGTATATTATATACGATGATAAAAATAGACATAAGTTATAAATTATGATATTTTTTATATACATTATATTCATAATAATTTATTTATATTATTTTATTATGAATAATAATATTTTAAAAATACTATTTTAATATAAAAATATTCATTTTGATTGCAAATAAAATTAAAGATGTAATATATTAAAACAAATAATATATGATGTTCAATAATTAAACAATTTCTTATTTTAGAAAAAAATGGAAATAAAATATGAAACCATTATCTTTATATTTTATAATTAGTGGGAGTAACTTGTAGTGTTTTATATTCAAAATTCAAAATGTAGTGCTTGTAATAACAAATTGATTGCGTTACTCAAAATTCTACTTTTTTTTTTTTGCATTCCAAATAGTGCTATAGCTTCTGAAAACAAATTCATGGTGTCATTTAAACTAAAGTCCCAATTGTTAATTTTGGGCAATTACAACTTTCTCGAAAAATAGAAAAATAAACCCTTATAGTAAAAGTTTGTTATTTTATAAATAAAAGGAAAAATAATTAAATAACTTAATTTAACTAATTAAATATTATTTCGAACCTTTTACTTTTTCACATATGCTGAATATAAAACATTTATTGAAATAACCTACAATTTAGAAAAATAATTAGCAAGGACTTAGTCCCTCGTTAGCAAAGTTAGCAATTCAATTAGAATATCGTAATTTAATTAGAGGATAACGATCCGATTAGAGAATGACTATTAGCATATAGCGAATGCGATTTGTTTATGAATGTAATAAAAATTTCTTGGTAAACATAGTGGTTAGATTAATATATACTTATACAATGGCATAAAACGAGGGTTAGGATATAATTTAAAGCATTCTTCTGGGCATCACATTCGATAAAATTTTATTTTAAATAATAATATTGTTTAAGAATTTATTTTAATATAAGATATTGATTAATTTAAAATAAAAACTTATTCAGATAAATAAAATTAAATATGACATATATTAGAATAATGGACAATGTTTAACAATTGAATATATTTTTTATTTAAAAAATGAGAATATGAAAAGGAAAAAAAATGTGAAATCATTACCACTATACTCTATAAGATGGTGGAAATAGTTTATAGCGTTTTGTATTGAAACTTTTAAACATTACTTTTAAATAATATTTACCAATCATTTATACTAACTTTTTTATTCGATCAAAACGCTATTCATCAATAATCTAGTATTAAGATTCCATCCATTATATTCTTTGCTTAAGAAAAAACATTTTTTCCACTTCATGTAATATCAGATGTCAAAATGGGAGTCGAAACCTGGCGAATAGGGCACGAATTAAAATCTTTAATGGCATTTAATATGTATATTATCAATAATTTATATTTATGTTATATTTTACATGTGTGTGAATAATGGAAGAAGACTATTGTCAAAACTAATTAGAAGGTATTCTAATAGGCTAATGATGAATTCATTATGGTAATCATAATCTATGGTGAAGATTAATATAATTGTATACATAAACATAATCCATGATTTCGTTATGAGTTTAGCTATATATTTTTATTCTCATTAAAAAATACATGTTAGAATTTTTAATAGAACGTACCATATGTCCCAATGATCATTCGTAGCCATAGTTAGGCAGCTTTTTTATTGTATAATGCAATTTTTAAAACAACAAAAATTTGGATATCTATATACATGTTTAAATAATTTATATTTCAAGTTTCGATCTAATTAAACTAGAAATGTTTTTTTTTTTACATCAAGAAGGGGCGTCCATGTTCAATAATTTAATCCTTGGTGGCTTGTAGCAATCAGAATAATTATAAGAAAATATGTAATTTTTTATGCAAAGCCTTAAATGATGCAAATAATTACATTTTGTTTCTTTAATTGAGAAATAAAATTATTGAATTGTAACTCTTTTATTGATTTGCAATACATTTTTTTAATTGTGCATCATAATGTAATATGAAAAAGTACATCATAGTTAGCAACGACTTATTAGGACAATAATTGTTGGAAATATTCATGAAAATCAAGGAGAAAAAAAAACAAAAATGCATTCAAAGTTTTTAGATAGCAAAATAATGTGATAAGATTCCATCTAGGGGTGTTCACCAACAACCCGGTGAACCTGACAACCCGACTCGACCCGATCTAATTTGGGTCGGGTCGAGTCTTGGTCGGGCCGGATCCGATCCGAACCCAACCCGATGGGGGGTTTGGATCGGGTATGGGTTGCGAAATTTCAACCGAGTCGACCTGACCCATCCCGATGACCCGAATTTTTTTTAAATTTTTTTTACTTTTTTATTTTTTAGTCATATAGTTGATTTAAAATGGAAAAAATTTAAAATAAAACATTTTAATTATTAAAACAATGCTTAATTAACTTTTTATATTAAAATAAATATAAAAAGTAAGGCAACAATTTTTTTAAAAAAAGAAAAAAGAGTTGTTGGGTGATCCAACCACCCGACCCGAACCGGATCGGGTTGGGCTAGATTTTCTGCCCCCAAGGGCCTTGACTCAACCTGACCAAATTTGATCGGGTCGAGTCGGATTTGTTCATGGGTCGGATCCAACTCGACCCGTAAACATCCCTAATTCCATCCATCGAAAATAATCTGTCACATAACACGAAACTGTAACGCCTCCAAAATGTACCGCGTCACGTGGCTGAATACACTCCGATGACGATATGGGACATGACTTATGTGTACAATATTTTGACCAAAAATATGATTTTGATTGGTCAAGTAAAATGGAGACATGATTGAAAAGAGACATAATAAAAATGAGCGCGAAGATTTTAACAAAATGACATAACTGAGTCTTAAATAATATAAAAATGATAGTTTGCATAAGATAAATACAACTCAATACAAATTAAAAGATAGCTAAAGAGACTCGATTTAATGTACAAAGATCATCACGAGCTCAATCTGTCGCTTGAGCCATCATCTTTTTACTGTGACAGGTTGTTACATGTGACATTTAATACACAAGGGAGATGAATCTCCCTACGAGCTTTGACGCCCATTACAAAATAATATGTGGACATATAAGAAGTGATAATATCATAAAGATAATGAAATGAACATAATAATAAATGACAGCATCATCATGGTAATCATGTGGATATAATCCGATAACGTCGTGATCGATATACATGGAGTAGGGCTATCATTGCATAAATGACAATAACATGATAAGTGTAACAAGAAGAATAGCATAATCATCATTATAAAAGATCATACATCATCTTTTTATTTTCATTATGTTACACTTATTTTGGAATGTCTTTCAACTCCTTAAAAGATTGACCGGTGAAGTATCTTTCGACTTTCTCGTGATCAGGGTGGAGTGTTTTCTACTCTCTAAAATGGACCGATGGAGTATCTTTCAATTCTCTTTTGGCTAGGTTGACAGTCATCAACAAAATATAAGAGCTCTCTATTTAGTATTTTCATTTTTTATCTTAATTATTTTATGGTTAAATCAAAGGTTATAAATCACAAGATATAAGAACATTTGAATTGAGATGAAAAAGTCATGATATGATAAGATTCACGCAAGTAAAGATATAATAATAGGAGTGCAATTATAATGTGACACAATAACGAGATGGATAAATAATTAAGAGGGCAGATAATTAAAATTATGAATAGATAAATTACAAGATTATATAACATGGGATTGCAGCTACAGTATCACGTGGCACTTTAGTCGTAGTCCAATGCACGCGAAGATCATGCATGAAAGCACATCATGGCTGTTTGTGACATATAAACAAGATTGATGCATTTAATGAATCTTCCATATGAGTGCATTTTTACACCCTTGACATGTGATTAACATCAAAGCAGGCGTGAAGAGAGAATTAGTTGGCTTTGCACCCAAGATGCCCATGACGGCATTTTCTTTCTTTTCACGTATGGAGATGACGTTGGTATTTTAATGCATAGATGCAATCGAGACATGAATATGAATACTCCTATTCATTCATGAGAAATTCAAGGAAAGTGTTGTACATGAATTAAACTTTTAAAATGATATTAGGTAAGATGATAGAAATAAAAATGGTCAGTGAATCCACAACTATTCGTCATGATCCATGTTCGTATAGCTATTAACCAAAAATATAACTAAATGGTGGTGAACCAATCGACAGACGAATTGATGAAAGGCATTAGTCAATTGTGAGGGAATAAATACAATCCATGATCGCATATTGATAAAGAACTTTTGTACGAACATTAGTTGATCATTAAGTCTCTGATCAAGGAAATAAATATAGCAAACAGTCGCACGATCTATAATCGTTCGATCTTCAAAATCGTAGTCTTCAAGACAAGAGATATTTGTATATCTACAGGATTTTTTCGCACCTTTGAAGGAAGATCTCATGTCACTATCGACGCGCGTCTTTTTCGACCTCCACATCCCTCCCCTTCACGTCTTTCCTCCTCTTCTAACACCGTGATGTACCAATTAGAAATAGAGAAAAATTACGTTCTCATTTAGATATGATGGTTTTACTTTTAAGAGAGTAGTAGGGTTGTTACAAGAATGAGTAGGGGTGTAAGAAAAACTCGACCAATCTGAAAAATCTATCCGACTCAAAAAAATAAAAAATTAGAGGTCCGAATATGATTTATGATGGTTTTTAATAAATTAAAATCCATCCACTAAAATTAGGGCCCCACCAGAAAAAAAAAATCGTAAGGGCCCCAATTGTCATGCCAGTCTAAAGCGCATGCCCTTGGTATATCTTCTACAGTCTTGACAGTTCTCTCTGATTGATCATTTGTCTGAGGATGGAACGTCGTATCATAGTTCAGTCTTGTCCCGAAAGCATTCTGTAGACTCCTCCAAAATCTAGATGGAAAGCGAGAATCTCGATATGACACTATGAAAACTGGAATACCATGCAATATGATAACCTTTTGAACATATGTATAGGGGTGTTCTGCAGGCCGACTCGACCCGTAATCCTAATGACCCGACCCATGTCAAATTGGATATAGGTCAAAATTTTTCGATCCGAGTCGACCGACCCCACTCGAAGATTCAACATTTTTAATTTTTTAAAATTTTGAGCTTATATTTTATATAAATATATTAAAATAAAATATTCTAAATGTGTAAAATAATATATAAATGTTCAACAAATTATTTCGTGATTTTTAAATAGGTATTATATACTATTTTTTATATTCAATAATATAAAAGTAAGAATTTTTTTAAAAAAAAGAAAAAAATGATGGTTGAACAACCTGACCACCCGACCCAATCCAATCCAATCCGAACGGATCCAAGCCTCCAAAGTGGGCTGAGCCGACCCCGCTCGATCAAAATTGGACGGTTCGGGTCAAACTCGACATGTGAACAGCCCTACATATGTAACCATCAACCTTTCGATTAACTGTCTCCATTTGATCAATATAAAGTGTGCAAATTTTGTCAATCGATCGACCGCTGCCCAAATAGGTATTTTTTGTGTAAGGTGTAGACATGATATGAAATCTATGGAAATGTCTTCCCATTTCCATCTCAGGATTCTTAAGGATGACATATGTCCTCTCATGCTCCATCTTCACTTGCTCATACACTTAGAGACATATTCATCGATCTCTCGCTTCATATCATGTCACCAAAAACTTCGTTGTATATCATTGTACATTTTCATGCTGCCTGGATGGATGGCAAATTCGGACTTGTCGCACTTGTCCATCACTTCTCTCTTGAGCTCAGCATCATTAGGGATCCACTCATATCATAAAGTCCTCAATCTCTTTCTCACACCTACCGACCATCTTGACATATTCTGCATCCTCTGGTTGTACCTTGATGATTATGACAATCAAGTTTAACGATGCATCATCAATGTAGCTCCATTTATCTCGATTCCACATATTGAGTTCTTCAGTCGTCTCAAACACTCGGAGCCTTATAAATGTTAATGAGTCATTCCACTCACTACTCAATGCATCAATGATTGTTAATGATGAACTTATAGTTTTTCAAAAACTTCATCCACATGTGCTGCCTCGTGTTTAAATCTTGCTAAGAGAAGACATACTTAGACTCTTGTGATCGGTGAACACCTCGAACTCCTCTTTCGTACAAATAGTGTCTCCGTATTTTTAAAGCAAATACCACTATTGCTAACTTCAAATCATGTGTCGGGTAGTTCACCTCGTGCTTCTTCAATTGTCTTGATGTGTGTGCAATTTCGTTATCATGTTGCATCAGTACATATCTCAATCATGTGTCGTAGGCATCACTATACACCATATACCCACCACTGTTGGAATTGATGGTGAGTAGTCGATCTAGTCATTAAGGAGGTTATTTTTTAGAAGTCCTTTTTGAATCGCCTGTCCGACCAATCCAAAAAAATTGCGTATCTCAATGACATTCCTTGGTCGAGTCCAGTTTGTCACTGCCTCTACTTTTACTGGATCAACAGAAATACCCTTGTTGGAAACAATGTGTCCAAGGAACATAATTTCTTTCAGTCAGAATTCACATTTTGACATCTTTGCATAGAGTTTGTACTTCCTCAGTGTCTCCAATACGATCTTGAGATGTTCTCTATGCTGCTCGAATAGATCAATATGTTATCAACAAAAATGATAACAAACTGATTCAAATAAGGTTTGAACACTCGATTCATCAAATCCATGAATGATGCAGGTACATTCGTCAGTGCAAAAGACATCACCAAGAACTCATAATGCCCATATCTCGACCGAAAAGTAGTATTCGAGATGTCTTCTTCTGCGACTCGTAGCTGATGATAACCACTCTACAAGTCTATCTTGGAGAACACATAAGCCTTGGATAGTTGATTAAATAAATCATCAATACATAGCAGCGGGTACTTATTCTTCATTGTGACATTGTTCAGCATTCTATAATCTATACATAATCCGAGGGAGTCATCCTTTTTCTTCATGAAGAGTATTGGTGCGCTCCATGGTAAACACTAGGTCTGATAAACTCCTTATTTAAAAGTTTTTTAATCTATTGCATTTCTATTGGAGCCAATTAGGATGAAGTTTTGGAGATAGGTGCAGTGCTCGAATAGAGGTCGATGCGAAAATTGATCTCTCATCGTGGTGGCAATCCAATAACGTATTCTGGAAAGACGTCTGAAAAGTCTCTAACTATGTCCATCTGCTGTGGGTTTGAAACTGGAGCATCTATCTTCACTGTACTAGTTATATAGCCTTATGCAACATCTTATGTGCCTTTGTGGCAGAAATGATCACTTTGTCTTCCTTACCGATATTGCCCTTCACTGTGGCCTTCGTTTTGTCTTGAGTATCAATGATAAATTTTTTTTGTTTGCATACTACTACGACATCATGGTATAACAGTCAGTCCATATCAAATATGGCATCGTAGTCTGTCATGAAAATCACGATTAGATATACAAAGAAATTCTTGCCATCGTCGTCACTTTTATTTCTGGAATGTATTTTGTGGTGCATAGAGTACCCATAGGGTTTTCCACACTCATGAAGCATGTCATATCGTGTAAAGGCAAATTCAAAATAGTAGTACAATCTTGAGAAATAAATGAATGTGATACACTCGAATCGTAGTAGGCGTGCCTGTTATAGGTAAAGTACCTCTCATGACATCGGCGTGAGTTGACGTAGTATCCATCTGCATATTATACACTCTACCTCGTACCAAAATATTAGCACCTTCGGCGCCACACTGAGCTTGTTCCTCCATTATTAGGACAATCACGGATAAAATGACCATGCTGGCCATAGTGAATACAAACACATGTTCTCCGTCGGCATTCTCTTGGATGAAACCTTTCACAGTGTTGGTAGGCTCTATTACTTTGTTGGGGCTACTATGGTGTCTGTTGCTGTTGATGTTGAAATTATTTATTCATTAGTCATCATCATTTCATAATTATAATTATTTATGTAATTTACTTCTCACATGATGATAGGGTTGTTGCTATTGTGGTGGCTGGCATGAAGTGTTGCAAGACTCGTATGGCCTAATTGTCACATCGATGGTCCTTTCGATTTAAACGCTTGTCATTCCACTTATGTTGACCATGCTTAAGGGTTTGTGTAGGGGTCTTCCCTTTTTGTTCTTCCAATTCTCTTAAGTGGTCTCGCTCCATGGTAGTAGCTAGCTCGACTGCTTCTTTCAGATTCTATAATTTACCCGATAAAGTCTTGGACCTAATGGTGGCATTTAGATATTGGGCAAATTGGTCTGACACCTGCTTTTCACTCAGGCGCATGGTATTATACCTTTCTAAATTTTATGAAATGATTGTGGTACTCAGCAACAATCTTCTGCCCCTAATTAAGCTGTAGAAACTCCCATTGTTTCTAAATATGTTCATACTTTGGAAAATAGTGTTCCTAGAACATTTTGTAAAAACTATTCCAGAGAATTACGTTATGATTTTCAAACCTCGTTGCTTTGGTACTTCTCCACTTATTAAGGGCCTTACCACCTAGATGATTAGTGGCGTACAAGACTCTTCGGTCCTCCCCACAATGCACCACTAAGAAAATTTTCATCATTACTAATGATCCACCTCTTCGCCTTATCGAAATCACATGTGTCGTCAAATTGTGGCGGATATAATTTCATGAATTTTGGTATGGTGTCATGTGGTGGCGCTGGTATGAACTGCACAATCGGAGGCTGCATCGGCTAAGGGTGCCCCAATGGAGGTTGCACTCGCAAAGACTGCATTGATGGAGGCTGGATCAGTGGAGGCTCAACTGGTGGGGGCTGCATTGGTGGAGGCTGCTCCGTGTTTGCAGATGTGGAGGCTCGACTCGTGGGGCTGCATCAGTGGAGGCTAGACCGGTGGTGTATGTATCAATGAAGGTTGTCCAAATTAAACTTTATTCTAATCCGTCCCTTCTTGTTCGACATTGGTTAGGTCCACCGCGGCTACGACCTCTACCAGTGGTAGTGTGTCGTGGAGGCATCTACAATATTACACATCATAGAAAAATTTAATAAAATATGTAAATCATAAAACATAACTTTCTTACTTGACTTGGCATCGATTGGCAAGGCGACTACTCGTGGCTCTTTGCACATAAATAATTAAACATACTTAACATTTCTGAACATAAGAATGTTATGACTTTATACTCTGATATCAAACTGTAACACCCCAAAATGCATCCCGCCACGTGGCCAAATATACTTTGGGGACGATAAGGGACATGACTTACGTGTGTAATATTTTGACAAAAGATATGACTTTGATTAATTAACTAAAATGGAGAAATAATTGTGGAAGGAAACCATACGCCAAAACTGAATAGAAGGTGTCGTGTTAATTATGAATTTGTTAGGGCAACCATAATTTTGGCCAAAATCAAGATAATTATAAAGGATTTCAAATATAACATATGATTCATTATGAGTTTTTTTTGTGATTCTCATTCAAAAATATGTGTTGGGATTTTTAAGAATATACCATCCCGAAAAGACATACAAATAATTAAACACGAGGGATAATAAAATAGTAAAATATTGTATTTTTATACTACATATATTCTTATTTTAGATCATATTTATCTTGAAGAGAATAAAATTTAGAAATATCATTTTATATCTAGAAATGTTTTATTATAAATAGTAAATTTTGTTAAAATAATATATAATTATTTTAAAACAATAAGATATAATAGGAAAAAAAATAAAAAATACAAAAATATATTTTTTCCTCGTTTGTAAGATTAATTATATTATTGTGTTGATGTTAAAAAGGATTATTTAACTTTTATTTTATATTATTTTTAAAAATGGCAAAGATAATTCTATTTTAATGATGTTTCACACTTCGCGTGCAAAAAAAATCATGAACAAATTTATTTTAATCACACGAGTGTCCTCATTTCCTAACCTGCTGAGAGCAAGGATGTTCCCACACTCACATAATAAGAGTATTTGGAAGAATAATATGAGAATAAATAATTTTATTCTCCAATCAGATGAAAAAACGAGAATGATTAACTATCCACTAAACTATTTCTTATACATTTAAATCTGAAAAATTAAGATTAATTGTATTTTCTAATATGATGGATAATTATTCTTTTCATTTATATCATATTCAACATTTTTTACCTTATTTCCTATCATCCAAACACATATTTTTCTTATTAAATAAGACAATGGGTAATAATTTCCATTTTATGAATAGTCATTCAACTTCCAAACACATTTACGACATCCAAAACATGTTTAATTGGAAGCATGTTTTGCGGGTTATCATATTTGTCTAAAATGATGGAATACAAGTTATTTTTCATTTGACACAAGGGTGTGTCCATACATAGAGAATAAAATTGACTTCTTCCATCGACCCCCCCCCCCCTCCCCCCCACCCCCACCCCCACCCCCACCCCAAAGTTCTATTTTTGTCATCATTACAAGTGGGTTCATGAGTAATAAAATGGTTGTTTGGGTAAAATTTTGAGGACAAGCCCATTATGTTTTAAATGCATACGGAAGATCATGGCAGGAACGAATGAGAAAAATGAAGATATTAAAGTTGTGAGAAGTGAGAAACATATAATGGAAACAAAGACACAACAAAAAATAAATGTAAAGCTATTAAGACAACAAAAGCTATAATGAATAGAAGACATGAGAAGGACAAGTTAGTTCATAAATTTATTATGCTATAGGAATAATGGGATGCCCGTTGTTGACTTCCACACATCCTCCGTGTCCTCCTCATCGTTACCTTCGTGCTATATGAAAGATCTTCCCATGTCGTTGTCGTCGACATTGATGCTACCTCCCCTTCACTCTCATTGGTTGAGAAGACTTGCAAGACTGCTTTGGACCGTGATCATGTCAATCACATCAAATCCTAAATAACATTCCTGATGCTAAGAGCATCACAAAAGCTTAACGACTTGGTACTCATCGTAGGTAACTTAACTTGCTCCAACGTCTCCAACACCATGGATACCATGAAGGAACTAGTTAAAAAACTTGCCTTATGCATTAAGAACTATAGGTAGATGGGCTATGAGCTTCCCACCACAGATTGGATAAAAAACTAAAACCTCATCGACATTAACAATGCAATGTTGGGTATTGAATCCATGCTCGACGTTTGCGAATTGTACTATTCGAGAGCGGGAAGCACCCTTACAATGATGAGGACATTGGCATTGTTGAAATGGCATGTCCGGCTATATGTGCTCTCCCATGAGACATACAAGGAGCCGCCGATCAACTTCGGGCCAGTGGACATCCCAATCAGATCGGTGAAGACTATAATAATGACCCCAGCTAGTTTGCATCGCTAGGTCAAAGGGAGAGTCCGGGCATGTGATGAACATGCCAGCGTCATGATGAGGTCTTCCAATTGAATTATATTCGTCTAATACATGTTATCTAGGAGCTCAATTTTTTGTGTTTTAAGTTTTAACTTCATGCAATAAAGATTTTAATAAAAAAAGACAATATCGTTATTGGCTACTTTCGAGTCCTAGAAAAAACTTTCATCAAAGTAGGCACAACGACAAAATTTTATAGTGGAGTTTGACCACGTCTTAAAGTACAAGTCCAGTAAGACGAATGTCGTTGTTGATGCCCTTAGCTGATGTGCAAAATTGATGACCATGAGCTCGTTTTTAAGGGGACCTAATTTAGATTATCAACAAGAAGTTGAAGTCAGATTTATGGCAAAAAACTTTCTACAACAAGCGTAGGAGGACAAAGCACATCATTTTGGACAGAGGGTAGATTGATTTTCATCAAGGAATGTTGCATTTACATTTTATTATTTGATAACTTGCGGTATGTAAGAATATCATTACTCTAAATGGGCGGGACATTCGGGCATCCGTCGCACTTTAGCATTCATAAAAAACAATTATTTTCTGTCCAAGATGAAGTATGATTTTGAAGCCTTCATAAAGATATATCTTATTTGTCAGTAATAAAAATGTATCCATCAATTGTCCGACAGACTTTTGAAAATCATACTTATTTAATAGTAATCATAAAAAGATGTTTTCATGTACATCATCACTGATACTCCCAAGTCTAAATGAACAAGTACCATTATTGTGATCATATATTGATTTTCTAGGTACATCAATTATCATGCCACTAAAGTTGTGAAGCTATTTATGAAGCATGTGATTAAATACTGACATGTTTCTCAAAGCATTGTCAATGACAAAAATGAATGGTTTGTTGTCAATTTATAAAAAGAGTTGTTCAAGATGGCGTGCTATAACATGTATTTGTCTACGACATTTTACCCCCATAAAAGAGTGAATTGTATTATGAAGATTTACCTGCGACACTATGCCACTATCACATAGAAGAACCGAGGGAAGCTACTTGACATCACATGATTTCATACAATTAGTAGAGGAGCGAGTGCACCAAAAGAGTTTGTTTGAGATAGTGATGAATCAGTAACCCCTCACTTCCCAAGGCATTGTCACTTCATGGCAAAGTTCGCGTTGCTCATCTAATGTTTAAGGAATGATACGAGATGTCTCCAATATGATTGCATAAAGGTAGCGAAGCATGTGAAGAGTGAGCTGACAATGTCCAACAAGACATTAACTTCAATGTTAAAGATTTGATCTTGGTGAATTTATCCAACATTTTTAGCAAAGTGTTTTTTGTTTTTTTTGCATAAGTGTCTTCTTAGGTGTTACAAGAGACCGTTCAAAATATTGAAGAAGGTAGCCAAAATTACTTACAAGCTTGAGTTTTTCATCTAAAATGCAACAACATCTTGTGATTTTTTTTTGCAGAAGTGTCTTCTTAGGTGTTATAAGAGACCATTCAAGATATTGAAGAAGGTAGCCAAAATTACTTACAAGCTTGAGTCTTTCGTTTGAAATACAGCAACATTCCATCTTCTATGTCATCTTGCTTAAACCTTATGTCGAAAGCCGTGAAAATCACGAGCATGGAGTGTCAAACCACACTCCGACGGTCATCCGTTAATAGTATATTGATCAATCGAAGTACTCATCATTCGAGAATCAAAGTCGAGGAAGCAAAAGATCGCATGTTGACACAAGTTGGGAATTTACAAAAAGTACTGTGATAGTTGAAGTAGAAGATTGAAGAGTTTGAAGATGCATCGTCGAAAATGTCATCAATTTCAATGGGAGAGAATGCCACCAATGTCTTGTAAGTCGTCCGTCAATAAACAAATAATCTTTACTTTTTCTTGCATTTTTTCTTATTTATAGACCACTTTTGTAAGTCAATTTTAGTTTGACAAGTTGAAGACATTCATATATTTTTGCACTAAAAAGTGCAACTAAGAAATTTATCTTTCACATCATATGTCCCTAATTTACTATCCAAAATTGCAATCTAATAAGAGAGAACAATTAATTTATTTTCAAAACATTTGTACTTAAAATTTTTATTCAACAAAAAATCAAAAATTTCATAAACGTAGCACATTAGCATCAAGCGTAACATGACAGCCCAAGTAACATCGCATTCCAATAAAGAATTTTGATTAAGCATCCGTTTACCCACAAATATATTTTTTTTTTCAAAGTGCTCGCTCGAAATAATCATTGTAGAAATCGTGATATTTGGTAAGTGAAAAAATAAGCTTTTGCTACGTTCGATAAAAAGAATTATCAAAACAAGCGGACATCTAGACATTGAAGTGTTTCAAATTTGTTTTTATGTCTTTATAATGTAGTTCTTCTGTTTTATTTGTTTATTTATTTAAAGTGAAAATATTATAAAGTTTATTCTTTAATGATTTAGTCCATTTTGATAAATTAGTATTATACTTAACACTTTTAATTAGTCGATTGGATTTCTACATTAATACATGGTGATTAAAATTAAAGTTGATGATTTAATTGTAATATAACATTAATTAATTTTATTTGGGATTCTTACTTGACATGATTCTAATAATTAATACACGTATAATTAATTTTATGTGATCTATTGATTTATAAAAATTAAATGTAATTTATAAATTTAATTTAAATTAAAAATGTCAATTATTTTGAGACTATTATGTCATCAAGTGGCCGACGACCAAACTTCCAAATTCCAACTCGTACGTATAAAAGGAGAGAAAAAAGGAAAATGGAACTAACGCGGTTCCAGCGGAGCACCAGAACGTTTTATCACACACGCATGCTCCCCAGTGTGACTCCCCTTACACGAAAAAGCGCCCAATTAGAAACAACCGCAAATAGATTATAGAACACCGATACCGACGACGCGGCGATCCATCTCGGAAGCCTCTCGTTCGCTCCGGCTTCCCACGTTTGCAGATCCGATCTCCGGCGACCGCAAGAAGTTATCCCTCGCCGGCGCGGACGACGTCGAAGAAGTCGAGAGATGGCTCCTGTTTCCGCGCTCGCCAAGTACAAGTTAGTGTTCTTGGGGGATCAGTCTGTGGGGAAGACGAGCATCATAACCCGATTCATGTACGACAAGTTCGACAACACCTATCAGGTCGACGCATTCCGATCTCTTCCTCACTGCTTCGTAGTTTACGTCGTGAATTTTATTCATATCTATCGACTCGATTAGTAGTGTTTCCTTTTGTTTTTTCTTTCTTTGACAAGCGATCTATCCGCATTTTGGCTTGAAGTCTTCGATCTGTGTAACGCGATCTGGAATAATTGCACGATTGTTGTTGTGTTGGTTCCATAGTTTTTAAATCGTATGTATGTTTGCAGGTTCACTTCGGACGTAATGTTGATGCTCATGTTTAAGCAGTGTGCGACCACTATACATAGGGACATTTGTCGATTTTGGCTGTAGATCGTGTTTTGGGCCTTTTGGCAGCTGAGATTTAGGGGCCAGGAAGATATGGGATGTTCCTCTGTAATGTTGTTTGCTAGAATGAATTGCCTAGGACGTTTGAATCTCGGTTGATGACAGGCATTTCGGATCGAAAGTACCTCCCTCTGTTGGTTGCTTTGGTTTCAACAATGGCATTTGAAAAATCTATGTGCATCTTCCAGATCAAGTCTTGTTATAGACACCAGTTCATATTTTTACCATCTCCTTTATAGGAATTCCATTTGCTTTTGCAATTTTAAAAGTTTGATGTCTGTAGTTCTGTTCTATTATTATTTTTGGCTGGGACATCTTGAATCCTTTAGCATTAGCATGCCGAGATCTGCAATTTGTTCACAGGATGAATTCTTTATCTTATTGTGATTAGGCATACATGATGGGGAGAATCCATCAAAGTTTTCTCAAGGGGGAAAATCCATCAAAGTTATAGAGCTTGTTCCCGTGGCTATTGATGAATACATACTGTAAATCTGATGTTTAGTTGTTCAGCCTTTTGCAGTTATTTTTATGTGTTTCTATTCTGACTTCCCATATATTTGAAAACCACATTGTTACTCTCTGTTAGGATATATTTGTGGTTTCATATAGCCATTGGCATGGTTATTAAAAGCAATTAAGTTAAATGTATTATACATTTGTTTGTGAAACAAATATGTGATCGAAGCATCATTTTAGTCAATCAAATGTTAAATGTTCTGTTTCTTCGATTATGATTTTATATTTTGATAATGCCATTTCCTTTGCTAGCTTATTCTTGACATGTCTAACATTTTATATTGTTAAACAGGCCACCATTGGTATAGATTTTCTCTCAAAGACTATGTACCTTGAAGATCGAACTGTCCGGCTACAGCTTTGGTAGGGTTATGGCTTCAGTGGTTATTAATTTCAATTTTATCATGGTTATTATCATAAAGAGACATGATTTTTTTTCCCAAAATGAAAAAGTTAAATTATCATGACTTGGCAATCCTAGGATTACCTAATTCACTTGTGATTCAGATTATGATGTTCTATGGTAACTCTACTATCATTGCAATGCTACACTACCAAGGAAAATTGAAAACACTAAAGATGACAGTTTAAATATAATGTAGAAATCCTGAAACAATTATTTTGATATTCCCCATGATATTGAATGCACAAAACAATAGTTTATAATGCTGTTTTTTTTGTTTTTGCTGTTGGAATGAGATAAATACTCATCACTGCTACATTTTTACGATGTTGGTTTTCAATTTTTGATATATGAACCATTTGAGCTTGGGGAGCATGGAATCTGAACCTCATTATGTCGATATATGAGATATATCTATGTATTACAAGTCTTGATGCAATTTTCTTTGTCGCGTATGGGTTGTCCTTCTGTGTATCAGTGTAAATGATGGGAGAAACAGAACTCATGTCTCCTTTTGTCATAAAGAACTCATGTTTCGGCTAGTTAGAATCATTAATTTGACATAATAGTTTTATGTTGACATGACACATCGAATATTACGTATTACAAGGTTTGTTAACTGTGATTTTAATTGTCGCAATAGTCTAGTATTCTGCGTCCACTTGTAATATCTGTTTATATAGTATACAAGTTTTACACTATCTTGTGATCTCAGACTATTTTTTATCAATAGGGACACTGCTGGGCAAGAGAGATTCAGGAGCCTTATTCCAAGCTACATAAGAGATTCGTCCGTTGCTGTTATTGTTTTTGATGTTGCAAGTATGTTTCCTATACAGGCTAGATATTCCTTATTGTTCTTTTTATCTTGTTCAGACGTTGGGTTTTCTTCCTGTTTGTATAAAGGATACTGACTTTCTTTCACCTTTTTCTTATGTTTTTTTAAGTGTTCACACACACGACGATAAACTGGAAGTACATTCAAAGGACTCTCTTTTCACTTGTAATAGTGATTGTTTTGTTGTTTGTGATATAGGTCGGCAGTCTTTCTTAAATACTGCAAAGTGGATTGAAGAAGTAAGAACAGAACGGGGCAGTGATGTTATCATTGTTCTTGTTGGAAACAAGACAGATCTCGTTGACAAGAGGTGATCAATATCTTACCTAGTTAGACTTTTACTTTAGATGAAGATGATTTCATAGTACAATTATTGGTTCCTTTGTGAAGAGATGAAAACATGGCGTTGTCATGTTTACAATGGTTCTTTTTGGGTACTAGTTGCTAAAAAACCTCTAGTAATCTAAACCTTATGATTTCCTCTATAAAAATGACATATCGTTGGATAATTATAGTTATTGAAATTTACCTGCAATAGAAGGATATTTCTATTTTTGTGTCAAAAAAAGTCCCATCATTTTCTGCAAGGAATCCATGAGGACTGCACTTTAGGAGATGTAAATGCATTCCAGTACACAAAAGATGGTCAAGATGTTACTAATGATTTGATAATAAATGTATTTATACAGTGAGAGATGTCGAGATACAAACTCAATTTTACTTGGTGTCCTGGATGTTCGATCAAATCCAGTAGTGGATGTTGATTAGGAATCTTTTTTCTCGATGATATATCATCATGACATCATCGATTAATATTTTCTGTTCGATCAAAATGCTATGATGGATCTTTCACCTAAAGAAAAAATGCAATGGTCGATCCACATGTATGTATCCTTAAAAGAATACAGATATTTATTAATCAATTGGAAAAATTAGTTGATTTTCTTCTTTCATGAGGTCTCATTTTAACTTGAGTTGTTTCTCAATCATTATGGTGCATAAGAAGTTGAAATATATATGGCTACTTCAATATTGAGAAAGCTGTGTTCGTACAAATAGTTTGGATGACATTTCTTTAGTACCTTTTGATTTGAAAGAAGAGTAGGCCTCACCATGACTTCATGATTGACGTGCTAGATCATCAGTGTAGGTGCAAGGAGCATGTAGCACCCTCGCCAGAATTATTACCTTATTAGCAATTCTAATGCGCTACTTGCCCATAACGCTAAAGCTGTGATACTTCTCCACCATCCAATAATTTTCACTTCCTAGTTGGTCATGTCTTGTTAATATATGACTGCTGTGTATAAAGTATAAACTAAATAAGAAGCCTCTTAGCCACATTATAAAAGCATGATATATGTGCATTCCCTCCCTGATTGTTGTATGCTTGCTAGTCTTTAATTGGTTGTAGCTTTTGCGCTATTATATGATAGGCAAGTTTCGATAGAGGAAGGAGAAGCTAAAGCAAAGGACCTCGGTGTGATGTTTATCGAAACAAGTGCGAAAGCAGGCTTCAACATAAAGGTGCATTGCTTGAGTTCCCTTACTAGTTATCTTGACATGTTACTTGTGCTCATCCTTTAAATAGTGGTATTCTAGTTTTTACAAATCTTGGCGTTCTATTCAGAATGGCACTAACAGCTTAATGCATTTCCCTAGGCACTATTTCGAAAAATTGCTGCTGCCCTGCCTGGGATGGAGAACCTCTCTTCAGCAAAGCAGGAAGATATGGTTGACGTTAACCTAAAGGCTACAAGTGCCAATTCATCCCAGTCCCAGGCGCAGTCTGGCGGATGCAGTTGCTGATCTCCAACAGGTTTTAGACTTATGCGAGTTTCCATGTCAGTGTGCAATCTGTACCGAAAATTAGTTCTAGCATGTTTATAATTGTTTTCCCGTTTGAAAAGATATTTTTTAATCCTGTAACTATGGGGGAAGTGAGGAACTCCTAGGTTGAAAGTAACATATTAGATTCATGATGCTGTGATAGCCGAGTCTTGGATCAGGAGTTTCAATTAGTTCAGTTCGGAATCATCTCTTATGTTTTTAGAAATATGAAGTCAAACTTAGAATTAACTGGAAGGATGCAATGCCTTTTTTTAGTAAGTATTTCTTTTCCAGCAAGTATTTTAATCACTTCTACTATTGCCAAAAAAGCCTGTAGATACGTATGCCGATATCCTTTTCCAATCGCATGGGTATTTCTTGACGCATTCATGTTCTTTTTTCGAGCTCAATTCATGTTTCTTT
Source organism: Pontederia crassipes (assembly GCA_030549335.1). Lineage (NCBI taxonomy): Eukaryota > Viridiplantae > Streptophyta > Magnoliopsida > Commelinales > Pontederiaceae > Pontederia > Pontederia crassipes. The sequence continues at coordinate 5,527,430 of CM060188.1, read as the reverse complement.
TTCCTCTGCTACGTAGTATGGTCCAAAAAGGAAAAAAGACAGATCTTGATTAAGCAAGTTTAAAAGATCTATCATGAAGTAACATCATTACTTTATGCAATAGTTACCTTCCGTAGCCTCTTTGCAAAAAAAAAAAAAAAGATAATCCTAATGACGTTTTGGTGATTGTACGAGACATTTTACTATATGTCATAAGTTTACTGGTGTTTAATATACATATATATAGAATTTTAATCTTGTATGCTAAACAACATACATAAATAGAACCGAGATAAGAGAATGCCCGGAATTTTGTTCTAGTCAAATGGGGACGTTCTAATTTTCTGTCAATAAATATTGGATCGGAAGTGAGAGGACCTCATCCCGTTCTCAAACTGAGATTTTTTTTCCTGTCTTGGTCCAAGTCTTCTTCACGGGAAAAGTGCACTTGCACCACAACCTCCATATAACCAATAAACCAAATACCCATACGGTGCGCCACTTCTGACTTCTACATATATTACATTTTAATTTATTTAATTAGAAGTCAGATCTTCAAAATCCTCAAAAGTGAAAAAAAAGGAGAAAAGGAATACATTCTCGTGCTTAGACTTTTTCTTCTCACTAGTTATTTATTGTTTTGTATCTAAATTCAACGGCCCAAAGTAAATTATATTAATTCACCCCGCTATCTTTTACTCTATTTGTTTATTCATTTTCCAAATGCATGCTAAATATTCAATGCTTATCAAAAGTTTTCTATACATTTTTTTTAGGTCTAGACCTATCGATATACAAATTCAATACTTGAACTAGAGTGATATGAATAATGCAATACTTCTCGAAAGTTTATGTAATGCATAAAGTGTGCTCTTTTTTTTTTTCGTTATCACCATGCAGTATACCTCTAAATCTTAGTTACGAGCACAAATTGTCAGCATTAGTACAACATGTTTTAGAATAAGAATAAGAAAAAGAGAATCAATTATAGGGTTCGTACTTGTTTGTGGTGGTCTCTTCGTCCCATCTAATTTGTTGACGGGACGGGAAACGAGTGCTACCGAAACTTGGTTTCTATTCCGGTCAAAATAGTAGTGCATTTAGCGGGAAAATAAATTAGAAGAAGAATGCTTCTAAATAGTATATTTTTATTGACAATTCGAATTAATATAAGATAATGTTTTTAAAAAATAGAGGATAGTAACATAAAAAAATAGTAAGAAGAAAAATATAAAGCACGGCGGGTTATTCTTTTATACCATTTTTCAGGAGAAAAAAAATAAGAAAAGAGGTACCCCGTTTGTTGTGGAGAGCGTAAGATAGTGCTTTAACGTGGAAATTAATGCCACTGGCTAGCTGGTTATCGTCCTTAGATTTTAAAAAACCCACCAGATCGCTCCGAAGAAATTGAATCAGATTTAAAAAAAAACTGGAATCCAAATAGAATTTAATATACATTATAGGAATCGTTTGCGTAGGTTTATAATCGTAAAAATCGATTTATAAAATTTGATAATAACTTATTTTTTAATTGGAATTCTAGTTTAAACTAATAATAATATTTTTTGAAAAAAATATAAATATTTAAAGTGATCGTATTGAATATTTAAAACATGTAAAATTTAACTTTAGAGATAACGATGTCAAAATAACATATTATCATACTATAATTCAAGATACTCTAATTAATTTTATATTCAACTTCACTAAAATAGTTTAATAATATACATCAGTAATTTAGGCCAATAATGCATTTATTCTAATGATTATGTGTAGGAAAAAGAGTAAAACTATTTTATTATTTAAAATAAAAATATTTTAATTATAATATTTTTTAAAAAATAGTTGGGTCCTTTTGATTTTTGTCACAAGATTTTTAATTTAATAAGTGGTTTTGTGTTCTAAAAAATTAACTTAACTTTTAATAGAGTTCCAATTTTTATTATTTTTTTAATCAATATTTTATAATTGGATAGAGTCCTTGGATGGATATGTTTTTTAGGGTAGCGTTTAATAAATTGAAATTTAGCCACTTAAATAAGGGCCTCATTCAAAAAAAAAAAATCATAGGGTCTATGGGGCCAACTTTTATTTATAAATTATCTACTTTATATTATTATTTGATGGATCATTATTTTTTCTTATTAATATAATAGTCTTATATAATTTAATGTTCTTTCGTTATATTATGGAACTCCTATTTGATATATTTAAAATTTTGGTTTTAAATTGTATATTTAATTATAATATTATTAAGGTTAATTTTTTATTTTATTATCCAAGTTTTTTTTTCAATTTTATCTACGAAAATAAACATTAGAAAGAAAAATGAATCTTTATATTCTCATTAATTAACTTTACTTCTTTTTTTTGCTTTATTCGGGTAACTAACCTCCTTTCTCAATCATCCTATCAAAATCAGACCGGACCGGTCGGTTCAATCGATTTAATAATGAATTAGTCAGTGATCCAGTCCGATTACGTGTTAAAATTATTTTTGACATTGAACCACAAAAATTCGATTGAACCAACAGGTTGAATCAGGTGGGTTGAACTCGATTCAATTCAAATTTTGAAAAAAAAACAAAAATAAGAAAGTTTAAAAAGGAAAAAAGAAAGAAATATAAAGAATGTTAAAGATGAGAGAATATAATATGTATAAAATTAAATAAAAATTAAAATAGAAAAGGCAAATGTTTAAAATTGAGTAATATTAAAATAAAAAGTATAAAGGGCATAAAAATGAAATAAAAAGGAAAGGGGTAAAAAAAAAGAAATAAGAATAATTTAAGATAAAATTTATTAATATAGTATCTATCATCATTAAACAATATATATTAAATTAATGATAATCTATGTATATTTATATGTTATTCATTATTATTAAAGCTTTTAATAAAAAATTTATATTATATTAAATTTTAATAATTTATTAGTATAATATTCATATACTATATCATATGTCATATTATATATTTATAATTATTATATATAATATTTGTTTTAATAAAAGTCAATTTAATCTGATGGATCCAATCATGTGAGTTTGATCTAATTGACAATCTAATTACGAAAACATTACTTAGGTATCGGAAAGATAAGTACAAGATGTTGGAGAAAAGTTTTAATGTTATATAAAATTATATTTTGATGATATAAATTTCGAAAGATTAAAGTGAAATGGTGAAAAAATTTAAAGAAAAAATGATAACTTTATGCATTAAACTTTGATTAAATAATTGACTATGATTTTAACATATTCTGAATGAATGATAAATATCAAGTTGTAGAGAATCATATTAGCTATCCATAGAATCTAAGATCATCTAATTTAAATAACTGTGCAAAAAGTTATGCTCAAAATAGTGCATATCGATCAACTAGCCGGTTAAAGCAAAGAACACCCATTGAGACAATACCGGTCGACCGAATAGGAGATGCCGGTCGATCGATGTATACTAAACTTGTCCTGGTTGACGAGAAGACAATACTGGTCGATGAACCAATTGACCGATCAAGCGCATAAGCTGAAAAAATGCACAACGGTCACATCGAGCGGTCCCGATGTGCGGTTGACCGACCTCCGAGCTAAATGAACAGTAATAATTAATTTTGAAGAAGAAAATTGTGGAATAAATTCTGGACGAATTTTTTTCACATTGAAACCTATAAAATGAGTGCCAAAGTCAGAAGTAAAGACATCCATCCAAGTCTCGAAAAAAACTTCAAGTTATCAAAAAAAATATTTATTGAAGTTTTCATTTTAAGTTTTCTCTTATTTCTCTTTTCTCATCTCGTGAGAGTTTAGTATTGTAAAAGAGAAAAATATTTTATTTAGAAAAATATTGAGAGAGCTCATGTGTAAAAGAAGTTCAAAATCTTATCTTTTGAACGAGAGAAAAGATTAACTTCATTGGATGAGAAGTGTGTCTTATTTATCGAAGCGGAGAAAAAACAGTAGTGTAAAAGACTTTTCTTCCTTGTCCTATTTGAAACAAATGAAGAGATTCTAATAAAATCTCCGACGATCTCGATGTTGAGAAGTCGGAGTGGGGACGTAGATCAAGGTGTGACCGAATCTCGTCAACAATCATCGCGTGCATTGTGTTTAAAATTTTCTCTCTATCTATTCTCCTTATATTGTATTTATAATTTAAATTATAAGAATTGATTTTAAAATTTTATAATAATTTTTATGAAATTAATATTTTCGAATTGAATACTAATTCATCCCTTAATAGTGAATGACTCTAGTCTTGGCCATGGTTAGTGCGCACCATCATTGAGCTTCTCCACAAAGGTTGCACTTTTCTGATACCCACCGTTCTCACGGTAATTGCTTAATCACTTCCCATTTCCCACCTAATGGCAGACCTAATTATTTATTTGTTTAAGTCAATTACTAACCCTGATCACTACGTTATATTTTATTATATTATATTATATGATAGATTCGGCGATAGGAGCGTCCTGTTTTTTCTGCTTTTGACCTAGTTAATATCAGATTAATTTATTCTACATACACTCGTTCCCAGCGCCCAATAACCTCATTGACTTTAGTCTTTAAAATTTTAAATGGGTGCTTCTCCTAATGCGCACACGTCGTAGAACATTTTTTGCCAATAAGTAAATGAAATTATACTTATATATGGTTCAACAATTGATAGCTGGTGACGCTCTCCATAACAAGAGTTCTTTGAACCGAATTTTGAAAAAGTCAAAACCTTTATAATTTTAATCCTCTAATTAATTTAGTTGAGTTAATATTCTTTCAATAATAAGATGGACAAAAAAATGAGTCACATGGGATTAAAAATATATCATGAACATTTTTCGCCATACAAAGTAGACAACACAAGACACACAGCACTATATATGGGCTCTTATTCCATATTAATATTTTCTAAGAAGGAATAACTCACTATATATATGTGTTATAAAAAATAAAGGAAACACACATTGAAGAGCTGCCTTAATAAGATAATTTGATGTCCCGTCAGTCCATAATGTAGTTTGCAATTCGACTCTTACATCATCTTTAACTAATTTAAGACTATATTCGCCTCCATGCAAATATGTAGTTTGAATAGTACTAGCTAAACATCAAAACTCCAATTTATTAGTTAATCCATAGGTGGAGTGATGGAGATGTTAATTTCTCCCAGTAAAGATAAAAAGAATTTGAATCATAAAGAAATAACTCATTGCTAATTTATTTGTATTAGATAACTTACTTTTATTAATCGGAAAATAATGTCAATCCTCCAACTTGTTCACAGGCCACCCGAGACCACTTCAAAGGCTCGAAACTTTAATACCTCCAAAGTACGATTACCTCACTCCGCCAGACTTTTCGCATTTGAAACGCACAAAAAAGGGACAACTAAAAATAATCATAACACACAAATTTTGAACTATCGAAGTCATCAAGCATCCAAAAGCACTAGCTTGCACGCCAAAGGAAAACAAAGGGAAAAAAAAGAAAGAAAGAATGGTATTTCTTTATATTAAAAAAATAATTTACACCTATCTGCATTAGCAATTTGGCCTTGCGGAATAAATCCAGTCAACCAAAGGATACTGGTGACGACGTAACTGGATAAGAGCCATTTTGGCGTAATAAACGTGTGCTGGAGTTAATCAGTTCAATTTTTCTCTTTCTCTTCTGAAAACCGATTAATTAAAATGGATGATTGATGATGTTAGTTTGTTAATCAACTCAACTTTGAGAGGGGATACTACTACTTAATTAGCTCGTCAAAATTGGGTGCTACAAATACAAATTCATGGTATAAAGTCCAATTTTAGTCAGGAAATGCACCCAAAAAACTCCAAAACTATGATCTTATTGTGCGAACTAAAAAGTTCCAAGTTTTGTCATGGCCATGAATCATCTCTTCTTTTCAATTAAATATAAACAAAATAACAATGAGGCACTCTTGAACCCGGATTAGAAGTTAAACGATGTTTTCATTCCGCACATCACTCTTAATTACTAATTGGAAAACAGAAAAAAATTCCTGACATAAATGATCACGTACCCTAATCTCAAATGTGGAAGTCAGAATCCTTTCAAATACACGTACTAAAGATACACGATTCACCCATTCTGAACCCTAATAATGCATGTTGTTAGCAATTTGCGTCTCTTAATCCTAGAGAGACATGTAGCTGGGTTACATTTTTTGGAAAATAAATTAAAAGCCCAAAACAAATCAAGTAAACATGCATATAGGACTTAACAGGTATATGGTGGAATTGCCACTGGGCAAGCAGCCACTCGGTTACAAGTTACAACAACGAAATGAAAAAGAAGACGTTCAAGTGCGCTTCACGCTCGGACGAGGCCAATTCTTGTATGTTCTAATTCTTTTGATCTAACAAGGCCAAATAAAATTATAATCTCAAATTTGCCCTTCTTCGGGCACAAGTGTTTACCTCGGAAAAAGGCAAACTTTGTCAAGCATCGATATTTCCAACGCTCTTTAACATGTGACTGAGCCCACACAACCAGGGACTCGAGGGTAAGAACGTCTTTACATTTTCTTATACGAAAACTAAGGCTGTGTCGGGAATTTGTTATTTACACCAATCCCCATGATGCGTGTGTACAAACAACCCAAAAAATATATATATTTTTTCTTCGAGAAAATTATTTAAATGCGGCAGAGTAGAAAAAAAAATGCAAAGGATTCTGAGGGGGGCAAAATGGCCATTTCATCTTACCCAAGGCCGGGAACGGTTGCGACGGAGAGATGGTCTTCCGCCGGACGCGTGTCCCATGGAGTGGAGAGGGCTCAGAGTCCTCCGGAGATCGCCGCTAAAGGTCTCGGTCCCAACGTGACTTCGCCGGCGATTGAGGCTCGGCCTCACGAACGGGCTGAGGCACACGGCGAACCCGGCCATGCCGCGGCCGTAGTGGTGCTGGTGCTCCGCCGTGGATCGTCGCATCGGCGACGGAGTCGGACGCCACCTCGTCGCGCCGGGGGATATGTAACCGCTTTCCGGAGCGGAGCCACTTCTGTCAGGGGACATCCCGCGGTCGTTCCCACGCCATGAAGTCCTCGGCGGTCCCTCGTTTGCGGCTGCCGCCGATGTGTTACCTGCGGAGAAGAATCGGGCCATCATTTTCTTCTTCTTCTCCTTCCTTCTACGGAGAGCGCTGTGGATGAACGCCGAGAGCCAGGAACCCGGTTGTCGGATTCTCGCCTCCCCGGGGTCCCGATGCGTGCCCTCGGATCTGCGCTGACCGAAGAGCGCCGATAAGACGGAGAACTTCCCTGAGCCGGGAAGCCGTGCACCGCCAGAGGTGCCGGCGTGGGCGTCAGGTGATTTGCCGGTGTCGGAGGCGTCGGATCGGCGGCGGGAAACGTAAGGCGAGACGGATCGGGGCAAGGGGAGGTCCTGCGGCGATGGATGCTCGATCTCGACGGAGCTCCGGTGTCGATCCCCCGGGGATGAGCTAGAGGCGGCGGCAGTTTGAGCGGCGACGACGGCGAGGAGGCGCTCGCGGAGGCAGGAAGCGCAGACGCCGTCGCCGAGCTCGTGAGGGTGTAACCGGCACTTCATCTCCGCCTCGGCATCCCCAATGGAGACGACGATGAAGAGGAAGGCGCGGACGGTATGAACCCTAGAGAGCTCTGATCGGAAAGCGTGGAGTTGGTCTTTCGGCTTCGTTTCGCTTCGCTTCGTTTTGATGCTTTCGAGTACGTCTCTCTTGGTCCAAACGAAACGAGAGAAGAACCTTCCATCAATTTGTAAGCTGAAGTTGAGGTGTCCACTGGGAAATAGTTTAACGGTAAGCACTTCCTTCGTCAGCTTACGAAAGGGTAATATTGTCATTACAAGTTATCCTTCGCAAGCTTACGAAAGGGTAATGCTGTCATCAACCATTTCCGCGTCTCACCATTTATAATTAATATATTAATCCTTTATGTATTTCTCTAAATTTTTCTTTTTTTTTATTTTACGACACTTGGATCTACTTTTTATTGTTTTACATCTTAATTATCTTTATCTAGTCGCATTTCTCGATTTTCTTTTGAAAAAAGAAAGCACGAATTTTTTTTGTTGTAAGTCTTGGTGTTTAGCATAATATTTATAGATAAAAAGTAAATTTATCATTTGAGTTTAATTAATTTGATAAAATTCTTCTACGTGGCATACTTGACAAAAAAAATTCAATAAGAATTGTTGCACTGCCCACGCGATTTTGGACGGTGATTTGCAGAACAAAAAAAATGTTGTGGATGGTGATTTGCCACTGATTGGTAACCTCATGCAAAATGTGACTTTTACTGCAAAAGGAAGCATGTGTAATTTTGTAAACGTCTAGTCCAAAGTCCAACACCCCCCTACCAACTTGTTAAATGTAATATTTCATTCAAATGGTCGTCTACGCATTCATATATATATATATATATATATATATATACATATATATATACATCCTAATATTGAGCTTTCATCAATTTGTTCAACCGATAGGTCCCCATATACAATAAATCAATCGTTGAATTTAATGTGCAAGCGATCAACCTATTGCTTTACTTAACATTGAACAGCATGCAATAAGGTGAAGTATTTATGACCAGTTCGACTTGGTGTTTAAACTAAAAATATATCAAAAATTTACTTATTATTTTTGTTTGTATAATATTCAGTATTATCATTAATTTGATGGTCCGATAAACTTGTTTAAAAGTGTCAAAACTTAACTTCTTATATTTATTTATATATTGGCCAACTTTTTATTTTAACAGCTTCCTTCATATTTTTTTTAAAAGGGTGGCTCTATTTGTCATTAATGTATTTTTATAAACTTGGCTGTGACTAGGAAGTTGATTGTTCATAACATTCGATAATTTATGGCTACTTTCGATAAAGTAGTTAAGGATCGACAGAGAGATTTCAAGGACTCCTTATCGATGTACTTGTGAGATCTGACCCAAGACACTGACTCTCGTAGGGCACGTCACTGCTCACTAATCATACATCAAGGTTTGCATTGCATGATTCCACGTAAAAAAAAAGACGTAGCGTGGAAGAGTTTTATTGGCTCAGTGGGAGTTTGATATTCGAGTTTTGCAGTCATAATAAATCATTATTATTATTTTTTTCTGATTCTGAATTAGTTCAATCCTGATAGTCTATAAAATGGGAGAGATTTCGTAGACTCGGACCGGCAGTTAAAAAAGAGTTTTAATAAGATAAAATCATTCCAAAATAATGATCAAGCCCTACATTATATATATATATATATATATATGAGATATACATTAATTATTGTTTTATTTTACATAATAAAAAATGTTTATTAATTATATAAGATGAAGAATAATATAATGAGAAATATTTATTCTTAACAACTTGAATATATTCTTCCATACAATTAACACAAAATAATATAGAATATATTAAGAAACAATATAAGTCTATAACTCATGATAGTTTAACACGTGCAAAGTATTAATATCCGCATTATAGACTTATAAAAAAGTACTATTATCATATATATAATATAACTATAACTTCATAACTCCCAATACATGTGCAATACTATTGTCATGACCGTTATATACCTGCATTGATTCGGGATAAAAATCTCCTACAGTATTTATGTTATAGATGATGACCACCGTGGTCATCAACGAGCGTGAGAAGAGTTCGTCGAGTGGAACGCATTGTGCGCCGAATCGTCGGACAACGCGGACAACGTGAACGCGAAAGAGGCGGACTCCATGATTGTACATGTGCATATATAATGAGCTCATAATCGAGTGGAATGAGGAGTGGAAGTCAAGAAGCGATGATCAAGAACTATCGGAGGAAGCCCCAAATTAGCAATCTATTTTTCTTTTAATTTAAAGAACCAAGCATACTATATTACCTGTAACATGATATCCACATGTTTATCATAAACATAATGCATGTCATAGAAACTATAGCATAATAATCTACATAACATATAAGATCATTAATAAAGCATGCATGCACATCACAAGCAGGAAGAGGATTTAATGACGGATTTAGAAGAGAAGATGAAAGAAAAGTAATAAGGCTCTCATTTTTTTTCTATACTTATATAATTATATCAAATTATCAAAATTGAGCTTAAAAAATATCCTACAAAATTGAGAGAAAAGCTTTCGTTGGATTTTTTTGCTATGAAAATAAATAGCGTAAAAAAATTGAACTTATAATCTAAAAATTCTCTCTCCCCGATCATTGATTTTCTTACTCTCATTGTTTTTTTAGTGCACTCTTATTAATTAATTATCATTTTTTTTCAATGGCAAAAATAGACGATTGGATATTCAAAATACTAATATAAATCGAGGACAAAGACGAATGGAAATAAATGGTTAATTCCTGATTTCAGTCCTATACATGACAGTGTACGACTTTTCAGTCTTGCTTATATAATCTCCATTTGACTTGTCTTAAGTTTCTGGAAGAGTAGTATCAACCACAACTCCTCCTCGTGTACCAATTTGTTCCACAAATTCTTACGTCGTGCCGACAAATTTTTTTTTTCTTCCAAAAGTAAGCAACTAAATGTGAACATTGTTTATATAATGTGACAACAGACACTGTTATTTTTTTTATTAAGTAGTTTTCTCCAAATGCTATTTTAAAAGTGATTGTGGATACATGACGATATCAAATTAGCTATAAATATGTAAGGATCACGATCATGTGGGTATTTAAACTTGAGCCGTATATTTGACGTATATAGACATCAATGAGATGTCGGTTTCGGTCAAAACACAAAACAACCCTCAGAATACGATAAATACTTTTTGGTGCATTACGATTTAATTAATTAAAATAATCACTTAAATAAATTGCTACTACTTCAATTATCGGTAATATCACATTGACAAATATTGGTAATATAAATAATGATTTAAAATAGTGAGAAAGTAAATTATCAAAATACTTTTAAAAAATATTTTAGATTTTCATCATACAGTATTATAAATAAACAAAGTAAAAAAAGTGAATATAGATAAAATAAAATGATGGGAGACATATTTTGAATAATAAAAAGGTTGAAATTGAATTATATTTTTTTATTAATATAATGTTTAAATTTAAAAATTTGACTGAATAAATATTTTTGTCAAAATATAAGTTAAGCTGGTAATTTGAAAAATCACATTCAGTACTTGCTATCTCATTATAAATGAGGTGATAATTAAGATTTATTAAAGTACACTACAAGAAAATCGCGATTTTTCGACGGATAATTTTTGACGGTTCTAAATCCGTCGCAATTTGCGACGGATTTTGCGACGGTTCCATTTTCGACGGTTATGACCGTCAGAAATAATTTATATTATTATTTAATTTTTCGATGATTAGGAACGTCGATATTTTCGATGGATATTCATCCGTCGCAATTTCCGACGACTTTTCTGACGGTTATGACCGTCGGAAATAAAAAAATTAAATTATGTATTTTTTATATTATTATTAAATGTTTTTGACGAATTTTTCGACGGTCAAGACCATCGGAAATAAAAAAATTAATTATATAATTAATTATATTATTATTTAATTTTTCGACGATTAGGACCGTCGATATTTCCGACGAATATCCAACCGTTGCAATTTCCGACGACTTTTCCGACGGTTATGATCGTCGGAAATAAAAAATTAAATTATGTATTTTTTATATTATTATTAAATATTTTTGACAGATTTTTCGACGGTCAAGACCGTCGGAAATAAAAAATTTAATTATATAATTAATTATATTATTATTTAATTTTTTGACAATTAGGACCGTCGATATTTCCAACGGATATCCAACCGTCGCAAAATCCGTCGCAATTACCGACGGTCAAAACCGTCGGTAAAATAAAAAATAAATATTATATATAATTAAATATATTTTCGACGGTCACAACCGTCGATAATTATAAAAATATTTAATATTTACGTTTTCGACGGCCGCAACCGTCGGTAATTAAAATTTTGTTATCCCGCTTTTTTTTTCCTTTTCCCGCTTTCTTTCCACTTTTTCCCTTTATATATATTCCTCATCCATCTTCTCTCTCTCCCTCCTCTCCTCTCTCTCTTTCCCGGCCGCGAGCACCCCTCCCGCCCGTCGGACGCCGGCGACCATCCCACGCCGAACGCCGGCGACCCTCCCGCGCCGGACGCCGGCGACCCTCTCCCGCGCCGACGTATCTCTCTCTCCCGCTCCGCGCCGGCGTCTCTCTCTGCTGTCGGCCGGCCGGAGGCCGGATAGGGCCGTGGCCGTTTGGATCGGCTGCCAGGCGGACGGATCCGGCCTCCAGGCGGACGGATCCGGCCTCCAGTGGCCGGATCGGCCGCCAGGCGGCCGGTTCGGCCACCAGGCGGCCGGATCCGAACGCCAGGCGGTCGGATCCGGCCTCCAGTGGCCGGATCGGCCGCCAGGCGGTCGGATCCGGCCGCTAATTTTTTTATATTTAAAAAATTATTTGCGACGGTTGCGACCGTCTAAAGATCGACGGTTGCGACGTCCGTCCAAAGTTTCGACGGTTGCGACCGTCGAAAAGTTGCGACGGCTCGAACCACCGGAAAAGCGGTTCGAACCGCCGACCTTTTCCGGCGGTTGCGACCGTCGGAAATATCGACTGTTCGAACCGCCGACCTTTTCCGGCGGTTGCAACCGTCGGAAATATCGACGGTTCGAACCGCCGGGCACTTTTTCGGCGGTTGCAACCGTCGGAAAATTTCGACTGGTCGAACCGCCGAGGACTTTTCCGACGGCCAGAACCGTCGATATTTGCGACGGATTTTTTTGCGCCGTCGCAAATACATTTGCGACGAGCGTTTTTCCGACGGATCGATTCCGACTGAAAAACCGTCGGTAATTACGTTACCGACGGTTTTCGGGCTGATTACCGACGGTCCGGACCGTCGGTAATTCGCATTTTTCTAGTAGTGGTAATTAAATACAGCCAAACACGATAATTTGGTGAGCCTTAAGAATTTAAAATAAAATAATTAATAATTTATTTAAATTATCTCGTACCAAATGGTCCTTTAACTACCCAATGCTAGTTTATTATAAAAAAATTGAAATAATTTATGGACTTTTCTCTGTTCTGATTCTAATCGTTAAGATATTTTAGATATTATTTTGAAATGCTTCAAGGGCACGGTTAAAAACTCATTTATGTTCTTCTTTCATCCAAAGAACATATGATTATCATTTTTGCACGTTCTTGTAAACCTTTATCAATTAAACATAAAACATAAATATGAATATGGACGTGCACATAAAATATGGGTATGTAACATGAACGTAAATATCACGAATATAATCCATAATATAATTATAAATACAAAAGCTATTATACTACCAACAAGATAAACACTGAGTTTTCATGAAGGAATACTGACCTAAAGTATGCACTATGTAGTTATCACGATAGTTCATATTTGATTTTTGACAATGGATTCTCAATTTCAAGCGCACAATTAATTAATTAATGCCATGGAAAGTTGAGGGATAATCCTTTTGGTCTCACTCCTAATTCTTATTATTTCGTTTTAGACGTTAATTTGTTTTTTTATATATGCTAATGCTTTTAAATTGTTTTTTTCTTAATCGAGGAAAATTGAATAAATGCCTACTTTATCCCAAGTTCCCAACACATCCCTTTCTTTCCGGATAAAATAAAAACGGTAAGGGAATCATTTGCAGAATTCTTAAACATCTGCGTAGAATTAAATATTTACCAGAATTTAAATTTTGTGATGTTTGTTTTTTAGATTGATTAACCGGTTAAAATCTTTAATTAGTTTTGAATGTATGTAATTTTTTTTAAAAAATTGTATCTTCGTCTCTTAAAAGTTCGAAATTCCAAAACGTTACACAATTCGGCCCACTTCGGAGGCCCATTAATATTAATGGTCCATCATCTTTTTTTTAGAAAAAAAAAGAATTAGTAGTTAAAAACTTAACGGCGACGATAAAATCGCACAGCGTGTCTTCGCACATGCGAGAAATTTGAAATTTCTCACCAAAAGTCCACCGATTTGAACTGGCAAAGACGACGGCGGCGTCACAAGTTAATTATGACCTCCAAAGATCCCCAAAATACCCCTGTCGACACCGTCTGGAAGGCGTTACTCGTAGGGTCAAAACAGGAAGATATTAAAGGAAGCAAGTAGGAAGCAAGACGAAGCAAGCGACCGATCTCTCTCCCCTTCTTCTCTCGTTCTTACGCGGTTCTTTTGTCATCTCTCTCTCTCCCCCTCCCCCCGATCATTCGAATTCGAATTCTAGGGTTATAGCTCGGCACATGGCGACGATGGAGAGCTTGATCGGCCTTGTCAACCGGATCCAGAGGGCTTGCACGGTCCTCGGCGACTACGGCGGAGGCGACGGCGACGCCCTGCCGACGCTCTGGGAGGCGCTCCCCTCCGTCGCCGTCGTCGGAGGACAGGTTTGGTTTCGATGTTGTCTTATGTGTATCTCCCGATGTCTTCCGTGTTGGTGGGGTTTGTAAGTTTCTTCTTGTATAACTCTACGTGTTGGCGTGGTTTTTGTGGCCAGAGCTCCGGGAAGTCGTCGGTTTTGGAGAGCATCGTCGGGCGCGATTTCCTCCCGCGCGGATCTGGTTTGGCTTTCCTGTCTCGACTGAGCAATCACTGCTCAAATAGTCTTTGTGACCTTCGTGATTAGAATGCTAAAATTCTTCTTTGCTTGCTTGGTTGTCCTCCTTAAAGGAATCGTGACCAGGCGACCGCTGGTATTGCAACTGCATAAGACGGAGGAAGGGCAGGCTGAGTACGCGGAGTTCCTTCACTTGCCGAAGAGAAGATTCTCTGATTTCTGTGGGTTAATCACTTTTTTGTGTGCCAATATCAATTTATTATGAAGTGAAAAGTGAAAACAAGCTGCATAAATTCTGTAAAGCTATATGTGGAAGTGTTGAAACATACCGTGATAACTACATAGAAAATTGTGAAATTTGAAGCAATTTTCATACTATAAGCAGAGAAGTTTATGGATTTCTCTATGAAATTTTGCTGAATGCTACAGTTTTTCTTTTGACTGAATGCAGAAACACGATTGGTGCGTCAAGGGTCCAAAAATTGTGTAAATCAAAATTATAGTATTAGCTTTGCACGTTACATTTTTACTGGTAAACTCACGTGTAGACCAGCATGCAACTAAAATAACTTTTTACAAAGGAAATGTCGTATTGTGGTGCATAAACCCTTATTTGACCCTAATATTTGTTGGTTTTTAGCTCTTGTGCGCAAGGAAATCCAAGATGAAACCGACAGAGTAACAGGAAAAACGAAGCAAATCTCTCCTGTTCCTATCCACCTGAGCATTTATTCGCCACATGGTAAATTTTGACTTAGCTGCCTCTGCTTTCAATCTATAGTTTTATTTGTTAAGTAAATATTGCTAGGCCTTATGATTTTAAAGTAGCAGTAACATTTACAAATTAGGAACTTTGTGTACTTGTTTTTTTATGGTTTTGCACCTTGTTACTGAATGAAAATAATCTATGATATTATAATTTAAGAGTACTCATCATTAAGCGGTCATGATAAGTTTCTTTCGGAATTCACAAATCACAATCTAAAATGAGTGGGCATTAATTTATGGCTGCAGACGCTGCAGAAAAAAGTCTTGATGATTTTAATGCCCTTCATAAAACTTATCACCTGAGATGGAAAATGGAAAAGCCACGCTCATTGGCTTCAGTATGAAGCTTGTCCGGCGCCATAGGAAATTGGTTGGTTTCAGTATGAAGGATGAATATATTACGGGTTTATTATTATCAGTTACCAAGTTGTTAATCTTGCTGTTCTTATTGGTTATAATCATGGCATGAGTTATGTTTTTTATTGTTGTTTTTGCATTTGTCATGTTCAATTCAAGTTTTCACTCTCATTTTTTTGGTTGATTGCAGTTGTTAATTTGACATTGATCGATTTGCCTGGTTTAACCAAGGTTGCTATAGGTATGTATACTTTTCGCCTTGTATTGTCTACGAATTGGCTTGATTCATACTTTTGTGTTTTGGTATGAAAATGCTGTCATTTTCAGAGGGCCAACCCGAGAGCATTGTACAAGATATTGAAAGTATGGTTCGCTCTTATGTTGAAAAGGTATGTAACTCTACTTAAAGAGTGCATCCTATGCAGATAACAAGACAAAAATATGTATTCCCCTTAGTTTGAGGATCCTTCCTGAAAAAAACATTTTTTTGGGGCGAAGGATGACTACTAGGAGCTAGTCATCCATGTATGCATATACGTATTATATATGTACACTTACTATATATACATATACATGTAATGTGAAAATGTACAAGTGTAAGCAAAAGTATATATGTAGAGGTGGGTCACAAAATTACAAAAGCCACCCCTTCCCCCATTCTCTACTCGAAAGACAACAATTAGCACGATACATGACTTTTTAGTAGTTGCTTGATGCTTCTAAAAGAACAAGAAATTTGATGGTGTTATTCAGCTAAATATTCTTTGTCCTCTTGACCATAAAGAATTAGACTTGGCTTGCACGTGACAGGCATGTTAAAAAGATCAAAAGGGGACCTAAATTATGAACCATCTTTTGCAAAGATGATTAAAATTTTAGTGTAAGAAATTTATCAGTTCTTATTAATCAAACCACAATGGTGAAAATGGTAATGCATTTAGTTGTCTTATTTTCTTTTGTTACTTCTGCAGCCAAACAGCATCATATTGGCCATTTCCCCTGCCAATCAAGATATTGCAACATCTGATGCTATTAAACTTGCTAGAGAAGTAGATCCAACAGGTTAGTTCAAGCACAAGAAACTGTAGTCATGGTACTGATGCTACTCATAGTTATCGAATTCAAATTTTATGGTATCTTATGCTGTGAAATTGTAAGATATTTCTTTGTTAAATAGTTTATTTTGCTGCATGATAAAATTTATTTGCATTTCGTAGGTGAAAGAACATTTGGAGTCTTAACCAAGCTTGACCTCATGGATAGAGGAACAAATGCACTAGATGTACGTCCACTTTGATTGTCATGTAGATGCATCCTCATATTGCGAGGGTGCATATCTAATAACTTTTTATATGTTCCTTCAGAAACTAAATACAATTATATTTTAGGTCCTTGAAGGGCGATCTTACAGGCTTCAGCATCCTTGGGTTGGAATTGTTAATCGTTCCCAAGCAGATATTAATAAGAATGTTGACATGATTATAGCTAGGCGTAGGGAAAGGGAATATTTTGCAAGTAGTCCTGACTACTCACACCTAGCAAGTAAAATGGGTTCTGAATATCTTGCAAAACTTCTTTCCAAGGTATAGCATGATCTTATGTTCACAAGTTTCTTTGGGATTTTTATGAAAACCTCGTTTTCATGACCAATGAATTTCCATTTCAGCAATTGGAGGCTGTTATCAAGGGACGCATTCCGAGTATCACATCTTTAATAAACAAAACCATTGATGAGCTTGAGTCAGAGATGGACCACCTTGGTAGACCCATTGCTGTTGATGCAGGGGTGAGTCATATATATAAGCAATAGATTGAGTTCTTGATTTGATTTGTTGCTCTGATTTATTTTTATCTTTGTGATTGATCAGGCTCAGTTGTATACTATATTGGAACTATGTCGGGCATTTGACAAAATATTCAAGGAGCATCTAGATGGGGGGTAATCACCTTGATCTTGTTCTGTCATTGAATTTCTTTTGTGGTTTGTAGTCCGTATGATAGTTTGCACTTTGGGCATGGAATAGGCCTCTGCCACATATTGTTCTAGAATGTCACATGGCTTATTTGCCTTAACCAGACTGTAATGAGTTAGTGACTATATCCAAAGTTGAAGAAGTTTTATCTGAGATTATTGCTAAAAATATAGGTTCCCCCCTTTGTGTTTCATCTTTTAATTGATTACAAGCATGCACTTTTTTATGCTGAGAAGTAACAATATACTTAAACTGTTTTGCCATGTAATCCTAAGAAGATCTTGTTTAACAAAGTTGTTCCTTTTTAGGGCGGTTTTGGGAAATTAAAATATTAAATAAGATACTCTAGGTCTTATTCTACTAAGTGAAACATGTCCAGTTCAACTGGGGTGCTGATCTCACCATGATATTTCAAGAGTTCTTCCACTTTTCCCAATGGGTTTTAACAAATAAGCTCAGATACCCATTCTCTTTTGGCTATCGTACCATTTTTCTTTTTGATAGACCGAGGTTGTTATCCTAAAACTGATATATTGTGGTCATTAGGTCTAGGAAAGTCAACAACAACAACAACAACAACAAAGCCTTATCCCACTAGGTGGGGTCGGCTACATGGATCATACGACGCCATTCTGCTCTATTAGTAACCAAACCTTTCGGTATATTATTCACCAATAGATCTTGCTCTATTAGTTCGCCAAGTGTCCGTCTTGGCCTCCCTCTCCCTCTTTTAATCGGACTCCAGATTATTTGATCTACTCTTCTTACTGGCGCATCTAATGGTCTTCTCTGAACATGACCAAACCATCTCAAGCGATTCTCTACCATTTTCTCACTAATAGGAGCCACTCCGACTCGTTCACGTATATGGTCATTCCTAATCTTATCTAATCTTGTATGACCACACATCCATCTCAACATCCTCATTTCGGCTACCCCCACTTTACGTTCATGTTGTCCCTTCATAGCCCAACATTCACTACCATATAACACTGCTGGCCTTATAGCAGTACGATAGAATTTTTCTTTAACTTTGTTGGGTACTTTTCTATCACAAAGAACTCCAGTGGCTTTCCTCCACTTACACCAACCAGCTTGAATTCTATGATTAACATCGTCATCAATCTCACCATCTTGTCTTACAATTGATCCTAAATATTTAAACTTTGTCACTTGAGGAATTATATCCTCCCCTAACCTAACTTTCAAATCGTCTCTAAGTTGTTTATTTGTGAAATTGCTATGCATATATTCTGTTTTATTCCTACTTAAACGAAAACCCTTTGACTCCAACGTATTTCTCCATATTTCCAATTTTGTATTAATCTCTTCTCTTGAATCCGCTAAAAGTACTATATCATCCGCAAATAGCATGCACTTAGGTACCTCCTCTGTGATACTCTCGGTTATAGCATCGATAACTAAGTTAAATAGATACGGGCTTAAAGCTGATCCTTGATGTAGGCCAATTCCTATAGGAAATTCAGTTGTCTCACCTCCGGGTGTCCTAACCCTAGTCAATGCCCCATCGTACATATCTTGTATTACCTTAATGTAGGCAACATTCACCCTCTTCTTTTGCAAGGCTTTCCAAAGTACATCCCTTGGTACCCGATCATACGCCTTCTCTAAGTCAATGAAAGCCATATGTAAGTCTAGGAAAGTCAACATTAAATAAATTAACTACTGCTAATGCGACTGAGAAAATATCTAGATTCCGTAAGACTTTAATCAGATAATAACAGAACCTTCTATTATATGCATATTTTACTTTCACAATGTTCTATTTTTTTTGTGTGTGCACTCGTTCTTCTGCTCATCAGCATCTTAATAATATGTTTTCTTTTTAAACAGGAGACCTGGTGGTGATCGAATTTATGGGGTTTTTGATAATCAACTGCCTGCTGCTTTGAAGAAACTTCCTTTTGACCGCCATTTCTCAATTCAGAATGTGAAGAAAGTGGTATCAGAAGCAGATGGTTATCAACCACACTTGATAGCCCCCGAGCAAGGTTACCGTCGCCTAATTGAAAGTGCCCTTAGTTACTTTAAAGGCCCAGCTGAAGCATCAGTTGATGCTGTAAGATTTCATTCTGCTTTCTTTTCCTCATTATAAAACTTTTCATTGCTTTCAAGTAGTAACCATTGCTTTGAATGTAGGTGCATTTTGTTCTGAAGGAGTTGGTTAGAAAGTCCATAGGGGAGACTCAGGTTTGTGAACTCTCATCTTTTCTTGAAGTAGACTTTTGATAATAAAAATGACAATCAAATATTAATGTTATATTATAGGAGTTGAAAAGATTTCCCACTCTTCAAGCCGAACTTGCATCTGCGTCTTACCAAGCCTTAGAGACATTTCGTGAGGATAGCCGTAAGACAGCACTGCGGCTGGTTGATATGGAGTCATCATACGTAACAGTAGATTTCTTCAGGAAGCTTCCACAGGAAGTTGAGAAGGCTGGAAATCCTGCAGGCCCCAAGGGTGGAAATCCTGCAACTCCGGCTATTGATAGATATGGAGAGGGACATTTCAGAAGGATTGCGTTAAATGTTTCTTCTTACATATCGATGGTGTCTGATACTCTCAGAAATACAATTCCAAAAGCAGTGGTCCATTGTCAAGTTCGGGAGGCTAAGCGCTCATTGTTGAATTACTTCTATACACAAGTTGGGAAGAGAGAGGTCCTCTAGTTACCTTGAGTTCACTTAAGTTTGTTCTCGTAGCCAATTCTAATGGTTTTGTCCTTTTCCATTACTTGCAGGCCCCGCAGCTAGCACAACTACTTGACGAAGATCCTGCATTGATGGAGCGCCGGCAACAATGCGCCAAAAGGCTTGAACTCTACAAGAATGCGAGAAATGAAATTGAATCGGTATCATGGACAAGGTGAGTTGAAAGCCTGATTACCGTGTGTACCATGTATTAATTTAGACGTTGCTGATAGATTTTCCTTTCCTCCCACGTGATGTGTGTGATAGTTGGACCATATTCTTTTGTATGTCAATTTGGCAATAGCTATTGCTCGTGTCTATTGTCTTCTTCATTGTTGCATTCCCAAATTATTTTTTGGCTCGAGTTGAATATTGAGTTACATGTGCTTTGAATTATGTACTTTGTACTCAAAATTATGAAAGAAAGAAAGAGAAAAAAAGAAAAATGAGAACGTGTGACGGAAGCTCAAGTCCGTAGCCCACCATTAATTCTCGTGGAGGGTGCGGAGGACTTCGCCCTTCGTGGTATGGACCTTTATATATGAAGGTTAGAGTTTTATATGACGTATTCTCTTTTGCTCATAGTGATTTTTTTTTTCTGACAGTGATATTCTTTGTCCGTGGATATTTCTCTTTTGCTTACATTGATCAAGAGAATTTTACCACATTAAATTTTTGTGTTCATATTTTTTTTCTTTCATTGTTTTGATTGTTTATCGATCTTCCACGATCTATTCCCAACAAGTTCTTTGTCGGTATATTTGCTTAGTCATCAGTCATGCTGTCTTTCTCTTTGTGCTCTCTGAACACCAGTTCTGGTCTGAGAGAAGCAGAAGAGCTTAAAATTTCGATCTAAATTGTAGAAGAATTTTTTTATGACCAGCCTGCTCGCTAGTCAGTGCAAGCATGTGAAACGTATCAATTTGTGAATTCTTGTTATTTGATAAAATGATTCTGTGTACACTGGAAACTTTGTTTACTCTTCATGCGTGTTTCAAAATCCTTCACGAGGAAGGAGGCCCATGCATCCTTGATTTCTTATTGTCAGACCAATCACAGCCATCCGCTGCTACTGCACTAGTTCGCGAATTCTGAACTAGTCAATATATTAAGAGATAGCACAAGGAGAAAACCGTTCATTTGCAGCTTTTGTGTGTTTACAGCCCTAGTTGGAAGCATATAATAAGCCAGTAGACTATTGGTTATCCCTAGTATTTAATTGGGGATGCATCCGTTGGAAGCACGAGGAAAACTTCAAGCCCCATAGTAATAATAATGACTCCATCCAGGGGCGGCTCAAGGCATCGAGAGATCTAAAATAAAATTATACGATGAAAATTTTTATATAATAAAAAAATTATTTAAATTTATTTTTAAAATGTAAAATTATTAGCAAAATTTTTATAACTCACTTCTCCTACTATTTTTTTCCTATTGATAAGGTAGCTAAGTCATTTAATCTTTCTTGAGACTTAAATAAGAAATTTTAAGAAAGAATTTTCTTGAGATTTTTAGATATTCTTGAAACATTTTATAACAAACAATTTCTCGAAAGTTCCCTTTTGAAATTCAACAAAGAATTAATTCTTTTTAAAATTTTGAATAACTAGATTCATATTTTCTTGATAACATTTTAAAAAAATATGATATAAATATTCACAAAAATATGTAATATCTATAATTATTAACCCTAAATAAGAAATAAATACAAGTTGGAATGACATGACTTGGATGTGCTTGGAGCGTAAATGAAAACAAGTTACCATACTTTTAAAGAGAAAAATATTATGACATTTATCAAATATTTGGTCATAAATGTTTTAATGAAAAAGATTAAGAAGGCTGTAATATTTTATGAAATGAAGATAAGATATCAAATAATTAATTTTGGATTGCTCGTCAAATTTTAAAGAGCATTAAGAATATTTAATAGATGAACTTATAAAGAGAGAATAAATTAAGATTCTCATTAATAAAAAAAATCAATTAACAAGGAAAAAGTGATATGCATTAATTGGAGCAATTATATGATTTAAAAAGTGTGTCAACTTTGTTGACTCCTATAATTTATTTTTTCGATGGTTGAAGAAAGGCCGGAGCCCGGGATACAAACTAACTCAAAAGTAAATTAAAGAAGACCCAAAGCATCTATGGTGGAGGACGGGGTGAGGATATCCCAACGATGTCGCCGAAGAGGATGAACCCCATGGCAACCGGAGGTGAGGCTAGCAAATGTAAGCCTACTCTATGGCAGAGCGAGCGCTTCGCGAGCCAGCTGCTCGATTGGCCTCGCGAAATGTGTGAAGAACTTTTATATCCCAGCATCTTCTTAAGAGTTGACGAATCGATTCCACGAGTTCAGTGATGTGTGGAGCAATTGTTAATTGTTCATTGAGCATTCGCACTGTATCTTGAGGATCAGATTCAAGGAGAATTTTGCGTGAAGCCAAGATGCCAAGCTTGCTCAAGGCCCGCTTTGGCTCCAATTAGTTCCGCTTCGATGATGCTGCTGGAACCTATGTGGTGGGTAAATCCAAGGATCCAATGCCCTCCTGAATATCGGAGTACACCCCCGACACTAGCGAATCCGTTGTTTGAGATGGCACCGTCAACATTGCATTTGATCCAACCTTCAGGAGGTTTTTCCCACTTGATTTCTTGGCATATAGCGGCAACTCGACGTAAATTAGCGTACCATGCTGCAGCTAAATTAACCTGCGATGTTGCATGACTGATCACTCCAGTAGCATTGTATGGGAGCACAACACCTTGGTCGAAAATGAGTTTATTCCTCCATGTCCAGAAATGCCAGCAGGCCATGCCAAACATCAACGACCACTTATGTCCTTCCTTGCCCTCGAAGGTGGCCTGCAAATTAAATGACAGCCAGTCAAATAGACTACAGCTAAAGAAAGAAGAGAGCAAGGGTCTTGGCACAAGTTTCTTCCAGTTCCTAGCCGTCCAAGGACAATCCCTCAAAATATGGAGCATTGTTTCAAGTGTGGCTGTGCAACGAGTGCACATCCCGGAGGATGTGAGCCGTCTACGAAGTCTCTGCTCATTTGTCAATATTCTCCCGTGAGCCACTAGCCATAAAAAAAGCACACACATTCTGAGGTCCTTCCCAAGCCCATATTAGCTTTCATAGATGATTGCTTGGCATCTGTCCAGGAGAGGATAGCGACCGATAAGCCGAGCGAGTGTTGTATTTTCCAGAGGCCTCCAACGGCCAATAAAGCTGATCCGAGGGGCCATCCAACTGAGGTGTGGGCTCGCTGACGAGCTTGAGCAAGTCAAGTGAAGAGAATAAGACATCTAGTTCTTCTAGCTTCCACCTATTCATGTGATCCACCATATGCCTAACTTGCTCGTAGCTCCTCAGGTATGGCTAGTGCTGATTTAGAGGCTAGGGGAATTCCATCTGGCATCCAGGAATCAAACCAAAAACTAACTTGGTAGCCATTGTTAACCTTCCACCTGGTGGCTGTCGCAAGCTTATTCCAAGATGAGCTAATTATCCTCCACAACCAAGAGTCTCCAGTTGAAGTGCGAAATTTGCTAGGATTAGAGAATCGATTCTTGTACTTACTAGTGAAAACCTGAACCCATAGTTTATCCTGCTCTATTAACATTTCCCAACCAAGCTTCCCTAGCAGAGCAACATTGAGATGATCAAGACGACGCAAGCCTAAACCACCATTTGCTTTCGGCTGAGTTATAATGTCCCAATTTATAAGGTGGATCCTCCTTTGCTCAGGCGTGTGGCCCCGTATGAAGTTCCTAGTGAGCATTTGTATTTCATTGCAGACAGATTTGGAAATTCTAAGCATATTCATGGCGTACGTCAAGATGGCTTGGATTGTAGACTGGGCAAGCGTGACTCGTCCAGCTAGTGAAAGTGTATTGCCCGCCCAACCATCAATTCTTGCACGAACTTTGTCGATAATTTGCTTAAAGTAATCCTTCTTGACCCGACTGTGGATTATTGGCACACCAAGATGACACAGCAGTAAAGGAGCTGAGTTGTACAATGTGATCTCTTGTATGCTGCGGAACCAGCTTTGATAAATAAATTGATGATTTGGCAGGATTAATTCTTTGCCCCGCGAGGCTACAAAATTTTTTTAGAACATCCAACACCACATCCATTTGCTGCACTGAAGCTCCTGCAAATAAGAAAATGTCGTCAGCAAACATAAGATGTGAAAACTGAGGGCTACTCTTACCCATACTTAAAGGTTTCCAGAAACCAGACTGCACGACATCCATGATTGCATGACTGAGTCATTCAACACATAGTACAAAGATATATGGGGAAAGTGGGCATCCTTGACGAATGCCTCTTTCCATTTCAAAACAATCAGTGGCTTCGCCATTCCACAAAACTTGCATGGATGCAGTGGTGAGGCAATCCATAATCGTGCAACAGAGCTTGGATGGGACCCCAGCAAATTGGAGAGTCTCTAAGATAAAGCTCCAACGTAGATGGTCAAAGGCCTTTTCAAGGTCGATCTTGATCGACATGAACTGCTGCCTTCCCTTCATTTTGCTCATAGAGTGTACCAATTCTTGTGCTATGACAATGTTATCATGGATACTTCGCTTAGGAATAAAACTTGATTGGAAAGGAGAGATAAGGGTCCCCATAAATTGTTGTAGACGTGTTGCAATGATCTTAGTTATTAGCTTGTATGTGACGTTGCATAAACTGATAGGGCGATATTCATGTAATGATTCTGGTCTTTCCTTCTTAGGGATAAGAACAATCAAAGTTTTGTTATATTCTCCTATTGACTTTCCTTCTTCTAATATATCATGAGCAAAACCCCAAATTGTGTTTTTTACTGTTTCCCAATTTTTCTGATAAAAGATGGCTTGAAAGCCATCTGGGCCTGGGCCTGGTGCCTTATATCCTTTCATGCTAAAGATAGCCTTTTGAACTTCTTGTGGTGATAACTTGACTGCAATATTGCTGAGTTTTTGTTAGGCAGCTCTGGGAAAGCCATTAGGAATGACAGTTGTGCTATTAGAATGTTGCTCAGTGTAGAGAGATTTGAAATGTTGTGCAGCAAGAGCTTGTAGCTCATTTGTATCAGACACCCAAACAACCCCGGGAGTCCTTTAAGGATTTTATTTGAATGCGGTTTCGCTGGACAATGGCCTTCGTGTGGAAATATCGAGTGTTACGGTCACCCAACTTGATCCATTCACATTTGGACTTTTGATACCATAAAATCTCTTCTTGTGAAAGTACTGCCTCCAGTTCCTAGTTCAATGATATTTCGAAGTGACTAAGGAAGCGGCTGTGATGGTGTTGTAGAGAGTGTTGAATGCCTGCTAATCTTGATATAAGGCGTTGTTTCTTTCTTGTGATATTGCCGAAAGTATGACGGTTCCATCTAGAAACCTGTCGTTTGAATAGCTCCAAGTTATGTGCGAGAGGGGCTTGGGGGACCAGCAGGATTTGAAGAAGGCATCAAATCCTGCATGTGTGTGCCAGGCAGCCAAGTATCTAAACGGTCTGCGTCTTCTGGAGTTGGTACGTACTGGCATGAGTTCAAGCAATAGGGGGTGGTGATATGAGTATATTCTTGGCAATACCCGAACGTGTGCCTCTGGAAAGTTCGTTCTCCACTCAGCATTGCTCATTGCGCGATCCAATCGTTCATATAGGTGGCCACTATTGTGATAATTTAAACCACGCCAAGTGAAGCGCGGACCCGAGCTTCCTAAGTCTAGTAATTGGCATACAGAAATAATCTCATGAAAGTAGGAGGCAGAGTGCGAGTTGAAAGGTCCACCCCCCATTTTCTCTGATTCGTCTATTATCTGGTTGAAGTCACCTATTGCCACCCAAGGCTGGTTGCTAACAGTAGCAGCGAAGGATGACAATTCTTCCCAAAGAGCTTGCCTTTGGAGCTCTTGTGGGCTACCATATACTGCTGTGAGAATCCAAGATCCTGCACTATTAGTAACTTCGCAGTGCAGCGCTTGGCTGTGACGTTTAATGATGGATATGTTTAACGATCGCTTCCAAAAGAGCCAGATTCCTCCGGAGAAACCCCTGGCCTCCACTCGATCAACTTTATAGCCTCTAAAACTCCTGCAAGTGTTTGCCGCTCTAGAGCCACTAATTCGAGGTTCTAGAATGATGAAAACATCAGGATGCTCCTGTTGAATGAACTCCTTCATTGTCTTAAGAAATCTTGGGTTACCTGCACCACGACAATTCCATGAAAATATTTTTGTTAACATTAAAACTATGTAAGGGTTAGAGTTACAATATCCTACAGAGCCTTCTGTTAAGTGATAGAAGGAAATGAGTGACCAGCTATACTATCCATTTCCTCCATCACACATTCCCTTCGATCTGTATCCATGTCTTGATCTTCCTCGTCACCATATGACATGGGTAGGCATATGCCGCTGGGGTCAGGCTGAGGTGAAAGCTTAGTTACATGTAAGTTAGTAGATGGTTCCACTTCTTCCACATCAGAGTCATCCATAATGATGTCTATGCCTGGGCCCATGCCATGATGTGGGCTGTTGTGTGTGGCCCCACTTGCAGTCTGAACCTCCACTTTTTTAGGGTCATTTCTTTGAAGTTTGAAGTCTTTGTTTTGGGGTGTGGTTGTTGGTAGGTGGCCGTTGGAAATCCTGAGAAGCTTCACTTGGGGGTGCCATGGGAATGTCTCTCTGCTTGGTTGACAGCTTGATAGGGATGGGATTTCTTGGAAACTTGCTCCTTTGACATGCCTGCAGTAGGGTGTGCAGACGTGCCTTTATTGTTGGAGTTGACATGCAAGCTTTGTGTCTTTGGTCCTTTGGATATGCGCCTCCTTCTCTGTACCATGACCCAAGGACCATAGGGTTCCTCCTCGCTTGACCCACGTAGGGGGTGAGGCAAGTTGGAGCCATTGCGATTTCCATCTTCGTCTCTGGACACTTTGACGCCCTCCATGGAGTTTTCTTGCGATCTCAGCAGTGGACACACATCCTTGTTATGACCAATTTTCGCACAGTGAAAGCACAAGATTCCCAGCCCCTCGTATTCCACGGTATAGCTGCAGTCCCTAACTTCCACCTCAGGCACAACAGGATCGTTAGTATTGAGTTCAATGCATATGCGTGCAAAGTTTCCTCGCGAGCCTGCCGCTGAATCAATCTTTAAGAGTTTGCCTAGGCTGTGACCAATCCGACGGAGGATGAGGCGGTTATGGAGCTCAATAGGAAGCTCCAAAATGCGAGCCCAAACAACAACTTTGGAGATGTTCTCTTCCCACGGTCGGAAATTTGGCACCCATGTTCAGATCGAGAGGTAGTTCCCTAAGATTGTCCATGGCCCTCCTGTGAGCGCCCAATCTCTATCATCTTCCACTTCAAACCTAGAAATGAAGAAATTGTTAGGCAAATCAATAAGATACAGCTCACCCTTACATCTCCACAACTGCATCAGGCGATTACGAAGATTTGCCGGGCTGATTTGGCGCCCCAACAACTTCACTATGAGCAATGATTTCCATTCTTCGCTGCAGATGGACAGTTTTGCCTCAGAGACGATGATCCATGGCTTACGACGATTGCTCAAGTCGACCATTTCCTCAATTGGAACTCAAGATCGTGGACCACCGAAGAGTCAGGAGGAGGAGTAACTTCGTGCTGGCGTGGATCAGAAGCAGAGCTGCCATTGTGAAGGACATCTGAGAAGGATTTTTCTTGTCTTTCTTAGCCTCCATTCTCCCAAGAACGACTCCTATAATTTATTATTGACAACTTTATATATTTATAATTAAATAATAAATTAATTACAGCCTCAAATAGTTGGAGGCTTCGAGCAAGAGCGAATTAGACAATGTAGCACATTTGTGTTGCGTTTGGTTAGGAATATTTCGCGA
This sequence comes from Pontederia crassipes, assembly GCA_030549335.1. Lineage (NCBI taxonomy): Eukaryota > Viridiplantae > Streptophyta > Magnoliopsida > Commelinales > Pontederiaceae > Pontederia > Pontederia crassipes. The sequence continues at coordinate 5,499,126 of CM060188.1, read as the reverse complement.
GAATATCACGAAATATTTCCAAACAACCATCGTGATGGGAACATTAAATGTTCTCGCCATGTGACTTTTGACGAGAATTTTTTATGAAAAGTTATCGTCAAAAGTTCTTGCCTTCGGCAAGAAGGCAAAAATATTTCTTTTTTTTTTTCAACTGTACCGCCGCATTCTTTGACTTTTTTAATTTCATTTATTTTTAAATTTTTTTATAATGCATGCATATATAATTTAGAATAATTTAATATATTATTAGGGATATTATAACATAATTTATTAAATGTTATTAATTAAAAATTATAAAATAATTAGTTTTAGTAATTAATAAATATTTTATTAATTAACTATTCAATTATTTTTTTAAAAATATATTATATTTGGATATTAAAAAATATATTAAATGTATGTAAATTATAATATTAATAATATTTAAAAGATTTAATTAAAATAAATAAAAATAATATTAATAATATAATGATTTACGTAAAATATAATATTAATAACATATTCTTATTTATTGTACTTTTATATCTCATAAAATAATAAATTATATTCTTAATTCTCCTTTTTTTTTATTCAAACATCCACTAAAACTTATTCATCACATCAACTTTTTAAATCCTCATCATTAGTTTTTCATTCAAACATCAACTCAAACTTTTCTATCATAGTTCTCAAGAATTAATGTTGTCTCAATATTTCCGTACCAATTGTAATCTTTAAAAAAAGAAAAATGACACAGCAGAAGAATGTAAACTCAAAACCTATCGTTCGTCTGTCTGTTGGCTAATGCTAATCTTCTCTATTCAAAGCCTTTGATGCTGAATCTGCTAATGCTAATCGTTCATCAATCCATGCACACAAATCTATGTCGACTTCATTCTACTTTGATGTACGGCTGGCAATTAGCCCAAGTTCCGAATACGCGTTTATTTATGTGATCAGCGCCAATGTCAGAAATGGGCTCGATGGGATGCTCATTATTATCTCATGATTATGACGTAAACATTGAACGATCACGACACAACGCAGCATTGTAGCCGACTGATAAATCATGTTGTGGGTAATCTTGCTAAATCTGTCAGAACAAATGTCGGAATTTTTTTTGTGATAATCCTCCTCCTCCAAGAATTATCCGACTTTTGTATGAGGATACTTTAACTACACTTAATGAAATCACCTTTATAATTTTTTTTTTAAAAAAGACTCAAATATTCATCAGACACAAACAGGAGCGGGTGAGGGGGTATTCATAAACCATTCTAAAGTAATTTAAGAGGTCCCAATTTAAAATTTAATCCTAAAATTTGTATATTAATATATAAAGATAATACAATGTAAAAAGATTAGGAGAGCCCGGGTCTCTCCTTGTATCTAGGTGTGAGCATTGGTCGGTTCGATTAATTAACCGATTGGATAAGTCGGTTAATTAATCGAATCGATCCAAAAAAATTTAACCGTTATCCGGATCGAAAAAATCGATTAACGATCTCGATTAACCGAAAATTTCGGTTCTGTTCGGTTAATTAACCATTTTAACCGAAATCGGATATATTATAAAAATTTGTTATTAAATTCATTAAATTTGAAATATATTAAAGTAGAAATTAAATATATATTCAAAATAAAAGGTAAATATTATATTTGAACTTGGTAATAAGGTAAAAATTATTAGATAATTAGAATACCAAATTAAGTTAAACAAAAAAAATAAAACTATAATAAGTTTTTACCAAATATTAATATATTAATATAAAATTATTAATTTTTGATTAATTCAGTTATTAACCAAAATTTCGGTTAATTATTCATAACCGTCCAAATTATTTCGGTTAACAAATTTTTTATCCGTTAACTGAACCGAATTTGAATTGAATAATCCGATTCGATGAATCGGTAAAAAAATTGGTCGGTTAATCGTCGGATATGGTGAAACGGTTAACCGTGCTCACCCCTACTTTTATCTATGTGGGTTCGTCAATCGCACAAATAATTTTGTGCATGAGAAGTCAACGGGTCGACCTATTAGACGATCCGACTTGACTCGATGTACGTCGGGTCGGATATGGATGAAAAAATTTTAACATGAAGATTCCAATATATTTTTTAATTTTTATATAATTTCAACCTTATATATTCTACTTAATTTGTAAAATATTAAAATAACATAGTTTAAATACAAAAAGAAATTTAAATATTGAAAAATATATTTCTAATACTTTTGAATATTTTATATTAAATAATATAAAAAGGGAAAATATTATCGAGTAACTCAATTCAGTTTTAGAATGGATAAGATCCGAAGCTCAAATTAACGCCAACCTACTGATCAATATTTAATTCGATCCAATCAAAATTCGTCACACGAGTTTAGTGCATTATACACATAAGTGCTGTCCATTATACACGAGTTCTCTGCATTATGCTTCTTATAAGTCAGTTAAATTTCCTTCAAATGATATTTCTAATTCCATTCTTATCTTTAGAGTCTTATTTTTATTTTTAGATATTTATTATTCATAATTCTATCGGAGTGACATATATGAAAAGGTCATAATGGTCATTACATTGTGCTAAATTGGTCAGCAGTGACATATATGAAAAGGTCATAATGGTCATTACATTGTGCTAAATTGGTCAGCATGCATATTTCAATTTGAGTGTTTGCCGTTTCTAATTTATCTGCCAACATTTAGCACAAAATATATACCCCTAATTTATAGCTTCCAGCGGTTAACACAAATTATATTGTTTTTCGGTAATTGATCCTAATTTATCGTTGCAAGCGACCATTCAATACAAATTATATAGATTCAGGATAAATTACACCAAATGTCCTCTAACTTTTAAGTTCGCTCAGCGATGCTCTCTAACTTCATTTTATAACATCGATGCCCTTCATCTTCTAACTTGTTGCATGGAATGCCCTCTCGATCAGGAATAGTCAGTTTTCCGGTCGGTCTGCTGATGTGGCGATGCACTCTCTCCGCCACATAGGAGAGCATTTGACGTGGCACCGCCACGTCAGCAAATTAATAATAAATAATGTTAAAATAATAATAAAATATTAAAGAAATAATTTTCTCTCTCCCGTCCTCGTCTCCGGTGAACCCACACCGACGAAGAGCAAAGGGGGCCCTTTGCCCGCGCCAGCGAACAACGAAGGGACCCTGTAATGATATGTGACTTTCGTGGTCATCAACGGGAGCGTGAGATTCGCTCCACCATCGACCGCTTCAAGCGGATGCACGACATCAGCGGAACGTGCAACGGAATGGCGCGGATGGGGCGGACTAAGCGATGGAACGTGCGCTACAAAAGGACTTCGATCGAAGTCGGAACATATCGCCTGTTGGGAGCCCCAAAATCGCACTAAATTTCATTCAGTGGTATCAGAGCTTCCGATTGCGTTTTTCAGCGATCTGTTTCTTTCTCTTCCGACAATCTATTTCTTTCCTTTTTTCGACGAACTGTTTTCTGTCTCGACGAAATACTGCAGTGAATTTGACTCGAACTGAGCGCCTACAGACGACGACAGACGAACGCTGACAGAGGCGCTGCAAATCCATCAACCCTTGCAAAATATTTCGGCGCACATCGACCCTGATTCCGTCAGATCCCAAATTGACGCTTCTGCGCTACCTGCACATCTGCTTCGAATGCTCTCAAACCTTCAATTTCATTTTTGGACGAACTCCAGTCCCTGATCGCGACTCCCCTGGCTTCGGTGAAAAGTACGCACGCACATAAATTTTTTTAGAACAATTGAAGAAGATGAACAGTGTTTTATTGTAGCGATTAATCCTAGCCATTGATTTTTTTTAATCTAATCTGATTTATTATTTTTACTGCCCACGTGATCTTAATGATCAAATCTGCCCACGTGATCTCCCCATTTTTGAATTCATTTATTATTTGCAAACATTATACTGATTTCCAGATTAATTATACTGATATTATTAAAATTTTAAATTACTTATCGAAAGGGATCAATATATATTGTTTGAATTTCAATTTTTTATTGAAATTTAAATACTTCATATATAATAAATTATTCTCTTTAAATTAGAATATTAATTTTAGATAAATATTTTTATATAAATGTATTCTTGTTTCTTAAAAAAAAACTTTTGAATTTATTTTAAATTTGAGTTTAACTTTACGCATTTTAAAAGGGATTTTTTTACAAATTATTAATTGTTTCTTATCCTTCGATATATTAGCAATTCTCATTCTATTTTTTTTACTTTTAGATTAATTTTTTAGCAAAATGTCTTCAAAAATGATTGCATCTGAAATGACAAGATGGAAAAAGTTGAATGGCATGAATTATGATATGTGGAGCCGAAAAATTCGATATGGACTGATGCATGAGAACTTGCATAAAACAATTGATACTCCTACACCTAAGCTTTCTGAGGCGGCCACCGATGAAGAAAAGAAGGCGCATGAGAAAGCAATGGAGCTGTGGGAGCGCAATGATAATAAAGCTATATCCTTTATAATGATTCACATGGAGGATGATCTGATTAGGGTCTTTGAAACCCAAGAATTTGCACATGATTTGTGGAATGCCATCAAAGATAAATATGATAACAAAACAAATACTAATGTGCAACTCCTTTATAATTACAATAATTATAAAATGAAGGAGAATGACAATGTAATAGTTTATGTAAACAGAATGATCGTTATGACCAAAGATCTAGCTGCTGCATGAACAGTCCTACCTGAAACCATGCAAGTGGCAACTATTCTAAATAGTTTGCCTCCCTCTTTTGATATGGTTGCCACAACACTTCGACTTAATGGAACAATTAAGTCAATTGCCGATCTACCAGCTCAACTAGCCATGGAACAAAATATGGCTAAAGGCAAAAAGAAAATTGAAATATATGAAGCTGAAGAAGCTGGAGAAGAAGAAGCTCATGCCGTTTACCATCGGAAGAACCTTGGTCCCAACAAGAAGCAATTCAAAGGACAACGTTCAAAAGTACCAAGGGGAGCCTGCTACAATTGTGGAAAATTTGGGCATTTTAAGTCCAATTGTCCCATAGGAAAAAAGCCGAGTCAGAATAAGACTCCGCAGAATAAAGGCCCCAACAAGATTGAATTTGCTGGAGTCGTCGAGTGCAATGCTGTGACGACAGACGCTGAAGGATGGTGGATCGACTCTGGTGCGACTCGTCATATTGCAAAAACCAAGGTTGTCTTGACTAACTTCAAGGAATTAAAGAAAGGTGAACAGAGGATATTCATGGGGAACAATACCTATCTAGACGTTGAAGGTATTGGTACATACAAGTTAGATTTGGGTGATAGTATCATGATCCTTCATGATGTGCTATACGCACCTGGAATTCGTCGAAACCTTGTCTCTGTTCCTACTCTCCTTAAGAAAGATCTTGAAGTTAAATTCTATAAAGGTCATGTAACTATAGGGAAGAACAACAAAGTCTTAGCCATGGAAAAGTTTGAACCTGGCCATGACTTATTTTGTCATCCAGTAATTAATAATGAATCAATGAATGTGACTTCTGAGTATTCCTTGTGTCTTCTATCTGATTTTGATCTCTGGCATGAGAGATTAGGACATCCAGAAAAAATAAAAATGGAACAAATAATTAGAATGAACCTAGTACCTAACATATCAGGAGCAAGAACATTGCCCTGTGAACATTGTTTGACCGAAAAAATGACTCGGAAACCTTTTCCGATAGGAATAAGGTCAAAAGAATTGTTAGAGTTGGTTCATTCGGATATTTGTGGTCCATTGAGTGTCGCAACACACAGGAATAAAGAATATTTTATAACATTCATTGATGACTATTCCAAATTCTCCCATGTATATCTCTTAGAAAGAAAAGCTGAAGCTTTTGAAATGTTTAAGAGATATAAAATGGAAGTGGAAAATAAATTGGGAAAACCAATTAAATGTTTAAGGACAGATAGAGGAGGGGAATACACCTCCCTAGAATTTGAAAATTACTGTATTCAGTGTGACATAAGTAGGCAAACTACGATGCCTTATACACCACAACAAAATGGTGTAGCAGAAAGAAAAAATAGAACCTTGATGAATGCAATTAGATGTATGTTGTCACACTCAGGTCTCCCTAAAATTTTTTGGGGAGAAGACTGCAAATTACATACAAAATAGAATTCCCACTAAGTCCGTAGAATCCAACGCCATATGAACTTTGGAATGGCAGGAAGCCCGAGTTGGGTCATCTCCGAAAATGGGGATGTAAATCGCATGTACTAGTTCCAAGTCAGCTTAGGGACAAGCTGGACTTTAGGACGGTGACATGCAGGTTTATTGGTTATAGTGATAAGTCCAAAGGGCATAGGTTCTTTCATGATGAAAGAGGACTAATCGAGAGTCGTGATGCAACTTTTCTTGAAAATGAAAAGAAAGATATGCATGAAGAAGAGGATAGAACAGAACCTCCAATTATCCTTGGCGATAATGTCGACTCTGAAGAAGACACGTTGGATATATGACCAACAGTGGGAGAAGAACCTATACATGATAATGAAACTTTGACAGAAGTGGAGGAACCCATATAATCCACGAGTATAATCGACAACAAGAGGCCCCGGACGACGCCCGTATATTTGGATGACTATTATCTGTACGAATGCGAAGCTTCGTGTTACGTCGTCAATGTTGATACAGAGGATTGTACGGATCCTATTTCATTTGATGAAGCAGTTGCTTCTTCTGAGTCGGAATCATGGTTGGCCGCCATGAGAGATGAGCTGGACTCAATTGATCGAAACGGCGTATGGGTGCTATGTGACTTACCAGAAGGTAGGCAATCCATATGGTGCAAATGGGTATTCAAGAAAAAATACCGAGTTGATGGTACGATTGAAAAGCACAAAGCAAGATTAGTTGCCAAGGGTTATACTCAGCAAGCCAAAATTGATTTTCAGGAAACTTATTTTCCGGTAGCTAAGTTTGCATTCATAAGGGTCATCTTAGCATTGGTTGCATATATAGATTTGGAATTATTCCAAATGGATGTAAAAACTGCTTTCCTCAATGGGGAATTGAGTGAAGACATATATATGCGACAACCTGATGGTTTTCAGGTAGAAGGTTAGGAGAACAAAGTGTATAAGCTGAAAAAATCATTATATGGCTTAAAACAATTTTCACGTCAATCGTACAAAAAGTTCCATGAGACGGTCATCCAATTTGGTTTTATTACAAACAAATTGGATCATTGTGTGTACATCAAGAAGAGTGGGAGCAAATTCATAATAATGTCATTATATGTAGATGACATTTTGCTCGCAGGAAATGATGTCACAATGCTCAATGAAATAAAAGAAAAATTGAGCAAATAATTTGAAATGAAGGACATGGGCGAAGCTTCCTATGTTCTTGGAATTCAAATTATTCGAGACAAAAACTCAAGGACATTGAGTTTAAGACAAGAAAAGTATCTAAATAAGATACTCAAGAGATTTGGAATGCAGAATAGCACTTCAGCACCAACACCGATTGTGATTGGAAAAAGACTTAGTAAAAGTCAATGTCCCAACATAGAGCAAGAACCTCTAGGTGTTCCCTATGCACAAGCAGTTGGTAGTTTGATGTATGCGATGTTATGTACAAGACCTGACTTGGCTTATCCAGTAAGTCTAGTTAGTAGATATCAAAGCAATCCTGAAAAAGCACATTGGGAAGCCATTAAAAGGATTCTTAGATATCTAAAAGGTACTGTACAATTGAAATTGACATACCAAGCTGATACATTTGAGGTTATAGGCTACTCTGATGCGAATTTTGGAGGGGACATTGATGATCGAAAATCCACATCAGGTCACTTATTTTTGTTGGGTGGTGCAGCTATTTCTTATGGTAGCAAGAAACAAGATGTGTGGCTAGACATACACAAGAAGCTGAATATATTACTTGTAGTATGGCAATCACCCATGCCGTATGGATCAGAAGTTTTCTTTTAGAACTAGGGCTTAATTTGATCAATGGACCATTACAAATGTACTGTGATAATCAAGCTACAATAAGTTTGATTGACAGTGGAGCAAATAGTTCTAAGGGAAAGCACATAAAGATCGAATACCATTATGTACATGACATAGTGGAAAAGAAAGAAGTGACAATAGCCTACATGCCGACAAATGACATGTTAGCTGATTCTCTTACAAAGGAAATTCCAGCAGGAATATTCATTAAACATGTTGGTTTAATGGGACTCAGGAATACATGAGTCAAAAAGAAAATTTCATCTCCTATTAATACCTCATGAATAGTGGGAGTAGTAAAGTCGCGATAACACTATATGGATAATGAAAGTGTTGGAATTGCATGACCACATTGGTCAAGTGGGAGATGTAATGATATGTGACCTTCGTGGTCATCAACGGGAGCGTGAGATTCGCTCCACCATCGATCGCTTCAAGCGGATGTACGACATCGGCGGAACGAGCAACGAAATGGGGCGGAGTAAGCGATGGAACGTGCGCTACAAAAAGACTTCGATCGAAGTCGGAACATATCGCCTGTTGAGAGCCCCGAAATCGCACTAAATTTCATTCACATCCCCTTTGCCCACAGCGGCAAACAAAGGGGGGGGGGGTGGAGGTCGCAGAGGGGGGACAAGGCCCCCTCTTTGCCCGCGCCGGCGAACAGCAAGCCCCCCCGACCTTTGGCGAACAGCAAAAGAGGGGTCCTCGCCCCCCCTCTACGATCTCGTCGGAGGTCGCAAAGGGGGGCGAGGCCCCCCTTTGCTCTTCGCCGACGTGGGTTTGCCGGAGACGAGGATGGGAGAGAAGAAATGACTTTTTTAATATTTTATTATTAATTTGTTGATGTGGTACCGCCATGTCAAATGCTCTTCTACATGGCGGAGAGAGTGATTCGCCACGTCAGCGGACCGACTGGGAAACTAGCTACTCCCGATCGGGAGGGCATTCCATGCAACAAGTTAGAAGATGGAGGGCATCGTTGTTACAAAGTGAAGTTGGAGGGCATCGCTGAGCAAACTTGAAAGTTGGAGGGTATTTGGTGTAATTTACCTTATAGATTCATTGCTGGCAGCGTTTAACAAAAAAATTATATTGGCCTCCATTTTCGGGAGATTTTAATGAAAATGAATTAAAATAATTTTTTCACAGGCTGCCAAAATTAAAATTGAGAATTTACTGCTGAAAAATTAAATGATGAAAAAAAAGATAAAAAAAGGAAATTCCGATACGGATCAATGTATAGATGGAAATCCATATTCTCTTCTTTCTTTCTTTCCGTATTGTGCCATTTCAAATTTGTGCACGCCAGGAATCATCCTTTCTCAAAATCAAATCACTGATTCGATTACACTTTATTATGCAGATAAATGTGAATCAAAATAATTAATCGGAAAACGAAACGGAGAAGTCAACCCACCCCTATTTAAACGAATAATACTCGCTATCTTCATCATCCAGAACATATACATAAAAAAAAAACTTTGAACTGTTTACGCAGTCAACACCACATCTCTTGCCCTCCATGGATAGACTGGTCATAGCAGTCATGCTTGCACTCGCTCTTCTCCTCGCCACCACTACCACCAGCGGTACGTAAGAAACTTTTCAATCCACGTACGTCGTCAATATATCAACTTTAAGCGAATTAATCATCATTTTGTCCATCTCCTGGTGCATGCAGATGCAGCAGCCGTCGCGTCGTCGGAGAAGAGCTCAGTCGTTGAGTACTTCCCGGTAGGTCTCCTGGACTACTACGATGCCGGCCACAAGGTTCCGATCGAAGAACTCGCCGTCGGCGGCCCGCCGTTCAAGGAATGCTCCGATTGCCAGTGCTGCGACCGGAGCCGGAGCAATTGCGTTGCGACCAAGTGCTGCTATGAGCTCTTCTGTAATCTCCCCGGGAAGCCTCCCGGCCAGTGCTCCCTGATGGCCACGGCTTGTAACTGCGACAACTGTCAGTGATGGGCTCTCATATTTACGATATGTTATAATGCTCTTTCTGTTCTACCTTAATCTCGAGGTAATGGGCATGGAGAGAATGCATGCGATCTGCACCGCATCTTAGCTTTTGTAGTAGCGTCTTTCTATGAATGGAATAAATTTCTATCCTCAGTGCTAATGGAATAAAGGGGTTGGTAACCGATAACCTTATTTTATGGGATTGTGGATTATGTGAACCAAGATGGATTCACTCATTCACATATATGGACTGTACTTAATTTACAAATATTTTATTTATAAATAACTATAATTTATTTTTATTTTTATTTTCTTGAACGTTAAAACTGTTCTAATATATACTAAACATGCAAAAAAAAAAAGAAAAAAATAATAGTCTTCACTTCGATTTATCCCAATTGAATTTTAATGGTCTTGACCAAGTTCATATTTAAGGTAAATAAATATAGGATTATTTTATTAATTCCGATCATTCGTTGTTAGAAATTTGGATCCAATCTCGCAACATATTCGGTCGGGTCAAAGAGCGAATCATTCCAAATCGATTCAAAATTAAACCGATTTTAACTTATTTTTTCAATAACATGTTTTAAATAAATTATGAGTATTAACTATAATTGATATAAAATCATTATTTATTATCATGAAGATCATTTTACACATCATATAAGTACTATATATATTATAAGATATAAACAAATGTCATAATATATCATATATATTTATATACTTAATATCAAATAATTAAATTATGAATGAAACTGATTTTTTTTACTCGGATCAATCCCAGCTTAGAATAAGTCGTATTTTTTTCATATCAATCTGAACCCGATCTGAATATTTGAAATATTCTCGAGTAATAAGTGAAAAATGGCAAAAATTTAACAACAATAAATATTTAGTACATCCTGATGATTAATATATTTACTTTCTCCAACCAAAAACAAATATTTCTACGAAAAAAGAAAGATCTAGTGGCAGCATTTTGGCCGTGATTAAAGAGGAATCGACACTACTTTTGGTTCTGTCATTCGCTGGGCCAATCAGCTTGTTTTTCCGTGTTATTACTTTGGCGCACCTAAAAAAAATAAAAAAATTAATAGCAAATAATATTTTGTTAGAATTAAAATGCTATAAATTATTCGTACTAATTCTTATAGAGTATAAAAATAACGATTTGATATTTTATGTTTACTATATCCTCATTTTTTAAAGAAAATATTTTATTATTAAACATCATATACTATTTATATCTTAATATATCACATCTTTAATTTTACTTACAACCTAATAAAATTTTTATTTTGAAATAATCAATATTTTATATTAAAAAATATTTTTAGATATTAGTAATTAGAATAAAATATTATAAATTATTTTTTTATGAATTTATAAAAATGATACTAAATTATATCTTACACATTTTATAGAATACACTAATTTAATTGTTATGTGTACCAAATTGTTTTTGTTAAATTTATGAACAAATTGTTATTCGCTATCCGCTACATTCTAATCAAATCGCTATGTTCTAATTGAATTACTATCCTCTGATTAAATCACTAATATTGTCAAACAGAATCGTAATATATGTTGCTCGGGTTGAGATTTATAACTACAAAAATGTCCTGAAAGTGAATCCCAGAGGGGCTCTCTTGGAAGTCCTGAGTGTCTCAATGATGCATAAATATATGGCAGAGACCAGATATACTAAGATGTTCATCTACACAAAGATTATCCCGTTCTCTTTTATAGTGTCAATGACAATACCAAGCTTGCCTTCGATCCTCTCGTCTTTCTTGGGTTCATATGACATAGCAAATACATCTGCTTCCATTGATCTTTCGGCAATCAATTGACCGATGGTTCTGCAGGCATCATTATTGACCAGGGATGGCAAATTATTCCGTAGATCCTTCGCATTAGTGCTCGCAACCGATATCACTTTGCTTGTTCCTCTGTGCACCACCTTTGCATGAATGAATCTCTTGGAGAAGAAAACATTCAGCATGAAAGGTCGCATATACATGTCGGTTCTCTGTTTCCATGATTTCTTATTTGGTCTCTTGGCAGCTTCACCGCGGGATCTCCGAGTCCAAGCAGCATGGACAACACCTACCTGAAAATTTATCAAAGGAAAACATAATTAAAAGAATTCTTGCTTGGAAATGTAAATATCTATCATCTCATCATTTCAAACATCTAAATGTCAAACTCCATGCCTTGAACAGCTAGACCTTGAACTTATGACCACTCGGTCATCAAACGAGCAATCTTCCTCTCCCTCAATTTCGGACATTGAAGAAACCTAAATGTGTAAATAACCAAAATGTCCGTATAGCAAAGAGCTATGAAAAAACAGTACATATTAGAAATAAATACTCAATTTGACACCCCTTAACTAAGTTAGCATGGTATTTTTATATCGCCCCACCCCCCGTTTTTGCTTCTCTGTCCAAATACTCACATAAAGGGGATTATATGGGTAGTGATATTAATTAAATGAATGATTACTGATGTTGGCAGGTAACAAAGGCTGAATCCCTGCTTATGAGATACCTGATTACTGAAAATTTGTTTTGCACCTAACCTTTCTATTCCTATTGAATGAATAATCGAGTCTAATAGACACCATTTTATTTTACATAAATGATTAAAACATTAAATATAGTGTTAACTGTGAATATATAGATTTTGTGAATTTATATAAGCAATATCAAAATTTTGTTTAGTTTATATTGCATTAGAAATTAAAAATATCTTTTTTTTAGGAGAGAAATTAAAAATATCTATTTTTATCAAATGAATCCAGTGTATAAATAATTGTTCTATTGAGATTAACTACGCAAAACAATCAAATATTTTGCCTCATCTAATGCTAACACAGCTTTTCTGCATAATTCGATAACAAGTGTGTAAGACTGAATTTAAATCAAACACCCAGGAAAAACGGAGGATGCTGCTTAACCAAGCACAATACACAAAAGAACCTTTCTCAATACGCAAATTATCTTGCAAAACTATTAATCAACTCAAAAGGACATTAGTAAATAACAAAGCCTCTCCGGCTATCTAAATATAATGGTTAGTGGCTATACCGGTGGAATCGGACAAAATAATAAACATACAAGTTTTAAAACCCTAAAGTTGCATCTCCTAAAAAAAAAACCCTAAAGTTGCAGGATTTAGCCAAGTAAAGATGCTTCTAACCTAACATTTATGACAACATGAGATGTACTTCATATCTTATTTCTTCATTTCATATCCTTTCTCTGCTTCAATTTGATCTTTCTAATATTAAAAATAACTAGAAAGGTTCCATAGTAGTAGATCAAGGTACCTACCTAACCACCAGGCTCGTTTATGTTGGCTTTGCTGCTCACAGTTATAATATCTAGCGAGCTCTGATTATGGTGTGACCTAAAATAGAATACTATTGGTTGATTTTTCTTGTTACCATGCCTAAAATCTGCCTTACTGAAATCTGAATTTTTTAAGTGAAACCTCCGTGGATCATGCAGAGACATTTGACATTAGCATCATGAGAACCATGATTTACTTGTCTTATGACCATCAAACACAAATAACTTCCACGGTGCTGGGAGCCTGGGAGGGCATGATGCCAGTCCCAATTTAACAAAACCTGCAGGTAACTATTCACAGCATGTACAGGTCAAATTTTAATTCACCACCTTTGTGAGGATGAATGGATGATTCACTTTAATTTTTGTTTTCTATTTTTTAGGCAAATGCCTTCCATAGTTCGCTAAAATAGGAAAATATTATTCACAACATCATGTAGGTGAATAATATACCGAAAGATTTGGTTACTAATAGAGCGGAATGGTGTCGTATGATCCATGTAGCCGACCCCACCTAGTGGGATAAGGCTTTGTTGTTGTTGTTGTTGTTGTATCATGTAGTTTTCTGTCCAATCTTCAGTTCATCACAACTTCTTTAAAAAAATAAAAAAGTTCATCACAACTGGCAAGATTCCTAAACGACACTAAGTTTTCTAAATGAATAATCTAATTCATCCAACATAAACTACACACCACTGTCTGCGTCATATACACAAACAACACGCATACCTCCGAAACCTCCCGAGAAATGTAATGCTATTTCGAACCAATTCGGACCATCTTTATCATACGGCCTTGAAACTACATCGCTAATACCGCCTCAAGGGAAAGGTTCAAATCTACCTGCATTATACTCTACAACCCACCGGGGGCGCACGTCCTTAGTTTAATCTACTACCTGAACCCGGCGTTTGCATATAAAGCAAACACAGCGAGCAGACAAGGGGAACGACGACTGACCTGCCGACGAGGTATTTGGAAAGATGTTGCCTTGGGGCACTGCTGCAGCTCCTGCGAGGAGATGCTGACGAGTGGAATCGACGAGGACCAGGAAAGCGAACAGGGCCGACTTCTCCAAGAGTTCCCACAAGGAAACCCGAGCGAGGACGAAGGGCAAGGAGGAGCACCCGAGGAAGCAGAGCAGGAGGCGACCGCGGCCGACAATAGAGCCATGAGATCTTGCGCCGTGCGTACTGATGAGCTGCGCGGGAGGGAGACGCGAGCGGAGATCGAAGGAGATGAAGACTCGGATGTCGAACGATGCTATCGGGACGGAATGGACAGTCTGAAAACTGTCTGATGGGCTTAGCCCATGTGCATAAATAACCCATTAATGTTTTTTTCCACATTTTAGTTTATTTTTCTGTCTTCTTCTTCTCTCCCTCTATAGTATGTTAATATATAAATATTATATAGTTATAAAATAAAATTATACTTTGCCCCCCCCCCCCCCCCCCCAAATTAAAATGATTTGGGACATAAAAATGAAGATGATGATCCATGCACCAAAGATGATGCAAATGTATGTTCCATTATTATATGACGTTACAAATAAAGATGTTAAAGTTAAGTAAAGATGAGCTTATGATATGCCATAGCATAATGTTTAATGATATTACATGATGATCTTGACTTGCTATAATGATTGTTCACATGTCATATAGAGCGCATATATATTTCATAGCATGTATGTTTCTTATGTTCTTATTATGTTTCAATACATATGCCATAAAAATCATGTTATAGATTCACAACATGCATGAGCCTCAATATATTCTAATAAGAAAAATCTCATGTACTTCATGGATTTGTACAGTTACGAGTGAGGCTTAGGCTCAATGGTAGTGGTCTCATGACGATGACGATTGCATAAGTAAGGATTGAGCCCATGATCCAAGTTATCTTATATAGTATTTCATTTTAATGTTGAACTCTTACGTGAGTTACGTATATATATGGTTTATGTGTCTTGAGTTGTAGATTTTGATATAAACTCTTTATGTTATTTGTATTATATTTATTAGGTCTTTGATATTAGAGTTACATAATTCATGGCCGGCTAGATGATGTTATCCTGAATTTACATGCATATGAAATCTTTTGCTATATTTTATTTTAAATGTTCCTATTTTAGAATGTTTTCATTGCGATGCCAAATATAATTAGGTTATTAAAGAGTTATGCAAATGAAGCGCCGCTTAAAGTTCGATCTCATACACAACGTGCTATATTCTCACGAAAAATAATAAAATCCTATCTCGATGGGGGAACAAAGCCTCAGAGCCTCCTCTGCCTGCCTATAACTGTTCAAAACAACAACAGCGACTCACTTGCGATTATGTTTCCCGAAATTTAATATTTTAAACAATCGATCTCATTTGTCCAGTTGCATGCCTTGGGTAAAATCGATCTCATTGGTCTGACGTACTTAGCCATGAATCCATGCAAGCACGTACAACTTTATTTTTTTTTTCGATTGTAAAAAAATATTCGAAATGATCGGATAAATATTTAAATAATATTATTCAATTAACTTGTGTCGAGTCCATTTGCATGTGTTGGGTAAAATTTTCTTTGCGGTTCACCCCAACTGCAGACTTGAGTAATGTTGTCTGTGCATGCCAAGTACTGGTGTTGTTTCAACTCTATTATTCAATGGTGATGAGCAACCCTATATATATATACATATATATATATATATATACATATATATATATAGCTCTTAATTAACAACTGACAAAAAACATGAGATTGACAAGGATAGTCATTTACGATCGATCCTCGATTAAACAGGAACAAGAACTAGTTAGAAATGGGGCTTGATTAGGAAGTGGTCCTTTTCTACGAGCCTTCCGTAGGATCACTTTCCGGAGACAGAAACTTATCTCCTCCATTTATCATCACCGACAATGTTGCCTTCATGCCAAGGGAACATGGAGAAGAAAAATAAAATAAAAAATAATATGATGATGACCAAAGGAGTGAGAAAGAAAACTCAAGCACGCATTTAATTGAGACTACAAGCATACACTTGTGATGAATAAATGAAGAGGTTAAACTAATTAATATTGTATATATATATGTGTACAGGAAATTTATTATGACTGGTAGTTCATGGGTGATGGGCCTCGACTTTTAGAAATTAATTAAGCTCTGCAAGGTCTACCAAATAAAAGCAAAGATAAACTTGAATTGTTTCAACGGATATGGTGGTGCATTTATGAGTAGGATGACCTGTTCAACAATGCAGCCTTGTCAACGCCAAGCACAATGCTAATCCACATCGATCTAGAACTTTAGTTGATGGATGCATGCGTGGCTAATGGATCTGTCTACGTTCGATTATAAAGAGACGAAGTTAAGATAAATGTGTCCAAATTTAGTTTGTTGAGCTGGAATTTGCTGATCATGCAACCCAGTTCCCCACGGTACGCAGCTATATTAGCCAGGCAAAATGTCTCCCTTCCGTGGCCCTAAATTTGCCACCTTGTTCTTTTAGTACTTTTGGTAGTACAACAATTGTCAACGCTAGATTACTAAAATTCAAGATAGGGAGTTTTTGAAGATGCAATATAATGGTTATAAAATCCAAATTTGTGGGATCATGCTTTTTGGTGCCACTATCATCGATCGAGAGGTACTTGAAAGAGATTGATCGTTTAACCAACTCGTAGTTAATTTCTTGCCACGATCACTTTTCTTTTTTTTTTTTTATCCTTGTCTACAGCTCTAGTTTGAAGATGTGGCTCGTGAGCCCTAAAATCAAACATTAGACTTCCCGTGAGAGTTCATTTGCAAAGCCGCATGTGAGCTTTGTACCGCACCTTGTGATGATGATAATGGGGAAACAGGGAATAGCAAAGAGTTAGCTTGAATAATATTGATCTTATGTCCTTAAACTTGTGAAACTAATTCATCCTAAAGTACA
Source organism: Pontederia crassipes (assembly GCA_030549335.1). Taxonomy (NCBI): domain Eukaryota; kingdom Viridiplantae; phylum Streptophyta; class Magnoliopsida; order Commelinales; family Pontederiaceae; genus Pontederia; species Pontederia crassipes. The sequence continues at coordinate 5,481,882 of CM060188.1, read as the reverse complement.
ACGTACTCTACTCCGAATTAAATATGAAACGCTAGAATTCACAGATCGATTAGGTCAATTATACATGTTATGAACAGGTGCCTTATCATGCATGCATGAGTACGTACGTGTGTCGTTAACGAAGCAGCAAGAAGCATATATAACAGGCATGGCAGCAACACTATTTGCGAACAAATCTCATAATAATTTTTCGTACATGACCTGAACATACATGATCATGTAGTCTAAATTAATGTTGCCTCATCAGCTGAATGCATCCAGGCGCCATGCATGTTCATCGTTCTTAATGAGCGAAAGAAATAGACACTATAGATGACGACTACTACTATACGTACGTGAACTTTAAAGTCTAAATTCATGCACAAAGTGTTAATTAGCAGTTCTTTTTTTTCCTGCTGTCCTAGTACATATGATCAATTAATTAATTTTCAATGTTATTAAATTTCCTTTACTCGTAAAACCGATAGCCCAAAAAAAAATTTTTTTTTTTGGGTTTCTTTTATTGTATTCAACTCAGGGGTCCTTCGTTATCGTGTAAACAACAACCAGTCCGATCTGATCTGATAACAAAAGACGGATTATAAACAAATAAATAAATGAATAGCTTATGATATGATCAAGTGGTTATCGATTGCTTTTAATGCATGGGACAAGCAAACTAAGAGCTACTGACTCTGAACTGATGCAAGACAAAGACTGCAGTGCAAAGTAAATGTACCGTTGCCAAGTAATGAATTCGGATCATCTCTTCACGAATATATATGAATTTAATTACACATTTCTCTCTCTCTCTCTCTTTTTTTCCTAGCTATAATAATATACATGTAAGACCTGAGAAAACAAAATAAAGAAAAAAGAAGCGAACTTGTAATTAAGAGTTTTAATGAAGCTGTCGACGTTTAATGTACTGCATGCATCGTACCGGTGGCGGTGGCGTGGTGGTCCTCCTCCTCCTCCTCCAACTCCTCCTGCGCCTGCTATCAAAGCGATAGGGATCCTTCGTTGTTTGTACAGCTGCTGTGTCGGACCATGCATTCCGACCGCCTGCAGCTGCATGCTAGCTGCTCCCGGCGGTTCGGCGACTTGCAGCATTTTGCTCGGGGCGCGCGCGCGGCTCCCTCGGCGCCAGTGTGCCAATTACGTGCGGCAATGCCGATCCAAATACGGCTGAATCGAGTGGGCTGTTGTGATGTTTGAATCCTCACTTTTTCATCTTCTTTAAGGAGAGGGATTGCTCACGCTCCTCGGCATTTCAACAAATAGTTGCCGTGCACTCACAGGTTTATGGGGTACTCAACGTGGATCCCTCCATGTTTTTAACTAAATGGAAGGCCTTCGAGAGCGGGCATTCGTTTTCTTTTTCTTTTTTTCGTTTCCCTTTGTAATATTTCGAAGCCTAAGGGCATAATCATTTATTTATTTGGAAAAGTTCTGTATTATTATTATTATTATTATTTCTGTATTATTATTATTATTATTATTTCTGTATTATTATTATTATTATTTGCTGATAAGAGGTGACAACCGCCCTTACGTTACTGTGACGACAAAGAGGACCTGGAATTGGTTTTTTTTTTTGAGTTTTTTAGATAAAATATTTTCTCGAGTTGAGTTGATCAAATATATTTCAGATATTATTACTTGGTTATTTTGTCAAGTTTTTTTTTTCAGATGGTAGATAATATTATTTTAACAAAATTGTCGCACATAATTTATATTAGAAAAGTGGACCGTAAAATATATTCAGTGACATCTTTTTATATTTGTACAAATGCATATACAATGTCCTAGCTCCAATTTATTTATATGCTATTTTTCTTCAACCGTATTTTAAGTTATATAATGATACATTTAGACATTTTTTTGGTGTTGATATGGACATAAAGTAACCTGGAATTTTCAATCTTTGAACTTTCTTTCCAAATTTTCTAAGAACTGTTTTAACTCATCAGATTTGGATGTGGTCTTTAATTTAATGACGTGGAGAAAGAAAGTGTGATTTAGATGATAAGTATTAGCAGATCATATGAGAGCGACTAAAACAACTATAAAATAAATGATAATGCAAATTAAAAGTCGAAGATAATTCATGTTTAAAATATAAATGAAACTTTTTTTTAATGTAAAGTAAACAAATCCAGAATATCACGCTCTATATCCAGCGTATTACAGTCGAATATATAATTTTCTTTGAAATAATTATTTGATCACGTATTATAATTAAAAACGTCATACGAGATCATAATTAAATTGTGACCATCCTCGTGATTAATTATCGTGATTGTCTAATTATATGAAATTGTGATCATCATCACGATTACCCAATAATCCGAAGATCATAATTAAATCAAATATTTTAAAATTTTAAAAATTACATTAATAAGTAGTTATTAAATCAATTAGATAAATTAATACTATTCTAGTGAATGTAGAATTTTAACGGAATAAAGAATATGTAGAACAATATTGTTTTTAAATCGATAAATTAAATATAACAAAAAAAAAAGGTTTGATTGTATCTCTATTAGTAATATTAAAATCATGATCTTTCTTATTTCATATAATTCTTAACTTCATATTATTTTTATTTTTAGTATTCCAAATTTTGTCATTTTTTCTGCTTCATCTTTCCTCGGTCCTCTACATTTACGTAATCATTTCCACATTCTTCTCATTGGACATTAGAAATTTGTGGCCAGCAGCAACAGACAGTAATGTACGCGTAAATACGCATTCGACCGCACTTGAGTTCCCTTCTTGTCGTCTCTCTCTCCCCTCCCTCTCCCTCTCTCCCTCTCTCTCTCTCTCTCTCTCTCTCTCATACACACGCGCAGCAGATTAGCCGGGCAAAAGAAAGGTCAGAAAGAAGTAGCATTCCTACTTCGATCCCTTCACTAAAAGTTTGCAAAAAAGGCCACTTGCTTACTTTCTCATCCTCCATGAACCATGATCTAATCCCATGAAGCTTTTAGCATATTCTCATCTTTTCTGATCAGTCTACACACCTTTCTGGGTAACAGGAGATCTATATATCAATGGCCTTCCAGTCATGTACTTGCTGTCTTTGTGCCATGCACATCTGATTCTGCTAACTAACGAGTGCTGTTACTGCAACACTATTTAATTTTGATCACTCAACTGCTATCTTCAGTTAAAGGTACAAAACTTCTCCGTGAACACTTTAAAGCCTCTGTCCTTGCTCTGTACTGAACTGTGGTTTAGAGTTTTTTTTACTCTGGCATTTTGCTCTGATCTGCATATGTCTCGGACTTGGAGTCACGTCTGTTTCCTAAAAGGTCCTGTCGGCACGCTGAGAGTCTTCATTTCTGAACGAGTTGCTGCAGACAAGAAGGCCATGGTTGCATTTGCTGGTGGCTGGTGATGCACTGAGGGCAGAGGGAAGGATGCCAAACCAGCTATGGTGCACCTTGCTGATGATTTGGCTATGTGGAAGGACTTCCCCAAGGGTCTCAGGGTTCTCCTTCTTGACAGAGATGAACAGTCCGGTGCTGACACCAAATCAAGACTTGAGGCCATGGACTATATCGGTACGATCATGCCCGGAATGTTTCCCTCTGTGGCTATATGATCCGAATACTTTTTTTTTGCAATATGTCTTGAGTTTTTTTTTTTCTGAACTATCTTGGATTTGCATATGTGCAATAGGAGAATCACTCAATAGCCCCTGCGATGTTTTGATATGGTCTGTTGTTAAGATTATTTTATAGTGTGATGTTTTTGGAGTGAATTATTGTTACTTTTTCCGACCAGAAGGAGTGAATGCCCAGAAAATATTGAGAATTTGGGTTATCGAAACTGTTTGAGCAAGGAGTAGACACTTGGCAAATTTAGTCCCATGATATTGAATGGATGCCGTTTATCATCCAAAAAAGAGTTGCATCTTCAGTTAGGCAACTGATGTTTCAGTAAAGTCTAAATTTGTATTGTTCGGTTTCCAGTTTCTTGGTACATGAACGAAGGGGACGCACTAAAGGCTGTAGCAGAAAGCACAGAAAACTTTCATGTTGCCATTGTCGAGGTACCAATTTATTAGACTAGACAAAAGTCCATGAAAGATTATGGATGGTTCCTCCTTAAACATTAACTCTGACATATATAGGTAGCGGCTGGCAGTAGCTGTGAGAGATTCAAGTTTCTGGAAGTGGCTCAGAACCTTCCTATCATTGGTACTGGCTTTTAGTTATTATTTTGCAGATAATTTCAACTTTTTCATCAGTTGAGAGATTTCTTCTTTGCTCAATACAATGTCTGCAATCTACATGCTTGGCGTTTTCAAGCTTTTTTTTTCTTCTTCTTTTTTCCCTAATATTTTTAAAAACACCTATTATTCCCAAGTTCCAACTCAGGTAAACAAAATATATTCAAAATAATGAAGCATTAATTCAAAGTAGGCTCCCAGATTGCAACTTCAGATGGTTTCTTAACAATGTGTTTTTCTTTGTCAGTTATCTCTAATGTGCAATGCCTAAGCACCATGATGAATTGTATAGCAGTGAGTTCTCTAAACTTGATACAAAATGTTCCTTTGGTTGTGGAGGCATTTTTATGCACCAAAGCCAGACAAGTCAATCTTAATTGACTGTATTCTCAGTTCAAGCACTTGTGATTTTCTCAGCTTGGTGCAGCAGAGTTCCTTCAGAAACCAGTGTCTGAAGACAAACTCAGAAATATATGGCAACATGTCGTTTACAAGGTACCATTTTAGTTGGGATTTGAGTTTATTCGGATTTGAGAAGAATCTGAATTGGTTATCCATGGACAGGCCTTCAATTCAGAGAGAGATACTTTATCTGAATCACTAAAGCCAATAAAAGAGACAGTTTCTTCGATGCTTCGACTTCGGAACAGAACAACTGATATCCAAAGTGAAAATTCATCAGAGAGAGGAACCACACAGGAAGATACTGGAATTTGCATCAACTCATTTAGTGAAAAGTTCTCAGTACCTTCAACATCACATTTGCATAGTGCAGCCACAGATGGTGGTGGCGCAAATTGTTTAACGGAGAAAGGAAGTAGAAAAGAAGCTAAAATCTTAGAAGATCAAAGAAAGTCCAGCAGCTCTGCCTTCAAATCTGTCGACAATACTTGCAACACCTCAGTTAGCATTGCTAATGTACAGGAATCTATACCTCTGAAAGCTGAAGAAGAGGTCAACTCAGATGATGTTTCAAGAACTGATGACTGCAGTGAAGTTATAGAGGGTTCCTTGCCTTCTAGTTTGCATAATGAAGACAATACGGAATCAAGTGCCAAGGATCGTACAAAGAAGTCTTTCATTAACAGTAGTTCTTATGCTAATAAGCAAAGCAACAATAAGAAGATAAAGGTAACATGCAATCAGAAACACTTGAAGTCATCAATGTAGTTTATTGTACCTTTTGGATTCAGATTATATAAAATTTCAATTTTTTATTTTCATTTCCAGTCTCCTCGATCTATGAATCTATTCTTTGGTAATGGTTAAAAGTTATTGAACTTTTTGTATCCTCAGGTAGATTGGACGGCTGACCTTCACAAGCGTTTTGTTCAAGCTGTAGAACAACTCGGAATTGACAATGCTATTCCTTCCAAGATTTTGGAACTGATGAATGTAGAAGGCCTAACAAGACATAATGTGGCTAGTCATTTGCAGGTACTTTCGGTATCTTAAGGCAAGAATAAAGTGGTTATAAGGTGAACAAGTTTCTCTGCTATTAGATCTTGCCTGAAATCATATAATTAATATATTTGTTAATATTTTGACATCTATCGGAAATCCTCTATGCTGAATTTCAAGTTCTATATTCTTTTAGTAAAATGAGAAAGCCTCTAATTTGACTAATTTGTACTTATCTTTATTGCCTTTGCAGAAGTACCGCATGCATAGAAGACACATTTTGCCAAAAATTGATGAGAAGAGATGGCCACAACATAGAGATCCCATGCACGGGAGCTACATGCCGAAGCCAGTTATGGCCTACCCTCCATTTTATTCCAACTGCAATGTTACACAAGGTCAAATGTACCCAGTATGGGGTCATCCAAGCTACCAGGCTCATGGTGTCCATTTGTGGAGCAATGGCTATTATGAGACGGCATCACATTCTCCTTCAACCATTTCACCTTGGAAACCCAACTCCAGTGTAAATGATCTATATGCTGCTCCTTTTTTCCAGAAAAGAAAACACATTTAGAGTGCTGATATTGTGAATTGTCTAAACAATTACCTTCATGTCTTTATTACGTTGAATTCGCTGTTGACATAGCATGTCTCCAGTTTCATGCAGATGCATGGGGATGCCCTGTTGTTCCACAGTATCCCATGCACTCACCTGTAAGGGGTTAAGTAATTCTATGACTAGATTATGTCTTGGTCTGTGCTCGACTAGAATTAGATATCTGAATTCACATGTTTGTCTTTGCCCAATTATTGCAGATGCCGGCACTGAGAGCTGGAGGAGAAGATGTAATTATAGAAAGAGAGGTGACAAAAGATTCTTATGACCTCCATATGGTAAGATTGTGGCTTCTCAAAACTTGTATGCTGATCTAAAATTCATAATAAGTTCCACAATGCAGTAATAAAATATAATTTACTGATTTCTATTGGTACAACAAACATTACTGAACTGGGAACCAGAATCACGATGTATAGTCAAACCAACATTGAATTAAGTACTTGTGAGTACAGCTTGCTTGGATGACCAGAAAAACACAATGATAGGTGTAGTTTGGGCTAATGCTCTTGTGGTACCCCCTATAAGTTGCAGTGGACAAGTTGTATACTGGACCAACATTGCACTAAAGATAGATGAAGTGATAGATGCAGGTTAATTGAGAATCATGGGCTGCTATTATCATTTTGAAGTTATTTATTTAAACAACAAATTTTGGTCGGTGGATTTGTTTTATCCATATCTATGTGGGCAGAACTAGATAAATTAGATTGGAAAAGAGAATAATGTGCAATGCAACACATCTACATTATAATTAGATTTTGTATTTTATTTCATATATGTGTTACAAAGAAGGGAAAAAAAAGAGGCTTCGGTCAAGTGATAAAGCTCAATAGCAAATTGTATAAATGGTTGAATCATGAAAGGAATCTTGCACGACAAAAAAAAAAAGTTGAATAAGTCTTTATATCAGGGCCAAGTGCCAACCAGAGAATCAATGTTCCACAATCTCTTGACTTTTTAAATTCATTGTTATTAGCCCATGTCTGTGCATTGACAATTTCAACTATCAAATTATGATTGTCACAAGATATCAAAGTTGATTTGACACAAAGCTCGAGAATCTTAGCCCCATGCCACCACCCCCGACCATACGTGAAAATTCCACAACTCCCACGTTGTCACCTTTTAACCCTTGATAGAGTTTCGATTCACGGACAACAAAAGCTGAGATCATGTACACCATCTGCATCAATCCATGAATTGTACATTGGCAGATATCATGGTCCAAATGTATTAAAAAATCTATATCAACGTGTTTAATATATTTTGCATGGCAGGCGGCGGCCGAGGAGGTGATCGACGAGACGGTGAAGGAGGCGATGAGCAAGCCATGGCTGCCGCTCCCCCTCGGCCTAAAACCTCCGGCCACGGAGGCGGTCCTCGCCGAGCTCCACCGGCGAGGTATCAACAGCATACCTCCAGGCAACCATCACTCCTGAACGATCGATCTAACATTGTCTATACATGTATGGATAGATATGAATTGTTGGACGTGGATTTGAATAATAGTGGCTGCTGTGCTGAGATCAGTGCAGCGTTGTGCTCTGTGTTGGACCAATTCGATCTCTGTCGTCGTTTGTCTATTGCTTTCTAATCTTTTCGTATGAGTCCAGTCTTCTGCCTGTTCCTTCCTCTCTCTTTCTCTCACTGTTCAAAAGTAGTGTTTATCCTGTCAGCACTGTGCGAGAAATAATTGGCAGCCAACGTGAGATGATGAGCAGGAACACGTCTGCTTGATTTCTGCACCGAGACCCATCTGATTGATTTGTTCGGGAGTCATCTTTGTCGTTCTGATCTCGATAACATCGTGCTAGGTCCTGTGTGGTCGGATGTCCTTTTTTTTTTTTTGGTCGGATGTCTTGGCAGACGTGACATTTTGGTAAAAAAAGATCAAATGCAACAAATTTTTTCTTCTTTAATTTTTTTCTAAAAAAGGAAATCTTAAAAATAAATGAAAAGGAATATAAAGCTGGCTGATGGTTCAGATTTCAAAAGATGTTGAACGGGGATGTGATACAGTGGATATCACTATTTGTAGTCCTCTAACGCCACTCCAATAGATTCCTTGCTACCACTTTCAATTTTTTCTACTTCACCATTTTGACCTTGCTACCTTTCGGTCTTTCACCATAGGAAAAGGCCATCTAGAGGCTTAAACTCAAAGGGGTGTGATATCAAAAATTGGAGTTTCATCAAATTCTATAAAATTTGATGATGAAGAATAAAATAGTTGATGTGATAGAAAAAAGTAAACGTGATGAATGAATTTTTGATAGATTTTGAAATAAAAATTGATATTATAAATATAAAATAAAATAGTATTGATAAAATAAAAACAAATTTTAAAATTAAAATTTTTTTCAAAAGATTTTGTAAAAGAAAATATTATTTAAATATCAAGAAATCAGATTTTTAGTAAATTATATAGTAAAATATTCAAACATTTTAATGAAATAACAAGTAAAAAAATAATATTTTATTAATATATTATAATAAATAATTTATATTTAATAAATAAATAAATTTATAAAATACATATGTGTGAGAGAGAAAATAAAGAAAAAAAAGAATAAACAAAGTTATAAATAGAAGGCCAACACGTCAACTCAAGCAAAAAAAAAAGATTGCGACCTGCTTGGTACCATCAAGTTAAGCAAAAAGAGATTACGTGACTCTTTTTTATGAAACCGAATTTCACCTCCGATCCCGTCAAACATCACATCGTTTGACAGAATCGACTGAAATCAGGCGGAATTGCTCGCCTGATTTCAGTTGCCAAACACGGCCAAAGGAAGTGTGGAGTGTTTGGTATCAGCATAAAATGTGGATAAAATATATGTTCTGATTCAAGTTAAGAGAGGAGACAATAAAAATTTTTATCACACAAATATTTTTTGCTTTAAAAATTGAAAAAAAGAAAGGTTTTAATGTTCATGCTATGAGTGAGATCAGAAGAGAACTAACATCTTTTTTAAAAAAATTAAACAATCACAAAATACATTTTTGTTCTTGTCCCTGGGTCATTGTGCCCTAAAGTCGCAATACTAGTTTACATATTCTAAATTTTCATGTATTATTTTCTTATTACGTGGACTGAATATGTAAATTAATGAGATCTTTTTCTAATCCAAGATTGACATACTGGATCACCGAAAAAAATTCATATACTCCAAATATATATATATATATATATATATATTTGAGATAATAATATAATTGATTAAAAAGGTGAGAGAAAGTGAAAGTGATTTAAATCATTATTTTTTCACATAAAAAAGTAACCTATATATTTTAAGTGGTTCACATAAAAATTATCTTAAAATTTTTTAAAGAAAAACATGTGCCTTTTTTGTATGGGTATAGGAAAATATATTTTCTAAGAATATTAAATTAATCATATTAATTGTTTTAAAAATTCAAAATTTAACCATTTGATCTAATAACAAAGTATGCACGCACAAGTCGAAATATTTTGATTAATATTGCATTCAACTTAATCAAAATAGTTTTTGACAACTGTTTATAGTAATAATAAATGCAAGAGAGAAATTAAACAATAAAATATAATATAATATTCAAAGAAATATTTTAATTATAAATATATAATTTTTAGAAAATACATGTTGGACTCTTTTGATTTTTTTATTTTAACCTTTTCGATTATAATATATTTTTTATATGTAAAAGTTGTTATTATAGGTCCTAGATACTAGTGCTAACTTATATTAGCTATTAAAAAAGGATCAACAAATAAAAGATAATTAATTTAATTTAAAGAAGCATCTCTCAATAAAGTATTTTTATAAGATTTCAAAGTTAGGTCTTTAATCTTTATCCATCACTACCCAAAAGAAAAGGAAAAAAATCTACACTCCAACGTGTCATAAAAAAATCGACTTTTTTATTTTAATATATGTAAATTACTCAGTTAATATATTATTTTTTATTATTTGATCATGTAATAGTTATGTCAAAATGTTAAACGTATTATTCATGTCAGTCTCTAATATGAAATATTACTTGATATTAGCATAATGTAAAATTAATAAATTTACTGTGTTTAAATAATCAAATACAAGTTTTAAAAGGACTAATAAACTTATTGTTATGTTTTTAAATCGTCCTGTCTTTTACTAATGGAGAATTTCGTGAAATAATATTTTAGGATCCTTTTTTTTCATTGATGTGACTCGATATTATCATCACAAGTACAAAGGTTAGGATGGTCAGAATATTTATCTCAAGCAATGGTAGGACTGACAATAGACCCTCCCTTCAGTTAAATATGTGTGTATAAAAATCAACGAAGTTGAGGTGAAGCCTCGTTTGGTGGAACCCCACGCTTCCTTCCATTCCATTTGGTTCTCCAAACAAAGTATCGCGATCTAATTTTTTAGACGAAATCATTAATTCTAACGAAATCAAGATACGTGATCCTAGTTCCGTCCAACTGATTCCATCAAAATTGGTGAAACTTACTATTGATTCGTTTTCTTATCCACGACGTGATCTTTTTTATTTTCATTTTTTCTTCTTTTTACTTATCTCATATATAATAATTAATTTATTATATGTAAAAATATTAATAATAAATTATTAATATAATATTATTTATTATTTTATTATAAAATTTAATAATTCATTAAATATAAATGATTAAAAAATAATTTATATAGTTAAATAATATATTTTTTAACAAAATTTTTAACATAATTTCTATAATTTAATTTTTAATTTATTTTTTATGAATGAAAATAATTTGTTGAAAATTCCATCGACCGTTGTTGGAAAACTAAGATGAGAATTAAAAAAAAATGTGAAAAGTTTGTTAGTGGGACGACTCAAAGCGGGCAAGAATAGATTTTGAGATCGTGAATTGGATTAGAATTTTGGACAGAAAAAATAAAATGTTTCAGCCAAAAAATGGCAATAATGAATTGATTGGGGATTAAGCTTTATGACGACCCGTTGTTACGAAAATATATTAATTAGTTAGATTGATGGGTGGATTGAATATAAGATAGTTAATTTAGACATTATTATTGATGATGTCTTAAATTTTAATTTAGTTATAAATTGTTGAATTATTTAGACATTATTGTTGGTGAAGTTTTAAATTTTATTCCAGTTATAATGTTTGTGCCCCTATATTATATATGCACTCAAACAATTATGACTAAATTTAGGGAATCCCCTGCTAGGACTTAGTTTGAGCTCTCCAAATCTAGATAGATTTTAAGATTTTTATTTTTTAGTTTGTGTAGTGGAATCTCTATATAAATTTTAAGAGGATTGTATTATTTTGCATTATTGTAATTACAATTATTTTTGTATTAAAAATAGTTATTGGTAGACGTAGTCTAATATAAGGTGAATGTTGCAAACAAAACGTGATTTCACCCTTTTTTCATAATAATTATATTGTCCAATATAATTGAAATTAACATAAAGTATGTGTCAACCCCTGACCTAAAAGTGATATTGTCCATTATGAGTCTGAGTCTATATGATTTTGTCAAAATGCATGATGCATGCATTTTATAACACTTAATTTATGTTGCATTTATATTTATTTTCATAATTTTCTCACGACATACATCAATTTTATTTCTTTTATTATAATTATTTCTTCGAACTCTCCAATTACCTAGGTGTGCATATTTTTATAGGAATATCTCTGATTTCGGTGAAAATTATTAAAGAAAATTTTTCGAAGAGAAAAGAAGGAAGAAATCACTTTTAGAAGCAGAAAACAGACTGTCTCACGGGTTGTGAAATGCCTATAACACCCCTTTAGTGATTTTTCACGGCCCGCAAGTTGCTTCTCACGACCCGCACAGAAGAAATAGCTTTCGGCCGCATGTTTTTATTGCCGGCTGTAAGCAGAGTATAACGCCAACTAGATTGAAGACACGGACCATTAGAAACACTTCACGGGGCTTACAAAGAGATATTCATCCCTCACGGAAGCATTACGGGTCGTCATGGAACCTTCACATACCTCATAACGGATCGTAAGGCATTCATAACGGGTCTCACAGATTGAAGAACTAAACCAAAGAACATAACGGGTCGTCATATGAACTTACGATTCGCAGCAGAGCTCGTCTTATTAGTCACCGACCGTAATAGCTGTTTAACGGCTCATACAGAATCGGATGAAATCAAGTGCATATATGTTACGAGGTGTAAGGAAGCAGTTACGACACATACATAAAGGTGTAAAATCTTGTCAAAAATATTAAGAGTCGTAATGAGTATCTAACGATCCGTTATATCAGCTATAGAAAACTTCGGCCAAAAAAGGATAAGTCAAATTCATTATCGGTCGTAACATGGATATCACGGATCCAACTTACGTGCCGTCACATGATAGTCACAACTTATTTAGAAGCCAAACATAGAGTTACCCAAATTACGGGCCATGATCTTTGTGTTACGGGGTGTTACGTATATGAGAAACTTTGAATCAAAATCAAAATAGGCCGTGAACGCTCATCACGGACCGTTAAAAGTGCTAATTTTTTCTGGTCATCAATTTTTCGAACAGATTTTGATCAAATCACGAAGCCAAAATAGTGTCCAATCTTCTAGAAGATTTGTTTGATGATAAAAGCTCGGAATTGAAGATAAAATCACGAGATTTTTAAATCTAAAAGAAGTTTAAACTGTTGACCCTTCTTTGGATAAAATTTGGACTCTCAACTTCTCAGAATTCATCGAAAATTTTGGAACTATAAATAGAAGACCCCTAAAGACGTGAAAATTCGTGCTTGAGACCTTGGGAGCCGTGCATATTGCAAAATAATTCAATTCAAGTTGAGGGAGATTGTTGGAAAAGGAGGAGCAACTCAGCGTCAGAGTTCCTGATTCGTTCCAGAAATCGTCCAAAGCAAGGATCTCTGAATTCTTCCTATCATGGATGCTCTGTTTCTTGTTATTTTCGTTTACTTATTGTTTTAGTTGAGATAGAGATTTATAGTTATTTCTAGAAAACTACATGAATCAGATTAGTGATTGAATTAATTCAATTGATAGTTATTTCATATTATGATTGTTGTCAGCCCCTTCTTGTCTTCTGAGAATATCCTGCTGTGAATTGAGATCACAAACCAATTTTGGAGTGATTCGATTCATAACATCATATTATTCAGTTTATTCAATCATAACATAAATCGTGTAATTTAGCGTATTGCATCGATTTATGCGGTCTAATAAATTATGTCCGTCGAGAATAATTGTTAGTTTAGGATTTACAAAGTCATACATTTTCGTTTTCTATTGATTAGAGTTCTACTCATCGTTAGAAATCTCTGAAATTTAGGAATGAGAATAGTTCGATCTAATCAGCGCATAGATCGTTACTTCACGTAATCCTAATCCGTCGTGAGAATTAACATCTGAATTTATTCAACCCTTACCTTTTCAAGAGTTAACCTTATTTTTTATCGTCCAAATTCCTACAGGCTCTTCACAATTTACTTTGATTAATTAATTGTAACATTTATGTTTCTGTCTTAACCACAAAAATCCATTTTTCTTCTCTTAGTAGATTTTTAGAGTATAATTAATTTAGATAATTCTTCGTGGATTCGACATTCGTACTCGATTTATTATATTACTTGATACGACTAGTGCACTTGCTAGCGGATTTATTTTGCTACAACTTTTTAAGCATCAACACATTACATCTAATTAACTTCATTTTTATAGTATATCTCACAGATCTTTTTCTTTGTCTTGTAAATTTAATGTACTCGTTGAGTAATTAACTTCATCTAACTTCATCATGCAGAGCAAAATAATTTTGATAACATATGCAGTATCCACGAACAACAGATAATTTTATCTGAATCTTAACCTTCATGACTCTACTAAAATTGATAAAATAAATTAAGTGAGACTTGGGAAGCCATTTTATTTTATTTTCCCTTAATGTATTGCACATTTTTCATAATCGGAAACATGAGGCTGAGGTGTTCTCAGGCCAACCTAAACGTATACGGGCTGTTGCGTTTCGATCCAAATAGGGAGTATAAAATTGTTTGGGGCCTTTTGGATCTAGTTGAAGATGTTGAATTTGGGGGCTTGACCTAATTCACTTAATCGAGCCCCAAAAAGTTGTCTCCAATTGTGTTGGGCTCAATAATTTACTCCTTTCTCCTTTCTTTCCTTTTTTTTTGTTTTGTTTACCTTTAACTTTCTTGTTTATTGTTTTGTTAGGCCTTGACTATCCATATGGCAAAGAAAGTTGAGAAATATTGATTTTTTTTTTGTGTTTGTTCGCGTAATCACAATAACCAAAAGAAGTAAATTACTTTATTTTATGTACCAGTGGATCGAACTGATGTAAGGGGTGAGAAAAATTTTCTTGTTGAATATAAATTTTCTATCAACAGAAAAAAAACATTTTCAGTCAGGATTTTTCATGATTGAAAAATAGAAAATTTATCTCCAAACATTTGAGAAAAGATTTCAAATGCAAGGGAGCTAAATTTAGACGGGATCAAATGATTATTTTGCTCCTCAATTAATTAGCTAACCATTTTCAAAGGCATATTTGATATGTATTCTGTTGATAATGCATTGAAAATGAACCCAATTATAATCGATCCTTTCTTAATCAAGCGTTTCAACAGATTTCACCTATGTGCAAAATTTTTTTAAGAGTATTTTGTATGTAATTTGGAATTGATTTATTTTCTCGTAACGAGATATGTGTCCTATTTTGAGAAAAATAATTTAAAAATCTCAATCAGTCTATAATTTCTATCGTCTATATCCAAATAGAAAGTAATATGATTTTGTAATCCTCTTTTGCGTTGCCTTAAATTTGTTGAATTTTCTTGCGGTACAAAATTTTTCTCGTGCAGAAATCTTAGCATATTCAAACAAAGGCAAAGAAAAGTGAAACTATATTATAAATAAAAACAAGGGTGCTAAAAGTATCAACGACACGGTCAGGCCTACTAATTCATTTAAAACTTTGACATCGCCCGGCTTGGTTTAAAGCCCTCGCATACCTGTAAACAAACTTAGGCGGTTGGAATTAACGGATAGAAATTTGATTTGATGAACACATTTATGCCCAGATATTTTGATGACATGGTATCTAAAAGTTCGATTTTTTTTATTTTATAAGTTATATAAATTGTTACATACCATGTTCTCAAGTAAACAAATTTATAGTTGCGAGAGTTCCAAATTAATTAAAGATTAAATAACTGAGCCAACTCCTAGAAAAGATGCTTGAATTTTTATTGCCAGAAGAGTATTTAACCATTAAACCTTAAATTTATAATTGTTATCCATATATATATAATTAATTAATGTGCCACGCACCTTTTGTATCACTTGCTTGTCGAACAATCTTATGCATATTTTTTTCAATATCTTTCTTTAGTTATAATTTAAGGAATATACTGATAAAAGAATAATTTAAATCATCAATAATAATTATATATATCAATTCTAAAATTTTATGAATTTCTAAGCATTATTAAGATTTATAATTGATATAATCATTTTCTATAATTTATTAATCTGTATAATTTTAGTATTATTAATGACTTCTCTAAACTATTAGGAATTGTTTCTTTCATGGATTATTATAACGATAAACATGAATAAGTGAGATTTGTTATTCATAATTTTTTTTCTATATCTGTTTGTTTAAAGGGTAAATAGTCTGTAGCTAAGAGATGTAAATTAATAAATCTTGCTATAAAGAGTAGTAACAAATCTGGATTAACGCACTTTTTTTAGACATTGACCAGATTTATTATTTCAGGTTATTTATTTTTAGTGTTTGGTTATCTTAGGGGTGAATAATATTTTATCCATGGGTTTATCATTGAAATAAACATCCCTTAGTAAATGAAAATATCAAAAAAGATATTGTGTGTAAAGTAGACACAATTATTAAATTAATATATATATATATAAACTTTTTAATATATATATATATATATATACACACTTACACATCATCTGTATATAAAGTTTTTTATATACAGATAATTCAAATAATAAATCAATATCATAAATTTAAGACTAGACTTTACGTAAGGTAAATAAATAGTCGATTGGCATAAATATTAAAATTTATTAATTGAATAGAGTCGCAAGTCGCAACGTCTATTTATGATTTTGGAGGACGAAGTGACAAACACATATGAGGGCAAAAGCTCACCTGTTTCCCATCAACTGGTGGTTCCAATCAACGAGCATTGCCCCTACAACACTGTTAAAGATTATCGAACTCAGTATTGAATTTGTCACCTGATTAAAAAATCGTCGGAAAACGCAGGGGAAAGGTGATCTATGGGCATGCAAAGATGGGGCATTACGACAAACACATCCAACGCATGCATGCTGACAGAGAGTAAAGTAGTGAAGAATGTACCAGAAGAAGCAGCAGTAGCAGCCTTGTTTATACTCATCGATCAGCGTCGTCCTTGGCGGGTTTCGATCTGTCGAAACGAAAGATTCGGATAAGGAGATGGAGCGAGAGAAATCTTCCAAAAACCATGTCGCCGTCGATCCATCGCCCAATCCAAGCGATTTTTTTTTTTCTTCTCTTTTTTCAACTCAACTCAACTCCCCTCGACCGTTGGCTCCGCCTTATACGATGACAGCAACTCGCTCGCTCGCTCGCAGCCCCCGCCGGAGGCAGCCAAAAGAGCGTGTGGCTCCCGCCTCTCTTTTTTATTCACAAAGTTTCCCCTTTTCTTTTATTTAAAAAAAAAGTTGGCGATATTTGCTGTTTTACGTTCTTATTAGATATGTATGCATATATGTGGGTTAGTGCAGCTCGATATTACGTCATCGAAATAATTAAAAAATTCATAAAGGATGGATTATAACATTTGCTGCATTCGTTTGAAGAAACAAATCTAAAAAAATGTTCGATTTAAATTTTATCGAATTACAAAGAAAAAAAAGTTTGTGAGAGAAATGAATTCTGTTGAAATTTAATTTATTTCTAATTTTAGCTTTGCATTAATTATATTGAAATAATTTGATCACATTTAGTTTTGTGGAGAATATTATTCTTTTGTAAGAAAATACTTTTTTTTTGCAAATATATAAAGAGGTTGGAATTGGTCGATGTGTGCTGTTTTGTGACCAACAGCGGAGCCACAGGGCGGGTCCTGGTACAATCTAATCGCTCGGATCAGAGCGGGTCCCGCTCATGAGTTGGCCCCCACCGTTCGTTGTCGTGTCTCCCACTCTGTACACCGTCCATCACGCCGTTGGGGCTCTCCTGCATCCGCCACGTGGAAGGTGGTTTCTACTTGTCCCTCTCCGCGGCGAATGCCGGGAAAAAGGTATTCGTAAAAAGGGAGGAAAAAATAGGAGGAAAAAAAAAGGCAACCTCGAACGAGAGAGAGGAGATCCTGTTCGACGCCTCATCCAATCTTCGTTGGAAGATTTTATTCGTTTCAAGTTGAGATTTTTCTTTTGGTTCGTCGTCTTTTTTACATTTTGATGTGTTTTTTTTTGTTTTCTCCTTGTTTTCCTGATTTTTATCTCGTCCAAAATGATGTAAAAAAAGACGTTTTTTGGTTCTTGTGCGATCTAAATTTGATTAGTTTCTTTTGGTGTTTGGTTCTAATCGGGATTTGGCCGGTGGTGGATGAGATAGGGCTTCGGTTAGGCGCTGGGGGAGGATTCGGAGCGATCATGGGGTGCAGGGGATTCTGGGAGTGCTTGCTCAAGCTCTTCAACTTTCTGCTGACCGTCACGGGATTGGCGATGGTTGTTTACGGGGTTTACTTGCTGGTCGAGTGGAATAAGATCTCCGGTGGCGATGACAGTGACGACACGGTTTCACCGCCCACCGCGAGCATGGATCACGAATTCCTGAAACTTGGCCGGCCAATGCTTGTCGTAATTTCAATGTCGTCAAGTTTTATCGATAAACTTCCAAAAGCTTGGTACAATGTTGTGATTTCTTGTCATTTGGTATTAATATGATTGTGTATGCTAAAAAAGACTACAACTTTTGAGTATGCATCTCTTCCTTATGTATTGCTAAACACAAGTTTAGCTTTTATCCTCGTAGAGAAAAGCAAATAGAACCATACAAAAATGCACTTGTTGCCAATACTAACTGAATTAAGGCAATGTTCCTACTTTATAAGTTTGTATGTTTTATTTGATAGATTTGTATGTTGCATATACGTCTACTTTTTGCATATTTTTTTTTCTCCAGTATATATTGTAATTTCCAAGAAACAATTATTTTTCTCTATGATATTTATGTATACATAATTCAGTTATACGTGAGTGTTGATATTTTAAAGTTAATTTTATACGAGATTTGATTGATGGAGAAAATATTGATAACCCAAACGTTGGCCTGTAGTAAACATGTTATTTTTGTGGAGGTTAGTGGGGAGTTGTGTTTGATATTGAAATGTGACCTTGTACTTCTCTTTCTTGGGGACTTCCGTTTCATTCTAATCTAGCACATATGCTGTATCATAATACTAAAAAATATATTTATCTAGCATCTTTGATCTTCTGGAAATGTGACTTTAGCTCAAAAATGCAAAAATGTTTTGACACAGTGGAATACAAGCAGCTGTTAGGCTGCAGTATGATATTAGAGTTTATTTGATTTACATTGATTTATTTTGAAGCATATGTTAATCATTAGTCTTTTACTATTATGCAAATGCTTTACGAACTTTCGGCAAGTGATACATTCTTATATCAGGTTTATTTACTTGTTCATTGGCATCGGGGTTATTCTTTTTGTCATATCATGTTTTGGCTGTGTTGGAGCAGTGACAAGGAATGGGTGCTGCCTATCTTCTGTATCCTGATTCTGTGAAATTATAATAAATTTTTACTTTTAGGTATTTGTTCTTATTGATATGCTTATATCTAATTACTTGTGGTAAACCGCTGAGTTAATTCTTCTTCATGAACTTCTATAACACTTTGTGTTATGTAATGTTTGTTTGTCCCTCAACAAAAAAAAAAAAAAAGATTGTTGGCCTGTATAATTTCTTTTGTCAACATACTACTAACTTGTCATGGGCACAAGAGAGAGAGAGAGAGAGAGAGAGAGAGAGAGAGAGAGAGAGAGAGAATTGTAAATGAATAATTCATTTGCTCATCCCTTGTAGCCACCTGTGTATGTCATCAACATGGTCATATAACTTCCCTGTGGTTTCAGTCCATCCCGCCAATGAGACAGATGACAAGTATACTTATAATTTATGTTTACAACAACAATAACAATAAAGCCTTATCCCACTAGGTGGGGTCGGCTACATGGATCATACGACGCCATTCCGCTCTATTAGTAATCAAACCTTTCGGTATATTATTCACCAATAGATCTTGCTCTATTAGTTCGCCAAGTGTCCGCCTTGGCCTCCCTCTCCCTCTTTTAATCGGACTCCAGATTATTTGATCTACTCTTCTTACTAGCGCATCTAATGGTCTTCTCTGAACATGACCAAACCATCTCAAACGATTCTTTACCGTTTTCTCACTAATAGGAGCCACTCCGACTCGTTCACGTATGGTCATTCCTAATCTTATCTAATCTTGTATGACCATACATCCATCTCAACATCCTCATTTCAGCTACCCCCACTTTACGTTCATGTTGTCCCTTCATAGTCCAACATTCACTACCATATAACACTGCCGGTCTTATAGAAGTACGATAGAATTTTCCTTTAACTTTATTGGGTACTTTTCTATCACAAAGAACTTCAGTGGCTTTCCTCCACTTACACCAACCAGCTTGAATTCTATGATTAACATCGTCATCAATCACACCATCTTGTCTTACAATTGATCCTAAATATTTAAACTTTGTCACTTGAGGAATTATATCCTCCCCTAGCCTAACTTTCAAATCGTCTCTAAGTTGTTTATTTGTGAAATTGCTATGCATATATTATGTTTTATTCCTACTTAAACGAAAACCCTTTGACTCCAACGTATTTCTCCATATTTCCAATTTTGTATTAATCTTTTCTCTTGAATCCGCTAAAAGTACTATATCATCCGCAAATAGCATGCACTTAGGTACCTCCTCTGTGATACTCTCGATTATAACATCGATAACTAAGTTAAATAGATATGGGCTTAAAGCTGATCCTTGATGTAGGCCAATTCCTATAGGAAATTCATTTGTCTCACCTCCGGGTGTCCTAACCCTAGTCAATGCCCCATCGTACATATCTTGTATTACCTTAATGTAGGCAACACTCACCCTCTTCTTTTGCAAGACTTTTCAAAGTACATCCCTTGGTACCCGATCATACGCCTTTTCTAAGTCAATGGAAGCCATAGGTAAGTCTCTTTTCCTACTTCGATACTTCTCCATCATCCCCCTTAGTAAATAAATCGCCTCTGTAGTGGATCTTCCTGGCATGAACCCAAATTGTCTTTCAGAAATACTAGTCTCCATTCTCAATCTATGCTCAATCACTTTTTCTCATAATTTCATTGTGTGACTCATAAGTTTAATCCCTCTATAATTTGCACAATTCTGAATATCCCCTTTATTTTTGTAAATAGGAATTAATGTACTTAATCTCCAATCATCAGGCATCTTTTTCGACCGTAAAACCTCATTAAATAGTTTACATAACCACAACACACCTTTTTCTCCTAAACATTTCCAAACTTCAATCGGTATACCATCCGGTCCAACGGTTTTACCATTCTCCATTTTCTTAAGAGCTTCGCTAACCTCCGAGACCCTAACTCGATGATAAAATGACCTATTAAGCTCACATTCGCTAACTGTCAAGTCCTCCAAATCACAACGGGAACTTTTACATCCATCATTAAATAGCTTATAGAAATACTCTTCCCATCTGTTCTTAATATTTTCTTCAGTAACTAAAACCTTGCCAACTTCATTTTTTATGCATCTTACTTGATCCAAATCTCTTGACTCCTCTTTATTCCTTGCAATCTTGTAAATCCTTTGTTCACCGGCCTTTGTCCCTAACTCCTTATAAAACCCCTCATATGCTTTAGCACGAGCATCACTAACTTCCTTCTTAGCCTCCCTTTTCGTCAAATGATATTTTTCCCAATTGTCAGAACTATTGTCCAAGTGTATCACCTTGAAACAATTCTTTTTATTACGCACCTTTTCTTGGACCTCTTCATTCCACCACCAAGTCTCCTTATCTCGTGGTCCAAAACCTTTTGATAAAATGGCTTTAGCAACCATTTCAACTTTTTTTGCCATATTCTCCCACATGATACTAGCATCTCCTTCTAACTCCCACACACTTTCCTCTAATAACTTACTTCTAAAAGTCTCTCGCTTCTCCTCCTTTAACTGCCACCACTTGATCTTTCGATCAAAAACTGTTCTGAAGTAGAAAAAGAGATGTATCTAGATGCTCAGATTTCTCATTAATTCATTGACGAGGTTGACTTTTGCACCAAAATTGATTTGCCAGAACCCAGAAATGAATTTTTTTTGTACTTTTTATTTCTTCACCAAGGTGCTGCAGGCTACTACAAGATACAGTGATGGACTAAGGCAAGGCAGTGTTATTAAATGATGTTGCTTACTGGCCTGTTCTTAGACAAAGATCTTAGTAGATTGTCCATAAACTAGAATCATTTGTTTCATTGCCAGTAAATTTGTGTGCCTATGTGATTCTATGGTTAAATCTAAGAAGGGAAGAGCATTTCAGTCTCTTGCAAAGCTTGCATCTGTTGTTTTTGTTTAGTTTAGTGTTAATTTATATTCAATTGCTGAAAAATTGTTCACACCAGGGAATGCCCTTTTTATAAAAATTGGTAATAATGGGAAGACTTAAAATCTTCCTTAAGGATGCAAAATAGCATGAATCCTGAGAATTGATGTAATACCTGTCACTTGTTCTGAGTTGTGTTGCTTTTTTCACTCTCGGCGCTTTTATGTTCTTTCCTTGACAAGCACAGTATTCTTTCTTGGTGATATTGTTGATTGTAGCCGAGCTAGCAGCTGCAGGTTTCATATTTTTTGACCATAGCTGGAAGGATGTGAGTTTCAATTGTCAGTTTACTTGTTACCTTAGGTGTTTCTTTTTCCTTGATTTTGATAAGCGCCACCTTGCAGCTTATTCCTGCCGATAAAACTGGAAATTTTGACATGATATATGACTTTTTGGAGCATAATTGGAAGATTGCAAAATGGGTGGCAATGGGAGCTGTCATTTTAGAGGTTTGTGCGAATGTTTCCTTTCTTGTATAGCTTGTTTTATGTTCCAACTTTGAATATGTGCATAAAAAAGTTAAATATTAGCATATTGGATTATCGGACATTTATCGTTCTTCTAATGGCTTTAGTTTTGTAATTGTCCTGTGGTGCACAATTCTTCCTTGTTTTTGGGGTCCATACTTGTACATTTGATGGCAATTCAATACATACACAGATCATATGACTAGCCTTATTTCTAGCCATCCTTATTTCCTGAAAATCATAATTGACTGTTACCAATTTCTTCAACCAATTAATAGTTTATTTATTTTTTTGCATGTTAGTTAGCCTGGTAACCGGGTCTAGCCTGGTAAGCCAAATCGATCAGAAAATAACAGTGTCAAGTTGTACTTCAATTTTATGGAGTCATTTGCCTGTGTAGTCATGCAGATGACTAGTGACACTTAAATAATCTCCCTTCCAAAACATTTAAATAAACTGAATTCACAAGATTGTTTAAAACCAAATGAGACAAATTCATAATTGAAATAAGAGAAAATTGGGTATAATGCATGCTTAGATGCTGCAATATACTGCATAGAATAGTAGGTCGATCAATCTATCATATAAATGCATTTTTATGAACAGTAATATAAACAGTAGGTCGATCAACCTATTAGAGTTCATATATTCAGTGTCCCCTTGAAATAAACTGGAGATTCATGTGTCAATTGTACTTTGAAATTTCCTATGCAACCAATTATACTTGGGTTCTAAGGTTGTGATTCAACAAATTAAATGGTATGACTTGCGTGTGAGGATGGATTTTCTTGCTTTATAGTTTTTCATGTGTCGCATCCATTTCCTTGTTCCAAACTCTTGATATGCGTTCTGATCTTGGTCTGATTCAATTGTGACATTCGATTAGTTGCTGTATTCTCATGATGCAAATATCACCTGTAGGCTCTGGTCTTCTTTTTAGCTCTGATAGTTCGAGCAGCAAACCGACCCGCTGACTATGATAGTGATGATGAATACATTGCACCAAGATCTATTGTCAGACAGCCATTGATCAACAGGCAGGGAGCTCCAGCAACTGGGGCTCCTGGCGCTCTTGATCAGCGTCCAAGCAGAACGGACGCCTGGAGTCAACGAATGAGGGAAAAGGTGATGTGTAAACAGTTAATGCACCTTACAGATTTTGACTCCATGTTCCATTTTGCTAATTTTCTTATGTTTCTTCCATCTGGGTAGTATGGTCTGGACACCTCGGAGTTCACATACAACCCAGCAGAACAAGGCAGACACCAGCAAACACCAACTCCTGCAGAAGAAAATAGCCGGTGCACCATATTATGAGAACTATTCAGTTCTTTGGTGTTCAACAAGAAGAAAGTGTGCAAGTTTTGGATTCCTTGTGTGCCATATCATCTTCAGTGGTCTTCTAGGACAAATGTTTGTTGATCCTTTTTGACATGTTTTGCTGCAAAGCTTCTTGCTATTGACCTTGCACAAAATGATGCAACGCTATCTTCCAACAAATTACTGAATAATGTAATAGTTTTCTTGTGGGACAATGAATATGTATTTCTGTAAGACGAAGTGAAGCCATATATCTTTAATGTCAAAATTCTTTCGGTTGTCGAGTGTTCATGGTTACATCTCGTCGCCTGCCTTTTGCAACATCCGACCGATGTGACTGTTTCATCGTTCATACGTGCGTGATGATTTGAAAATGTTAAATGAATAAAAGGTGATGCTTTCAAGGTGGCAATCTGCTTCGATTAGTTCTTGGTATGTCAAGTTGATCCAGGGTTTGATGAACTTAACGAGATATCCAATTAGTGTTCGTTCTATGGACGTGCCTTGAATTCTTCACATGGACAAACTTTTGGGCTGTTGTGGATGGATCATATGAGTTGAATTCTTTATACGGATCGTAAATGACCCTACAACAACCCCTAGGTATCTAACATACAAGATTCCATAACTATTCAGAATCTCCGATGGTTTAGCAAATTACATATGAATTTATGGAAATATTTTGATTTCCTTGTATGTATTAAACATGTGACAAGTAATTTGATTAACCCGACCTATGATTTTGTTTCATTCTATATACTAAGTATAAACGCCTATTTAGCGTCCTGGTCTAGTGAGAATGTTGTCATCATGGTTCTCGTGTACTCCAAAGTTTCCATTAGATGCTAGAGGTGCAACTGCTTCGAAGTTCTCTCGCCTATTTTGCTTTTCGAACATGCTGTCAAGGTAATTTGCATGAGCTTCAATCCTCGTCTGTAGTTTCCTTTGAACCTACGAGAAATAAAATTAAAAAAAAAGGCCCTGTAGATTAGATGGACAAAATTTATTTTATCCGAAAGAGAGCTGTGCTCAATAGATTATTTTCTGAAATTTGAAATGGCTGCGTTCATAGCAGAGTGGCAGTACTGAGCTCACATTACCTCCAGATGCTCATACAAGCTCTTCTGTAGTTGCATTTGTAAGTGCAGTGTTTCAGAAATCTGTAATCTTCCGTTTCTACTCGAGTAAGATAACATCGATTAGTTTGGAAGACGTGTCTATTTCAAATCAAAACAGCTGAACAATTAGTTGAAATAGCTAAGCCATGATTTGATATATGCCAATTAGCAAGATAACATGGATTAGTTTGAAACGGCTGAGGTGGGTTCACTCACCCATTCAAATGTGGTGTTTGTCCCTGGTCACCTTTCGTTCTCCTCTCCATATTTCCTGCCAAAACAAATGCCCTTGTCCTTCAATTTGCATGCTTTATGTGTTGGACAGATGGTCAGTAAACTTGAAACCAGACACTTTTCCTCAAAAACGAAGAAGAAAGAAAAGGGAGAATCCAGATTGATGCCAAAACTTGGTCTGAATAGTTAACATTAATCACCATTTTTTCTGCACAGAATGATTCTTTTGTTTTATGACATGGAATGCCTACGGTCAAGTATTCTGATTCTTAGCTCATATTTTGGCCTAGGACTACGTTGCAACTTTGCACACAATGATTCTCGAAAAAGAAATTGCGCATAATGATACAACTGTAGTTTTTTTTTTTTTTGAGAAGGGATACAACTGTAGTATGTTGAATTGTAAATAAAAGTCTGCGAGTTTACTACTTCATTTACCCAAAGATAAGACTGACTTCTGTGGAGAGTTAAAATTTAATCATTTGGGTTCTGTCCTCAGGAAAAAAAAAAACAGAAAAAAAGGCTGTGCTCGCTCATATCTTGAAGGCTAGTTTTGTGCAATTTCTGCTCCAAAAGATTACAGAAATAACAAGATGATGTATCACTAGATAAACACGGTGCAAGATTTTCTTAGTTCCAACGGACAACTTGCATGGTGGCTCATGATTGATATGATGAGTAGAAATTTGTTTTGTTCATGTGCTAAGAGTTTTTTTTTTATATCCATCATACTGACACTGCTCCCACACTTTATTCAAATTTCATTATGACCATGCAGAGGTTACAACTTCCAAGTATCTAACCCTTTGTTATTGCAAGCTTTGCTTATCATACAATAATTAATCTCATATCCCATATGTACAGATCATGTTACAATCATTAGATCTAAGATTGAAAGTTTGGTGATGGTTTGGATCTGGCTGAATCAAGCCATTATCCGCCTCATAATCCGATAGAGTTGCTCAACATATGTGATTAACTTGAGGTGCTGAACTTATTCATATAATCTCAAGTTGTCTTTGAAATTACAGACAATACCGAATCATATAACTAGATAGAGATTGGAACTGGAATCTCAATATCAGAAAATATAAATTTGTCTCTCCAGCAGAATGATAGTAAAAAATACAAACTTTCGATGGGGCTAATTAGTCCATCTTTCTCTTCAAAAATAAAAAATACAAACTTTCGATGGGGCTAATTAGTCCATCTTTCTCTTCAAAAAGAGGATAATCATAGGTAGAGTGGTTCAAGTGAAGCACCTTTGATGACACCTAACGATCATTTCTTAATATTCTAATTCTGTTTACCACAATTTTCTTACAAAGTATGTTTTGTTTATAATCTGTTCATCGTATCAATGCAAATACAAAAAGAAAACAAATCTTGTTCAAAAGCAATCAACTATGAATACATGAGCAGTCTCTTGAATCTTCACCTCAGAAGGAAACGTATTTACCTGAAACTATATTTTGATTGTACTTGGCAGCTCGATATTTCTGCGGGCACAAAAAATATGAGGACCCCAACAGAATGAACTAAGAACATGATCACAAGGGGTAGCAAGTTTGGAACTTACCTGCAAATGACTCTTGACATGAAATATTGTTAACCCTTCAAATTTCATCAGTTTCAATATTTCCTTTGGAGTTGCTTCTGCACTTCAAAACTACACTGCATGAGAAGACCCTTCAAGTGCAATCCTAAATATTGTAAACTGAGGTTCTAGTGATAATCCATCTAACATACTCATTGCTCCTCCAAGAATATCTACAGCCTTGACAAACTGCTCATGCAGTTCGTTAGTCCATCTGATACGGTGCTTGCCGCTTGCGGCACAACTGAACCCTGATTTATGGCGAACCGGAACCACTGATGCCGTGATCCCAGAACTTTTAAATGGTACCTGAGGCAATAAATTTTAGTTCAACAAGAAGAAGACACCAAGGTCTAAGTTTATGCTTACTCTATAATCATAATCTCTCAGTCGTCCCCATGACACATCTTCCATATCATTAAAACTACAGTTTTCTGACAGCAGCATGCTAAACATATCACCATGTTCAGGATGCGCATCAGAAGCCAGCGAAGAGTTTGGAATCGACAGAGTGGTCTGTGATCCTGATCCATAACAAGTATTTCCATTGAAACAAGATGGAACTTGTTGCTTTGATGGAAGTGACCAGTGATGAAACATCTGGGCACCGAACGTGTGATGCTTTACTGCAAGATGGAACTTGTTGCTTTGATGGAAGTGACCAGTGATGTTTCATTCATCCTGTTGCATTCATCCTGTGCTTCCAGATGTTTGATGGAAGCACAGGATTTACTTCCACTGCAGTAAATGGAAGTAAAGCACAGGATATACAAGTTGCTTTGATGAATGCAGTAAAGCAACAACCAGTGATGTTTCATTCACCGAACTTGTTGCTTTGATGGAAGCACAGGATGAATGCAAGATGGAACTTGTTGCTTTGATGGAAGTGACCAGTGATGGAATCTGGAAGCTCTGAGGATGAATGCATCGTGTGTCCGGAAACTTCTCTGTTGAAATCATGCAGGGTTTCTATAAATAGAGAAGCACAGGAGACATGTTTCAAGATAACAACAAAAATGTCTTGATCAGGAATTTTCTTCCAGTATAAATTCCGAAGGAACTTTGATAGGACGTGGGTAGGAGAATAAACATTTAAACTAGAGCTTTTCACACACTTTAGTTCTTCCTGCCATTAATGAAGCTTCCTGACGCCATTGTTCCCGAATCTAATCATATGGAAGAACCTCCAAGCTTTAACGATTCTGTGTCAACCATGTGTCCAAAGTTGTATTATTCTCATTATGAGTATTCTGCAACCACTCGGGAATCAGATAACTTCACGGTTCAACGGCAATAATGCCATTCTGCTGTCCTCAAGGTTCAAGCTACAAAATAAAATTAAAGAAAAACATATGCTTTTTTTTATATATAAATGTTAGTCATTTATGTTCAAGTGTTTTATGAGAACGAGAACGGCATGTTGAACTAAATAATCAAACTATTTGAAAGCTCAAATGCTCAACAGTTTACGTCATTTATCCAAAAGGGAAAAGCATCACACTCGCTTATGGCTCAATTGTTGTTGTGTGAAAGCACATCACTTCCGGGAGAATTGATTCTTAGCCGCAGATGGAGGACAAATTAATTTTTTTTCATAAAGACCGATAAGTTTTTGTTTTTGTTTTCTTTTCTGATCAATTCATCCTGTCACTCACACAAATATTTACCTCAGAGCTGTTCTTTTTCTTTTTTCTTTAATTCATGGTTTGTCGCTGCTTAACACGAAATCCATCCTGATACACTTCAAGAAAGAAAATGTTTACCAGAAAATTGAGCAGCTGGGTGTTCAGTTAGGCCAGTTGTTAACAAAAAGGCATAACATCCAACAAAAAGGTGAGGAATTTTAACCCCCTGGGCCCTTTCTCAAGCTTCTCAAGAATAGAATGTCTCAGAAACTTTCACTCCTGCACACTTGGTCTTGGGATTTTTTTAAGATAATAAATCATTCATATAAATTTCAATATTAAAAATCTTTGAAGGGAATTTTGAAAAAAAGGACAGCTACAAGTTAATAGGAGATATATAGAATATCTTATTACGAAGCGCGCTTATTTTTCATTATTTTAATATTTTATAATTATAATTTATGATTAAATTAATCATATACTTCAAGTAATATATATTTATTGAGATAATTTGGTAATAAAAAATATCATTTAAAATTAAATAGATTATAGTCATAGAATTAATTACATTTATTAAAATAATTTAATCATAATTATCAGATAATCCAATGATGTTAATCTTAATCATATAATAAATAAAATGAGTGGTTTACACCAATTTTATGCTCTACATAAATTTTTTCTCTTTTAAAATTTATACAAAATACAAAAAAACTTTGATAGAATTTGTATAAGGTCAATGTCAATTCAAATGAACATTAAATAGTAGTGTTTAGTAAATAATTGATTAGCTTTGTTAAAAGAACAGAAAATATGAACTTTTAGGAAATATACACATTTTTAGCAAGAATCCAATCACATTTTTTACAGATTTAATCATTTCAGTACAAAAACAGTGTGATACATCAGAAGATGGATTTTTCATTATTTCAGTTAATATCCAAAAATTCAACTACAAACTACCAATAACATATTGGACAAATGTTATTCAGCAAATCAATGTCGACGAGTTCCATTGTGAACTTGATTTATACAATAAGAAAACTTGGAATGATCACTTCTGATGCTTCATCACTTGGATCTCATTCTCTTCCAGGGGGATTCAATAGTCCTCTGTTTGAAGATAAATTTGTCAAACTCCACTTAAAATCATCAAGAAAAGCGATGAAGAAAGAGCTCTAATCAAATACTGGCACGTTCTAAACATTGAATTAGAACAATGGTCGAAGAACATTCATCTTCAACTGCAAGCACAACACAAAAAAAGTATAATAACAGGACCTAAGACAAATGTATAAAAATGATGAAAAATTAAGGAGAAGTAATGTATATTTTGGCTAGATTGTTTCAGTGACGATCAGAACCTACCGGGATATCATGACTAACATCATTAATGGTTTTGTCACTGGATTGACAGACCATGAATTTCAGACCTGCACGTCCTCCAAAATTTCTTATTAGATTATAATTAAAAAAATTCAAAACAGCAAACACAGATCACACTATAACAGGACATCTCATAATCACACTGTCTTGCCACCAAAAAATACGAATAAATTCAATTTTTTTAAAAAAAAAAATACAGAATTGGCTCAGAACTTCTTAGAGGGATTGTGTTCCCGTCAGGGACAGATCGTCGATCAGTCTCCGGACACGAGGAAATTTTCTTCATAGCCAACGATAGTTGAAAAATATCATGGATTAATAAGAATTATAGCAAGAAAAACACAGCTCGAAGTAAACAATTTTGAAAACCCAGTGGGATTGAGGATTTACGATATTAATTATACACAACCCAAATTTTGACAAAAAAAAATTTCAGTTTTGATCTATGAAATCACCTGAAAACCCGTAATGGATTGAGAGATTATCAGCTAAGGGAATGATCAGAATCCTCTCGGGATATCAAGAGAAACATCACAGAGTTGTTTTGTCAGTGGATTGACAGACAATGAATTTTCACATCACCTCATCCCAATTCCGCCCCAATATATCCTGGTTAATCCAAAACGAGAGACCGAAAATACTAATAACAGGAAAAAAATCACAATTATCGGAGAACATGCTACAGTTGATAAGAAACAGATCAAAAGGGATAAAAGGATGGAAAAATACAAATGATGGCTCAGAACTTCTTAGAGGGATGGTGTTCCCGTCAGCGACGAATAGTAATCCATCTCTGGACACACGATTCAAGCATCGTCATAGCCATCGACGTCAAAAGAACACACTGAAGACAGAAAGACATAATACTGTTGCGAGAGAAAGGCAAAGACGCCAATGGAGATTAGTGGGGTTAAGCGAGCAGCGGCCATGGTGAAGCGTGCCGTGCGCTGCGTGCTTAAAGTAAAAAACACATGGATTAGTAAAGTGTTTGTAATAAACAAACTTCATATAAAAAAATTGCGGATTGAGGATCCAATAAGATCTTAGTTATGCAGAATCGAATTTGTCAGAAAAATCCAATATTGAACAGAAAGGTAATTCTAAAAAATGGTTAAGCTGTGAAAACCCGCAAAAGATCGACCGAGAGATGTTCGGGGAAGGGAATGATCAGAACACGTCGGGATATCACGAGAAACATCACGATTTGTTTTGTCAGTGGATTGACAGACCATGAATTTTCGCATCACCTCATCCCACTTCCACCCAATGCCCTCAGGTTAATCCAAGACAATGGACCAGGAAAGAAAGACTAATAACAGTACAAATCACAATCGCAAGAACTCGCTACAGTTGATAAGCAGTTCGAAAGAGCTAAAAGCATGCAAATTTACGAATGGCTCAGAACTTCTTAGAGGGATGGTGCTCCCGTCAGCGACGAATGGTAATCCATCATCTCTGGACACGCGATTCATGCATCGTCATAGCCATCGATGTCAGGAAAAAAATTTTGAATACGGAATGAAGTTGTAGTATGTCACGAGAGGAGAGGCAGAGGCTCTTGGACGCCAATGGAGATGAATGAGGTTTCATGAGCAGCGCCATGGCGACGGCGTGCTGCGCATTGCGTGCTTATAAAGGAGTAATTGAAGAGGCGGCGACGAAACCCTAGATCTGCTGGGAAGATTTGAGTCGGCGCCAACCGGTCATTGAACCGGGTTATGTCGGATCAAATTTCACCCGGACGGATAGTGGTGTCACCGAACTTAAAAATTAGATTCCACCCGACCTATTATTTTTAATTTTAAATAATATTTTAATTTAGGTCGAGTCGAGTGAATTTGTAAACTTGATCCGATCAGACTTAGGATTGCTTCAGGTTCAAATTGAAAATTTTCAATCCGACTTAATTGGACCGAATAATTTGACTCAGCTAGATATTTTTAGTTTTTATTGTTTTTATTATTTTTATTATTTTCTAATTTGCTTAAATTTTTTCTGTAATTTAAAATTTAAATATATAAATAAAGTATTTTAAATGTAAAAAATATATATTTTTAAAACAATATTTTTTATATTTAAAATAAAAGATTAGATGTATTTTATATTAAAAATAAAAAGAAAACTTAAAAAGTAAAAAAATAAAACATAAAGAAAAAAATGAACCTGAGCAACCGACTTAACTTAAAAATAATTAAAATCGATCCAACTCGTGAGTAGCTCTATAGATCACTACAAGAAAATCGTGATTTTCCGACGGATAATTTTCGACGGTTCTAAATCCGTCGTTATTTGCGACGGATTTTTCGACGGTTTCGTTTCTGACGAATTTTTCGACGGTTATGACCGTCGGAAATAATTTATATTATTATTTAATTTTTCGACGATTAGGAACGTCGATATTTTCGACGGATAACCATCCGTCATAATTTTCGACGACTTTTCCGACGGTTATGACCGTCGGAAATAAAAAAATTAAATTATGTATTTTTAATATTATTATTAAATTTTTTCGACGGTTTTGGCCGTCAAAAATAAAAAATTAATTATATAATTGGTTATATTATTATTTAATTTTTCGACGGTTAGGAACGTCGATATTTTCGACAGATATCCATCCGTCGCAAAATCCGCCGCAATTTCCGACGGTCAGAACCGTCGGTAAATCCGCCGCAATTTCCGACGGATATCCAAACCGTCGCAATTACCGACGGTTTTGACCGTCAGAAATAAAAAAATTAATTATATAATTGGTTATATTATTATTTAATTGTTCGATGGTTAGGAACGTCGATATTTTCGACGGATATCCATCCATCGCAATTTCCGAAAGTCATAACCGTCGGTAAATCCGCCGCAATTTTCGACGGATATACAAACCGTCGCAATTACCGACGGTTTTGACCGTCGGTAAATATTACCGTCGGTAAAATAAAAAAATAAATATTATATATAACTAAATAAAATAAAATTTTTTATTATTTATGTTTTCGACGGTCGAAACCGTCGGTAATTAAAATTTCGTTATCCCGCGCTTTTTTCCCTTTTTCCCGCTTTCTTTCCAAATTTTTTCCTTTATATATTTTCCCTCCTCCCTCTTCTCTCTCCCTCCTCCCTCCACTCCTCTCTCTCTCCCTCCTCTCCTCTCTCCCGCTCCCGGCCGCGAGCACGGACGCCGGTTACGCCGCGAGATCGTCCTCTCCCGCACGTCGGACGCCGGCGACCCTCTCTCGCACCGGCGTATCTCTCTCTCCCGCACCGCGCCGACATCTCTCTCTGCTGTCGGTGGCCGGTTCCGGCCTCCAACGGCCCGATTTCGGCCTCCAGCGGCCGGATCCGGCCGCCTGGCGCCGAATTCGGCCCGCCTCGGCCGCCAGGCGGCCCGGTTTCGGCCTCCAACGGCCGAATTCGACCGCCAGGCGGCGGATCCGGCCTCCAGCGCCGGATCGGCCGCTAGGCGGGCCGGATCCGCCGCCAGCCTCCAGCGGACGGATCCGAACGCCAGGCAGCCGCTAATTTTTTTTATATTTAAAAAACTATTTGCGACGGTTGCGACCGTCAAAAGATCGACGATTGCGACAACTGTCTAAAGTTTCGACAGTTGGGACCGTCGAAAAGTTGCGACGGTTCGGACCGCCGACCTTTTCCGGCGGTTGCAACCGTCGGAAATTTCGACGGCTCGGACCGCCGTTGCAACCGTCTGAAATATCGACGGCTCGGACCGCTGGCCTTTTCCGACGGTTGCAACCGTTGGAAATATCGACGGTTCGAAGCGCCGGGGACTTTTCCGACGGCCAGAACCGTCGATATTTTCGACGAATTTTTTTCAACCGTCGCAAAATCGTTTGCGACGAGCGTTTTTCGGACCGATCGATTCCGACTGAAAAACCGTCGGTAATTGCGTTATCGACGATTTTCGGACTGATTACCGATGGTTCGGACCGTCGGTAATCCACATTTTTCTTGTAGTGGATTGACACTTTGATGTTGGTCCAATAATACAAACCGAACCTTGATTAGAGAAATTTAACTCTCTTTTTCGTCACAAATGGAAGTACATTGACTTAATGCAAAGCTTGTATTAATAAAGACATTTCTTTTTTTTTCTTAGGTTTTATGTTAAAAAAGAAATTGAGACAACAATATTAGTTCTGTCAATTGATAGGAGAGTAGATCCCATGCCTTCGATGAGAGTTGGAAGCATTGGGTTCGACTAATAACATAGGACATCGAAGACCTTAACGAACCTCTCGTTAACTCGTACCACCTTAAAAAAAAAAACTTGGAAATATATGACGTTGAGACTTGATGCATTTATAAATTCTCGAAGAGACACGACAATTATAATCTCCAACCGTCACCCTTTTTCAAACCCCTGGACCTTTTTCCATTCAATGGAAAACATCGTGAGATCTCTAAAAAAGAGGTGATTATTCCCAACTGTCATGTGTAATTATTCTTTGCACTTCTTTCGTATCCTTTCTTTTCCCACTCGAGATGTGATTCATAGTTTTATTTTTATGTGATTAAAAGGTCACATAACTTACTAATCGCTCAAAACAAAAAAAAACACATGAAACATCTACTTACACTTATTTTTTATACATAAAGAGGTACATAGACTTAATACAAGAAAATTTAAAAATTAAAAATAAGGAAGTGTACACACTTCACTGATGAAATTTAAACTCATGACCTCTCAATTTTTGAATGATGACGCACTACACTATTGAAGTACTTACACATAAAGGCGGAGCTAGAAGTGTTCACGAGTCGATTTGACCTGACCCGTGAATAAACCCGATCCGATAACCTGACCACCCTTTTTATTTTTTTATTTTTTTAATATAAAAAGTATTTATTAATTTATTTTTTAATACAAAATAAAGTATTTTTAAATACCAAAAATATTTTTTAAAATATCTATATATTTTTCTACATTTAAAATAATTTATTTTATATTTTTTTAGATTTTAAATAATATAAAACTATACATTTAACTAAAAAATAATTAAAAATTTTATAAAAAAATAAAAAAAACTAGGTCGTCGGGTCGGGTCGGGTCAACTCGGGTTGAAAAATTCCAATCCGAACTCGACCCGACCCGGTGAACACCCTTGGGCGGGCACTAAAATCGTAGATTAGTAAATTTAGTTACATACCTTTCATATGTTTACTATTGTCATGTTGGTCAGCTGTGTTAAAACACTACCAAATGACTTCAGGTTCGAAACTACTTTCGCTCTTTGTCATTTGCACTGGTTGTTTACCAATATTTTTATTTGATTTTTTTATTTATATATTGCTTTTAATCAATTATTTTTCTTAATTAAGTGGTCCAAGTGCATCATTTTTACCATTTATTTTTATAGTTGGTCTTCCAAATTTTATAATTTTATTATAGAAATTTTCTTCTATTTTCATCCGATCAATTCATTCTTTCTCTTTAAACATTATGCTTTACTTACCTTTAATCATTGTATAATTAGGTAATTATTATGTTATATATGTTCATTTGATTTATAATTATTATATATAATTTATATACATAAATAATAATGCAATATTTTTTGTTAATATATTAATATAGTTAAATATTTATCTTCACTATCTTATATTACACTTACTAATTATTTGTTAAGTGTTAAAGTTGTTTTTCAATAAATCAAAAGAAATTGTATCCATGATCTTTTTTAATTGTAGTGTTATAAATAATATTACAAATTATTATTATGTTTTAATATCATAACATAAACATTTTAATTAATTTTGGATTCTAATATATATATATATATATATATATATATATATATAATTTTAAAATTTATAAAGGCGAACTTTTTAATTATATATGTCAATGTGACCCACTCAAAATATTTCACATTTGGGATACTTATACGTAATATTGTTTCACTTCCTTTCAAGTTGCTAGAAAGCATGTCCTCCCCTCGGCAAATTTGTGTGTGCGACAAATCACTGTATCTGCACTTATGGTTATAAAAGCAGGATCCTAATCTCAATCTGGAAAGAAAATAGTATTATCAAATTTAAGACCAAATCAATCATTTGTAGCCCTAACTAACATTTTGTCCTCTCGAAAGTTAGTGCGCACAGATTGGACAACAATAGTTTTTGCCCTCTTAAAATTTGAATGTTAGAATCTTAGGTTTGATATTATTTGCCATTTAAAATTTGAATTTTAGGATATTAAATCGGATCGTATTTGCATCTAAGTTGTGAATATATCAATTATTTCATCTCTCTGGCTTTCCCTATGTCTCTATTAGAGGTGTTCACGGGTCGGGTCAAAACCGACACGACCCTGGACCCGACCCGACCCGTCCGATTTTGATCGGGTCGGGTCGGGTTGGTCCTCTTTGGGAGGATAGACCCGATCCAACCCGACCCGATCGGGTTGGATCGGGTCGGGTGGTCGGGTAACCCGACCACCATTTTTTTAAAAATTTTTTCTTACTTTTTCTATTATTTAATATAAAAAAGATAATATAATATTTATTTTAAAAGCATAAAATAATTTGTTAAACATTTATATAATATTTTACACATTTAAAATATTTTATTTTAATATTTTTAGTAAAAAAATATAGGCTGAAAAATAAAATTGAAATTTAAAAAAATAAAAAGGTCGGATCTTTCGGGTCGGGTCTCTGACCCGTACCCGACCCGAACCGAGGTCGGGTTGAGTTCGGGTCGGGTCGGGTTGACCCGACCACGGCCCCAACTCGACCCAAACCAGTTTGGGTCGGGTTGGTCATCGGATTCGCGGGTTGACCCGACCCGCTTAACGCCCCTGGTTTATATATTTGAATAGGGGTGTTCACCGGGTCGACCCGACAACCTGATCCGACCCAAAGGTCATGGTCGGGTCGAACTTGATGACTCAATTTTTATTATTATTTTTTGTTTTTTTACCTTTTTACTTAATTTTAGTTCAATAGTTGATTTAAAATAAAAAATATTAAAATAAAACATTTTAATTATTAAAATAATGCTCAAATATTAAAAAACATATTTTATATTTTATAATAATTATCAATTAATTTTTTATATTAAAATAAATAAAAAAGTAAGATAAATAAAAAAAGAAAAAGGGTGGTCGGGTGAAGGGCCTTGACCTGTCGGATCGGGTCAGGTCAAGGCCTTTCACCCTGGTCGGATCGGTTCGAATTTGTCCACGGATCGGGTTGATATAATATAATACAAAAATCTATAATATTTTTTTAAAAAATATATATTTGGAACAAACATTCAAAATTTGGAAATTTTTTCCTATCTAAAAATCACACAGTAAAAATATACACATTATGATTTTTTTTCAAAAATGATACACATAAGTGCATCGTACATGAAGTTAGAAGTTAAATATACAGCAAAGATGTGAGTCATTGCATGAGTGTATTTTATTCAATAAACTCATGTTTATTAACCATTTAGCTTATTACATATGCATTTTCTTCTATAACTAGTTTAACTCAATCGCACTTCGCGTAATTTTAATATATGTAAAAAACAAGTTTAAATATATAAATGAATATATTTTTTATGATAAATTATAATATATAAATACTATTTTTCATAACATGTATTATATTTATAAACATCTTGCAATTTGAAGTAAAACAAATATTACTTAACTTTATATTTTAAACAATAAGATGATTATAAAAAATATTATATATTTTCATAATATTAGAATTATTATTATTTTGCATTCATGCATGTGTGTCAAAAATTATATTACAAATTTTCTATTGATAATTAATATGCAATATGTGAAAATGTAATCATGATATTAAAATTTAATACATAAATTATTAATATCAAAAGACATATGGTTAACATATGTGATCTTTCATATTCAGAATAATTATGACTCTTCATATTATTAAAAAAAATTAATTGATGGAGTTAAATGAATATAAAATACGTGACTTTTTAAATTAAAAAAAATAATGAATAGACTTAACTTATCATAATTTATAGGCTTAAGTTATCAAAATGTATAAAAATATAGAGAAATATTAAAATAATTCAAAAAAAAAAGACAGAAAAGATAATGAAGAAGGGAGAAAGGATAGACGTCTTTGGTGCATGGAATTATATAAATATAAGAATTTTATTCAATTGCATGAATTATTTGTCATAAATCATTTATCAACGTGTTGGAACACTTATCTAAAAACTGATATGATTGTTATAAATAAATATATAAATCATAATATGTATTACTAACTAAATTTCCATGTAATTATATTATATATATAATTGTATATATATATATAATTGTATATATATAATAATAAAAATAACAATAATTGTAATTTATTCCAGAGCACTTTTCATGATAAATTGTCGATTTCCCTGCACTTGTTGTGTTGTAGACTATGGTATGCATTGCTTGAATTCTTTTAACTCTCCTTCTTCTAATAGTAATAACTTCAAATATAAAAAGTTTAATTTTTTTTTGCAAATATGTTAGACGAAATTTAAAAAAATTGCATTTCATACCATTTTGGACCATATTCACTTGCTAAGAAAACTTCGATATGTTACATGGAGAGAGAGAGAGAAGTGAAGCAAGGCGAAGAAAATATGAAAGGCGATTGGGGACTTATGACAGGTGCCGATGACAGTCGTTCTCGACCTTAATTTATAGCGCTCGCCCACGATCGTTCGTCCCCAAAGTTTCGCGACCATTACGCCCGCCGACAATGCCCAAAGGTCGTGCGATCCTTCACAATCCGCGTCTCGTTACATCCGACGACGTGTCCGTCATCATTATTCCTCCACGATCCGTGCCTGGCTCTTAATGATGGATTTCACCAGCCGTTTACCGTCGAAGCTGGTGATCACGCGCATAACTGGTCATGCAGGATTGTGGAGTCGGCAGTGATCATTGTGGTCATTTATTCAACATCTCCCACCTGACCACAGTGATCAGTATTTTCAACACTTCCACTATTCGTGTAGTTCCATATGGAGATGTCATTTTTTAAGTTCACTATTCGTGAAAACTTTATCTTAGCTCAGTTATTCCTGAGTCCTATTAAACCAACATGTTTAATGAATGTTCCAGCTGAAATTCTCTTTGTAAGAGAATCAGCCAACATATCACTTGTAGGCATGTAGGTCATTGTTACTTTCTTCTTTTTCTATTATATCTTAAATATAGTGATATTCTATTTCAATATATTTTCCTTTGAAACTATTTGCTCCACTGTTTGTCAAGCTTATTACAGCTTGATTATCACAAAACATGAACATTGGCCCATTTGCCAGATCGAGCCATACTTCCATAAGAAAATGTTTGATCCATACTTCATGAGTGGCTGCCATACTACAGACAATGTATTCAACTTCTTGTGTGTGTCTAGCTACACACCCTTGTTTCTTGCTTCTCCAAAAAATAGCTGCACCACCTAATATGAACAAGTGACCCGATGTGAATTTTTTTATCATCAATGTCCCCATCAAAATCTGCATCTGCATAGCCTAAAGGTTCAAGTGTATCAGTCTGGTATGTCAACCTCAAATGCACTGTGCCTTTCAGATATCGTAGTATCCTCTTGATGGCTTCCCAATGTGCCTTTTCAGGATTACTTTGAAATCTACTAATTAGACTTACAGGATAAGCCAAATCAAATCTTGTGCATAACATGACATACATTAGACTACTCACCTCTTGTGCATATGGAACTTCTAAAGGTTTTTGTCCAGGATTACGACACTGATCTTTGCTAAGCCTTTTCCCATTCACAAGTGGTGTTGGGACAAGGCTGGAATTATGCATCCCAAATCTTTTTAATATCTTATTCAAATACTGTTCTTGAGTCAAACTCAATGTTCTTGAGCTTCGACCTCGAATAATTTGAATTCCGATGACATATGATGCATTTCCCATGTTTTTCATTTCAAATTCTTTGTTCAATTTTTCTTTTATTTGATTGAGCATCGTGACATCATTTCCGGCGAGCAAAATGTCATCTACATACAATGACATTATCACAAATTTGCTCCCATCTTTCTTGATGTACACACGATGATCCAATTTGTTTGTCATAAAACCAAATTGGATGACCGTCATATGAAACTTTAAATACCATTGACGTGATGATTATTTTAAGCCATATAATGACTTTCTCAGTTTATATATTTTATTCTCCTGACCTTCCACCTGAAAACCATTAGGTTGTTGCATATATATATCTTCACTCAGATCCCCATTGAGGAAGGTAGTTTTAACATCCATATGAAATAATTCCAAACTCATATATGCAACTATCGCTAAAATGATCCTTATAGATGCAAATTTAGCTACTGGAGAATATGTTTCTTAAAAATCTATTCTGGCTTTCTGAGTATAACCCTTTGCAACAAGTCTTGCTTTGTGCTTTTCAATAGTACCATCAATTCGGTACTTTTTTCTTGAAAACCCATTTGCACTCTATGAATTGCTTACCTTCCGACAAATCACATAATGCTCATACTCCATTACGATTAATTGAGTCCAATTCATCCCTCATGGCGGCCGACCATGATTCCGACTCTTGAGAAGCTATTGCTTCTTTGTAAGATATGGGATTTGTACAATCCTTTATGTCTATGTCCACGGAGTAGCACGACACCTCGCACTCGTACAGAAGATAATCATCCAAATGTGCGGGTCAATTTCTGGGCCTTTTGTTGTCAGTTATACTCGTGGAGTGTATGGGTTCCTCCACATTCCCCAAAGGTATATTATCATGCGTAGATTCATCTCCCACTTTTGAATTAATGTACAATGTGTCTTGTCCCGAGTCATTTTCCTTATCCCCAAGGATAATTAGAGGCTCATCGTCCTCTTCTTCTACTTCTTTTCCTTTCTCAAGGAAAACTGCATCTCGACTCGCCTTTACCATTGTGAAAGAATTTATATCCTTTGAATTTTTCACTATATCCTATGAACTTGCATGTTATCATCCTTGAATCCAACTTGTCCCTAAGCTGATTAGGAATTAATACATGCGCTTTACATCCCCATTTTCGGAGATGGTCTAGATCGGACTTCCTGCCATTCCATATTTCGTATGACGTGGATTCAATGGATTTTGTAGGATTTCTATTTTGCAAGTAATTAGCAATCACTATTGCCTCGCTCCAAAAATTCTTTAGGAGTCCCAAGTGTGACAACATACACCTTACTGCATTCATAAGGGATCTATTCTTTCTCTTCGCCACACTATTTTGTTGTGACGTGTAAGGCATTGTAGTCTGCCTACATATGCCTGTTTGAATGCAATAGTCCTCGAATTCTCGAGAGGTATATTCACCTCCTTTATCCGTTCTTAATGTTTTAATTGATTTTCCCAATGTTTTTTCCACTTTCATCCTATATCTCTTAAATATTTCAAAAGCTTCAATTTTTCTTGTTAAGAGAAAAATATAGGAAAATTTGGAGTGATCATCTATGAATGTTATGAAGTACTCTTTTCTGTTGTGTGTAGCGACACTCAATGGACCACAATATCTAAATGAATTAGTCCCAATAGTTTCGTTGACCTAATTTCGATTGGGAAGGATTTTCGAACCATTTTTTCGGTCAAGCAATGTTCACAAGGTGCAGTATTTGCATTTGTTATGTTGGGCACTAAATTCATTTTCTTTATTTGTTCCATTTTAGATTTTCCTGGATGTCCAAGTTTTTCATGCTATAAATCATGGTTAGATATACACACAGAATACTCAAAGGCCACATTCATAGATTCATTATTCGTGGTGGGAAAGCAGAACATGTCGTGCCCGGGGACAAACTTTTCCATAGCTATGATCTTTCTGTTCTTTCCCATGGATACATGACCATTATAAAATATGACTTCAAAATCCTTCTTCAGAAGGACGGGTACAGAGATGAGATTTCTACAAATCCCGAGGGCATACAGTACATCATGAAGTATGATGACGCTTTCTTCCAGAACTAATTTGTAAGTTCCAACACCCGTAACATCCTGTGTTGTTGCCCATGAAGATTCTCTGTTCTCCTTCCTTCATTTCTTTGAAGTTAACAATGCCTTCCATAGTTTTGGAGATGTGACGGATGGCACCAGAATCAATCCACCGGTCTTTAATATCTATCGTCGCGGCATTACACTCGACGACTATAGCAAATTCAGGCTTATTTTGGCTTTGCCTAGACGAAGCCCTACTTGGGCCCGTCGACTTGTTGTTAGAAGGACAATTGGCCCTGAAATGGCTATACTTCACACAATTATGACAAGCGCCCTTAGCTGGCTTTCGTCTGCGCTTTCCCTTGAATTGCTTCTTGTCAGGTCCAAACTTCTTGCTATTGTTATGGTGCACCGAATGAATTTCTTCAACGGGATCTCCAGCATCCTCCGCTTCAAAAATTTCTATTGTCTTCCTACTCTTCACCATATCTTGTTCTATGGCTAGTTGGGCTGGTAGGTCAGTCACCGACTTAACTGTTCCATTAAGTCGCAGTGTGGTGACAACCGTGTCAAAAGATGGTGGAAGACTACTGAGCACTGCAGAGACCTGTAGTGGTTCAGGTAAGACAGTTCCTACAGTGGCTAAATCTTTAGCCATGACAATCATCTTATTTACATGCTCTATGACATTTTCACCTTCCTTCATTTTACATGTATTATATCTATGAAGAAGGAGTTGTATGTTCGGTTGACTTTTCGAATCAGACTTTTTTTTAATAGCATTCCACAAGTCATGAACATTCTTATAATTTTCGAAGACCCTAATCAAATGATCTTTCATATGCATCAGTGTGAAAGATCTGGTTCTTCTGTCTTTGTCCTCCCATTGTTCATGAACTCTTATTTGCTTAGCATTAGCTTTTTCAGGAAGCACAAAAGCACGAGAGTCAATTATTGATTCCAGATTGTCATGCATCAAGCCATATTTAATCTTTCTGCTCCACATGCCATAATTAATGCCATTTAGGCGTTCCATCTTGACCAGCTCAGAAGCAATAAATTTGTGAGTCATTTTGCTAAGTGATGTTTTTTCGTTCACCGTGGGTGATCAGGGGAAGAAGTGAATGATGGCAGGGACTCATCTGAGGCGCAATCAACAGTCGGAGAAGATTTGCCAAGGGTGCAGAAGTGTTCCGGCAGCGTCAATTGTGAGTCGTTCGCAGCAGGGAGT
Source organism: Pontederia crassipes (assembly GCA_030549335.1). Taxonomy (NCBI): domain Eukaryota; kingdom Viridiplantae; phylum Streptophyta; class Magnoliopsida; order Commelinales; family Pontederiaceae; genus Pontederia; species Pontederia crassipes. Next base: position 5,438,965 of record CM060188.1, on the reverse strand, counting down.
GATGGACCCGGCAGCGGATTGAAGACGTCGAAAATGAAGGATTCGTCGGAGTTTGCTGTTGGTTCACGAATCCCCGACAGTGAACGCCTTTGTACCTTCAGGCGCTGCTGTAGAAATGCGGAAGGGCTTTGGAAAGAACATTAGCACCGGGAAGAAGAGGATCGATAGAGTTCACCGAAAGTTATCGATCTGGCGCTCTGATACCAATGAAGCAGGGCGAAGAAAGGATGAAAGGCGATTGGAGACTTCCGACAGGTGCCGATGACGGTCGTTCTCGACCTTGATTTATAGCGCTCGCCCATGATCGTTCGTCCCCAAAGTTTCGTGCCCATTAGCCCGCCGACGATGCCCGAAGGTCGCGCGATCCTTCACGATCCGCGCCTCGTAACGTCCGACGATGTGTCCGTCGTCATTATTCCTCCACGATCCGTGATTGGCTCTTAATGACGGATTTCTCTAGCCGTTTATCGTCGACGTCGGTGATCACACACAGCTGGTCACGCGGGATTGTGGAGTCGGCAGTGATCGTTGTGGTCACTTATTCAACAGAAAGAGAGAGTATGCACGGCTTAAAATGAAGTTGAAAACAAATTCCGACAGTGAAGCTGGAAAAAATAGCTTATCAGAATTTTTCATACACACGGTAAAAAAGCATTATACATTTTGCTTCCTAATATTTATCTGTATCCCCCTCGATTTCAGAAGAGTGGAAAACGCAGTAGGGGTTAAGTGAGAAAATAATCATTTTATGCCATTTAAAATGATGCAAAGATTGAAGCGTCCTTCTTTTTCTCTTCCAAAAAAATGATCACTTTTCTTTTATTTTTCTCTTCCAAAAAAAAATGGTCACTTTTCTTTTCCTCTTCCAAAAAAAAAAAATGGATGTCTCTAAAAGTAACTCCTTTTTGTACAATTATGATACCTATTTATAAGGAGTAGGCTTACTAAAAGGAGAGAGAATGGAAGAAGAAATGTATATAAAATACAAAAAACAGCAAAAAAAAGTAAAATGATAATGCTTAAAGGATAGAGTTTTCAAACTGTCCATTGAAATTGAGCTATCGACAACGGCTACTTCGTTCATGGCTTAAAGAGAAATGATAATGCTTAAATAAATATATATATAAGATATTTCGTTCATGGCTACTTATGATTCTTCTTCGACAACGGTGGCAGCAGTGGCTCCGATCGGCACACGCAACTGCCCCTGTACCTGCACGACACGTTGACGGGGGCAAGCCGGCGGCGATCACGTGGTGAGGGGTCCCGAGGACACGAAGGTCATCAACTTTGGGGACGTGCTGGTGATCGACAACCTACTGACGAAGGGCCCTGAGCCAGAATCGTGGCTGGTGGCGCAGCCGTAGGGCTTCTACGTTCGAGCATCCATCAAAGGCCTCATCCTCCAGATCAACGCCAACTTGGTGTTCCTCGAGGGCGGTGAGTACGTCGGGAGCACGCTCGTGGTGGTGGGTGCGCGCCAACCCGCTGCTGAGGAGGAGAGGGAGTATTGCCATCGGTGGAGGGAGCAAACACTTCCAGAGCGCGCGCGTCTATGTGCTGGAGAAACCGTGGTCATGAATCCTACCAACGGCAATGGCATCTTCGCTCTACGTCCATGTTGACACTTGACTTGAGCGCATGCAGCCGCCCAATCCACGCTGCTCTGCCTACCCTATTCATGGTCTCACTCTCATGGAGTTGATCGACAATAAAAGAAATACAATAATGCTTCTAGATTAAGATGGAACTCTAAAACTCAAGGAACCGGTGAATCAAAGGAGGAATGGCCTGAAGGCGCAGTACTGGACTTGGAACTTGGCCTTCGGAGATTTGGATTTTATAAGAAGAATTGTCTCTTGATCTTCTAAGAAATTTGATTCTCTTAATTTTCCACTTCAGTTAGAAAGATGAGTCAAAGGAAATGCTAAAAAGGAAGAAAGCGAAATGTATATAAAATGGTTGTATGAGGAGTCAAGTTTTAAACTGCAAAAAATTATAGATCGCTTCATATTCTAAATACAAAAAAATGAAAAAAAAATATAAATAAAAAAAATCTGAGAAAAAAGATAAACAACAATGGTGAGTGGAGAGCCATTTGAAACCTCCCCTTGTGCATGAGCTTTATATAAATATAAGATATGTTTGAGTTTTAATAAGCCATTGTCTCGTATTCATTGTCCTTATTAATTGTTAACAAGGATCATAATTGCTTGTCCCGGATTTGAACTATAAAAAATATCTACATGCTCCTTAGTTATAAAACAAATATGTTTAATTGCTCGTTGGATTTTTCCTTTCTATGAAACAAAACATACATAGTGCTACCCCTTAAATAACGTTAAATATTAATATCAGGTCATAAGGTAAATTAGGCGTGAGTGGGTGATTTTCGAAAATCCGGTCCAAAAATAAGAAAATTCTCGATTATCTTGATATAACCATAAAAAACTTTTAAAATTATAACAATAAAAACTTTCAATATTATTATATAAATATGATAATAATTAACTAAATTTACATATATAATAATATATTATAATAACTATTTAAGATATACATATAATAAAATATAGAATTTTAATTAAAATAAACATAAATATATATATGTTTGAAATAATTTAATATTAATATAATATATATTATCGGTCGAGCTCGGGTTGCAGTTCGAATTTTCATAATCCTAACCCGATCCAGAGCCGATTACCTACCAGGTCAAAAAAAAATTTTCAAGTCCATGCTAGCCGGAGTGGAAGGCCACTGGCCCGTGCTTACCACTTAAAAGAATGAATTATCAACCCTTTAAAGAATGAATCAAATTGAACTCAATGCCAAAACTGGCAAAACGTCTGGAATTCCGCTCAGAGTGCTTGATCTATATATCGAGTAAAAAATATAGAGGATAGATGAATGCTCATGTAAATAGGAAACAACAATTTTTTTTTCTTTAGATAAAATGCAAAGCGAGAGTGATATAAGACAATCTAAGAATCAAGACAGCAGAAAACATAGACCTCCACCATTCTACCTGTCAATGTAAGCTTGACAAAAATCAGCATCAGAAGACATGCTTAATGTGGCTTGAAATGATAATTCATTCATAGTGCTTGCTAAATATGGTTAGCCGTTAAACAAAATATCAGTTGTTATTCATGCATATAAGTGATGCATACGAGTAGTAACAACTCAGTTTGAAGATGGATAATATTAAGGCATTGACACATCAAGAGAAAAGATGAAAGTATGAGATGAAAATCCAGAATTGGGTATTAATAACTGGATATCAAGAATAATACTTCAGAACTATGAATGTCTTGTATACATTGTATGGATATAGCAAAAAAAAATTGTCATCTTAGGAGAACAAGCCTAAGAGGTTTCACTAGCTCAGAATGCCAACTGCAGAACTGGTTTCATCTTATATGTACAGATGAAACGTAAAGGAGCTACAATACTTTCAAAGTTTTTGCTCATTGATTCTATTCATGTTTGTAGGTTTTTTAAAATGTATGCACAAACATGCATTGTCATATAAAAAAGGTTAAAGAAACTCTTAATCGAACCAGCACACGGCTTATCAGGGTAGCACAACTTGAATACACATTCAGTAATTAAATGATTCATAAAATAAAAACTATCATTAGTATTACTGTTCAAACAACTAACCGTAAACAGTAAACTTTATATAATGTAATCTACTCAACTCATGCTTGTACCATGTCTTCATGCAGTTTTTTAGGGGTAATATTCAACTTCATCCCTAAACAATGTTTACGTAACAACAGAACATGAACTCGTTCAAACAGAATAAAACAATTGTGCATTAATAGTAAGGTTATTTCCTTAAACCTCCCTTAAACTATCGCGATTTTTTGCGTCTAACCCTAATGTATGAACTCACCGCTGCACCTCCCTAAATTATTCCGCGATTTCTACTTTAGTCCATCCATCGAGTTCTATTAGCTTTCCCATTATTTTCAATTTTTTCCTTCTCTCATCGCTTCTAATGTTTAAAAGTTTAAAATAATGTATAATAAATATTTTAAAAAAGGATGGGGCGCTCATTGGTGCCGGAGGGAGGGGGGCGCTGCTCTGCGTTCCCTCCCCCCCCCCCCCCCCCCCCACCGCGCGATCTCACCGATGCCGGCGAGATCACCATGTACGTCGGTGGAGTTCGCAGAGGGAGAACGAACACAGTTTCGACGTCAGTGGAGGGAGAGGGGGGGGGGGCCTCCTTGCCGGGAGAAGCAGACGGGGGTGCCCCTCCCTCCTACGCCAATGAGGAGGAGGGCGCTTTCATTTAATATATTTTTAATATTTATTATATATTATTTTAAACTTTAAATATTAGAAAAGATGAGAGAAGGGTAGTTTAGTTATTTAATAAATTGAAAATAACAAAAAAGTTATCATAACTTGACGGATGGCGAAGTAATTTAGGAAGACGCTACGGTGTGTTCATACGTTAGGATTAAATGCGAAAAACCATGATAATTTAGAGGAGGTACAAGGAAATAACCCTTAAAAAGTATAACAAAAGAATCCAAATATGAGAAATCCGTGGTTCAACAACAACAACAACAACAACAAAGCCTTATCCTACTAGGTGGGGTCGGCTACATGGATCATACGGCGTCATTCCGCTCTATTAGTAACCAAACCTTTCGATATATTATTCACCAATAGATCTTGCTCTATTAGTTCGCCAAGTGTCCGCCTTGACCTCCCTCTCCCTCTTTTAATCGGACTCCAGATTATTTGATCTACTATTCTTATTGGCGCATCTAATGGTCTTCTCTGAACATGACTAAACCATCTCAAACGATTCTCTACCATTTTCTCACTAATAGGAGCCACTCCGACTTGTTCACGTATATGGTCATTCCTAATCTTATCTAATCTTGTATGACCACACATACATCTCAACATCCTCATTTCGGCTACCCCAACTTTACGTTCATGTTGTCCCTTCATAGCCCAACATTCACTACCATATAACACTTTCGGTCTTATAGCAGTACAATAGAATTTTTCTTTAACTTTATTGGGTACTTTTCTATCACAAAGAACTCCAAAACTTTATTGAGAAATCCCTGGTTCAAAGAAGTAAAATAATTAAAACTTCCTGAAATAATCAAGTCTCACCTACAAAATCCCCAAAAAATTCAACAACCACCAAAGAAATATCCTGAAATCCAGTTGCAAAGATTTTATGGAATATAACTATGCAACTGTGTTGTCCATCATTCTAGTAGGAAATGACTAATTTGTGGTAACTCAAACATTTAAATCTAGCTGCAATCAAAGAGAAGGAAAAGAAATAGACTACATCATTTCCAGTAGTCAACAGCTTCAACAAACTTACAATGTGGCATCAGAATATGGAAATGACATGACCTTGGGCTTGTCTTATTCACTAGTAGTAAAAGCAACTCCATGTTAAACCCAAATGATAGAAGTGAATAAGGAAGAGGAAGCAGAAATAATACAAATGTTCTTTCTCCTTTCTAAGTTTGCAATGTGTTCAATCTCTGATATCAGTGCTATTAGGTGCAGAATCAGAACAAATATGAGCATTCTATTGCTGCAGAGTAAGCAATGTGTTCAATCTCAGATATCAGTACTATTAGGAAATGCAGAATCAGAACAAATGTGAGCATTCTAATGCGGCAGTGTAAGGGAGGCTACTTTGCCTATTCTGTTGTCAAACTACCCAAAGCATAATACAACATAAGGAACATGATTGTATGATTAATACATGAAGCTTACAAGAAAGCGTACCTAAATAATTCTCATCCATGAGTCACTATGGTTCAAAGGATCTCTCAGTCATTGAAGGGCAGATTGAGTTTCCATTGTTATATGATGGATGGACATACAAAATCATATCTACACAGAAAGATTATTACAACAACAACAACAAAGCCTTATCCCACTAGGTGGGGTCGGCTAAACAGAAAGATTATTATTTGGAACAATTCATTGATTTGTTTTGCCCAAGTGACTTTGTTTAACAAGTACCTTATCATTTCAAATTTCAATGTTCTAAGGCGTACAGAAGTCAGTAAAAAAAGAAGCGCACAGAAGACAATACACACTAAATGATGGACACAGAGGGTTTGATACAATAAGTCTTGAACATGCTTACACTTTTTTTGGAGAAGATAAACATGCATAAACTGAAGAATGTTTGTTGTGTTTAACACATCTATAATGTTACTTCTCATGTCTTTGCAAAATGTAGCTTTTCATTTGCAGAACCCCACGAACATCAACCGCTAAAAAATTCTGCAATGAGTAGGGTGATTTCAAGTAACAAATCTAGTTTCTGCCAATATCATTTGTTTGATAAATACAAGTAAAATACAATATAACAGAGTACATATGACACTAACTAATGCTCCAGCTCAATACAATTTGCCGTGGACTCCACTTAGACTATACAAGTTTTTTTTTTTTTTTTTGAGAAGTAGACTATACAAGTTACACCCCTAGCATTTCAAAGGTGGACCGACTTACCAGAGACGAAAGGATTTTCCTTGGCTAAAGAAATATCAGTAGGCAATCGTGACCATGTCGTGATCCTCGACTTATCCTGCCACCTCAAGAATAATATGAACCCGATCACGAACAAGCTCACAAAGCCAAGCCCACATACAAGCGAGCGAAGAAATGCTCCAAAGCCTCTTTTCATTGACTTTTGTGAGGTTGCAAGTATCGAAGAACTGCCACCAAGACTGCCCAGGGTATTATTAATTTTCATTATCTCTAGTCCATTCAGAAGCCCTCTTACCTTTGGAGGGTTATTCTTCTTAGTGGGCGTGATGCTTATGCTTAAGGTCTCTGCGCTTCCAACATCAAGAATGAAGTCCACATAATAGGGCGAAGCCAACATGTCAGTAGCACGGGAGATATCCAATTTTTCGTAGGCCAAATAGCCATTGATGTAGATACTAAAGTACAGCTGATTGAGTGTGGAACTCGCAATATCACAGAAATGCATCCGTATGAGATACTTGTAGCCAGAAACAACGGGGAATTCCCATGACATGCTTTGGTTGAAACCAGGCACCCCAGCATCCTCCAACACACGCGCAGTATTGTATATATAATCTGGAGCTACCTCGCGACTTGCACCGTCCTTTTGATACTTAATCCTTCCGCCATAATGAGAAGTTGTAGTACCAGCGATGAGTTTCGTGAATCCATCCTCGGTTAACCAAGTCCTCCAAAGCGTATCATTCAAAGGCGTCACCTTTGGACCGCCGACGTTGATTCGGTGCACAGTCTCCAGGGCCTGCCCCGCGAGGCCATTGAACTCCGTGAATCCGTCAGGAGTAACCAACCTCGCGGGGTACAAAACGAGATCTTTGGGCGCCGAGACGACCTCGATGGCGTTCACGAAAGCAAAATAGGAGCCTACCGCCGGGGCGAACTGGATCTCAAGCTTACCCGCTTCTGCGTGAATCAGATACTCCTTCAACACCGGCGAGCCAGTACCGAAATCGCTCAGGAGGACATACCCTGCAGCGAAGACGTGAAAGCGAGCGTCCGAGAGGTTGTAATCCCGAGTGGAGAAGGGACAGAAGTGGAGGCGGACCAGGTGCGTGCCGGCGCTCCCGATCTCGAACTCGTAAGAGGAGGGCCGAGAGAAGACCCTCGCCGTCCGGCACAAAGGACGCGGAGGCAGGCGGAAAGGGACGGACGAAAAGATTGTGACGCGGTCGAGAGGTGACGAGGTGTTGCCGTGTTGGGTCGAACGCGCCGCGGAACGGTTTTGGTTTGGCTCGAATCCATGTCAATTTTTTTGTTCTTCATTTGGATTCCGAGTTCCGACTTAATTTTGGCCAGATTTAAAAAAAAAATGGATTCAGTCCTAAAATCATATCTCGATCTGATCACCTCGGATTGATCAAAATGAAATTAAACCCATTCGATTATCTCGACTTAATTTAAATTATATATATAAGCTAAAAAATTATAAATGTTAATTATAATTAATTTAAAGCTCTCATTTTATTATTTATTATCGATAATATTACTTATAAAAAGTTACAATATATTGAATAATATAATATTAAATAATCGAATTGAGAATGAATTCTTATTTTTTGAAATCGGGATTCAGTCCAATCTGAAATAGTTTAAATTTTTACAATTGGATTCCATTCTCATCAGAATATATTATGAAATATTTTCGAAAAACCAACGCTCCGACGGAGATGGTTGCTTTTTTTGGGCTAAGATTTACAGAAATTTTTTTTATGTTCAAATTTCAAAACCAAAATAAAGTAGTAATGCTTTATTTTTTAGTAATGATGTGATGATTTTAAGACTTGAATTCGAAATGACTAATGCTCTTTAAATTCTGTGGTGGATTGTTCGAGATGGTTGGATTTTGACCCGTGCTCATCCCTGTCGTTAATACGTGGACCGTGGCGATTTCTTTCATTTGTTCAAGTTGCTCTTTATGACGATTGTGGGTGTTTGATTCTAGGTTATTTTTATAAATTACGTTTAAATTATCATAATTTTTTATATTTAATTTTAATTATAAATTTATTTTTTAAAATTTTAAACTATCATAATTTTTTTAATTGGATCTTTCGTCAACTTTTATTAATTTTTTCCTTATCTTACTTTTTTCTCATTCATGAGAAGTTGAAAATACTTCTTCCTTCATTCAGCTTTATATTTTCATTTCGATCATTATAAATGAAAAAAAATCAAAGATAATAAAAAAATTAATAAAAGTCGACGAAAAGTTCAAATTAAAAAAATAATAATAGCTTAAAGATTTAATTTTTAGTTTGAAATTAAATATAAAAAATCGTGATAGTTTAAAGATAATTTACTAAAATAACCTTTGATTCTATGACCATTTGTACTGGAGTTCAGCACTATTAATTAACTAAACAAATTATTGACAAGTTATGGTTGCCTCTAAAACTTCGCTCTTTCCTTGCAAGGATTTCAGTTAGCGGATTGAATGATTGAAACGAGGGATATAAACATGACTAGTCTATGACCAGTTAAATTATCCAGACAAATATTTCATGCATATCGCATAAATATCCAAAATTAGGAGCGAAGAAATCCAATTTAAAATCTGAAACATAAGTGATACAAAAGATCTTTGGCAATACACAACGCAGTAGATACTTGTATATATATGCAATTTATAGCATCAACATATAAAAAAGTTACTACTCATCAACAACGCAGCAAGGATTTGTTCTGTGTCGTCCAACTTCATCTATCGCCCTTCGTTTTCCATCAGCTGGGAGAAGACGCTGCTGGCGTTCGCGCCGTACTGCATGGAGGTCGCCGTCGTCGTCACGTCCCCATGCTCCTCAACAGGATGGCCGACGGGAGTCATTCTCACCGCGGCCAGCTGCGGCATCTCCGTCTCCGTATTGACGCTGTCCTCGAATGGTTCCCTTCTCACCTGTGTCTCCTGGAGCTCCAGGGCGTACTCCAAGTTCCAGAGGACGTCCGCGAACGTCGGCCTGTCTATGCCGTAGTCCGCGAGGCACCTCTCCGCCGTCTCGGCGAACTTCCTCAAGGAGTTCAAGTTTATCTTGCCGACGAGCCCCTGGTCGATGATCTTGTCGACCTGCCCTGACCTCTGCCACTGCAGCGCCCACTCCGTCAGGTTAATCTGCTCTCTGGGGACGCCCTGCAAGACGACGGCCCGCCCGCACAGCACCTCGAAGAGCATCACTCCGAACGAGTACACATCGGACTTGTCCGTGAGCTTCTCCGTCTTGAAGTACTCGGGGTCGACGTAGCCGAAGGTGCCCTTAACCTTCGTCGACACGTGGGTTTCGTTGCCGGAAGGCCCCATCTTCGAGAGCCCGAAATCGGCTACCTTCCCCATGAAGTCCTCGTCGAGCAAGATGTTGTTGGACTTGACGTCGCGGTGGATGATGGTGTCGGAGTAGCCGGTGTGAAGGTAGTGGAGGCCCCTGGCCGCGCCGATGCAAATTTGCAGCCTCTGCTTCCACGACAAGAACGGCTTATCCGGTGAACCGTACAAGTAGTCCTTGAGAGCTCCTTTCTCCATGTACTCGTACACCAATATCCTCTCCGACCGCTCGTCGCAGTATCCGATCAACGCCACCAGATGCTTGTGCCGAATCTTGGACAGGAGCAGGATCTCGTTCTGGAACTCCGGAAATCCCTGTTTGGACTCGATGGAGCCTCTCTTCACTGCAATTTTGGTGCCGTCGCTGAGCACGCCCTTGTAAACCTTCCCGAAGCCGCCGGAGCCGATGATTTGCCTCTCGTCAAAGTTGTTGGTGGCGGCTTTGATATCCAGTAAGGGGATTTGCAAGCCGAAGCTATTATTGTTAAGCCACGGCGATGCGGTCAGCTCCAGGGCTCCCCCGGAGGACATGCTCGAACGGCCTATGTGGTTGGCGGCCGTTGGATTGTAGGGAGTCCAGGACGCCGCCGTTTCTTCTTTCGGTATGACGGGCGCGGGCTGTGTGCGACGCCTCTTGCGCAGCAGGAATACCACGACGATGGCCGCAGCTACGGCCAGGAGGCCGCCGACTACTGCGGCGACCACGACAGCAGCAGAGATGCTCTTGCTGCTGCTGCTGCTTGGGGATGATGGGTTGGAGGTTCCGTTGAGACTACCGTGAGTATTGTTCACCTTAAAAATCTCCAACCCATTAAGGTATGCATTGGCGTCCGCCGCCGCGGACTGTGGCCATACGCCGATGCTGACATTGATGCGGTTTGTGCTCGAGCTATCGATTACGTACATCTTGTAGAAAGCTTCCATGATAGCGTCAGTGTTGTCCCTGGATCGTATCGTCTGTTCGATCCCTGTTCCGCCGTTCATGTAGACCATGAAGGAGATTGTGTTTCCGTAGGATTGCGAAATAATATCGCAAAAGTGCAGGCGAAGGACGTACTTGTAGCCGGGAATCACGGAAAAGCTCCAGGACACGTTGAAATGGTACTGCCCGTCTCCACGCATCTCACTCGTTATGTTCATGGCCCTTACGGTGCCGTAGACGCTGTTCGGCGCAATCTCTTCCGTCAGGCCTTTGTCGGGCCGATACTTGATCTTGGAACTGGTCCGGTTCGTCAAGGAGAAACTCGGATTGAGGAGATAGCCGTCGTCGGGAATCCACGTCCGCCAGAACGTGTCGTTAGCCGGAGTGACCTCTTTGCCGCCGACGTTGACCCTGTACACCTTCTCGAGCGCCTGGCTGGTCAGGTTGCCGTTGCCCAGCGCTCCAGCCAGGTCGGCGTCGTTCTTGATGAGCTCGGCGGGCGCGGTGAAGACCTCCATTGCGCTGACGAATGCGAACGACGAGCTCGCGCTTGGGTCGAAGGTGACGTCCAGCTCGGAGTCGACCCACAGGAAGTACTCGTTGATGGCGGGGGCAGCGGCGGAGAAGCCATCGAGGAGGACGAAGCGCCCGCTCAGCACGGAGACGCTGAAGCGGGCGGCGGAGAGTTTGCGCCCGCCGGCGGAGAAGGGGGAGAAGTGGAGGCGGAGGACGTGCGTGCCGGATGATTTGACGGGGAAGCGGTAGGTGGCGGGGGCGGTGAAGACCCGGGCGTCGGCGTAGAAGGGGGCCGACGCGTTGGGCGTGGGGTTGGAGAGGGTGAGGGAATTGGAAGTGGTGGCCAGGTAGGGGGCGTCGGGGACGAAGGTCCGAGGAGGGCTGTCGGAAGTGGCGGAGGCGTTGGCGGAGGCGCCGCAGGCGAGGTAGTAGGATGTGGTGGGCACGTAGGCGGACCCGGCGGCGACGGCGGATGAGAGGCAGAGCAGGAGGGCGAACGCGAGCCGAGGATGAGGCTCCATTGGAGAATGGTGGAGGCCGTTGCAGGGAGTCGTCCTATGACGAGCACAATCTTCTCGGTAGATTTGTCGTTTGGTGGGATGTCTGATTGGTGGAGAATTATAGGGGAGACATTTTGCTGACGTGTTCATGATACATATATTTTTTTTATAGAAAAAAAAAGATAGAGATTGAAGAGTAACTTATTACTTGGAATTCAATTTTACAATAATGTCGTTTGTTGCAGACTTAATGTGCAATTCAGATTATTCGATAGCAAGACAAGATTCGAATGCATGAATGTTAATGTAATTTTTTTCTATTAAAAATGTTTTATTTTCAGATATTTGTATTCGGTACGAAATAAAATGTGCAATAATTTATCGACTAATTGTTTAAAACAAGGATAGAATGAAGAGGTGTCTCGTCTGTTTTTTTTTCACTTCAAATTACAAATTTATGAATCATATTTGATTTATTTTCGTTTAATTTTTTTAAATATATCTTCGACCTGGCTGACTAATATAAAAAAGGAGAGAGATAGTGTCCTCCTTTTTAAAATAATACGTACTAACCATTTAAGAAGAGACAACCCATCAAATTCTTTAAATAATAATCACTAGTTTAATTAAGATATATATATCGTTTATCATTAAATTCATTTGAGATATTAATAAACCTCGAATGATATAAGCAGCAAATGAACGATCCACAAGAAATAACACAAAAATACAAAATATGTGATTTATATTTGTCGACGCGTTTGAGTTCATGTTCAGTTATAAATGTTTGACTTGTTTAATCTTTTTCAAAGTACACAGTCTTAAGAAAACAAAGTTGAACAAATGTTTAATCTTTTTACATCCGGCGGCGTGCGTCGCCCGGCTGCCTAGATCTGGAGGCGGAGCCGAGGCGGCGGCGATCGGGACCGCACGCGGAGCCGGGAAGGGCGAGAGCGGGCGGTGAGCCGGCACGACGATCGGGAGGCACGCGATCGAGACGAAGAGGAAGAAGAGAGAGATCGGGCGCCGAAGTGGGTGATTCAAGTAAAAAAAATAATCTCGATCGTCGACAAGGATCGGATGGCCGAGAATGATATTCATATCTAGACCGTGGATCGAAGATTCGACGGTCCAAATCGTGGTAGCAAGATGTTACCAACTTAAGTTGGTAGCATAAATTAAACCCTTAGTGCTGTTATGCAATGCAAATCATGAGAAAATTTAAACTCATTAAGTAGAAATAAATATCTCCACAAACATGTTAAGGCGTACTATATTTTGACAACATTTTACATTTTTAACCTACCTCTCTATCCATACCATACACTTATCGAGCTTAAGAAATTTAATTAGTTGTACCTCCAAATTCCTTCAACGTGTGCAAAATAATTGAAGGGTGACCATATGGGCCCCATATATATAAGGATATGACTTGTTTTGACCATTTGTTGTAAGACTGGTCCTGTCCGGTCAATTGGATCGGTGTTTGGTGCTAAAACGATTTGCGGATGGTTCAAAATTCGATTATGGAGTTGACCTGTTTTAACCTGATCAAATCCGGTCATAATTCGGGCTCAATCAGTCCACCCGACGAATTTAATCGATCCGATCGAGTCAAGTTGTAAAATGTAAAAAAAATAAAATGTACAAAAAATATTAAAATTTTTAGAATATAGAATATCATATATATATATTTGAAATTTATATTTCAAAATTCTTCTTTATCACGTATATAAAATTTCATTAATATCTTTATTTTTTATAATTAGTCACAATATTTTTTATTTAGAAAACATTCAATTAATGATTTAATTTGTGCTTACTTTATTATATTATTTGTTCTGAATTATTATATTATATTATATTTTTGCTAAATAATATATTACACATTACTAATATTATATTATATTATATTATATTTTGATTGTTTGACCTGACCCGTTAGACAATCTGGATCGATGACCGAGTTGAGTCTAACAATTGTAACACCCCCGATCCAATCAAGATATTGATCGCTTTAGGCTCTCGGCTCATGACCGGAATATTCATTAAACTATATTGGTCCTTAGACCTCAGGTCGTTACAATCTTTTCTCCATAAAAGACTCAACGTTCGTGTTGGCTCGTGGCCCGTGTTTCCTACCTGACTCAAGTGAGCATGCGAGATCGATTTTGATACAATTCTATAACACATCCGACCCAATCGAAATATTGTTCGCTTTGGGCTCTCGACCCGTATGAATTTAAAACGCATCTTAATAGATGAAGGGAGTAGCTACATATAAACTCATGACCACCTTCATATTTTGCCCACGTGAAATTATTCATCAAATTATCTTGATCCTTAGACCTCTAGTCGTTATAACAATGATTTTGACGACACCATAATTTTAAGACATTAAGAGTTCATCTATAGTAGTCCAATATAGGATAAATATTAATTATACAATCCTAATCTCTTCGATCTTGAACGGTATAATTGATATGTTTGTACATCCATGGATATCTTTTAATAATAATAATAATAATAATAATAATAATAATAATAATAATAATAATAATAATAATAATAATAATTTTTGTTTTTTTATGTCAGTTCGAATTTATGAAAAACCATAGGTGTCCGAAACTAGTAAAAATTAATATAGGGAATAAGATCACGCGTTTTTAAAATATTATTTGCTTTGAGCTCTTGGTTCGTAAAAATTTAAAATGTGTCTTGATAGGTGAAAGGGATAGCAGCATACAAGTCCATAACTACTTTCGTATCTTGCTCGTATGAAACTATTCATCAAATCATCTTAGTCCTTAGATCTCATATCATTACAATCTTCTCTTATAAAGGGTTCAACATCCTCGTTGAACGGAGTTCGTGTTAGTCCGTGGTCCGTGTTGGCTCGTGACCTGTGTTTTTCACGTGGTTCAAGTGAACACGCAACATTGACTCTGAGATTGAATCTAATATCATTATGTAACGCCTTAGTCCAATCAAAATATTATTCGCTTTGAACTCTTAGTCCGTACGAATTTAAAACACATGTGAAGGATATATATATATATATATATATATATATATATATATATATATATATATATAAACAAACAGGGGCGTAGCTCTTGAATTCTTATTATTATTTGTCCAAAGATGTCCACTTTAGTTTGGCGTGTGACCCACCCAGTCATTGACCGGCTTTCGTTGTTCGGAGTCTCCCGACCCGGACTCGAAAGCGTCCATACGGCTGGACTCCGGAGGGAGGGACAAAAAGAAAAGTCATACAAGAGTTTCGTTCAATTTAGAGTCTTAGACTTGTTCAACTTTGTTTTAACATTTAATTTAATATTTATAGGGATTTAAATTATTTATTTCAAAAAATGTAATCTCCACTATGTAATTAATTGTCTGAATTAAATGAGAAGATGCATCATCGAAAAAGTTGGAAGTTATTTATTTTTTTGGGATTAAAACAAAATTATAAGTTTTTTTAATTTATAATTTATGTGACTTAGAAGACACGCCGCGAGTTCATTCCTCCTTTTTTCTCGTGAAGCCGACATTATTACTCAGAAAATTGTTTAAAATTACTGGTGGTGACGTGGCAAGTGGGACGCGCATGCGACGGAGTGCGCGAAGACGTGAATTTTGGCATATGCGATCATGTCTAAGGGGGTCATTATAATAGGGATCAAACTTTCAAAGCCTACTACTTCCTTCCAATGAAATCAAATTAGAATATGAAAACGGTGATACCATGAAATTCTTGCTTTTAATTGTTTACCTCATATTTTTATGATATTTGTTTTAATTTTAAAATAATTTTTTAAACGTTCTTTCAATTATAATAATTTTTTATCTAATTCTAAACTATGAATTTATCGTAAGATAAATTATACCAAATATTCTTAACTTGTTTCACCAATTACTCTTTTTATCTTTAACCGACGATTTTTCGATCGTCATGCTAATGTGGCATCCAAATGATGATTTCTTTCTCCATCAGTCCGAATTGATCAACGGGTCAAGTCGAACCGATTGAACCGGGTCGAACCGAATAATATAAAATAATTTAATGAGATTGTTATAATCTTATTAATATATAATATCTTATTTAACAAAAATATAAATATATAGTATAATAAAGTGAAACAAAATAATTCAGATTGTATAAATTAAGTCAACAACATAAATAAAAAATTGAGAGATTTAATCATCAGATTTTTTCTACTTCACCTTGTTCTCTATTTTTTTCATCATCAGATTTTTCATCCAACTGTGATAAACTATTTGAGAGATTTAATCGTGAACCGTTGGATAAATATATGATGGTATAAAAGATAAGAAACAAAGTGAGGTAGGGAACACCAAAATTGAACCTAATTTTTTTATGTTTCAATTTTATTTTCATTTCAGAAATTGACCCGGTCAGGCTGATTAAACCCATCGTGTTGGGCGATTGAACCCGAGTTTGACCGGGTCAAACTCTTCCTGAGTTTCAATCAATCCGTGGACCATTTTAGACTCTAAACATTGGTCCGACCGGCCGAGACTGACAACATTGCTTCACGCATGCCCCCGTGTGATGTGGTATTATAAAAAAAAAATATTAGTTTGTGCCTACGCCGATGAGCGTCAACCGAAGGTCGCAGAGCGGGGGGCGACCACCCTCCCCTCCCCCCCCCTCCTTCCTTCCTTGTGCTCGCTGGCCCCTACGTCGCGTTGGCGACCGCAAGGAAGGGGATTGGCCCCCCGCTCTACGACCTCCGGTGAGGTTGCAGAGCGGGGGGCGTCCCCATCATTAATAAAATATCAGACTCACGAACTAAATATATATAACAATTATAGCAATTTAAAAACTTATTTTCCTATATTAATTTTAGTGAATGTATGGATGAAACAAGATAACCATAAGTATACAAATATAAATTTAAAAATAAACAAATTTTTTATTTCGTTTGTGTGTGTATATGTAAAAATTAGATTCTACCGAAGTCGGATCAACTTGGACGGTGTCTTGACTTGATGATATATGACATTTAGTATTAAATTTAATGTACATACTATTTACTTAAAACATGTAATCATATGATCATACTAATTATATTAGACATCATTGGATCTGTAATCAATTCTGAATATAAAAAAAATCAATGAAGCACGATTTTGAATAAAGAAATACATCATGATTTGTCAATATGAAATTCAATTCTTTTTAATATGGGTAATGTGATCTTACTTACTAATTAGGTAGGACTTTCATTAGATCCGTATGAGAAAATACATTAAAACCTACTTACGAAGGAAAAGAATTTGCATGCAAATAATTGTGTTTCAAAGAGAGGTTTTTCACCCTAATATTTGGAAGTGGCATCATCATCCAAACCATATAGCCTTAATAGTAATGCACATGTCAAGGGGTTTATTTTCGCTTACCACAAATTTGTGCAACGTCTAGATGCGCTCGTTCAACTCAATATGTAAAGACTCCAGCGGCTAGTGATGATCCCTTCAAGACATTGATGTCGATAATGTGCATGACATGCCTTCTTCATTTCCATTTTGTCGGGACAATATATGACATTAACTATCGTCTTCTTTGCGATATTTCACATAAAGTTGATCTCTTTTATCGATCTCTCATGTTTTTATAACGACTTTGGTACATCAATTTTTATTTCATGCGATGCGAATGGTTTATGTTGCTCGTTTCTTGGACGTCGTTTGAACTCTTTTCGTATTTTCTTTGAACTCTTTGCTCAACATATGCCACATGTTCTATAGGTTATTGGCCATTTAACTTTTCATGTCCTTGATCATCATCTCCATCGACTCGCGACGTGCACACGATCTCGTCTCACACAATTGTGATATTCATCATTCTTGCGTCAAGCTAGCCTTGAATTTCTTTAACATCCAGCTCGATTTGTTCAAGTCGTCATCGATATGATGTGCTCTCGCTCTGAATGGACCTTATTCGGTGCGACATGATCGTGAGTCGTATCCAAGTTCAACATTATTTTCTCCTTATCGTCGAACGTGTCATCATAGAGCAATCTCATAAAAGTTTATCTTACTCTGACCTATTATGTGGACATTTTCACTTGCGACAGACCCATACATTGTTTAGATGTGCTTGTCATCTAACAATTATTTTCAATTAAACACAGTGAAAGTGCTTGTGCTTTGTCAAATATCATGATCTCTAAGACATTTGTTCTGAATGAACACTTGGGTGGAAGCATTTGTTAACAAACGGGTGCATAGACAAAAAACTTAAACAAAAGAGTTTCTATGTATGGGTTGTCAACCCTCGCTTAGGGCAAATGCACTAGCATTATTAAAGTTTTGATTTTTTTGTTGAGAATAAAATATTTGATTATAAAAGTTTGGGAGGAGTACTAGAGGACACTCACACTATTTGATAGGTGCAAAAGTTGAGTTAGTAACCTGTGATGTGAAAGATAAGTTTCACGGGTGCACTTTTTAAATATATTAATTACAAGATTGCAATTGTCATATGCATTAACTCGATGGTCGATAAGTGGTTTGTGATGTGTTTATGACATGCATCAATCGCAAAATAAAGAATCTAATGAAGCCATGATGGATATATGTAAGGCGGAGCTACATGCCTGCACGTGCAGGTACTGATTATATTGTTTTAGTGTATCCACGATTCGAAACCTTCAAAGTACTTTTATTTTATCTCTGACCTCTCTTGTATTTTTTTGAATAACCATTAAATACTTTTGATGATTCATACTCAAATATTTTAATTATTGCATATTCCACTATTAGAATATATTTATTTCTATTCTACATTTTTTATTTTAAAAATTTTGATATAATTATTAATCTTGAAACCAGATCTTATTATTTTTCAATTGTGTTTTATCTATTTTTCCATTAACTTTAATTTAACAGATCTCATTTTATTCATATGCATAAATGCATAAAATTATTAGTTTCTTTCCTTTGTCCTCTATTATATTATTTCAAATAACAATTAAATACTTTTGATGATTCATAATCAAATATTTTAATTATTCCATATTATTTATATTTGTCATTTTTTATTTTAAACACTTGATATAATTATTGATCTTGAAATAAGATCTTATTACTTTTCAATTATGTCAATTTTGAATATTTAATTAAATCGTTGTAAATATAACTTCAACAATTAAATAAATTATTATATTTTTCTCTGTCTTAATTTTTTTTACTAGTAACAACTGAGATCAATGCTATGAAAATAAATAATTTGATTAAAACGTGAACCCACTCATATAATATTTGCCCCGGATCGCATCATAATGAACGAGACTTTGATGAAGAGCTGCTTACAATAGAGAGAAATCTGACCTGATATTGTGAATAGAATACCTAGTAGAGGTCTGATCCAAACTTGGATTCTCCTGCTTCATCTTTTCCATGTTCATTTTGTGGAAAAGAATTATGATACCTGTTTTATGTTGTGTGATACAAATTCGAATTCGGGTGAAATAGAATTGGCCATTGCATTTGGATTCGGATCTCTGAATAATAATTAGCACAATGGATTCTTAATTTTGGTATCGGCGTTCCAACTCATGAACATTACAAATAAATTATTTGAAGTGTTGTTTATTTGTTTAATCCACAAATCTCATATAACTCGAATCAATAAACTCGCGATCGTGTAGAACATAATTTCTTTTACTGACATTGCAATAGAAACAATTTGTAATTTATATAACAAAATCAGCTGTCTTTAAAGGGGATAAGAAGACATGTCATTTCCAATATAAAATCAGAACTAAAGGTACTTTTGCATAAGCATCTATACTCTACGTTGTGTATGGTTCGACGAAATGAGTTAAACAATATAATAAAATGTTTATTGTAAAAGAGAAGATGCAAATAATATTTAAATCGTGATAATTGTTCTTTTTTTGAATAAGTGTTAGCGAACTATTATTTACCCATATTTGATATTGAATGATGTTACATTCATTTCAATAATCTAAATTACTTGCATTATTACACATCATTTCCTAGCAATGCTCTTTTATTTTTCTAAGGAATGTACAAATACTTAATAACTATGATAATATATAGAATCAAATTAATAATTCTAGTAAATTTATGTAAATATGATTTAATGATATTTTTATATTATTGTTTATGAATTTAGCGAAGGTCTAATCATGGATATAAGATAATAGGGCGGTGCTTGTTTTTTTTAAAAAAAATTGCAAATTAGATAATGAGTAAACTTTATCATAGTGAATTAATTAAATAATAACTATGATAATATAATATTATCTGATAATAATGTATAATCAATATATGTATATCAATATATATTACAAAATTTAATAACTTTTCATCTTAATTGATTGACACTTTGACATTTGATAAAGTATAAAATAATACAATTATTATTGCTTACAAGATTATGAAAAGATTTTTTAAAAAATGAACGAAAATAAAATAAAGGTCGACGATGTATTTGTATTCCACCAAATAAGCACCATTCCATGTTTGAGAATTATCTAGCGTTTTTTATATATATTAGGCTACAAACTAGTCCTAGTTTCATATATATGAGACCACAAAGTTCACATACTTTTTATTTATTTTTTTAAAGTTCATATACTTGAGGGCGATTATATATCACTTGTCTAGTGCTCAACTGTCCTTGGTCAGGATGTAGTCTTCAAACAGTGTGTAGATAACACATATAATAAGAATATATAATTAGAGTGGTCTGGCAAAGTGCACCAAGGAGACAACCACTTCAACGTCCTCAATCAAAAGGCAACTCAATCTTCTTGTCAACAGTTTGATGTGGTTCACTTGTGTTGGATAATCATCATGCCATTAAAAGGGAACCTTAAAAAGGTCTGAATAGATAGGTATTATTATCAAGTACATGTAACCACTGTGAATGATAAATTAGTGGTATCAAACATCACACAGTGATCTAATGTCGCTCATCTCTTTCTCTGTGGGGCGATGAGGAATAAATCCTAGATTCCACCCCTTCTGGCCGTCTGGGCGGCTTCGGCGGAGCTTCTCGGGGTCCTAGCCTCCGCCCTCCTCCTTTTTTATTGCATTCCTTCTCCTAACATCTACCGAAATGGCTCTCTCTCATGGTGGTGGAAATCTCACTGTCATCATCAATCAGGTGTTTAGAGATTCCCTCACGCAGCCGCCTCCCCCCTCAAACTAGTTTCACCATACTTCCTCCACCATTCCTGAAAACCAAATCCACGCCAACCCCCCATCAAACCCAAAACTCCAAACAAGATACCCAGCCTCCTCCCCAAACATCGTGGGCGGCTGTTGTTCGACGTAATGTCCCTACCAATTGGCGTCGAACCTCACCACCCCCTTCACTAGTTCCGGCGATGCCATCACCTTGTCAGCTCCGACAACTCATGGAGAGCATTTCTGCAACCGTGGAGATTCCACTTTCTGAGATTGAACACCGTGCTGTGGACCTTCATCGTAGCCTTATATGTTGCTTTGTTAGCGCAAGCGTAGAGACTGAACATTTGCAGCTGGAGTTGTCGTCATTTTGGAGGCTCCACAGACCTCTGCGTGTGGTATACCTAGGTAATAGTTATTATCTATGTTGTTTTGATAATCTGGACGAACGCATGCAGGTGCCCTTGAAACTTACACGGCCACATCCTCAACCTTGCTGTCACAAACCCTTTTTTCGACCACTGGACGAAGCTCCTACTGCGTACCCCACCTGGGTACAATTTTTTGGACTCGTCTACGAGATGGTGAATCGCGACTCCATCATCCGAATTGCGGCAAACTTTAGAACCCCCCTTGCTATGGATGAACATGCGGCTTCACTTGGCAAGGCCAAGGCTTGTGTCGAACTTTCCTACTCCGATTCTCTCAAGCAGGGCGTCTGACTTTTGAATCCAGAAAAATCCAAGGTTTTTCAACGTATCTTGTATGAGAAACTCCCTCTTTTTTGTTTCAGGTGTATCGAACATCGGCTTGAATCCTGCACTCAACCATCGCCGGTGCTCCTTTTCGGACCATGGCTCCGTGCGCTGCCAGGATCCCCTGTTGTGCGGCTGCTTCCACATGTTGGACCGGGCGAACCGGTGCACAGAGCTGAACCGGGACATGGATTGAACTGCATGCACATCGCTAAGCCTCCACCGCACGATGTGCCACTGTCTAATCCCAACCGTACAACTGTAACACAACTTTCAACACCATCAGGCTCCAACGGTCAGATCAAAATTTTGGATTTCAATGGTCAGATTACTAACGTCTCTTTGCTTGCCCCTCAAGATTCGAGCACGTGTCACCCCACTAACTAGCTGCCAAACCTCTATTGCAGATTGATGACGTGTTCATCTCCGCACGCTTCATCCAACCACACACCATGTTCAAATGTGTTTTCTCCAACTCTCACCGCCCCCGGATCCATGACATGTCCCGGTTCTATCTCTCAGAACTTGCCATGTGTCCACGCCCCACAACGGAACAATCCAACGGTGGAAGTTCATCGCATCTTAGGACCCCAGCTTCTCACCGCACACCTACCTTAGAGAAAACCTTAAACATCACCACTTCAACCACTCATCCGCCTCCCACAGACACATCCCCGACCTCTGTCCCCCCGCCATCTATGCAATACACCAAAACACCATCATTTATTCCTGGGCCTCTTGGGCCATCTTCACCCCCTTCAATGCCGACTGTCGACCGAGATCATGGTACTTTAGTCGATCATGTGAAAGCAATTTTTACTATGGCCGGAAGACCTACTTCTCCGGGATCGTCATCACAGGAAGATTCTAAAGTGGAGCTTGAAGATGCTAACCTCATCCCTCTACCTAAAATGGTACAGAAAAAGGGCAAGATGAACAATGTGCTGAAAATCATGTCGGCTCCGGAGCTCACGTGCAAGTCGACAATTGGGAAAGTTGGCTTGGGGAAAGGTAAATAAAAAAAGTCTCAGCCTTCACTTAGTACTAATGATGCTCAATACACAATGCAGAGTAAACCGCGGACCACCAGTCGTGGCCTAGAGGCTCTGGATCTAAACAAATGAAGATCCTCTCATGGAACTGTCGGGGGACCTTGAGGAGCAGGGTTCGAGATTGCCTCGCCGACTTAATAAAGGAATACCAACCGGACCTAATTGTTTTGCAGGAGACTCATGCCACTGCTGAGTCCTCCAAAATCATTGTTCGTCGCCTAGGTAAGAACTATCTTGATGCTCTAGGTACTTCCGCTTCTGGCGGCATATTCCTTGCCTGGCCAAATAGTAACTCCATTCAGGTAACCAAAATCTCTACCTCCTCCCAATTTTTGAATACCGTAGTCACGATTGATTCTTTTACTTTCCTTATCACTTGCATATATCCTATCACCCTACCAAACATCAGGACCCAGCTTTGGAAGGAATTATCTGAATTAAACCTTACTGACTTTTCATGGATTATCATGGGGGATTTTAACACTTGTCTACATGCTACTAACAAAAAGGGAGGTTGCCCTTTTACAAATACTAAATCTATTCAAATGTTTCATGATCTTATCGACATTCATGGTTTAATTGATTTACCCATCAGCGGTGTTCAATTTACATGGTGTAATAACATAAAAAGACTTGCTAGAATTTGGTGCAGACTTGACATAATGCTTGTAAATCCGCAGTGGATAGTTAATTTTTCAGCCCTCACCTTGCAATCCTTGCCTAGATGTGTCTCTGATCATAACCCAATTCTATTTAATTCTAACTCCAAAAAAAAGAAACCGCACCAATTCAAATATGAAGCTTTTTGGCTCGAATACCTTGAGGCTCAGCAAATTGTGAAAGACATCTGGGATAAGAGATAGCCTAACTCATCCATACATAAATCCCTCCTATAGATCAAACACAAAATACTACAATGGAACAAACAATATCTTGGCTGCCTATAAATCAAAGCTGCTGAACTCAAAACAAATATTAGTGCACTAGAGCTCAAAGATGAATCCTCGGGCCTCTCTGACCAGGAATTGGGAAGACATAGAACCTTATATCACCATCATGCTGCAATCCTAAGACAAATAACAATCAAATGGTGGTCTAAATTTAGGGTGAAATGGATAAAGTATGGAGACAGAAATACAAATTTTTTTCATTTAAGCACAATGATCAGACATAGTAACAAATTAATCCAATCTATTGAAATTGAGTCCGGAACAAAGTTACAGAATGAAAATGAAATCATAAATACTTTTGTGGACCATTACAAAAATCTCTGGAAAATTAATACCTAGCCTGATATTCCCCCATCTTCCTGGCCTACTCTGCCATCACTTGACAATTCGTGGTATGACCAGCTCACTGTCCCTGTATCTCATGAGAAAATAATTAGGAGTCTTTGGTCCTTGGCCCCAGGAAAAGCCCTTAGGCCTGATGGATTCATTTTTGAATTCTACAAATCTAATTGGAACATTATGGATAAATTACACGAATGGTCCCTCAACTTTGAGTCGATTTCCAACTAATCCTCCAACTTTAATTTATAATCAGAATATCCCTCATCTTTTATTTTCTTGCACAATTAATCCTTTTGACCGATGGTAGTGGATTTTCCGGTTGCCTTGGATACGTGGCCGACACGTCAGCCATTTCTCTCTCATCCACGTCATTTAACGCTCCAAACTAGGTAAATTACATAGATCATCCCCCAACTTTAAATCGATTTCTAAATAGTCCCCCAACTTTAATATTATTGCATGATTCATCCACTTGAAAGATAAGAAATAATCTCCCGATTATCTTGTGATGTGGCATAATAAAATATAATAAAAAAATTTAACTAGCTGACATTACACAATAAAAAATATTATAAAAATTTAAAGGCACGAACGAGCTGATAGAGGAGGGGTGTCGGCCCCCCTCTCCAAGCTCACCCATTGGCGAGTTTCGCACAAGGGGCGCTAACGCCCCCTCGTGAGTTCGTCGGTGCTCCTATCATTTTTATTTTCTATAGTCTCTCAACTTTGAGTCGTTTAGAGTCGTCGACGAGCTCGCAAGGGGACGTTGGCGCCCCTTGTGCGAAGCTCGCTAGTGGATGAGCTTGGAGAGGGAGGTCAGCGCCCCCTATGCCAACTCGCCAAAGGATGAGCTTAGAGAGGGGGGCCGACACTCCCCCTCTGCCAGCTCGTCTGCGTCCTTAATTTTTTATAATATTTTTTTATTGTGTGATGTCAGCTAATTAAAAAAATTTATTATATTTTATTATGCCATATCGTAAGATAATCGAGAGACTATTTCTTATCGATCAAGTGGATGAATCGTGCAATAATATCAAAGTTGGAGGACTATTTAGAAATCGATTCAAAGTTGGGGGACGATCCGTATAATTTATCTGGTTTAGAGCGTTAAATGACGTGGATGAGAGAGATACGCACGTATCTAAAGCAACTAGAAAATTCACTATCACCGGTAAAGAGGATTAATCGTGCAAGAAAATAAAAGATGATGGACGTTCTGATTATAAATTGAAGTTGGGGGACCGGTTGGAAATCGACTCAAAATTGGGGGGCTATTCATGTAATTTAGTGATATCATTGCTGAAATTCAATCATTCTTTCAAACCAAGCATCTTCTTAAGGATTGGACACTCACTTCCATAATCTTCATTCCTAAGAAAGTAAACTCTACTAAGGTTACTGACTTCAGACCTATTGCACTATGTAACATTATCTACAGAGTAATAGTTAAGTTGCTTACCCAAAGACTTAAATCCTCACTTGATAACATTATTGACAAGTGTCAATTTGCCTTTCTGCCTGGAAGATCAATTCAATATAACATTATGCACAGTCAAGAGGTGACGCACTCTATGAATAAAGGTAAGAAAAAAATTATGATTATTAAGGCTGATATGAACAAAGCTTTCGGTAGGACTAGTTGGCATGGAATTAGAATTGCTTACACTTATATGAATTATCCTTCAATTTTTATTGACTGGATTATGACATGTGTTGAATCACCCTTATTTTCCTGCCATATTAATAGAACATCATCTCCATACTTCAAAAGCCACTGCGATGTGAGATAGGGAGACCCGTTGTCCCCATATCTTTTCATATTAATCATCCATGTGTTTACCACACTAATGAACAATGCAATCTCTACTGGATTTTTGACCCCCTTTTGTGTCAAAGACTTTTCTCTAAGCCACATGCTTTATGCAGATGACCTACTTATTACTGTTGCTGCTAATATTAAAAATTGGAAATGTCTAAAAGATACTCTTCAGCTATACAAACACCTTACCAACCAAATCATCAATCCAATGAAGTATGAGGTATACCTCCCAGAACACTCAATAGCAGAAGAAAACAGCTCATTTTGCATCTTCTCGGCATTAGACAGGGCAAGTTACCTTTTACTTATCTATGTGCTTTAATCTCTAATAAATATGTTACCATCACACAGCAATAGGCTTTAATTGACAAATCTACCTCTCGCATAAATGGCTGGAAGGCTAGCACACTTAACATGACTAGAAAAATGGTTCTTATTAACTCTGTCATTAACACCATTCCTAATTATGCTATGGGATCAATGTATATTGCGGATGGTTTGTTGGACTCACTTGAGAAAAATGTTAGAAATTTTTTTTGGAGCAACAATAAAAATCACAAGGGAATGCATATGGTGGCTGGGTACTATCCAAAGGCCTCTAAAGGATGGTGGTCTAGGAGTCAGAAATATACATAAAGTGGAATATGCTTTGTAGCTAAGAGGATCTTGGCCATTCTAAACCAACACTCCTCCCCTTGGATACATCTTGCTAAAGCCAAATACTCTGATTACCACCCTTAGATATCTACCATTTATCATCATCCTTCCTGGTGTTGGAGACTAATGCTTAAGGCTCAACAGGAGGTAAGGCATGGCCTCAAGAAACATATTGGTAATGGACGTTCTACAAATGTTATGAAGGACTCTTGGATATTTTGTACACCTTTGCTTTACTTGCCAACCTATATTAATATGGATATGCTGCTTGATACAATGTTAGTTAGTGATTTCATTTCTGATATCAAGCAATGGGATATTCATGATCTGCAATTATGTTTTGGTAGTATTCTTGCTACCTTTATCTCTTCTATTTTTATTACACCTGCTGCCAAGGATGACATGTAGTGTTGGATCTATGACCCTCTTGATAATGCTACTGCAAAAATTGTCTATCACTCCTTATACTGCCAAAATACCCTTGTTGACTAGTTTGGATGGCCCATCTGAAACATTACTTGGAAACTCAATATTCCTCAAAGAATCAAACTTTTCTTATGGAAAGTTTCTCATCACTGACTACCCACCCTTGCTTGGCTTGCTCAGTTCACCCCTGGTCAATATTCTTTATGTCCTATGTGTGGCCTACACCCTGAAATAATTAATCATCTTTTTTATGATTACATTGATGCTAACCAATTCTAAATCTTCATTCAATCCAAGCTAAATTACTCCTTCTGGTTCTTTTCCACTTGGAACTTAGGTGATTGGACTCTTGACGGTCCTGATCTTGACTCGCGTTCTAAGTCTTCTCTCCTATCCTTGATTGTTTTTTCCCATTGGACTATTTGGAAGAGGTGTAATGAGTCCCATTTTGGTTCCAGACGGGCAACCACTGAGTCTTTGTGGGTGTGTGTTTTGGCTTAGTATTCGGATTATGTTGACAACCACAATTGTGAGGCTTATGACACACACACTCCTTCATCTCCAGGACAGACTTTCTGTCCATTGGGAGGCCCCACCCGCATCTTGGACCAAGATCAATGCAGATGGCTCCTTCTGCCGTCGCTCCTTGGCCAACGGTGCAGGGTTTATCATACGCGATACTAATGCCACCTTTATATGTGCAGGTTCCATTAGGTGCAGGGCCACTTCAGTCCTTCAGACGAAAGCTTTCTGAGTTTTGTGGGGATTGCGGACTGGCAAGCAACAAGGGCTTCAAAACACCATACTGGAATCGGATTCTTCCACCCTTATTGACATTATCAACAAGAAACTTGCTGTGCCTTGGAAGCTTTGGAACCTGATGGAGGAAATACAGGGACTTCTAACTTTTTTTGCACATACAAAATGTATCCATTGCCTAGGAAGGCTAATCACGCTACTGACTATCTTGTCTACCTAGGAAGAAACATTTCTGAAAACATTATCTGGGATGACTGCCCCCCGCAGGGCCTCTAAATTTTTTTGTATCAAGATCGTTTTGATCATCCTAATTAATATATACATTTCCTTTAAAAAAACAAATAGGTAAATAATGTAGTGGTCACGGTGGTTTAGTTGTTTAATTAGCACAATATCTATGATTCAAACTGTGGAGTTGGCCTTAACTCGATCAGTATGATAATTAATTAAGACAACAGGGTATAAACACTGAAATAACATAGGATTAATCAATACAATAACTTAGATATAACAGGTCAATACAATAACTTAAATATAATATGTTTTTGTTGCCATCAATGATCATTTAAACTATTCATGAAAAAAGATATAGAAAAAAATAAAGTAAATTACACATAAAGCCGCTTGACATGCGTTTCACGTGTAAAATGCTCAACACCTACGTTAAACTCATATATATATTTATATATATACACATTACAAGAAAAGTGCAGATTATAGATGGTCATAACAGTCGTAAATGTTCGGTGGCCATGCAGATTGCGAAAAACTGTCAGAAATCATAATTTTCGATGGAATCGATTCGACGAAAAAATGGTTGTCGCAAATCATTTTTTACGATCGAAAAAAATTCGTCGATAGTTTCGATGGTCATAACCGTTGCAAATGTCCGACGGCCGTAACTGCCGAAAGTTTCGACGAAACTTTCGACGGTCGCAACCATCACAAAGAATTTTTATAATATAAAAAAATTAGCCTACCTCCAGCGACTGGATCCGGCAGCCAGCGATGGATTTGGCCGTCCGCGGCCAGATCCGACCGCCAGGCAGCCGATTCGATTCCCGCGATGAGATCCGGCCGCCTGGCGACCGATCCGACGTCTGCAGCGAGATCCGACCGCCTGGCGGCCGATCCGACGCCCACGGCTAGATCCGGCTACCAGGCGGCCGATCCGGCGCCCACGGTTGGAACCGGCCGCCCGCGCCCAATCCGATTGACAGCGGCCCGATCCGATCAACAACGGCTGGATCGGTTCACCAACGGTTGGATCTGTCCGCCAGGCGGCCGATCCGACTGCCAGGCTGTCAATCCGGCCGCCTGGCGGTCCGGGATGGAGAGAGAGAGAAGGGGAGAGCGACGCCGGCGGGAGAGGGACGTCGCCGGCCATCAATGCTTGTCATCCGATCAGGAGAGGCTCGTCGGTAGGGAGAGGGAGAGAGAGAGGGAGAGAGGGAGAGAGAGTGGGGTTGGAGAAGATTACACACACACACACACACATATATATATATATATGTGGAAAGATGAGAAAATGAGAAAACGAAAAAAAGAGCAGGATAGTGGAATTTTAATTACCGACGGCTCTGATCGTCGGAAACTTAACAAATATTAATAATATATATTATCATGATATATATGAATATGATATTAATTATTTTTTAAGTTATCGACGATCGTGATCGTCACAAATTATTTAATTATAAATATAAAATACTATATTTAGTTATATATAATATTTATTTTTTTAGTTTACTGACGGTTCAGACCGTCGGTAATTATTACCGATGGTTCTATTGTAAAAAATTGGGACGATTCAGACTGTCGCTAATTATATTAATAAAATACTCGGTACATTATATTACTTTTGATTTACCGACGGTCAGTACCGTCGAAAATTGCGACGGTCTAAACGCTAATTATATTAATAAAATACTCCTTATAATATATTATTTTACATTTACCGACGGTATGGACCGTCGAAAATTACGATGGATAGATACCCGTCGGAAATTTCGATGTTCCAAATCGTCAAATAATAAAATAATAATATAATAAATTACATAATTTATTATTTTAATTTTCGACGGTTGTGACCTTCGAAAATTTCGACTGAGCGCTATCGGTCACAAATTGCGACGAATTTCTATCCGTCAGAAATGACCCGTCGGAAAATTTCAGTTTTCTTATAGTGATATTATATCACTGGGATTGTGAGTAAGATTATTCATCTACAAAGCGTATTTTAATAAAGAAAGAAGCAAGGGTAACAGAGGGTAAAATAAAAATTAACCCTTTGTTTGGATATTTTCTTTTGTAGGAAAGAAAATAACCCTTTGTCTTCGCCCAGGTGAAAACAGTTTATCTCAAATTAAACAAAAGTTAACTTTCAAAGATGCATGTTTTGTTTTCGTTGCTTCCCTCCATCCAGTTAAACACTTCAAGATCAATGATCATCAAGAATTGTAAATCCTACTTATTTAAGCAATGAATATGAAAACAGTTTCTTTATTTTTTTCCATGTTTGTGTCAATAAATTCTTAAATTTTACTTCAATGTGTCACAATAAACCCAGTCCATCAAACTGCCATATAAATTAACCTTTATTACCGTAAAAAAGGTATATATCCTTATGTATCATATACAAAAATCCTAAAATATCATATAAGTTCATAAAATTTTAACAGCTAAATTAAGATCATACTGATCATATATATTATGAGAGTAAAATCGAGATCCATAGGAGTTTGAGAATCAGAACAACACATAAAAAGGAGGTCATATTACTCTTGGCCATATATACATTCAACCCCTTACAACTAGAGGTGTGCAAATTTGATAACCCATGAACAAGAGAGACAAACACAAAGTTGTTCCTTCTTCTTTTTTTTTTTTTACCTTCAGATGTAAGAAAAAGATACTTTTATTACAACTAACTAAGCGCATATGATTATATATATACCGTGATACACAAAGTGTTCCCACTCCAAGCTCGCAAACACATTTGCAATTAACCAAAGTGAACAGGCATGATCACCAGCTGAAGCTGATAGACTCAAAATGCAAGTTATCCGCCAGTCCTGATCCACAGATGTTGGCAACTTCGTGTCGCATCCCCCGGGGGCCACTCGCCATCACCCCAACATTTGCACCCTCATATGCCAAGAGAATCTCTGTATAATCCATAACACACGACCACAACCGATTGGGTATTAGACATATATAATAACATAGTTATGTGTACTTGTCTTTGATCTAAGAATAGTAATGAATCGAAGTAGCAAAAGGAGTAGGCTCTTCTTACTCTTTAGGTCGGGCCGTCCACCGTAGCTCACCTTGGTAGCCTTGACAAGCGACTCGCATGGGAGGCTCTCCATCTCGCGGTCGGCATCGTAGAACCATGAGCTGGGCGACGCCGTGGGCGACGGCGCATCCACGCTTTGGATCTGTTTGGCATCCTTGGCGCTTCTGCTTTTGTTCCACAGGACCGCGCAGCTTGCGGCGGCCATGACGCAGATGCACATGAAGAGCAGGTTGAGAAGCGCCCTCGCGGAGTAGGAGTAGACCTTGTTGGTGTTGTGGTCGATGGGGTACACGTAGTAGCGCTGAACGATGCCGACGAGGAGGAGGAAGCCCGCGAAGGACGAGGAGAGGACGGCGGCCAGCCAAAGCCATCCGTTGGGGCCGAGGACGGGGGCGACCGGCACGTCCGATGGCCTGGGCTTGAACCATACTGTTCGGATGAGCATCTTGGACGCTTCTTCCGGAGACGCCTCTCTCGTGACGAAGGCCTCCACCTTTATATCCAGGCGAGAGAAGTCGGAGACGTTGCCGGACATCGGGAGGAGGAGGTCGAGCATCGTGAGGTCGGCCGTGGTTTTGAAGGCGCAGATGAGGAGGACGCTTGGCGTCGGGCTGTTCAGGGTGGTCTTCCGGTAGATGAGCTCCCGAACGATGGAAATGAAGGGCGTGATGCCACTACCGCCACTGATCATAACTAAGGAATCATACCTGTATATTTAATAAAACAAAAGGTTTAAGATCAAATACATCTAATAAGACCACAGATTTCGAAAGTGAAATTGAAATATAAACTGGAAGGGTTTTGGTGACCTCAGGAAGTTCATTGAGGTAGGACCATAAGGTCCCTCCACTGAGACATCAAGCCGGTCGTCATGAAGGGGCGAAGACAGCGTCCTGTAAAGACTCTGCGTCCAGGTCCCCTCCTTCTTGATGATGACACTAAGCTTCTCGGGCTCCAAGTTGCTGCTGGAGCACACAGTGAATGGGTGCCATTGGATTGAAGAAATGCTTGGTACGTTGATGAACACTGAGCTCAAAGGATTGTATCTGAGTCCTGCGTGCATGCATGATTACGTCGTGAGCATAATCACATAATTTGTCCATAAGGGTACTGACGTTGGGCAAAGGAGAGATGCCTCAAACCTGCAGTCTTGGAGAAGTTGAGCTCGACTGCTTCTGATGGCAAGAGGCGCGCCGAGACCAACCTGACCCTGCTGCGCGACTGCAAGAACCGCAAGTAGCGGTCGACCGCGAAGAGGAAGACGCCCGGGAGTATCAGACAGAAGTGACCGATTCCGACGTGCAACAGGTAGAAGAAAAGGAAGACGATGTACAGTTGATGCGTGTAGAAGAAGAGCTCGAACATCTTGCGCCTGATGCGTGGAATTGCCATTGCCCACATGATCCACCCGGCCACAAGTGCTATTTCTCCGGCGACGTTGGCTACGTCGGTTTTAGCCCACTTAAACATCTACAAACATATATAGCAAGTTGCTCAGTGGCATTACTCGAGCACTTGTAATTGCATGCAATGGACAAGTCATGATCGAGTAGTGCTACCTCATCAATTTGATTCGTAGAAGCCCAGTAGATAATAAAGCACAGGCCGTGCGATGTGAAGACGGCCATGACGATATGACCGAGCCAAACATGGTACTTGACGCTGGTCTCTGAGGTCAGGCCAAGTAGTGGCAAGAGAGACGAGCCACGAGTGATCGGAAAGAAGAGCAAAGCGCAGCAGAGATCGCCCAAGAACCCGAATCGCAGAGCTACCCTTTCCAGCTTCGACTGCCACCTGCACAGTGCACACCAAAACATACATTTGGTGCATATTATTTCTGTTGAAACTTGAAACTCGAAAGAAAGCGAGAAGAGAAGCAAATGAAACAGAGATGTTGACAGGATTAAACTTACAATTTCTCGTCGTCGCTGGGTTTAATGTTTTCGAAGTCGACTCGCAGATATATGGAGTAGAACCAAATCAAGAGGGCCAGGAACATCAAGAAGAAGGATAGCTCTATGCGCGAGACGATTCCCAGAGGCCAATTCACCATTGCAGGTCTCTTCCACGCTGCTAAAGCACTGTTGCTTAATTCGCCGCTGCAATTAGTGTCCAAAACATATTTAAGGATTCGACAACGTACTTGGTAGTCAATAAGTATTTACGAGCTGCGAAAGCACTGATACGTACCTCTGGATGTTGTCATCTCTCTTAATCAGATGGAGATAAATGCATCCAAGAACAGCAATAAACAGGATGGGGAATGTGTAGATCAAGAGACTTGTCCCTGAACAAGACAAAAAGAGTGCCAATAATTAACTACGAGAAACGGGAACAAAACTAGTCACGCACCAAAACAAAAACAAAACAAAAAAAAAAAAAGGAAAAAACAATGGCACGAACCTTGTCTTCCGAAATATGTGGAGTCCGTCGCAGCACGGAGCTTAGGCGACCAGGTGTTCCTGTAGGTGTTCGTCGGCATCATCACCCAAATCATCAGCCAACCCAGGAACACCGCGCCGGCTAACGACAAAAGAGCCTTCGGCGCCGTCTTTCTGGCGCCACGGCGGCCGTGAGAGTCCATTCTGCCTCTCGTAGCGTCGTCGTCCATCTGTCTCTCTCTCTCGTTTAGTTTTCTCCGCTGCTTCCTGCTGCTGAGCTCGCACAAGACTGCAGTAGCACGCATTGCAGACATCAGACGCATGCGTCATTTATAGAAGCGTACGGGGCGGCGTGTGGGGCGACGACGGCCGAAAGCAGCGTGCATCCGGAGGCACGATTCACGTTCCCCCTGACGACGCCGGGCGTGGACCCGGGCATGCGCCTGCGCGCGCGTTTGCAACGCCGGCCACGTGTAGGGTCAAACGCTAGAGCTCTCCCAATCGAGTGCATTGGGGTGCAAGTGCATCGCACTGTTTGACATTCCAATTATATTCCACCTGTGGATCGCCATCAAGTTGCCACGGATGGTGGCGTCCTGAAAATTTCAACTCCTGATCTCGCCGCTCGTTCGTTTTGGGGTGACCTCTCGCTTTCGTCATCTCTGTTCATTCCCAATTCTTTTTGTATGCTTATTGTTTGCATCATGATGTGGGGGACACGAGAAAGAAAAAAAAAAGGCAAGGCACGACTCATGGCGGCGTTGCACTGTTCGTGCCTTTTGCTTGGAGGAGGGAGACTTGCCACTGCTGCATTTGATTCGTTCCGAAAAGTCGAAGGCGCAAGGGCTTCGCGCGTCGGCCTCGGCCGCATCGCCTGAGCTCGGGGCGGGCGCGTGTCCTGCCCCTCGCATTAACGTGCCGTCGTCTGGTCGCCACGCTCTGCAGTGTTAGTTTTCTGCAACCTAGACACGTAAGACTTCCATCTGTTTCCCTACTCATTTATAATAACATGCCTTTCATTTTTCTTTTTTTTCCTCGCAAAAAATTATATGCTTAATTATAGAAATTGATATGTCAAAAACTAATTGATACATACAGATAATAAGATTATAGAAATTGATCTAATAAATTATATGCATGTGAGTAAAAAATATGCTTAATTATCTGATATCCTTTTTATATATATTTTTTCAAATAGATATAATGGTAAAAATAATAAATTAAAGGAATAAAAAAACATCTGACGTAGTAATATGCGTGTTTTTTTCCTAGTGCTTTTTAAATAATAATTTTGAATTAAGCAAAAGTCAATAACAAATAATTGAATTTGGTAACCGTGGAATTATTAACCATGAAACCTTTTATTTTTTTTTTTGAAATTTAGACGTATCTGTGTCTAAAATGGTTAGAATGATTTTATAAATTGAATATCGATGCCTAAAATTACTGGAAAATTTGATTTGTACTTTTAATTAATTAAAAAGTCCTAACTCCAGTAAAAATAAACAAAATGGACACGCTAAGAAATTGTTTTCGGCATGAGAAGATATTTTGAAATTTCTATTTTTTATTTTTTAAAAGTTCATATCCTCTAAAAAAAATAAAGAATTATATATATATGGAGATGTACGTTAAGGACAAATTAGATAACGAAGATGGTAATTATTTCAAGCATATTCTCAAATTTATTACCAATTTGATCGGCGTTTTTTTAAAAAAAAATGTAAAAGTCGACGAAATATGTACGCAGTGAAATGTAAAATAGAAAACATCTAGAGACGCGAATTTTCAAATTTATACAAGAATGATGGGAAGTATTAATCATTGTTTTAAAGTCAACATACTCAAATTTATTGCTATTCGATGTATTATTGTTTATATTAATTTGCTTTTTATGGGACATCAAGCACTTATGAGTCATCAAATATAGATAAAAAAAGGAAGGTAGTTAACATGTCATTATAGAGGAACAAAAATTAAAAATGTTTTTTCCCCACTGCCGCTGAAATTAGAAAATGAAACTTCAGTGATGGGGACATTATACATGTACGAAAGAAATTCTAAGGAGAAATATATAATGATGTGTTTTTTTAAACTTTTATTAATTAATAATGAGGTACGCATAACATCATATACAGACACAGTATTAATAATTTAATATTAAATAAATAAACAAAAATTAATAATTTTATAGCCACCAACAGGGATGGGTTCGACTTGACATAAGGAATTTAGTATTAAAATATATTTAATATGCCTCTAGCCACCTAAATTGTCTCCAAAAATTCTTGAGTTAAAATATATTTTAAATTAATCGCATATTGCAATGAAAGCAAAACTAACTAAATTGTTTATTCAAAAAAAAAAAGCTTAAATTACTAAGTCCATGGAACACATTCCCGTCAATCGGAAGTTGGAAGTTTTGATGATAATATATGCTCACAGATACACTCCATTTTGTTAACTTAAAAATAAAAATAAAAATAAAAATAAAAAACACGTCGAACTCGTCACGAGCCGTTCAGAATGCAAAGCATATTAAAATTAAAACGATGTTTATTATGCACGAAGAGAGACCAGGCATTGGATCCAGCCCAGGAACACGAACAAGAACAAATCGATCGGATCGATCGACGAGATCGCAAGGGTTTTTTTTTTTGTTAGCTGTTAATTTCACCTCAGCCCCACCTTCCTCATGTCATCGATGCCCACCACAGAGCACCCGAACACCTTCCTGTCCAGGGGCCGCTCCTCCATGGCGGCCGGCGGCGGAAACCTCTCCCACCGGCACTCGCCGCGCTCGCCGTACCCGAACTCGCACAGGAAGAACTCCTTCGGGTACGTCGCGTTGTAGACGTAGCCGTACCCGCCCTCGCTCGCGAAGCCCAGAGACCAGATCCCCCAGAACCCGCCGCTGCCGTCCTCCACCAGCCCCTTCACCATCTCCGGCGGCATCCGCCCCACCTCCGCCACCTCCAGCGTCTCCTCGTCCACCGACCACAGCCGCACGCTC
This sequence comes from Pontederia crassipes, assembly GCA_030549335.1. NCBI lineage: Eukaryota > Viridiplantae > Streptophyta > Magnoliopsida > Commelinales > Pontederiaceae > Pontederia > Pontederia crassipes. The sequence goes on along the minus strand of CM060188.1, from coordinate 5,402,518 downwards.
TCCGGCCTCATCGTGCCCACCCTCGCGTCCTTCCTCCCGCTGACCCCGGCCAGGATCAGTCGCCCACCGGCGAACCCGACGGCGGACGCGTAGACGTTGGGCGCCGGGAGGCCGAGCCGGCGCGTCGGACCCCACTGCTTCGCCGCCGGGTCGAACCAGCTCATCACATGCTCCTTCGGGTCGAGCAAGTACATCCGCCGCTCGGACGCGGCCACCGAGTAGACCGGAGTCCATTGGAAAGCCTCCGGCACTGGCTCCCCGTCCTGCCACCCGCCGACGGTGTCCGCCCAAACCTCGACGGTGCTCGCCTCCTCCTCGAAGTGGCTGGCGCCGCCGGCCACCACCACGTGGGACCCGACGACGGCCACGGCGGGTTCCGTCCGCCAGTAGCGCGGGGGCTCGAGATCTCGCCACGTGGCGCCGAAGGGGTCGGTGGCTAGGGAGAGCTTGGAACTGGAAAGCGCGCAGAGTCGGGCGCCGCTCCTTCGGACGTAGGAGGCGAGGGGCGCCGCCGGGGCGTCCTCGATGACGGCGCCGGGGATGGGGCTCCACGTGCGCGAGAGGGGATTGAAGGCGACCGTGACGATGCTGGCACCGGGACGGCGGTGGCGGCCACCAGAGCTCTGGAGGTGGACGATGAGCCAGGGGGGTAGGCGCGGGGAGCTGCGGAGGGTGGAGATTGCGGCCGCGCGCCATTCCTTGGAGACGCGGGAGGCCGGGAGGAGGTCGAGGGAGGAGACGCGCGCGACGACGGCGTCGAGCACGTCGCCGTGGAGCGGAGGGTCGTCAGATCGGGGGTTCATGTCCAAGACTGGAACTGTTCTTCTCGTCGTTAGTGCTACTAAATTCGTGGTACATATAACCCAAGTGAAAATGGAGGACGGGTGCTGAGTCATAATAATAATAATATTATTGTTGTTGTTGTTGACTCCAACTTGGTCTTCTTGGGGACGACGTCATGCTTAACGTAATTATCGAAAATATAAAGTTTCACGAGTAAAAACGCGATTTGAAAGTTTAACTTCGGTTCTTTCTTACCAAATTAGTGGTTGAAATTTCTTTCTTACCAAATTAGTAGTTGAAGTTTAAATAAATTTAACTGTTTTTTTTTTTTTGCAAATATTGAGGTCACGACGAGAAATGATCAGATTAAAATTATGTCAATTTTGAAATACAAAAAAATGTATACATAGAGCATTTGACGTAGAACAAGTGTTGAGCATTAATTTTACTTATTAAATTAATAAAATAATTATATATTAATTTTAAATATATGTCAAATAGTAAAGATAACTAAAATCAAGATCATCGGATCAATCGAGTATCATGATCAAGTTATGTTAATAAATATGACTAATTCAATGATTATAATTTATTTAACCTTAGATGATATATTTTTATTATCAAATTACTCGAATAAATATATATTATTTCATCTAAAAAGTATATAATCAATTTCACGATGAATTAAAATCATTAAATTAATTAAATGATAAGAAATAAACATTCTACAAAGCGGGATGCTTTACATACTCATTAAATCTAATTAGTTTGTAATTTGCTCTTCGGCATTTCTTCATATGGTCATTTACGTAACTTGCTTATGTTTGCGAACGGGGAAAAAATTATACGTTAAAATGACGGAAGCCAACGTAAGCAAATAATGAAGGCAACCATATGATCAAAGTCATAACTTCATTATATTAAATGTTTGAAGGGGACATGAAAGGTAAAATAAAGTCTCCGTTTCTTCTTTTTGTTTTACCTTCAAGCATACCCTTCATATATATAGTGCCCAAAAATACCAGAGACAATTTAGCTCTTGATCAAAAGCGTACTTAACAATCACATAGAAAGAATTGGAATCGCCTAGTCTCACTTTTGCCACTAAGAACAATCATCGCTCTTCATTCCATATGCCCATGATTTTAATATTATTATTATTATTTACATATATTTTGAATATATCAAGTGCATGATGATTCAAAATTGTATCGAAAAGAAAAAAATCACCTGAAATTAACATTAGGGAGTAAATTGAAAGTGAGATTGTACAATTCAAGTCCACGATAGTCTTGGTAACGCGTCTTCCCAAGTCCACACGGCGATGAAATTAAAATACTGTCTACGTACATTAATGGACGGATAAGAAGGCAAAAGAAAGGCCCTTTGCTGGCCATTTAGCACCACTGCAACTTGTTCAAATTTTTTTTAAAATTTTTTTGGCTTTTTGAAAGGTGCAACTTGTTCAATTTGAACGCCTTAGCCAGCTATATGTATATACATACATGGATGCCCCGCGGTCCTCTACCTAGGTAGGAACGATCCCACTCTAACTCATTTCATTGGCAATTATCACAATTAGGTAGCACGCACCAACATGACATAATCTGATTACCCAGAAATGACAAATGATTAGAAAAATTTGATTAACAAGTTCTTTTCTCGATTCGAACGAGCTATTTTGTTAACATATGATAGTCTGTGTTTAGTGTGGTCCCTCGCAACGTGATTAAAAACCTGCATGCACTTTATGTATATAGAAATGTTAATGTACTACCGCATCTTTGTGGTAGCACTGTACGCCCATGCGATGGACGGACGAGATAAAGGATGTGCGATTCAAGGTGGTTCGAACACGTGGTTCAAAGTGGTTCGGGCAGCGCAACGGCGAGCGCAAGGGCGGAGAGAAGATCTCACGATTTGAGGGATCGCTGCGGCAAGTGGGACGTCGAACTCCGTCGGCAGCGGGTCTCCATGATCTTGACGGCGTCGGCCACGTCCTTGAATGCCTCGTCGGCGGCATCAACCCCGTTGGATATCGAAGCAAATCGAAGGCATGCCGTCAGTGGAGGAGTGCTAACGAAGATCCTTTGTTCGCGCAGAGAGGGGAGGAGACATGCATGTCATCGCCGACCCTCCCTTGTCGATCTCCCCTCGCTGACGCTTCCTTGCTGGTCTCCCTTCGTAGGAGCACCCTCGCTGATCTCCCCTAGCGGACCGCCCTTTGCAGATTGCCCCCTTGCAGATCTCCCCTCCGCGAACTGCTCGAACAGAACTACAGAAGATCCAACCAAACTACGCAAGATCCAATCACCTCCATCGATCATTGATCTGACGACTCTTAATTTGTAGGCGCACAGTGCTACCACATGTGATAGCACACTAATATTTCATATATATATATTAATATACCTACAAAGCATATTTCGTTTTGTAAGGATGCTGAGCGCATCTCAACCGTTGATCCATTGAACGGTTGAAATAATTGATATTTTTAAATTATGTGGTTTAATCACTTTTGATCAGATTCATTAATGAGTGGATCAAGGATTGAGATGCGCTCAACATCCCTACAAAACGAAAGATGCTTTATAAGTATATTAAAAAAAAGACTAGTACAACATGGAGATTTATCAGCATAAAAATCCCTCCAACCCCTCACGATGTCACTCATGATAAGTTGACAAGGGAATTAGGTTGAAGTTTGAGGAGGATAGAGATTTTTCCTCGATGAAAACATTTGTGTTCAGAGTAGAAGTATGTTTTGATTGGATTAGAAGCGCATTCATAATAATTTTAATTCACATTGCAAGGAACGCGTGGTCACGTTTGCGTCCTTGTCACAATAAAAAAAAAGGGTCGTCATCGTTCCGTAGCATCGTCGGAGGGCGTGGCTTCACAAAAAGTTGCAGGAAAAGATGAAGAACAAGAAGAAGAAGACGAAGAGCTTAAATGTGAATGAAACGGAGTCGGTAGCTGATTAGTTTCATTTTTTTTATATTTTCTCTTCGGCTAAATTGGGTCTTGGAAGGTTCACCTGCTCATTTTGCATATATATAATATATACACACATATATATATATATATATATATTATTTTGTTTTCTCGTCGGTCATTATCATATCTAATACGTAATTAGGTAAGACTATTTAGTACTTTTGGAACATGACGTTATGAATTTTCTTTATCTGATTAAACTCCTTATCGTGTAAATGATTGTTAATTACGTGTAAATGCTTCGGGTGTTTCTTTGTGTTATCTTGGGCAAGTGCACTTGCCAGTTGCCACCCCCTTTTAAATAGTTTTCTGCGAGATGAATCGTTTTCATGTCCTCCACTTGCTTTCAGTCAAAGTAGCACCTCAACTAGTAAATATCAAGTGGAGGAGTTGACATTATATAGGATTCAACCTATCCGCAAAGTATGCAGATGTGCTTAAAACTTTTAAATTGTGATTAAGGTATCAGTGTTTTAAATCATAACTAACTAAAATTTTCATATATATATATATGTATGTATCAATGTATGTATGTATGTATGTATTGAGTAAAAAAAGTGATATCAACTTTCCACTTTTCATGGATCAATATTTATTTATGTTGCTCATTGCATTTAGATATCCAACTCCATCGGAAATCAAATTGTCTCTCCTTCAACACTTTGGAGGTGGTTGCTCCCAATCCCTCATTTTCCGATTGCCTTGATCTTCGCCACGAGTCGAAGTCGGCTTTGATTTGCTCCGGTATAGGGAGGCCCTCCATGAGACCATTAATATCATATATGGGTTATCTTTCACTATAAAATTATAAGTAACTTATAAGTTAATTTAAACATAATTTCATGTTTAATGATATGATAATGTGATTGATAAGGAGAAATTAAATTCACTTATCAATAAAGAAACACACACACATCTGTTTTTTTTCCTAGAGAAATAAATTAATTAGTTTAGTATTAACTAACTAGTTATGAATAAGTTCAATCATTTTAATTAAATATATAATTACTTATTTTAAGAATAAATTTAATTCAATAAATTATTTATCAGCACAAAAATTTATCAGTTATTTTTTATCAACTAAATTAAAAGCACCCATAGTCTTACAAGTTTTTTCTTTAAATTGTGATTTATTTTCACTTTAGGAAAAAGTAGTCAGATATCTTTATTAAAATATCCAAATTTTTTTACCAATTTGTTTATGCTAACTTTTTCCTTTCATTTCTCCAATTATAAGTCTAATTATTACATTGAAAAATAATATAGAATTGAAAAATCAATTTAAAAAAAAGGTTGCATATTTATTTTTTATTTAAACTAAGTGATTTTTAAAATTTTGAATTTGTTCTCAAATAATAATGAAGGGTTAAAATGTAATTAGAATAATATTTTAAGAATTTAAAGAGATAATTGACTAATTTCTTAGTCAAGAATATGATTTAGGAAGAGTTATCCTCCTAAGAAAGACTAGGCGGGCAGAAGGTAATACACAAAAGATAAATTCCCCTTTAAGGGCCTGTTTGGGAGCAACGTAAAATCAAAGAAAAGAAAAAAAACCATGGTAACTTTTTTCATCTCTGTAAAACTTACAGTGATGTGTTTGGCTATTAATTTAATCCAGTTCAAGACCACGGTATGAAGCTTAAACCGTAGTAAAAAAATTAGGAGGTTCAAGCTCCGAATTTTTTCCTGTGAGTGGCAAAAAACAATGCACACGCCCAAGGAAAAAGAAGTAAGGCCACACTTCATTTTTTATTTTTTTCCTATGCTCTCTTTATCCACCCAAACACTTCATCGATTTTTTTTTCTTCTCCCTGTGGTATGTCACTTTTCAAAATGTACTATACTATAAAATCTTACATCCTATAGTTGAAAATAAATTTTACCCAAACATGCCCTAACTTTAGATTTTGAAGAGAAGTTCATCTCACGTCTAAATTTTCTTTTCTTGATTGGATTGTTTAGATTTTTCTTATTAGATTTAATAATATTTTGATTCCCATGAATTGGGGTCAATCTATAAATAGCTCATTTTTAGGATGACCCAAATTTTAGCACTTTTCACATGATTGAACCGATATCCAACACACTTACTGGTCGGATCGGTCGGACTAGTGTCCGGGACTTAAAACGACCCGCGTGTCACGCTTTGATTTCTCTTCTAGAAATCCACGTAATAGGCCTTGAACACTTCCTCACCGAAGCCTCCAAGTCAGCCTCACAAATGCCCTGGTTCTGATTTAGGATCGTTAGAACACTTGCACGCACACTCACTTAGTTTTTACTTAAGTTAAGTTCATACAATGCACAATAGAAGAACTCGGATCATATGAGGGAAAGACACTTTCATTCACTGCCCAAAAATATGGGAGAACACATGTATTTATATATCAGGGTCAACCAACTGTTGTCCCAATTCGAATTCAAACATACAACATTCAAATTCAAAAGACATGTAACTACCACACATGATAACTTCCAATCCAATGGCTAATCAGCTTCTATCATCCTGATTGAAGCCTCAACCATCTGGATTTCTTCCCTCCATCTTTGGACGCCTCTTGATGAACTCCGGCCATCCTAGAAATGCGCACGCCCATGCTCGGCCACACTGCGTCCGCCGGTCATAGCCGCCGCCATGGCGCGTGGCGGTTATAACCGCCACCCGTCAAATGCCACCGTCCCAGAATCACCACCGCCGATGACTCTGCAAATCCGACGACGTCCGGCGACCCTCCTGGACCTGAGGATGAAATGGGGTGAGCCACTTTGGCTCTGGGAACCTCCCAGACTGCCAAAGTGGGCAGTGCGCCCCCGCCATGTGCGTCCGGCAATGCCCTCTCGTCTCAGACGAGATCCGCTCATCCCATGCATCTGAAACTTTGTGTTACGCCTCCTGCCTGACCCTGGAGTGTCGAGGTGCTTCGCCTGCTCCCTGGGATGCCTCGACGCTCAGGGCGCGCCCGGCCACCAAACCGCCATGGCCTGAAGTCCGCCACTCATGACGGGTGACATTTCTCTCCCATCGAAGATGTTGCCGACCCTGGCAACTGTTGGCCATCACATGTTGTGACGCCCTTCGACTTCTTTTGGCACCACAAGGGGTGAAATCAAAAAATCAATCGTTTAAATTTGAATTCAAAACTTCAACGGAAACTAACGTTTCAAAAATAAAACTAACTCTGGAAATTTCAAAAAATTTCGGCATGACGTATGCGTAAATTCGTCTTTACATCATATACAACAATTTATATAGTTAACATTTCAACAATTAACTTCAAAACTGTAATCATCACAGACAGTTATAAGATCATTACTTGTAATTTATCATATAGCTAAAATCGTGGGACGCATGCTCAAAATAGTGAGTCTCAAGCTCACCCTCGAATCAAAATCACGAGTCAGATGCTCGTAAATCATATGACGTGAGCGTCCCTCTCTCCACACAATTATTCAACATTTTCAAAATCTTTCAAAACATTCATCAAGTATAAATCCATATAAGAAAGCTCGATGAAACACAAAATTAGTCATTCAATAATCACGCCTCTCACATGCTCATTTGCTAGCCCCTTTATATTTCTTATTTCATGCTATGCAAACTTTCATTCATCATTTGAAAAAAAATAATCAGGAGGAGTGAGCATAAAGAAGCTTAGTGAGTAAAACGATTATCTCAAATATTGAAACAACGAAAGAAAAACCAATCTTTTTCCTTTTCAGAAATTATTTCAAACTCTTTTCATTTCACCAAGAAGATTCATTTAAATAATGATCATACCGAAATGAATGCCATGGATACACATGCATGATAATAAAATAACATCATAAAAACTTGGGGAACATCATCAAACACGAATATCCATACCACTCGTCAATCGAGTGCTTCTTCACACACCCCTCGTGTCACTATATCGCCACATGGTGGTTTTTCTCATTCCGTCCCTCGTGTCACTATATTGCCACAGGACGTTGAACCACTCCTCGTGTCACTATATCGACACAGAGCTTGTTTCTTTTCTTTTTCCATTCCATCCCTCGTGTCACTATATTGCCACAGGATGATTGTTCTAATTTCACCATTCGTGTCACTATATCGACACAGGGTGTTGAACATGCTCCTCGTGTCACTATATCGACACAGAACAAATCGGACCCCAACCGGTCTACTCAGAATTGGTCAATCCTCTGAGGTGAAAACACTCCGCTTTATGTGAGTTTTTACATGTAATGCACATGATGCATGTATACAGTTTCCAAATAGAAGTTTAGAATTAGAAACCATCATATAAACTTTCCTTTTCAAAAAATCACATTTTCACTTCAGATTCCACAAGCATAAACTTCGACGAATTTTCAAAATTCATAATAAAATATCACAAATCATATGATGACACACATATGAAGTATACAAATATATAAATATGCATGAAGGAAATTATCACAAAAATTCATTCCACATCAGATGAAACAATGTCTTCATCTCGAAGGGTTTAGCAATTCATATCAATTGAGATAAGTTTCATCACATTTGATTCCTTAAGTCTCAACTAACTTCCATCCGAATCTGTTCAAAGGGGATAAATACTTATTACATCCATTTAAACTTTATTTAAAAACATAATCTTATCATTTAAGACATTTATAACTTGTAAATATCATTTATCTTTTAATTCATTAAATCATTTCATAATAATCCTTTCTAACGACATCTTGATACCTAGAATTATAATTTATAATTTTATTGCCTAAGTTCATAATTAATGAACTATAGCTATCAAATAAATTAATTTTCATAAATCGATCATCACTATAGATTTTCAGCATTCTTACCGATAGGGGAAAATAAATCGCCAACTAATAGCACTCTACTCAAGGCTCATCGGACAACCACCTATCATGTCGAATTAAGCATATAATAATTCAGATTAGACCCTATAACCAATTCTAATAAATTATGAAATTAAATCATATAAATAATTTCGATCACCAATCATATCCTTACCGCAATAAACGAGGCCCTCCCGCTCTCTAAATCGGAATCATACCCGCCGAACGTTGAACATCACTTTCTTCATTAGTAGCATAATAAAATTAATTAAAAAATTAGTTTCATATCTAAAATCAAATTTATTGTGCATTTTCATTCGCTTACCAATACACATTGAGGACAAGTCGTCGAAAATATCGTCAGACGATCGGAACCCGAAATCTACGAACTTAAAAATAAAAGATTAGCAATCAATTTTAGACGGACAGCAATCTAATTCCTTTTTGACGAATGTGTGCACCTACTAAAACGTCGAGATGAGCTCGACCGAAGTTCACCCTTTTATTCGTCGGAAAGTTCGTCGAAAAAGTTCGTCGAAAAACCTCAATCTCGGCCTCCTATATGATTTGAACAAAAACATGATCAAAACACCTCCAAATGATCCTAATCGACCTAAAATGATGTACAACTCACCAGGAAAAGGATTGGTGCGAGTCGTCGTCGGAATCATCGCCGACGGATTTTTCGATCTCTTCATGTTTTTCTCTCACTGCGTCGCACACGGTGGACCAATCATCACATACTATATGCCAAAATGTTCGCCTCGTCGTTCTCTTTCCATCGATACCTCTCGCGTGAAAAATGGTAGCCGAACGGGAGAGATCCAGCGGCTGGAAGTGGCGGCGGCTTGGACGTGCTACAGTGCCGCCGCGCGTACTGTAGCAGGCCGGGAGGTGGGGAAGAAGTGCCTTTTTTTCCACGTGATGCTTTATTATTATTTTTATTTTTTTGCTGTACTTTCTTGCACAAAGTCCAAAATGCACTTCCCTTTAAAACTTAATTAGAATTTATTTTTTTAAATGAGAGGACGTTACACCTGTAGACAGGAAAGATGACATGTCATTGACCGGACCCCTTGCCTCGGCCGTGCGCGCTGGTTCTTCTTGATCAACATGGTAAGCCTTCAACATACTTACATGAAATACAGGATGGAATTGTCGAAGATGAGGAGGGAGATTCACACGATAGGCCACATTGCCTATCCTTTTCAAGATGATGAAAGGTCCTTCATACCGCCGCATGAGTTCTTGGTGCAAATGTCGAAGGGCCTTGAATTGCCTTGCCCTAAGCTTCACCAAAATCTTATTTGTCTTGAATCCCTTGTCAAGACTCCACAAGAAGTCATCAATGGTAGTAGCATCTCTTGCACCTTCATACTTCTTAGGTTCAGGACCTATGAACTTTGGTATGGCTGCCCTTGCACGAAGGCCATTGGCGTCCAACATGTGGCTTCGAATCAGCATGATGTCCATCTCCATGGCCTTCAACCTGACTTCGAGAGCCTCCTCAAAAGACTTCAATTTGGTCGCCTGAAGTTCACCCATAGTCCGACTTTCATCTAAGGCCAAACCTTGTTGAACCGTAACCTGTTCAAGGGCGCGAACAACAATGTCCATGCCTTGAAAGTTATGCTCCAACAAGTCTAAGTGTCTTTCGAGATGAGGGAGAGGATCAGTGGATTGTGAACGTGGTTTCTTACCCCCTGGATTCCCAGGACCACCGCCTATGGCCGCCTGAGAATCAATTCGCTTGCGGGTCATGGGACCTTGTCCTTCTTCAGCCATGTCGCAAAGTGTGGCTCTGATACCACTAATGTCACGCCCTGATTTCTCTCCTAGAAATCCACGTAACATGCCTTGAACACTTCCTCACCGAAGCCTCCAAGTCAGCCTCACAAATGCCCTGATTCTGACTTAGGATCGTTAGAACACTTGCACACACACTCACTTAGTTTTTACTTAAGTTAAGTTCACACAATGCACAATAGAAGAACTCGGATCATTGGAGGGAAAGACACTTTCATTCACTGCCCAGAAATATGGGAGAACACATATATTTATACATCAGGGGTCAACCAACTGTTGTCCCAATTCGAATTCAAACATACAACATTCAAATTCAAAAGACATGTAACCGCCACACATAATAACTTCCAATCCAATGGCTAATCGACTTCCATCATCATGATTGAAGCCTCAATCATTTGGATCTCTTTCCTCCATCATTGGACGCCTCCTGATGAACTCTGGTCACCCTAGAAATGCGAGCGCCCCTGCTCGGCCGCACTGCGTCCGCTGGCCATGGCCGCCGCCATGGCGCGTGGTGGTTATAATCGCCACCCGTCAAATGCCACCGTCCCATAATCACCACCGCCAGCGACTGCAAATCCGACGACGTCCGACGACCCTCCTGGACCTGAGGATGAAATGGGGTGAGCCATTTTGGCTCTGGGACGGTAACCTCCCAGACTGCCAAAGTGGGCAGTGCGCACCCACCATGTGCGCCCGGCCATGCCCTCTCGTCCCAGATGAGATCCGCTCGTCCCATGCGAAACTTCGTGTCAAGCCTCCTGCCTGACCCTGGAGTGTCGAGGTGCTTCGCCTGCTCCATGGGATGCCTCGACGTCGTCCTGGGATGGTCATGGCCGGATTGGTGCGCCCGGCACTCAGGGCACGCCCGACCATCAAACTGCCATGGCCTGGAGTCCGCCACTCATGGCGGGTGACACGCGGGTCGGTTGAAACCCGGGGAAGGGTCAAAACTCGGGTTCAACCGGCCGACCCGGCGAGTTTGACCGACCCGACCGGGTTAATTTCTAAAATAAAAAAATAAAATATTAAAACATTTAGACATATTATATATATTTATATATATGCTTGAAAATTTATATTTTAATATCTTCTTGTCACATATATAAAATTATTTTAATATTTTTTTTATTTATAACTACTTCATAAGAATTTATTTATTTATGTTGATGACTTAATTTATGTTAATTTATTATATTATTTAATCTGAATTATATTATTTTACTTTATTATACTATAATTAATATTTTTTGTTAAATAAAATATTATATATAAATAATATTATAACAATCTCTTTAACTTATTTTATTCTTTTATTAATTTATATTATCCGGTCCGACCATCCGGTTCGACCCAGTCCAACCGGTCTGACCTGACTCGTTGATCAATCCGAGTCGATGGCTGGACCGGATCTTATAACATTGATACAAATATCATAAATAAACATATAGTAACGGAAACATTATGCATAAGGATCAATAAGACACCATAGTTAGACATTAAGTTTTCAATATAATGATGGCCCACTCAAACAACCACATAATGTCTTCATAAATGTTAACACTTTAGTCATTTTATTCATGCTATGCTTGGTTATATGTTTATTATTCACGGAATAAGAATTATTAATCTTGTTGGTTTATCATTCATAGTGCTATTCTTTCTTGGTTAAATATATATGTGTGTTGATGGGGTCCTTCATTGGACCAACGGATGATGGGGTTTTTTATTGTCAGATCTCCTAATGGAGGTTTTGTTGCTGCAAGTGCTTTTCACAAAAGATTCTACTCTATATTAGAAATCAAGGTAGTCGATCGAGATGTTACATAAGATCAAAGAGGAATTATAAGATCGAAATGAGAATCATAAAATTCTACATATTAATAAAAATATATATTTTTAAAATAATAAATATCTTTTTTACAAAAAATTTGCATTTAAATATTAAATTACACCTTAGTAAATTAATTTTTTTATCTTCTTAAGCAAAATTATATCAAAATTAAAAATAAAGAAAATATATTAAACATCATCTAAATTAATTTTTATTATCATAAATATATTTTAATTAATATTTAAATAATTATATTAATCGTATGAGATCGTATAAAATTGAATAAGATCGTAAGATCACGTGATCAAAATTAAGTTTGTATTAGATGAAAAGCCTCCAGTACCGGCTCCCGTCCTGCCACCCACCGACGGTGCCCACTGAAACCTCGACGGTGCTCGCCTCCTCCTCGAAGTGGCTGGCGCCGCTGGCCACCACCACATGGGACCCGACGACGGCCACGGCGGGTTTCGTCCGCTAGTAGCTCGGGGGCTCGGGATCTCACCACATGGAGCCGAAGGGGTCAGTGGCTAGGGAGAGCTTGGAACTGGAGAGTGCGCAGAGTCGAGCACCACTCCGACAGACGTAGGAGGCGAGGTGTGCCGCCGGGGCATCTTCGATGATGGCGCAGGGGATGGGGCTCCACGTGCACGAGAGGGGATTGAAGGCCACCGTGACGATGCTGGCACCGGGACAGCGGTGGCGGCCACCGGAGCTCTGGAGGTGGATGATGAGCTAGGGGGTAGGCGCGGGGAGCTGCGGAGGGTGGAGATTGCAGCGGCGCGCCACTCCTTGGAGGAGATCGAGGGTGGAGATGCGCACGATGATGGCGTCGGGCGATGTCGAGCACGTCGCCATGGAGTGGAGGGTCGTCAGATCGAGGGTTCATGTCCAAGCCTGGAAATATTCTTCTCGTTGTTAGTGCTACTAAACTCGTGGTACATATTTTTTTGTAAAGCACAAATGAAAATGGAGGACGGATGGTGAGTCGTAATAATAATAATAATAATAATAATAATTTATTATTATTACTACGACTACTGTTGACTCCAACTTGGTCCTCTCGGCGACGAAGCTTTACGTCATGCTTAACATAATTATCGAAAAGAAAAAAGTTTCACGAGTAAAAAAATGCCACTTGAAAGTTTAACTCAATCTTATCAAAATCAAATCGGACCGATTGATTCAATTGATTCAATCACGAATCCATTAGTAATCAGGCTCGATTTGATATTAAAATTATTTTTTATGTTGAAACCATCAAAATCGGTTGAATCGGTTCAATTGAAGTTTTAAAAAATAAAATAAAAAAATTGATAAAAATAGGAAAGTTAAAAAAGAAAAAAGAAAATGAATATAAGAAAGGTAAAAAATGGAGAGAATATGATATTTATAAAATTAAATAAGAATTGAAATAAAAAAAATAAGTATTCAAAATTGAGCATAAATAATGGAATAAAAAGGAAAGTGTTAAAGAAAAAAGAATAATTTAAGATAAAATTTATTAATCTATCATCAATAAATAATAGATATTAAATTAATAATAATCTATTTATATTTATATGTTAATCATTATTATTTATCATTATTAAAACTTTTAATAAATAAAATTATGTTATATTAGTTTTTAATATTGCGAATAGGTTATTAGTACAATATTTATATATTATATCATATGACTTATATTATACCCTTATAATTATTATAAATAATATTATTTTAATAAAATTTGGTTCAATGTGGTTGAATTTGATTGAACCGGTCCCATCGTGATCCAATAAAAAGTCTGATCCAATTGCTGGTTTGATCATGAAAACATTGGTTCAACTGCGGTTCTTTCTTACCAAATTAGTGGTTGAAATTTCTTTCTTACCAAATTAGTAGTTGAAGTTTAAATAAATTTAACTGTTTCCTTTTTTAATTTTTGCAAATAAATTAAACTTTTTTTGCAAAGAAAAGTTTAGACTCGGATTGAAATTATGTCAATCTTGAAATATAGTTTGTAATTTGCACTAAATTACTTTCACGTCTTCTTGATTTTTAATATCAAACCATCTATGGACTCTTATTTTCAGCATTTCTTCATATGGTCATTTACGTAACTTGCTTATGTTTGCGAACGGGGAAAAAATATACGTTAAAATGACGGAAGCCAACGTAAGCAAATAATGAAGGCAACCATATGATCAAAGTCATAACTTAATTATATTAAATGTTTGAATGGACATGAAAGGTAAAATAAAGTCTCCTTTTTTCTTTTAGCCTCAAGCATACCCTTTATATATAGTGCCCAAAAAATACCAGAGTACTTAACAATCAAAAGCGTACTTAACAATCAATCACATAGAAAGAATTTGGAATCGCCTCGTCTCACTTTGGCCACTAAGAACAATCATATCACTCTTCATTCCATATGGCCATGATTTTGTTTTTTTTGTTTTTATTATTTTTACAGAAATATTGAATCTATCAAGTTGATGATGAATCAAATTGTGTGCAAAAACCACCTGAAATTAACATTAGGGAGTAAATTAAAAGTGAGATTGTACAATTCAAGTCCACGATAGTCTTCGTAATGCGTCTTCCCAAGTCCACACGGCAATGAAAAATACTGTCTACGTACATTAATTGACGGATGAGAAGGGAAAAAAAAAAGGCATTTAGCACCACTGCAGCTTGTTCAAATTATTTGTTATTTTTGATAGGTGCAACTTGTTCGATTTGAATGCCATGCAGCTATATGTATAATAACGTGGATGCCCCGCGGTCCTCTACCTAGGGATGATCCCACTGCAACTCATTTCATTGGCAACTATCATTATATATATATATATATATATATATATATATAACAATGACATGCAGCATACTCCTTTGACAAATATTCATTCGAAAAAAGTTTATTAACAAATTTTTTTCTCGATTAAAAACGAGCTATTTTGTTAACATGGTTATATATATATATATATATATATATATATATATATATATATATATTAAAGAATGTCCGGAATAGAACGTGGACATTTATAATTAATGGGGACATCTGCTTTTACAGTAAAAGTGTGTTTTTATTGGATTAGAGATGCATTCGTAATAACTTTAATCCGCATTGCAAGGAATGCGTGGTCATGTTTGCGTCGTTGTCACAATAAAAAAAAGGTCATCATCGTTCCTTAGCATCATTGGAGGGTGTGGCTTCACAAAAAGTTGCAGGAAAAGATGAAGAAAAAGAGGAGGAGGAGGAGCTTAATTAGTGTGAATGAAACAAAGTCGGTAGCTGATTAGTTTTATTTTCTATTTCTCTTCGGCTAAATTGGGACTTGGAAGGTTCACCTGCCCATTTTGCATATATTTTTTATTTTGTTTTCTCGTCGGTCATTAATTATCTAATATATATTAGGTAAGACTATTTGGGTACTCTTGTAACATGACGTTGTGAATTTTCTTTATCAGATATGGCTCCTTGTCGTGTAAATGATTGTTAATTATGTGATGCATGCTTGTCTAGGCTTCGGGTGTTTCTTTGTATTATCTTTGACAAGTGCACTTTTAATAGTTCTCAGTGAGATGAATCATTTCATATTTTCATGCCTCCACTTATTTTCAGTCAAACTAGTACCTCAACTAGTAAATAACGAGTTGGAGGAGTTGACATTATGACTGTGTTTGGCTAAAGTAGAACATGAGAACTTCAATTTTGGAAACTTTATGATTTGACACAAGGGTACGTGCATTGCGATTTCCCAAAGTTCCAAGCATCAAGAATTTTATAATATTGACAAGACGTAAATGCAACTAGAACGTGCAAGTTCTAGCTCTCCATCGAAACTTTTTGGCTGAAACTAATTGGTTGACCAGAATTAAAGTTTCCTTGGGACTCATGAAAATTTTAGTTGGTGTTTGGGAGGATTTGCATAAGTTCTCACTGTGTTTGACGAGAGCAAACCTGCAGAATTTTAGTTCCGAAACAAATTTGACTTGACGACTAAGTTCTACCTATGTGTTTAGTCAAGTTCGATGTTAATTTGACGCAAAAATTCTCATGATTATTTTATAGTTTGCAAGTTCTACATTTTAATCGAAACTAAACGAGTTGACTAGAATTTTAATTCTGGTGGAGTCCATGTGAACTCAAGCGAGTGTTTGGCAGAACTTTACAAAGTTCTCAACCAAACACTACCATAGGATTTAACCTATCTTGAAGTATGCAGAGGTGCTTGGAACTTTGAAATTGTGATTAAGTCATCAATGTTTTAAATTATAAATAATTAAATTATTCATTATATATATATATTGAGTAGAAAAAGTGATCTCAACCGCTCAATTTTCATCAATGGATCAGTATTTATATATCTTGCTCATTAGATTTAGATATCCAACCCTTATGAAAATCAAATTCCCTCTCTTTTAACTCTTTGGCAGCGTTTGTTTTGGTAACCAAACTGCACCACTCACTGGTTCCTCATATACCAAAAGGTAGCTTGGTTCTCGAGATGAGGGTCACATGACCCTAGCTCTATCCCATATATTCGTGGAATCAAGCGGTGCTCTTTTTTTTTTCACATTTTTTATTTGAATTTATTTTTTCTTTTTCCATTTTCTCTATTTTCCCTTTTTTATATAAAACAAATTATGTAATAAATATAAAATATTTATAATAAATGGTTAATATACTATTATTCATTACTTATTATTTCATTAAAAAATCAATATTTTATTACATATAATTTATTTAAAAAAACAATTTTTATATTTAAATAATATATTTTTAACAATTATTTTCATAAAATTTTTATTTATACTTTTTATTTTAATTATTTAATAAATGTATTCTTTATATATGTAATAACTATTTTTAATTCAAACACTCACTAAAAATTAATTTATCACATCTACTTTTTTATCACATCAATTATTTTATTTATAAATTTCACTTCATTTAAACATGTCTCAAACTAATCTATCAATTCAACTATTCACTGAAAATTTTGAAATAACTACGATTTTATTTTCAAACGCAGCTTGGTTGCATCGTGAATGGCTCCCATTCGCTCATTTGCCGACCGCCTTGATCTTCGACCAGCCGAAGTATGACTCCCATTTGCTTTGGTATAGGGTTTAGGGTGGCCCTCCATGGAACCATTAATATCATACATGGACTATCTTTGGCTAAGATTTTAAGTAATTTATAAGCAAACTTAAAAGTAATTTAATGTTTAATAATATGATAACGCGATTGATAAGGAGAAATCAAATGTACCTATCAATAGAAAAGTTAATGTGTGTGTGTGTGTGTGAGAGAGAGAGAGAGAGAGAGAGAGAGAGAGAGAGAGAGAGAGAGAGAGAGAGAGAGAGAGAGAGAGAGAGAGAGAGAGAGAGTGAGAGAGAGAGAGAGAGAGAGAGAGAGAGAGAGAGAGAGAGAGAGAGAGAGAGAGAGAGAGAGAGAGAGAGAGAGAGAGAGAGAGAGAGAGGGATTTGCTTATTTTTTCAGAGAAATAAATAAATAAGTTTAGTCTTAAATAACTAGTTATGATTAATTTCAAACATTTTAATTAAATATATGATTACTTTTTTTAAGAATAAATTTTAGTCAATAAATTACTTATCAGTGCCTAAACTTATCTTTTATTTTTTATCAACAAAAATAAATACACCCATAGTTTTACATGTTCTCTTTTTTATTTTTAATTGTGATTTATTTTCTTTTTAGGAAAACATAGTCAGCTATCTTTATTAAATATCTATTTTTTCTACCAATTTGTTTATGCTAACTTTTTACTTTCATTCTCCCATTATAAGTCTAATTATGAGATTAAAAATAATATCGAATTGAAAAGAAAACAAATTTAAAGAAAAGGATGCATATTAATTTTTTTAAAATTTTTTTTGCTTTGTTCTCAAATAATAATGAAGGGTTAAAATATAATTAGAAGAACATTTTAAGAATTTAAAGAGATAATTGACTAATTTCTTAATCAAGAATATGATTTAGGAAAAGATTTCCTCCGAATAAAGACTAATTAAGCGGGCGGAAGGTAATACACACAAAAGATAAAATCCCCCTTTAACTTTAGATTTTGAAGAGAAGTTCATCTCATGTGTAAATTTTCTTTTTGTTGATTGGATTGTTTAGATTTTTTTTCTTATTAGTTTTAATAACATTTTTTTATGCCCATGAACCGGGGTCAATCTATGGATTCACAATTTATCCTAAGAAAGCCCATTTTTAGGGTGAGCTTGATTTTAGCATTTTTCACATGATCGAATCCATATTCAACACACAATCATATATTTTTCGGAATGCCACATGCACATACAATATCATAAATACACACACGATGTTGTAGTTTCTTAAACGTTGCATGGATATACAATATCATAAATAAACATATAGTAATTATGAATGATGTTAAAAATTAAAGAATAAATAAAAGTAGCCTTTATGACTGAAATAATATTTATGATTTGAAGCATAAACAAAAATACAATTAATTATGAATTTTATGATTGATATCAAGAGTTAATTAATTATTAATTCTAGCCATTTGAACTTTATGTTCGATGAATAATAAATTAATAGTTATTAAATAATGTCATAATTAATTCATTATCAATTGATTATTGATTTATAATAAATGATAGTATGAATAATTATTATGTTTGATTATAAATTATGTATTATCAATTAATAATTATTATAGATACGATCAATCCTAAATTATTAATTAGATTAGTTGGTGAAGCTTGTTTATTATTATTTTTACAATAAATTTGCTATTAAAATTTAAATAATTTGACTATGGGAATTGAGCTGGAACTTGAAAGTGTCGCGTTTCTTAATTTTCAATTTATATATTATTATTTAATCAAGAATAATGGATTATGTCTTGAGACTGTTGGGTAGTAACAGTTCTAAGTTTGATTTCTAGAATCATTACTTTGATTAGTATTTATTTATATCATTTTCGTTCGAACATCAGATTAGTCGGATGCTAATTTCATCGAAAAAAATTATATATTATTTTTATTGAGTTGTCGATCTCCATTTTGAGATTAAAAAAGTAGCATATTATCTAGACAATCATTTTTCCTATTTGTTTTATTATTATTTTATTATTATTTTATTATTACTTTGCTCACGTGATGGTGTCACGTCGAATGACTCTTCTACGTGACTGATAGAGTGTATCGTCACGTCAGCAGACCGATCGAGAAATCGAGTATTCTCGATCGAGAGGATATTTCATGTAATAAGTTTGAAGATGAAGAGTATCGCTGTTACAAAGTAAAGTCGAAAAATATCGTTGAGCAAACGTAAAAATTAAAGGATATTTGGTATAATTTACCGAGGGCCGAGCCTACTTAAAAGAAATATATCTCATATAGAGAAGTGATGATGATGCAACCTGAAGTCTATGACCGCAGGTCGTCGTCTTTTTGGAGAGTTGTACACAAACTTGAAACTTTGTATCGTCTGATTCGTATCGGTCACCATCGCAGAGCAATGGGATGACGGGCACGGCGGCGTCCCTCTCCAAGCGCCTCGCGCGCGTCTCCGACCTCTCCCTACCGGACTCCGACCTCTTCTCCCATCTCCTCAAATCCTGCGTCGATTCCAACTCCCTCCTCGACTGCCGCTACGTCCACGCGCGCATCCTGAAGACCCGCTTCGCCTCGGAAACCTTTGCCCAGAACCGCCTCATCGACGCCTACGGGAAATGCGGCAGCTTGGATGACGCACTTAAGTTATTTGACCGAATGACCCACAGGAACGTCTTCACTTGGAACAGTTTAATCGGCGCTCTCACGAAGTCCGGCTTCGTCGATCGAGGGAGGGAGCTCTTCGAGTCCATGCCCGAGCCGGACCAGTGCTCCTGGAACTCGATGGTCTCTGGCTTCGCCCAGCACGGGCGCTTCGGGGAAGCGTTGGAATACTTCGCCGCCATGCACGCAGAGGACTTTGTGCTCAACGCTTACTCATTTTCGAGCGCTCTAAGCTCATGTGCGGGGCTCATGGACTTGGGTACTGGATGTCAGATTCATGCTTTGATATCCAAGTCGAGACTCTCCGACGACGTGTACATGGGCAGCGCGCTTGTCGACATGTATTCTAAGTGCAGGAGGCCCTTCGATGCGCTGAGAGTTTTCCAAGGAATGAGTGAGAGGAATAGAGTCTCCTGGAACAGCTTAATTTCATGCTTTGAGCAGAATGGACCAGCAGGCGAGGCGTTGGATTTATTCGAGATGATGATGGAAGCTGGAGTGGAGTACGATGAGGTTACTCTTGCCAGTGTCGTTAGTGCATGCGCCAGTTTGTCAGCTATCAAAGAAGGCATGCAAATTCATGCGAGGGCAGTTAAATTTGACAGGTATAGGAATGATTTGATCTTGAACAATGCATTAGTAGATATGTATGCAAAGTGTAGGAGGATACATGAAGCTCGCAACATTTTCAATCGGATGCCTATCAGGAGTATTGTCTCAGAAACATCTATGATTAGTGGCTTGTCGAGGTCAGTTAGCGTGCATGATGCAAAGTCTGTGTTTATGAATATGACAGAGCGGAATATTGTTGCATGGAATGCACTAATAGCAGGGTATACGCAAAATGGGGAAAATGAAGAAGCATTAAGGTTGTTCGTCAGGTTAAAGAAGGAAGCTGTTTGGCCAACCCATTATACATTTGGTAACATTCTCAGTGCATGTGCTAACCTTGCAAATGTTCAGGTTGGAAAACAAGCTCATACACATGTTCTGAAACATGGCTTCCGGTTTGAGATGGGGCCAGATTCTGATGTTTTTGTGGAAACTCACTTATAGACATGTACCTTAAATGTGGGTCAGTATATGAAGGGGGTAAAGCATTTGAAAAAATGGCTTGTCGAGATAAGGTGTCATGGAATGCTGTAATCGTGGGGTATGCACAAAATGGGCATGGTGAACATGCTGTGCATCTTTTCAAACAAATGCTGTTAGCTGGTGAGAGTCCAGATCATGTGACTTTGATAGGGGTTCTATCAGCTTGCAGTCATGCAGGACTTGTGGAAGAAGGTCGTAAGTACTTCGACTCCATGACTGAAAAATATGGACTCCTTCCATCTAAAGATCACTACACATGCATGGTTGATCTTCTTGGTCGTGCTGGGCACCTGGAAGAAGTGGAAATAATGATCAGGGAGATGCCAATAGCTCCTGATTCTGTTCTTTGGAGCTCCTTGCTTGCAGCATGCAGGTTGCATCGGAATGTGGAAATTGGAGAATGGGCAGCAAAGAGGCTTTTTGAGCTTGATTCTAAGAATTCAGGACCTTATGTTCTGCTCTCAAACATGTATGCTGAGATAGGAAGATGGGCAGATGTAATGAGAATGAGGAGATTAATGAGGGAGAGAAGTGTCGTTAAGGAACCAGGTTGTAGTTGGATTGAGATTGGGAAGAAGGTACATGTATTTCTGGTAAAAGACAAGAGACACCCATATCGACATGAAATTTATGGAATCTTGAGAGTTCTCAAAGCACAGATGGATAGACTCTCAAGGACCACAGATTTTACTTTGTTTGAAGATGCCCAACTTTTACTTACGTGACTAGAAGGTACCAATAAGCTCTCAAGCCCTTCAAATTATACTGTTTTCACTAAATTAAGAGAAATGGTGCATTTTCTATTAAATCTCTCTTTTCCATGTCTGATTGGTGATAGGACGCATGATTAAAGGCAACTACTGTGATGATGCAATGTGAATGCTTGTGCTCATTTCAGGTTGACCTCAGGTCTGTACAGTACTGAATGACCTTATTGATGCTGTGGCAGCTTTCTTGTCATTTAAGTGATCACTATACTCAACAACAACAACAACAACAAAGCCTTATCCCACTAGGTGGGGTCGGCTACATGGATCATACGACGCATTCGTTGATTCATGTTCATGAGATTCGACAGGGTTTTACGCTGGCTGTCGGAGCCTAACACAACCCTCCTCCTTTATCCGGGCTTAAGTGATCACTATACTCGAAGAGCCTAAATATGTTTATGCTGCATTATATATTTAATGAAGGTATGTGCAATTACTGCAACTTTGTTGATTTCAATTTTCATGATGCGAGATTACTTGTATCTGACCACATTAGATAACCTGCCCCACAGGTATGATATTTAACGTTACTAAATCTTCTTTTTATGTGTACTTATCTGTCTCTATTAATAGTTAGATGAGCATGGGATCAGTGTGACTTGTAGACCAGAGTGGGGTCAAGTTCTTGGTGGGAACTGCTGGAGGAGGGAAGTATGTACAGTAACTCATGATTATACAAGAAAAGAGGGACAATAAAAATGCCATCTAATCCAAACTTCAATTTCTTTTCTGTCATAAAGGAAGGCCCAAATATCTAACACAAAGAAAGTAAATAAAAAAAATAAATGAATTCATTTGAACTCAACAAGTCAAAGGGGCCCACCCCTCATTCGATCTGACACATTTAGAAAGTTGTATTAGATATGAAAGAAATACCCGAAGACCCCAAAAGTGTCTGCTGTTGTTGTGACTATTTTTTGCTTTGAGGACTCTGTGGTGAAGGTAAAGTTGATCTCAGGTTGGTTTAGTACTGAATGATTTTATTAATGGATCTAATCATAAGTGTATATAAAATGGAAGCATGATCATGAAAAATCTTATATATAATCAAACATAATAGAGTTTTGATTGTTTTCCTCATTTCTTTTTGACATTAACCATTAATTACCATTAATTACATTTGAATGATGAAATCATAAGATTTTACATTCTTCCAAATTGTGCATTCCGAATTTTCATCTGCTACTCTATTTCAGGGAAGGACTTGTGTATTACTTATTGCTGGAATGGAGTAAAAAACAACTCAAGCTGGAGCTGGTGGAAAGGTGCGTGAGCTGTACTCATGTTTTCCCTTTTAAAAACTGCTTATCTGTAAAAGGAAAATTCATGCAATCAGGAAAGGAATCCAATACTGATTTGAATTTAAGAAAACTACTTGTGTTGATCAGAACAGAAATTTTTTTCGGGGGCAAAAACAGATTAGCACATCAAAAGAGAAAATTATGAAAATCTAGAAGTTGAATAGGGACCTTAAGTAGTCAGTTTAAGCAAACTGATCCCACACGCATATCATTTTCCCTTGTCATGAGGCTGATGGTGCCGGCTTCATGCACATGCCACTTTCTCTGATGTAGAACAACCTGTCCCACCCGATATGCTCTTCAATTCAATCCATGAATATGATCTGATTTGTCAAGATAAGTTGAGTAAATCAGTATAACATTGGCATCCATCGCTAACAAGTTGAGCATGCACTGATTACTTTTCTCATGTTTAATTATCACGCAGGTTTGATAACTTTGATCAGAGTTCGAGTTGCAGAGAGGTTATGAACTCCGTCAGAATAATCCAATTGGTCCTCCTTTAGGTGTGGCAGAACCTGGGACTGCAGTTGCATTTTGTCTTCCACGATGTGCTCAAGTGGAAGGCCTGGTGATAGGTGAGTATTCTATTTGAGCGATTGTGACGATCAAAGTGCTCTGCAAGATGCTGTTCAAAATGGGGTGAATGACGGGATTGGCAGCAGCAGGGACAACGCTTCTGGAAGTAAATTTGTTGATATGTTCGAATGCACCCCTGAATTCGTGAAGGATGCCATCTTGAGCGCAAGGGAAAAGAAATTTGCAGAACCGCAAGATACCGTGCAGTGTTCATGTCATTTTCTTAGCTGTGAGTTTTCTGTTGTACAATGTACTTCCCTTTTTCATTTGAAGTGTTTAGTCATATGTTTCCTGTAGGAACTGCAACTTCTTTTTTCCATTGAAGGCTTTGATATCAAGTTTTAGTCTTTTTTCTTACTGTTAAATAATATAATCTCGTCACATAAAAGGATTATTTCATTACAAGTGATGAAATTGTTTGAAAAGTAATTCTTTGCAATTATTATGATCTGTTGGTTCCCATGTCTACAGAAACTTAGCTTGGCACTGCATGACTTCTTTCTTTCATCCTTCTACTAAAGAATAAGAATCGTGTTCTTTATATTGTGGAACCATCTGATTGCAAATCTCCAGAATGTGTCATATGTAAGAGTACATAGGTTCACCAGATGACTCAATTAACCCATTCTTTTGACATAGACGAAACATATTTTCTGCTGTTGAAAACTAATGAAGATCCATTTTGGGTGCATACATGCTGAAGTGAAGATGTAGTTTTCATAGAATTTTATTACAAGCTTTCAAGTGAATTAGGCTAATCAGGATGGGCTTTATACTTTTATAGCACGATTCGGTTAGAATGTGTCACAAATAATCTACGAGATCTATTGTGTTTCTTATATGTAACTGCACTATGAACTAATATATTTCTTCTACTAGCCTGCTGGAGGAGGCCTTAGTTTAAATGGTTATTTGGTGGTCTCATTGTCGTATTTCTTTCTTTAGTTTAAGGGTGAATTATGATTCATTAACCAGTCCATTGAGAGAACAAAAAATTGAATTTATTTCCTGGCAGTTCTTTTGACTCCATAAAATAGCATATTAGTAACAAATATAAACTGTAGTGGCTAATTACCTTTAATGAAAGTAATCGCCTTGCTGATAAAAATAAAGATTGTCGTGGGACATGAACTGCATGGCACCGAATGCGGACCATATCCCATATCAAATAGCCCCCCAAAAGGATTAACTAAACCAGAGTGGAGTCCCTAAAACATTTTGGTCTGTTTAATACAGGAACAACTTCCAAGAATAAGAATAAGATCCTGTTCTCATTTTTCTTATAGATACATTGTTCTGACATTAATAATTGCAAAAAAAAGCATAGAAAAAATTGTTCTTGCTTTGTTCTTGTTCTGTTGCAAACATAGTGAGAACATTTCTAAAATTTATTAACCTTTTATCAAACATGTCCAAGTCTATGTGATTACTGTCTGTGACAGCTTGATATCAATGCGGACATTTCATTATGTGTAATCCATCTTGAGATAATTCTTGAGGATGATCTTTCTAACAGATTTCATGACTTTCCTGTTAAAAATTATCTAGGAGACTTTTTTTAAATATCTTACACCACATGTAAGAAACATAAATTCGATCACACAATAATTTTAACATGTTTTAGTTTATTAAAAAAGTTTATATGCAAAGTAGATTCAAACAAATCCCATACACTATCTTTTGTGGACAAAGAAATTTATGACGGGGGGAGAAAAAAGAGTGCCATTAGTTTGTGTAGGGTTCAAAATGTTAGAAATGTAGTGTTAATTTAATTAAAACTTCCAATGATGATTTCTTAACAATTTAGGATTTCTAGTTTCATTACATTTGATTTTTTTTCTTAATCCCATTCTTTTATTGGGTTATGACAATGTTGATAAGTCTTTTTATTTTAATTTATACCAAACATTGTTTAATTAAACGTTTGAATTTGAATACGAGATTTGTTAGAAGATCGAAGGATCCCATTATTGTCACACCTAAAGTCTTAGGTGTTTGTTTGAAAAATAAACCCATGGATAAATCAGTATTCACCCTAAAATAGTCAAACACACCAAAAAAAGAAAAGAAAAACTGGATTGACAAACTTGGCCTCTAGAAAAGTGTGTTAAACCAACTTTATTATTCTTTTTTTTCTATCTACAAACTCTTTATTCTTTCAAACCAAACAGACATTAAAAAAAAGAAAATTATGAACAAACATCACTTGTTTTGTTTTGTATCCTTGAATAATAATTCATGAAATGAACACCTTAATATCATTTTTTAGACCATCTTAGCCTTTTATTAAATAATATTAAAATTTGTTGATGGTAAAAAATAAAGGATAAAATTGCCTTAAAAAGAGAGACATTAAGGTTACGTTTGGAAAAAAGAAATGTGATGAATTGATTTTTAGTGAGTTTTGAATTAAAAATAGTTATTATAAACATAAAGTATAATCTTATTATTAATAAAAATAAAACTACAATATTACAAATTGTCAATAAAAGTCCGTCAATGTTAAAAGTGCTTCGTCGATTGAGTCAAAAACTGCCTTTAAGTGGGCGAGTAAGTAAAAGATTAATATTGACAAAATAGTTTTATGCTTGGGATGGAAAGATGACGATAGGATGGAAAATCATACAATTTTAAAACTATTTTGATAATATTAATAAATATTTTTATAAAATAAATTTTATAATGAATTTAACTTCATCGTTGATCAATGATAATTCATGTGTGGACCCCATTTTGAATACACAAAATCTTTGATCCCTTTTAAAATAAGTTGAGTTTGCCATTCTAATGTCACTGTTTCTAGAACAATGTTATTTTTAATTATCAATTTTTAATGATATACATATTTAATGATGCATGTATATGAGGATATGGAGAATATCGTGCATGTGATAATAAGTCGATTGATTCATTTATATAATAGATCGTTCAACTTATTATTTTAAACAATGGATGACAACACAACAAGAAAAATAAAGACCTATCATTCATCGTCTAGAAATATTCAAATTTTTATGCCCGATCATGTCATATACGTCACAGTCAGATATCAAATTGCTTCAATTTGAATTATCCAAATTTGTATGATCATTCTTTTTCTTCTCAAACTAAAAAAAAAACCTATAAGATGCAGTATTTCTCTCTATATAAATGTATTAACACATAAATAAAATGTCCATAAACGAGTAACATTAAAATTTCACAAGTGACCATCGAGATTCGAAATCGATTAACCCATTATATATGTTATTTATTAAAATTATATTATATTGTAGAATATAAACATGTAGTATACTCATATTTTCCTTTCTCTATTCGGTTAGGTGATGTTTTTTTTAACGAAAATCTGTTCTCAAGAAAGTAATATCACACGATCTTGTTATGAGGTGTCTAAGAAGAGACAATATCATTAGATTATACTATTTTGAATGAGAGAGAATAGTGCATGTTTGTCCTAATCTACTCGTAACCTATCTTTTTGCAACTTTGGGTCTACTATAAGCGAAAACACACAATTAAGCAAACCATGACTACGGGGAACACCCAAAAGGTGGCTTCAACTATGTATTCCTTGAAATTGTATAAAAAATTTCTTGACAAGTGAAAAAAAATTTTTAATGGAATCAATATAATACAACAAATATATAGATATGTCTGAATCTGATCAACAAATCTCAGTGAACCCTGACCTCACTAATCTCCCCGTTCCTGCACATCCCTACGTCAATCACCATGGTCCTGTCCTTCTTCCTCACCTGCCTCGGAGTGGACAACACCCTGCAACAATTCCTCCTCGGCGACTGCCCGAAAGTACAAGACAATGCAAGCGACGTTGTTAGGTAAAAGCTAATGATGTGTTCATTAATGTAACAC
Source organism: Pontederia crassipes (assembly GCA_030549335.1). Classification (NCBI taxonomy): domain Eukaryota; kingdom Viridiplantae; phylum Streptophyta; class Magnoliopsida; order Commelinales; family Pontederiaceae; genus Pontederia; species Pontederia crassipes. The sequence goes on along the minus strand of CM060188.1, from coordinate 5,374,883 downwards.
TGAGGAAATGGCGGAGGTGTTGGCTTTCTTTTTACTTACTCGGGTCCAAAGGTCGGGGTCGGGCTTCTTGTAGACGACGATGCGGTCGACGAGCATGGATGGCGCCGGGATGTGCCAGCGGCACGCGGGGTGCAACTCGCGGCGGCGCTGGTACGTGGTGACGGTGGTGCGGTGGGCGGCGTCGTAGCGGGAGGAGGCGAGGTAGTAGACGAATGGCTTCTGGCACGGGTTGCGGGACACGGGGCGCGTGTTGAAGGCGTACGCCGTGTAGTCCGCCCGGCGGTACCAGTTGAGGAACGTCCGGGCGGGCATTTCCATCTCCCTGGGCGACATCACGCCGCGCACGAGGAGGACGGCGAACCCCCAGGACACGGACACCGTCCAGCGCCGCTCCCGCTCCACGTCGTAGCAGATGGACTGCTGCATGACGCCCGCGGAGTCGAGGCGCACGGGGCCTTCGAAGAGGCGCCGGATGGCGGCGGCGCGGGTGGGCGAGCCCGGGAAAACAGGCTCCACGACGTCGAGATGGTGCAGGGACAAGAGTGGCGCGACTGGGTGCGAGGTCAGGAGTCCGAACAGGTTTCCGTAGACGTCGTACTGATGGAAGCCCGGGTGCTTGGTGAGCGGCACGCCCAGCTCGGCCATGCAGGCTTGGATGCGGTCGTCGCTGCCGTAGAGCGCCGGGTAGCGCCTGATGCACCGGTCCTGGAAGCCTGCGAGGGCCTGCACCAGGGGAGCGCTAATGGCGAACCCGCCGCCGCCGTAGGCCATGCCGTACGAGAAGAAGATGTTCTGGAGGTGGCTCTCCGAGAGCGAGCCGATATAGTACGGTTGCCGGTGATCGAAGCGGGAGAGGACGCCGGCGAGGTTGTCCGGGAGGAAGACCGTGTCGTCGTCCCCCATGACGTACCAGCGCACATCGCGGAGTCCCAACCGGTAGGTCTCAGAGACGATGCGCGAAATGCGGATGGCCGACCGGCTGCCCTGCTGATGGGTGTACGGGAACTTGGTGGTGTCGCCTGATATCCTGAGCGCCGGGAGGCTCCTGTCCGCGTAGGACGAGTTGAACTCCTTCACACGCCGGTCGAGCCAGACGTACCCGCGCATCCTGCCGGGACGCCACCAGAGCTTGATGTAGTCCTTGCGCCGTTCCCAGAGGTCGGCTGAGGCGGCAATGCCGAACACTATGTGCTGCAACCCTGTCGGCTCCTCCTTCTCAGCGTCCAAGGTCTTCTTCAACGCAGTGGACGACGACGATCGCGCCTTAGTTAAAGACGACGACGATCGCGCCTTAGTTAAAGACGCCGAGGCATTAGCAAAACCGGAAACGCTGCCGTTGTTGTTTCTTATGCCGTCGAGGAATGACTGCGCGAGAATGCGATCATTCGCAGCCGTTTCAGTTTGACCAGAGGATGAGGAACCGGCCGAAACGTCTGAGAGGGCGGTCGTCGCAGCGAAGAAAGAGTCGTCGGAACGGGAGAAGAGCATACTAAGAGGGTAGAAGACGAGGGCGACGCAGAGAAGGAAGAAGACCATCAGCTTCAGCGCGGAGAAGGAAGACTTATGATCCTTGGGGAACGGCTTGCCCCCGGCGCCACCGGCCCCGCGCGCATTGTCCCACGCGAAAGGCGACGACTTCCTGCCGCTGCTGCTAGCCGGCGCTCCGGCGGACCCTTTCATTCTCCGGCGGCAATGCCTATATGTTTTGTCCTCTTCGTTTACGCGTCAGTATCACAATTTTGTGCAAAGGCATCACAGTAGCATGTTTAGATAACGGAAAGGTTATTATTGTTTTCTTTTGTCTAGTTTCAGGGCAATGAGATCTATGCAGTATCTATTCCTAATCTGTAATTCGGATTTGAGACTTTGGTGGTCGGGAGAGAGAGAGAGAGAGAAAGATCCAACAGAAAATGGATGAAACAAAGTAATAACAGGAACAATAAAAGGGGTGGATGGAGATGGAGATGAAGTTGGAGGGGTGGGAGGAGAAGGAGGAGAGAGGAGGAGGAAGGACGGCAAGCACTTGTGCCAGGTTGCACACTCTCTCTCCTGGTGTGGGCGTCTACGATTCCACACCCATGTGAAAGTGTTTCTCTCTCCTTTCTCTCTCTCTCTCGCTCCTGCATGTCTCTGTGGCGCGTAGGGGGGAACAGTGCAATTTTTTTTCGCTTCGAACAAAATTTAGTTGATATTCCTATTTAAAAGCCATGGAGGTGCCTCAGCGGCGATGAGGCACACGTGTCCTCGAGCTGAGCCGACTTGAATCGTTTCATTTTTCCGTTCTTTTTTATTATTTATTTTGTTTATTAGACGAAGTGAAGATTGCAACAAATATGGCTCTGTCCAAAGTCAAGCATTGGACGTTGGATTAATAAACCTCTTTATTCACATGAATAAAAAAACATATAATTGGATTAATTAACTATCCCGTTAATTTCTTGAAAATTGAAAAAGTCATCTTGAAATTTTTAAAAAGCAAGGATTGATAATTCGTTTTAGCATGAAGAATAGCTAATCCAATTATTTTCTTTTTTTTAGTACAATCATCACTTATTTATATTACATCCACAATATTGTTTTATTCTTCATATTTTAAAGAATAATTAAACTACATGAATTAATATAATAATAATCAATTTTTTTCGTTTATGAAATGAAACAAGATGAAATCACAAATGGTAACTATTCATGGTTGCTCAGAGGAGATCATAAGATTGAAGGCAGTAAAATTCTATTTTATTAATACCTTTTTTATAAATAATAAATTCACATTTAAAATATTAAATTACACCTTAATAACTCATTTTTATTTATTTTTTATAATAAAATATAAAAACAGTAAAAATAAAAATATATATTAAACTTCATCTAAGTTAACTATTACTATCATAATTACAATTTTAATTAATATTTAAATAATTATACTAATCTTATATAAATTCCGATAAGATTTTGCATACAAGATTCTCAAAATAAGATCAGCATCTATTAAGAATACTAAAATTGTGAGACTTTAACATTTACATCAATATCTTGATGACCTCCATCCGAATAAACCTGGTAATAAGTTGAAGAAAGATGCACATTTGATGGAAGATGGAGGCGATTTCACATGCCGCATTGTTTATGAACTCATTTAGTTTTCGAAAAGTGACGTCGATCATCCAACTTGAGGATTAGGGTTGAAGTCTCCTAATAATAGGAGAAAGCTACGTTCATCTAATAGAGTGGTTGGACAGAAGAAGAAGTGGCCAGAAGCATTCAATTCATTTCATTTCACAGAGATAAGGATTCGATAGTACAATGGACATAGACATCACAAAATCTAACCAATTCTATATTCTTTGAATTCACATGAAATTATGGTACGACAGCATTTGAGCAGCTTACTTTTAACATACAATTCAAATTATTTCTATGGCATTTTAGCTATCAATCGTCACTGGTAACTTAGTCATCCAAAACTTAAGAATCAAATGAGAAAAGATTTGCAGGAAAACAGGGGGAATCCGAGAAGAGGAGAGAGAATAAAGGAAAGACAATTCCTATCAGCTCTCTGGAGGGGAAAAAAGTGTAATAATGAACTATTTATGTTCCTGGCTTCTACTCCGTGACAAATCTCAAATGAAAACCTCAACCTGTTCTTGACCTATTTCTACTCTTATCTTTTGCATGCTGTCATTGAGCTCTGTGTCCATGGAATCCTTTATATATATATATACACGTTTGGGTTGATCCAAGCTGCGGATTCGCTTCTTTCCCACGCCAAGAACTCTGCTATCTATGACGACGACCCCGTGAACAGTTGGTGCGGAAGCAGCAGCGCTTGGCTCGGCGGCGACGTTTGCGAAGGGAAAGGATCGAAGGAGGCAGGGGAAGATGAATACAGCAGGTTTGCGTCGTCGTCGTCGTAGTAGAACGAGTCCGGGTCGCCCGCGGAAGGCCAGGCTTGGCAGCCGATGGCGCGCCGCATCTCCTCGGGCACGAGGGGCGTCCGGCAGAGGGGGAAGTCGTGCTCCACCCACCGGTCGAGGCAGCCCCGGTGGAAGACGTGCCGGCAGTTGCCGAGCCTCCGGACCTCCTCCTCGCCGCTGAACTCGTACAGGCACACCGCGCAGCTGTCCCCGACGCGGCGCCCGGGCTCCGCCATCAGCTCCGCGTACCGGACGACCGGAAGGACCTCCTGGATCAGAGCGGCGGACGCCAACCGGATTGGTTCGCGGGGGCGGACGTTGGCGTGGGCGTGGGCGTGGTCGAGGCTGAGCGCGTAGGCGTGGTTCTCGGGCCAGAGGACGTCGGCGTCAAGGAGATCTCCGAGGCCGACGGCGTTGAAGGACCAGAAGATGATGTGGCGGACGTAGCTGAGGAGGAACAGTACTTGCAGGAGGAGCCTCGGCACGACGAGCTCTGAGTAGCCTACTGGGAACCCCATGGAAGACGACCGCCAAGAGCAGACCAAGCCTAAGACTACGACCACCAACTACAAATGCTACTTCTTCTTCCACCTTCGAAGCAAACAATCGAGTCGACCAGTATTATATATATATATATACATACATAGATGCCAGCATATATGACGAGAGAGAGAGAGAGTGAGTGAGAGAGAGAGAGAGGATGAGGATGGAGAGAGGAAGTTGGATGAAAGAGAAAGGCGTGTGTGCGTGTAGTGTAAGGGGGGTGGTGTGGGGTTGGGAGGGCGGTGGTGGTGGAGTTAATGACGCGGAATGCAGCGCGTATATGCTATGTTATGTTAACTCAAAAGAGGATAAATTTCATCAAACATTTTTGTTTAATTTTAAGCACTTTTCTTCAATTTTTATAACTTATTTCATCAATTATTTTTTTGATTTTTAATTGATGATTTTTGGATTTAGTTATCAGTGTGACATTCACATGATAATTTTTTTCTCTCTATCATGTAAAAAAGTTTGATGCGACGACAACAACAACAACAAAGCCTTATCCCACTAGGTGGGGTCGGTTACATGGATCATACGACGTCATTCTAATATATTCGTTGATCCATGTTCATAAGATTCGACAAAATTTTATGCTGGTTGTCGGGGCCTAACACAACCCTCCTCCTTTATCCGGACTTGGGACCGGCTATAAAATATAGGCGGAGTTAAAAAAAGTTTGATGCGACGTTAATAAAAAAAATAAGACACCACCCCTCGTAGCTAGTTCATCTGAGGGGCAACCCGCCCCTTTCCCTGCACTGGGACAGGCAAGGAAAAAGGGCAGCGCAAGAAAAAGGGAGGTCACCCTCTTTTGCCATCTCTGACGAAGTCGAAGAGGGGGGCCGACACCCCCTTACTGAGACGCCCCTTCTTTTTACATTGGCGAGCAAAGGGACAGCGCCTTATTTTTTATTTTTTATTGATGTCACGTCGAACAATTACTTACGTAGATGGAAGAAAAAATCATCGTGTAGATGTTACGTCGATAGTTTAATAAAAAAAATAATCGATCATAGGTCAAAATGATAATTGATTGATGAAATAAATTAAAAGATGAAGGATAATTTAGTTACAAAATAAGATTGAAAATAACGTCGAAAAATATTAAAGTTGGATGACATATAATAAAGATAATAATAAATTACTAGAAAGAAATACTCCGAAATATATGAGATAAGAATCATTAATAAAGCAAAAATATTAAATTATAACACATCAAAATTTCACTCTAATAATAATAATAATAAATTATTAATCTTTAATTTTAATCATACTCAAATTGAATTATTTTTAAATTTCGAAAATAAAAAATTACTTACAAATATCTTTTAGAAATAAAATAATTTATTTTAATATACTCAAATGGATAAAAAGAAAAAATTAATCTTAACTTGACTCAAATTAAATTTTATATTTTTTATTTTTTATTCCATAAAAAACAAATTATTTTTTTACCTACGTGATATCTTTTAGAAAGAAAATAATATTTATTTTAATCATACTTAAATTGATAAAAAAGTTTAATCTTATATGACTCAAATTAATAAAAGAAAAGTTTTATGTATTGTTACCTCATGTAGCATACTTTCTAATTTCTATGATTAGTTTTATCTCTTAGATTTAAACTGAATTTTTATTTTATTTTTAATTCCGAAAATAAGATTTAAACTTCTTAATTATGTTAATTATTATTATTTGACATGTGCCATCATGATAATCTATCATTTAGAAAGAAAACAATTTATTTTAACATACTCAAATGGATAAAAAGAAAAGTTTAATATTAATTTGACTCAAATTAATTTTTATTTTATATTATTTTTAAGTCCGAAAATAACAAATTATTTTTTACTTACATAATATCTTTTAAAAAGAAAATAATATTTATTTTAATCACACTCAGATTGATAAAAAGAAAAGTTTAATCTTAATATGACTCAAATTGAATTATATATTTTAAATTATTTTTTTAATTTCTGAAATAACAAATTATATTTTAAAAGTAATAATAAGTAATTTTAAATTATTTGTTTTAAATTATTCCAGAAAATGACAAATTAATTTTTAAATAGGAATTATTTTTACTTGTAATCATACTCAAATTGATATTAATGAAATATTAAACTTAATTTGACTCAAATTAAATTATTTATTTATAAATTTTTAGTTCTGAAAATAACAAATTAGTTCTTTTACCTTTTTACCTTATATAACATACTATTATAAGATTATTTATCTTTACTTTTAATCATACTCAAATTGATAAAAGAAGAAATATTAATCTTAATTTGAGTTAATTTAAAATTTTATTTTATATTACTTTTAAATTTAGAAAATAAAAGAATTCTTACAAAATATCTTTAAGAAAGAAAATAATTTATTTTAATATACTCAAATGGATAAAAAGAAAAGATTAATCTTAACTTGACTCAAATTAAAATTTTATTTTATATTATTTTCTAATTCCGAAAATAAAAAAATTATTTTTTACTTACATAATATCTTTTAGAAAGAAAATAATATTTATTTTAATCATACTCAAATTGATAAAAAAAAGTTTAATCTTATATGACTCAAATTGATAAAAAAAATAATTCTTACAAAATATCTTTAAGAAAGAAAATAATTTATTTTAATATACTCAAATGGATAAAAAGAAAAGATTAATCTTAACTTGACTCAAATTAAAATTTTATTTTAGATTATTTTTTAATTCCGAAAATAAAAATTTATTTTTTACTTACATAATATCTTTTAGAAAGAAAATAATATTTATTTTAATCATACTCAAATTGATAAAAAAAAGTTTAATCTTATATGACTCAAATTGATAAAAAAAAAGAATTCTTGCAAAATATCTTTAAGAAAGAAAATAATTTATTTTAATATACTCAAATGGCTTTGTTGTTGTTGTATACTCAAATGGATAAAAAGAATAGATTAATCTTAACTTGACTCAAATTAAAATTTTATTTTATATTATTTTTTAATTCAGAAAATAAAAAATTATTTTTTACTTACATAATATCTTTTAGAAAGAAAATAATATTTATTTTAATCATACTCAAATTAATAAAAAAAGTTTAATCTTATATGACTTAAATTGATAAAAAAAAGTTTTATGTATTGTTACCTTATATAACAAACTTTCTATGATTTATATTATCTTTTAGATTTAAACTGAATTTTTATTTTATATTATTTTTTAATTTCGAAAATAAGATTTATGACATGTGTCGTCGTTATATTCCGTCACTTGTCGTGTTCTCGGCTCTTATGCTTTTACCACTGCTTTTATATATAAAAAAAAGTTTAATCTCATATGACTGAAATTGATAGAAAAAAGAATTCTTACAAAATATCTTTAAGAAAGAAAATAATTTATTTTAATATACTCAAATGGATAAAAAGAAAAGATTAATATTAACTTGACTCAAATTAAAATTTTATTTTATATTATTTTTTTAATTCCGAAAAAAAAATTATTTTTTACTTACAAAATATCTTTTAGAAAGAAAATAATATTTATTTTAATCATACTTAAATTGATAAAAAAAGTTTAATCTTATATGACTCAAATTGATAAAAAAAAAAAGTTTTATGTATTGTTACCTTATATAACAATCTTTCTATGATTTGTTTTATCTTTTAGATTTAAACTGAATTTTTATGTTATATTATTTTAGTTCCGAAAATATGATTTATTACATGTGTCGCCGTTATATTCCGTCACTTGTCGCGTTCTCGGCTCTCATACTTTTATCTCTGCTTATATATATATATATATATATATATATATTAGAATACCAAATTAAGTTAAACAAAAAAATTTATAAAACTTGATTTCTATATAAAAAAATAATTTATAAATCTCTCGCCGTTGTATTTCACTTGTAATAGCTAACTAATCTCGCGATCTTTCTTTATAAAAAAAATAAACTTCCATTTCATATTTGATTTCTATTATTTTTTAAAATAATTATATGTGTAACGCCTCCAAAATTGACCCCTTGTCACGTAAGCAATCAGGTTGACCATGGGAACGATACATTGTATACTACACTATTGACTGTACTATGACTTTGACCATTCAACAATTGTAATATGTGGCATCAATTATAATAATAAAATAACTAAGAACTTTATTGGGAAAGAGTGAACGTCAGAATATCAAGGTACATTAATAATTTATGAATCTCACAACAAAAAAAAGGGAAATGACTATGATTTCCAAAAGGTTTGAGCAAATAATCACACGTCCGAATTCAAAAAGAAAAAATCATAATGTCTTCCAAATGTAAGGATCAATTATTTAACTAATGAAATGAAAGTGCTGAATGTTATGAGTTCGATAAGTCATGTGTAACATTCTCCAAGCTCTGCATCTTTCGACACCTCATCAAACAAAATTCTCACATGCAAAATTCCAATACATGCGAATAGAATACCTATGAGCGAAAACGTCATGTACAATAGAAGTATAGACGATAGAACAATAATCAAATGATGTTTGAATCATTAATAGATAGGCAGTCTTTAAAACTTTGGATTTCCATGCTTTGATTTCAATAAGTAATGGGTCATGCTTCATCATATCAATGTTTGTACTCTGTTCTTTACCATATATGTGCCTTGTCCCTACTATATCATACTTTGTACTTTGCTGAACAATGTTTTATCTTTACCATACCATATTCTGTACTTCACTATGTCATATTTCGTACTTTACTATACCATATTCTGTACTTTACTATACTATATTTTACTATACATTGCTTTATTGTGAGTTGCGCTACATCTTTTACATTATTACACTGTCCTTAGAGTTCGTTGTCCTATGCGAGCTCGACTTTATTAAATTGGGATGTCAAAGGTGTCTCTATACATATGTAAAGTCAGAATGCTCATTTTGAGAAAGGTACGTGTAATGCAATGCATACCTCAAGAATAGTGGTCATTTAAGAACTTGTAGGTTCATTGTCTCCTTAGCTAAGCTACTTGTCCCCCTGGCGCTATATTTTGAAATTCATATGTTACTCTCTTTGGGGAAAGGAGTGTGTCAATACATCACCCTTTTTCGAAACACAGGTGTGAGAAGACCTGTATCCCAAGAGCAACAGTCATCAAAGATATGTAGGTTCACTATCTCCTCAGCTTAGCTACATACCCTTTCACTGTAATATGTCTTGATCTTTACTCTGTACTTTGGGACGGTACATAGCAATCCCGTAGTTTCATCTTTATTTTACACGTCTTTGTTTATTAGCTATGGAATCTAGAATCATGAATCGAAGAAAAATGTGGAGTCATATCTCTTTTTTCTGAAGTAACAATGTGATCTTCTACCTTTTCGTTTCTTCATACAAGTCTTATTCCGTTCCTTAGGGTGGACAATGTTCATTGATGTCTTTATAGTATGGAACATGATCTTAAGTGGGCTTGTCGAGATGGAGGATCAATTATGAAAGTTCGGATCCCAAAAGGGTACTTATGTCCTTTACAATAGAACTTGGGTCGGTTAAGGGTAACCCGGGTTGAGCCTTCTGTTTAGGGTCCATGCGCGTGACTCGAGCTGAGTCGAGGTTCGACTCAGACCGGGTCAGCGTTCGTGTGTTGGATTCGGTCCAAAACTTTCCTATTGGTTCGGTTGGTTTAGATCGGTCAGCTTGAACTAGTCGACCTAGACCGGTCGACTTGAATCGGTCAATCTGAACCTGTCGATTTGGTTGAACCGATCGACCTCTCCCTCTGGACCGATTGACTGTTTCCTCTGGACAGGTCGACTGTTCTAACTGGACCGGTTGATCATTTCTTCCACGTCAAGGTCTCCGAGTCGGTCGACCGTTCTCATTAGACCGGTCGATGTCTCCCCTTAAACCGGTCGATCGTTCCCCATTGACCAATCGATCATTCCCTTTGGTAAGGCACGCTGTCGGACCGATCGACCGTTCTGATTGAATCGGTCGACCGATTGTACAACAGCGTCGATGCATTAGATCAGATCGGATCGATCGATCGTTCTGATCGAGCCGGTCGATCGATAGTGTGAGTGCGGGTCTCTCGCAGGATCAGTCGACCACTCATGTCGAATCAGTCGATCAATTTCCATGACGAGACAGAGCCGCCGGTCATCTTCTTCATTTCCGGCGCCCTTCCAAACGATCAACATTTTATTGTCTAGGGGGATTAAACGTCTAGAGTACCTTCGATCATTGTTTTTGGTTCGCCGGAGTTGCTCTCTCCACTTCCGGTCGTTCCTGGCGGACGGTAAGTGCGGCTGGCCTTGCACCTACATCGAGAATGAGCTGTGGTGCGCCAAAGGTCTGTTGGATCTCCCCTATCCCCGTTCGGTTCATCGCTCTTTCGATGCGCGTCATCCGTCAGAGAGAAGGAAGAAGAAGACCGGAGGGGTGGTGGCCGGTCAAGAGGGGATCCAAGGGTGTGCGGGGGTTCCCCCACGTGCTCCTTTTGGTTTCTTCCCTTTTTTTCTTTTGAATCTGAATCGAATTGCTTTCCTTACTTGCAATTGAATTTGATTTACAAATTCTTTCCATGTACACTAATTTGCCAGACGTTACATTATTATACTCTTAAAATAAAATTCGTCTTCGAATTTTGATAAATGTTAAGACTTACCGAATAGTTCAAGAAATTTTTTGCGCATCTCTGACTCTACTTCTCATGTCGCTTTTTTTTCTTGGTGATGCTTCCATGTCACTTTGACCAATAATAATTTCTTCTTTCCATTCTGGTACTCTTGGTACTGTAGTACCTCCATGGGTTGCTTCTCATACATTAGATCCTCCTTAATATTTAGTTCCTCAATTTGGATCACATTGACATAATCGTACTTGTATTTTCGGAGTAATGAGTGTCTATTCTCAAAGTGAAGAAGAACATGAAAAATATTTAAGAATTATTTTGCAGATACTTCGAGAGAAACAATTATTTGTAAAGTTTTGCAAATGTGAATTTCGGCTCAACTCAGTGATATTTTTGAGATATGTAATCTCAGTAGATGGCATTTGTGTAGACCCAGCGAAGGTTGATACAATATTGAAATGAGAACCTCCAAAAAGTGTGACAGAAGTGAGAAGTTTTCTTAGCCTAGCAGGATATTATTGATGTTTTATTGAAAGTTTTTCTATGATTGCAGTTCCATTAACTAGACTTCTTCGAAAAGATGTAAAATTCGAATGGACAGAGCAATGTCAAGATAGTTTCAAAAAGTTAAAGAGATGTTTAACATATGCTCTAGTGTTGACAGTCCCAATAAAAATTGGAGGCTATATGGTGTATAGTGACACTTGTAGACAAGGATTGGGTTGCATTCTAATGCAACATGAAAAAGTTATTGCATATGCTTCTCGATAATTGAAGCCACATGAGTTAAACTACCCAACACATGATTTAGAGTTGGCGACAGTTATTTTTACTCTTAATATATGAAGGCATTATTTTTATGGAGAGACGTGTCACATTTTTACAGATCATAAGTATTTGAAATATCTTATTACACAAAAAGAATTAAATCTATGCCAAAGAAGGTGGATGAAATTATTAAAGGACTATAATTGCATAATTAATTATCATCCGAGTAAAGATAATGTGGTTGTAGATGCACTAAGTTGTAAATCATCGAGTCTTCTAGTCCATATAAAAGTGTAATTATCAGTTACCATTGCTACTAGAATTGAAATCCTTAGGAGTTGAGCTAAAAACAAGTGAAAATGAGCACTCTTGACACACTTTATTATTAGACAAATTCTAATCGAGAGGATACGCAAAGTACAAGATCAAGACAAATAGTTAGTGAAAATCATCAATCAAGTAAAGAACGGAGAGCAAATATAATTCTCATGAAATGATGATGAGACTTTAATATTTGGCAGTAGGTTATGTGTTCCTAATTAATGTTGAAAATTTTAGGCAAGAAATAATGGAGGAAGCTCATTGTTCGTCTTATACTATACATCCAGGAAGTATTACGATGTATAGAGATTTGAGGAGAAACTTTTGGTGGCACAATATGAAGAAAGATATAGCAAAATATATCTCTTGAAGTTTAGTATGTCAACAAGCAAAGGCATAACACAAAGCTCTACCTGTAACTATTCAATCAATTTCGATACCATAATACAAGTGGGATGAAATTACTATGAATTTCATGACGGATCTGCGAAGAACTAAGAGAAATCATGACACTATTTGAATAATTGTTGATCGTCTTACAAAGTCTGCACGTTTCATACCGGTTCGAAAGAATGACTCTTTAAATGCCTTAGCCAAATTATATATTGATGAAATTGTGAGACTACATGGTATTCTAACATCTATTATTTTTTATAGAGATCCTCAGTTTACCTCTTGATTCTAGCATAGTTTACAAAATGCCTTTGGCATGAAACTAAAGTTTAGTACTTCATTTCATCCTCAAACCGATGGTCAATCGGAGAGAACCATTCAAACACTTGAAGAAATGCTCAGAGCTTGTATTATAGAATTTAAGAAATCTTGCAATGAACACTTATCATTAGCAGAGTTTGCATATAATAATAGCTTTCATTCAAATATTGAGATGACTTCTTTTGAAGTATTATATGGTAGGAAATGTAGGACACAGATATGTTAGGATGAAGAATGTGTAAGAGTCCTTTTATGACCACAAAAAGTGCAAGAGACCGTCGACGGCATAAAAATCATCAAACAAAAGTTAAAGGTAACACAAGATCGACAAAAGAGTTATGCAGATCAAAATCGTCGAGAAATGAAGTATGAAATGGACAGTAAGGTGTTCTTAAAAATTTCACCTTGAAAAAGTGTCATATGATTTGAGAAGAAAGAAAAGTTAAGTCTAAGATATGTAGGGCCGTATGAAATTTTGAAGCGTATTGGACTAGTTGCATATAAGTTAGCTCTACCGTCAGAGTTATCACGTATTCATGATATATTTCATGTCTCTATGCTTCGACGATATCGATCAGATCCTTCTCATGTGTTGGAGCCACAATCTATTCAAGTATGAGAGGATTTGTAATATAAAGATAATCTAGTACAAATTATTGAAAGAAAGGAAAAAGAACTACGGAGTCGAAAGATTTCATTAGTTTCAGTGCTTTGGAGAAATCATTTAAGAGAAGAGACAACTTGAGGGCGAGAGGATCAAATAAGAAAAAGTATGTGTTCTTATTCCCTGAAACAAGTAATCAAATTTCGGAGACGAAATTTTTTTTAGGAGGGAAGAATTGTCACGGACATGCTCTACAAACATTATTTTTGCATAATTATGCACTTAATTAACATATTAAATTAGTTTGGATATTCATTTAGTGATATTTGTATATAGTAATTAATATTTCAATTAGGGCATAATGATTACATAATTATCGATAAATTTTATAAAGTAATTACATAAGATTATTAAGAATAAATTGTAAAATTTCTAAATATTATAATATATATGTTTAAATAGAATTAAGTAAGCTTAATTAGGGTTAAAACACTTAGTTATGATAAAAAATATGATTGACGACCATCACTTAAGTTCCAAACAGCTGAAGGAGACAGTTGAACAGTTGCTTAAAGGGATATTTTTCCAAATTGCCTTATCTCGTGAGAAAATTGTGAAAACAATATATAAGCCACTTAACATTATTCTTTTACTGTAGAAAAATTACCAGAGGCGGAACCCAAGCGAATTGGACTGGAGAAATTTGGGAACATAGGCTGTTTAAGATGAGTTTTGATTCGACAATTGTTCTTCTGATTGAGAGAATTATTACTTTGTGATTGCCAAATAATAAATTATGAAATTTTATATATTAATTCATTCGAAGTTACTTTTTCATGGCCCCTGGAATAATCTAAAAAGGAGTTATATAGAAGAAGTTATGAACTTGTCTTCGTTAGTCACTCATCCTATTCTGAGTCTGATATAAGTTCAATTTGTAAATTAAGGCACGGTTAGAATAGAATGATTTGAAGTTTATATATGCTTGAATAGACATTACAGGGGTTCGGTGAGAAGTGGAATCATCTTATTTGTGCATGCATATTGGTAGAAATGAATTTTTCATTTCATAGTAATTCTTCTGTCAGATTTCAAGACATGGACAGATGATGACCCGAATTAACTATTTTTATTGTAAGGGTATACAACAAGTTAAATTCTATACTTTTATGACAAAATACTAATGAAGTCTAATTTTCAGAAAAATTATGACCTAGTTAAATTGATAAGTATGAAGAAAAATATAAATCAATATTTCAGTGACACACAGTCTGTCAGAACACAAATCATAGGTCAGATTGCTTTAAATGTTATAACTTACTCACTTGGACTCAATTAATGATACTTGGGGATTGAAAATCTTAGTATGTTTAGTTTTAAATTAGTTTAGAATCATAAGATTTGCTTATGTGGTTAAGAAGTTATGAATTATTAATTGATATACACTTAGTCTGGAATTCTTAGACAACACTTAGTTAAGTTAAGGGGGATTGAGAAGTTTCAATTGTGAAATAGCCTATGAACAAAAATACCTGAAATTAAAAATTGATATTAGAAAGGATTATATGCATTTTAAGATGCATAAACATTCATGCATCATGAGTATGCATTGTATATTACTTTGTTGTAATTGGTAAGTACAAAGATATTATCACTTGTAGGAAAATATCAAGGTACAAGTGAAAGGGAAGAAATTTAATAAACCTTCTTGAAATGATAAAGTACAAGCTGAGTGGGTAAATTAACAATATAGCAAAATGATATATGTTACTTTTTTATTTATGATATTATTTCAGGCAAGGATTATTATTAGTATTGTTATTGAAACATACTTTGAGTTAAGAAAGATATTTATGATGTGTTTCAAAAATTTCATATGAGATGGAGTACCTTCTTATATCAAAATATTTTCAAGAAACAATGCTTATGAATTTAAAATAAGTTTACTTGATATTGATATATGATGGTGATATGTTATTTTGTTATTAAAAACTTCATGTGTACATTGATGATGCTGAATGAAAAAGATCTTTGAGACCACATTAGATATATATGAAGTCTTTGGAGTGTATATTGAGTGTTTTATCTTTTGGAGGCTGCTCTACATGCATGTATTGACCGTGATATGCTCTGTGTATATGAGAATCATGATTGGGTGACACAATGATTGAAATACGTATTGATTCATGATATGCTCTGCGTATTTGAGAATCATGATTGAGTGACACACAATCATGATTGGAATAAGTATTAACTCATAATTTGCTCTACGTATCTGAGACTCTTGATTGTGAAGATCTGCTTAACTGTATGACACACAATCATAGAGGGATATATATTGACCCATGATTTGCTCTGTGTATCCATGACTCTTGATTATGAAGCTCTGCTTAATCATAAAGGGATACATATTAACTCATGATGAGTATTTGCAATGACACATGTGTGGAGTTTAATTATGAAAATGATGATATCTTGAGTTACTTTTATTTATATAAAAGTTCATATGATTTGACAAGTTATGTTATATGTGTTATACTTTAAATATTTTATTATATGGAAATTATGGTTATTTAATGTTATATGCACTCGTATTGTTCCTCTATGTTGTATCTTTATTCTACTCACTGAGCAAATGATTATTGTTCACAATATCCATTTTAAATTTTTTCAGATACTCGTAGGTTCTCGAGTTGAGTCGGAACTTAATTTTGCTGCATATAGAAGAGGTCAAGTCACTAAAGCACTTTAATCTCTCTCCATTTTTGTTTTTGGAAGCATGTATGTAATAGATAATTTTAGATGTTATAATCAAGTTTGTGAATAACTTTTTGTAAGGTTGCATGAGACTTGATTCTGTGGGATTATATGTGAGATGGTTTGTGAAAAAAAATAATGACAATATGTGAATGTCCTATCTTATAGCTTTTTATTAAATCTTGATGAATATATATGTGTCTTTTTTTATCTGTTGACAAATAACACAAGATAAGTAAGAGAGAGAGATTTTGCTGATTTTATTTTTAGAATTACTAAATATAATTAAGATTATGATAATTGAAATTATAACTTGGTCATGGAGTTGGATGTGACCGCGTGAGGGTTTCCTCTCGTGCCCCTTGTATTGTCTCGATCAGCCAACCGCGCAATCGGAGGAGAAGATTCCGCACTCGATTGGGAGTTTCATTTCTTCTTTTTTTAAAAAAAAAATTGAATCAAATTACTTTTCTTAATTGTAATTGAATTTGATTTTCAAATTCTTTCCATTTACACTAATTTGCCAGACGTTACAACATGCGCTATTTAGCGTGTTTTTGCAGAATTTGCATGGCCATTAGTGTATAAATATATACATATATATAATGAAATATTAAGGTGCTTAGTTACGCCATGCTTTTAGAATTGTTCGATCGGAAATGAGTTGACGAGATCGAGACACGTCGTTTGAACGTCTGATTCAAGGACTGCGTCAGTGTCCTACGGATTAATTTAAATACAAGAGACCTTCTATATCCTCCTAATTTTTAGCCTAAAAATCAACCTAACTTCTCACAGTGACTTTGATGGTAATTTGATCAACTTTCAGGGGGATGAGTATTAGGAGAAAAATTAGGCAGATGTTTTAGGAGGATTTAGAATTTTTCTAAATATAACTTAGATTCATTGACCAAATTCATAGATCATTGTGTCCCCCAACTCCACGGATGCCAACATTATTTCAAGTGCGTCATCTATTTCACCTTTTAGTCTCATTTTTATTTCAATATTATTTAATTAGTTATTACAATATTTCCAAATAGTTCAAATTTCGGATAAATAGCTTTACCCCTAGTAGTAAGACACTACAAAAAAAAAGAGAGAAAAAAAACAGATGAGAAGTAACGTTCATTGTAATGACACTACAATAATTTCGTTTCTACCAGAGAGCTTCCATTGTAATGATTATGCTACTTGTTAAATGTTCATTGTTCAATGCTGAATTTCTAGCATATAAGTTATTTGGAAGTTTACTACTTGTCACATGTTCCTTGTTAATGCCTTTTGAATCTAACTAATTAGAAATATACTTGACAAGGTATTACTATTCTAGATAACACATTGTTGCTAAAACCATACTCCCTTGATTTATTTTGGTTGTCACTTGAGAAAAGTGAAGCATGAGTAGATTTAGGATTAAATACTAGGTAGCTAGTTGGACATTGCTACATGCTTGAGAAAAGTGAAGCATGAGTAGATTTGTGATCTCTTGTATGATATAGTTGTTGTATTGCAGGGTAATGCTGATAGTGCACTGGACAGGTTTTGGCAAAAGAGCTGAGATCTGTCAGCAATGGTTTATAGTTACGGGTTTATATATTATTATACAGGATGTCTTAGTTATAGCCATGGACGGAACTAGAAATTTTTTTTTTTTTTTTTTTTTGGGGGGGGGGGGGGGGGGGGGCAACATATAATATAAAATTATATAATTAAAAAATAATAAATTTAATACATTAAAATTCGATTAATTTTAGCTTAATAAGGGAAAAGATCATAAAAAGGACTAAAGAAAAGAAAACATAATAAAAAAATACCAAGAGAAAAAAAAGAAAACGTGTAGAATCGATGACATGACATTCTAAAGTGTGAAATCTGACACTTACCAGCAGGCCAAACATGTAGATCTAATTCTTTTGATATCTCACTTAGTCTCCCTTCTAAATCTAAATTCTCATGTATCCCACTAATGTGTATTTGTACTTGTAGTTTTTTATTGCATTCTTGGCATTATATCACCATTTCATGTTATTTCTTTGGTTTAACATTTAATGTTACATTTTTCCTTTTTTTAACTTTGATGTTTTATGCTTTAAAATAATCTAAATATAAGATCTATTTTAATCTTGAAGCATACAGAAAACCTCAATTTTTGGTTTTTACTTAGCGTTTAAGCCAAGAGCCATGTTGCAGGAACAAGCAAAAGCCATTAGAATTGTGATGGTTATTAATGTTTTTTTTTTAATAAAATCTAAACGAAATTAAAGCTCACATTTTAACATTTGAATGTCACCAAATATCAGGCATTTGTGACATTTAAGCGTTACTGAAGGACGTTTATTCGTGACGTTTAAGCATCGTCATAAATAATTGATTTGTGACGTTTAAGGCTTTAGTGAAATAAAAAAATGAACAGAACATTTATTTTCTTGATACTCCAATACCAGAAAATCAGATTCATCCTACTTGCAATTTTGAATTAAATAAAAAAAAACTTAGTCTAAAAAAACGAAGAAAACATAAAGTGGGAACTCAAAGTTTAACATGAATGTGCATTATAAGTTACCCCTATCTTACAGAGTACAAATGTATTGATTTCGTATTTTATTTCTATTATATCTTTATTTTTTAAATAACTTTATTTAATTATTAATTATTAAATATCATATATTATTTTTATTAAATATATCACATTTTTAGTTTTACTTACAACCCATGTAATATTTTAATTTTAAATAATCAATATTTTAAATAAAATAATATTTTAAGAGTATTCAAGATAAAATATTATAAATTAATTATTATGAATATGACGTATATAATTATGTTATATATATCATTTTATACAATAAACTAATTTAATCGCTATGTTTCAAATAGTTTTTATTTAATTTATAAACAAATCGATATCCTCTACATGGCTAACCGTTATTCTTTAATCAAATTACTATCATTTAGTCGAATCAATATTCTTTAATCAAACCGTTAACTTTACCAAATAGGATCTGCCTATATTTCCACTATCCAAATCTTGATAACTCCAATTATTCATTAATGGAAAGAATGGTTGGAATTATTTGGAATATTCCTTTAGAGAGAACAAGAGCTAACATGAAAATCAATAATATTTGATTAAAATGGGAACAAAAGAAAAGTGAGATAAAAAAATTTAATGCATCTAGATACATATTTTATTAAAATAATGTTATGCAGTTATGTAAAATATTAATATATATTAGAACTTCATGTAAAATATTAATATATAGGCTTAAAAGTAGGGTCACTACTTTTAGATCTATTTTTAATATTATATTATATATATTTATTTGGACCTAATATTAAATAATTATTGTATTATTAATTTAATATTACATATTATATATATTTATTACATGTATTATATAAAAAATACTTAGACCTAATATTGAATAAGTATTTTATTAATTAATTATTATATTTTACTTAGTATTATATAAAAATAAAAAATATTGTTAAGTAAAATTAATGTAAATCTTATTTATAATTATTATATTTATTATAATTGGATTTTCTTAATTAAAATTTCAATTGTTTTTAGAGAAATTTAGATAATATAATTTATATTATTTACTTAAATTATAATATTAATTACTTGTAAAATAAAACTTTAATCAAAATTAATATTAATATATAGCAATACAACCTTTTTTAAGAAAAACCAAAATTTTAAATTAATAAAATAATAATTGCTTATAATACTTTTATATGCTAGTTATAATATTTTTATTTATTATAATTTTATATTGTATAAAATAATAAATTATGTTCTTAATTCTTATCTTTTGATCTAAGCCCTCACTAAAAATTATTCGTCTAATCAATTTTTTAATTATTCATCATTATATTTTTTATCTAAATATTAAATAATTTTTTTGTCTAATAGACTAGTTCTTAAGAATTAATAAGAATTTAAGTTTCTAAATCCAAAAATACAGCGATTATGATCGTGATATGGAATTAAATCAAATATCGAATTATGAATAAGATGAACTCTAACAAAAAATTTCGAAGGTTTTCCTTGTTCCTACGGAGACAGGGAAATTAGGTAAAAAACCAACAATAATTAAACAAGTAAATGAATTTTAGGTTGAGTCAGAATTGAATATATTATCAATATGATTTAAATTTTGAGCTATTTTCATAAATCACCTCTAAACTATCACGATTTTTCATATCTAATCCCAAATTACAAACTTTTTTATCCCTAAAATATTGTGTCTTTTTCAATTTGATCATTCCGCCGACTTCTGTCAATTTTTCTATTATTTTCAATTTTTTTCATTTATAAAAAGTCAAAATTACCTTTCATCATCTTCTTTCTCCTCTCATGTTGTCGTCGGCAAACGCTTCGCCGGAAAGGCTACGTTTGCCGATTGCATGGCAGTACGAGGGCGACCCCCTCCCCTTTCCCCCTGCGCGCAAGTGCCGACACGCACAAGGGAAAGAGGGGAGGGGGGTCGACCTCCGCTATCGATCGGTTACCGGTGCGTCGCAGCAGGGGCGACCCCCTCCCCTCTTCCCTTGCGCGCTGGGGGTCACCCTTTGCTGTGGCGCAACTAACAAAGGTCATAGCCGGTCGCAGTGGGGGCAACCCCCCCTTTCCGCACCGGCGCTGGAAAGCGATGATGTGCGCAGGAGGAAGGGGGTCACCCCCTTGCTGCGACTGATGACCATCGTTAGTCACGTCGCGGGGGGTTGGGGGGATGCTACACCCTCCCTACTATGATTGGCGACCACATCGCAGCAGGGGGCGACTCCTCCTTCCCCTGTGCCCCCCTACCATTGCGACGCGACCGACAAAAGTTGTCGCCAATCACCGCCGCAAAGGGAGGGGGTGGGGGTTGCTGACCTACTTTTTTTATTTTATTTTTTTGTGTTATCGATGGAAAGATAATTTTGACTTTGCATAATAAAGTTAACGAGAAATTTGACTGAAGTCTATGGAATGATTAAATAGAAAAAATCACGATAGTTTAGAAAATTAAAAAAAAATAGGTTGGTAATTTAAATTTAGGCGTAGATAATCATGATGACTTAGGGGTGATTTATGGAAATAGTTCTTATTTTTTTCAATTGATCAATTAATTAAGATTCTTAACATTTTGACTAATTCATTCTTAAGTAATGGAGGATATAGACGCATAGTTCATGTGGTCTTCCGCTCCAATCCGCGTCCACTTGGTACAAAACGTATGAACTTGAAGACGCACCACCATTCACTCCTTTATTATGTGTGCAGTGCAGTGCAGTGCAGTGAGAATGTAGTCACATGAGTTATTCACAACCTACGTCGTGTATTCATACAACATATGCATATATTACAACTTATATATTCAACGAGATAGCTGTGGATCCAGGTATGGAGCCCTTGGCTTTGAGTCATTTATTCCGGTAAGTAGGCCCTCATGTCATGTGTCATCAATATATGATCCTCTAGGCCATGTTCTTTAACCCATAGAGCAAGCCATGCCAAGTTGGAAGAGAAAACATGATAGCTTTAATTGTCATGTTTAGCACAGTTACAAAGATGTTGCCACAGCTGTGGAAAAATAAAATTTTCAATGCTTATATTCTTGTCTATAGAATTCAATAATATATATATATTGTTAATAATGTCTTAAAACATATTTCAATTAAAAATTTCTCTGGATTCAAGACACTCTAAAGTAAAAAGAACTCTCGCATTATGATGGCCTCACTGTTCGGTTAGCGAGCTTATGTACTCAAGAGGGGAGGTGGGGATTCTCTTCTCCGGAGGTGTGGGGAGTGGAGTCCCATGAACAAAAAATTTATGAAGTATTTTGAATATGATTCAGAATTAATTTATTTTTTTATTATGATTGGTGTCTTATTTTTGTGAAATTAATATAGAGTCTCATTGTAATTCCTATAATCTGCAAAAGAAAGTGCATATATAAACTTCTCAGATGTTCAATCAAAAAATAATTTATTTTATAATCCTTTTTTGTTTTCCATCAAATGAAACTATGTGTCGCCTTAAATTTCTCAAATTTTTTTGTGATACATAATTTTTCTAGTTATATATATGCTTTCATCTCTTAAGTTACCACTATACAGTCTTGTTACGTATTAGCATCGAACTAAAGTTATGGACAATTGTAATTACTTATGTAATATTCTATAAATATATAGTAAGTACAATGGATGTATTGCGTGAAAAAACTACGTGACTTATTAATGCTGAACGTCTCTTTAAAGTGGATAGAACTTTGTAGGTCCATTAAACTCATACACAATTAGAGGTATTCATTGGGTCGGATCAACTCGTGAACTCAACGATCCAATTCAATTTCGATGATCAGACTCGATCCAAATTACTTTAGGTCAGATTGGGTATGAGTTGAAAAAATTCAACCCGAGTCAACTCGATTCGACGACTGAACTTTTTTTATTTTTATTTAAATTAATATGTTTTTTATTTAATTTATAGGTTTTATATGATTAAATTTTTTAAAAAACATGAAAATAAATTCTTTAAAACATTAAAATATAGTAAACAATAAAATATTATTTTTATGGTTCAACAATAAATTATTAATATATATTTTTATATTAAAATGTTTAAAATAAAGAAGAATTAAAAAAAGAAAAAATATGTAGTCCGATAATCCAACCACCTAACCCGATCCAATTCTAACCGACCCAATCCGACCCGAATCAACTCGACTCAACGACCAAAATTGATCGAATTAGGTCGAGCTTAGGGTAACATTCCTATAATATCGTGCTGTACAAAAGTATATGAATATAATCTAACTCGATAAAAAAAAAGCTGGGAAAACAATGATCTGTTCGAATTGAGGGGCCTTGGTCTCTCCCTTGCCATAACAACATAATGGATTAGAGGCCCGAGAGAGAATAAAATAGACTGAACGTGGACAAAATCTCTAGTTCTTATGGATTTTATAACAATTATATATGGCTGTCCATGTTTTTAAAAGGATAACTCAAAGGTACCTGCAGTATGACTAAAGAATTTTCTTTAACTACCATCATGATTCACATTGTCTTACATGTATACACAATTCTTCTTTATGTACATGTTTAAAGAAGGAAAAAAAAGGAGGAAAGAAAAGGAAAGGAAAGAGGTGTTTGCACATCATTAAAATAAAGTACACCGCTCCTCACCATTTTGATGACGGATGCCATCTTTTCGCCAAATTAAGCCGAAAACGATCAATTTACAAGAAAATAATTTGGTGTCCTTCCGTGGCACTTCTCATGCGGCAATCTCCCCTTTCCTTGGACTTCCTTTTAGTTTTACCTGCAAGAATCATGAACAAAATATGTCAACAAGGCAAGGTAAAAGAATCTCTAAGGATTGGGTGAGAGTAAACACAGTTGTTCTATTTTAAGCTACTTGCATCAATAATGCACATATCGACTTGACATTTTAAAAGTAGTTTAATGTCTTAAACTGATTTTAAAAATAATTAAATATATATTAGATAGTCAAAAAATTATAGAATATTATTTTAATTATATAATAAAAAGTCTTTAAAATTATAATATAAGTAATATGTGAAAAAATATTTTTTTTTTAAGAATAAAATAGTGTATTTATTTATTGTCAACTTTTTTCACACAAAATAAGTTGAATCTTTTAACTTATTTTTTTTACTTATAAGAAGGTAAAATAACTACTTTTTTATTATCAAACAAGAAGAAAATTTTAAAATTGTTTATTACTCATTTTAACTAATTTATAAATTTAGCCAAACAAACTTTAAAAGAAGCCTAATTTTAAATTTGGGACGCCTGTTTTCCTCGGCATCTACAAATTACATAGGCATGGAATTTTCTATTTGTAACATCTTGGTGATGACATGACAGACAGGTGATACCATGCACAGCAGTGTCCCCACCTGACAACTATTTTGCTATCTTTTGCCCAATAAATAAAATTATTTTCCTATTACTAAATAAATATATGGGATATGCTACAAGCAATCATCTCTGTTAAGAATAGTGAATAATCAAAGTAAAGTGTGGTTGAAAATTATTCTGCATTTTGTTTCATCTGATAAAAATTTAGGAGAGAGGTCATAATATATATATATATGAAAATACTTTGATGTTCTTACTTTATTCTCTGTCGTTTTCACCATCAAATTTATATTCAACAATGATAAATTATTTGAAAATTTTAATAAATTAAACTCGTATATATATAACCAAAATTGAACTCAAATTTGAACTGTTAAAATAAGAAGTGCCATCGACAATATTTTTACTCTTGTTATTCGAATTAACTTAAAGTTTGGAAATTAGGTTAATATAAGAAAAACATGCCGACAAGAATCATCTATCCTTGCTTAAGATAAGGACAGTGGAAAAAAAAGATAGCCCACCGGATCACTATAATTCAGGCGAAGAATAAGGAGGGTGAACACAATATCCTTCGACGATGAACAAAAAAAAAATGCACCGAATTAAACAACTTGCTATTCGATCTCAACGTAACTTGTGGAGTGGACTCACGCTAAAACATTAATTATATGTGTTGACCATTCATTTTTCATTTTTATTTTGTATTAATTATGCTAGAACATGCAACTGCTGCAACTGCAAGTACTTGATTAATAAAAAGAGAACATGGAATTGCACTTACAGCTTCGATGTCGATTCTGTAGACGAGCATCTTGCGGCGCTCCCGGCAGCTGGCGCGGTAGGCGACCACCACGTGGGCGATCGCCAGAGCCAGCGAGCTCACGAAGAGCGCCTCCACCGCCACCGCGCCCTTGCCGTCCACGCCGACGCCGAGCGGCCGCCGCTCCTCATGCGAAGCGGCCGCGGCCGCGTACATGGCCGCCGCCTTGACCAAGACGTAGCCCATGGACGCGGAGCTGCACAGCGACGTGAAGCCCAAGTACAGCCCGTGGCGCCCCTCGCTAGCGGCGTAAGCACCTGCAGTGAACAATGATTCATCAATCGCCGCCGCCGCCGCCGTCGGTGTGATTAATTAATTTGATGGTTGAGGCGATTCTTACAGAGAATGAGAAGGGATCGGACTGCGGAGATGATCGGCAGGTCGATCAAATTGGCCCTGAAGTCGAAGCTCTTCAGCTGCGCCGAGAGCGCGGGCGGGGAGAAAGGGGACGGCGGCGCCGAAGAGGAGGCGACGGAGAGAAGGCCGGCCGGCAGCAGTAGATCGATGACGACGACGGAGAGCGGCGGAGCGCAGACGAGGAGCAAAGACGCCAGCATGGCGAGGACGAAGAAGAGCGTCTTCGCCCACCGCCACGGCCGCGTCCACGACCTCGGGGCCTTGTGCGATCCCATCATCGTCTTCTTCTCCATCAGAAGAAGAAGAGAGAAGAAAAAAAAAACTAAGATCGTTTAAAGAGATTAATTGGAAGGGTTTTGGCGATGCAGATGCGAGCACCTGCGAATTAATTAAGCGAAGCTTTTTGTTGGGCCATCTCACGAACACGCAGCAGCCGCGTGAACTACGATTAATGCAATTTGATCTCTCTCTCTCTGTCTCTCTCTCTCTGAGTCTTTGCACGGCAACTGCCGAACAAAGTAGAAGCTTCTTCTGTCTCGTGGGACGAAGGAGACGCGCGGGTCTCTTTTTCCGCCAGTCATTTCTTCTCCGACTTAATATATGGATCATAATTTAGATATTTTTTGTAATTTATTTTTTTGTATATTAGATTCAGAACCTTCGATGTCGTCACGGAAAAAGAAAAATAAACGTCGATATATCAACGCCGTACATGTATGTAGTAGTTGTTTGAAGGAAATTATGCATAAGATTACATTTGAAGTCATCTACTAACGAAATTTGATCAAAACACGTTATTGCGATAACGTGAAAAAATAAAATAATGTGATGAGTCGGTAGAGGAAATAATTTTGACATACGCACAAAAAAAAATTGAACGAGAGTTGACTTTATTTATTAACGATAAATTGAAAATATCTAATGTGAAATTCGAGCGGCTTTACGTTCTTGATCGAGTTAATTCGGAAATTAGGAATCCTAAACATCTGAAAAGGGGTCTCGATTTGTTAATCAAACGAAAAAAAAAATAGGTAAAGACACTGCGAAATGTTTCTTCGCCGAGGACGATAAGTTTATTTTAACAATTACAAAGAATTGGGTTTTGAAATATACTGCAATAAAGTTTTTTTTATGAAGGAAAAAGAAAGGAAAAAAAAAACAACAATCGTAACTTGGAGAAGAATAAATAGCGCTGGCATTTGGAATTTCGGGGCATTTGTTCGTATGAACTGGCGAAGGGGGGATTCCGTTCCAAGGTGCCGTATTGGTATGTCAATTTGCAAGCCATCGCAACAGTAAACGGTAAACTGTAAGACTTCGTATAAAGTTGTCAAACTTCCCATATGAAACTTGTGCATTAATTAAAGAAGAGTCCTCTCACGTGAACCTCAAACCCAAGTGCTACAATCCTTTTATCTTTTTCGATAGTCAGGTAGTCTGCGAAACGATGTTGATTATTTAATTCGCACTACACTATTGAGCATATTGACGAAGATTAGTTTATCATTAAACTTAATTAGCATGATAAGATCATTACAAATCGCGTACTTCAAAATAGAGATGACAATATTTTCTGTCCCCATAGGGGCTGTTTGGCTGCAATGTCATTGTCCCTATTGTCCTTAGGTTAGGATCAGAGTGACCCAACTTTATCCTAGTCTCAAGGATTCTATGAGAGCAGTTATGTTCTTGGGTCCAGTCAGAACAGATTGGTTCTCATATTTGCACTGTTCTTATCATGATGGCAGTGGGGTCCATAATGGCAAAAAATTGGTGTTTGGATAAAACAACGAGAATAAGCTATTGTTCTGGATATTGTTCGTGTACCAAACACCCCCATAGGGGCTGTTTGGCATCAATGTATTTGTTTCTAAGATAAAAAAAATTGACTTCGTTATGTTCCTACAGTAGGAACAAAACAAGACTCGTCTGTTCCTGGGTGAGGGTGGGACACATTCGCTCTCATTTTTCTCTTGTTCTAACATTTAATGAAGTGGGGTCCACTGATGCAAAACAAAGTCATTTGGTAAAAAAATTGGGATTAGAAGGCTGTTCCTCATGTTGTTCGGATGCCAAACGGCCCAATAGAGTCCCACGGATCTCCATCCGGGGCTCGTTCACGGGAACTTTCCTCCCGCGGGAACAATGACCGGGGGTCACTGGGCGCCCCATGGGACTTCGATCTTTGAAATTATTATTAATTTTTAAAATTAGTTTATTTTTTATTTTTAAAAATAAGTACTATATGTATTTTTTAATATTGTATAATACAATATTATATTGTATTAATTTTAATTAGTCAAATTTCAATATTTTAATATACATTATATCTTACTTTATTATTTTAAAACAATTGTTTTATTATTTTTTATAATTATGAATTATTTGTTAAATAAAATAATGAGAGATTCGAATCCCATGAAGATCGAGGACCCGCGGAGATGAAACAGAAATAAAATTAGCCCCACCCTGATAATCAGATTCGGATAGAGGATGGGTTTCTCTCAGTGACGGAAAACAGTCTCCAAATTCAGGGGGCTAACTCTATATATATACTATATATTTTCATTTTTTTTACTTATTTATAATACATATCATAAAAGCATCTTAAAAATTTTGTCGCCTAAATAGATGCAGGTGTCACTCAAACTCCAAATTTTATTTAAGATCATTTACTATTTCAATATAAAGACAAATCGTCTATGATTCCACCCAAACCCAAACCCAATTCGATAAAGGTTACTCCTATTTCTTTTTTTTTTCCTAAATCCTTTTGCATAATACAGCGCCTCCAACTGTAAGTCAGAATGTTAGAGTTGGTGAATACTTTAGGACCCCTTATTTTTCACACCGGGTTCGCCCACGTGAGCTTAGGGGAATCTGAGTATTACCCAATTAGCAGTGCTGCTGACGTACGAACGAAAGGGGGGTTCGGAGGGCCCCGCCCCCCGACGGTGGTCCCGTGTGGTACGAATTAGGTTTTTTCTCTGTTTATTTGGGTTTTAAACCTGATTTGGAGAGGCTATTAATAGCCTAATTTCTGGTGTAATCTGTGTGGCGGCCGTAAACCTAAACGATATAGTGGAATCTCTTTGTAGGACGTAGCCCTCATCTCAAGGGTGAACCTGGGTAAATTCGTGTGTCTCCTCTATTTTTCTGCAATCTCTCTACGAGCTTCTCTCCTTGTTCTCAAATTTTCCCATCAATTGGTATCAGAGCACAAGTTATTCGAGGAATTAGGGTTTATTCGAGATGTCAGGATGGTCGCGAATTGAGATAAAAAAATTTGATGAAACACGGTTTGATCTCTGAAAGATGAATATGGATGATTTCCTCTGTGATCGAGATCTTTGGACGGCAATCGAGAAGGAGAGGCCAGGCAAAGAAGCAGCGACGGCTGCAGATGCGGCGAAGGCTTCAGATACGACTTCCTCCAGTCAGGCAGATCCAAAAGCGATCGAAGAATGGGATCAGATTGATAGAAAGGCGAAGGGTTTGATTCGACTTTATCTCGCGGATTCAATTCTTACTGATGAGCGAACCTACAGCCAGAGATCTGTGGAGGAAGTTGGAATCCCTATATCAAAGTAAGTCGTTAGTTAATAAGTTATTTCTGAGGAAGAAATTGTACAATCTTCGGATGCAGGAGGGTGACTCATTTTCTACTCATCTTTATAACTTTAATATGGTGATCAGTCAACTTGTATCAATCGGTGTTAAGTTTCAAGATGATAATAAGGTAATAACATTGCTTTGTTCGCTGTCGGATTCATGGGACAATCTGATTATCGTGATTGGTGATGGGAATAAAGAACTTTCGTAAAAAAGTGTATGTGCTGCCTTGTTAACAGAGAAAATACGGAGAAAGGGATCGGCAAGTTCTGATAAAAAGGCGCTGACGGCCAGAGGAAGGCAACCAGAAAGAAATCAAAATCAGAGAGGGAGATCCAAATCTCGTGGGCGTTCGAAGAGTAAAGATAAGAAGGTGCAATGCTGGAGATGTCAAGAGTGAGGTCATCTGAAGCGAGATTGCAAAAACAAGCCGGTTCACAAGAAAGAAGCTGAGTCAACCTCGGACAAAAAGAAGGCTGAGGCAGGAGATATGTATGTGACTTCTGCATGTATGTACAGTCAGATAAGGATGTCTGGCTCATCGATACTGGTGCTTCATATCATATGACACCTCATAGACACTGATTTTGTGAATATGAGGAGTATAATGGTGAGGATGTCATGCTCGGAGATGACACTGCGGTTCAGATTATTGGACGTGGCAGGGTGAAGCTGATGATGAATGATGACATTGTGAAGACTCTACCAAATGTGATGCATATGCCACTTATGAGCAGGAGTTTATTATCTGTTGGTACAATGGCAGATTCAGGTGTTATATTCAGTTGCGACAAGGATTCGTGCAAGATGATCAGAGGGTCTATTGTGATTGTGCGAAGGGTTCGCTATGGCACATTGTACAAGTTGCTCGGAAAGACTATATTTGCGGGCTGTGGATTTATTTCTGAAGAGGCCAAAGAAGATGAAGACAGCACATCTATGCTGTGGTATCAGAGATTAGGCCATATCAGTGAGAAAGGACTTTCTACCATAGCATCAAGTCAGATGATAGAAGGAGTTCCGGATTGTTCTGTGAGTTTCGAGTTCTGTGAACATTGCCTCCATGAAAAACAGAACCGAATTAGTTTTTAACACACAAGTTCAAGAGCAATGATGATTCTCGAACTGATTCATAGTGATGTCTTTGGACCAACTTCGACTCCATCTATTGGAGGGTCCAGGTACTATGTTTCTTTTATAGATGATTTTTCGAGATACGATTTGATTTATTTTATCAAGAATAAATCAGATGTATTCGATAAGTTTTGAGAATTTAAAGTTTTGGTGGAAAACCAATTGAGCTGCAAAATCAATGTCCTTCGTACAGATAATGGAGGTGAATTTTATTCAGATAAGTTTGAATAGTTCTGCGTGGACAATGGTATTGTAAGATAGAAGACAACTCCATATACACCTGAGCAGAATGGAGTAGCTGAAATGTTAAATCAGTCACTCATAGAGAAGACCAGATGTATGCTGAGTTGGGCTGAATTGGGGCAAGAATTCTGGGCAGAAGCTGTAGTCACAGCAAACTACCTGAAGAATCGCTCACCGACCTCATCAGTGAAGGATCAGACGCCTTATGAGGCAATGTTTGGGTAGAAGTCAAATTTGTCTCATGTTCGGGTGTTCGGATATGGCGCATATGTTCATATACCCAAGGAAAAGCAGAGTAAGCTTGACAGTAAATCTGAGAAGAACATATTTGTGGGATACAAGGAAGGGGTCAAGGGCTACAAACTGTGGAATCCAAAGTAAGAACTATTGTTTACAGTAAGGATGTTATTTTTCGTGAATCACGTTCCCAAGTTGAAGTTCAAAAATGTGATGAACCTAAGAAAGTGGTAGTGCTTGAAAAAGATTCTGATTCTGAAACTTCAGAGGTGGATGCACAAGATACTTTAGTTGAGTCTGTTACAGAACCGGATCAAGATGACTCGATTAATGAAGTTGAAGATGCAGATTCAGATGAAGACCCAGATATTGGTACTACCATACCAGTTCTCAGGAGATCGATACGAGAAAGAAGAGCACCTTTGAGATACTCTCTTTAGTGCTCTGAGTTCGTTTCATGCTTTGAGCATCATCGGAGAAGAACCTAGTTCTGTAAAAGATGCAAGGTCTATGGATAATGCAAATCAGTGGGAACTTGTTATGGCAGATGAGATGCAGTCACTGGATAAGAATGAAATATGGAGCTTGTGTAAATTGCCTAAGGATAGAAAGGCAATTGATTGCAAATGGGTATTCAAGCGAAAGCTGAAACCGGATGGATCTGTAGAGAAGTACAAGGCGATGCTGGTAGCTAAAGGGTACTCTCAGGTTGAGGGAGTCGACTATGATGAGATTTTTTTTCCCGTAGCGAAAATGACTTCAATCGGACTTGTTCTATCTCTGGCAGCAGCATATAATCTTGAGGTAGAGCAGATGAATGTGAAGACGATATTCCTTCATGAGGACTTGGAGGAAGAGATATATATGAGACAATCAGAAGGTTTTGAAGTTCAAGATAAAGAGAAACTGGTGTGCAAATTGAAGAAGTCTCTGTATGGATTGAAGCAATCACCAAGAATGTGGTACCAGAAGTTTGATACGTACATGCTTGAACTCAAGTTTGTACGTTCAGATTCAGATCATTGTATTTATGTGAAGAGAGTTGGAGATCAGTTTGTCATTCTTACACTGTATGTGGATGACATGTTGCTGATTGAAAATAGTATGAAGATGGTGAATTCAGTGAAGGATTTGTTGGCCAAGAAGTTTGAGATGAAAGACTTAGGGCCAGCGAATTTTATTATGGGTATGCAGATTAGAAGTGATCGTCAGAAGCGAAAATTGTGGCTAGGACAAGAAAAGTAAAAGAAGTGTTAGAAATTTAACATATCGGACTGCAAGCCGGTGGGTACTTCTATGTCTCTAGGAACCAAACTTTCTGCAGAGCAATGCTCGAAGACGGATGAAGAAGTCGAAGAGATGGACCATGTGTCATATGCAAGTGCAGTGGGCAGCTTAATGTATGCTATGGTGTGCACGCATACAGATATAACCCAAGCAGTGGGAGTCTTGAGTCGGTATATGTCTAACCCAGGCAGGGAATATTGAAATGCTATCAAGAGAGTTTTCAGGTACCTTCATGGAACTTCAGATTTTGTTTTGTGCTTTGAAGGTGCGGGAAAAGGAAAGATGCTTGATATTGTAGGTCATATAGATGCTGATTGGGGTGGAGACATTGATAGTAGACGGTCCACTAGCGGATATATTTTTACATTATTTGGGACTGCACTAAGTTGGATGAGCAAGAGACAAAGCGTAGTAGCACTTTCTTATACAGAAGCTGAATATATGGCTCTTACTCATGCTGCAAAGGAGGTCATATGGTTACGACGATTGTGCTTGGAGCTCGGATTTGAGCAAGGTGCCATAGAGGTGAGATGTGATAATCAATGTGCTATTCAGTTAGCTAAGAATCCTGCATTTCATTCACGCACAAAGTATATTGACATCCAATACCATTTCATTCGGGAAAAGATGGAAAAGAAAGAGGTTCAGCTTGAAAAAGTTGATACAACAGAGAATAGTTATGATTTTCTGACTAAAGCAGTTACATGTGCAAAGTTCGAGTGGTGTTCTACTGCTATCGGATTGAAGAAGAATGTTGCTGGCCTGTGAAGTATCCACCAAGTGAGAAAATGTTAGAGTTGGTGAATACTTCGGGATCTCTTATTTCTCACATTGGGTTCGCCCACGTGAGCTTAGGAGAATATGATTATTACCCAATTAGTAGTGCTGCTGGCGTACGAATGAAAGGAGGGGTTCGGAGGGCCTCGCCCTCCGACGGCGGTCCCGTGTGATTCGGATTAGATTTTTTCTCTATTTGTTTGAGTTTTAAACTCGGTTTGGAGAGGCTATTAATAGCCTAATTTCTAGTGTAATCTGTGTGGCGACTGTAAACCTAAACGATATAGTGGAACCTCTTTGCAGGACGTAGCACTCATCTTAAGAGTGAACCTGAATAAATTCGTGTGTCTCCTCTATTTTTCTACAATCTCTGCGACCTTCTCTTTTTGTTCTCGAATTTTCTAATATCGGATATGCATGATAATTTGTATTTAACAAAAATGATACATAGTTTTAAACTGTCACATACATCAGTGATGCACTGATGTAGTACTCACAGTCCACAGATCACAGATGTTTTCTCAAGACGGAAAGCACTCATGTACATGCTGCTACAAAGCAGTAATTATTTTAACTTTACCTGTTTAATGAATATAAAACAATTCGTGAATGAAAGACTACGGAATAAAATAAAATAAAATAACAATAAGGTTTTTTGCGCCGACCCCTTTAAAGTATGATTTTTTTTTACGTTTACTTACGTTTTTGAATATTCTTGAACTATATCATCTTTTTCACTTAAGTTCATTCGTCAATCTTCATTAATTTTTATTTTTTTAAATTTATAAAATAACTAAATTATCCTTTTTTAATATTAAAAATATAAAATAATATATTATAAAAATAAAAAAATTTACTTCGATGGACCTCAAAGGGCAACGTCACCTCCGACATTTTTTTATATTTACTATTTATATTATTTTAAGTTTTGAAGATAATTTATTCATTTTATAAATACAAAATTAATGAAAAAATTAATAAAAATTGATGAATGAATTTAAGTGAAAAAGATGATATAATTTGAGGAGGATCAACGAAATATTCGAAAAACGTAGGTAGATATGAAAAAAATTTATAATTCAACGAGGGATAGCGAAAAAACCCATAAAAATAAAGCGACGTAATTTGTGGACAAAAAAAATACTTTCTATTATTGCAGAAGTTTGAAAACAATAGACGACTATAACATTCATCTAATCACTATTACAACTTTTTTTTTTTCAATCAACAGGAAGACACATCCCAATACACTATTTCATGTGGTGTCCGCTGTCATTCACATCCCATCATCCTCACTTGCAACACGTAGGAAAGAGTTTCCTCTTAACTATAAAGTCCAATATGTAACGACACACTAATAAAAAAGACACAAAGCTCGAATAGAACATATATAGATAATCAATGCCAATTCATTGAATTCAATTGGATCGTGTCACGGATTGAATGGTCGACATCGTTTTTTAGATATCGGAATTGATTAAAAAAAAGATAATAAATGTCAATTCAATTGGAACAATGTAAAAGATTGTTCAATTTTATCAATTAAGATTAATTGAATTAATCCATGGCCTTTGGTTTGAATCATATTTGGACATTGTCAATCATCAACATTTATTTGTATTCGTTCATCTTTAGTTTATCATTCTTTAACTTTCGGTGTTTTGCTTTTTTTCTTTTTTAAACATTCCTTTCAATTTCTTTCATATTAATGTGTCAAGAAGAGTTCTTTACTTTTGTTTAAAAAGGAAGCGATGGTGGATAAGATAAGGTCATCATGATGCTATCCTTTAGGAAAACTTAACTTTTTTTGTTTTGGGTGGATTCCTTTTTTATTTTACCAAGTGAAGAGTCATGCTTAGGAGAACACATATGTTTTGTCTTCATCATTATAGTTTCATTATTTTTGGAGAAAACTAAGTTTTCAAACCCATTTTCTTTTCAAAACCCCTATACACTATAACTCTAGGGGCATGATATATGAATTTTATAAGTGAGGATGACGGAGCCATAAATAAATAAATAAAAGGGAGAATTCAGGAATAAATAGAAAGATAAGATGTTAAAGAACTAAAAAAACCATAAAAAGTAAAAGAAAACAAAAATTAAGTGATATATATGACTCGCGCAATTTCAAAAAGTAAGTGAGAGTCTTAACAAAAACTTTTACATGTGTAAAAAAATCAAACTTAAACAAAAAGTTAGTAGTATCAAATTGAAATGTAGTCTTAAATAAATTATTTATTAAATGTTCTCATCCTTTCATATAATTTTACTTTTACTTTTTTTAGAACATAGTAAATTATGTTATTTAACAAAATCTGCTTCAATCAATTTAAAACTCATTGAATTATGATCGAGTTACTAATGGCTCGACCTCCGGTTCAAATTGCAGAAATTGACGTGACACAGACCAGATCAAGATTAAAACCTAATATTTTTTATTAAAATATCATGAAAAAATTATTATTTTTTTGTTCTATAAGATAAAAAGCTTCGAAAGTTGATATATTAAAGTACAAATTGGAACTATATTTAAATATTTTTATACCAATTTTTTTATTTTTTTATTTTATTTTACACCATTTTTTGGATTGGGTTAATTAGACTTGAAATTAGCACGAAGCTTCTACGAAAACCCCCAAAAGACCCCAAGACGTTGACGAAAGTGACGAAACGGGGAGAAATAAATACTCTCCATTGACTCGACTCGATCGTTACCATCGTCGGAGTCGAGCAACGGCAACGCGAAAGCGAGCAATATCAAGCAAAAGGGCACGCCGGAAATCTCTCGTTTCCCGACCAACTCCGCTTCTCCGTCGAAGCAGACAACAAGCGAGCGCCAGGGGAGCCGAGAGATCGATCGACCGCTCGAGGGGCACAAAGCCGCCGGGGGGAGAAAATGCCGTCGCAGGAGTACATGGACAAGATGCAACTGCGGCAGAGCTACCGCAACCTCTGGCACACCGATCTCATGAGCACCATCCGGGCCGACTTCCCCTGTAATCGATTTTGTTTTCTTTTTCTCTGTTGCGGGTGGATTCCAATTCTCTTTTGAATCGTTCTCCCTAGCGCCTGTTTCTCTGACTTGGGTTTCTTGTTCTTCCCTCTTCTTGTTTCTCGCACGCAGTTTGCTGTCTGGCGGTGTGGTGGTGAGTGGCTTCGCACTGTTGCATTCGATGTTCTCTTGATTCAACTGCCATTGTCGTACGAGTTTGCTTGTGTTCTTTTTCTTTTCTAAAGCACATTCGAATTTGATTTAAGATGTGGTTTGCTAGATCTTCTCCGGTACACTTAGTAAATCAACAAAACATTTTATCTCCTGATATATACTCCAGGATCATATTTGATAGCTGTCAATGCAGTATATAAGCAGACAGCGCTTGCTCCCTATAAAACTTTTTTTTTTCTGCAGGTTCCAATATCTTAATTGCTTGATTTTATGCTATGTAGGTTTAGACGAACATAATGATGTCATCTATTTATTGTATTAAATTACAAATTAAGATTATTTTATCTGAACAACCCACAGCACGAGTTTAGGACTACACTATAACACTTAAAAGGTTAATGAAACGAAGGATGTCTTTGGCAGTCCATACACAGCAAGTGTTAATAATGCCTTGAATCCGAACCTAAACGGTTCTCTACATAGTCAGACGCTTCAGCGGAATTTTTCTACGAGGGTCTCGCTGTCCAGTCCGCAAGCCTGCGGAGGGTTAAGGGGATCCAGGAGGATCCCCTGCAGGGGTTGCAAGGGGACGAGCGAAAATTTTTAGGGTATTCTGTATGTGATTCGGATTTGATTTATTTTCTTATTACGAGATAAGTATTCTATTTTCAGAAAATTTATTTAGAGTCCCAGCCCGTATGTAATTCTTATCCTCTGTCAAAGATAGTGCCTATATAAACTCTCTAGAGGTCTAGACAGAGACCCATTCTTATAATCATCATTATTCCATAACAAAAAGAGCCGTCGCTTCTCGAGGACGTAACCTGATTTAGGACGAACCTCGTAAATCTTCGTATTCTTCTGTGTTCGTGCGATCCCTCTCTCCCTCCTTTCGTAACAACAAGTTGCTCCACTATTTATATGGTATCAAACTGGAAATCTTGTTCACATGAATTGGTTCCGTGAGAATTCAGGTTTGGCTGCTTCCAGAGCTTGCAATATAAATATTTGAACAAACATGTGATTGTATTGTGGATAAGCTCTTGGAAGCTACGTGACGATCTTTCAGAGTTCAAACCAAGAGCTAGATTAACCCATAGTGGCCTCAAGACAATTTGAACATACTGATGCGTCAATGTTGTAATACATTTCACTGAAATAGAGCCTCCAAAGCAATATGTCAGAAATACATCAAACAGTAATTTATTTGAAAGCAGAATTGTGTTTGATTTTCTATTAGGTTCATCAATCTAAATAATTTATTTGAAATACTCTTGGAAGCTAGTTGGTCTCAGTTTTCTGGTTATGCTTTTAAATAGATTCACATTTTTTCTGCCTGGATTTTGCCGCACTGCAGCATTCGTGTCTTGGGTTACTTGTTTCAATTTGTCTACACTTTTAAGATGCTAAAGTATTCTAGGACAGACATCTCCATTGGAATCTTTAACCCGAGTATGTCTCTGGTGTTGTGCTTCAAGTCAATTGAAAACATTCCATGGAAAGAAAATTTTGATCCCTTTCAAAGTCCATGTGTCACAGAGGAACATTAAGAAATTAGATGTCTCAATATACATCAGATTCAAAGGCGATATACCGTATATGAACAGTACACACCAATCAAATGTCCTATACAATACAGTCGTGGATGCAATATTAACAACTAAAAGTTCAATTCACATCTGAAGTTCTATCTCCTGTTTTGTTATTTATGCTATACACCATCCACTATGTGCAAAAACTCACGCTTCGAAGAACGGACAAAAACAAAAGAAAAGATAGATATTAAGATTCCCAGTTTATCCCCTAGAAAACAAAGATTCCCAGTTTAGCACGTTGTACATTTCTAGTAGTTGGTGCTTGTAATTATAAATAACATCCTTTATTATAGGTTCAAACAGTTTTTTTTTTTGGACAAAAATTTCAACTGTTTTTGCATGAACTGTCAGCCTGCTTCCAGCTGCCAACTTTGTCTATTCTGAATGCTAGAACTTGTTCGTAAATTTAATTCGAAGTTCCTCTGACATGCTGTTTGTTTCAGTGCACCATGTGTCTCCTACATGCTCCGGAAAAGAGCTCTCTATAATGATATGTCAAGGTAGCTCCATGCCTTTCTTTTATCATTTCCAGGAAATCACAAAAAAAAAACTTTGATCGACCCTTTTGTCTTTTTGCCTTTTAGGTATGTTTGTTGTGCTGGTTATCTTCCTTGCAGTGGAAGATGCGGGGAAAGTAGATGCCCAGAATTCTGTCTTTGCACTGAGGTAACTTAAAGTGTTTATGATGGATTCTTAAATTTTTTAAGTCCACATTTTTACCTGTTTTCCTTTTTTTTTTTTGCTTGATGAATATGAAAATGAACTAGATGGAGAAGTTGACACCAAACTTGTCAGATATTGAAGTAGAGACAAAATGAACCTAATCACTAAACATGACTTTTCTCTGTCGAACTTGATATGCCTAGTTGTTAACCCAGTTTGGATTTTAGTTAAATTGTCTTAATGTGATAAAAGTTTGCATTATCTAATATTCTGATTTTTATGCCACATTGGATAAATGATATGTAAGCTTCAGCAACTCACATCAACATTGATAGTTCCCATGTACTCTTCTGTTTAGTGGCTTAGCTATGGTTCAAAATCATATGAGATCCAATAGTTTATGCCTAACGAGTTGATCTTTAGGCGAGCCTCAGCCAGCTGTGTAAATGATGGGACTGAAGTATGGTAGTCTTTCAAATTATTTTGGACTTGTTGGGTAAGAAGTTTACTTGCCTCCAATTATCAATCTTGTTATAATGTAAGTGAACACATTTCGGTTTACAAGATACAAAAAATCTTAGAAAAAAAAGATGTATAAAAAATATTCTTTTAAATGTAATATAATATTAGGTTCAAGTGGGTAATCTGGTAAATTTAAAATGGACTGTGCTCTATATTAACTTACAAAAAACCATTTGTCAAAGAAGAAACATACAGGTAACCATGTTGACTCTCCTTTTGCAATACAATGTCATTACTTATAAAAACTTCTTCTGGTGCATGGTTTTAGGTTAAAATAGTTTTGTTTATTGTAAGTGAAAAAAGAGAACCTTTTGCTTACTCCATTTGGATCTTCAATAACTGAATTGTTTTTTGGATGAGGTGTTTTTTTCTCATATATACTTTTGTATGTTTATTTAAGCCATTCCTTTCTTTATCCTCCAATTTGAGTCTACCCAGGAGGCCAATTAATTGAAAAGTCTATAAACTTCAAGTGCATGCCTAGTGGTAGTTTTTATGTGCTCAAGGAGTAATTTAATCTGATTTTTTTTCTTATTTCCAGGTTTTCCTATGTTTTGGTCAGTCTGTGGCATCAACTCGTTTCTTGCTTCAAGATGAGTTTAACATACAGACAACTCAATGTGATAACTGCATTATTGTAATGACCAATGTTTCCTCTTTTCCTCCTTGCATTTCATTTTTATACCAAGTTAAACATTGAAATTCGACAAGTTGCCTTCATTAGTCTCTTTTTCCTCTTTTTTCCATTTTTATTGTATGCCTTCATTAGTCTCTAACTGCAGGGATTCATGTTCTGTCTTCAACAAGTTGCTTGCATTTTTTCCATTGTTGCAATGATTGTTGGGAGTGAAGAGATCCAAGAAGCATCCCAGATATTATCATGCCTGTCTGACTTGGTTTACTGCACGTAAGAACGATCTTCCTATTGTTTTCTTTTCATTATTGATGTTTTTAGGGACACCGATTATCATTTACCCATTTGGATTTCTTTGCAGGGTCTGTGCATGTATGCAGGTAAGGATTTGAACATAGTAGATGTTTTCTTGGATACTTTATGCACGATTTCACAAACCATTGTTAATATCAATGCAGACTCAACATAAGGTTGAAATGGACAAGAGAGATGGAAAGTTGGGAGGACCACCAATGATGGCTGTGCCTCCAGTTCAGCAGATGTCCCGTATTGATCAGCCTGTTCCTCCTCCTGTTGGTTACCCTCCTGCATAAGCCTACGGGTATCCTCCAGCAGCATATCAGGCACCTGGTGCCTACCCACCACCTGGTTATCCACCTGCTGGTGGTTATCCTCCTGCTGGTTATCCGAAGTAGAGAGAGCATTGGTGTTCAACTACCTACTCCTTTCCGAGTTCCGATTTCATCGATGTTTCGGGCTTATTGATACACACGGTCCATTGATATGCAAAGTTTTACCCGTGACTTTGCATCATTTGGTGAACCAACAGTAATTGAATATCTAGTATGGATACAATGAAGAATTTAGTACTTTTGTATGAGCTAGAGGAGCTTTTATTTTTTTTTAAATATTTATGCTAATAAGTTGTTTATGTCTAGGAAAGAACTTTATAATTAAAGGTTAATTAGGAGGCATCATGTTGCTTCTACCTTATTAGAACTCTTTTCTTTTGAGTAAATAATTAAGGATATGTTTTTCGTTGTGAATCCTGATTTTGACAATTCCAATAAAGTACGGATTATTTCTAAATTCTGTCTTTTTAGGTAAGAAACATTGTTTTTTGACATATAAATTTTATTTAAAAAGTTCATTTACACATTTTCATTGAATCCTATATTTTTATATATACGAAAATAAATTCAAGAAGTAAATAAAAGGCCTTTTTGATAATAATAATTAGACGATAGATTTTTAAATTTATTAGATTTTTTTAAAAAAATTGTATCTGAAAAGTGATGCTGATCATTCAACTCACGCAGCGTTAATTAAGAGTTATGCAAATTGAAGTCTTGATCTCACTACAAAAATTTTGATCTTAAGTAACGGTTGCAAAAAAAAAGATAAATGTGACAAAAGGTTAAAAAAATAAGTAATGTCTAATAAAACGTAACCATCAATTAAATACTGGTAACGTTTATTTAAAGAAATAATTATAACATATATTGTGATGTATAAAATGTAACAATATTAGTTTGTAATAACCGTTACGATATAAATAATTACTTCATCTTAATGTGTCTCCTCCTCACTCTCTCTCCTTTCCCAATTTGAACCTTATACGTTCTGATGCTCCCTTCTTTCCCCTTCCTCTCTCTCCTCCTACTTTTTCTCACTATCTATAGTGCCAAATCTTTTTCCCCTTCCTCCCTCTCCTCCTACCTCTCCTCCTGACTTTTCTCACGATCTATAGTGCCAAATCTCTTTCCCCTTCCTCTCTCTCCTCCTACCTTTTCACACGATCTCTACTTCAGACTCTCATCTTCATCAATCCTCTTCAATGCTATGAGATCTGTGATGCTGTTGCCCGATGACTTGATCACTGTGATGCCGAACTGCGATCTAGATCTAGATCATCGATGCTTGATCTGTGATGCTGCTAGATTTTGGCACTGTTAGATTTGTGGTATGAAATTATTATCATATAGTCACATGCAATCTATTTCTCTACCTATTTCCTTCTCATATTACCACACAGCAGGTGTGCAGGTGCATGAGGAAACCCTTATACCGTGACCTTCCAAAATCGCTAGAGAAGAGGAGGGAGAAATGAGAACTTTAGGAAGGAAGGCAACGGCATAAGGGGGACTTCTACGTTGAGAGGAAGGACCTCTGAAAATTCACTAATCAACTTCACAATGGCATGCTAGAAACTAAGTTAATCCAATTCACTTCATTATCGTGTTGTCCGCTAATGTAAATCCCAAGATAATGTGTTGGTTTCCTTAAAACCTATTAAACTAGCATCTGGATGATTAATTCATTTTAGACAGCATTCCTCTAAATGATTAATCCATTATCTTGTTGTCCACTAAGAGGTTTTTTTTATATTGCATGAGTGTTGATCATAAGTTCTGTTTAAAAGGAAGATTATTTGGCAGCAATAATTAAATAAGTATGACAACCAATTTTTCCATGCTGTGAACACATTTTTTCTCTTGCATTCCATCACCAAAACGGGTGAATGATAGAGTTTTACCTTTTTGTGTATTTAGATGGTGACTTATGTTAGTTTCCTATGATCCATCATGTTGATCCACATTATTCCTTTGGAAAATTTTGTTCTACTTTTTCTTAAATATTTTGTTGTCTCTTTAGTTTAAATTATTTCTCAAGTCTTTTGCTTTCTCTTTTGCCATAATTATTAAGTTAATGATCCATTTGTTCTGCTTTTTCTTGATCATGACTTCAACTTTTCCTCTTATCCATAGATGTCTATGCAATATTTATGACACATATATGAGGGGAACAAATGCACTCTTTTTTTCTCAATTTTGATTGGTCATGTTATTAGGCTGAGATATGGATAAGAGTTGGATGATCCTGGATACCATCTCCATTAAATATATATACAAGGCGTAGAGCATTTTGTTGCGTACTCGATACACAAATATGTGATGGATAAGGAATTAAGATGTCCATGTAAAAGGTGGTTGAATGATAAATCATACCAAGTTTCCATGATAAGAGCACACTTACTTGTAAATGGTATATATAAGTATTATAAGTGTTGGATATACCATGGGGAGGAGCCGACCATCCAATTGCCTCCAATTGATAGAAGTAAGAGACACCGTAGAGAATGGGAAACAACACAGAATGTAGAGGGATCTGATACACTCGAGGATAATGAAGTTAATGAACTTAATGAGATGCTTGAAGATGTAGAAGCATTTGTTAACAATCAAGTTGATGATATATCTAAGGAAGACAACTTTAATATTTCATCAAACTTGATAGATGGACCAAGAGTGGACTCACAACAAAAAGAGCAAACTTACTTGTAAATGGTATATATAAGTATTATAAGTGTTGGATATACCATGGGGAGGAGCCGACCATCCAATTGCCTCCAATTGATAGAAGTAAGAGACACCGTAGAGAATGGGAAACAACACAGAATGTAGAGGGATCTGATACACTCAAGGATAATGAAGTTAATGAACTTAATGAGATGCTTGAAGATGTAGAAGCATTTGTTAACAATCAAGTTGATGATATATCTAAGGAAGACAACTTTAATATTTCATCAAACTTGATAGATGGACCAAGAGTGGACTCACAACAAAAGCTTTATTCTGATTGCAAATTGTCGAAATTTGAATTCATAGTGAAGCTTCTCCACTTCAAAGTGTATAATAGGTGGAGTAACAAGTCATTTGATATGCTTCTTGAACTTTTACATATTGTAATACCTCAGGGAGAATCATTCCCTAAGACATATTACCAAACAAATAAATATTTAAGAGGATTGGGAATGGCGTGTCATTCCATCCATGCTTGCAAGTTTGATTGTTGTATATTTTGGGGAGAAAACAAACATCTAACTGAATGTCCTATTTGTGGTACCTCGAGGTATAGAATAAATGATAAAAATGGAAAGGTTATTCCTCACAAAGTTTTATAGTACTTTTCTCTGAAGCCAAGAATGTGACTTTATATGGACTCTAAAATTGTTGAAAAAATGCGTTGGCACAAGGATGAGCACATGGTTCATGAAAAGTATATAAGTCATCCCCCAGATGGTGAATCTTGGAACAATTTTGACATTGAGTATGTTGACTTTGCTAGAGATGCTCAAAATGTGAGGTTAGCACTATCTAGTGTTGATTTTAATCCATTTGATAGTATGAGTCTTTCCTACGGTATGTGGCCAGTGGTGCTATTGACATACAACTTACCTTCATGAATGTGCATGAAAAAAGAGTACTTGATGATGTCATTACTAATTCTAGGACCAAAGGCACCAAGAAAGGAGATTGATGTTTATATGCAACCGTTCATTGAAGAGTTAAAGGACCTTTGGGATAATGGGTTGTGGACGTATGATGCATTTTCAAAGTCTACCTTTAAACTAAGAGCAGCACTTATGTGAATCATAAATGACTTTCCTGCATATGCCAATTTATCAAGTTGGAGCACCAAAGGTTACCATGCTTGTCCCATATGCCAAGATCAAACGCCAACAATAAAACTTAAGAATAAGATTGGTTATTTTGGACATAGATTGTGGCTTCCAATGAATTATCAATGGCGACATAGCTTTGAGTTTGATGGAGAGCATGATTACCGTGAAACTCCAATAATATATTTCGAAGAAGAAATCCTACATCAGTTGAGTCATGTTGAGAATATTGTCTTGGGTAAGCATCCAAACAATATTAAAAGACCTCATCATGCAAAGCATCTTAATTGGACAAAAAAGTCAATCTTTTTTAGATTGCCTTATTGGTCAAAACAAAAATTGAGATACAACTTGAATGTTATGCACATTGAGAAAAATATTTGTGATAATCTCATTGGTACTATATTGCGAATTAAGGGTAAAACAAAGTACACTTTAAAAGCAAGACTTGATAAAAAAGAATTGGATATTAGAAAAGAATTGCATTTGGTAAAGCATTATGATGGTAAGTATACAATGCCTTGTGCTAGTTATGCTCTATGTCCCAATGAGCGAAAAGCATTTTGTCAATTTTTAAAG
The DNA here is from genome assembly GCA_030549335.1 of Pontederia crassipes. Classification (NCBI taxonomy): domain Eukaryota; kingdom Viridiplantae; phylum Streptophyta; class Magnoliopsida; order Commelinales; family Pontederiaceae; genus Pontederia; species Pontederia crassipes. The sequence goes on along the minus strand of CM060188.1, from coordinate 5,330,675 downwards.
GGCATTCTGCTACCTAATGGTTATGCGTCACATATAGGCAGATGTGTTAATGATGTCAATTCGAATATTATCAGTATGAAAAGTCATGAAGGCCACATTATGCTTCAAAGGTTGTTACCTGTTGGCGTCCGTGGCATGTTGCCTAAGGATGTTGCCGCTACTTGAGTTAGGAACTTTTGATTCTTCTAAACAAGTTTTCCAAAAGTTACATATAATTGATGGTACATGTGAAGATCACACGTGACTGATACATCTTTAAGTTATTTAGCAAATGAATAATTTTATATTTTTTATGTTTATATTCCTTTAACCTAATAATTTTCATTTGTCTCTACTAGTGGAGGTCGTCCTTTGACTGCAAATCAATCATCAAAGATGGCCTTGGAAATAGGCAAAGCTTGCATAGATTTGCTCCCATTATATATGGATGGTGATTGGAGGACCTTCCCAATTGAAGAAAAGAGACGTGCTTGGGAACGTGTACAAGTTAGTATCACTGTGTTTTTATTTATCGTCCATATTAATTTCTTATGATAAATCTATTTTTTGCATAATCGTCTCAATTTAGATGATGTTATGAATGACCCAATCAAATTTCGAGCTGCTGATAAATGGATGAGTCTTCTTCATAAGAAGCGTTGAGTTAAAGTTAAAATAAAATGGAGAAAAGATGGTGATCGTGCTCGTCCCACTGGTTATGACGAAACTGATTGGAGAAAAATAACCACAAAATGACAAGAAGAAATAGATAAAGAAAGAAAAAATTATATCATCTGACCAACCATCTCAAGATGTAAGTATCTTGTATTGCATTTTATAAAGTCGGTTCAAAAGATGAAGTGTTTACCTTAATTTGCAAATAGAAAATCAAAGTGATGAAAGCCAAGGATGCACTTAAGAGCATTAAATATCCACATAGGACTGGTTCAAAATCATTTCAGAGTCGAAGAAATGAATATGTAAGTTAATTATATTTTTAAAATGTTTATATCACACTTGAGCTCCTCAATCAATTAAAATGGACAAAGTGATAGTTCTTCTCACATGCCTAAACCTTAAAGCATTTAAATCTTGATATGAAGCATGTACTTTGAATTATGTTATCTGTATTTTTTATGCAAATGTTAAATGTTTATATTGTATGTTTATCAAGATGCAAAAATTTAAACAAATGCTAGATGATATTAAATTCTTCAAGCAAACTCGCTTTCCTGCTCCAAAACCCGATGGTACAGGTGGTTGGGTGAATCATGAGTCTGTTGATGCTTATGTAAGTAATATAAAAATAGTTCTTATTCTCAATGCATATAAGTTTCATGATTTTTTTCTTAATAGGATAAGATGGTTCAAATGCGCGATGAATCACAATTATCCGAGACACATTTGTCTTCAAGTGATTTTGTAGATAAGTTTATGGGTGCTGGATCTAGATCTGATTATCATCTTGAAAAAGGATATGGACCACTGATGCATGCAAAATATAACATATTTTATATTATTATTTTAGTTAATTTTTCTGTAATTTAATCATAACATGCATCATTTTAGGTTGTTTTTAATAATAGTTTTGAATTTATGCAGTCTGGCTATTGATTGTCTGAATATTTTAATTTTTGAATAAATTGACTTAATTTCTATAATTATTTTGCAGACGAGTCGGACAAGTCTAGATGACAAGAATTATTCTTTTGCGGCCGAGATCATTGGGCGCAATATGACATCATTAATCGAGCAAAACATACTTGGTTATCATTAGCTGATACGATATCATGATAAGTTGTTATTGGCTGAGATAAAATAAGAAGGGCGCAAAACAACATAGAGATGGAGATTATCGGTCGATAAATCCAACACCAAAAATCTATCCTTAACCAAGGCATATCGGTCGAGAACTCCATATCAATCAAATTTATCAACCGCAAAAATCCAAAGTTTTATCCTTACCGGCCAAGATCGTTGGGCATAAAAGTTTATCATTAAGCAAGTTTATCGATCGATAACTCCAATCATTGGGCGCAAACGATAATATTAACAAAGTTTATTGACCGAGAATCCTCAAGAAAAGTCTATCGTCAGGTGCAAAACGGATAATTTTTTATCATTAACTAATTTTTATCTCTAGCCAAATTTAAAGTTGGCCGTATGATTTTATCGACCGTGATCTGCATGAAGACCTTTCGCATCTATAAATACGTGAAGAAATCGTCATCCTAACTTGTGCTTTGAAATTTGATTTTCTTCCACGACGAGTCGAGAGTTTGCAGGCTACGATCGAAAGGAGAGAATGTGCGATGGCTGGAGGTTGATCGCGACTCTGATCAAGTCCGAAAGGCTGTCCGACTGTCTGCCCCGTGATTCGAAGTTTCGACTTTTATCTATTTGGGTGTAATTCTTCCAATTTTTATCAGTTATATTTTATTATCTCTCCAATATTTCTACGATGAACTCCATGTTTTTATATCTTTTATTTTAGGAAATTATTAATTAAATGGAAATGTTTGGACCCTATTTTATTTGTTTTAATCTTTTCTGATCAATTATTAATTGTGCTTAATGCTTTTATATTAGTTAATTGAATTTCTGAATTAGGCTATACCAATTTGTGGAGTGTTTAATTTTAGAATTCATGATACTAATTTTAATTGATTTTATTTGAAATTAATAATTAACATAAATTTAATAACTAGTGTGTGGAGAATCAAGCTTGTGTGGTCTATTAATTTATACCAGTTTGTGGAGTGATTAATAGTCTAGAAAATCTAATTTACTGCATCTTAATATTAATATGATTTGATGGGATGTCAGTTGTGAAGACTTCAATTCTTATTAAATTAAGATAGTTCTGCATGCTTAAGTTGAGAGATGCCAGTTGTGGAGACCGCAAGTTAATCATGTTAAATTACTTTAAAAAGACACTAATTCATCTTTAAAAATTAAATTTATCTTTTATGGTTCAAATATTTATCCTGATCTATTTTCATTCTAAGGCCTAACTTCAACATCAATCTTATCTTTATCTTATTTTCTTTATTTTATTTTATAGTCAAAAACCCATTTTCAAAATCTATATTTTCCCTCTCTTATTAATTTATAAAATTAGATATTGAATTAATAATATTCCTCGTGGGTACGACACTCTTACTCCCATTTTTAATATTACTTGAGCGACTAGTGTACTTGCTAGCGATTTTATTTTGCTACATCATTTTACGCATCAACCACCATCTATTGAAAAATCTTCCATCGACGAATTATTAAAGCCCAACTTGAAGAGGCATTGGGATCACAAGCTAAAATACATGCAAAGATGGAAATACAGCAAAAATAAATTGAAGCATATCAAACAAAGTTTGAGATACAACAAAATGAAATAAATGAGGTATGAAAAGCCCATTTCTTAATTTTTTTTGTTGTTATATAAACTTATAAATATATTATATTTGTATTTTTCAGCTTAGACGTATGGTCTAACAACTTATAGGAAATCATGTAAACTTCTCTCAAATACAAAACACAATGTATGTACCTTCCTCGATTCCAACATGTGTTGAAGAGGAGAAAAGTTCATCAGGTGATGGTTTATACTTTAAAATACTTTTTGTTAATTTGAAATATGCATTTACTATCATGTTGTAGATGGATTTATTGCATGCTAATTAAGATAGATTTCAATTTATGTTTTTTGAATCATACACTCTTGTAAACATGATAGATAATTATCTCAATCCTTTACTATCAAAAGTGAAATCGACTATTTCTCTGAACATTTGCATTAAGTCATGCAAATATGAATGGCTATTAGTCATACATTATAGTTTTCATTTTTAATTTTTTTTAACAATGTTGTTCTTTAGACATTATTAACTAGTTATAATCTTCATTAGGTAGTCTGTGTTATAGTTTTCATTATAGTTTCCCTTCTTCTGATTTATAATACTTATTAAATATTGGGAATTAGGTAATCTTTCAAGACCAACAAGTTAGAATGCATACAATGGTGATGAAGGGGCGTCAAGTTCTATGGAAACTCAACTTGATTTGTAGAATAAGATGAAACTTGCAGATGAAACATGTAGATGGATTGTGGTGTGATACCAATTTGCAGAGCATTCATAGTGTTCAAACTAATGGCTTTCTAGCATTTCATGCATTTGCTTTTGTTTTAGCCGTGACTCATTCCAATTCCAATGTTGTCCATGAGGAACCTAATGAATGGATATTAGTCATAAAATATAGTTTTCATTGTTTTTTTGGTTTTTCAACAATTATGTGCTTAAAATTGTTGGACTAGTTACGTGTATGATATATAAATCATATAATTAAAATTGCTGAAATTGAAACAAAATTCGTGTGATATGAATGTGATTTTCAAATCTTTAGATTTTGCTCAATTTACCTTTATGATTTGTATTTCTTTTGATATATTATATCATTACTTTGATATTGCCAATTTTAAAATTTTATAATATTGGATGATCCTAAAATTTTAATTAATTACTATCATAGTTAAAAATCACAAACTAACATGTTTACTCATAATGTTTAAGCATCACTGTAGCGTTATACGTGTAACATTTAAACGTCACCAAAGTTTTTTTCTTCGTAACATTTAAACATCATTAAAATTTATCAATTCGTGACGTTTAAATGTCACCAAAATTTTTATTAGTAACTTTATACGTTACTATTACCTATCATTTTGGTCACATTTAAATGTTATAAATAAGTATACTTTTGTAACGTTTTAGCTTTTGGTAATGTTTTAATTATAAACATGACAAATACATTTTGTAACACACTTATGGTAATGCACTACAAGAAAATCGTCAATTTCCGACGGGCAATTTCCGATGGCTCGAAATCCGTCGCAATTTGCGACGGATTTTGCGATGGAAACATTTTCGACGGATTTTCCGACGGTCAGAACCGTCGGAAATGAAAAAAATAAATTATGTAATTTATTATATTATTATTTTACTTTTCGACGATTAGGAACATTCGATATTTCTGATGGATATCCATCCGTCGTAATTTTCAACGGATTTTTCGACGGTCACAACCGTCGGAAATGAAAATAATAAATTTTGTAATTTACTATGTTATTATTTTATTTTTTGACGTTTAGGAACGTCGATATTTTTGACGGATATCCATCCGTCGTAATATCCGACGGATTTTTTGACGGTCAGAACCGTCGAAAATGAAAAAATAAATTATGTAATTTGTTATATTATTATTTTATTTTTCGACGATTAGGAACATCGATATTTCCGACGAATATCCATCCGTCGCAATTTCTGACGGCTTTTTCGACGGTCACGATCGTCGGAAATGAAAATAATAAATTATGTAATTTGTTATATTATTATTTTATTTTTCGACGATTAGGAACGTCGATATTTCTGACGGATATCCATCCGTCATAATTTTCGACGGTCATAACCGTCGGTAAATGTATAATAATATAATATGAAAAGTATTTTATTAATATAATTACCGACAATTCAAACCGTCGATAAAAGATATTATATATAACTAAATGTAGTATTTTATTTTTATAATTAAATATTTTTTTACGGTCACAATCGTCGATAATTTTAAAATAATTAATATTTACTTTTCCGACGGTCGGAACCGTCGATAATTAAAATTTTATTATTCCGCTTTTTCTTTCTATTTTCCCGCTTTCCTTATATATTATAATATATATATATACCCACTCTCCTCTCTCTCTCCATCTATTTCTTTATTTGTTTCCCCCTCTCCTCTCTCTCATCCCGCCGGCGTCCCTCTCCCCGTCTCTCTCTCCCGCGGCCGGATCCGGCCGCCAGGGCCGCGGTCGGTCGGTTCTGACCGTTGTTGGCCGGATCTGGCAGCCAGCGGCCGAATTTGGCCGGGGTGGCCAGATTTAGCCGTGGGCAGTCGGATCTGGCCGGTGCTAATTTTTTTATTTTTAAAAAATTCTTTGCGACGGTTGCGACCGCGAAAGATCGACAGTTGTAACGACCGCCGAAACTTTCGACGGATTGCGACGACCATCGAAAGTTTCAGCGGTTTTGACCGTAAAAAACTTTCGACGGTTGGAACCGTCAGACTTTTTGGACGGTTACAATCGTCAAAAGTTTTCGACGGTTAGAACCGCTGGGACATTTCGGACGGTTCTAACAGTCGGTCGAGTCTTTTCGGACGGTTAGAACCGTCGGTACCGACGAATTTTTTGCAACCGTCGCAAATCGATTTGTGACGACCGTTTTTCCGACGGATCAATTTCGTCTGAAAGACCATCGGTAATTGTATTACTGACGGTTTTTTAGCTAATAACAGACGGTCAACGTTTTTCTTGTAGTGATGCTTGTAGCGTAATATTTATAAAATATTACTAATAATTTTTTGTAACATTTAAATGGCTTTTAGTTACGCTTATTACACGTTACAACAGTCCAATTTTGTTGTAGTGTCCCCTATCAAATTCAACTAATTTGATGTCGGCTAGAACAATATGGAGGGGAGGGAGGGCAAAAAATATTTTAAAAATAATAAATAGAGGAAAATGGATATGTACAGCGGCGGCTATACACCGACGTGTAGAGCATCATCTTGATCGTTCGTTTTCCAATCGATGCTTAGATTTAAAGGGACTTAAGTTAGGTTGGAGAGTTCATATCGCAGCCGTCAAGTTAAAATGAATGTTCAGGATTCAACCAAAAAATAGGTCCAAATAAAAGCCCTAACTTAAGGCAGCATCTGAGGTTTTTTCACCAAAAAATTCTCTCTCATCGTCGGCGGCTCCTCTCCTTGGACAATGAAGCATTGTTGCGGCGTTTTCTTTGCCCGTTCCCTTTCTGAATGTAGCTCATTGTCTCTAAATTAGGATAGGGAAGCGTTCGGGGAACACCGGCGACTCGTTGTTCGTTGGAGCACAGCGAAGCGCGACGATTTGATCCATCGAAGCACGGCGACTCATACACGGATGTATTGAAAGGACAAGGAAAAGAGGGATCTGTTGATGCGCGGCAACTCATTTCGTCATCCTCGCCATCAACTATTGATGAGCGGCGACTCATCGTCCTCGCCATTCTTTGTTGAAGTGCGATAATGGAGTAGAACGAAGCATCACGTCCCTTGTTGCTCTCTCTCTCTCTCTCTCTCTCTCTCTCTCTCTCTGCTAAAGCAGATCTTAGAAGAATAGAGAAATCATAGCTTGTTATATTTCGCAGCTTTTGTATTCGTTCAACAACATTTTACCTCTGATTTTTTCAACCAACCCTGTATGCAAATCGCGTTATGTATTGAATGAACTTTCAAATTGGCTCATTGAGTAATAAATAGAAAGGCAAGAGATTATCTCATTGGAAAAACTACAGAAATTTTAATGTTAATGTCTTGCCGTATTTTGAGTAACATTTCTTACTACAGTTCCAATATATTTTTTAAGGCATATTGAATGCTTATAATTTCTGACACTTGAACATTATTTGTCCTCTTTTTTAGCATGAATGATATTCATTCGACTTGACTGTTATTCAAGTTATTCAAGGCATATTGAATGCTTATAATTTCTGACACTTAAGCGTATATAAGAGATGTTGCTTCAGGGGTTTCATTCACTGCAACCTTTTTTTTTTTTTTTTTGAGCTTGCATATATGGCTGAGACGTGATAACAAACCATTAGCTTGGTTAAAAAATGGATGGATTTTTTTTTGTCGAAACGCTTATGAAGTTGGACATGGAAACTCACATTGCTTCATTAAGTTAGAGTATATTGAAGTTCTGAAAGAGATTGTGAATAAGCTGACAATTGGGCTCCAGGATAATATGAAATCTGGTGATAGCCAATTGTTAGCTATGACTAAATTCAAGAGAGGATTATCTGAATCCTATGTGCAAGTTCTATGAGGTATAGCCTCAAATTGAAGTAACATGGTATTTGTTTGTTTTATGTGCAGTTTGATATCAAATGTTTAGTGCTAGGAGTTTCAAGAGGCACTATCCTGAGGATGTTTGGAGATTTTTTTGTTCTTGTATCTTTTGGAACACTGATACATTACTAGAGTATATGTACTAAGATGTTTTACAGGGTTGATGGATATGAACTTGTATTGGTTTGAGAATGATTTCAAACAACTTATGTATATATGTATGTTTAATAAATGCAAACAGAATTGCCTCTATCAAGCCATATCTTCAAGATGGACTAACATACCCATGAACTATCACATTATGCACCAGCAAGGAGAGAAAAAAAAGCTACAAATTGGAAAAATAAATCCAAAATGCTTACAAGCCCATCATTTGCTAGCACCCGAGTACAAAGTGCCACGATTACTAATGATTTACAAGAGATCAGAATGCCTTTGGCCGATTGTCTCACAAGAAACATAATGCAGTCCCAACCTCCTCAAAAAAAAAAAAAAAAATCAGACAAATCAGTGCAGTCCCAACTTAGAGCTCCATTGCAACCTCCTCAAAAAAAAAAAAAAAAATCAGTGCAATCCCAGCTTAAAGGTCCATTGCATCAGTGCAAAGCCAGATAAAATGCCAAAGAATTAGATGCACAAAATATGTATACAGTCGGACAACATTCTTTAGTCAGAAATTCAGCATCGCTTGCGAACATTCTTTATATTCACTCGTAGTCGTTTTGCAGCCTGTAAGATAAGAAAATAAATTAATATTTGAGTTTGTTCGAAAAAGGTACACATAAAACAAGCTAACAAAAAACAACAAATAATGGTGGCACATACCAAATTTATCACAAACCTTTCTAATAGGGTCTTCATCAAAAGCTTCTTCTTCCATTGATCACGGAAATGAAATGCAAATATAATAATCTGTGAAATGATTACAAGAAGTTGTAGATCGGGTAATCTGTGAAAGGATTAAAATTATTGAGGAAGAAAAATTACAACGAGGTCAATCAATCGTCAGAGAGGAACTCGGACTGTTGCAGGAGTAAGATCGCAAGGTTGCCGCAGAGGAAGATCACAACAGTCGCTCATTTGTTGGAGAGAGAAATGCCTGCATGGCTCGAGTTGTCGACGAGGAAGGTCACAACGGTAGCTTGATCGTTGGAGAGGAAGGCCAGAGAATGTCGCTCGGGTATCGTCCGCGAGGAAGGTCGGAGAAGAAGTCGAGGTCGTCGTTGGAGAAGAATGCTGCCGCAGTGCTTGATCGTCGCTTGATCGTCGAAGGAAAGGAGCCGCCGACGATGAGAGAGAAACTTTCGACAAACAAAACCTCAGATGCCCCCTTTTAACTAGGGCTTGTATTTGGTCCTATTTTTTGGACAAATCCTGTGCATTCATTTTAACCTAACGGTTGTGATATAAGCTCTCCAACCTAACATAAGCCATTTTAAAGCTAAGCGTCGATCAGAAAATGGACGATCAAGATGTTGCTCTACACCTTGGCTTACATATCCATTTTCCCCTTACTAATATATATATAATATTAAAAAATATATTAAATATTTATAAATTGCATTTAGCTTAATTTATTAGGGGTCAAAATTGGATTTTACCTTAGCATATATAATAGCGCTCTGCCCCCGGATAAAACTTTCATCACACTTGCGCTACAATTTCTTTTTTCATCTGTTTTCTATACATGATTAATCGTACAATATACATGAATATATAAGTAGATAGTTAAGTAATAAACATCTATTTATGTCTCGAATACATACATATATATATATATATTATCTATTTATCTTCTACATTCACATTGACAATGGGCATAAATATATATGTTTCTCGTATAATATATAAAGATATAGATGTGTGTGTGTGTGAGAGAGAGAGAGATGTTAGCTTCCTGCACGACTTTATAGTAATGGCAACCTGCATGCACGTCGGTGCCTTTGCATGCCTGAATCCGGAGCAATCCGTATGCTCCAGCAATTCAACCGTCAAACCCCTGACTCAAATCTGCATATTAAACTCCACTTTGCCGATTAAATACTCCTCCTATCCTCCTCTTCCGTCGTCATTAAATTGGCTAGCTATTTAATTGTTCCGCAGCAAAGAGTTGCAGCACTCTCTCTCTCTCTCTCTCTCTCTCTCTCTCTCTCTCTCTCTCTCTCTCTCTCTCTCTCTCTCTCTCTCTCTCTCTCTCTCTCTCTCTCTGGATCTCTCTATATATATAGCCTCTTCAAAAGCTATATCGATTCTAGTTCTTCGCGGAGGAAATTATACATAGCAATGGCTTCCTTCTTGTGGCCGTGGGCTCTCGTCCTCATCCTCGCCAGCAGAGCAGCTACGGTGTCGTTCGCACGGTACCTGGGCTCGCCGTGGTCGCTTGCTCATGCCACCTTCTACGGCGACGAGACAGCGTCGGAAACTATGGGTACGAACGTATAGCCCCATCTGTATATACCATCTGTGCGATGCATGTCCTCTCTCGACTTCAATTTGATTCAGTGCTTCTTATGATCAGGTGGAGCGTGTGGGTATGGCAATCTCTTCTCCAGCGGCTACGGGACGTCCACGGCCGCAGTCAGCGCGATGCTGTTCAAGAACGGTTTCGCCTGCGGAAGCTGCTATCAGATCCGGTGCACGTCGTCCCCGCATTGCTACCGCGGCTCCCCCATCGTCACCATCACGGCCACCAACCTGTGCCCGCCCAACTGGTTCAAGCCTTCCAACAACGGCGGGTGGTGCAACCCGCCCCGGACTCACTTCGACATGTCCAAGCCTGCGTTCATGAAGATTGCCGACTGGAAGGCCGGCATCGTGCCCGTCATGTACCGCAGGTAATTAAGTAGCCGTACATGCCTCCGTGCATTAATCTGATCCCATTTTATTGCATCACAGAACACAGATAATGGAGTTAAAGAACAGTTGAACTGATATATAGTTCCTTTCACGAACGTACGTACGTAGGGTGCCATGCGCGAGGCGAGGAGGGCTGAGGTTTCTGTTCCAGGGCAACTCCTACTGGTTGCTGGTGTACGTGATGAACGTGGGCGGCGCAGGGGACGTCAAGAGCATGTCGGTGAAGGGGAGCAGAACGGGTTGGATCAGCATGAGCCACAACTGGGGAGCGTCCTACCAGGTCTTCTCGCGCCTCGGCGGCCAGTCCCTGTCCTTCAAGATCACCACCTACACCACCGGCGAGACCATCATCGCCTCCAACGTCGCGCCCGTCGGCTGGAGCGTTGGCCTCTCATACCAGGCGCGCGTCAATTTTCTTTGACCGAGTGAAAAAAATAATAAAATTAAGCTGCGAGAATTCAGAGGGACGGCATTTGCATGTAAATTATGTTCTGCAATGGTTTCTATCATCTTGTTTCTTCTTTCCCTAGGATCCTTGATTTATGCATATGTTACTATCGCATGTCGTCTCCTAATTGTGATTGTGGTACTGTTTGAAGACCATCTTTGAATATGAATGAGTCATGTAACTTGCTGTTGCAAAATGGCGAGATCCATGAGATTTAGCTGACCATTGATGACCACAAGGGTTCAAACTTTGATATACTGCGAACTGAATTACTTCAATGATCATAAAGTTCAAAAAGTAGTGTAGTGACTGTCTAGAGGGGAATTGAATGTTTTGTCGTCATGGAAATGGATAATATACCATATTATATATCAAACTTGAGAAAAGGAAAAGATCATGCCACGCATCAATACATTCTTGGCAGTTTAATATATTGAATTCAGCCGACTGCTTAAATCCCTGATCAATTAAGTCTCCAGTGCTAATAGGTTCAATACCATTGGCGATATCAGTGCTAATAGGTTTAATATACATATGCATGGCAAGCATTTTCGAGGAATTTGTTGTCTCTATGAAGTCACCTTCGTGGCTTTCTTTTATATTGTTCATTAATTTATTCATCCATTTATATATGGAAGAAGCATAAAAGGTTCCTTGAAGAAAATATTAAAAATCACGAGAATGCAGGCTATTGTTTCCATTGGTGGGGAACCAGTAACTCGGACTGCAATCACATCTTTTAGAATCTACTAGAAAGCTGCAAACATTTTATACGAAAATTAAAATACCCATTTGTTCCGTTCTTACCATATTAAAATAGGATCAAATAAGTCATTTCTAATTACAGACGGTATAGATGCATTAAGTTCGCTATATATATGAAGTAACACACTAAATGCATACAAATGCATATATATTAACCCAAAATGGAGCAGTTCGGGACTTTTTGGCTAATAACAAATCGAACTATATACTTGAGCAAGCCAACGATTACCTGCAAGAAAATGTTCCATCAAAGTTTTACATACATAATTGATACATTATATAGTTCAGAATGTAAAAGTATTGGCTGGACCAAGGTAGCTGTGGATAGATGTAATACCTCCTCCGCTTGGACTTGAATGTTGTTACTGACTGTGAGTTGTTATGCCAATTGCGTTTTCTCTGGTTGATGAACCAATTATTGATTTGTTTCAATTGCAGACCCGTCTCCTCTACCAACCTTGCCTTATCGTCTTCCTGCAAAACCCCAGAAAAAAAAAATGTTGGAACAATTATTTTCAGAAAGATATTCAACCTACCCATACATTAATAGTATTTGAATTATTTTACATGACTTTTGCAGTTCTTTTTTTATAATTCGAACAAATTTGATTTTTTTTTAATTTCCATGATCGTTAATTAATTTATCGAATACAAAGATGATACGAGTTGCATAAAATTAAAATGTTCAGCCATGCACTTACTGTTGGATACGGCCATTTGGAGTGCTGCTGCCACCATTGCTTCAACACAGACGTGGTGTCACCAGGCAGCTTCCCAGCCCTTCTCTTTCTAAGTATTTCTTCTCTTACGTCCTCAATTCTTGACTTAAAACCCTGCAAAAATGAAACATCATGATTTCGTTTCACGGCCAACTTACAAAAGATGAAAATGAAAAAAACGAAAGCCACGATATGATTTTAATTTTTTTTTCCTTTGAAAAATATTGTTCACCTGCTTTAAATCATGCTTGAGTTCTAGCTTCATTCTCTCCATCAAGGAGCGCTCAGACTCCGTGGGGAGAAGTGGACCAAACCCCATCATCATGTCATGCCCCTGTTCTGAACCCATGTTGATGTATAGCGGGACATCCAACTGTGCCTCCTCATCCTCCTCCTCCTCGTCTGACATTGTTGCTCCTGTTCCTTCAGAGCAGGTGGCTCCTGAAACATGCACATGGCGTACTGTCATATGTTTGGATGCCTGTGCTGAAACTTAATTTGATCCACGGTTACTTCTGTAGCTAAATATGCTGACTGATATAATAACTTGAAGCAGTAATGCATCAGTTTACTTTAAGACATGTAGTACGGATGAAAGGTAATTTATTGTTTCTTCGTTATATATATATTTATATATATACACTTTCAATTCAATACGTGCATGATGTAGAACTTCTCGGTTGCATTCTTATCTCATCATAACAAGCAGATGCATGATTTGTCATATGCATCGGCCGAATTGAGCACTTCAGTTTTAGTGGTATAAGTTAACGTTTATGTGCTATATATTCTAGCAAAATATATAAGTTCATATCTGCCTTCAGTTTCTTGTTGGAATGAAGCCAATAATTGAAGTCCTAGTGACAACCTAATGGCACAAGTTAGTTGTTATCCACCTAATTAATCAAAGACAGACAGTAAATTTTGTCTTCTTATGATAGATTAATGTGGTAGGTGAAAGCTAAATCGTCCATAATAATACATATCTATTTTTAATCTTTTAGGAAGTAACTTAAATTATATAAGGTGCAAAAATTGTATTTGATCAGATAATAATTTTAACCTATCTATCTGATTTGTTAACCATTAATTCTGGATATTGATGATGACAACTTTGTTACGAAAAAGGGGAGAGAGGGATCGCACGAAATACAGAAGAACACGAAGAGGAAAAACGGCGGCGGCTCTTTGTTATGGAATAATGATGATTACAAGGATAGGTCTCGGTCTAGACCCCTAGGGAGTTTATATAGGCACTCCCTTTGACAGATGATAGGAATTACATACGGACTGGGACTCTAAATAAATCCCCTGAAAATAGGACACTTATCTCGTGATAAGGAAACAAATCAAATCCGAATCACAAACAGAATACCCCTAAAAAATTTTCGCTCAGGGGGCTCCGCCCCCTTGCAACCCCCGCAGGGGGGGATCCCCCCCTTGACCCCCCACAGGCTCGCTGACCGGGCAGCGAGACCCCCGTAGGGGAATTCTGCTGAAGCGCCTGACTATGTAGGGGGACCAATTGGGTTCAGATTCGAGGCATTATTAACAAATCTCCACCTTGACTTGAATCATCTTCAGAGCACAAAAGTACGCCACGCCGCCGCCAGTCCCATCTTAAAGTTATTACCAAGTATTTATGTTAAGCAAGTCCAAACAATGTTGGAACTTGCCATAAGGAACAGATTTGGTGAACATATCAGCTGGATTATCTTCAGTGTCAATCTTCTTCACCTTGATCCTCTTCTCAGTGCGGATGAAGTGATATCTGACATCAATGTGTTTGGTTCTTTCATGATGTACTTGATCCTTGGCTAAACATATTGCACTCAGACTGTCACAGTGCACTATAGCCTGCTCCTGATGTAATCCGAGATCTCCAACTAAGTCTTTTAACCAGATGCCTTTCTTGGCAGCTTCCGTAAGTGCCATGTATTCAGCCTCTGTGGTGGACAATGTAACTGATGGTTGAAATGTAGCCTTCCAACTAACAACTGAACTGCCCAAAGTGAAGACATAGTCTGTCATAGATCGTCTTCCATCAACATCTCCAGCATAATCTGAATCTGAGTACCCTGTAACCAAACACTCTTTATCACTTCTGTAGATGAGGCCAATATCAGATGTTCCTCTCAGATACCGAAAAATTCGCTTCACTGCTTGCCAGTGCTCCTTTCCTGGATCGCTCATGAACCTACTGACAACACTGACTGCATGAGCAATGTCTGGTCTTGTACAAACCATGGCATACATCAAACTTCCAACTGCACTAGCATATGGAACCCGAGACATGTACTCCTTTTCTGCATCTGACTTTGGTGCGAAGGCAATAGAAAGATGAACATTTGCAGCTGATGGAGTATTCAAAGGCTTCGCTCCAGACATTCCAAACCGGGATAAAATCTTCTCAATATAACTTTTCTGAGATAAGAAGAGTTTACCCTGTGCGCGATCCCTTAGAATTTCCATCCCCAGAATCTTCTGTGCTGCACCAAGATCTTTCATGTCGAATTCTGCACTGAGGAGCTTCTTCAGATTTTGAATGTCTGCCATGTCTCTGGCAGCAATAAGCATATCATCAACATACAAGAGCAGATAGATGGTGGAGCCATCCTTCACCTTCTTGTGGTATACACAGCAATCATAGGGACTTCGACTGAATCCCTTACTGATCATGAAGCTGTCGAACCTCTTGTACCATTGTCTGGGAGATTGCTTCAAGCCATACAGAGATTTCTTCAGACTGCAAACTTGATTCTCCTTTCCAGGAATGGAGAATCCCTCTGGTTGGCTCATAAGAATATCTTCTTCAAGTTCTCCATGTAGGAAAGCAGTCTTCACATCTAGTTGCTCGAGCTCTAAATTCTGATGTGCTACAAGAGCAAGTAGCACCATGATAGAAGTATGTCTGACAACAGGTGAGAATATCTCATTGTAGTCCACACCTTCTTTCTGACTATAACCTTTAGCAACCAATCGTGCTTTGTATCTCGTGCCTTCAACTCCTGAAATTCCTGCTTTCTTCTTGAAGATCCATTTACAGCCAACAACCTTCCTGCCTTTAGGCAACTTGACCAGCTCCCACGTCTGATTCTTGTGAAGAGATTCCATCTCCTCACCCATAGCAGCGATCCACTGTCCAGATTCGGCACATGTGATGGCATCCCTATAAGAGGACGGCTCTAGGGACTCCACCTCTTCAGCTACCTGTAGTGCATAAGCAACCATGTCCTCGAAACCATATCGCTTAGGAGGACCCACTTCTCTGCGAGGACATCTAGTAGCAATTGACTCCTCTTCAGGTTGCTCATCAGATTCTTCACCTTCTGGTTCTGCTTCTTGATGTGATCCTTCAGCATCATCCTCAATTTGAGTGATTTCAACCTCCACCTGTTTACTGACACTCTCTTCAGCCTCCACCTTCAACTGAAGCATTGATGCTTCATCAAAGGTTACGCTTCTGCTGTGGATGACTTTGTGTTCTGAAGGAGACCAGATTCTGTAGCCCTTCACTCCTGCACCATATCCCATGAACACCCCTTCTTTGGCCCTTGGCTCCAACTTCCCTTCACTGACGTGATAGTATGTTGGACAACCAAAAACTTTCAGACAAGTATAATCAGTAGGATTTCCTGACCATACCTCAGTTGGAGTCTTGAGATCAATCGCAGTCGCCGGACTTCGATTCACCAAGTAGCAAGCTGTGTTAACAGCTTCAGCCCAGAATGTCCTATTTAGGCCAGCGTTAGAGAGCATGCACCTTGCCCTCTCCAGAAGTGTCCTGTTCATTCGTTCTGCAACTCCATTCTGCTGTGGAGTATCCCTGACTGTGCGATGTCTGGCAATGCCTTCATCTTTACAGAACTGGTCGAATTCAGCAGAACAGAATTCCAAACCATTGTCAGTGCGAAGACGCTTCACTTTCTTCGACGTCTGATTTTCCACCAGAACCTTCCACTGCTTGAAGGCCTTGAAGGACTCACTCTTGTGTTTCATCATGAATACCCAAGTCATCCTCGAGTAGTCATCAATCACAGATAGGAAGTATCTCGCACCTCCTAATGATGGAACACGAGAGGGACCCCAACAATCGGCGTGGATGTAGTCAAGTGTCGCCTTCGTCCTGTGCACTGCCTTGCCAAACTGAGACCTTCGCTGTTTACCGAATACGCAGTGCTTACAGAAGTTTATCTCAGATATCTTCTTCTGACTCATATGCCCAAGCCGCATGTGCCACAGCCTGGACCTTTCTGATTCGGATGAACTAGCCACTACAGCAACGCCAGAGACTGTCTTGCCTTGTAATACATACAAGGACTTCTGTCTGACTCCCTTCAGAACCGTAGCATCACCTTTCATGACTGTGAGGATGCCTCCAGCAGCATTGATCTGACACCCTTTAGAGTCGAGGACTCCAAGTGATATCAAATTCTTTTTCAGTTGCGGAACATGGCGGACATCTGTCAGCGTCCTCACAAGATTGTCATGAGTCCTGATCTGCACAGAACCGATCCCAACTATCTGACAGGCTGCATCATTGCCCATGATGACGTTTCCACCATCAATATTCTGATAAGTTGAGAACCACTCTTTATTCGGAGTCATATGATAGGAACACCCCGAATCCAGAACCCAACTATCCGTCAGACATCCTTGATCAGAAGCAACCAGAACCAAATCATCTTCGGAATTTCCTGTTTCATGTGCCACCGCAGCGACAGGGGCCTTCTTCTTCTTCGGACAATCCTTCTTCCAATGACCTGGTTCCTTGCAGTAATTACAGATGTCTTTCGCAGTGATTTTCTTCTTCTTCGACTTGGATTTCTTTGAATTCGAGGACTGTCCCTTCTCTGCGGTTGATATTAAACCCGCGGCCTGAGTCTCTACAGAATTTCCAGATGCCCTATGCCGAAGTTCACGAGTATGAAGACTCGATCTTACTTCTTCCAGACTTATAGTTTCCTTCCCGATAATCATAGACTGAACGAAATTTTCATATGATGGAGGAAGCGAAACTAACAGAATTAGGGCAGCATCTTCATCCTCGATCTTAACATCGATATTTCTGAGTTCCATCAATAAAGAATTTAACTGATCAAGATGTTCCTTCAGAGGGGTACCTTCCTGCATGCGGAGAGAGAATAGACGTTGCTTCAACAGCAACTTGTTGGTGAGAGACTTCGTCATATATAGACTCTCGAGTCTCAACCACAGACCGGCCGCTTTTTCTTCATCTGCGACCTCGATTATCACCTCATCCGCCAGACACAACAGGATCATCGAGTGCGCCTTCTCCTCCTGTGCCGCCAAAGTTGCGAGGTCGATCTCCTTTTCTTTGCCTTTCGAGTCTTCCTCCTTTGGCTTGTTCTTCGACACGTTTGAGAGCGGCGCCCAGACTCCTTGTTGCTTCAAAAGTGCCCGCATCTTGATCTGCCACAATCCGAAACTGTTTCTGCCGTTGAACTTCTCCACGCTCACGTTGTGCGACGCCATCTCTCTGCTGATCGAGAATCGTTGACAAACCCTAAGGCTTTGATACCAGTTTGTTACGAAAAAGGGGAGAGAGGGATCGCACGAAATACAGAAGAACACGAAGAGGAAAAACGGCGGCGGCTCTTTGTTATGGAATAATGATGATTACAAGGATAGGTCTCGGTCTAGACCCCTAGGGAGTTTATATAGGCACTCCCTTTGACAGATGATAGAAATTACATACGGACTGGGACTCTAAATAAATCCCCTGAAAATAGGACACCTATCTCGTGATAAGGAAACAAATCAAATCCGAATCACAAACAGAATACCCCTAAAAAATTTTCGCTCAGGGGCTCCGCCCCCTTGCAACCCCCGCAGGGGGGGGATCCCCCCCTTGACCCCCCACAGGCTCACTGACCGGGCAGCGAGACCCCCGTAGGGGAATTCTGCTGAAGCGTCTGACTATGTAGGGGGACCAATTGGGTTCATATTCAAGGCATTATTAACAAACTTAATTTCCAGGCGCTCTAATTAAGGAAAAAAAGGAACAAATTACAGATGAAGAAACTTGCATGGTGAGCAAGCAACCATAAATCTTTACAACAACCTTACTGACTATCTGATCTCACCTACTAATAGTAACAAAAATATTTTTTTTCAACAAAAGGGTTCTATACAAACAAAAAACAAATGAAAAGATTTGTTTCACCAAAATAGGGCGTTGGTCCCAAGTGGAGCTGCACTTGGATCACACTTCACAAATCCATGTCGAAGATGTGTCAGCTCACAAGCACTAAACCTTACTTGAATACGAACCATCTTGTTTTCCCAACTAATTGGTCCGTGTCGTTTCTTAATTATTTCGAATTCACCAATGGCTGAGATGCATGCAATGCACAACCAATCAAGTAAGAGAGAGAGAGAGAGAGAGAGAATTTTCATGCAGCTTACATGAGGGTAATTCTGCAGAGACGTTAATTGTAGGTCACGTGAATTGTCTCCCCACATACGCAGGAAACAGAAACCATAGATGTATTGTACGCAATACTGTATTGTAGGCTAGTACCTACGAGTATTACTGAAGTATATATATAAATACATACGTACCGGTGAGGTCTTGCAAGGACTGTTCGATCTCCCGGCATGCCACGACGGCCTCCACGGCGTGCACCCGGACGTGCTGCTGGAGCTGATCTCTCAACGAGCATAGCACCGTTAGGTACTGCGCCTGCATGCATGGGGTGGGTAATTATTAAACGAAAAAAAAAAAGAAAATTAATGAAGCCTTCGACCTTTCATCTTTGGATTGAAAAGAAAGATATTGGAATGGATTTTGACGGCATTAATTAGTTAGTTTACAGGAAGTGGTCAGTACTGAATAGATATATATGTATGCCTACCAGAAAGAGGTCGAGTTCTTGCTTGTCTTGGGGAGGAGAAAAGAAGGGGCGGTGGCCGGCGGCGTAGGATCGGAGGAGGCGATGGGACTGAGACAGCTGGGCGTCGATGAGCGGCAGGTGGTCGACCGGCGTGGCCACCCGAAGGCAGCCGACGTGCGCCCCTAGCACCTGATCCCACAGCGGATGCGCTGCCACCTCCGACTTCAGAAGCTGCTGTTGCTGCTGCTCCTCCTCTTGCGCCAGCGCCGATACCGAGGGCGAGCACTCCACGCCTGCTCCTTCTACTCCAAACCCCATCTCTCTCTCTCTCTCTCTCTCTCTCTCTGAAAAAACAAAGAAGAGGAAAACGTCGGCAAGGGTAGGATTTTGGCGTTGGCTGTTGGAGTAGTTGTTGTGTACACCACATTGTGACATCGAGGTCTCTCTCTCTCTCCTCCTCCTCCTCCTCCGCGTCCAATCCATACACGTAATTTCAACAATGGGGGTCCTAATTAATTAATTGGGCTGGTCGTTTTGCGGATGAGGCATCACATTAATTCAAGTTTCATAGTCTTCCAACTTGAGCTCCCTTGCATTAATGACAAATTAACAAGTAATTAGTCAAATGCTAATGATTGCACATAGGCAAACAAAATGTTCTCTCTTTTAGTAGCCATGGATGATATTTTTCAAAGGGGGAAATTTTTTATATTATTTATGATAGTAGTATTTATAAGAGTCCATTCTCCTTGTTAAATTAGATAAACTATTTGATCTTATTCAGAAAAAGAATATTATTTAAAATTGATTATACGCGTCCATTGATTAAGACGAAAAATATTTTGTTTATTCACATTGGCTTATCACCACACTCATAAAACTTAAACGGTCAAAAGAGGATGACATTTATCTTGACATCTAGGACTAAGTAATGCAATATATTTAACTAAACGAGATAAATGCGGTGCTCACTGATCACAAGTGCCAAAAACATGATGAATGTGATTATTCACATTATAATACAATGTCCGGTTTGGCAAGGTTGAAATTGAAAGGTTTTCAGTTGTGTTTTCCTTTACACATTACGGTAGACTTTTGTACTAAAAAAAAAGACATAAAAGTAAATTTTCTCTTTAATTGATTTGCTACGTTTTTTTTCTCAAATAAGCACAAGTCAGTATTATTGGCAATCATCTAAAAATAACTTAACTTCTAATCAAATTTAATGAGTAAAAACAAAATGAATAACGATTGATTAGTAATATGATCTTAGTCGTAGCCCTAAATAGTGATGCATGGGTCATTGCCACACTCAATCATTCCGATGGGATTAATTAATTGATGCTCAAAACATGCGAAGAGAAAGAACAAAAAAAAAAGGAGAAATTTGATACTGTTTGAATAATTATATACTTTCTGAAACCATAAAATTAATTTATCCGGCCTTTGGATGGCAACCTCCAACTTTTGTTTTCCTTTATTTTCTCTCTATAATTTAGGGCAAAGCACTAAAATGGTGGTGCCCTCTCATTCTCCAATTCTTGGCTTAATTCGGTTGGGGTCGCCAAACCGATCCGACAGGGGCAGGTGACCGTCCCGGGACGTGCCGGCAAAGAGCAGCTGTCCTTCGTCGCTACCGTGAATCCACTTTTGTTTTTGAATTTCATCTATCACTTTCATTTCCGGATCAATTTAGTTTAATAGAGTTGCATAAATTGAATAATCGACACCGCCTTTCAATTATCGAGAGAATCGATAACTCATAAAAAATATTATAGACTTGACATGTATTACGTCCATTTTAATTTTTAATATTCTTTAATTTAGTGTTTATTGATATATAGAATCTATTTTTCAAACTCGGACACTGTGATTGTATAATAATTCAGATCAAATTGCATATGGGCAGGTTGAGACACCATTGGAGGTGGGGCACCCTTCAAAAGCTTTGAGATATTTCATATGTGTAGTTCTTTTAATTAAGGATAATCCTTTTAATTTTATATTTTTAAAAGGAACGATGCATTCAACTAATCATTAGAGTTTGGATACCCGGAGATGGATCGTCCTTAAAAAAAATATCGTTATTCGATTGTCTACCAAAATTTACTAAGGTATTAGCCTCGACGTTACGCAATCAACGCACATGAGTACATTTAAAATGTGAAATTTTGGAAGTAAGATGATGTCTTTAATGCGTCAAGGACATGTAGCTTCTCGATTAATGATCGACACAGCTAGGAAAGAATCAATTTTAAGAATGAGCCTCTTAATTTCAAGTCACACAATACTTTAAACCACAATTGATGGTCCAAGTCCTAGCTTTTTTATTCTGGTTTGATTAATTCACATCATTGTAATTTGTATCATAATTCTGAGATCCATACAGGTACATGTGTTCAAAGAATATTTTGACAATAAAATGATTTGGACGAATTAAGATCCAACGGTATACGACTTTGTTCAATTTACCACGTGCATGCACAAAATCTTCATTTAAAAAAATATATATATAATTTTACCTTCGAAACTTAAAAAATTGTTTTTTTTTTCAGTTTCTATCTCACGAGAATAATAATCGCAGGAGGACGACTCTAATTATCGCGAGGGGCAAGTTTATATTTGAAAATTCTGATGACAATAATTATAAAATTTTCGTATTTAATTTTAAATTATAAATTTTCAAATTCTATAATCTCTAAACTTATTTAGATTTGACATTCCAAAATTATGTCCAAACCTTATTAGTTCTCTATATTAATTATGAAATGTCAAATTTATCCTTTCTTTCCCATCACAAGAATAATATTTTAAAAACAAAAAAAAAATACTATGACTAGAAATATTATTCTTTATTAAATACGTAAAAGTAAAATTGGTATTAAAGAATTATTATGAAAATAACTAAACAGAATTTTGAATCAAAAGGTAATTAAAAAAATAAATTTTTCAAAGAGATGTTACAACAAATAGACGTTTATTAAAATGCGTTAGGTGTCGATTACATCAAATAGCTTGGCCTCAACTAAGTTGGTGTTGGTGTTGGTGTTGGTGTTGTCCCATTAGTTTCGATGATCAAGATTCAAGGGGCAACGTGATAATTTGATAAAGAGATTTGAGAGAGATTGTCACCTCAGAAATTTCGATAGCGACACATTTATAAATGTGGCCGGCGGCAGTTGATATATTATGGGTTTTGCTATATCCTCCTAATTTAAGAGAATTTAGCCCCCTAAGTGACTCACAATGGTATAAATGTGAATTAGTCTACTTTTTGGAGTAATTAAAAGATGTGAGTATTTTAGGTTAAAGTTTGAGGAGGATTTAACATTTTCCATATATTATATATGGATTTCAATGTGGATGTCCCTTGTTTAAATGAGGGTTCTCGTTTTTTTTTTTAACTCTTGGAATTGAAGATTTGTAATTTAGATTTGACGATAAAATTAATAAGATGAGTAACATATGGATTATTGATTTCTTTATAGGATGACTAAAAAGAAAGGATATATATGATTTAAAAAGGAAGTCATCTCCAATTTAATCACAAATAAATGGAATTGTGAGTATTTATAAAGCGGTGTCGATGATTTAATTTATGCTACACATAATTCACAGGTTAAAAATCAGTCCATCATTGAATTCAACTAATTCAATAAAATTATCTCGTGTCACGTTACCGTACTATTCCATCCCAACTTGACTTAACACTTTCTCCAATATAATATCCCTGGTATTGCTCCCATGCTCCACCAAAATTTGTTTTGATAATTTATATTCGTTTGGCAAAAATGATTTCCTAGCATCACACAGTCTAGTGTTTTAAAAAAATAGAAAGCTTTATATGAACATTTATGCTGCGTTTGGCACAAGTTCCATTCAGAATTTTTGTTAAACAGTCTATATGACCGTCACATGATGTACGAAACTTTTAACCAAAAGTTTTAGTTGTAAAGTTCTTGCTATTAGTAAGAACAACCTATTTTTTTTATCTTTTTATTATAGGTCTAAAAATAGGTGGAGTTACTTTTAGATCTATAAAATATTATTTTAACAATATTATTATATGTATATATTATATATACATATTATATATATATATATATATTATTTATATATTATCATAAATTTATAATTTATTTAGTTATAACAACAAAAGAAGTACATTTATTATTTATTACAATTTACTTACTGTTATAATAAAATAAAAATTTCCATTATTATTTATTCTAAAAATATATATTTTCTTGTTTAAATGCCAACGTAAATATTTTTATTTATTTTACTTATCATATATCATAATAAAAATTAACTAGTATGATATTAATGTAATATAACTAGATTATGGTATTCTAAATAAGTTATAATTACATAATTATTTTATATAAATATGATGTTAAATTTTCTTTCATATTTCATTTTTTGTTATTAATTAGTTTATCTTAAAAAAATCTTCTATCTAATTTGCTAATTATAAAATTATTATATAATTAATAATATAAAAATAATCTTATAAAATAATAAAAAATATATTTACTTTTTATCCAAACACCTACTAAAACTTATCTATCTAATTAACTTTTTAAATTTCCAACATTATATTTTTTCATCCAAATATCAATCTAAACTTTTATATCTAATCGATTAGTTCTCCAAACTAACTTTTTTTTTTTTCAAAATTCTCGCACCAAACACAACATTAACAATCGCATGTATCCAAGCTGACTCAATCTGATCTCAAAAGAATTTATTTTAACCTGATAATTTCGCCAAAACATTGGTACTATTAATTGTTTATATGGAATTATTTAAGCAGCAAAGAACTCTAATAACCTTATCAAGCTTGATCGTATTTATTTTGATTAATTTTGTTATCTGATTTAATTTTTTAAAAATTTATCAAAATACTAAAGAAAGTACTAACTACTAAGTTAAAGATTGATCTCTCCATAATCGACTTAAGGATATTTATTCTCATAGCTGTTACACCCGTGACAAAGTTGATATCCCTAGTGGCAGTGAGTAGGGCCTATGTGTCTGTTTAGGTCTTCGCTCTATTTTTTTCTTCTTTGTATATATACTTTGTCTCCAACTTCAAACTGATGCACCACCACCATTTCGACGGTCTTTGGATGTCTAAAACTTCCAACTCGTCGGAGTCCCACAAGGTGGCAAATTCCAGGCCATGTCTTTGCAACAGTACTGCATGCAGTGTCTTGAACCCCTCATCACACAAGTTTGGTAATGCTGGTTTCATAAGTTTGCCGACTCTTTCCACAGGGGAGGGAGGGAGGGAGAGAGAGAGAGTGAAGAATTAGGCTTTTAGCCTTCCGGTGGAAGGAATAAAATTACATTGTAAAAGAAGGCCAAAGATTAATCAAAGAATATATATACACATCAACCATGTGGGGAGCCATGATACAAGCTCACTTGACTGTTACAAGGACCTAAAGCTCGATCCAAACAGATTCCCCACCTTGCATCTTCAAATATGAGATCGCTCAGTTCCTGTAAAAAAAACGAGGATCTGCCACAAACTCATTCAACTTTTGTCTTCATCTATTTTTCTCAAGACCAGGTGGGGGTTGATTGAGTGGGACGAAACTGATTAATGTATTTACTGTGCTGGTAACGTGTGGATCAATAGCTTTGCACAAATTTAAAACAGGTGCAGGTCGTCATCGGATGTAACTTCGGCCAAAGGATCTAGCTCCGATATCACTATCAGTGTTCTGTCATCAAGGCAGTAATGAGAATTAGTTTCCAATTCCCATGTCATTAAAAGGAAGTTTCTGGTAATAATAATCAAAGGAAAAAAAACAAAGGATATTACGTTGAATGCATACTAAACAAATCACTCAAATTTCAAGTGAATTTGAGTCTTCGCTACCCAAGACTCTTAGAGGTTTGACTAACAGTTTCCACGAACTAAAGATGTTAAGATGGAAATTCCAAGCATTTTCATGAAATTTCTACATGTATGTAAGATAAAAACATTTCATCATACCAATGGTACAGTTACCTGAAACTTAGGAGATGGGAACACATTCCAAAATCTCAAAGTTTCATCACCAGCACCTGTGACAATAGTCTGGAAGAAAAAAGAATGAGAGCCAATCTCAGACAACAGATTGCTTTATGCATTGACACGTCTGAATGTTGAATAAAAGGAAAATGGAAAATTCTACCTGTCCATCAGGCGAGATAGCCAGATACAACACTCTAAGAGTATGGCCAGTTAGTGTTGCAAGCTACAAAAAGAACATCCTATGTTAGAGCTATAAGAAAATAAATTATTTGACATAACAACAAAGGTAGGATTACCTTGGACATGGATGGGTATCTCCATACAATTATTTGATTTTGGGAATAACCATGAGTGCTGACAAGTTCATTGACATTCTTTGACCAAACAAGGTTACAGACCTGTAGAATCAATGTATTAGTTCCTTTTTCCATTAACAGGTAAAGACTTTCAAGTAAATGACTGCTATGTAAAATTATATTTAATTATTTTTTTGAATGAAAATTATATTTAGTTATATTAAACAAGCTTCTTCCAACTAGTCGTTTAATTACTGGACAGCCAGGACAATGGATAATATATTAACAGGCAAACGCCAAACCCCATGCACTAAGCTCCCTGCATAATAGGATAGGGAAGGGTGGGCATAAATATGTTTCCCACTGTTTTTGCAGAAAGTTCATTTCCAGACTTTGAATTGAACAACTGTGTTCTTGTTTCATATGTGCTTTTTTCTCTCTAAACTCTTTGCTCTAATGTGTGAATAGCATATATAAAGGAACTCCAAGGACTAACAATGTAGTAGATATATTCCGGAATCCAGAATATCCCTGTTTTGAAATACATAAATCCACTTACAGAAGCTCTATGGGAGTTCTATTGATTGCATCTAAGTGAATAAACATCATAACTAGCAGACTTGTAATGGCCAGAGATTTATATAATTGGTGTCACAAAAGGGAAAAAAAGTTCAGCATCACTCGTGTCATTCTCTGGTACACTCAAACTCAGCTGCAAATAGTAAAACAATCTACTATCCAAAATATTGTGACGTCTCCCATCCTAAAATTATCAAGAAGATTAATGACAAGTTTCCTCCAAGCTTTTATAGCAAATTCCTCCAAGCTAAGGAATTTGCAGAAGGCATGATGTAAGTTGATGTTTATCATAACATGAGAGGTCTAGCACAAGGTAGTATGTTTGCATAAAATCCACAAAAATCCACATAAGATATTCACTCCTTAAAAACTACAGTTCAAATCTATGAAAAATCAATGTAACAACTGAAAGCCTAAATCTCAAAATCTAAATCTTCTAACTTTCTTTTTTTTTTTGGGTTCCTTGTGATTATGTGATGTTTTACTTTCCCTTAGTATTCTTACTTCTTTATCTCAAATAAAGATTTCACATCTTATCAAACTTTCCCTTAGTATTCTTACTTCTTTATCTCAAATAAAGATTTCACATCTTATCAAAGCACCTAGCTGAAAATTCTTATCAAGACATGTGTTTGTGCTGCCTATCCAGGAATTTTCTACGAGGACCATTCTCATTCATATTTATTTCTGTGGAGAGGGAGATGTGGGCTGATCCGAGACTGGATTGGAATGATCAGGACGCACCAGAGTTTATGTAGGAGTTCCAGGGCAGGTCTTCACCAAGAGTTTATGTAGGAGTTTATGTACCAGTCGGGATGACAGGGCCACTTGTTGCACTTTGGGTCATTTGGTGACAAAAGAACGATGTTGGTTTTAATAGATCTAGGTGTTCCACAAAAGATAATGCACTTTTCTACATTCACAGATTGGTGCAGAACTTTGTGTTGGGGTGAGATATTTCGAGGTATACTTGTTGCCCTTTGGATCATTTGGTGACAAAAGAACAATGTTGTTTTTAATAGATCTAGGTGTTCCACAGAAAAAAATGCACCTTTTTATATTCACAGATTGGTGTAGAACTTTTTTTTTCTGAGGGGAAAAAGGATGGATTGGGTGCAGAACTTCGTATTGGAGTGAGATATTTCGAGGTTACTTTTGCCTTTTGGTCATGACTACAGTTTTATCCCTCACGTTTGTTTTTTGTCAGGACTGTACAACTTCTGTTCCTCATGTATACCCGCTGGATGATTGAAAAAGTTGATAGTTGCTTCTCAAAAAAAAAAAAAAAAGGTTGATAGTTGTCCTTTCCTCTCTCTCTCTCCTCACTCGAAAGCATCTTTAAAATAAGTGTGAACTGATTGGTTAAAATATACTGTTCATGAATAATTGTGTCACGAAGTTTTCCAAGCTTTCAACCAAATATCAAAATATTCATCCTATTTTCACTTCTTGAAGTTTCTAGTTTCACTCTCAAACTCTGTCAACAACCCGGCTATGATATAGAAACAATCCCTCTTTCTCAATAAAAAAGATTGGTGAAAAAGAGGAAAACAATGAAACATAATCCAAGGACAGAATATCAACATCATTACAAAATAGTCCTCATAAGGCAAAAGAAAAAGGTCCAGGATTTCAACTTCATTCGACATCACCAACTGACCTAAAAGAACTGCAGTGAACAAGAAGTCCGAGGGTAAGGAGACACTTTTAAGTTTGTCAACTCCCACTTATTAAGTCATTCTTTAACCTTTTTATTTCAACTGATGTTAACACATTGGTATTTGTTTGGACAACTTTGTGAGCAAGAACTCAAACATATGATTTATAATAGAAGAAAAAAAACAATTTTGGTTCGGCATCATTTTCTTTTTTCTTGGAAAATATGCACCGCAATTAATATGCAGTAAAAAGGAAAACCAAACAATAAAGAAGAAAAACTTTGGATGAAGCAAAGGTACCTGACTTCCAGTGTCCATGCAGGTCAAATGAGAGTTTGTGGTTGTATTCCAAAAACGAATACATCGGTCTGCAGTCCCTCCACCAGATGCTAATAGTCCATGGATATGTGGAGACCAGGCAATTGCCTTCACTGCTGCTGTATGCTCAGAATACTTGAGCACTGGTTGACTTGAATGTTGATTCCAAACGAAGAGCTTAATAAGAGAGAAAATAAAAGATTATTTTGAAAAATAGTTGAAGACACTTAATATGAACCAAGGAAATCCATTGTATGAAAGGGGAGCAACTTACCCTGTTGTCATTTCCACCTGATGCTAACTCACGATTATCATAGGACCATTTTAATCCACAAACCTGTAGAAACAAATGTGTCGAGGCAATTCCGTGTGAAAAGTGATCCAATGGTTGGAAAAATATATCATATCAAGGAAAGCATGAGAGCCAATCATAAGAGAAGTTTTTTTGGGAAGAATTTATGCTCACTTCTATAGGCGGATTTTGAAGATGTAACAAATTTAGAAAAGTAAATCTCACCTCTGACTTGTGTCCTGTCAACTTGCTGACATAGTCCTCCTGGGCACGAATATCCCTTTGAAGAATTGTTTTGTCTCTACTACCTGAAGATAACAGAGATGAACTCCATGCAAGAGCTCCGACTCGAAATCGGTGGCTGTCCATTGTCCTTATCCTCCGACAACGAGATGCATCCCAAATCTAGGAAAAAAAATGTGAAGACCCAAGCTGATGAGCATGTATAGGAAAATCCAGTTCTATGTATTAACCAGTAGAGCACAAGTTGCAGCATCACATCAAATGCAAATGTTTATTATTCGAAATAGGCACGATTGGAACTCCCTGCCAATGGACAGTTCTGTTATAAGACTGTATTACTCAAGCAAGATGAAATTTATTTATGCAATTGAAAAGATAATCTAAAAACAGATGAATACTAGTTATTCCGATTTGATTTAGAAGTAGTTACAACAATGTCTCTTTCTCCGATGTAAAGTATCCTAAGGGATGCACAAAATGCTACAACCGTATTTTTAGTTTTGTTTTATCACTCGATGATTGCTTAAGGTGATAAATGGCTAAGACAAATACTAATCTTTAGGATGATATGTTGAGTAAACGTGAACTCTTGGCTAATATAAAGATAAGGAGTTAACTATGTATTATATCAATAAAGCCGAAATGACATGAGGAATCAATAAATAAGTGAAGCAAATATTTGCAAATAGTGTCAAGTTGCAAATTGCAACTAATAACACTAACAGTTCAACCTAACAGTCACCATGGCAAAAACTGTAAGCATGCGAGCTCTTTAACTTCATTGAAGCAACTGGGAAGAGAAAGTCCTAAACATTACCTGGACTTTTCCCTGGTTTGTGCCGACAGCCAAGTGAGTGCCACGCTGCGCCCATCCAACAGAACAAACACTGTCATCGACGCCCAGGTCGCACAACTTTGTGACCTGAAACATGGGAGCCATATAACACATATCAATCAAGGTCAACGAAGGTAACTGAACTGCTGACGAACGCAAGCTTCCCAACCTCACCTTACTACTGCAAGCATTCCAAAGATATACACAATTGCCTAAACCGACTGCCAAAACATTGTGCGAGGACCAATCTACAAGATTCAGGTAGAAATCATCTTGCAATGCAGGCGCATCCAACACCTAAATCCAACAACAATTCCAGATTCAGAAAACTAAAAGCCGTAAAATTCAATGTATATATCAGAAAACGTAAGAATCGCTAAATCTCTGACAAAACTTAAATCTTTCTGAATTCGACGGGAAAAGATCTCACCTTGTAAGGAGATCGCGGCACCTTTCTTGGAGCTCTAGGTTGACTAGGGGTGATTCCTCTGAAATCATCCTCGAACTGAGCCGTGAGCGAGCGCCGGGGCACCTCAGCCTTGAACCTGAAGATGTTCCTTCCGGGGGTCCACGAAGCGGCAGAAGACGACGAGGAGGAGGCGGGGGACGAGGAAGATGCCGAGGACGAGGACGTGCTCCTCCCTCCGAGCGCCGTGGCCGAGCGGTCGGGCGTGGCGGGCGGCACAACGCCGAGATCCGGCCCGAAGAGCGCGGAGCGCAGGAGCGCGGCGTACGCGCCGCCGGATCCATCCTCCCTCGCGCAATCCGCGTTCGCGGCGGCCCCAGTGGGTGGCGGGGCGAGGCCAAAGAGGGCGAAATTGGAGCCGGTGCGGCTGGGGATGAAGCGATCGCTGTAGACGGCGCGGGAGGAGGAAGAGGAGGAGGAGGAGAAGGAGAAGAGGCGCGGAGATGCGCCGTCCGCGAGGGACGACGGCCGGGGGTTCGGCGGCGTATTGTGGGGCTTGGAAGAGGAGGTGGCCAGGCGAGGATTCTCCACCGGAGGAGTGGGGAAGGAAGACGACGGAGAGGCGTCCATGCCGGCGATCGCCGCTGTTTCCTGGGAGAAAGGAGGAGGAGGACGAAGGGGTTCAAGATGAGAGGCGACAAAACAGAGCAGGAGTTTTATAATGGGCACATTATTTTTTGTACGCACTCGAATTGTTTCACTGTTGTGTAATATGAGCTGCTGCGATCGTTGCGTTGCGTGTGGGTTACCCGCCCCCGCGCAATCCCGAACCGGGTGTGTTTGGTGAACCCGAGTCGGATTTGGGTTCTTTAATTTTTTCCTTCTTTTTTTTTTACTTCTATTGTTAGGTCGACACACGTGTCCGTTTGGATCCAATCCCGATCTAAGGTAGATTTGGTGGGGGAGGCTGCTGATGGTCATCATGTTCACACGTGCGTGCTCACTGCTCACACGATTGGTAATCGTGGGGATTGTTTTTGGTAAAGGGCATCACTATTATCATTTTAAAAATTATTATTATCATTTTAAAATATTTTTATTCTTATAAAATAAAATGAAGTGCCACTCTTTGGTAAAAATAATGTCCTGCTTGTTTGGGGAAATTTACGCAAAATAATGCTCATTAATTTTAAACGAGATTCCATGCAGCTACTTGTTTTGTAAAAGTTAGATCACCAAATGCTTGAACTAAAATGTCCATAATTAAGTATAGATTAGTTCGAATGAATTGCATTAAATTGTTGGTGCATGCAAGGATATATTTTGGATAATTCTTTACTTTTTTGTTTATTTAGGAGTATAATGCGCCAGTAGAATTTTAATATGGCTGTGGATCTAATTATTTGTTGGGAAAACTAATAAATTTTAATTGTTATAGTAAGTATAATCTTGAAGTTCCCTTCAATTAGTTTGATAACGAATGTAGTTCATCATGCAACAGAAGTCAAAGACGGCTTAAAGCTATTTAAGTCAACATATTCGTTGTCAAAATATTGTCCATTTTAATTAATCCAATAATTTAAAGCATCAGTGGAATATCTTACCAAATCCTAAACTACCCGTAATTTCATCATATGATGCTTGATAAAGTATGATTAGTAGCACAGTTATCAGCAGAAAAATGCTCTCAAAAGATATATTAATATATATAGAAGATTTGAAAATTATAAAGATTGGACAATTAAGTTGGTACGATAATTTTATCAAAATACATGAAAAAAATATTTTACATTATTGATGACTAATTTATATGATCAATTAAATTAAAATTACTGATAATTCATTTTCAGTGATACAGTGAGCTTTTTAAATTTTCAACTGAATCAGAATTACGGATACTTCATATCCAGTAACACAGTGAGCTTTGAATTTTTTTTACATGAAATAACAGGAAATAAATTACCATCAACCGAATCCCAACGTAAAATAATATTAATACGTGCTAATTAACTCTCTCTGATACTACAATTCCATTGCAACAAGAAACTGTGTATGAGTTTTTTTTTAAACTGAACTGTGTATGAGTTTGGAGACCGAGTTATTGTTTCTGTTAAACTAAAATACTACAAAGCTTCCCGTAAACTCAGCTTCAATCGACAAAAAAGTCTTAGCTGTATGATGTATATGAAAACAATATCAACAGCTGGAAATACTACAATGACAACTTAGCGGAAGCTAATAAATAAAAACTCACACAAAAAGTCTTAGCTTCGAAGAAGTGGGGCCTGAAAGCATTGCCTGTACTAGACGTTCAAAACTGGTTATATAACCTTTGTCAATGATGTTGGGCAGCAAACGTAGCATCAACTACTTGTTGCTAACAGCATAAGCGATCCGCAGCGGCCTTCCATGAAATTCCATTTGATTCTTTATCATGGCTTTCTCCAGTGAGTCATCATCTTCGAAATCAACATGGCAAAACCCGCGAGACTTTCCAGTATTCCGATCAAAGGCGAATCTTATTGAAGAAATCTTAGATTCCCCAAAGCAATCTCTTATGTCATCTTCTGTGACATCCCAAGAAAGATTTCCAATGTATGCTGAGAAACATCCGTCGACCTTCACAGGTCCACTGGCAAACTCATGTTTCCTCTTTCTTTGCAAATCAAGTCTGCAACGTTCCACCTTTATAAATCTGCCTCCCCTGGCAGCAAGTAAATATGTAGTACATATGTCAGTTTCTTTAGATTCTCCTACTTTCCTGGGTTGGGAAGATGACAGAACCAGAATATAAGTATGAGTAAAAATCTTACAATTTAGTTCCATCAAAGTCGAGAGAATATGTAGCACTTTCCTCAGTCTGAAGTAAAACATGAAACAGTAATCAATACAGTGGCATATCAAAGTCCCTACCATAAATTGCATATTTGTAATCCACATAGCTCGTAATCCTTTAAAACAAAATGAGATCAATGGATCAATTTAATATGAACTCTTTAGTTTAATGAAAAATTCGTAATCAGGCTTCAAGTCTTGAAGCATACAATGAAAAAAAAAATCAGCTAAAAATTGTAGCCAATGTTGTCAAAATGGCATCGCAACTCGTAGAATCGGATGAATCTGCAACTCCACCTTGGGAAATCGTGATTGGGACCAGCACACTCATGACAACCAATCCCAATTTTTTTTGTTTACTGAAGAGTTGGTCATGTAACTCCGCCTATATTTTATAGCCGGTCCCAAGCCCGGATAAAGGAGGAGGGTTGTGTTAGGCTTCGACAGTCAGCGTAAAATCCTGTCGAATCTCATGAACATGGATCAACGAATGAGCGGAATGGCGTCGTATGATCCATGTAGCCGACCCCACCTAGTGGGATAAGGCTTTGTTGTTGTTGTTGTTGAAGAGTTGGTCGTGTGCACTTGACCTATGAGGTAAATGTCAAGCTAAAACAATATCAGTGACACCCTAAATTTACCTCAACCATGCTGTGGCATCCATTGCTCCTGTCGCTGGTTGCTCTCGACATTCCTCCATTGAAAGGAAAGCCTCGCGAGTAGGGAGCCATCAGCATGTTGAGCTCCCTACTTGTGAGCAGGAGGAGCCTATCGCAGCAGGGAGCCACCTGTGGAGGTATGGAGCCTCTTCAGGCTTTTGTTCTTTTGTTTCGGGTTATATAATAAAGTAATAAACTATTGTCCTGTTCAATTTAAGTTTTAGGTTTTAACTATTTTATATAGATTGTTACATGCATTAGTTTGGTTACTAATAGAGCGGAATGACGTCGTATGATCCATGTAGCCGACCCCACCTAGTGGGATAAGGCTTTGTTGTTGTTGTTGTTGAACCACGGATTTCTCATATTTGGATTCTTTTGTTATACTTTTTAAGGGTTATTTCCTTGTACCTCCTCTAAATTATCATGGTTTATTTTCCATGCAAATTAATACAACAACAACAACAACAAAGCCTTATCCCACTAGGTGGAGTCAGCTACATGGATCATACGACGCCATTCCGCATTCGTTGATCCATGTTCATGAGATTCGACAGGGTTTTACGCTGGCTGTCGGGGCCTAACACAACCCTCCTCCTTTATCCGGACTTGGGACCAAGAAAATGGTATATTTGGATATTTTCTTTTTCTTCTCTTTTTAAAGGGTTGAATTTTTTTTTTCTTTTGCAAGAACATCCATGAGTAACTCTTCTAGCTAACCTCTCTAGCATCGAATTCAGAAACTATATTTTTTTCTCAGAAGATGAAAAAATAGTAATAATAATAACACAATTGCAGAAGGTAAAAGAACATACCATTTCCCTTAATACATAAAATAATATTAATGACAACATAGCATTTGAATGTGAACATAAGTCATAATATGTTTTATGATTTAAACATTCTTACCCCTCAGATTCTCTGGCAATGCTATAAATTTCAGGCAAACAGCTTTAAGCTGAGAACAATGGTGCTGCTCAGCTAAAGCTAATGTTGTTGCCACTGTATTTATTGCCACACTATCACACAACTTCACTTTACAGAGTAACTTGAGCCTATCCAAGGCATACCGATCAGCAGCAGCAAGCAAATGTTGAGCCATCAAAGTGGAAGCAGATTTTCCATTCAGACCAGTAAACTCTTCCAGATCAGGCAGGCTATCCCAGTATATGAAATGCAGTAAAGCCTTAATATTTAAATATATTAATTATAAAATCTGGTAGGATCAGTTGTGTTACATGTAAAAGCGTGTTGTCTCTGGCCTTCCATGCCAAGCCTGTTTTATGTGTTTGACAACATTGATTGTAACCCACAGTTGAGCATTAAGGTGTGTTTTATTTTGGCGGAAAGGATGACCAGGGAGCTGGGTTAGCGGCCACTTCCTTGAAAAAAGTATATAGGGCTTTTTCTGCTTACCTTCATTTTTTTCCTTTTCAAGTAACCTTACCTCCCAAAAAAAAAAAAGTAACCTTACCTCCCCGGAAGGTTTCACATATTTTCAGTTAACTCCAAAGTTCTAACAGTGCTAACTTTGTATCATTTTCTATCTTTTTTGTTGACTAAATTACTTTTCTATCCTCAGACAAAAATAGATAATAATATCACGGTCATATTAAGATGAAGGAGGGCAAAGGCCTCCCTCCATTGAACTGGGGCTGCCTATGAGTCCCTATTTTTCTCTAAGAAGAACTATTTTCTGTTTTCTATTAGTAAAGGGTAAAAAGTTACAAATTTTTCTTTCAAGAAAAAATTTAAATAATAAAAAACCATCATGCAATCATTTGGGGTTAAGTAATAATATTTGAAAAGTTTAGGGGAGTACAGTGATTTTTTTTCTTGACGGAACTGATTATAATTAAAATTTTAGGTATTACTTCAGAAAAAAGCCTATAATTTAGGCAAGATTAGCAGAAAAAACCCATATATATATAGGATCCACTTCCTGAAAGTGTGTGTCTGTATATTGGAAATATACCTTTGGAACAAGAATACATACTTGTATATTTGTATCCCTATTGCCTCTGGCAATAGCACAGACTCTTTAGATTCTCACAAATGAATCATGTACATTCAAGGCAATTAACTTTAAAAACAGAGAAGATATGTCTTGGTGTATATTTGTACCCCTATTTCCTCTGGCAATAGCACGACTCTTTAGATTCTCAACAAATAATCATGTACATTAAAGGCACTTAACTTTAAAAACACAGAAGATATGTCTTAGTGTTGTGCATATGTGCAATAGATGATTGTGAAGTGTAACCCTAAACTATTTCTGAATCATGTAAACCAACAGCAACATTTGTGTGGTCTTCTGGTTAGTAAAAGGTTTTTCTTTTGAAGGTAGATTAGCTAAAAAAAGTTGTCATCCTTTCAGACAAAATAACAATATTATCCTGTGTGATTCATATAAAATACCAAATTATTTAATATTTTGAGTCATCCTTTCAGACAATAATAAGAGAGTGCGCCTTCAACTGGAAGGCATAACATATCACCAAATGCATGAACATAGTTACATAATGGCAACCATACTTAAACATTAACATAGGCACACAATGATGGCCAAGGAATGGAGTTTAACCACAATGCATAAACGTAAATGTGAACAAAAGCAAGTTAAAAGAAGACTTTCAGTTATGTGCCCTTGATTTTTGAGCTGAAGCATGGGCGCAGTAGAATCCATTTGTGTACCCTGTATTGGTTGGGTACTTGGGTACACTGTACACCTTAGTATATAAAAGAACTATGAAGATTAAATGCAACTTTGCTGTATCCATATTGGGATAAAAATTAGTACATTGTTCTTTATTTGTTTTCAAATGTTTTTTAAGGGAGTTTTTCAATGTTTTATTTCGTGAAACTTATAAGATGCATAGAGAATTCTCCTAAAAAAAAGATGCATAGAGAATAGCATTTTTTCATATTTGCTGGCATACCTATGCACTAAATTTTAGAAAAAAAAAACAATGTAATTTGTAATCTCATAAACATGGATCAACGAATATGGCGTCGTATGATCCATGTAGCCGACCCCACCTAGTGGGATAAGGCTTTGTTGTTGTTGTTGTAATTTGTACCCACACCTTTTAGCTGTTGTACACCCAAATGAAGAGAAAAGCCAACAACAACAACAACAAAGCCTTATCCCACTAGGTGGGGTCGGCTACATGGATCATACGACGCCATTCCGCTCTATTAGTAACCAAACCTTTCGGTATATTATTCACCAATAGATCTTGCTCTATTAGTTCGCCAAGTGTCCGCCTTGGCCTCCCTCTCCCTCTTTTAATCGGACTCCAGATTATTTGATCTACTCTTCTTACTGGCGCATCTAATGGTCTTCTCTGAACATGACCAAACCATCTCAAACGATTCTCTACCATTTTCTCACTAATAGGAGCCACTCCGACTCGTTCACGTATATGGTCATTCCTAATCTTATCTAATCTTGTATGACCACACATCCATCTCAACATCCTCATTTCGGCTACCCCCACTTTACGTTCATG
This sequence comes from Pontederia crassipes, assembly GCA_030549335.1. NCBI lineage: Eukaryota > Viridiplantae > Streptophyta > Magnoliopsida > Commelinales > Pontederiaceae > Pontederia > Pontederia crassipes. The sequence continues at coordinate 5,293,449 of CM060188.1, read as the reverse complement.
TTGTCCCTTCATAGCCCAACATTCACTACCATATAACACTGCTGGCCTTATAGCAGTACGATAGAATTTTCCTTTAACTTTATTGGGTACCTTTCTATCACAAAGAACTCCAGTGACTTTCCTCCACTTACACCAACCAGCTTGAATTCTATGATTAACATCGTCATCAATCTCACCATCTTGTCTTACAATTGATCCTAAATATTTAAACTTTGTCACTTGAGGAATTATATCCTCCCCTAACCTAACTTTCAAATCGTCTCTAAGTTGTTTATTTGTGAAATTGCTATGCATATATTCTGTTTTATTCCTACTTAAACGAAAACCCTTTGACTCCAACGTATTTCTCCATATTTCCAATTTTGTATTAATCTCTTCTCTTGAATCCGCTAAAAGTACTATATCATCCGCAAATAGCATGCACTTAGGTACCTCCTCTGTGATACTCTCGGTTATAGCATCGATAACTAAGTTAAATAGATACGGGCTTAAAGCTGATCCTTGATGTAGGCCAATTCCTATAGGAAATTCATTTGTCTCACCTCCGGGTGTCCTAACCCTAGTCAATGCCCCATCGTACATATCTTGTATTACCTTAATGTAGGCAACATTCACCCTCTTCTTTTGCAAGGCTTTCCAAAGTACATCCCTTGGTACCCGATCATACGTCTTCTCTAAGTCAATGAAAGCCATATGTAAGTCTCTTCTCCTACTTCGATACTTCTCCATCATCCCCCTTAGTAAATAAATCGCCTCTGTAGTGGATCTTCCTGGCATGAACCCAAATTGTCTCTCAGAAATACTAGTCTCCATTCTCAATCTATGCTCAATCACTTTTTCCCATAATTTCATAGTGTGACTCATAAGTTTAATCCCTCTATAATTTGCACAATTCTGAATATCCCCTTTATTTTTGTAAATAGGAACTAATGTACTTAATCTCCAATCATCAGGCATCTTTTTCGACCGTAAAATCTCATTAAATAGTTTACATAACCACAACACACCTTTTTCTCCTAAACATTTCCAAACTTCAATCGGTATACCATCCGGTCCAACGGCTTTACCATTCTCCATTTTCTTAAGAGCTTCGCTAACCTCCGAGACTCTAATTCTACGATAAAATGACCTATTAAGCTCACATTCGCTAACTGTCAAGTCCTCCAAATCACAACGCGAACCTTCACATCCATCATTAAATAGCTTATAGAAATACTCTTCCCATCTGTTCTTAATATCTCCTTCAGTAACTAAAACCTTGCCAACTTCATTTTTTATGCATCTTACTTGATCCAAATCTCTCGACTCCTTCTCTTTGTTCCTTGCAATCTTGTAAATCCTTTGTTCACCCGCCTTTGTCCCTAACTCCTTATAAAATCCCTCGTATGCTTTAGCACGAGCATCACTAACTGCCTTCTTAGCCTCCCTTTTCGCCAAACGATACTTTTCCCAATTGTCAGAACTATTGTCCAAGTGTATCGCCTTGAAACAATTCTTCTTATTACGCACCTTTTCTTGGACCTCCTCATTCCACCACCAAGTCTCCTTATCTCGTGGTCCAAAGCCTTTTGATTCTCCTAAAATGGCTTTAGCAACCCACAACATTTTTCCTTTCGTATCCATCATCTCAGGTGCAGACAAATCAAATAAGTATGAAGGATATTGTGAGTTTATAGTCAAAGGAGAAACCACCTCCTATAAATCACCAGAATGAATTGTAAATTGGCAGCACTAAACATATGCTACAAGGATTCATGGTCACTATGTGAAACCTTTCCACTGTATGGAGCTAGTTGGTGTTGCTATCATATAGCCTGAAACATTGCAATAAGCCAAGTAATATGATGACCACCAAACATCCCCAGAAATTCAAATTTATTTCCACATCACCTGGCTACTATCCATTAACCAACAATGATGCCAGAAACCCAATCTACAACCATATCATAAGGTTTTCCTTTTTTGTTGGATCCTCAAGGGGGCGACATGACTACTATCCATATTTTATGAAGGTAAAATCTCTCTACCATGAGATATTGAGTACATCATCAGTGATGCACTATTCAGGACAATTACTATTCGATGCTTAAAACCCAAACATAGCAGGTTCATAACTTCTGTATCGACCAACCTTGTATAGCAACTACAAACCTGCTACTTTCAGTTTTTAAGTTGTGAATATATTCTCCTCATTCATGCATCACTAGTTTTAAACTCAAGATCTATCTAGAATATTTTGTAGCAGAGAGATTGTACCTTCATAAAATATTGGTCGACCTTCATGAGTTGATTCTCTAACAGCCCAACATCAGTTTCTTCTTAGAGAAAAATGTAGTGAGTGCATCCCATGCACCATTTAGTGTATTTGCACTCTTAATGTGCTCCAGCAACTCCTCTATTGTCGTCTTGAGGATGCAGAGTCTTGTCAGCGTTGATGCAACATTTCCTTAGTTCTTTGACATCAGCAAGCACTATATGTTCACTCGCTGACGAGCCTTTGCAGCTAAGAGTCTATGTAGGTCTTCCAATAGGTATAATTCTTATTATTTAATTTTTCAACTTCGCATGTTGTATAAAAATATCTATTGGGCAAACTTTGTTGAATGCACCAAAATATACACATGCAATCCCAAACTTGAAAACTTCACAATCTCATATTATGCATACCGGCAAACCCTCCTCGGCCTTAATCTTGCACGTCCTTGAACCAACCATGTAACTTGATCTTGCAAGACATTGAACTAATAAATGCACCCTGTATCTTGACTTTGCAGAACTATAGTCTCGCCAGAACCAATACCACTTGTAGAGAAATGAACTAAACAAATTATACTACAATAATCTGTGTGTACAACTATGACATTGACACCTAAGCACTCATGTGCTTCACTCACTCGTGCACACGCTCCATGCCTGAACTCTCCGCAATGGGACAACAGAACACCTTACCTCTCATCTTCCTCACCACACTTGGCCGTCAACAGGTTGATTGACCAAATGGGCAGATTCATGTCTATTTATAGGCAAAGGTATGCCAGTGTTGTTTGACTTCCTTTGGAAGCTGTTAACCTTCGAGACATGGTTGCTGGATTCCTCTGGAGAGGATTAATTCGGTGCTGTTTTGTCTTCTTTTCAACACTTTCCCCCAGCATCAACTTGTCTACTTTATATCTGTTCTTATGTCATGCCGAGTTGTTTTTGCTATTTGCTGAGTAAGCTTTTAGGGTTCAGGGTTTGTGAAACAATAACAAATATATGTTCAACCGGAAACTTCTACAGAAACTACATGCTTCTTCTCATGTACTTGGGGTACCATTAGCGTTCTTCCGTTGATCAAGTAAATAAATGCCGCTAACCAATCAACATATGCATAGCTAAGTTTAAAAAGATAAGCACAAGGCGAAGATAAGACCTCAAATGTGACGAAGGCGAGGCCACGAAAGTTTCCAGTGTCTGGAAAGCGGGAGAGCTGCAGTTGAGCGATGGGTCCGACGTCGGCGAAGAGGTCCCGGATCTGCTGTTCGGTCGTGGAGTAAGGCATCCCGCTCACCACGACCTTCCTGGTCTCGTACTCGTCGCCAGACGCGACGTTTCCACCACCAAGATGGGCACCGCTCTCCGACGCCGCCGCGTCTTCCCCTTCCTCCTCTTCATAGTTGCGGTCGTGCTTAGCGGCACCTTCCTCTGGCGGCGTAGGTACCGGCTGACCCCATTTGTCCTTCTTCACCTTCTTCTTCTTTCTCGTTCGATGCTGACTCCCCTCGACTTCCGCCGGCGCCGTCATCGCATCCACACCGGCGATGCCGCGCGGTCGGTCCCTTTTTTATTGAGCCGACGGAAGTCGGAATTGGGCACGCAACGGCGAAGTGAGGGCAACTCGGGAGTAATGGGCCTTTATGGGCTAAATCTGCCACTGAGCTTATACAAATTCAGCTGTTTTATTTTATTTATTTATTTATTTAATATGATAATGTTAAATTTGGGGAGGAAAATTGTACACATAATTTCCTAATTAATTGTGATTTAGTTTATTATAATCAAAGGTATTGTTATACTTTTTTTTCTACAAAGGAGGTCATATTAGTGAGGAAAGGTGAAGAATCATATACAAAAAATTTATGTGCATTATTGTGTTGCTCTTATTCTCACGTGCATTTATATAAGTTTATTGCACAAGCGGATCATTTTTATTTGGGATAAATTGTATAAAAGAACTTAAAACTTTTATTGTGGTATGAGATTTGGCCTAAAGTTTTATTTTTGTGTTAAAAGTAGTGAATTTTTAAAGTGGCCGAAAATGTATCTTATTATTATATTTTCTTGAAAAAATGTTAAAATATTAACTTATCTTAATAGGATAAGTGGATGATATATACATTATGAACTTTTAAATTTAAAACAATTGATTAAAAAATTAAATATTTTGTCACTTTCATTTACATATAACTTTGCCATTAGATCAAATCAATCAAATTTATACTATATAAATTTAAAATAATAATATATTTATATATAACCAAGTAGAAAATTATTAAATTGGCATGTTCACAATCAATTATAGGAGCGAAAATCGTTGAATTGATTTTTAACGATACCATTTTATATATTATAAAATGGAGTAGAATTGTAATTAATTTTAAAGTTACTTTTTTTTACTAAATAAATTTTTAGAGTAGAATTGCTAGTAAAGTAAAAATTTATATTTTTTACACAATTTATTATTTTAGGTCTGTTTGATATGAGTAATCCAAATATATTACTAGTTATTTTATATGAAATTTCACATGACTCATCGTATTATAATTAGTTATCGATAATTTTAATTATTTTGATAATCTAAATTACCACGATACAAATAGTCGATGTAAGTGCACCCACGGAAATATTGTATAAATAATATGTAGTGTTGCTATTTGACTTATCCAGGGATCGATTTCTGCCGTTGACTCCCATTACAAACACAATTTGGAGCATTTTTTATTTCCTCACGTTCATATTCTTAATTCATCCGTATTTTCTATAGCGCAATTTGTTTCATGATTCAATTTCAATATTGTTATTTTATTTTATCGTGATCATATTTCAATATATATTATTTTATTTTACCACAATGAAGTGAACTAATTGTAAAAATGACATGATTATATAATTAAATTATAATACACATTGAATTTATATTTTGAAATTTCAATATTTTTATGTATTAGTTTCAATGTGTTGACTTCAATATTATTTCTTTTTCATATTAATCTAATATTTCCGTGTACCACTTATAGTAATATATATTTTTAATAAATAATTATTTTATCTAATAAATGTTGATAATATTTTGTGAGAAAAAAAATATTTTTTACGATGAAAATGTAAAATAATTTTTATGCATATTTTGATAATTTACTCTCTCACCATTTTACTCATTATTTATATTATCAATACTCGTCAAACACTATAATATGATATCATCGATAATTTAAATAGTGATAATTTATTTAAACCATTATTGAAATTATCCACCAAACCACCTTGTATATTAACTTTTTCAATTGTCATATTAGGGGGCGTTTGGTTGTAGTATAAGACGAAGAATAAATGCTTATTCAGATGAATATTGTCAAACACGTAGGAGAATAAGATTATATCAATGAAAACGCTTTTTGATAAAACTACATTAAAAATCGTAATACCACCATTATATTCTTTTAAACAGTAAAGTTTTTATTCCATCTAAATGATGGAATACATATATTCTCACCTTTTCAATGATGTACCATTTTTTATTTTTTTATAATTTAATCACATATTGTTATACTATTATTTTTTATAATAGTAATAATTAAATGTCAATAATTAATAATAAAATATTTTAATTATAAAAATATATTATATTTAAAATTTATTCTAATTGAATCAAACAAAGAGGAGAATAAGAATATAAGAAGAATATTATATTCTTTTGAATAAAATTATTTATTCTTCAAAATATATTCTATAACCAAAGGCCCTTAGTGTTTAGGAACTTTGCTTTGCACGAGAATATCGAGACTTCATTTATTATCGGAATTCGTGAACTTGTTATATGAAATTATAAAGAATGTTATCCTGGGAACACCATCACAAATGCAATTTTCTGATATCTTCAAATCGCCTCATCATCTTCAAACATTCTCACGTGAAAATTTTATGAGCAATATATACATTGTTTTCCTTGTAACTATTATCTTAAAATTTTACAAGCAATACATTTTTTTTCCTCGGTAAAACGCTTTCTTTTGAATGTTACATGCAGCAAAAATGTTGAAGAACTTGTTGTCTTTAACGCATTGAAAAACTTTTTAATCTGTATTTTGATAATTTAATCTGCATTTCTTTTCTCATCAAGATTCAGATCGCTGTAATCTGAACTCCACAGTCTGCATTTAGCAATAACGTGATATCAAATATTCAACAACGATGGAATGACGTACACAGTCCCTTTCATCAAGATCATGTAAAGAATTCGAGTATTCAGTTTTCAATGATAATACAAGTACTTTCCTTTCCACTATGAAGTAAAATATGAGAGCATTAGCTTTTCATTCATCTGTATTCCTAGATCCATCTTGGACGTGCCTTGGCAATTTGCTTGAACTTGTGTTCCACTGCTTCAAGATATCACACAGCATTGAGGCAGCAGACGGCTAATAGAGAAAGCACCAGAGAGCAGATCCTGGACAGCATCTCTTGTAGGCAGGGCAGGGATTGCGCCGCGCTCTCCGACCGTAAGGGCGCCGCAAGCATTCGCGAACCTGAGAGCTTCCCTCAGCTTCATCTCATCCTGCCATAACACATCAGAATCTTAAGCAGCACAGCTGAGTACAATTTCCCAAGACATCAAGTAAGACTAATTATAGCTGCTTCATGCTTGTATTTGATGTACAAAGCTTATTCCATTCATTTGTTCATGCACATAACTACCTGCACCAAGCTAAGGGAAGATGCTATTTTGTGCATGATGATTGCAGACTCACACTTTTACCACTAAAATAAGTGTGACTTGTGTTCGTTTCAGCAAGTGAACAACCATTCTTCATAGAGGATCAGATAATTGATAAAATGGATGGAGCTTAATTTTATATATCTTTGGATCTGAAAAACTTAGTCTGAAATATTTTGTGGCACGATAACTTATGTATCTAGTAGAACTTTTACCTCCAAAAGACTTTGGTCGGCAACTAAATTGTTCAGGAATCCGCCCACGAAAGCATCGCCAGCTCCTGTGGTGTCAACGGCTTTAACATTGAAGCCCTTCACAGTACCATCAAATTTCTACACGAAGCGCAAACAAATGCCAATTCATCAGGATTCTTACCATTGTGAGAAATCCTAAAGAGACAAATAAGACTTGGTCCGTAATCTACACATCTGAATTACACAACAGTTGCACTTAACTCAGATGTTTCAGATGAGATAGTACAATTGAATGGATGCAGAAACTTACTTCGGTGTAATATCTGCAACCTCCCTGCCCTTCTGTCACAAGAAGAAGCTTGAGGTTGGGATGGAAAAGCTTAGCGTGTATGATGGGACTCGAGAGGTCATCTTGCCCTGTCAAAAATGAAACTTCCTCGTCGCTCACCTGAGTAGCATGCCAAGAAAAGAAACAGTTATTAGAAGACTCACTCAAGTGGAAGACTGCAGAAAGCTTTTTGTTCATGCCTTGATTGATGGGAAAATCCGAGAACAAGGAGAGAAGATCGCAGAGAGATTGCAGAAAAATAGAGGAGACACACGAAATTTATCCAGGTTCACCATTGAGATGAGGGCTACGTCCTGCAAAGAGGTTCCACTATATCGTTTAGGTTTACAGCCGCAACACCAAATTACATCAGAAATTAGGCTATTAATAGCCTCTCCAAACCGGGTTTAAAACCCAAACAAACAGAGAAAAAACCTAATCCGAACCACACGGGCCGGCTAAACAAAAGCCCAAAACCCGTCTAGGTTTCGGGGGCGCTGCCCCCGAACCCCCGCCCGCTCACCGGTGAGCGGGACCGCCGTCGGGGGGCGGGGCCCCCCGAACCCCCCCTTTCGTTCGTACGCCAGCAATACTGTTAATTGGGTAATACTCAGATTCCCCTAAGCTCACGTGGGCGAACCCGGTGTGAGAAACAAGGGGCTCTGAAGTATTTACCAACTCTAACATTCTCCCACTTGGTGGATACTTCACACCAATGAGAGCCTTGCCAGCAACATTCTTCTTCAATCCGACAGCAGTAGAGCACCACTCAAACTTTACACCTGTAACTGCTTTAGTCAGAAAATCAGAACTATTCTCTATTGTATCAACCTTTTCAAGCTGAACCTCTTTCTTTTCCACCTTTTCCCGAATAAAGTGGTATTGGATGTCAATATGTTTTGTGCGTGAGTGAAATGCGGGATTCTTAGCTAACTGAATAGCACCTTGATTATCACATCTCACCTCTATAGCACCTTGTTCAAATTCGAGCTCCAAGCACAACCGTCGTAGCCATATGACCTCTTTTGCAGCATGAGTAAGAGCCATATATTCTGCTTCTGTAGAAGAAAGTGCTACCACGCTTTGTCTCTTGCTCATCCAACTTAGTGCAGCTCCAAATAAAGTAAAAATATATCCGCTAGTGGACCGTCTACTATCAATGTCTCCACCCCAATCAGCATCTACATGGCCCACAATATCAAGCATCTTTCCTTTTCCCGCACCTTCAAAGCACAAAGCAAAATCTGAAGTTCCACGAATGTACCTGAAAACTCTCTTGATAGCATTCCAATGTTCCCTGCCTGGGTTAGACATATACCGACTCAAGACTCCCACTGCTTGGGCTATATCTGGACGCGTGCAAACCATGGCGTACATCAAGCTGCCCACTGCACTTGCATATGGCACACGGTCCATCTCTTCGGCTTCTTCATCCGTCTTCGGGCATTGCTCTGCAGAAAGTTTGGTTCCTAGAGACATAGGAGTACCCACTGGCTTGCAGTCCGACATGTTAAATTTCTTCAACACTTCATTTATGTACTTCTCCTGTCCTAGCCACAACTTTCGCTTCTGACGATCCCTTCTAATCTGCATACCCAAAATAAAATTCGCTGGCCCTAAGTCTTTCATCTCAAACTTCTTGGCCAACAAACCCTTCACTGAATTCACCATCTTCATACTGTTTCCAATCAGCAACATGTCATCCACATACAATGTAAGAATGACAAACTGATCTCCAACTCTCTTCACATAAACACAATGATCTGAATCTGAACGTACAAACTTGAGTTCGAGCATGTACGTATCAAACTTCTGGTACCACATCCTTGACGACTGCTTCAATCCATACAGAGACTTCTTCAATTTGCACACCAGCTTCTCTTTACCTTGAACCTCAAAGCCTTCTGGTTGTCTCATATATATCTCTTCCTCCAAGTCCCCATGAAGGAATGCCGTCTTCACATCCATCTGCTCTACCTCAAGATTATATGCTGCTGCCAGAGATAGAACAAATCTGATTGAAGTCATTTTCGCCACGGGAGAAAAAATCTCATCATAGTCGACTCCCTCAACCTGAGAGTACCCTTTAGCTACCAGCCTCGCCTTGTACTTCTCTACAGACCCATCCGGTTTCAGCTTTCGCTTGAACACCCATTTGCAACCAATTGCCTTTCTATCCTTAGGCAATTTACACAAACTCCATGTTTCATTCTTATCCAGTGACTGCATCTCATCTGCCATAGCAAGCTCCCACTGATTTGCATCATCCATAGACCTTGCATCTTTTACAGAACTAGGTTCTTCTCCGATGATGCTCAAAGCATGAAACGAACTCAAAGCACTAAGAGAGTATCTCAAAGGTGCTCTTCTTTCTCGTGTCGATCTCCTGAGAACTGGTATGATAGTACCAATATCTGGGTCTTCATCTGAATCTGCATCTTCAACTTCATTAACCGAGTCCTCTTGATCCGGTTCTATAACAGACTCAACTGAAGTATCTTGTGCATCCACCTCTGAAGTTTCAGAATCAGAATCTTCTTCAAGCACTACCACTTTCTTAGTATCATCACCTTTTTGAACTTCAACTTGGGAACGTGATTCACGGAAAACAACATCCCTACTGTAAACAATAGTCCTTGACTTTGGATTCCACAGTTTGTAGCCCTTGATCCCTTCCTTGTATCCGACAAATATGTTCTTTTCAGATTTACTATCAAGCTTACCCCGCTTTTTCTTGGGTATATGAACATATGCGTCACATCCGAACACCCGAACATGAGACAAATTTGGCTTCTTCCCAAACATTGCCTCATAAGGTGTCTGATCCTTCACTGATGAGGTCGGTGAGCGGTTCTTCAGGTAGTTTGCTGTGGCTACAGCTTCTGCCCAGAATTATTGCCCCAATTCAGCCCAACTCAGCATACATCTGGCCTTTTCTATGAGTGACCGATTTAACCTTTCAGCTACTCCATTCTGCTCAGGTGTATATGGAGTTGTCTTCTGCCTAGCAATACCATTGTCCACGCAGAACTGCTCAAACTTATCTGAGCAAAATTCACCTCCATTATCTGTACGAAGAACCTTGATCTTGCAGCTCAATTGATTTTCCACCAAAACTTTAAATTCTCGAAACTTATCGAATACATCTGATTTATTCTTGATAAAATAAATCCAACTGTATCTCGAAAAATCATCTGTAAAAGAAACATAGTACCTGGACCCTCCAATAGATGGAGTCGGAGTTGGTCCAAAGACATCACTATGAATCAGTTCGAGAATCTTCGTTGCTCTTGAACCTGCGTGTTGAAAACTGACTCGGTTCTGTTTTCCATGGAGGCAATGTTCACAGAACCCGAAGCCCACAGAACAATCCGGAACTCCTTCTACCATCTGACTTGATGCTATAGTGGAGAGTCCTTTTTCACTGATATGGCCTAATCTCCGATGCCACAACATAGATTTGCTGTCTTCATCTTCTTTGGCCTCCGGAACTCCTTCTACCATCTGACTTGATGCTATAGTGGAGAGTCCTTTTTCACTGATATGGCCTAATCTCCGATGCCACAACATAGATTTGCTGTCTTCATCTTCTTTGGTCTCTTCAGAAATAAATCCGCAGCCCACAGATATTGTCTCTCCGAGCAACTTGTACAACGTGCCATAGCGAACCCCTCGTGCAATTACAATCGACCCTCTGATCATCTTGCACGAATCCTTGTCGCAACTGAATATAACACCCGAGTCAGCCATTATACCAACAGATAATAAACTCCTACTCATAAGTGGTATATGCATCACATTTGGTAGAGTCTTCACCGTGCCATCATTCATCCTCAACTTCACCCTGCCACGTCCAACAATCTGAACTGCAGTGTCATCTCCGAGCATGACATCCCCACCATTATACTCCTCATATTCACAGAACCAGTGTTTATGAGGCGTCATGTGGTACGAAGCACCAGTGTCGATAAGCCATACATCTTTATCTGACTGTGCCGTACATGCAGAAGCCACATACATATCTCTTGCCTCAGCCTCCTTTTTGTCCGAGGTTGACTCAGCTTCTTTCTTATGAACCGGCTTGTTTTTGCAATCTCGCTTCAGATGGCCCCACTCTTGACATCTCCAGCATTGCACCTTCTTATCCTTACTCTTCGAACGCCCACGAGATTTGGATCTTCCTCTCTGATTTTAATTCCTTTCTGGTTGCCTTCCTCTGGCCGCCAGCGCCTCTTTACCAGAACTTGCTGATCCCTTTCTCCGTATTTCCTCTGATAACAAGGCAGCACATACACTTTCATACGAAAGTTCTTTATCCCCGCCACCAATCACAACAATTAGATTGTCCCATGAATCCGGCAGCGAACAGAGCAACGTTATTGCCTTATCATCATCTTGAAACTTAACACCGATTGATACAAGTTGACTGATCACCGTGTTAAAGTTATAAAGATGAGTAGAAAATGAATCACCCTCCTGCATCCGAAGATTGTACAATTTCTTCCTCAGAAATAACTTGTTAACCAACGACTTACTTTGATATAGGGATTCCAACTTCCTCCACAGATCTCTGGCAGTAGGTTCGCCCATCACATTCGTAAGAATTGAATCCGCGAGACACAGCCGAATCAAACCCTTCGCCTTTCTATCGATCCGATCCCACTCTTCGATCGCCTTTGGATCTGCCTGACTGGAGGAGGCCTCGTCCGCGACCTTCGCCGCCTCCATGCTTGGTCTCTCCTTCTCGATTGCCGTCCAAAGATCTCGATCACAAAGGAGATCCTCCATCTTCATCTTCCAGAGATCAAACCGTGTTCCATCAAATTTTTCTATCTCGATTCGCGATCCTCCTGACATCTCGAATAAACCCTAATTCCTCGAACAACCTGTGCTCTGATACCAATTGATGGGAAAATCCGAGAACAAGGAGAGAAGATCGCAGAGAGATTGCAGAAAAATAGAGGAGACACACGAAATTTACCCAGGTTCACCCTTGAGATGAGGGCTACGTCCTGCAAAGATGTTCCACTATATGTTTAGGTTTACAGCCGCCACACAAAATTACATCAGAAATTAGGCTATTAATAGCCTTTCCGAACCGGGTTTAAAACCCAAACAAACAGAGAAAAAACCTAATCCGAAGCACACGGGCCGGCTAAACAAAAGCCCAAAACCCGTCGAGCGGGACCGCCGTCGGGGGGCGGGGCCCCCCGAACCCCCCCTTTCGTTCGTACGCCAGCAATACTATTAATTGGGTAATACTCAGATTCCCCTAAGCTCACGTGGGCGAACCCGGTGTGAGAAACAAGGGGCTCTGAAGTATTCACCAACTCTAACATTGATCACGTCTGCTTTGTCCCATATGCTCATGATGCCTTTCCGGGCAGCGTCAGCAGATGGCCAAAGTTGTGCCGTTCTGCATGGCTCGTCGATCAAGCTAATTGAGCCATAATGAAAGATCGATGCCTGTGTAGTTTCAATCGTCAGCATGACTGTTCATTGAATCCTTCTTTGTGCAATGAAAAGCACAAAATAGAAAGGCGGACGTTGACGAATCATAAAAGGTTCACCTTTTTAATCAGATCGACATTTAGTTCAGATTCCTCGAGGAGCATGTCCGCGCTGGGATTGCGGAAGAACATGAACTCACGTTCGCCATCGGCTCTGAGCGTAACAAATGCCAGAGCAGTTCGTGCATGGGGATCGAACAGAAGGCCAGAGTTGTCGACGCCGTTTTCCTTCAATATGTTCGCCAACATGTAGCCAAAATCGTCCTTGCCCACCTGTAAAAAATTCGGATAAGGTAGCGCCCGCACATACATATATAAGTTTATATTCCGCAAGCAATGATTAAGTTGGACCTTGCCGATGAAAGCTGATCGCTGGCCAAGTCTCGATATGGAAGGTATTCATTTTCAACTCTTTCTTTATCCTTCTCCCTCGCCTCTCCGCCGCGGGCGGCCGCGTTGAGTCCAAGCAGCGTCGTCATCGAGGGCGTGTCATCATCTTCGTCGATGGCGGTGCCATCATCGTCGTCGAGGGCGGGTCGTCGTCGAGGGCATTGTCATCATCGAGGGCGGGTCATCGTCGTCGTCATCGAGGGCGAATCGTCGTCCTCGTCGAGGGCATCACCGTCGATCCGGTCGTCGTCGAGCGGTCGAGGGCATCGTCGATCCCGACGGGTCGGTCCGGTCGTCGTTGATCCGAAAGGGGTGTGTCATTGTGGTCGTCATGGGCAAAAGGGGCGGCGGCCAAAAGGGGCTCGTCGTCATCGTGGTCGTCGTGGTTGGCGGCATCATGGTCGTCGTGGGCGAAAGGGGTGACGACCGAAAGGGGCTCATCATCATCATGGTCGCCGGCGGCCCAAAGGGGCGGCGGCCGAAATCGTGGTCGTCGTGGGCGAAAGGGGCGGCGGCCGAAAGGGGCTCGTCGTCATCGTGGTCGTCGGCGGCCCAAAGGGGACGGCGGCCGAAATCGTGGTCGTCGTGGGCGAAAGGGGCAGCGGCCGAAACGCACAATTTTGAGATTATTTAGAAACGCTTACAAGCCCGTCAAACGTATAAACAATTTTAAAATTGGTAAGCATTTTTTCTCTTAAGTAAAAAAATTGAGGGAACCTTTTTTTAGAGAAAAAAATTGATTAGTTTGATCAACTTTTGTACTACCTTGCTATTTTTTAAATATTTATATAAGTTATACATGGCCTTTTATCCAACTTCTCGATTTGTTATAATATAAATAATTTTTTTATCATTTAACTCATAAAAAATTAATTCATGACAATAATCTTTATCAAAATCATAATTTAAGTCAAATGATATATCTATCAGTTCAAAAGTGAGGTTGAAAAAATGATGCGAGCTTGAGGAGGCTTGTTTCATTTTTATAGAATAACGAAACTTCTAACTATACTTTTTAAATTATTTAAAAAACACCTTAAAATTATTTAGAGAAATACGATAATATTTTAAAATTTCAAATAATAAAATTATATATCACATAAATACATCCAATAGTTTAGCTAAATGAAAATAATAAGATAACACCACATTTCAAATATGAATTCTATAATATAGTATATAGAATATTAGGTTAAAAAGTTTTATATCAACAATAAAAGAAATTTGATCTGATCTAATAAGAAAAAGTAGCAGTCAAAACTCGATTAGCTATTTTAAACAGTCCCATTTGCATTTTTCTTTAAATTTATATTCATTCTAATAAATGCGAAAAGAAAATATATTTATCGTAAGGCAATCCCACTAATCAAGTCGTGTACATTTTTATATCCTTTGCCTCTTAGTTGTTGCCAAATTAGTAGTTGCAGTGGTCACATGCCCTGAGAATAAAACATCTACACTTTCTTCAAGTAGGAAGGAAAGTGCAGAACAATTCAAGGAACTTTGACGCGTCCTTTTTAATTATATTATGCCTTTCTTTGTGATCAACAGTCACGTCATGCCTTCGGGCCTCAAATGCGTCCCTAAACACTTCTTTTATATCATTCAACAATACATAACATATCTCCACTGAAATCTCCAAATAGCACTAGGAAGAGATAAATTTAGAGAGTGAGGGAGAGAGAAAGCGAGAGCCAACGTCTTCTCCATCCTCAATATATTGCGCCAGCTCTCTCTCTCTCTCTCTCTCTCTCTCGTAGCGAACAGAGTGGTGGACAGGAGGGAAGACTCTGTAATCTAATTAATAAGGCTTCATCCTTCTGGTCCATCCTCCCTAACTCTCGGTTTCCAGTCCATCCTCGCAATGGCAGCAACTTCTGAGACACAAGCCTTGAAAGTTCACTTTAACGATGGTGCTGCCGATGAGAAGGAACCGCTTGTGGTTTGCTTCGGCGAGATGCTGATCGCCCCGAACGGGAAAAAAAATTCCCGAATGCAGGGCCCCGAACGGGGAAAAAAATTCCCGAATGCAGGGCCCCGAACGGGGAATCCCCACGGGGCCCCGTAGGGGATGGGGAATATTGCCACCCTTAGTTGTGCCATGCCTCGCCACTACCTCATCAACCCACAATGCCCGTCGACGTTCCACACAAGTGATCAATGAGATACATGATGAAAGGAATGTTGTATAAGTTAGATTTGGTTTGCTATCACTAGAACAAGTTTGCTTTTTTTTCATGGTGAACAATGCATGCCAACTTAATAAATGTTTTTGTGAAATACCACAAATGGGTGTGCACCTTTGTGCAATGAGCAAATTTTTCATGCATCTCTTTTTTAGATGATTAATAGAGTTTTTTTTTCATTTACCGATGAAGATATGGAAGTTCTTGGTAGAGTTCTATTTGATAATTTGACTGGGGAAGGAGAAGACAAAAACTTCTTTAATCATATAAAGAAAATTTAACTCCATGGTCAGGTCGTCTATGAAGACAAGCCCACTACAACCAAGAACACTTCCAGCGACATTGAATATAGACATATTAGACTTGTCCATTGATCGGTCAATCTAATTTTCTCAATTAATTAGCTAAGGAGATGTGAGGACATGCAACAATGTGTCCTACCACATGTTTACTGATAAAGATTTTGGATGCAAGTTAACGTGCTTTCATTATCGAGGAAGAAAAATGGATTCTATCCATATGTCTGTAGTGCGTCGGCAGTTAATGCATGCACACCACTTTCACGAGATATTATAGATCATTAATATGCGAGCAGAGCGGCAAAATTCAGGCGTTGTGGTGACAACGATGTCGACAAAGGAAGTGGTGCAAGGTGTCAGCGAGGGGCAATGATGACGATGGCATAGGGCGCAGATAGAGCAATCGTGATCATTGGTTTTTTTAAGGGAGAGAGAACGAGAGAGGCAGCTAGGGGGCTTTTGTTTGGATATTTTTTTAGTCGTATGTTTTCCTGAATTGGTATATTTTGAGCCCGTGAGGATTAATCTAAAGCACAATTTTTTTATCGAACGATAACATGAAAAGGGGACACGGCGTCCCCTCTTTAGAGGGGGGACATCTCCATATATATATATATATATATAGGGTAAAATGAATATGCTGAGCATCTCCTATTTAGCATCGTGTGAAGCAGTATTTGAACCGTCCAAATTATATCGGACAGCTCGAATCAAATTTAATTAGATATCGCCAAATATGATCCGGCAGCTGTGGATCTTCTCACGAGATGATCAATGATCTCCCTCTCTCTTCCTCCTCCACTCTAACTCTTCGGACCTGTGCCAGCCATCGTCGGTCACCTCGGCCCACGCCAATCGCCTTCCCTGATCAACCTCGCCATCGTCACCTCGTCGATCGTTCATATCAATCTCGCGATATTCCCTTCCCCCCTCTCTCTCTCTATCTAGAGTCGTGCGTCGACGACCCTCGCCCTCGAGCGACCGACGGCCTCAATTGCCGGCCACCCTCAATCACACTCAATGCTGCGAACATGACCTGGCGTTGCGATCTTCTCTCTCTCTCACGATCTGGTGACCTGGAGACCTCGACGATGGAGGACGGGACGGAGGGAGGGGGATGGCGATGACGAGTCATCGGTGACTTGAATGGACGGGGCACAATGACTGGATCGTCGGCATGCCCACAAGAGATATCTGCGATGATGAGTTATCGATGACTTGAATGCAGGGGGCATGCCTGCGAAAGAGATCGGCGATGGCGAGTCGTCGGTGGCTTGAATGCAGGAGCACACCCACAAGAGAAATCGGGCGAGAGAGAGACGACCATGAGAGAGATAGGGAAAGAGAGAATGCACAAGATTTTGAAAATCATGCCTTGGTATCAACCGTTAGATTTTATCTGGACGACTCGAATCGTGCTTCACACAGTGTGAAGCAGAGGGCACTCAGCATATTCATATATATATAAGTAAGTGCATGATATGATGAACTTTAAAAAAGAAATATTAAAGAAAAAGCAGGACGAAAAAAAAAGAAAAATCCCCTAACCGTAAAGCATCCACATGTTCATATCTTACCTCTGTACAGTACTTAATCAAATTTTAGGTGGACAATCAATGGTCATCCACTTAACTTCGTTATTATGTGTTTGAATGTTAATTATTATATGTCACTTTCTGACGAAAAAGAAGAAGTTTATCATGTGTCACTCATTTTTTTGACAAAATGATTGTCTCAATCACTCCACCTTAAGTTTAATATTTAAAGAAAAAATAATATTCAACCAACTCCATTACTAAAAAAGGAATTCAGGTCATCAAAATAATTACTAATAATATTAAAATTTCTATATTTTACCCTAACTGAAAATATTAAAGGGCATGATAAGTTTTTTTTCTTTATGAGGGACTATATTTTACCCTAACTTAAATTATTATTTTTCTTTAAGTGCGAGTTACATGTTTATAAATATTATTAGTAACATGGCAGTTACATAGAACTAAACTTAATTTTTTTTAACGATGGAGTGATTTTTTTTTATTTCTTATTCATATATTTGAACTTAAAATTAGGCAATTTAAAGTAATAAAGATAAAAAAATATTTATTAGCTCGATAATGAGTCGACCTTCAATTAAATAATGCTCGTAATCATTAATATTGTGCGAATTGAATCATTACCTCCGCTTTTCAATAATGGAGAGCTTACTTTAAAAAAAAAGTAGGAATGATAATTGGTTCCACGATGGAGAAATATCCCACCCCACCGCATCTCTATACGGGGATTGAGGTGTGGAGTTCCAATTCCCGAACAGATATTAAATGTTAAACTTAATTTAGCCATCCGATCAAATATGAAAAAGCATAGCCTTTAGATCTAACACAAGAAAATGAACTTTACAAACTATCATTTATTTTTCAAATATCTAGTATTGTAAATTATAATTTACAAAATATTCTATGTTGTATACTTTATATATATTTTTATATTTTTATCAATAGTGTGTGTGTCCATGTGTTGTTGGAGATATTTTAAAACATTTAAATTATTTTAGGGATGGGTTAGTATAAAAGCTCTAACATTTGAAATAAGGTGCAGCATGAAAATTTAAATATAATATTTTTTAAAAAAAATATGAAACTTTTATATTAAGATTCTAATCTCATGCTAATTATTTTATTTTATTTAACATAAATGAACATTTTGTGTTAGGATGCTCTCTTTCTATTTGCTTTCTCCTAAAGTTTAGTGTTTTAATTTTTAAAAAAGAACACCATAAACCTCTCATAAACTATCATGATTTTTCGCATCTAATCCTAAAATATGAACTTATTTTTTTATCCCTAAACTATCACGATTTTTCACTTTAGTCATTCCGTCTATTTCTATTATGTTTTCCGTTATTTTAATTTTTTTTCACTTATGAAAAGACTTAAATTATCCCTCTCTTCATAACATATCAAATAATAAATATAAAAAAGAAAAAAAATCAGGAAAAGATAATTTAATATTTTTTATAAATGACAAATTTTTTTGTTTACCACTTTAATCCTTCCAACATTTTTTTATATTTTATATTTATTATTTCATATTTTTTAAGGGAGAGATAAATGGAAAAAAATAAAACTAACATAAGATGTAATGATGAGAGGATTAAAGTGAAAAAATCGTGATAGTTTAAGAATTAAAAAAAATAAGTTCATAATTTGAAGTTAAATATGAAAAATCATGATAATTTATGAGAGGTTTATAGAAATAACTATTTTTTTACATTATAATTAATGGTTAAGAATATTAATTGTATCTTAGTTATTACTAAATGCTTAAGATTATTATTACAAGACATTTTTTATATGTTCAAATATTCAAGAAAAAAATATTGCCAATTAGGATTACAGCACATTTAATTGACAGGATATATCCTTCTAATTCTCTCACTATGATATTAATTATAATTTTATCAAAATTTTAAAATAAATTAAAAATGTGAGTATTAAAAAAAAATAGACTAAACTTCCAGGAGAATTTAGCATTTGGTCTTGTTGGACACTTGCAAGTTCACATCCATATGATACTTATTGTGATAAGACCGCAAGATGGAGATGTTGATATTTTTTTTCGGGTGATGATAAGACAATCGAATAAAGTTCAATACCGGTCACTGAGTCACATCATTTTTTCATTCATTTATGACATAAAAGTAAAGTAAGTAATGCATTAATTACAAACACTTGCTATTTTCTTTTTGTGGTCTCAAACAGAGGAAACTTTTGGCTTTCTAATTTATCTGAATAATAATAATAATAATAAATAAATAATTTAATTTTTTTAAAATTTATGAAAATGGATAAAATGATTGATATGTTTATTGTTTAATTTTGTTGTCCCATCATAATCCGCCCGTCAAAATAATGATCTGGATTACAGAAATCCAACAGTAATTATCTCATGATGGCAATCTTTACATAGGGTGGATTACCGAAATCCAACAGTAAGAATCTTTATGTACACTTAAACATAACAATGTTTAACTGGAAATGGCAGTGATGGCTTCTAACGATGGATACACAAAAATTTACATGCACCACCAAAATGGCCCTAAAAAATTATCGTAGCCCACTGGTCGTCAATAGAACCTAAGAAAAAAATATCTTTACATAGGTAGATTAAAAGTAACATTCAGATGGCAAGATTGAAGTTGACTTGACCAAAATAATAAATATATAATAAATGACTAATTAAGAAGGTAGGATTTTCACTATCTGAAATCCTGTGAAGAATCTAGGATTCTGAAAAGTCCGTTTGGCAATTAACTATTGAAGAAGGAGTGGGATGGAGTGGTGTATGGAAAAATGGAATGGTGGAGCATGTGTCATTAGAAAGTTCATATTTAAATATTAAATTGTAAAAAATGATGACATGAGATATGGAAGTTTTATTTATTAAAAAGTTATTTTGTACTCCTTATTTCATATATAAATTATTTATAATATCTAATGAGTGATTAATATTTATTACTTTACCACTTAATTTTTTATCTTTTATTTTTGTTTTGCCTATTGTTCTATTTTATTATATTATTTATTTTTTAAAAAATATTTTATTCATCTATTTTTAAAAGTAAAAAATCATCTATTTCATATATTATTTTATTTGTTTAGTGAAGGATAATTTATGATGCAATATTCACTTATGTATTTAACCTTTTTAATTAAAAAGAGAAATGATTTTTCAAAGAGAAAAAAAATTATAAGATACAAAGAGAAAGTTCTCATAAGTTTCAGTACAATATAACTAGATTTTACACCTATTGGAGAATACGAAGGTTAGTTATATAAAATTATTTATAAAATTTGTTTGTTTTAAATAAGAAAGTTATTAATTCTATGTAACTTATCAATATAATAATAATAATAATAATAATAATAATAATAATAATAATAATAATAATAATAATAATAATAATAATAATAATAATAATAATAATAATAATAATAATAATAATAATATTTTGCGGGGTCAATTGACCTTACAAGTTACCATATAGGTCCAACCAGTGCTCATACTACAAATACAATATTTAAATAAGATGTAAAATCTTTTAAATGTTTAATTTTAATTAATTAGAATATTCTCCTTATATTATATTACTAATAAACATCATTATTTATAATATAATTATATATTATAATGTAAAATAATTATTGAAAATCAACTTATGTTTTTTAACTAAAATTATGTACTGAACATTATTGCATCTACTCAAATATATTTTAGATTTGTTAAATATTCTCAAATTAGTTTAGGACAATTGATTTGCTTAAGGGCCTTTAGTTGATATAAAACAATTGATAAGTAAAAAAATATAAGTAATTTAATAGATAAAGTCAATTTTAAACTAATAAGTAGTTACACCTTGATAATAAAATAGTTTGCAAGTGGTTATTTTAATTAAATTATTAGAATATTTTTAATATCACAATAAAAGAAAGAAGTAGAGAAAAAATGTCATATGTCAATATTTAAAGATACAAAAGATTGAAATAGTATATTTATTTATTAAAATGATTACTTTTGTAATTTATAAGTGGATTGCAATCAGTCAAATAGGATCTAGGTCCGTGCAAATAATCATTCATCTTTGTCATCTTTGGCATCGTCAATTTACTTCGAAAGTTTAACCAAAATTCTAACGTTTTCCTTTTTTTATTGATAATATTCGAAATCAAAATTGATTTTAATTAAAACAAGAGTAAATTAGGTCAAATATTTTTTTTTCAATGTTATCCCTTAACTTCACTTTATAACAAAATTGTCTTTCATCTTTTAACTTATTTTACACAATACCCTATTCATCTGGATCGGCCGTTTCTCAGTTGCCTAGTCTACATGAAGTCACGTGGCCATTTCTTCTATCATCCACATAAGCAATTGTTCGATGTGACAACATTAAAAAAATAAAAATAAAAATTAAAAATAAATTTTCTCTTTCTTTCCACACGTCGATGAACAAGAAAAAGGAGGGGGGAGGACCCCCCGCTCTTCACCGGCGCTCGCGCGGAGAGGAGGGCCCGTCCCCTTCTTTCCGTCTCTTCTTGTCGTCGAAGTAGAAGAGAGGGAGAAGGCGTGACGCCCCCTCCTCTGCTCGTGCGGAGAGGGGGCCCTGCCCTCTTCCCTCTCTCTTCTTCAACGTCGGAGAGGAGAGGGGTGGGGTCGACTGCTCCCTTCTCTTCTCTCTCTGGTCGTCGATGCTTAGACGATCGTGATTAAAGAGAGGGGGCACTCCACCTCTTTTTTAATTATCATTACATTTTTTAATTTAATTTAATTATTTTATATTTAGTTTTTTTAATAATTATTAATGTGGGGGGTAATTGTCACATCGAACGAGTGTATGTGTGAAGGAGAGAGAACGTTATCACATCATTACGCCGTAAAAGAACGGAAGATGCAATGAGTTAAAAGATATAGAATATTTTGTTATAACGATTAAGAATAACGATGTAATTTATTGGTTAAAACAATAACGATTAAGAATTGGCCATGGGTGGTCATGCAGCAGGTCAATAGACGTCCCAGGACAACAGAGGGGGCGTGTGGGGTTGTTTGGGAGTGGGGACAGGGGCCTTTTGCAGGAGGAGCCACGTGACCGTCGTCCTCCGCTCGAAAGCCCCATTGGCGCGGCGGCCATTGCGAAGCTGACGTGTCAAGATCCAAATGGCGGCCACGTACGGATCTGCTACCTCGGACCATGACGCGCTCCTCACCCTCGTACTGCTCGTGGGTCCCGCTGCCCCTCGTCGCAGCAGGCGGTTGGTCCAAACCCCAAACACCAAAAATGGACTTATAAGATCGAAGCAGAGAGAGAGAGAGAGTTCTACCAAGGAGAAAATATTCTACCAAAGAGAGAGGGAGAGAAATAAAAGGGAGGAGGGAAAAAATCTTAATTGAATAGACTTTCAAATAAGGAAACTTCGACTTTTATTTATTTTTACCACAACCACTACAGCTCTGTTTGGTTGGAAATTCATTAAACAAATTTCAGAGGGGAAAATTTTTTAAAAAATATTTTAGTTGCCTTTTTTAATAAATGAAAAGGAAGGAAGATTCTTTTTTAATATTATTATTATTATGAAAACATCCAATTCGAGACTTACTTTTTGATGCACGGTTGACGCCAACAAACAAAGTCTCATGATCATGAATAAAAATGACAAGGCAGCGGGAGTTGTGAGGAAGCAAAGGAGGGAGGGAGGAGGATCGAGAGGACCCGTGAGCGGCAGGTGGCCTCTTCTGCCGTTTTTCTTCTTTTCTTCCCCCTACACTTTCTACTTTCGGCTAAAGAAAAGGGGTTAGATTTTGTTAAGATTTGCTGTTCGTGCTCAAACTATTTGTTTTCCACTTTTGGTTAAAAGATCTGTTTGATTCATTGATCCCCCCTTTTTTTCCCCAGTTTTGAGTTCGGTTCCTGGGCTTCTTTTGGATCTCCGCGAACTCGTCGGATACCGCGGCAGCGTGTCGCAGCGGCGCGCCGTTGGAGGCAATCGAGATTTAGAAGATGGTGAGGGGGAAGACGGAGGTGAAGAGGATAGAGAACCCAACGAGCCGGCAGGTCACCTTCTCCAAGCGGCGGAACGGCCTGCTCAAGAAGGCCTTGGAGCTCTCCGTGCTATGCGACGCCGAGGTCGCCCTCGTCGTCTTCTCCCCCCGCGGCAAGCTCTACGAATTCGCCAGCTCCAGGTGATGAAACCTCCTCCATCAACTTCCTTTCCTCTACTCAGATCCCTATCGTTTCCTTTCCTTTTTCCCTCTCTCTCTCTCTCTCTCCGTCTCTCTCTCTCTACGTGTGCTTGTCGAACGTATGGCTCAAAAGTATCTTTTTTTTTCAATTTCTTCTTCTCGGTGATCCTTAATTTCCTTTTTTGTTCATTCGCACTGGATCTTTTCACGTCATGCGTCGTGATCGAGCGATCGATGGATCGGCGTGCTTCTGTCTCTTGAAATTAATTAAGTCGTCGCGATCCTCTCTCGTCTTATATTATGGCCATGGCCGGCGAGATTCGTATGAAACAAAGACGAATCTGCGCAGCCGAGTGCACGCAGTAAGATCTGATGATCCATAGCATTCGTTCTTGAGTTTGTCGCTGGTTTTCTTGCACGAGTAGAAATTGTGAATCCTTCAACTTCCGAAAAGAGAAAAAAAAATAATTTTTTTGTGGGTTCTGATATGGTACGTGTACTATAATATATATTCTATAATATCCATCATTGCTATTTCATTTTTTCGAATGTTTTCTTTTTCCTTTTTGCCATATATAACACATAGATATGTTTAATGGTGAAGAAAAGCAACAGTACGAACTCCTGTTATATCCTTGAGTAAGACATGCGCATGGGTACATATTACAGTAAAGTAGATGTATTTATGTTCGCTCATATATTGCATCATATATTAAGATGAAAACATAGGAGGATCGTATAACTATTAATTAGGCCCATCGAAACATGTAATCAAAATATATCATGCATCAAAATATATCATGCATAAGACAAGTAGAGTAAGATCATCTTGCTTCATCCTCTTTCCTTTTTTTTTTTCAAAAGATGACATATATATGTCAGGTAGAGTTGTGTTCTATAAGCATTTGATATCTGACCATTCACATAGCTTCGTTGCCATCTAGTTGAACTTCTGATTGTTAGGTTACATTGAACAAAAAAAAAAAAAGAACAAAAGATCTTTTGAAACTTGCTGTTAGTTCAGATGGGAAGACATCTGTTAAGCAAAGCATTGATGAAATATATAGTTGGTACTGATTTTTCTTCACATCTTGTAATATGTTACGGCAATATAAATGACCTTTATGAACTATCAGCCTTAGTGGTAGCCGAATGATCATTGCATTAAAATTTTTTAGTACGGGAATCCAATGGTACTGTTCACAAGTGAAATTTCGCGCTTACACATGTATAGGACATGTGCTATGTGTATGCAAACATGTAATCTCGTCACCCTGTGAAGTATGTTATAGTATTATGGTTATAGCATAAAAATATGCAGTGTATTAGTTTTTTCTTATTCATATGTTAATAAAGCAAAAAAAAAAAAAAAACAAAAGACCAGCTTCCACTGAATGTCGTAACATGAAGAAACACATATACATTCAAGATATCATAAAACAAGTAACACCAACACTAATTAATCAAGTACATGCTTTGTTAAACTTCACAAACGATACCTAGGAGGAATGCTTTTGTGAATCCATATCATATGATAATAATTCATGTGCTCATGTATTAATTAATTTTGTTTTATAAGCACATCCAGTTTCTTTCATTTTGCTTGGATAAAAGAGTAGAAATAAATGGGTTTTCATATCTTTTGTTAACATGGAAAGTTAGATGGTTCTAGTTAATTAATTAGTAAGTTGTAAAGCTATCATAAGCCAATATTTTGGATCATATTCCTTTTGATTCTTGAGTTTTCTATGGTTGGAGAAACTTAGATATCCATAACTACATTAATCTTGAGGAGATTTTTTTGTAACATCTCCGAAACCCGTCCCACAACACGTGTCACGAGTGACTTCGGAGTACGTCACACCATGAATAATATAATGGATAATTTAGTGATAGTTGAATATAACTACAAGCAACAAAATAAAATCAATGATAACATATAATGCACATGAAACATAGTAGAGAAGCAATATATCATAGGTAATAAGAACATAAAATACTATGACCGATAATACAATGATTAGCAATTATTAGCAATGATTAGCAATAACATCATAATACAATCAAGATCAAGTTGAAAAATAATTGCCCAAAATAACACAGATCACTGTCATGATATTGCCCATGACCAACCTAGTCATGGTCATTCACTATGGTGTAACAACCATTCCCAAAGGTTCAAATCAGCTTTTCAAAAATGCCCATGACATATCATTACACATTCTCGATACTTCTATTTTCTCCTGCCTTCATGTCATGACCCATGAAGATGTGTTGATGGCCATGATCATGAGGCCCATAACACCTCCAGATTTCTCGATCGCTTGACTCGCGCCTACATCTTGGTAATGGTTGTGACATTTTTATATAATGACCATTCCCGAAGATGCGCTATTTGACAAAAATCCCATCCTTGTAATGCTCCAAGTCATGATCGTTCCTGAGGGGGTTGCAAATGGTGTAATGCCTCACACAATCTCACGGCCCATTGGATGTCTAAATCATGGTAACAGTTGTGAACACTCCATATCACAACCATTCTTGAAGGTGCTCAACAACGCCTATTTAACGACCTTCTAGTATGAACATAATGATCAATATCATGACCGTTCCCGAGAGGTGTCCAACCAATTACAAGCAGCAATAACACTCTCATTACATATTTACAATCGTGATTCTCCGATCACGGGCACGGCCCATTAAACCAAAATTCTTTCTAACACTTTTAGTTTCAGCCTCTTCTTGCTACATACACCATTCTTCACATTTCAATTGTATTTTTGGGTTCGATAGACATAATGACAACGAGTTCTAACCTCAATGAGTGATATATCAACTATCATAAATTAGATATGAACAATACAATCTACCTATTGTAGAACCTCACATTAGGCATACGTATGTAAACATAAAAGAAAATGCAATTATCAATCAAATCCATGAAACCTCATTTGAAACCAACTCATTCAATCAAAATTCGATACAAGAAGGTATTATAGAACAATAATGCTTCCAATCCAATGATTAGTTGGATTGAAAAGTGTTCACCCTTATACACTTTAATCTCCAGACAATTTACGAACTCCTCCTAACTCTATTCTTTACTCAAGTGAGCTCTTCTTCAATTGCTTGTCCTCCTAGCTCCTCTTCTAGTTGATGAACACCTAAATCATCATGGAAGAAGCTTTTGAAGCTCAAATGGAGGTAGGGGGTTAGAACAATTGTGTGGGTATTTTTGGCAGAGGAGAGATATGCCCTCCAACTAAGTCTACTTTTAGGGTTATTTTCATCCACTTTATGCTTCTTTTCTCAATTGTCTAGACCACCCTAAAGATTCCTTTGCTTTCGAGGGCATTTCGGTCCATTGGATAAATAGGGTATTACATATTTTGGGGCCTTTTGACAATGAGTCACATTTACTGATGACAATATTTAATTTTCCTAGCAAATAAAAATACCCAAGTGCTTAATATAATCTTATTAAATCATGCACCCTGGCTTCATATATATATATATATATATTTAAGGGAGAGATGTCTCACAGACACAATTTCATACATCCTCCTTGTCTTTAAAGAAAAAAAGGAAGTTAAAAATGATAATACGAATCCGTGATCACATATATTTACCCATATTTGATTCAAATGTTTTCAAAGCATCCAAACTAATATTCTAAATTGGTTGTGTCGTACATTCAAATGTTTATTCAATAATTTGTGATCTATAAATCAAAAGATCTATATACATATATTTTGAAAAAAAATTCTAGACTAATCATATCAAGCGTGAGAGAAAAAAAGAATTTTTGAAAAATTTGTCATAGGACTCTTGACAATAAGTTGTTTGATATCGAGAAGTAAAAAAAAGGAAAATAAGTAGATATTAATTTGTTTAATTACACCCAGATATTTGGTTATGCATAGGTCCTCTTGATATTATAGTAGTGAAATTTTTTACCCAACAACTTGACAAAATATCTTAGTGAATTTCTCGTTAATTGAAAATATAGTTGTATAAACATATTAACAAGTAAATTTATTATCATTATTCATTGTTATTAAAAATCAGCATCAATAATAGTGTTTCTACAATGTTTAATGTTAGTATTAGGCTAAGAATTTTTTGTTGGAATAGAAAATTTCAGAAGTTAATTAACTTTAGTTACATTGCTATTCAAAATATTTTACATATTATAGGATTTTGGCTAAGAATGATGAACTTCCTTAATAAGCCATGACATGCGGTGCCTATAAATAGGAATTATGCTATCATTTTGTACAATGAGATGAAGAAGGCATCATAGGTCATATGTCATAGTAAGAGGATTCTTGAGATGTTATGCTTTTAGTGCATGAGGGCTTTAGTTGTGAGAGTAGAAAGAGTTATTAATGTAATAATAGGTAGTGTGTATTTGAGGATGCTAATTCATTAGAGTGTGAGTTCATCATATGTACACGCTTATATTAATTATGTTCTACAAGTGGTAACAAAGCATGTGGGCCCTAAGGGGATTCTACTAGTTTAAGGTCGCCAAATATTGAGTCACACGTAGACTCCGTCAAATCGAGGACATGCGATGAGAAGATTTTGCGTTCAGGTGCACAATCTAAAATAATGAACAAGACTTGGAAAATAAAATTACATAGATACTTTGACGATCCGAGATCATGCGAGGTCAAGAAACAAAGAGGTTATACCAGTACACAATATAGGATTATTTAGTTTTCAAGTTTGGTGCTACACTTACTTCATTGACTACAAGACATTTTTAGTATGGTAGACGAATATCTTCAATATGATAGAGTCAGAAAACTAAATATTCACAACTATAGCTCTTAGAAGATGTGTATAGAACCTTGTCTGTCAAGGCAAGGTTTATGGAAAATTGTCAGTGGGGCTAATGCGACAACACATGTGGATGTTGATGCACTAAATTGCTGGCACATCAAGATAGGCAAAGCGATGTTCATACTCAAGATGACAATGGTGGAGAAGTTGTTGGAGCACAAAGAATGTTGAGACACATAACACAACATGGGGCGTGCTCGTTGCACTGTTCTTCAAGAAGAATAAAGCTCAACTTCAGTGATTGGAAAACCAATTACTTATAAAAAAATGTCACAAAATGATATGACAATTAATCAATATTTCATAAAAGTAAAGTTTCTCTATCGTGAAATATCTCAATTAGATCCTACTCAACAATAGTTTGAGACTCAGATATATTGGATTTATAGATACTATTCATAATTGGTTTAATCAATCTTGTTAGGATTAAAAAAGAAAGTGCTAGTTAAGTAAATGATTGGAGTATCAATAAAGAGTGAAGAGAAAGGATTTTTTTACTACAAAAAAGACGAGCATAAGGACACAACAAAATTTGTAAAGGCATGGATGAAAGAGAAGTCTACAACAAGAATGAACTCACCAAAAATTGGATAAGTAAAAACAAGAGCAAGAGATGTTAAAAGAAAGTAGTTACTACAATTTCTATAAGAAAGAAGGGCAAGAGGAGAAGAGATCATGATAACAATAAGGTCATCACTTGATTGTAGTAGGAAATGCCATTTTGTTGGTAACTGTTAGCATGAGCATGAAGCCTAAGTGCTAAAACTTCTCACAATAATGAAAGCTAAGAAGTGAGATTTTAAAACATCCTTTGTCATTGAAAAAAATATTTTCGATCTTGAGCGAGAACAACATTTTGAACAATTAAAGGAAGTTAGATAAGATTAGGAATGACCATATACGTGAACGAGTCAGAGTGGCTCCTATTAGTGAGAAAATTATAGAGAATCATTTGAGATGGTTTGGTCATGTTCAGAGAAGACCATTAGATGCGCCAGTAAGAAGAGTATATCAAATAATCTGGAGTTCGATTAAAAAAGAGAGAGGGAGGCCAAGACGGACACTTGGCGAACTAATAGAGCAAGATCTATTGATGAATAATATACCGAAAGGTTTGGTTACTAATAGAGCGGAATGACGTCGTATGATCCATATAGCCGACCCCACCTAGTGGGATAAGGCTTTGTTGTTGTTGTTGTTGTTGTTGTTGTAAAGGAAGTTATAATGTGTAACATTGAGGAAATTCAAGTTGAATATGACAATGAAGAAGAATGAAATGTTGTAGTTGATCACATAGTAAAAAAAGACTTTGAAGAGAAGTTCAACTTCACAAAAGCTGACTAAGAATTAGTGTTTCCAAACAACAATGAGATGATTGATATTAAATTCTCGAGTCAAACTCTTATGAGTTCAAGAATTTAGATAAGTAAAATGAATCAAATCGATATAAACTCTCAAATAATTTAAAGTCTTAGATTTTACATAAAAGTAAAATTTATAAATTTGTAAAATCTCATATACTCTTACAGATTCTATACGAAGCTACGAGTTTATACAATTACATATGATTATTTATTTTGTATAATAAAAAGTTTATAACATATTAGATATTATTTTACTAATGTATTTGTGATTGAGAATGAAATTAGTATCATGATTAAAAAATTAGTACAATTATTTTACTTTTTTTTACTATATCTTAATAAACATAATAATTAGTGAGATATTGAATATTAGAGAAATCTCTCATTAGAATCAACCCAACTTTGAAGAGATATTGAATCGGGCAAGCAGAATTTCATAAGATGAAAATAAGACAAAAATTGTGTTGAGTAGAAGTGTTAAAGTCACCACGAATAGTTAGTGCTTCTAGATTTTTCAAAGTTAATATTATGCTTAAAAATTTTCTGTTGGAACTAGAAATTATTGGTAGTAACCTGAAATAGATTTTTCCTAGAATTCTACATATTAGGATTGTGTGGCTAACAAAGTTATCTTCCTTTGCAAGCCATGGAATAAGGTTCTTATTAATAGAAATGCACGTTCTCATTTTGTACCATGAAGTGAAGAAAGCACTAAAGGTTCCTAACCCTTGTAGGAGTGACGAGTAATAGACAATAAGCACCCATATCAGTATCGATCAAAATTAGGACTTGAAAATCCGCGTTGACCGAGTCATATTCTAGGAATGAAATCGAGACAACATGCGAGTCCTTTAAGACATGTACTACTTACCCTGAACGTCTTTCAGTAATAGAGCATTGATAGCTATACAAGTTATTTAACTTGTTTGCTTGTGAAAATTATAATGTGAATATGCATGATTTAATTAACTTAATTTGTTTTTTAATCGAATAAGCCTTAATAACAAAGGAAAATATTATGCAACAGAGCATTTGCATTAGCTAGCGGCCAAGAAAAAAAGGAAAAAACATAGTAAAATATAACAAAGTAAAAAGCACAAGAGGCTAAATACTCTAAATTCCCACCAAGAATGTTTCTTGGTCCACGAAAAGGTTAAAAGATGAACCTCTAGCAACTTCCCTCCTACATCAACATTGAAAGAACATACATATACAAGAGGAAATGAAGCTGCGTGAAACAATGAAAGATTCGAACACTTTGATAATTTAATTGCATAAATTTCTCATCAATTTATTATATTAGTAATAGGGCTTAAATTATAACAAGAATATTAAGATTAGGGATTTTCTAAGTAAGGGTTTTGAGTACTAGAGTGTGTTAGATTTGGGTCACTAACCAAGGTTACTTGGCCAGAGGGAGCCATCGGAGGAAACATTCGTTGGAGGAGATATATTGTTGAAGAAAACAAGTAAAGGAAGGAACAAGTCCAAGAGCTAGCTGTAGAATATGGAGGTTTGTCCAGAAATGAGGAACGAACCGAGCCCAAATTTTAGGGGTTGGGGGGTATATTTTATTTTCTCCCAATTTTCTATATAAAATTATATAGGAAACAAAAAAAAATTTGGTGGGTGGGTGGGGGCCCAAAACCCCCTCGATCAGTCTGTCCCTGTAGGAATCCAACAATGCAGGTAGCCTAACCCACCTCCAAAATCAGCCTCTATCGACAAGTCTTACCCTTCAGGGACTTTCCAAGGGTGCAGGAACACAACTTTGCCTCCCAACAAAACCTAGATTTTTATCTTTCTAGAAACACTAGTGACCTTAGACTTTAGAGGGTTGGTTGATAAAGAAATCATATACAACAACAACAAAACCTTATCCCACTAGGTGGGGTCGGCTACATGGATCATACGACGCCATTCCGCATTCATTGATCTATGTTCATGCAGAAATCATATATTATATAATATTATAATTATATGTATTACTTATATATAAATAACTATTTTGGGTCGGGTATTTATCTGGGTTAATGGAACATAAAATCTGTACCGATTTGAAACCGACCGAGTTATTAGAATAGCAAAACTGGTTCTAGATCGGTTTCAACCCAGGTCAAGAGTATTCCCTTTTCTGGTGCGGTTCACTCGACCCAGCCCGTGCTCACCCTTATTTTTTAGTGCAATTAGTTTGTTGTGTTGTTAATGTGTGAGTATTTCAGCTATGAGAGTAAGAGAGTTAGAGTGAATGTATATATATATGATAAGAAGTGTATATGTGAGAAAGTTGGTTCATTAGAGTGTGAGCTCATCTTCTATACACACTTGTATTATTACAATATTATATTATTTGGATTTCTATCATTATTTTATTAAAATCAATCATTTTACTATGTGTATACAAAAGTCTCAAAATCATTGTTAAGTTATGGAATTTTTAATATAAAAATATATATCAAATAAGATTTTTAGTAAGTGTACTAATAGTATCAAGTAATAAAGTGAAGAGTAAAGTGTTGAGAAACAAGTTAAATCTAATTTATTTCAATAATATGCTAAGAGAATGTAATAAAATTATGATTTCTAAAAAATAAAATTATAAACAAATATTAAGATGAAATGATGTTAAGCCTTGATATTTTGGATGATTAAAGATAAAGATCAACTCACATTTACAATGATGATAGTTGAGTTCTAAAACCATAAGAAATGACTTTAACTCCTAAGACGGATTAAGAGTAACCAAGGTAATAACCTCTCAGTGTAGTACATCAAACTATCTTGCTAAAACAGAAGACTGGAAATCTTGAATCAATCTTCAACTTAACATGTTAAGATGCATTAAAATATATATTTTAATTTACAAATGTAGACCACTGAAATTCAACATGAATGTTGTGTTATCGAATTCGCGTTATGAACACTTTAACTCATAACTTAATCAAATCAAAGAGCAATAATAAATGTTATAACTAATTACTCTGTAACCAATTTAATGTAATTTCATAACATAGTAAGTTCACAAAATACATTAAACATAGTATTCATGATCGAAAGAAATCGAAACATGCTATATTAACCCAATCCAAACAAATGAATTTATTTAGTTGTTTTATAAGGTAAATATCTTTATTACATAAAATATTAAGCATGAAAAGTACAAGTAAAGAACATCCAAATAATAGATAAAAGTCGTCATCTTTAATGATCCTCTTATTGTTGCTCAACACAAACATCGATTTATGGCTTCTAAATTCGTCTATAGCATTGTGGCATGGATCCCAAGCTTAATACATGAAATTATCTACCTCCAACAACCTCTATTATAGGTTTCAAGTGCTTCTAAAGTTTCCAAAAAGTTATCAGGTAGGACTTTTTCCTTGAGAAATTTAGAATAGACTTATAACAGAATTTAAAACTGACTCTAATTTTGACTAAACAAGTTTTCAGTTGATATATAATAAGCTTAGGAGTCCTTGTGCACTTGAAACTCTTTCAAAGGATTGCCATTAAATGATTTTAATAATTCATAAAAATCATTTCATGGGCTAAATAGACTCCAAATATGATTAGAAAAGTATTTTGTTATGGTCCGTTACTTCTTGGTCACGCTTGTCACGGGGTGATTTGAACAGTGGGGTCTTTCGAGTTGTGTATTGTAAAAGGTCACTCATGTACATGTGGGACGATTTGCTCTTTGGCATGTGAGTATGCAAGGATTTGCAAGTGCGTAGGAGGATGTTCTTGGATGTGCAAACGTATTTTTAGTGGATCGTGGGACTACGAAGGGACATTTTGTGTGGGTTACTATCTCATGCTTAAGACATATGTACTAGAATTAGGAAAGATGTTAATTTTGTATTCAGACAAAATGATTGATTATAAAGGTTTTCGAGGGAAAACAATATTAAAAATTTGAATTGCCTCTTTTTTTATGCATTTTACGAGTTATTACATACATGTCATGTCCCTTTATCACAAGTAGTTACATGACTATCAAAACTCATTATATTCATTTTATAACCCTTGACTTTACATCATGACCTTTTTTAATGCCTTTTACAGGTCATTACATATATGTCATGTGTAGTTACATGACTACCATGACTTGTTATATTCATTTCATAATCCCTAACTTTACATCACAGCTCATAGCAACTTCATTGATTTTATCGCTTCTTGCTTTATTTTGGCTTCTTTTTCATACTTTCTAAATAAAAATTGAAACTTGAACATTTTTTAGTGAAATAAAAAAACTAAACAATGCATGAGATAACAAAATTAATCGAAATAAGAATAACTCTGAATTTAATTATATGTGAAATATCAATTTGCATAAAATTTGTTCATTATTACTTCAAAGTAGTTTATGAAAATAACCATATATATTTGAAAACATTATGCCAAATATGGTCCTCCCTATGACATATTATCGAATTACATGAAGTAGAATTGGTTTCATGTCACATAAATGCAAACTGACTTTTTGTAAAGAACATGCACTCTCCTTGGTTCATGGCCATGCATATTTTCTATGGATTGTTAGTATTTTATGAAATACTTTTGCTTTTCTCTTCAGAAGTTTCACGCTTCCAAAATTCTTGGATTTTTCAGTATGCTAAGCACCATTGAACGCTATAGGACACATTCGAAGCAAGGAACAAGATGTAGAACTGAGTATGATGCTCAGGTGTGTGACACCTATGACTACAGGATTCAATTCAGATCAAAATTTCCGTTATTTATCTGCCATCTTCAATTGATTGCTTAATTTGAAGTTGATTCTCATGTACTGTTCAACAAATCAAATAAATGCTCAATTTTCTTTGTAATGTATGAATTGAAGCAATGGAGGCATGAATCTGCAAACATCTCAGAGACAATCGGAGTTCTTCAAGAATCCAAAATGTGAGCACATATATGATATCTGTTCGTTTTCTCAAGTCAAAGTTTCTGTCGCAATAAAGCTGAAATACTGGTCGCTAATTCTGCAGGAGGATGTTGGGTGCCAAGCTAGAGACCTGTTCTGTGGACGAACTGCATGAACTAGAGGTTAAGATTGAGCAAAGCTTATGCGACATTAGACGACAGAAGGTATAATGTACAAATTTTAACTTTACGAAACAAAATTCTTTCACCATCCTCAAACTTTACTGTCTTTCAGTGTCGATTACTAGATGAGCAGATTGCACAACTCAAAGAGAAGGTAACTTCTTATGGCTTTGTGAAGTTAAAATCTTTCTGATTATTTTGATTATTAAGCTCAGTTGCTTACTAGATTTTGATAACCATATCTAGGAGAAAAATCTAATCAAGGAGAACGCCTTGCTTCATGAGAAGGTACTCTTTGAAATGGTTAGACCCCCTTGATCGACATCTCTCTTCCTTCCTAATTTTATTTCTGACACAAAACCTAAGCTCCAAGTTTCAAATATCTCACTTGTTTCATGGATCAATGTGTCAAGTGCAAGTTGCAAGCTCAATTAGAACTTGCTGCACCGAAGGAAACTGCAACAGACAACAGAGGTATAGCAGCCACCGAGGTGGAGACAGAACTGTGCATTGCATGTCCAGGAACAAGAATCGATGGATCATCTCAAGGTTGATTCGTGACCGGCCTTCAAAACCATTACAAGAACCCCTATGCATTACCAGTTTCCACTTCCACCAAACTGTAATTTGCAATAAAGTTATGCAAGTCGAAACATTGTTCAAAATCTAGACTAGTCCCAAATGGGATAAAGAGGTGAAAGAAAAATTGATATACTTTAAAGGGAATTCCGGTCTGGGTGTCCCCCTTTGTTAGCTTCTGATGGATTTCTGTGGCAGAAGTTTAGAAATGGCCTACTCTTTCATCCATCTGTTTACGTCTGGTTCAATGCAGAAAACAGAATGAACCAAATTAAGGGCGATTTCACCAGAGATCCTGATGGGCTACATGTTCACGTAGGTTGCATTTTGTTTCCCTTCCTACTTATTAAAGTATTTTCAGAAGATGGCTTTGGCATATATAGAGATGCTGATTAAAATGGTTCTGTAATATTTAAGATAAAAGTTAAAAGCCTCATCTTTAGCAAGAAAAGAGTATGCGAATCAGTCAAATGGTTTCTTTTGGGAATCATTTGATGATGAAGTCGAAGTAATAGATCAGGTGCATCATAGTAAAACTAACAACTTAGCATAATGTACACATGCTTAAGGAGCCAGCCAGCAACATGCCATAAAAAAAGCTTAGGCATTCCATTTGATAATGTACGCATGCAATTCCAACCGGATCCATTTGGTCTTTGATTGCATGGATCACCGCAGCTGCATGCTTGATACGTGACATGTCTCAGTTCTAGGAAAGGAATAAATAAATTAATAAAATAAATAAAGGTTAGTCATATGTGTCTTTTTGATAAGATGAAATCTTATCTATCTGATGGGAGAAAAAAATGAATATGCATGTCGTAACTTTTCATCACTAAATTTATAAAAAATAAATTATATTTATTTTATCAGTTACGAACAAGATTATCAGATTATCCGAATCGTGATAAAACCTTTTAACATATATAATTAATATGATGACGATGAGTTATTTCTCTTTGTATGACATTATTTTTTTCTTGAATCGGACATATGTAAATTACTTCATATACGAATCTAGATCAATTTGAGCATAAATTATAATCATTAACTTAATCTAATAATAATAAAATAAGTGTTCTACGCAAAACTTATAAAATAACTTAATCATAAATTTTGTTAGATATATTGCATTTTATTACTAGTCCAAAATCATACACGATTTCCTCTACGATCACAAAATAAAGGATTATTGGATTTCGTCGTTATTCAAAAAATAGAATAAAATTTCTTACAAATACCGGGAGAAACTTGTTTTCAATGTGTTCATTTTAAACAATTCGATGAATCAAAACCACGTCGCATTTTATTTTCTTGTAACAATTAATTAATGTTATATACTCAAAAAGTAAAAGTGCGACTACTCAGGAGAACGCCCTAAGATATTTCTTGTCGCAATTGGAAACACATCTGCCTAGCCATGTTATTATTAATTGGTGGCATGCAGCATTTTGTCAATGAGATATTTTTCTTCCTTTTTCATGTGGCTTCTTGATTGGAAAGGTATCCACTTCGTCTTCTATGTTAATGTCTGCAACTCCTGTGGACATTTTATGTGATGGCATGTCTGAGTTGATGGGCTCTTATAGTTGATGGACTGCTGGAAACCTTTATAGTAATATATCATATAATGTAATATATATATATATATATATATATATATATATATACATTATATGTGTGTGTGAATCACGGAATAATATATTAATAATGCTTTATAATAAAATTATGTTCTTCAGATTTTCAAAACTGAAGTGACATTAAATGAGATTGCTATCATTTCCTCAATACATTTTGTATCTAACACTTCAAGCGCATGCAAACTCAATTTAAAGGTGTAAGATGAGTTTAAATGTATCAAATTTTCGAATAATTCTTATTACAAATAAGTTATTATAAATTTACGTGACTTTTGATAACTATAGTGCACTTCTTATCCCCTTATTAGATAGAATTGTGTGTTCGGTTGATTCTTGTGATAGAGACACAAATTGTTATAGAAGTGATCGAAGCCCACCACTATTTTCTGTTCGGGTATTTTATGATGGAAGGTGACATCTGATGAATTGATGGGGCTCCATGTATTTTTCTGAAAAAAAATAAATTAGAAGATATGATGGTAATGAAATTACCAATCATATAAATTTATTGGACAAAAAAATTTGAATAAAAAAAATAAAAAAATTAAGGTGATATGATTTAGGATAGTTTTAATAAATAGAAATACCCTTGCTAAAATTAGGACACATCTGAAAAAAAAAATCATATAGTCCGTGAAGCTCATTTTTATTTATGATCTATTATTTATACAATTAATGCATAACTTCTTAAATTTTTTATTATAGATAAAATATATTTTGTGTATAGTCTTTTCTCTCACAACTCTTGTTTGATAGCTTTAAAATTTTAGTAGTACATTCATAAAATTTTAGTTCAATAGCTATATAAAATTAATTTATATTTGTTTATTTTATTAAATATTTTTAAAAATATAATTATACAAAAGTAGGACCTAGAAAAAATATCCAAAAAATCAAACTGTGGTTTTCTTAAATGCTTTTAGAGTGATTTTCTTAATTTAAAAAGCCGATGCAAAAAAAATAAAGGATGAATTTTTTGAAAAAAAAGCGACCCCATTCCAACTACCGTCGGTATCTGAAAGTGATGCCGACTGTCCAACCCACGCTGTGATACTGAGCGCACTGGCCACAAGTTGAAAGGTTGATCCACTATCAAGCCCAACAAAAATTTTCTATATTCACATAGACTCGAATTCGAGACGTCTGCTTAAGCGAGGAGGAGCCGCTACTACTCCACCCCAACTCTATCGATTTTAATATAAACTGCCTACTAAATTTGATTTATTCTTTTGAATTAGTTGTGTGAAAATAGCTCAAAATCTATAAATCCTCAAGCAACAGGTAAAGAAGCTTAATTATGAACATTATTTCTCGCTTTCCATATTCCCCACAAACAACAGGAAAAGAAGGCTAATATGTTGTTTCTAGATAGGGGGATCTTACCGCCTCTCCCTAATTCATCAATCCCTTGAGGCCACAAAATGAAACTGAAATTGGCAGGAAAGTCTTTCAAATTTGAGAGCCAAAGGTGCAGAGATAATTAAAGAAGTTGGCAGTTTGCTTTCCGCAGTCAAAACACAAAGGGAGCAAGATGTATTAGTAGACAACCAAAAGCTAACAATCTATGTTTAGTCAATAGCCTTCCGTGGGCCAATCTTGAAAGAAATAGATGACTTTTTTTGTGGAATATAATGCGGATCCTCCATAGCTAAGTCAACCAAGTATCGCTAATTGGTTGAGTTAACAATCAACAACAATATTTGCTATTCAGCATCTTTAAAACTACTTGTGGACTGAATGATTTCAACATCACACAGTACCGAATTGCGTTCTTGCCAAGATAATTGGACAACTTGGTCCTGTAGGTGCATCAATGCAGAACTTACTCTATCACATATGTTGTGGTGTGGAGTCGTAAGAGGTTCCTCTTCACTTAAAAAAAGCAACGTTTCGAATTCAAATCTGCAAAAAAGTTTATACAATCGAGAAACAAACAACGAAGTTGCATTATAGAGCTAACTAATTTATAGGTAACTATATATTATTAATAAATATGACAAAATCA
This sequence comes from Pontederia crassipes, assembly GCA_030549335.1. Lineage (NCBI taxonomy): Eukaryota > Viridiplantae > Streptophyta > Magnoliopsida > Commelinales > Pontederiaceae > Pontederia > Pontederia crassipes. Next base: position 5,254,341 of record CM060188.1, on the reverse strand, counting down.
AGATTTTTTTCTGTCATTTACAATTAATGAGTTATTTAATCGGTGCAGGAGGTCTAAGGACATGACCGATTTATTAATGTCCTACTTCGCTTGATGATCGAGGAGATATGTAGCATGTACGAATATAGATGATATATAATCATGTTTTTTATTGAAAAAATTCAATCAAAGTTATTGAACAATGGGAATTTGGCAAAAAAAATACTTTTCTAATATAAGTTCATTTTTTTAACAACAGTGGTCATTCGTCCATAGAAAAATATTAAAAGTATCCCACTAATGACTTAATCTTTGCAGAAGTAATCAAGAACCCAACAACTGATCCTCTAGCTAGGATGTGATTTTTATATACATTTACGATAGACCCCGAATAATCTCAGTCATCCAATGTAACAGTGCATGCTAGCTACAAGTGAAAAGATAAACAACACATATATGTAGGCATGGAAACTGTACACAACATGATCAGCTGCTAGAATTGATGGGGGCCTTTCATAGACCTTCTTAGAGCTGCTATTAACGCCTGTTCCTGCAAGATGTAGACGGTTGAAAAAGAAAATGACGGCCGCATGCTGCAGCTAAGGCTAGCTATATTAATTTTACATAATCTAGTCAGTGTCTGCCTGTGAACGCATCTTATGTCCATCACTCAACAGGGTGTCAAAAGATCTCCATTTGATCTCTGGAGCTTTAAAGTAATAGATAGTCTTCGTTTTCTTTTGAGAAAAAATACATATATCACCCCCTTTGTCCCTTAATTATTTACACATAACTATATATGATGCACACAGGAAAGCAGATGTTCATTGAGTAATTAACTCTAAAAGCGGAGAGTATGAATTTACATGCACGAGATCGACATATGAGACAGGAGATGATGGTTGATGGAGATATGTATCCACCACATCTAAGTAGTGAGTGATCAGTATCCATCCATCGATCTGAGACCACCATAGCTGTGGCTGGCATACCTTTAAAGCTCTGATTCCCTTCTGTACATACATGGAGTTGGGCCTCACAAAGACATAGGGCCTGTGACGAACTCGTACGAGAATGACTACACCGCTTGTCTTTAACGTTTCACAGGAATCAGATAGACCTACAGGCTATGCAGCTAATGCTAGACGCTAACCACGCACAGCATATGCAGCACTATTCCTGTTCCTGTTCCTGATCCTATTCCCTCCCTCCACTTTTAATTGTTCAAAAATCGAACTACGTACGTCTACATGTGTATGAATCTTAATTTGCTTATGTAATTAGCGAGACGAATATTGGTATAGCTGGAGAAGTGCATGCATATTATATCTAAATTACATGCATATCTTTTATATATGTGCAAATTAGTCGTGTTGCGCCTGTGGAGAAAGCGACGGAAGTAAGACGATGAAGGAGCGAGGGAGAAGTAATTGAGAAAATGACGCTCAATAAATAGAGAGGTCATGGCGAACGGATTCCATGAGGGGAAAAGGACAATTCTTCCTCTTACTTCGTATAATTGCAGTAATGGACAGTGGGGGCTCCCTGCAATGGAACCACTCCATGTCACCACAACTGTCACTTGCCCTTGTTGGCAACACAATCTTTTTTTATTTTTTTTTTTCTATCTGTAAGACTTTAGCACTACTCACGCACACACAGACGAGTCTCTCTCTCTCTCTCTGGATTTTGGATACATACAGTAGGCAAAGAGTGGTCTGAGCAAGTTTGGCCAAGCTTTGTTAAAAGGGAAGCATGACAGAGGAAAGAAAGCAAGGGCAGCTTATTTGTGTACGTGCCTAGGAAAGGGTGGAGAGAGAGAGAGAGAGAGAGAGATTTTGTTGCGCACACTTTGGTGAAAATATATGATATTTTAAGTTAGTTCTCATTGTATGATCCTTGGAGGATGATGCCCCATGCACTTGTTGGCTTTGAATTCTTTTGCAGTTTATGTGGCCCCATCTAGATCGAGCTTGTTAAGTGGCCAAGAATGGCCAGCAGCTTCTACTTGGCCTTTTTTTATATTGTCACAAGGTTGGCTTGAATATTAATTAGAAGGATGCCGATCCCACTCTTTGTGTGAACCCCATGCGGTTTGTGAAGTTTTCAACTCATTAGTACATGAAATGATAACCATAAGCATGCACATGTTGGAGATATATGGATACGTAATCCTAGGGTTAGGATAATGTTAGATATCGCGCCAGCAGCACTAGACAGTAATACAGATCATTGGAAATAGGAGAGATTATGTCACAAAAAAGTGTCTGGGTGCCAAAGTTTAAGGGCTCGGTTGGGGAGAGAGAGAGAGAGAGAGAGAGAGAGAGAGAGAGAGAGAGAGAGAGAGAGAGAGAGAGAGAGCAGTAGCAGTAGCAGACTAGCAGCATAAGATATGTGGCATGATGAAACGGACGGATGAAATGTGTACACCAGTCGACACGTCGACACTGTGGGTTTCTACCGCGGTCTTTAGTTGGTCTTGTACATAGGAAGTGACAACCTAGTTGTCACCAGAACCTAGTAAACTCGAAAGGGCAACAATATCTAGGTGCCAACTTGCTTCTTTTCTACTCTCCATGTTATTTATTTCATCGAACCACATAAATCCTAGAATATATATATATATATATATATATTGTAATATGAGTTGTATTGATCATGTTTTCATATTGTGAAATTCATCATTATAAAAGGAGTAAAATTATGTTTTATTAGAAAGAAAGATGACATAAATGTGAAATGAAATTCATAAAAAGTAGAGTTCAACGTTTTTTAAGTTAGTCCAAGATTACATTAGCCAAAAACTGATTCAACTGGTTACGTTTTATAAGAGGAAGTCAAACGATCGAACACCCCAAGGGAAGTCACTGCTAAAGGAGGTGTAGTTTATGAATTATCTTCTCCGGTATTTTTAAACTATTTTTTCAGCATCTAACTATAAACTATGGATACAAAAGTTGTTCTCTTAACTTGTCCTTTGCTGACTTATTTTGTTAGTAATTATAAAAGACTACTTTTGCCCTTGCTTCTTTAATATGACAAAAAAATATAAGAGAAAAAAATGACTCAAAACATGATATTTTGTGACCAATAAAAAATATAAAGAAAACTCATAGATTTATCATTTATGCTACTGAAAGGTTATCTTCTACGTTCACCGTTGTTTTCACTATCTTTTATGTACAAATTGCTAGTACAATCATTAATCCAGCATATATTAATGGGCTAACCATTTCGGTTCATGTTTCCTTTATTTGGTGGAAGGAATTATCAACAATGGTTGTGGAGTAGGAATTGCTTCTTATTCTCCCTTATTACTACTATGATTCTACTACTACTACTACAACAACAACCATTGCCCAATCCAATTAGAATACACAAAAAGGAAGATAATGGGAATGGTAACACTGAAAGTATTGTTGAAGAATTTGAACCAGCTAAGTGAAAAAAAAATAGAAAGGGATGGCAACAGTACTTGTGCCCCTTTCCTGTCCCCTCTAATATTCTCTCTCTCTCTCTCTCTCTCCATTATTATATTCTCTCACCTCCCACAAGCTGATAAATTGAACTCTCTACAAAGGAACTCGAGAGGGAGAGAGAGGAACAGATCATATAGGAGACCATAATTGAGTTGTCTTGCTAAGAAGAAGCATGGGGAGGGGAAGGGTGGAGCTGAAGAGGATTGAAAATAAGATCAACAGGCAGGTGACCTTCTCCAAGAGGAGGAATGGACTCCTGAAGAAGGCCTACGAGCTGTCTGTGCTCTGTGATGCGGAGGTCGCACTCATCATCTTCTCAAGCCGCGGCAAGCTCTACGAGTTTGGCAGTGCAGGGTACACTTATCATATCAAAACACATGTTTATGCAGACCCCGGCCCCCCCTCTCTCTCTCTCTCTCTCTCTTTCTCTCTCTCACACACACACACAATTCTCTTTGGTCATTCACGTTCTTGGTTACTTCTCCATAATGGTTGAAGCAAAGAGATCGATAGATCATAGGAAAAAGCTCAATCCGCACTGGCAGTTCGAAAGCTTTCTTTTTTTGAGTTCAAATATGTCCTTTAGTTAATATGTTAGAGCTAAGTTTAGCGAGGTCATGGATGCAGATCTAAGGTGATCTGATATCTTTGCCATTTCCATGCAAATGAGAGGGGTGAAGGTGGTGCCTTTTGCTTTGCTGACTCATTTGCTTTTCCGTTTCTTCTCACCCTCAAAGTGGAAGAGAGAGACTGGGCATAAATTTCTCTACTGAGCTTGATCTGTCATTTTGGTTAAGTTTTTTTTCCCCTCTTCCTTTCACTTTAAATGATACATGCATATCATCTTTCTTGACTCCTTGTCTGTAGCCCTAGATAGCTGTTCCTTCTAACTGGTCACATGTGTGGATCCATCTTTTCCAGCTTTCTTCTTCTGATCTGTGCACATAAAAAATTTAAACACCTTCATTTTTCAAGAAATCACCTTTGTTTCTTCTTTAAATAGCTGTTAGGCATGTTGGGATCTACAAGAACTTGAGAATGATTCACAAGAAAATATATAGAAGCTTATTTGTTTTATCACCAGTTTTATGAATGGTTTCGTTGCATTATTCCATGCCTTCCACAAAGATAATTAAACACCTCCACTCCATGCTGGCCATTTTCTGGCCAAGGGGAATATATGATCTGATCAATAACATAATTATAATGCTCTGCCTTCTTGATATTTTCCTTTGACAGTCAAGACCTTTGGTCTATCCGATCGCTGCATCATGCATCATATATAATTATAGATCCATACTATTCTAGCAAAAAAAGAGACTAGTTTTCTTATGTGTATTTCTTGAGCTCTTTTCCTTTTTCCTTAACTTGTTTTACACAGCAATTTGGGTTTCTCCTAAGTATGTGTAGTTTAATTTCAAGGTACCTTCAATCTAAGAATATGTTAGCTTGACACAAGAATAACGTTTTATTCTGTATATTTGTACAGCTTCCCAAGTATTTGTTGATTTTTACAACTTTACTAATTAATTTCTACCTATCTTTTCTTGCAAAAACTTCTGTTTATTTTTGCTGGCCGATTTACCTGATTTGCACAAATCATCATTTATATCTCATTAACGTGGCAACTTCATGATAAAACCTGTCTTAGTGAAAACATCAATGCATTATATCATTGTTTCAAGACTAAAGTTATGTTTTCAAAGTATCAAGACAAAAATCTTTCCGTATGTTCTGAAATGATCCTGATATGACTATTTTCCTTCATGTACTTTTTTTTTCTTGCTAATTAATTTTACATGTGTACATTATGTAGTCTGCTCTACCTTTTTTCTTATAACCTAGTGATGCAGTGATTTGAATGTATTTCTGATACAATACGAGAATATGATAAAGAACAAATTTATGCCAAATTGTACTGGAATTTGTTAGTTATAATTTTAGACATAAGAAATAAAGTGCTTGGTACTACAATTTATGATGTTTAACTCTACGGTGACATTTCATATGACGATATGACTTGTCTATGTTTGTTCTTCAATAATTGATAGAATTTGTTTACCATGTATTTAGGACAAGCAAAACCTTAGAGCGGTATCAACGTTGCTGCAGTTCTCTTCAAGATTCTAATCCTGCTAACCGTGAAACTCAGGTTTGTTTATAGAAGTATTTTGTTTTCATGGATTCAGTTAAATGCATATGAGTGGCCAATTTATCCTAGGCACTAAAACATATATGAACATGAAATAAATGATGAGTAGTATAGAAAAACTCACATGAACTTGCAAATATATATATATATATGAATAGGATCGTCAAATAATATCGAAGCATTAAATATCAATTATTTTATAATGATATTGATAACTTAATAATTGTATGAGCATATTGGTCATGCATAATTACTAATACCAGGGTCTGAAAAAGAGGATTTATTAATTAGACCTGGTGAATGAAATCATGCTCAAAGAAGCAATTTGTAATGTGAATGATATTGTGCAAAACAATAAAGAAGAAAAAACAAAGTAATAAAAAGTATACCATCAAGGTGAATTTTGCAAGTTCATGTACTCTAATCAATCATATTCTAAATGTCTAATATGATTGTTATATATAGGACCTTTAGAGATGACCAGTCTTTAAGGATCCTAGAAATAATGTATATGCATAAAGGTTTTGTTTCTAACATGTCAGGAAAGAATTAAGCATGCATGGGTGAATTTTGTAGAAGTATAGAGTATTCTAGGTGACTGCAGGCACTGTTTTTTTTTTCTAGAAATAGAAGAAATAATTTTTTATTCTAGAAACATGTAAGTTTTGTGCTAACTAAACTGCAATATTTTGTTTGTCTGTTATTTTTCCCTCGTATGAATTGGGACGTAGCAGATTTGATATGATAAAGTAATATAATCCTATTATACAACTTGTAGCTTCATGAACAAAGCATGCATGCCTAGAAATCATGCATGCACGTTCTAATTCTTTCAAAAATTGTTAATGCATGCCTTATTAATTAGTACATATAGAAAAATTATGCATATCGCAAGCAACATGTAGTGCGAGCCTTTAAATGTGGCAATGCATGTTTTTATCCATGCGCCTACTACAAATGCATTCCTTGGTGCTTATATGTGTTATTCATATGCAAATATGTATAACGACTTGACTTCAATTGTCTTGAGTAAGACTCAGATTCTGATGCATTTTAATATTTTTTGTCACAGAACTGGTACCAAGAAATGTCCAAGTTGAAGGCCAAGTTTGACTCCTTGCAGCGATCACAAAGGTTTTTTCCTTCAAAGTTTAGCTCTTCAACGGACTATACTTTTCTTCGGTTCTATTTTATGTTGATAACTCGAAGATCAACACAGCTAATTCATATTTTTTGAAGGCACCTGCTTGGAGAAGATCTTGGACCTCTGAGTGTAAAAGAACTGCAACAATTAGAAAGGCAACTTGAGTCTGCTCTCTCACAGGCCAGGCAAAGAAAGGTACCCTGAAACTTCCATTTCCAAAGAACTGCTACATGCATGGTTGCATAATGGAGTATTACACACACAAAAACACAGATCTTCATGCTGATGCCATACTGTCTGTATAACTAAAGCATCTCACATCCCTTAGAGTGTGGCAATGCCGTTTTCTAGGTGAAAATTTCTAAGCAAGACTTTTAGTCAGATGTTATAATGAAGTATACATTCTATTAACAGCACAGATTCTTTTGAATTCATTACTAATGAATCTGTAGTTCTATAATTGACACGCCAAGTATGAAGCAATATGTGCTGTTCTCATTGTAAATAGCATATTGTTGAAGAAAAGAACTAATGGTATCTATGAAGTTCTACTTATGCATTTTTTTTCTGTTAACTATTAAATATATGTCGTTATCTTTTGTACTTTAAAGTACTATTGGTCATCTCCCGTCTATGCATTTCAATAAAGAATAATTTACTACTAATCTCCCTCCTGTTGTTTCTTTTCAATGCAGACTCAGATAATGTTGGATCAGATGGAAGAACTCAGGAAGAAGGTGTCAATCTTTCCTAACCTAGCTTACTTTTGTAAAATCTTTTCCAGAACTCATTTAAGGCTCTTTAATCTATCCAATGGGTTAACTTCCCCATCTCTCACTCATTCTCGTGATGGAGAATTAAAAATATTCTTCAAACTATATGTGAGTACATATTTAATGTAAATGTGTATGACCACTATCTACTGAAAAGAATATGTTTGTGATCAGATAGTCCATCGATAACTATGATTTTTTGTTCACAGATGTTCTTTTATTCTTAACTTTGCATGAGGGATTGTTGGCTACTCAAGCCGAAATTTGGAAATGATATTACAAACCTTTAATTAGTCAAGTTACAAAAGTTATCTCTGTGATAGCTCAAATTAAGGGGACATGTGGAATTTTTATATTGTGTGCTTGCACTTGCTTCAGATCTGCTTTCTGTTCTGGCTATATGTAAATTTTCTTCCACATGTGTTATTAGTTTGTCAGCTCTAAAATCCAAAAGAACTTAATGTTATAGCTGCAAATTATATATTATTTCCACCTTGAAGTGTTGATGATGACAAATTCAATCGGTGCAGGAACGTCATCTCGGAGAAATAAACAAGCAACTTAAGAACAAGGTCTGTTAATTTCTAAACATGATGTGTTGCATGCAAGAACCAACATGTGATCTGTTCCTTCTTCCGTTGTAATTGTAACTTGTTAGCCATCTTTCTGCAGCTTGAGGCAGAAAGTGCAAATCTTAGGGCCCTTCAAGTTTCATGGTGCTCCGACAGCGCCGTAGGCGGCAATGCATTTCCTCTACAGCCATCGCAATCCAGTGCCATGGACTGCGAACCTACTCTTCACATAGGGCAAGTTCTTCTCCACCGTTAAGATTCAAACTAAGAAGAGATATATATATATATGTAGGAAGCTTTATAATGCAAGTGGCACATATCTGAATCATCAAACAAATTTGAGAACTACGTAGCATTTCGAGGACTGCACTTTTTTTTTTCACAAGAAATGCACTACTCATTCATTCACTTCTAATGGTACAATGTCCAGAATTAATTCAGAAACTGTGAATCTCCCAAAGGACTACACATGTTGATTAGTTACAGAAACAATTAATACATTTATATTCCTTCCATAGTTCAAGCATTTACGTGTCGATCAAAATACTTAGTTGTCTCTGGTTCTGCATGCATGCAATCGAGCAGGTACCATCAGTTTGTTCCTCCAGAAGCAGCGATGGCCAGGAACCAGGGAGGGGAGAACAATTTCATGCTTGGCTGGGTTCCATGATTTGTGTGCTTCGTCTGGTAGCTAGCTACAAATGTAAAGAGAGAGCATCTAGTACTGTTGGCTTCTGAATTAATATGTGCACTGGTATTACTGTATTAGTTCCCACTTCCTTCTTTTTCTTTGTGTGCTGATGGATAAGAATCTGTCAACTTATTGATACCGTCGTGCATGTATATGCATGTTTGATCTATCTATGTATGATGTGAAACTTTGATGCACATTTAGAAGTAAATTTGCTTTGAATATTGCTTCTGAAACTTGTGTTGTGATTGGGGTGACAAGATACATTAATCTATAGGATAAAAGCTAAATTTCATTCTTATATCCACATAATGGAATACTCCACAATCTACCATATGAAGTATTATTATTGTGTAGTGTTTGAGGAGTGAAATCGTGAATTATCTGATTTTCGAATGAATATATAAATTGAAAAGTTTATAAAAAACAATAAAATAATAAATAGTACAAATTACACATCTAATTGTTAGAATATTTAATAAATAGGAGAATGCGAAATTTTTATTTATAAAATTTAACATATGATATCTAATTAATCGGTGAATTTGTTAACGATTTAGTGGAAATTTATTTTGAAGAGTTCGATATTTTAATTAACTCACTCAATAGTTTAATTTTTATAAGTTAATTGTCCTTTTATGATTATAACATTGAGTCAAATAAGAAAGAAAAAAAAAATCAAATTCGACATAAAGAATTAAGATAACAAAACAAGAAAAGAAAACATTTCAAATAGAGAGAGAGGTGGATAGAAAAAATCTCTATTGGGGATAGAAAAGAAAAAGTCTCAATTCGACAAACATAACCGAATATAGACTGGTCCGACAGGGTCATCAGAGTAATTGACGGGAAAAAATATTAAATGCATATATTATTAAAGGAAAAATTGATATCCAATTAATTTTAAGAATTTGATCTATAATATAAGATTTACCATCATAAATTAAATTATATAATAACCATTGTCACATTGGTTTTTTATCTAAAAGAAATGAATACATGGTTACCAATAAAAAAAAAGAAATAATAGCACATCCATATGAATATATAAGTTAGTAGTCAACATATACAGTGAATGGCGTGATAAAATCAGGCATGTTAGTGCTGAAAAAAGTATACTAAATTTCACCACGATAAAGATAACAATAAAAGAGACAACACCCAAAAAGACAACAAGGGTAATTATAAAGGCTAAAATGATGGGAGAAAAATTGACGATAGGTAGAATTGAAGTTCAAAAACATGTATGTGTATGACAGTGATCAGCCAAAGGAATAATATATACGTTTAATATATATATATATATATATATAGATATATATAAATTAAAAAATTGGGGTGGGGTGATCATGTAATTTGACCATAAAGATTTGTTGATGATTATAACAGTGACTGCATGGCTAAGAAGTAACCAACAAAGAAGAAGTATCACAGCCATGGAGTGATGAGGAGGTCACCGTCATCCTTGAGTCTTCTTCTGCTTCTAGGACGATTCAACTAGCATGGTCTGATCCCTGTGCAGTGCTCGAGAGGTTGATGAGGTACGTGTTGGAGCGGGATCCCGAGATCACACGACCTCCTCATCCTCGGATGGCAGACGATGAGTTACTTCTCTCATCTCATCACCAAGTAATTAATCTGCACCTCCAAAGTAGCTAATTGTCCGCCACCCGGTGATGAGGAGGCCGCCCTTGTTCATCGTCCCCTTCTAAAATGACTCAGAACATGATCAGATGTGCCCTTGCTGACAAGGAGAGGGAGAGAGAGAGAGAGGAGAAGAAGGAGGAGGAGGAGGAGGAGGAGGAGGGTAGTAATGTGTATGCCCGTTCAGCCCTTTCTTCATGTTATTTATACATAGCAGGGAGGCCTCATTTATAGCGACATTTAATATTGTAACAACTAGTTTGCATTTATTGTCGGTGGATTATTTGTAGTAATAAGTAGTTGGCTTCTCAGTCGCATTGATTACGTACATCCAATTTGCACCAAGTTTGGATCAAATGAAGCACTTTGATATGAAATTGACCCTCTTCCAGTGTCTTAATAGGAGACTAAATTGTTTAACTATTGATCTACTTCACACTTATATACACCTTGAGTGACATCGGGGACATCTCTGTTGGTGGTCAAATTTAAATGGTTAGTTAATAGAAGCCTTCACTAGTAGATTCATTTTATGAACTAATTATATAACAATGCTTCAGATATTTCACTAAATAAAATTCTTGATAACAACAGATATTAAAAGAAATTGCGCATGGCAAGGTAGGTAAGGCCCATCAATTTGTGGACTCTTGTAAAATTCACAAGGCCCATAAGCTTGTAGGTCTTTATGTTAATAATGCCTCTGAATACTATCTCGAGTGGAAACTCGTCTGGACTCTAAGATACTCCGAATAAAAGACGTTCTCGCACTACGAGAGTCTCGCTATCCGGTAGCGAGCTCTGTGAAGGGTCAAGGGGATCTTGGGAATTCTCCTACCGCGGTGTGTGGGGGGGGGGGGGGGGGGGGGCCCCTAGGCGAAAATTTTATGAAGTATTCTGTATGTGATTCATAATTAATTTATTTTCTTATCATGATATACGTGTTTTATTTTTTAAAAATTAATTTAGAGTCTCAATCGATATAAAATTCTTAAAAGGATGCCTATATAAATTTTTTATGAGTTTGAACAGAAAATAATCTATCTTATAATTCTCGTTTATTTTTTCTCGCTAATAAAACTCTACGTCTATCTTAATTTTTTCGACTTTTCTATAGTACATAATTTCTCTAGCGCAGAAATTCTAACACTTTGCACCATCAAATTTCATATGCAATCTTCATTCGATCTGAGGAGGTGATCAATATGTGTGCATTTTTTATTCCAGAAATCATTTCGTAACATTCAGTCATTGTCTAGCTACTCTCCTCTTCGGCAACTTAAATAAATAAATATATTTCTTATCAAACTGGTCTTAAGATATAACAATTGTTAGGCATTTATAATTAGGATAAGCTTATTTAAATAACTGAACTTATCTAAAAGGGTGGCACTATTACTACTTCAAAAAAACACTATTATCATTTTATTTTATTTTATATAGATATAGATTTATATAGTTCCAAATAATAGACTCAATATGCTGTATTTGTATTTATACAGTTCAACATGCAAAGAAGCAGGAACTACTTGGAACAAAAATTGCTTAATTGGCAATTACTCACATCAAAGAGATGTTTCCAAGAACTTTTTCTTCCACGTCGTTCGTGGCAACATCACGGATATCATGATGCTTAAACTATCATGTTTTTTTTTATCTTTATCATTTCAATTTTCATTGACGTAATTATATAATTAATCTCTAGTTCGTACTTTCACCCTCGACGTAGAAGTTGTTTTGAACTGAACTTTCGGTCTCGGACAAATTAATTCCCTTTAGATGACCAAATTAATATTCCAATTAAGCAAGTTTTTAATCTAAAAAAAATTCATGACTTAAATTCTATTATACAAACCTTCTTTTATATATCCAATGCTTCCTTTTCTTTTGATTCTTCTTAATTTATTTGGTTGCTTCTTTCTCCCCCATTTTCTTCATTTCATTCGCGTTCTAAGCCTTCATTTTCATTCTCTGAAACGCCCAAGTAGAAATTTAATTAAATGAGTGAATTGCTAAAATAGGGAAAAAACGAGTGAGATTTAATTAATAGGACCGGAAGGGTTGGATTGGTACCCATTTTCCCGAAAGCATAAATATATTTCCATATCTATCTTGATGTAATTTAAATTTGTAAGAAAAATAAATTAGATTCACACTCTTTTGTTTCTAGTGGGGGAAAACTCGGACGATCGAAACGTTAGCATGGTTTTTTATTTATTTATTTTATTTTTTAAAGTTTGAGATGTTACAACCAACCTATTTAATTACTAATTTTATTGAATTGTAGATAATTACTGAAAAAAAAATCATAAACTTGTGGTCGTACTATGACCAAGAACTAAAAAAAAATCATATATGTGTAGTTTGTTTCGGTATTTGAATATCTCAAATATTTCTATATACAGAAAGATCTCATCCATTACAAGGCCCAAAAAAGAAACTAAATTAACCAGGACACATTTGTTTATCACAGTTGTGGTATTTTATTGATTATTATTCGGGTGTGCACCAAGTTTCAGACAACGACTGAAATGTAGCCTTCATCATCACTAGTGAACGGTGCATGATTAGCCTTTTTTCTTTCAATCTCCGGGAGGACCGGGGCCATCAACTTGGCCAAGCTGCTCTTCGATTTAACTCCACCTTTGGAATGGCAATTGATCACGCAATCGCAAGGATTACAAAATTTTCGTAAAGCAAAGTTGCATTTGCTTTACAAAATTTGATAGCTTGGCTCGTCGATATAGTGGCTGGCGACTTCGCCGGCGGCCGAGGAGGAGGAGGAGGAGGTCGGAGGCCCGTATCCTCCGTTCGTGGCACCTCCTCTAGACCCGCTCAAAGAGCTGGTGAAGAAAGACAACGTCCTACGTTTCCTTGCCTGTTTGTACGCGGGGTATTTGGTGATGTGTGAGATTGAGTCCACGTTTGTAAAGAAAGGCATATATGTTGGATCTTTATGGCTATATTAGTTGATACGTGCGTGCATGGTGCGTGGACTGAGACAAGTGTTGCACTGCGAACGCTCCTGTTTTGCATCTTCTTGTGACAAACTACAAGATTTTTACAAATTATCGACGGATAAATCCGTCGAAAATCTCACGATGTCGGTTGAAAATTTTTATTTCTAACGAATTTTCTGACGAGTACATGATCGTTGAAAAATTGCTTGTTGATAAGAGATTATCGATGGTGCTTCTACTACAAGAAATTTGCCTTTTATTGACGGTCCTAACAATCGGTAAAATGGTCAGATCCGTCGGAAATCACGATTTCCGACGGTTCTTTCGACGGACAGTGTCCGTGCGAAAAAGGGGCGTCGCAAATATTTTGCGACGGTTTCTTCTGAACCGTCGGTATTACAGACGGTCTATCTGGCGGGCACGACAGTCGAACGTGAAATATTGACGGTGCGAACCGTCAATATTATCGACGGTTAGGACCACCAATATATATCGACGGTTTGAACCGACAATAGTATTGACGGTTCGAGCCGTCGATATTTATCGGCGGCTTAAACCGTCGATAGTATCGGCGGTTCGTGCCGTCGATATCTATCGGCGGCTTGAATCGTGTATCGACGGTTTTAACCGTCGATATATATCGGCGGCTTGAACCGTCGATAGTATCGACGGTTCAAACCGTCGACAATCTTGTATCGACGATTTTACTCGTGGGCTACGACCGTCGATAATTGTGTACCGACGGATATAACCGTCGGTAAGTATCAAAAAAATCCGCTGAATATTACAATATTTCAGCTGTTTCCGACGGTCAGGACCGTCGAAAACATAAAAAAATTTTAAAAAAAATAGTGAATTCACAGATAATTCACACATATAATACAACACATTTGATCCATAATGGAACGGCATAACATAATTCACAGATAATTCACATCACATCACAGATTCAATTACATCACATCACAGATAATCCAAACATGATCCATAATGGAACGAGATAATGGAACGGCATAATTAATTCACATAATCCAAACATTGAAACAAATTGAACATCACATAATGGAACGGCATAACGTCTTCGTCACGAAGAAAAGCTGAAGTTCAATTCGCATAACGTCTTGGTCGCAAAACATCACTGCACAAAATTGAAATAGAGTAAGAGTTATAACATATGAAAATGCAAAAAAAAACATGAATTCCGTTTTGTTAAGTGTTGAAGAGCAAAATCTAAAGTGCGCACTAAATTGAATTAAAATCTAAAATATAAAAAAATAATTTGAATTTAACATCAACATAATTTGATAAATTCAATAGAAGATGCGTAAACTAACAAGCTAACGCCGAATCTCAAAATTGAAGCAAAATCGAGCATAATCATCCAAAATAATAGAAAGATGCATATGACTTTTAATCATCATTACCATTTAAATCCAAAATGCCAAAGTTATCATTAAAATAATGTTGCTAAGTTTTTTTCCTATGATTTCATGCGGTGATCAGGAAGTAGGTTGAAGTTCATGACCAATCAGGAAAAAACAGGAAACATAAACTACAAGTATATTTATTTATACTAAGTACTGACATTTACATGATCCAGCTGTCTGCACTCCATTTCTGGTGAAAACTTTGAAAGTCTACAGATCTAATTGAAAGGGATGAAGAGTAAAATCTAAGTTAGTACTCATGTTGATGAAGAGTAAAATCTAAGTTAGTACCCATCTAGCGTCTGACCGGAGGCATGTCTTCTACAATCCTATTCCGTCGAAATGCATTTCGGTTATTTCTGTATGGATGATCAGCTGTAAGAATCCGTCTATGGTAATCAAACCAACTATTTTTACCCCCATTTCTCAAAGTGAACGCATTTGAGTGTTCCATGCAAGATGGACAAGCTAATTTCCCTACAGTCATCCAACCAGACAACATCCCGTAGGCTGGAAAGTCATTAATAGTCCACAATAAGGCAGCTCTCAATGTGAAATTTTGTTTGGTCGACACATCATAAGCGACGACACCATCCCACAGTTCTTTTAGCTCGTCTGTTAGAGGCTGTAAATACACGTCTATCCTCTGTTTAGGACTCTGAGGATCATGAATAATGCATGTCAAAAATATATAAGGTGCGGACATACAAATCCCAGGTGGCAAATTATAAGGTGTTATTGTTATCGGCCAACATGAATAAGGAATTGAAGTCTGACCATATGGTGTAAAACCATCTGCGCATAATCCGAGCCTTATGTTCCTTTGGTCCCTAGCAAAATCAGGATGCTTACGATCAAAATGTTTTCACGCTTCACCATCCGATGGGTGAAGCATGACACCTTCAGAAGTATTATGCTCTGCATGCCACTTCATTTGCGACGCTAACCCTGTAGACGAGTATAGTCTTTTAAGCCTTGGAATAAAAGACAAATAATGCATTCTTTTCACAGCGACTTGAGACTTGTTAGTCACTCTATATCGTTCGGCCCCACAAAACTTGCATTCATTTAGATTGATGTCCTCGCCATAATATAACATACAACCATCACGACAACAATCTATTTTAGTTGAGCCAAGACCAAGTTTATTGACCAATCTTTTTGTTATATAAAAATTTTCAGGAATACGAGCCCCAGTTGGTGTGACCTCTTTTAAAATATCTAGAAATGCATCAAAACATGCTTGTGAAATATTGTGGTCGGCTTTCAGATTCAACAATCTAACAGCAAGTGATAGTTCCGAATGACTTTCACACCCAGGCCATAAGGGTTGGCTCGATGCGTTTAGTAAGTCATAAAAATCTCTTGCTTCTGAATTTGGTGTCTCTTCATTCTGCTCAAATCTAATATTGCCATACTCAGCTGCAGTTGCGTCATAAACAGGCTGTTCATATTGCGAAGCAAATGTTGGTTCAGGATCCACAAAATGAAGACCTGGATTTGGGACGCTTGTCAAAGGCGCTCCTTCGCCTAAATCATCACATTCCCAATAATTGGGTTTGAAACCCTTTCTATATAAGTGAACTTTGACGGTCTCTATCGTTTGTAACTTTGTGCTAGCACATTTCAAATAAGGGCACCTAATTGTTCCCTCCCGCTGAAATTGTAAAGATTGACAAGCCACAGTAGCATAATAGTCAACGCCATCTATAAATTCTTGTGTCAAGCCTCTGCGATCAGGATTATTTCTTTTGTACATCCATCGACGATCGTTCAAGTATGACATAATGACTGTATTATTTGCAAATCATAAAAAATTTCAGTGATACAAAATTGTATAAGGAAAGAAAAAAGTTTATGAAACAACTGAGGAAGAACAGATTGTTTAGCTAATGTTTACTAATCATACTGCTAGGTATAGAGATAGCATACACATTGCTATAGATTGTGTAATAGGGCTGTAGACCTTTTGGTTGATATTGATAAATCTCAAGGTTTCAAAATTTTTTGTAAGGAGGATCTTCCTTGTAATCTTTTTAGTATCTTGTATCAAGATGTCCTTTGGCATGCAAATTAATAGTTAACTCTTTCGTTAAAAAGAAAAATACTTCCTGGTTCAGATAGGACATGTAACATAAAATACAGATTCTGTGTCGATCTTCAGAAAGAACCATTGAGATGGGCCCACCTTTATTAGTGGCAATGTCTTATTACTATTTTCCCGTCAAAGGATTACTTCATCAATGTGTTCTCAGTTGTGTCATTATTGTATTTTCAATGTCTGATTGAGAATGAAAATTATGATAACTTTGCCTATGAACATGTTTTCGAAATAAAATATATATAGATAAAATTTCATGTAATTTTTATTTGAAGCTAAAAACCCTTCACTATCTTTCAAGGTGGAAGAATAAATTATTCTGTCATATGAAAGATTATAAGATTATTTTGATATAATAAGTATATATAACATAATTGTCTAGCTATGAAGCATGCTTGGTCCTGACTATCATGATTGTAACCGAGTCACGTGACTTAATTGATATTTGAAATTGCTCATGGACCTATGCGCGGAAGCTTTTTTGCTCACGGATTTGGCCGCCACCAGAAGGGCGGCCGGATCTGGCCGCCGCCGTGCAAGGGCAGCCGAATATGGCCGTCGCGCAAGGGCGGCCGAATATGGCCGTCGCGCGTGGAGGGCGGCCGGATCTGGTCGCCGCACGGAGGGCGTCCGGATCTGGCCTCCGCCGCGCAAGGGCGGCCGAATATGGCCGCCGCGCGCGGAGCGGCGGCCCGGATCTGGCCGCCGGAGAGACAAATTATATATCCAAGGAGGGCGGGGATCGGACCTACCTGCGCCGGAGATTCCAGTCGGCGGCGGAAGCTTCGGACGGGAGGTGGTCGATGGCCGGACGAACAGCGGACGAAACGCGCGGGGGCCGGACGAACGTTCAAAATAAGAGTGGGGTCGGGTTTTTATATAACCACTTTTCGACGGTCGAAACCGCCGCAACATAGGTAAATATAATATTATATTAATTCGCGTTTTGACGGCTCGAATCCGTTGGAAAAACCGTCGATAGTTTCGACGGTTATTCAAACCGTCGAAATATCGACGGTTTTAGCCGTCGATTCCCATAATAATAAATTTTTAAAACATCAACAGATCTATAGTTTATGTAAATTATAAATTTCCATTCTCAACAGTTGAGACCGTCGAAAACAATTAAGCTAGAATATTTTATTTAAATACTATCGACGGGTTTGACCGCCGAAATATCGACGGTTGCTTTGAACGTCGCAAATTTCGACGGTCAAAACCGTCGATAAGTTCAATAATTGTACACAACCAGTGTTGAAATTTTTTGACGGTTCAGACGGCTGGAAGTATCGACGTTTAGATAAATTGCCGAAATTATCGACGGTCATAATCGTCGAAGTATAAATATTTTCGACGGAACCTTTCGACGAATTAAGCACCGTCGAAAGTTTAGACGACTAAAATCGTCGAAAATTATCCGACGAAAATATCGACGGTTTGGAAGATCCGCCGAAAAAACCGTCGATATTTTAGACGGATGTCGGACCATAAAAAATATGACTTTTTCTTGTAGTGTTCGGAAGTTTGGATGGGGAACTCTCTTGTTAAGAAACTAGCTCCGATGTCTCGCCGAATTCTCACCGGAGGAGAGAGCGCGAAGTTGCAGAGGAATGCAGAGGAAGAAAAGAAAAAATCTATTCAAAAGTAAAAGGTGGATTACAACTACACAGCATTACAGCGTAAGGAACCCCCTATTTATACTACTGAGAAACTAATATCAATTAAATCTGATATTAACTACTGTTACAAACACAAGAAGAAAACGGTAGCTCTGCAAGTTGCTGCTACTACAATCTTCTGCCGCACACTGTAGAAGTCACCGACGTCGATGTCGTGACTTCCAACACACCCCTGCAAGTTGATGCCGGGAAGACACTATACGACGGCAACTTGAAGTTATCATCGGCGGCAGGAAACAAGAGAGTTGGAAACAATACAATGTACGACGGCAACTTGAAACATCGGCAGCCACTGTAAAGAAGATATTCGGGCAATTCGTCAAACAGTTGGAAGGGTATAAGATTGTGCTGCGTTCTTCTTGATCGATGTCCCTCTTGTGGCCGCAGTAGAACAAGTTGGACAAGATAGATGCCATGATGTACGTCGAACACTTGATGGACGGAATTGCGATCCATCGTCGGATGACGATCTGAGGAACACTAAAATTGTGATCCATCGCCGAGAAAAATAAAACTGACAACCTGAGGAACGCTTCAAACGTGATCCATCGCCAAATGTCGACGACCTGAGGAACGCCTTAAAGCAAACTTCCATCGAATGCATCGACGATGAACATCATAATCTCGACACCATAGTAGAAAACGCAAATGCCAAAGATCAGGACACAGGTCGCTGGAGAAGTAGAACAATCGGAAGCCGATGAAGAAATCGAGCATCCATAGTGAAGAAAACCAGAGTAGAAAACGTAGAGGAGAAACATAACAAGGAGAAAGGATGATCGAGGATGAGGAAGACAACAAGAAACAAGAAGATCATAGAGAATGAAGTGGAAACAACACAAACCGAGAATAAGTTGAAGTAGATATGGAATGCGACAGCTGTGGACGAGCAGAGCCGATAATTGCCAGAGATGAAGAACAAGGAAGAAGACTCGGCAACCAAGATCCATGTCTTTGATCTGCCGAAAATGATGCCAAAAACACAACAAGCTAAAGTTCAATAAAGAAGATGCATATGCGGAACGGATAAGAAACCAAGCTCTGATCTGCAGTTGGAAATGAAAAAAAACAAAAAAAAGAGTTGAATATATGTTTCAAGATATTTTAGTTTTTTAGTTTTTTTTTCTAACTTTATTCTTGAATTGGATTAAATGTTTTATTGTAAAGGCCTCTTCGGGAAAATTAATATTGTAGACATTAAACTATAATTTACGCAATAATACAAAAATAAAAACACACACACACAAACATATATATATATATATATAAGTAGAGGTAAAAACATGGAGTACGAAAGCATGACAAGTGGCGTCATGACACGATGACACGTGTCAAATAATAATATTAAGTGATTTAATTTATATTTGATATAATAATCTCAATTTGATTCAAATTATAGATATATATCTATAATTCAAATAACATGAAATCAAATTTTTATATAAGGTAATATATACAAATCTAATTTAGTTTCCTAATAAAAACTTATCTTATAATAGTTAGTTATATAAGGTAATAAAAATAAAAGAAGATTAAATTTATAAGCATGATTAGAAACGAATTCAATTATCTTATAATAATTAAAGTTTTCGGATTAAAAAAACAATTTAAAATAAATAATCCAATTTGAGACAAATTGAAATTAATCTTTCTTTTTTTATCAATTAGAGTATGCTGAAAATAAATAATATTTTTGAATGATGATGTGTGAATATTTTATATAAGGTAATATATAGAAATCTAATTTAGTTTCACAAGATAAAAACTTATCTTATAATAGTTAGTTATATAAAGTAACAAATATAAAAGAAGATTAAATTTATAATAATTAAAATTTTCGGAATAAAAAAATTATTTAAAATAAACATAACCAATTTGAGTATGATTACAATAAACATAATTCCTTTTCAATAGATAATTTGTTATTTTAGAATTAAAAATAATTATTCAATTTGAGTCAAATTAATATTAATCTTTCCTTTTTAAATTTGAGTATGATTAAAATTATATATATATATAATTCTAATAACATGAAAAGAATGATGATGTGTCAAATATTTATATAAGGTAATATATACAGATCTAATTTAGTTTCATAAAAACAAAAACTTATCTTATAATAGTTAGTTATATAAAGTAACAAATATAAAAGAAGATTAAATTTATAATAATTAAAATTTTCGGAATAAAAAAATAATTTAAAATAAACATAACCAATTTGAGTATGATTACAATAAACATAATTCCTTTTCAATAGATAATTTGTTATTTTAGAATTAAAAATAATTATTCAATTTGAGTCAAATTAATATTAATCTTTCCTTTTTAAATTTGAGTATGATTAAAATTATATATATATATATAATTCTAATAACATGAAAATAATGATGATGTGTCAAATATTTATATAAGGTAATATATACAGATCTAATTTAGTTTCATAAAAACAAAAACTTATCTTATAATAGTTAGTTATATAAGGTAATAAAAATAAAAGAAGATTAAATTTATAAGCATATTTTGATTAGAAATGAATTATATATATATATATATAAGTAAAGGTAAAAGCATGAGACTTGTGGTTGTGACAAATGGCATCATGAGTATATATATAAAAGTAGAGGTAAAAGCATGGAGTACGAGAGCATGATAAGTGGTGTCATGACACGATGACACGTGTCAAATAATAATATTAAGTGATTTAATTTATATTTGATATAATAATCTCAATTTGATTCAAATTATAGATATATATCTATAATTCAAATAACATGGAATCAAATTTTTATATAAGGTAATATATACGAATCTAATTTAGTTTCCTAACCAAAACTTATCTTATAATAGTTAGTTATATAAGGTAATAAAAATAAAAGAAGATTAAATTTATAAGCATATTTTGATTAGAAACGAATTCAATTATCTTATAATACTTAAAATTTTCGGAATTAAAAAATAATTTAAAATAAATAATCCAATTTGAGTCAAATTGAAATTAATCTTTCTTTTTTTATCAATTAGAGTATGCTGAAAATAAATAATATTTTTGAATGATGATGTGTGAAAATTTTATATAAGGTAATATATAGAAATCTAATTTAGTTTCACAAGATAAAAACTTATCTTATAATAGTTAGTTATATAAAGTAACAAATATAAAAGAATATTAAACTTATAATAATTAAAATTTTCGGAATAAAAAAATAATTTAAAATAAACATAACCAATTTGAGTATGATTACAATAAACATAATTCCTTTTCAATAGATAATTTGTTATTTTAGAATTAAAAATAATTATTCAATTTGAATCAAATTAAGATTAATCTTTCCTTTTTAAAATTAAGTATGATTAAAATTATATATATATATATAATTCTAATAACATGAAAAGAATGATGATGTGTCAAATATTTATATAAGGTAATATATACAAATCTAATTTAGTTTCATAAAAACAAAAACTTATCTTATAATAGTTACTTATATAAGGAAATAAAAATAAAAGAAGATTAAATTTATAAGCATATTTTGATTAGAAATGAATTCAATTATCTTATAATAATTAAATTGTTTTTCGGAATTTAAAAGTAATTTAAAATAAATAATCCAATTTGAGTCAAATTGAAATTAATCTTTCTCTTTTATCAATTAGAGTATGCTGAAAATAAATAATATTTTTTAATGATGATGTGTGAAAATTTTATATAAGGTAACATATAGAAATCTAATTTAGTTTCACAAGATAAAAATTTATCTTATAATAGTTAGTTATATAAAGTAACAAATATAAAAGAAGATTAAATTTATAATAATTAAATTTTTCGGAATTAAAAATAATAATTTAAAATAAACATAACCAATTTGAGTATGATTACAATAAACATAATTCCTTTTCAATAGATAATTTGTTATTTTAGAATTAAAACTAATTAATTCAATTTGAGTCAAATTAAGATTAATCTTTCCTTTTTAAATTTGAGTATGATTAAATAAAATATACAAGTAATGATTCATATTTAAAAGATAATTTATCATTTTCGGGATTAAAAAATAATTTAAAATAAATATATATATTTTGAATCAAAATAAGATTAATATTTACTTTTTAGTAATTTAAGTATGATTAAAAGAAAATAAAATTTATCTTATAACTTTGTTATATAAGGTAACAAAAATAAAATAGGATTAAATTTATAAGCATATTTATACAAGCAGATTATTTTAGTACGATTAAAATAAATAATATTTTCTTTCTAATAGATAATGTGGAAGTAAAAATAATTTCTTTTTAAATACATTTTTCATAATATAAAATAATTTAAAATGAATAATAGAAATCGATAATATCTTATTTGTAAAAGGAAATATACAAATATAATATAATAATTTATTTTTAAAAAATAAATGTATTATCTTTTATCTTAGAAAAATTAATGCAATGCATTGAATTGTTCCAAAATAATTTAAACTAAATAATTCAATCTTAAAAAATAATTTCAAAGAGATAATTCGATTATGATTAGCATTTATTTTTCATCAATTTGAGTATGATTAAAATAAATAATATTTAATTTTCAAAATATAACATGCAAGTAAATAATAATTCTTATTTAAAAGATAAGTAGTTCTTTTATGTATTAAAAAATAATTTGAAATAAATAATTCAATTTGAGTCAAATAAAGAATAATCTTTCGTTTCTATCAATTTGAGTGTGATTACAATAAACATAATTCTTTTCCAATAGATAATTTGTTATTTTTAGAATTAATAATAATTAATTCAATTGGAGACAAATTAAGATTAATCTTTCCTTTTTAAATTTGAACATGATTAAATAAAATATGCAAGTAAAATAGTAATTCATATTTAATAGATAATTTATCATTTTCTGAATTAAATAAATAATATATTTTGAATCAAAATAAGATTATTATTTACTTTTTAGTAATTTAAGTATGATTAAAATAAAATAAAATTTATCTTGTAACTTTATTATATAAGGTAACAAAAGGGAAATAGGATTAAATTTATAAGCAGATTTATACAAGCAGATTTTTTAGTACGATTAAAACAAATAATATTTTCTTTCTAATAGATAATGTGTAAGTAAAAATATTTTCCTTTTAAATACAATTTTTTATAATAATAATAACTTAAAATGAATAATATTTTCAAAAAATAAATCAATAATATATTATTTCTAAAAGGCAATGTACAAGTATAATAAAAAAATCATTTTTTAAAAATAAATGTATTATCTTTTATCTTAGAAAAATTAAAGCAATTAATTCAATTGTTACAGTAATTTTAACTAAAGAATTCAATTTGATTTGAAAATAATTAATTATTTAAGAGAAAAAATAAATTAAATAGAAGTTGAGGTCTTCGTAATTTTAGATTTAATTTTACACTTTTCAAAATAAAATAACCTATTTATGGCATTTAAATATTAATTAACTAGTTTTAATAATTATTCTAAATTTTAATATTTTAATTATATATTATATATTTTTATAATATTTGTCATCCGTGCATGGCACGAGATTTATGACTAGTTGTATTTAACAATTAAAATTTACATAAATTAACCACATATATACCTTCGGAAATTTTCGTTAGCATACTCATGCTCTTGGGCCCTTGGCCCATGTCACGTAATCGGGCCCAATATTTGTTTATTTCCTTCACGAGCATGAGATCTCTCCAAAGGAAAAGGGAAATAAAGAATGGCTTGGTGAACTTACAAAAATGCATTTTAAATCAATTCAAACAAATACAAATGATTGTTAAAAAATAACTATAACATAAATTCTATTACAAGATAAAGTTGATGTAACCAAATTGAGATAAAAAATTTACTCTCTTACACATTTGGCTTATAAAATTTTGTAAATAATAATAATAATTATTATTATTTAAAAAATAATAGTAAACAACTATTTCCTTCATAGAAAAATATAAGCTATCTATAATATGGCTATTGTAAAAAAACAAAAAAACCATGCAATATGAAAAAAAAAATCTATAAAGGATAAAGAAATAAACATGCCGACGTTCACGTTTACAAATATAATGATGAGCCACATGATGGATGGACTCCTTTGTTATTAAAGTTTTGTTAATATTATATAATAACTTAATTAACTAACGACAAAACGGGGGACAAAATGAAGTGTCAAAGAAGCATTTTTCTAGATTAAGAGCACACCAACCCGTTCTTGTCGACCTTATCAAGATAATCAAGATCACCCCCCACAAGCACAAAGTCTTCGTCCACTGAGGGGAAAAAAAAAAGAGGTCTTCATCATAATATATCTTCCGAGTATGTAACGTAATGGAACACAAATTCTATCCATATCTCTCAATGACATTCTAAGATTATGATGTGCCGGAAACGGGAACATTAATTGATAAAAGATTCCAAGTTGATCCCTTTTTTTTTTTTGTTCCCCTAGTCAAGTAACTCAATCAAGTCAAGATGCCATGAGTCAGCCGCAAACGTTTAAACTGTGTCACAAACGTGTCAAACGATCTTATATAAAAATTTTAAAGTTTTTTTTAACTTTTTTACAATAATTTTGAGAACGAATAACGATGCTAAAAATAAATTTTGCATCATAAAATATTATAGAAAGTGATCATATTCAAGGGTTAATAATACTTGAATGCTCCAAAAGAAATAAAATATACGTGACAAAGGAGTACGTGATGAGCTTATAATTTCACGTATTTCTTCAATATATATTCGCATATGTACATCATACGTTCCATCCAAACCGCATCCTTATTCTGTTCGGTTTTATCAAATAATTTCTCGGAATCGAATTTCGGTGTATGAACCAATTAAGTGGAAACGGAATCACGCGACTTCAATTTCTTATACTTTATAATTATAATAATTATTTTTAATTCAAAATGTAAAAAAAAAAAATTTGCACCGAGAACTTAGGATTCCAAAGGACCCCTTAAAATTTACTACACTTACGCGTACGTCATATATATATCACATCATAAAGTAAAATCTGGGATTGATTTGTCTTTCTTATCTTTTCTACCTGGATGCAATCCGAAGAGGTCGAAATGCTCACGGAATCAAGAAGTCAAATACTACGTACCTCTTAGGTAAGCTTTCTACCTATATTAACAGTCTCAAAATTAAAATGGCAAAGAAAAAAAAAACATATATAATCGGTGACAAATTTTAGTAAGATTCGTATAATTCATGAGTTCACTTAATCTTTTTTTTTTTTGTAATTTCACGATAATCAAATTTAAAAAAACGTTTATCATTTGTGAATTGAATGCATGCGTCAACATTTTCTCTTTTCTTGATATCAAATCTTAAAAGGTTAAAAAAATGACATATTAGCATTTTTTTTCTCTCCTTAATTCAAAGTTACTTTTGTACATATATATAATCATTCAACTTATAAAAAAATTTCTGTCATGATCATTAAACTTTTCAAAAATTTTGTTCATGAACATCATAAAAAAAATAATCAGGAGTGTCGTATAAATGCATGAAACAAAAAGTGCTCCTCATAATTAATATTCTTAATCCCAAGAGATATATAAAGAACTGTTATTGCCAGGAATTTTTGTTGTTTGTTACTTTCTAGCATCTTTTTCTCTACCCCCTGACTAGTGAAAATTACTAAGCGTCAGTTACTCAAATAATCAATATATATACTGCATGCATTATCGAAAAAAAAAATTGTACGCAGTCGATACCAATTAACGAAAAAGGTAAGGACATGATGCAAGACTCGATTAATAAATAAATAATCAATAGTCTCCAACACTTCTAATTTCTTTTTAGAGCACCAAATCTCCGAGTTTAGCAATAATCAAATGAGTTTAGCAAAAATCAAATGAGTTAAAAACAAGTACGAGCACGCATTAATGCGTAGATGGGACTTCGTATAGTCATACGAACCCTGGATCTCAATTATCCAACTCAATTTTATGGCATGAAACATGCAAAAAAAATCAACTCCTGGACTCCGGGTCTCTCTGGTTGCTATTTCTTTTATTTTTTGTCTTAAAAGGTCGTTTGGAAACTGGCTATAGCACAGAGAGGGAGCCAGGAGAAAATGTTAGGGGGGGGGGGGCAATATTTTAATTCATCAAATAAAAAGATAATAAATATTTCAATATTCATATTTAAATATATTTTTTAAAAGATATTCAGCATAATAGATAAATAAAAAAATAATTCATGGAGAAGGAAGAGATAGAAAAGAAAGGAAATCTCGTAGGAGAGGAAAATAATAAAATAACTATATAATAAGAACATATAATTCATTTTTCTGTAAAGAAAAATATTAAATTTTACCTTGCAGCAGAAATATTAATGTACATCAATGTTAATTGTGCCTTTTTTATAGTGTTAAAAAATTAATCTTATTCAAATTTATTTGATGGGCCTCAGCTTGAAATTGGCCCACTTAACATATGAGAAGGAACCCACTCAACGTAGAGAAGGAAATAAGGGGAGGGGGCCAACTATATCTAATATTAGTATTATAATCTATACTCTATATATTACTAAGTACCAAAAAAAAAAATGATCAGTTGCATGATTATAATACAGTTTCATGTACAAATTAAAAAGAATTCGTAGCTCATGAACAAACATTTCGATCCTATCACGAAGACGATCAAAGTTCGTAGTTGGCAATCAGCTCACACAATTGATTAATTAGCACAATCCATTAATTAGTAAGATTGTGCTTCAGTGAGTCGTTGGAAGTTATTAGTATCATATTCGATTTCTTGATCACTACTTAGCTAGTTAGGAAAATACAATTATGCTCTTACCCTGATTTCGAATTACTAATCAGATGCTAATAACCCCGAAGGGTTCGGAGTCTGTCAAGTTACAGCTATCGGCAGAATAGACTGAAGATTGAAATCAACAATAGATTGAACATAGTAGAATTGGGGAAGAACTACCTCTTCTTTTCTTTCATTTTTATGTGGAAGAATGATCCGATCAAGCGAGCAACAAAGAAGAATGTCCATGTCTTTATATACAAGAAACTGAATATAACTGAAGAAGAAAACAAAACAAAATATATAAACCGGTATACAAAATACAAACTCAAACTGATATATTTGAATTCGCTTAACCGCTAACCGCCTGAAATCGGACAGCACCAGATATAGACGCCTCCTTCACCACTGCAGACGCCTCCTTCACCTCTCTGTTTCCAATCTGCTGAGATGACACAAAAGATTCTAATAGCCCCCCCGCAAGTTGGAGATTGGAAGACATCAAACAGTCCCAACTTGGCCATGAGAAACTCATGTTGTCGTCGTGAAAGCCCCTTTGTAAGTATATCAGCAATTTGAAGATCAGTCGATATGTAAGTAAGACGAACAAACTATTGAAGCACGCGCTCACGAACAAAATAACAATCAATGTCGATGTGTTTCGTGCGTTCATGAAACACATGATTTTCTGCAATTTGGATTGCCGGACGACTGTCAGAAAAAAGAGGAATCGGCAATTGAACAGGAAGTTGAAGCTCACGAAATAAACGTTCAAGCCATATAAGTTCTACCACTGTCAAAGCAATGCTTCTGTACTCGACTTTTGCAGACGAGCGTGCAACAACTTGTTGTTTCTTTGATTTCCAAGAAACTAGAGAGGGTCCTAACTTAATGCAAAAAGCGAAAACTGATCGACGAGTAGATAAGCGGGATCCCCAATCAGCATCTGAATAAGCCACAAAAGAATTATTAGGAGCAGAAGAAAAAACAACCAGGGGATCCTTTCAGATATCGAACAATACGAATTGCAACATTCATATGTGAGGATTTAGGAGTGTGCATAAACTGACTGAGGTGTCGAACTGCAAAAGTTACATCAGGTCGAGTCTGAGTAAGATGAATCAACCGACCAATAAGGCGTTGAAAAGATTCAGGATTGGGTAATATAGGATCAGAAGTAGTAACTGAAAATTTCTGGGACATAAACTGATCAAATATAGCAGTAGTTAGTTTTAAATTCTCTTCTAAAGGAGTGCTCAAAGGTTTAGCAGCAGTAAGCCCCATATCAACAATCAAAGATAATATATACTTCCTTTGAGTAAGAAGAATTCCTTTATCTGATCTTAAAACTTCCATACCAAGAAAGTATTTTAAAGGACCAAGATCCTTTAATTTAAATTATTCATTGAGATAGGCCTTGGTTTGATCAATTAAAGAAATAGAATTCCCTGTGAGCAATATATCATCAACATAGACCAGAATTGCAACATATAGATTCTGGTTTCTCTTTATAAAAAAGAGTATAGTCATTGTAACTTTGTATAAAGTCATCAACCACCAATACTTCAGAAAATTTAATGTACCATTGTCGAGAAGCATGTTTGAGCCCATACAAAGACTTGTTCAACTTGCAGACAAGACCATTAGCAGAGGGAAGACCAGGAGATGGATGCATATAAACTTTCTCAAAGAGATCTCCATTCAAAAAAGCATTGTTAACATCCATATGGTAAATTGGCAAATTCTATTGAGCTGCTGAAATAAGGAAGGCTCAAATGGTCACTACTTTAGCCACTGGTGAGAATGTATCCTTGTAATCTATTCCCTCTTGTTGATTAAATCCTTTGGCAACAAGTCTTGCCTTATATCTTTCAATATCACCATTAGATTTAAGTTTGATCTTATAGACCCACTTACAACCAATTGCTTTCTTACCAGTGGGCAAGGGAATAAGACTCCAAGTATTATTAGAAATGAGAGCATCAAGTTCTAGATCCATTGCCTTGATCCATTCTGGATCATTGACAGCTTGAGAATAGGATGTAGGTTCAAAAACTGAATCTGAGGCAGCTAAGAAGGCAGCACATGAACTAGAAAGATTGGCAAGAGTGAAGTGGTCAGATAAAGGATAAGAAGTGTGAGAGTTCATCACATAATCTTGCATCCATAGTGGCATTTTAATTTGCCTTTTTTCTTTGATTGAAATAGGAAGAATTGCAGTATCTAGACTATTGGAAGAATTACCAGAAAGGGGTGTTGTGGCATCAGAAGAAATAACAGGTAATTCGACATGAAGATCTATAGATGGTAGAGAATTAGTTACATGTGGAGAATCAGCTGTAAAAAATTCTTCCTTAGAGCAATCAGATGTGGAAAAAATAATTCTGTCTGAAAACATATAATCAAACTCAGGTGCAGCAGAAGACAACTTTCTAGTAATTATATGTGGCTTCTTTATGGAAAAAAGAAAAACATTCTCATAAAAAATGACATTTCTGCTCACTAATATTTTGTTAGTAACTATATCCAAACATTTATACCCCTTTTGAGTGTTATTGTACCAAAAAAAAAAACACATGGGTTAGCCCTGGGATCAAACTTATCTGCAATCTGCAGATTAGTAACATAACACAAGCATCCAAAGACTCTAATGTTGTCCAAGTTAGGCCTGTCTCCAAAGATTTTTTTGATATGCTGACTTATCATTTAGCACTTTGAGAGGAATTTTGTTAATTAAAAAAATTGTTGTTCTCACACACTCATCCCAGTACTTAATAGGCATAGAAGACTGAAAAAACACTGCTCTAGTAATTTCCAAAATGTGCTTATGTTTTCTTTCCACTAGACCATTTTGTTGAGGAGTATAGGTACATGAAGTTTGATGGATTATGCCCTTGTCACTTAAGAAATTTTGACACTGTTTACTCATAAATTCAGCACCATTGTCAGATCTGATAATTATGATTTTTTCATCATATTGTGTGGACATAAGGTTTACAGACTGTTTCAAACATATTATACTATCTGACTTCAATTTCAGCAGATAAATCCATGTTAATCTACTAAATCATCCACAAGTGTCAAGAAATATCTATTGCCAACATGAGAAACAAACTTATAAGAGCCCCATATATCCATATGAATTGTATGTAACCTATGTTTACAATGATATCTGTCTTTTACAGGAAAGGGAACTCTGATTTGCTTGGTCAATGGGCAGACATCACATTGAAATTTATTTCCACAACTAGAACCACAGCCAGTAACAATATGAAGTCTTTGCAAGGGTAGATGTCCAAGCCTTCTGTGCCACAGCATATCTTTATCTCTGCCCTTGTAAATAGCAGCTGCAACAGTCTCTTTATTCTCAAAAATTTGCACCTCTCGATTAGCAAAATCCAAGTAGTATAGTTCATTGCTCTCTTTACCAATCAGGTGCACCTTCCCATTGTGCAGATCCTGTATAAGGCAAAAGTTTGGGAAAAATGCAATTGAACATCCAATCTCCTTAGTTAGTTGTGATGCAGATAAGAGGCTAAACTTCAAATCAGGAACATATAGGACATTTGTCAAAGAAAAATGTGAATCAACTGCAACTGAACCACAGTGTCACTGACATTCTATTTCCATTAGGCAAGGTAACATGCTTTGGTTTAGTTAATTCACATACATTAAAAAGATAGTTTATGTTTGAAGTCATATGTTGGGTGGCACCAGTGTCAATAATCCATATGTTATCAGCAATATGACAAGATTTATCTATTGTACCTGCAACATGTACATTGGCAGCTAACTCAATTTTTTGTTCTTTTTCAATGACTTTGAGAATTCTCTGATACTGGTCTTCTGTAAGAACATGTGCTCTGGCATTAGAACTATTTTCATTCTTGAAATTCTCACAATTGTCTGAAGAAACCCTCTGACTTGTGCCTGCTGATGCATTACTCTGAATACTAAGATTCTGAAAAGGATTATAATTTTGATTTGCAGAGCCAAGAATCTGATTAGAAGTGTTCTGTGAAAGATAACTTTGTTGTGTATCACAACCCTGCAAATCTGAAACATTAGCAGCAATGGGATTCTGATTCCTTGGACCTCTGAATCTTGAACTTGGAGGATATCCTATGAGTTTATAACATTGAGCTCTAGTGTGACCTGATTTTTTACAATGATCACAGATAACAGATGGATTTCTTTTAGGCTTCTGCTGATAATATTGCCTATTGCCAGATTGATTAGATTGATGATTGTATTGCTTAGTGTTAGACAAAAAAGCAGCATGTTGGGTTGAATTAACAGATAATCTACTTCTTTGTTCTTCTTCAGCAACCATAGAGTAGACTTGATTCAAAGAAGGCAAAGGCGACATTAATAAAATCTGAGATCTAACTTGACTGTAACACTCATTAAGCCCCAAAAGAAACTTATACACTTTTTGTTGCAGCATGTATTCAGAGAATTCTTTAGAAGAACCAAAAATTCCCAAACTAGGAACCATAAGAGTTAATTCCTCCTACAGAAACTTGAGTTTATTATAATATTCGCCAACAGATAAGGAGCCTTGATTAATAGCATATATCTCACCATGTAGCATATATATTTTCGTTTCATTCGATCGTTGAAACCTCTCCTTTAGATCTAACCATATAATTAATGCAGTTTCATCATATGCTGCGTTGCTAATCAAATCTTTGGACACAGTGCTCGTGATCCAGGAAATCACGAGTGAATCACATTGTTTCCATTGGTGATGCAAAGCCCGATCAAATGATTCCAACAAACAAGATCCATCCACAAATCCTTGTTTATTCTTAGCTCTTAATGCATTAAACAAGGATTTGCTCCAGGGTAAGTAATTGCTTAAATCGATTAGAACATGATGAGTAAGAATTAGGCCAGGCGTATCAGATGAACTCAAATACAAAGGACTGTTCAAATCGATGGCAATGGAGGAAGAAGAAGGTCCAATCGACGATGAAGAAGCATCCATACTTAAGAGATCAGATTGATACTAACCGATGAAAGCTTCTTAATCTGTAGCTCTGATACCATGTCAAGTTACAGCTATCAGCAGAACAGACTGAAAATTGAAATCAGCAATAGATTGAACACAGTAGAATTGGGGAAGAACTATCGCTTCTTTTCTTTCATTTTTATGTGGAAGAATGATCCAATCAAGTGAGCAACAAAGAAGAATGTCCATGTCTTTATATACAAGAAACTGAATATAATAGAAGAAGAAAACAAAACGAAATATATAAACCGGTATACAAAACACAAACTCAAACTGATATATTTGAATTCACTTAACCGCTAACCGCCTGAAATCGGACACCACCAGATATAGACGCCTCCTTCACCTCTCTGTTTCCAATATGCTGAGATGACACAAAAGATAAATTCTAACAGAGTCAGCATAAAAAATGTGTAGTTGGTATGACACCCACGTGCATATATAATTAAATGTTGCAAAATGTACGATCATGCAAAGAGAAGTTTCCTAGAAGTATATATATATATATATATATATATATATATATATATATATATATATATATGGAGAGAGAGAGAGAAATTTCCTAGAAGTTTAAACATACGCGTGTGTGTATATATATATTGTGTGTTATATGTATATAAATACATGTATGTAGCTGTGAAGTGGTGATTAAATATTAATGCAGTTATGGTACTCCAACCCACCTGCAGTTATTGTTGATCAAGTTGGAGGAAGAAGGAAGAGGGTGCATTCATTCAGATCAACCCATTGGCTGGCTAGCTAATTAATTAAAAAAGGCATCTAATCAATTACGTGGCGTACGTAATTAGATGTACTATGTCATGCATGATTAATCATGATATATATATATATATATATATATATATATATATAATTCTTCCTTGGCATCAATCGCAAGCAAAAGAAATAAAATCGTGCTCTCATTCACTTCTACGCCCTCGGCTTATAGACGAAAAGTATTTGGATGTTTTCCCTTCAATTTTCCATCTACTTGACTTTCACTTGTCTCCACATTATCCACCAGCAAATGACTAATAGCTGTTGATTGGTTTAGCCTCAAATCAAAGGTAAGAGGTCTGGATCCAGCAAGAAAATCGGTGTTCCAACTTTGGAAATCAGTACAAAATGTTTCACCATTTTTATTTTAAGCAACTGAGTGACCAATGCCTATTATCTTCTGTCTAGATAACGTATGGAGATCGCCAACACCGACTTATGAGTTACATGAAAGAATCCTGCAGCAAGTAAATAAATATAATTTATCTAGCTAGAATTTTCTACACAAGATTGATTGCGTGGTTAAAATTGGAGTTCTTCTTGTGCAACTAAGCCATGTTCATCGGACACCTTGTGCCTATTAGAGGGCATCATCATGGCTGCCATGTTGGTCCATGCAGTATCAGTACAGCGAGGGCTTAGTGTAGGTTACGTGCAAGTGAAGTGAGGGAGTGACAGATAGTATTGTTGAGTGGTGTAGTCAAGAGTGAGGTGTGTGCTTTTGTGCATGTGTCAGTTGTGAGCTTGAGCTGTGCAATTAACTTGGTGTTAATTATACAAATTAACAAGTACATATTGTAAATATCATTTGTTAGTTGATTTTGATCTAATCAAAATCTTCACGTAACTTACGGGCATAAAAAAGGATCAGATCTTCTAGCTAGCTAGCTAGTTGCTTGAAGATGACAGGTTCATATGTTAATACAATCCGATAGGAAATGGTTGGAGCGAAGGGCCTCAACACATACAAATCAGGTCCCAATCTATTAATTGATTAGGGCTGACGTGGAACGTAGGCACATATATATCGGAGGGCTGGGACATCGCTAGGAGTCGCAAAACGCGTCGTATTTAATATATATATATATGACTTCGACGTGCACCGGTCTTTAGAAGACTTGATTTAAATATTTAATTTATCACGAATATATATACTAGTCACAACTCAAACGGCACGTGTTTTTTTTTTAAACAGAAATATATATTTATTTATTTATATATATGTCACGACGCACGAACGACCTTCAAGTCGTCGATCCGGAAGTAAACGAAGACGACAGCGCAAGACTTGACTTTGGATCCATGTGCGAGGGCGGTGCACGCCGAAGACTCCGAGTTAATAGGTCAATGATACTTGTCGAGAGCTTAAATTTAGTGCTTTTAGTTTGATTACAATATAATCAAATGTAATTTCATCTATCTATATATATATATATATATTAATGTACCGCTTTATAGGAATGCTGAGCGCATCTCAATCATTGATCCACTCATTAATAGATCCGATAAAAAATGATTAAACTTCATGATTTAAGAATATTAATTATCTCGATAGTTGATTAATAGATCAACGATTGAGATGCGCTCAACATCCCTACAAAACAGAAGATATTTTATAGGTGCATTAATCCCATATATATATTATATATATATATATATATATTATATAATGGATGTGCTTCAACTTCACATCGTGTGAAATAGATCCGTCCAAATCAAATCGAATAGCTCATGCATTGACGCGCGGAATATTAACGAGATTTTAACATCATTTCATGAATTATTAAATAATATAATTATTAAATATATACCAGAAGTTATATTCCCATTTAGATCGCTCATGTAAATAACATAATCTTTTTTCCTTGTCAATATAGGAGTTGAGATATCCATCAGGGTGGGTTTAGGTTTAATCACCCACAGTAATCGTGTAGTCATATGATATTATATATTGTGTGAAGTTCAACGTGGATGACCCCTTGTGAACCATATATAATGGTGTTGAAATTAGACGGATGCATGACCAACGTGAAGATTTAATTATTAAATAAAATTAACGATCACATATTGTCTGATCGATTAACGCGGTATTCATATCTATCTATATTTAACTAAACCGTGTCGGCTTAATTGCCTAAACACTACAAAAAAAACGCGGATTACCGACGGTCCGAACCGTTAGTAATCAGTCCGAAAACCGTCGATAACGCAATTACCGACGGTTTTTCAGTCGGAATCGATCCGTCGGAAAAACGCTCGTCGCAAACGGATTTGCGACGGTTGAAAAAAATTCGTCGAAAATATCGACGGTTCTGGCCGTCGGAACAGTCCCCGGCAATTCGACCCGTCGAAATTTTCCGGCGGTTGACCGCCGGCAAAGTCCCCGGCGGTTCGAACCGTCGATATTTCCGACGGTTGCAACCGCCGGAAAAGGCCGGCGGTCCGAGCCGTCGATATTTCCGACGGTTGCAACCGCCGAAAAAGGCCGGCGGTCCGAGCCGTCGATATTTCCGACGGTTGCAACCGCCGAAAAAGGCCGGCGGTCCGAGCCGTCGATATTTCCAACGGTTGCAACCGCCGAAAAAGGCCAGCGGTCCGAGCCGTCGAAATTTCCGACGGTTGCAACCGCGAGCCGTCGCAACTTTTCGACGGTCCCAACTGTCGAAACCTTAGACGGTTGTCACAACCGTCGATCTTTTGATGGTCGCAACCGTCGCAAATAATTTTTTAAATATAAAAAAATTAGCGGCCGGATTCGGCCGCCAGCGGCCGGATCCGCCGCCAGGAGGCCGGATCCGCCCCGCCTGGCGACCGATCCGGCGCCAGGCGGCCGGATTCGGGCGCTGGCGGCCGCTGGAGGCCGGATCCGGGCGCTGGCGGCCGATCCGGCCGCTGGAGGCCGGAACCGGCCGCCTGGCGGCCGAATCCGAACGGCCACGGCCGGATCCGGCCGACAGCAGAGAGAGAGATGCCGGCGCGGAGCGGGAGAGAGAGAGATACGCCGGCGCGGGAGAGGGTCGCCGGCGTCCGGCGTGGGAGGATCGTCGGTGTCCGGTGCGCGGGAGAGGCCGATCTCGCGGCGTAACCGGCGTCCGACGTCCGTGCTCGCGGCCGGGAGAGAGGAGAGGAGGGAGAGAGAGGAGTGGGGGGAGGAGGGAGAGAGAAGAGGGAGGATGGAAAATATATAAAGGAAAAAAAGTGGAAAGAAAGCGGGAAAAAGGGAAAAAAAGTGGGATAACGAAATTTTAATTACCGACGGTTTCGATCGTCGAAAATATAAATAATAAAAAAATTTATTTTATTTAGTTATATATAATATTTATTTTTTATTTTACCGACGGTAATCTTTACCGACGGTCAAAACCGTCGGTAATTGCAACGGTTTGGATATCCGTCGGAAATTGCTTCGGATTTATCGACGGTTACGACCTTCGGAACGGATTTTGCGACGGATGGATATCCGTCGAAAATATCGACGTTCCTAACCGTCGAAAAATTAAATAATAATATAACAAATTATATAATTAATTTATTTTATTTCCGACGGTCGTGACCGTCGGAAAATTCATCGAAAAAATTTAATAATAATATTAAAAATATATAATTTAATTTTTTATTTCCGACGGTCGTAATCGTCGGAAAAGTCGTCGGAAATTACGACGGATGGATATCCGTCGAAAATATCGACATTCCTAATCATCGAAAAATTAAATAATAATATAAATTATTTCCGACGGTCATAACCGTCGAAAAATCCATCGGAAATGGAACCGTCGAAAAATCCGTCGCAAATTGCGACGGATTTAGAACCGTCGAAAATTATCCGTCGGAAAATCGCGATTTTCTTATAGTGAAAGTTTCATCAAGTGAGTGGTAGAGATGTCAACTTCATCAGGATATAGATAAAATTATACACGATTTTCTAACATTTTATTTTTATTGTGAAAGGTAAATAAATAGCTAAGGAAATAAATGCTTATATGATTTGTCTGTTGTATGCCTACAAAGAAGATGGTGGTTCAATTCAATCACTTAATACATGACAATTGATTCGATGAAAGAAAAATGTAGCGAGCTCCTAAATCCACAAAGTGATATAATAATCTGAGGGCGTTTGGTTAGTGAATAAAATTTAGAATAACTCGATATTTGAGATAATATAACTAAACACGATGTAGAATAGGATTAAATGAATCAAATTTCATTTTTTTGCAAAATCACCTAGAAGACTATGAAATCACTATATATATCCCAATCCGAAGAATATTTATATTGTTCTAAAACACTAGAATAGAGATATTCTACTTCTTTTCATTTTTTTCATCGTGATTTTATTTTTTATTATTTAACTATGTAATATTATATTATAATTATTATGATTATAATAATAATAAATGTAAACTATTTATAATAAAATATTTTAATTGTAAAATATGAAATTTATTCTTTTTTAATCAAATAAGAGATAGAATAAGAATATAATTAGAATACTATATTCTTTAGAATAAAATTTATTATTCTTGAAAATCTATTCTCTAACCAAACGGCCACTCAGGGGCTGTTTATTCGAGAATAAACAATAAAATATTGACACTATTAGAGTTAATTAGGTGGAGCTTGATTTGCTAATTTGTTCTTGGTTGTGGTAGGGAGAATTTGAGATACTATAATTTTCTTGTAACCATAATATGAGAAAATTAAATAGTTATCATAAGTACCTTATTTATTAGATATTGAATTATGGAGAATATAAATATTCAGTTATCCTCGATTATTACCCAAGACATTTATCTTATAGCGAATATACACAATACATTGTGGGAATATGAATAATGCATGTAAGTGATAATACATCATATCTGAATAGATTAAAACTCTGTGATGGACATGGACGTAGGAGATTATCTTCGAATCACATAAAATTTGTGTGCCTTTCTCTTTGTGTCATTTCTTGTTATTTTTTCACTATATATTCATTGATTTCTCCCAAGCATCGATATTTGTTGATATCGAGAATATTCCACAACAGACATATTCCGAAAATACACATGAATACGAACTAGAATTAGAATATTTTGATCAAATGTCGAAAAGTGAGAAATCACTTTAAAACACACAAAATCGTCATTTTTAACCTTATAATTAGAATATTTATGTTGTTTTGAAACATTGGAATATCTCTATTCTCATCTTTTCAACTTTTTAGAGCACCATATTTTATTTTTTATAATTTATTCTTATTATTATTATAACAAACATCAATTGTTTTTAAAAAATATTTATAAAATATTATATTTTTAAATTATATTTTCTTCAAATCAAACACAACTTAGAATAGGAATATACTTATTTTTTCAAGAATATATTGTTATGTTAATTTATTTCATTTAAAAATAACCTCTAAACTTATAAGGGAACATGCAGTGGCGAATAGTTGAACCTTCTTTCTTATTAGGTTAGGCCTAACTCTAAGGCGGCCTCTTTGAATTGAGGATTTCGGAAGGGTGGAGGGGCTATGGAGGAATGAAATAAGTTAAATCACGTTTGATTATATTTTTTATTTAAGTTAAGAAGAGTGGGATGAAATAATTAAGTCATTCAAACTCCACATTTAGGACTTGACATGAGCAAGACTTCTACCTAAATAAGCCAAGTTTGTTACAAAATAAAAATATTTAAGTTTGATCTATAACTTGTAACAAGTCAAGAACATAAGCTTAGCCTGACTTGTTTGATTAATTTTTAATATCTGGCCTAACTTATTAGCCAGTCAAGTCGATGATATACTAAATTAAATATACTAAATTATATTTATTAAAAATATAATAAATATAAATTAAATAAAAGAGGCATCACTAATTTATTTTTTTTGAACATATAATAAAAATAGCAATATCAAATTCTAAATTTTAAATTTTAAAAATAAAAAATATTTTTATTTTTATAAAAAAATATATAATATTGATAAATCTTGGCCTAATAAACTATAAGGTTAGGCCAATTATTAAGAGGTTAAGCCTCTTTATAAGAACATAAATTTTTTTTTATTTTTTAGCCTAACTTATTTTAATAATAGACCAAGTTGAGATACTTAAAAAATAGGTCGAGTCACGAGTGCTCACGAACGGCTCGACTTATTTCCAGCCCTAATCACATTTTTCATTCTACCAATTGAGAAGAAATAAATAATTTTAGACCAAATTAATCCCCAACTTCTCTCTAATTATCAAATTAAATCATCTCTCTCGCACACACATTGATAAATTATTTTTTCCTCTTATATATATATATATCTATTATTTTTTTACTTTTAAAATATATGAATAAAATAGTTCAAAAAATTAAAAAATAAAAATAAAAGAGAAAAATAAATTAAATGGTAAAATAATAAATATTTCTTACTCATTAAATATTATAAATTATTTATATATAATAAAAAATAAAAAATTTTAATAAATAAATCTCTCATTCTTCATATTATTATTTTTTATTATTTACTATCCAACATAATCTTTTTAATAACACACCACACTCTATCATTCCACCTCTCACTACACCACTCCATCTCACTAATTCTCACCCCTCCATTAGTTAAAGTATCCATACACCGTGTAAACTCAAAATGAAACAGAGAAAATTCGCATATCTTAAAATTATAAATGTGAACCATAATTTTTACGACTCGACTAATTTAAATTCGAATGAAAAAGTAGAACCATATTTCTCTAATTAAATTATGATTATAAGAATATGTTAAATTTTAAAAGAAATTACATAGAAGATTGAATTATCGGATGGGATTGAGCGGATTCGGATTGGAATTTGAACTCGTATAATTTGTAAATGACGTTTTTATCATTTATTCTAATTACGGTAGGTTATACTTATATAGATAAGTTATACTATAACTGGTTATATCCGACATCACAAAATAAACAATTCGATTGTATAATCAACATAAAGTTTATCGAGATAATTTTTGGCCCTAATAAAAAATAAATATTGATGGGATAATTTTTCGAGAAACCAGATAGGCATGACCTGGACGCTCACGCTGATATATATATATATATATATATATATATATATATATATATATATATATATATATATATATATATATCTATCTGTTTCTGTCCTGTTTACATGAAGAAAACACAAGACGAACGTATAAAAAATGAGAAAAAAGATGTGTAAATTTATAAAGGATTTACATTTATAGTTTGTTGTTGGACTAAAGTTTGCTAATAGATTTTATTAAAAGAATTATACTTATTTGATATCACGATGATATCATCAAATAATTTAAATAATTGTTTATCCATGAATTTTCACATGTAATTTTTTTTTGAGATTTATACCTCCATATATTCCATAATATATTTGCATTAAAATGAGTCAATTATCTAACTTATAAATTAGTTTTAAAATACAATCACCTTTTGCTGAACTCACCCCTCGATTCCTTACTCTTGTTAATTCATCATTTTATTTTGTAATAAAATCTTTAGTAAAACAACTAGATAGGTCCAACTTTTAATTTAATTAATCAAATTGAAGAATCCTAATATTTTTCTTATGCCAAAACTAGAAGAGTTGCGACTATATCACCCAGAAATTTCTAAAAATAAAAATAATATTTAAATAAATTTGATAACTAATTTTATTAGGAATAATCAAAGTAAATATTGGGGAAAAAATAAAAGTTAGATAAGAAAAAGGGAAGGAAGATAATGTAACTACTAACTTAAATAGGAATTAGGATTTGGGTTAAGATTAGATATTTAAAACATAATTTTAATCTCATTACAAAAATAAGTTATAAAAGACTCTTAATTAGCATGGAACAAGGATGAACCCTTATAAATAAAAAATTTGAAACTATTTTTTCAATTTTGAACCACATTTTCTCTCTCTTAAAAAATCACGAAAGACCTTGTGGGGAATCTCTAATCAGAACCCCACTCATGGGGATTTTGCTTCCCACAGGGGTAGGGAAGGCTGGGAGGATCCTTAGTTAGAGGTGTTCAGCGAGTCGGATCGACTCGCGAATCCGATGATTTGATCCGATTCTAATTAATTTGGGTTGGGTCGGACCCAATACGATCTCAACCCAACCTTGGGTTGGGTTGAAATTTTTTGACCCGATCTGAAGACTCGACATTTTAATTTTTTTTATTTTGTAATTTTCAACCCATATTTTATATTAAAAAAATATTAATCTAGGAATACGATTTAACGCTTTTTAATAAAGTAAAAATCTAACCGCTTAATCTAGGACCCTAAAAAATATCGAGTCCGTGTAACCCATTTCTATTTATTAATTTTTATTTGTATAACTAATTCATCATAATCATTTTTTATTATTGGTATAATATCGTTTTATACAGGTGAATATATTTCTATCACAATATGAAAACTCTAATGTAATTGATCTAATACTATATGCTATATTTTATTATAAAACTAAATATGTTAACATTAATTTTAATATTATATAATTTATAAAAAAATTATTTATTATAGAGTTTAAGAGAATCACCTGAAAAAAATTGACACACTGGAGGATGATTTTCTTTTTCTAAATGATTTTTGTAAATTTAAAAACCAAAAAGTAACTAATGTTTTTTTTTATTGAAAAACTGACCCAAGCCAATTTCACCTCTACTCTAATGCAACACATTATGTTGTCAATTTCTTAAAAGAAAATTTCTTTTTAGTAAAGTTGCTATTTTCAATTAAAAACTTTAAAATGAGATACATATGAATAATCAAAATGTTATTAATAACTATAATAGATAATAAAATCTTAATTACCAAATATATTTAAAGGATTAAAAATTTCTATCAATCGACTATTTCAACATGCTCATTCAAATCAATTATCTAATAAAAAATATATGAGGGATAAATTTATTACATGACAATAAATCTTTGTCAACTGAAGAATAATTATCTAAATATTTTTTCCTTAAAAATATAAGAGACTGTCATATAACATGATAATACTCTCATTTTAATATAATATAATTAATTATTTAATTATGGATATATATTATTTATTATTCTATCACAATAAATATTAAATAATTATTTATGATTTTAAATAATTATGTAACATGTTATTAAAATAATTAATATAACGAACGGACTAAATTTAAAATATTTAAAATTTAAATAGTTGGAGTACTAATTTCTTACTTAACAAAATGGAGGTACTAACTTGGGATCAGCATTAAAGTTGGGGTACAAATTTTGAAAATGTTATACTTCTTTAAAATTTCTTAAAGATTATTTATTTTTACTAAACTTTTTCATTCATCTATATATTTTCATCTATCTCGTCATCGCTTATGAAAATTCACAAGTAAAGATGGAGGTGGATGTAATCCTGATGAGCACATAGGGATTCATTAAAACCATTTATTATGATTTGATGCAAAATTATTTGAAATTTAGTTAGTATTTGAATAAGTACGTAGAAAAAATAGAAAAAAATATGTTAGAAAGTTGAAGAAATAATTAGTAACAATGACTTAAAATAAATCCAAGCCATTTCGAGAATTTTACGATAGTAATTAGAATGACAACAAAATGTTACTCTTTTAAAAATATCCTATTAATAAAAAAAGATTAATGATCGATGATAAACTTTAAGATGATAGAAGTTACAAAGTTAAAAGGAGGTATTTGGCAACTGAAATTAGGTGGAACCAGATCTTGAAGTTCCATTTTGAAATCAGGGTCTCACGTGATCCTGATCCAAGTTATTGGTTTCATCATTTCTGTAGAATCGGTAGTGACCCTCTTTTTTTACGTTTTCACCTTTTTTTATTTGACATTTCACTTTTTTTGCAATCTTTCTTTTTTTCTTTTTTCTTTTATCATTTTTTTAACCTTTCATATATAACTTAATTTATTTATTATATGTAAAATATAAATAATAAAGGAGTAATATAGTATTATTTATTATTTCATTATAAATTTTTAATATTTCATTAAATATAAATTACTAGAAAATTGATTTTTTATTTAAATAATATATTTTTTAACAAAAATATTGACATAATTTTTTTAATATATATCATGTATTTCATTTTTTAAACAATTTTATATTCTATATATATATATATTTAATTCAATCATCCACTAAAATTAATCTATCACATCTACTTTTTCCTATCATATCAACTATCTTATTTCTCATCATCAAATTTCATTTCATACAAACATAATCAGAACTAATTTGCCATTTCAACTATTTACGAAAACTTGGTAGAACTCTGGTTCCTATTGCCAAAGGGTCCAAAACTTTTTTACTAAAGTCAATTTGGTAAGTCAACACAGGAAAACACACACAATAAATCCACCCCTAATTAAGCGGCCAAGTCTCTCGTTTCCACTCGCCCGCCCCCTCTCATGGCCGATGCCCTCCTCTCACTCGCTCCTCCGCCCACCTCCTTGCCGAAGAAGTACGTCCGGTCAGAGTCCCAAAGGCCCCGGCTCGCCGAAGTAGTCAGCGACGCCAACATCCCGATCGTCGATCTCGGTTCGCCCGACAAGCACCGGGTCATCCAGCTGACCGGCGAGGCCTGCAGGTCATATGGCTTCTTCCAGGTACGTACGTCCTGCTCTGGGTGCGCTCGAGCTTCTTCTTCCTGAGATATATATGTGATCGTTCGCTATATTAGTTAATATATGTCGCATAAAAAAAAAATAATATATATCGCGAGTGATCGTAGTCGCGTGCTGCTGCTGAGTAGGTTGTGAATCATGGCGTCGGGATTGAATCGACGCAGAAGATGATGGACGTGGGGCTCGAGTTCTTCCGACTGCCTCCGGATGAGAAGTTGAGGCACTATTCCGACGACCCGGCGAAGAAGATGCGGCTGTCGACCAGCTTCAACATCCAGAAGGAGACGGTGCGCAACTGGAGGGACTACCTCCGGCTCCACTGCCACCCGCTTGAGGAGTACGTGGCTGACTGGCCATGCAGTCCTTCTTCTTTCAAGTAAGAATTTATATATCTAGGTTTATACCT
Organism: Pontederia crassipes; assembly: GCA_030549335.1. Taxonomy (NCBI): domain Eukaryota; kingdom Viridiplantae; phylum Streptophyta; class Magnoliopsida; order Commelinales; family Pontederiaceae; genus Pontederia; species Pontederia crassipes. The sequence goes on along the minus strand of CM060188.1, from coordinate 5,210,127 downwards.
TCGCCCTTGCGACTGTTCGTAATAATTAGCTAATTAATCAAGCTCAGCTCAAACAAATCAAGTACATATATACAAGTGCCGTTCCCTTCCACCTCTATTTTAGTTTTCTTTTTCCTACTTTCTTCAGCGTCTGTCCGGAGAAGTTTGACTCTATATATGATAAAGGGACGAATAAAAACGTGAATAATGTTACTAGCCGTGTTAAACTTGTATTGCAGACGTCACTGCTCCAGTCATTTGATGCAAGGTTCTGGTGGTATGCATATCATCAAGATCCCAGTGTCAATATTAAAATCTTAGTGTCACTTCTTTGAAATAATCTTTTAAACTCTGATTATTAACATTTTGATGATATATATATATATATATAATATCATTTGATGTAAGAAATAAATATTATATAATATTATTTTAGGAATGACAATAAATAGATCCAGTTATTGCATGTCACGGCGACTATGATCATAGTCTGAGTGCAGTGTCCAAACTCAATTCTCACTTGTATCTCAACGTCTGGAAGAACCACTGCATGTTGATCAGTTAGGGAAGACATAGAAATGTGCATGTCCTGGCAGCATGAGTGCTAATGAATCAAAACCTCGTAGAAGAAACAAATTAAGGACTACGTACTCTTCTGGCAATATATAACAGAATTCATTAGTTGAATGCTATGCAGTATATATGCTGGAAGAGGAAATCTTTTGGATTCATAATATATTTGAGTTTTCCTTCATTGATTGTAAGAATGTAAGTACAAGATGTATATAGCTAGGCATTAGAACCGAAGATTCGTTCAGGCAGGTACCTTTTACCCATAGACTACTCTTCACTGATGCATTTCTTCCAAGAAGTATATGATTAATTTTATCATGAATTATAATCATTAAATAATAAGACACCAAAGTATAAAGCGAAATGCTCTGCGTACTCATTAACCTTTTCTTTCAAACCCATATATGCATATGGAATTAATTAACACGTCCAAACATCGCATGTAATCGAATCACATGCTTAGAGCCTGCTGAATAGAGTTACTTATAAGTAAATCATATATAGAGTAAATATATAGACGCTTACATCTTTATAATTTGTCCGCCTGATGATGCAATGTCATACTAACTTATGTATTCAGCCTTGTTAGACTAAACAGATCATATTCAAGAGCTCCACAACTTGATGACTTTTGCATATAATGCTTAACGTAATATCTAGAATTATGGGTTGTTGCAATTGCCTAAAGTGTGTAATATTTTATAAAATATATATGGAAACTTAATGAATGTAATTCTGGGAAAATGTGACTCAATATAGTATTAGAGCTTCATAGTCTAACGTTGACCCTAATTAGTTTCCTCTCTCCCACCAAATAAAAAAGGAAATGCCTCTCCTTCCGCTTGTCCCCCTCTACCTTCATTTCATGGATGTCACCCAGCTCACTTTTGATTCTAAAACATAATTATTTTCTTCATGGCCACCGCTTGGCGGCGTTCAAGCAGCATCATTACCTTCTCTTTATTTAATTTCGCCTTGCACTTTGTCTTGTTATCTTCTTCAATATTATTTATTATTAATGATTACAGTAGCCTCAGCTCCTAAATTCATACTTTTTTGTATGAACTCTTTATTTCTCTAAGATGGCGTTTAGATAGTGGTATCAGTAGTTTTTTTTTTTTACTTCCAGAATTGATAGATTAATTTGATATATATTTGGATGAAGTAAAACGTAACGAGAAATTAAGTAAGTGATGTAATATGAAAAAATAAATATGATAGATTAAATTTAGTAAGTATTTAAATAAAAATATATATTATAAATATAAATTTTTATTAATTAATAAAATAATCATATAAATTAATTTTTTATTACTTTTTTGTTAAAAATATATTATATAAATATAAAAAATCTTTTTTATAAATTATATTTAAGATTTGTTAATTTTTTATTGAAACAACAAGTAATAAATAATATTATATTAATTGTTTTATAATAAATATATTATATTTAATAAATAATTTATTTCATGAGAAAACTATAATAGAGAGAAAATAAGGAAAAAAAAAGAAAACAAATTGAAAAAAAGTGTTGTCACGTCAATCCAAACAAAAATTAAAAAAAGTGTGACCCGGTGGAAATCTCAAGTTTTCACTTTGAGTTCTTGACCCGATTTTGCCAAATGTCACATCATTTGGCGAAATCGACTTGAACGACACTATGATTGTAGTCTGGCTCCTCAAATGCCCCATAAAAGAGAAAAATAGGTTATGGTCATAGAGAGCAGGTTTCGGCCACTCATTTCCAATTGTAGAGAGAACTAAAGTGCCTCCAACCCTTCTTGGATAAGTCCTTCCATAGCTTGTTGGACTACATTTTGTTCAAGCAATCTTCTTCCTTATCAAAGATCGTTTTGAGTCCTATGTCATATATCTCACTTTGTGTCACCATCGTCACAACCATTACAATTAGTATAATTTCCCCATCTTTTATGCATCGATAATGCTCGTTGGCATGTTCTCCAACCTAGGGTAGAGCCCCTTCATCAATGAAGAGCTTCCATGCAATGTTATGATCTACTGGTGCCAACGAATCATCTTGGAGTGTCTTCCTTTGGACGAGAAGAAAAACTCATGTAGAACATCTCTTATTAGAGTTGGTGCAACTAGTACCCAAAGAACTCTCATAATTTTCCTTGTAATGTAGCAAACATAGTAAATACAATAAAAATGTACTGATATTCAACTAGGCAAGCTTTGAATGTTTAAATTTTCTCGCTCGAAAAGGCATTAGAATAACTGACACATCACATTCAAGAGCTCTACGAATTTTCATATATTCCTAATGTAATGTCTAGAACTATGAATTGTTATAAGTATGTAATTTTCTATAAATATACGAAAAGACGATGAAAGAAAAATGTGCTTCAATAAACCTCATGATCCAAATGTTGATACTATTATTCTCACCTAGTACAATCCTAATTTCAAGAAAAATGAGAGCAAATGACCAATCATGCATTAACCTTTCTTACACATGGCAGAGAAGTGGTGAGCACTTATTGCAGTGAAGTACGTCAACTGGGCTTCCGCCTGCTCAGGATGATATCTCTAAGCTTAGGCTTGGAGGAGGACTACTTGGAGCGGGTGCTGGGAGAGCAGGAGCAGCACATGGCCATAAATTACTATCCCAAGTGTCCGGAGCCTGAGCTCACATATGGTTTGCCCGCCTATACCGATCCCAATGCCTTAACCATCCTCCTTCAGGACCCCAATGTGCCTGGCCTGCAGGTGTTCAAGGATGGCAAATGGATCGCTGTGGACCCCAAACCGAATGCTTTCGTCATCAACATCGGCGACCAACTACAGGTAAAATGGGTAAAGGTGTTCTAATATTGTCACACAACTTTTTTATTTTTGAAGAAAAAAATATCACTAAGGAAAAGTAGGTGTTCTCCCGTCCATTAGCTTTAATTTAGCCACTACTACTTACTTTAGTGCTAGACCATGAAATTTTTGTTTCGTTGACCTTCACCTTTGTACTTGTTGCAAAACTCCTAAAGTTAAAGACTATCTATTGATATAGCAGCTAGATTTGTCCATGTAAAAAAATTACATAGACCTAGTGGTGAATCTCGCACCCAAAAAGTGTCGCTACATACATTGTGTTCAAAATTTGCCAAAAAATCGACTATTCTATTTGCCTCCCTATAACAATGATTAATTGACCATACATTAAACTTAGAGAGCACAATCTTTATATTTTTTATGATCAATCTTTATATGTTCAACTTGATGTGGGGGAGAAGATGCCTCAGATAAGAATTGTTCAACATATTCATTGTAATTAATTAGAGCTATACTCCAAACCACTAACGGGGTTGTTATCTTGGAACAAAGAAAGAATCATTTTGCGCATTCCACAGTCCCATAAACAAAGAGTGAAGCTTGACTGTAATTTTAATCTTGAATTAGAATCTTCACCTTGCCCCTCATTTAACTAGGAACTAGAAGGCCATGAAGACATGAGTTCAAAGCGAAAATTGAGAATGAATTGTAGTAGAGACAAAGTTGGGAAGCAAATGGACATGTAAAAAAAGATGGTGGTTAGTCTCAACAACAATACCACACAACAAGCAAGAGGTATTTGATGAGACTTGAAGCACGAAATCATGTCCATAGTTGAGAGTCTACTGTGAAACAACTTTCATAAGAAGATATGAAGTTTTGGTGGAACAGGGATGCGCCACAAGGTTTTCCAAGATGCCGTCCAGGTGGCAGTGGTGGCAAAGCTTGGTTGGCAATGAATTTGTAAATAGAGTTTGCTCTTGCACTACCATGAGTATCCTTCGCCCATAACCACAAGTCATCACAAGCATATGATAGGATAAAAATGTTAAGAATACATGCGGTCAGATCCAAATTGAGTATTGAGCAAATTAATATTTCAAACATGTTCGATAATTAAATCAGAAACCATAATTGAATTAATAAGAGATACATTAACAAATGTAGGCATCGAGAAAAGAGGAACAAAAAATAACCACAGATCGATCAACCCTATCCTATCTGTTTTGTAATACCCATATGGAAGAGTAATTACTAGGCGTATGAAGAGTAGACCATGGATGTATACAACCATATTTATCAATCACCAAATTATTTCATGTATTGTTCTTTTTATTTAACAAATCTAGAATACGTTTTGCTAGTAATGCAGACTGGATGAGCTTTAGCTTTTTAATACCCAGTCCCCCTCCATCTTAGAAAGTTCTATGGTCTCCCAATTAATTAGATGTGTACCCCTATGGTTCTTTGTATCATCCTAGAATAAAGATCTAGCTTGTTTGTCAATAACATCAAATACCCAAAATGATAAGTATGATGAGCTAAGTGCATAAATAAGGATTGCATTTTAAATAGAATTAATGAATATAGCTTTACCTACCTAATTCAATAATCTCTTCTTCCACCTTGAAGTTTTAGATATCACTTTATTAACAACGTCCAAATGTGTTTTGGTAGGAATGTTTTTATAAGATATATGTATTCCTAAGTAACTAAAAGAAAGTTGACCCATTTTAAAAACTTAGGATATTCCTCATTACTCATTAGTAATCTTTTATGACAAGCTAGCTTGAGTGGAAAAAAATTTCATATTTGGTAGTATTAACCTTCTAATTTGTCGATTTCTCATCATTGCAGAATAACATTTTAATAGAAATACAATTGACTTTAATTGTAGCTAAACAAAGGAGCATAATATGACTTAGGGTATGTTTGGTTGGGGATGAAAGGAGAATAAAAAAGGGGAAAGTAAATGAGGAGAATCCATTTCCCTCATTTAGTTGAGTTTAAGTTGAAGAAAAATGAAGAAGAAAGTCTCCTCCTTTCTCTTTCATTTCCCTTCAATGTTTTATTTTTTCTTTCATCCCCAAATCGAGGTGAAAAGAGGGAAAAGACATATTAAAATATGTTTCCATTTTTTACCAAACAAAATTAAGCATATAACTATATATGTAAATGATAAAATCATTAAATAAAATAACCACTTAACATTCATTTACTTCCCTTTCCTTCTCATGTATTAATCAACCATGGATAACTATTGACTTTCATTCTCCCACATTTTCTTTCCATTTTTTCTTTTTATTCTTTATCGTTTATTCCCCTTAATGAATTTTGAACTAAACAGACCCTTAAAGAAAATATCTAATTGATTTGTTTTCTACCATCTGATTTATCATGGAGATAGGGTCACCTTGTCTTATACCCCTATCGCTCTTAAAGGATTTGGAAATAAAATCATTGAAAAAAATAAAAGATTTGATACATATGAAAATCCATGTCCTAAACTGATAAGGAAAATTCATAACATTCATGATATAAGATATTGCCTCCCAAAAGATCTTATCAAAAGTTTTTTTCATATTCATTTTTAACAGTGGACCAACTCTTGAGCTATTAAATTATTATTTTGAATTGACCTATTAGCAATAGAAGCAACTTATGCTGGGTCAACTAATAATGGTAGCGTGGGCTTAAGTTTTTGGGCTAGGATTTTGGAAGCTAGCACATTACTGAATGAAATTGATTTTTTTAGGTTGACTTATCTTTAGAATAAAACCAATTGAGATTTTTTTACCATGCATTAGGCATTGGCCTAAAGTCCCTAAAGAAAGATATGATGATATGATGAACTCAATCAGGACTAGGAGCCTTCCCAACCCCTAAACTCCACAAACAATTCTTAATTTTCATCTCAATTATAGGGGCAGTGAAAGTATTATGCCACGAGGAGTCAAACTTTGGAAGACAATGTAATGTTTAACAAATGCATTTTTAACTTGTGATTCTTGTGTGAGCTGATTTTCATTTGCATCAGTAATAGATAAAACCTTATTTCTTTTTGCCTTAATGATAGTGGATACATGGAAAAATTTGTATTTTTATCTTCATGTTGTAATCATTTTTTCTTAAATTTATCCCACCATTTAAAACTAATTTGTCTAAGTAGTGTCTTTATCTAAGAGTTAAAGCTTTTTTGGTGGCTCCAACCACACATAGCATCCTTCATTTTCAAATAACAGCTGAGATCATATATATACTGCGATGCTTCAACTAAAGTTTGAACATTTATCGATGTAAAGTAGCTTTAAAAGTTATAAGATTCTGTTGTGCATAGTTAAATGCCCTGCTCAGGTCCTACATGCACTTCATGCTTCTGGAAAGGATCTCCTCCCAGGCATAAAGGAACTGATTCCAGGGCTATATATAAAATATAGATGAATTCTCTGAGAATGGACTAAACTGACGCAGGCATTAAGTAATGGCCAGTACAGAAGCATCTGGCATCGTGCTGTGGTCAACGCAGACAAGGAGCGGATGTCTGTCTCGTCCTTTCTTTGCCCCTGCAACAGCGCAGTGATCAGCCCCCCGGAGAAGCTCGTCGGCGAGGGCTCTCCAGCCATGTACCGGAGCTACACGTACGAGGAGTACTACAGCAAGTTCTGGAGCAGAAACTTGGACGAGGAGCATTGCTTGCAGCTATTCCGAAGCTAATGGTGTTGTCGGAGGTGTTTCGTTGCCCATCCGCATCAGTTAAAGTGTCTACCTTCTCTCGTTTTGAACAGTAATGTATGCATGTGCGTATTTTGGATTGCTTGTTTACCCCTAGTACTGTTATAAATTGTAAGCTCTTGATCAATGTTGTAAAGTGACTGGATTGCTAAATATCATATGTGTTTAGCTTTTGATCGATGATATGATAAGAATAGTAAATATCATGTTTCTGTTTAAGTAAATTCTATTTTCCTTCTTTGCTTCCTTTCTCCAAACAAAATACACTACTTGTTCCGTAAGTGGTACACTACTAATTAGTTCACACTCTACTAAGGTTCTGTTTGGTATTACTAACGATTTGATAAGCGGATAGCGGATTAACTAACGAATATCGAGTAGCGGATGATGATTATCAGTTAGAGGTTGTAATAAATAAATATTTGATAAATTAAGCGGTAGGATTAGCTGATGAATATAAAATGACATAATTAAACATATGATAAATTATTTAATTTAAACACTATATAAATTCTATTATAATGCAATAAATTAAATAATTATATCTTAATTAAATAAAATAAAATTTTACAACTAATTTTTTATTAAAATATATAGAAATATATATTGGCAATACATTTTATATAATGCACCGATGATATGAAAATATTAAGTGTGAAATTATTATTTATTCTTTGTTAACATATAAATAATTTGTAATTAATTAAATATGAATATGAAAATAAATATAGTTAAATGATAATAAAATAAAAATGAGAAAATAATAAGATGAGTTAAAACGAAATAATATATTTAAATAAGGGTAAAATTAGAAATATTTATAAAACACTAACCTCTAATCGCTAAACGTTAGCTGAAGTAGCTTTTCAATATTTTCATATGAAACACTAAATGATATTTATTTTTGTCATTTACCAAATATAAAAATAAGTATTTGAACCGCTAAACGTTACTTGAAACGTTATTTTTTATGTTACCAAACAGAGCCTAAGCTTAATGCATGCAAAATTATTATTATTATTTGAAAATAATATGTAACCGAAAGAGTTATAATTAATAATCAATTAGAATAACAAAGACGATTGTATTAAGATTTCTCTGGTATCAAATTTCGTATCATAAATGTTTTCATTTTGTTAGTTGGCGAGTGAGACTATAACAATTAGTAAAAATATAAAAAAATGAGAAAAACTTAATTAAGATAATGAGACGTTAGATGTGCAATAACTATAGAGTGAGAGAGCAACACAAATAATATATTCGGGGAAATAGTAGGAATTTATTAAATGGGAGAAGAGTGAAAAGTCAACAGCGTTAGAAAAATTTTAAAAAAAAACTTGCTGAATATTCCCAAAATATTAACAAAGTTACAGTGATTGGTGGCTGTTTCTGTTTTGGGTTGGGCTCCAGCAGATTCCAATGCGCTACTAAATCCAAACAACAAAGAAACCAATTGGGCCCTATGGATCAAGCCCAATAGGCCGTTCTTTAAGGCCCCATAACACATGCTTCACTGTTGTTTCGCTACGTCTCCAAAAACCAAAAGCTTTTTTGGTGTTTCCTTTGCTCGTAGATAGAGAGAGACCACTCGATCCTTTTGCCCCTTCGCTCCATCTCCATTCCCTCCTCGAGTCCTCCGCCATGGCGACATCAGCAATGTCGGCCTCTCTTTCTCTCCCTTCCGCTTCCACGCTCAATGGCAACCTCTCCTCCTCTTTCCTCCCTCCTCTCTCATCCTCCTTCCGCCCGTCCGTCAGCCGGGAGCATCAGCAGCATCGCTCTCTCCTGCGCACGCAGAGGCCTCCGGCCATCAAGGCCATGGCCCCTCCTCCAAAGGCTGGAAAGGGCAAGAAAGGTCATTGCTTGAATGCGCGGTCTCCCCTGCTCTCATGCACGTTTGGCTTTTGTGCTCGCTGCGCTGTCTGGTCCAGCTCTTTGTGACGGCTTCTTTATATCTTTCGCAGTGGTGGGCATTGTGAAACTGGCCCTGGAAGCTGGGAAGGCGACCCCCGCGCCGCCCGTCGGTCCGGCGCTCGGTTCTAAGGGTGTCAACATCATGGCCTTCTGCAAGGAGTACAACGCCAAGACCGCTGACAAGGCCGGCTACATCATTCCCGTCGAGATCACCGTCTACGATGTGAGCTTTGCTTGATTTCTCCAAGTTTTGTTGCCTTTTGTTTTCAGTTTGTTTTTTTATTAGATTGCTTGTGCAAGAAGATTATTCTCACAGGAAGGTGCAAATTTCCTCCTCCTTTTTGGTTCTTTTCGAATGGTTAACTTCGGGGACTCAAATTCACATTCGAATTCTGTTGACAGGATAAGAGCTTTACATTTATTCTGAAGACACCCCCGGCTTCCGTTCTGCTCCTCAAGGCCGCAGGTTTGTTGTTAAGTGATTTGTGAATTATGCATCGAGTTTGTTTCATTCTGTTGTTCTTTGTAAAAAGTGAAGATGAAAAATGAAAAGAGAGCTTGCTGCCATGATTTCACTAATGTATGGAACTGTAATTCATTTCTGTTGCATAATCTTGATTGCTTGTGTGCCACCTGATTCTTGCTATGCTACCACAGAATTCAGCATGTCATTACCAGATCGTTCATTTTTTTCCCTGGCAACTATACTGATAAGTGATAAGATGTATCATGGTTCTCAAGAAATGTACTGGTTTCACTGTTATGTCAAATGATCATCTTCATCTTATATCAATATTCATGATAATTATAAAAGTACTAGTGTCTTGAACAGTGTAATCCGGTTCTTATTGGTAATCATGTATTTGGACTGGTTTCTAATATGTTAGCCCCATGGAAATCAATAAGCAAAAGGCCTCACCCAGGCACTTTTTAGATATTTTTAGGTAAAACCTTTGAGAGTCGTATAATGGCTTCACTGAAAGAACATGCATAACTGATGAACCCATGGAATATTCGTTTCCTGACAAGTTTAGGGAAGACTATACAATCATTTCTGTCGAGATTTTAGAGTTTTACTATCAATAAATTAACTTTTTATTTAAATGGTAATCCACTCCATTGTTGGATTAATCAGTTAAAGAAGGTGTCTTTTGAGGGCAATCAACAATTTACCTCTTCTTTCAGATTAAGAAGAGTATATCTTGATGTCAGTTTCTCATTAGACATGCCTGTTAAAAAAAAATTCACTAGACACATGTTTGAGCTCATCATTTCCTTCTCGTTTTTGTTTTTGTTGTAATTATAATTATTTAACAGATGTACATTTCATCAGACACCATTGTTAGAACTTGCCACCTCACATAATATTGTCTAGGTACCTGTCTGATAATTGGAATGATGAAGATTATGCGTAAGACCACATGTTAGCTTGTTTTGTGTGAGATTTACTCTGCGAATTTATACTGTTTTTTCAGTTCCTTTTGGATGATAGATCGTGATGACTGTATTATGTTCAAAATATGAGAAATTTCTAATTAAGCTTAGTATGATGTTTTCTCGATGAAATTTGTCTTCCAAGCTCCAACATATAATGATATTCTTGTTTCTAATTTAATTGTTAAAAAACACTTTCCAAAGTTTTGTTGTCACTTAGATGCTTTGTTGATATAATGTTTTGTTCATCTCATGCATTATGCATACTTGTGTCTATGTGTTAAGCTTACACTAACCAGCTGCGGAACTTCTTCTTGATCTTCATATCATATATCCTTTTTTTTTGCGTAATGTAGTGGCCTTTTTACTTCATTATCTACACTTTATTAGCACCATTTTTTTTACTGTGAAAGGCACATCCCTGTTAATATGTTTGATTCATCCCAAATAAACAATAAAAATCTCTTCAGACCAATCTGGCACATCAAAATCTTGCATCTCATGGTGCAGCAAAATTTGATTCCATCATAAGATACAACAGAGAAGGGTTGGTGGTAGCATGGTTAATGAGAAGTCAAGATGAAGTGTAAGAGATGTGGATAAGGTAGTACTGTGCAAAATTGACCGAATCGCAAATGTCGCAAACGTTTTTCTGGAAAACATGCAGATCAGAGAATGACCTTCCTGGATCCTTCATAGTAGCTCATTGGTTTGAATTGTTGGAGGAATAAGCTCTTTGTATCATAAACTACATTTCTTAAGAGTACTGAACTAGGATATTTGTCTTGAGATGCTGTAGTTCTGCATAACTTTCAGCTTCTCTCTGCGTATGACAGAGGTCATCACTCAGACACCATATCCTGTACTGGCTTTTATTTTTTGGTAAATAAAGAGGCCGAGTTTGGGGTCACCCCAACTATATCTCCAAGTGGGAATTGGCCAAGAGAGACTGACAGGCATCATAAGTCTTGCGGTGAGTTCCGTCTCCCAGGTGCAATATTTTGGAGGTGGTCTACTCAGGTGTTGGCTTCTGGTAGTGTATGAGTATGAAAACAGGACCATATCCATTACCATCGCGTCGTAATTACTATACCCTGGAGATGGGAGCTAGAACTAAATTACTTGTTTAGCACATCCACTGCTGGTTTTGAATCGCCCTCCATGATGATCATGTAGTGCCTCTTCTTTCTTGTGAACTATAGACCCAAAACCATGACTTCAAGTTCACCTTTGAGTGGGGATAGCACCATTATCGGACTGATTATTCACCCTTCCAATTCTTTTGTCACCCCCACAGGATCGCTTCTGCACTTGCCAAAATAAGTGATGTTGACTGTCTGAAGCAAGCATCCATATTACACTTGATTCATTCTTAGGAGGCAGCCACCACAAGCTGCTCTGTGTTTGGCCTGCTGGTGAGTTAAGTCTGTGTCTCTGTCCTTGGGTTAGCCCGAACTGGGTTGCGATGCAGATGATGAAACTGATGTTGTCTCCCAGCAAGCTGTAGAAGGCAGAGCTGGATCTCCATTTCCATAGCCATCAACTTGCCATTTTAAAGGCAATGCCCCGCTTCAAGTCTTCACTCATTTGTTTGGTGCTCTGGATGTTGAAGCGAATCCAATTGGAAAGCTGTAGAAGGCAGGGCTGCATCTCCATTTCCATAGTCACCAACATGCCATTCCAAAGCAATGCACCACTTCAAGTCTTCGCCCATTGTTTGGTGCTCTGGATGTTGAAGTGAATCCAATGTAGTAGATGAGCCAAGAAGAATTGGGCAAGTAGGTTGGGTGGGATGAGGAGATTTCACACTTCCCTGGCTATGGTACAATCCTGATTACTTTACCGTGTCTCGAGGTTACTAAGTGTGCTGCCATTATAATCATGTTTCCTCTCTGATATATTTTAATGAAGTCAAGCTGGGCTAAAGTTCTGTGGCCTTCACATGCCTTGCAGAAGAAAGATGTGATGCTTCAAAGAGGATTTATAGCTGTTATAGTAGTTTTATTTGTAAAAAATAGTACAGCTTAATGATGCCTTTTGAACAGATCTTCCCCAGTGGTCTACGTGATCATTTAACAAATAAACTTTTGCTTTAATTACCTATTTGATACCATCAGTCCTCTTTATATACCCATAAGGAGTACATGACCAGTGATGTTCTAATTTTTGTTAGGAGTTGAGAAGGGCTCTAAAGAACCACAACGGGAGAAGGTGGGAAAGGTAACAGTTGAGCAGTTACGGGCAATAGCTCAAGAGAAGTTACCTGATTTAAACTGCACCACCATCGAATCAGCAATGAGAATAATCGCTGGTACTGCAGCTAATATGGGCATTGATGTGGATCCACCAGTACTGGAGCCCAAAAAGAAAGCTCTTGTATAGAACCCATTCATATCTGCATCAGCAGTTTCTTTCTTTCCAATGTTCTTAGATCCAACTTAAATTTTGTATTCGAAAATTATACTTGTTTTTACCTCCCACCTTCGTCTTTTTTAACTGCTAATGTATTTTTTTTACTATAACTTTTTTTTAAAATGTTGATTCAAATATTTGTCAGTGTGTTAATAGTTTGCAGAGATTTGGCAGCTTTCATTAAAGTTCATTACTGAGTGACTTTGTACTGGAGCAGCTCCTAGAAAGTTGCCCGCATATAGTAATAGTTCATTCAGTTTGACTCATGGAAAGTTCCCTTTGCTTGGACATGCTGCTGTCTGCAGTTGGAACGATATTGTTGGCTGAAAGTGCTCGTTAATTTTATTTTAGACTGCTTTCTCTTCTGCACAATGTTTTCATTTATTTGCTTCCTTTCAAAATAAGATGTGAAACAGTTTTGAATCACGGAATTTGTTCAGAAAAGTAGTAATAAAAAAATATTACCATGGCAATGTAGAAAGGAAAGCGATGATAGGAATCACCGTCTAACCAATTTTTTGAGTGGTTTCTTTTGCAAACGTATCTAAGGCTACATGCCTGTCATATTTGTACAGTTCATGGAGATTTATGTTTTAGTATTTGGCTATTTCCATGTCGACTATTCAGTCAAGCTCTGAGTAGGTGATTAGCAAGTGTTACTAGATCTCAATACAAGGGGTATAAGTATTTGTCTGAAACTTCATTCTCTTCAAACGGATTTTAATCTACTGATACTGGAGCTTGTAAATTGTGCTTGGGAATCAAACATATACTTATATTTTCATATATGATATGTGCTCATTCACCTCAGCAAAAAGAGTTAATGATAAACTTAAAAGACTGAAGGCATGGGATATTTTCCCCGCATCAAGTGTCAGAGTATTTGTACTCTAATACAGAAAAAAAAGTGTTGCAAATTGGAGTCTGAACATTACTGGACATGCTCATATGCCCTCAGTGAAGCTACTACTGGAATAACATAATACTTCCTCAGAGTTGATCACCTTTTTAACTTTTTGAAATATTTCTTTTTTCTTTGCAGACAATAAGATATATTAGCCGCCAACTGCTTAGATTCCACTACCAAGTATCAAGGACAGATTTATGTATCTAGATTAAGTTGGAAAAAAACTGCCATCAAGGAACTGCAATGAGCAACAGGAAACGAATCTTTACATCTGAAATGGTGCGTGTCCTTTGTCCATTTCTCGCTGTCTCTACTCAAACCAACAAGAATATGAAATATTCAATTCGACAAAGGAAGAAATGGTGCTTTCTGTAACCAGCATTGTTTAGGGACAGAATTCCTGCATGAAACAATTTAATTAACCAGTCTACAAAGTGCTGTCTTTGGTCGCAGCAAGGAGGATGGCAACCTCGAGGCCAAAAATCCATTCTCCCATGCTCTATCTCCAACATATTCTCAGTATGTTTCCTTTCATTTAACCACATTATTGAAGGCATAACATTTGTCATTAGTCTCGAATTTTTTTTGTTGATTCCAAAGTAGTCCAAATCATACAGAAAGATTGCATCATCTGCAATCATGAGGGTAGAAAGTACTACTCAATCTTGTGCTGTCTCCAAAGTCAGAAGAAAAAAAAAAAGAAATTTCACAGGAAAAGAAATAGATCAAAGCTAGCCACAGACAGAGAAGAAAGCTGGCAAAGAAACACAACACCCAATCTCTCAAGAGCACACAGACCAGCAATTCCGTCACAACCTGCCTCAGGAGGGAGGAGCAAGAAAGCTGCTACGTTCGCAGCTGCTGACTCTGCAGCTACTGCTCCTTTCTTTTTTCCGCACTGTTGAGCTTCTAACAGTAGGAGCAGCTCCAGTTGTAGTAGCATGGTATAGGCACTTGCGATGGTCCATCACCCATGCTACGACTGCTCCCTTTTGTCGTCAAATTCTTGACTGTTTGGTTTGGGTTCTCATTCACTCCCTCTTTCTCTCTCATATCATGACAAGACCAACAAGTATCGATCATCATCACCATCTGATCCACCTTTCTATCAGCAGATGCAGCTGTTGCTGCAAGCATTGATGTAGCTGAAGATTTGGTGCACGGCCGTCGCTATCTCCTCTGCTGACCCAAGCTTACACCCATCCTCCATCTGCCCAAGTTAAATTTGTGCAACAGTGCTTCAGGTTAGTGTACGAACGAAAGATTGCTAATGAGACCACTGTGCACGGTATTATTACTATACTTTTCAAGATAAAAATGGAAAAAGAGACCTTCGGACAAGCGTTCATATATCGAATGCTCTTAATTAACTACTAAATCGCAGATTGACACTAACAAGTCCAATGTTTTTGGGATTAATTTGCATGCAAAGAAACGAACCTTGAGGTTGAAGGAGTAGAGAACGGATGCACGCCCGAGGGACGTGATGTTGAGGTGGAGAACGGAGAGCCGGAGCTCCTCCATGGCAGCGACGGCCGCAACCAGCTGCCCCGCCCGCCGCTGTCCTGCCACCTTCAAGTTCACGTGTCCTTGCACCACGGTGGCCTCCACGTCCACGCCCAGTATCAGTATGTCGGGATCTACTTCTCTCCCGAGCACGTCGCTGATGCCGCACCGGGACGCCCGGTGCAGCAATGACTCGGTGTAACTCGTGTACTGCGGCGAGATGAAGAAGCTGCCATGAACGGGTGCTGCGGCCGCCGCATCGAGGGAGGCGCCGTCTTCTTCGTCTCGGCCGTCCCTGGCCTTGGTGCAACCCGAGGAGGCGTCGGAGGACGTGGCGGCGACGGTGGCAGATGCCCGGAGGCGCTTCTCGACCTGAAGGGAGAGGAGCTTGTGCTCCAACTCCTTGATGAAGTCGATAGCACCGCCGATGATGGATGCCTGGTCTCCCTGAAGTTTATTGCGGAACCGTTGTATGAGATTAAAGATTCATAGAGCGATACAGACGCAAAAAAAGCACTGCAAATAGAGGGAGTCCACTTCATCGACGTACTCTTTGAATGGATGAAGGAGGCATAAGGGACCGCAGGACGGAGAGGTGGTCGTTCATAAGGCGGCGCCGGTTGCGCTCGACGTTGATGTGCGCCATCCTCTGGCTCTCCGTCTCCTCCGTGCTTTTTGATGGCGCCGCAGCAGACCGCGACCGCTTCCTTTTCTTCCTCTCCGGCCTCGGCCCAACCGCGGTTGAGCACCCCCCGGTGGCCGATGACGCCTTCGGCGACTGATGATAGGGGCCGCTCGGCCTTCTTGCCCCAGGCTCGGAGACATGAGTTACGCAGCTCTCCAGTTGCTCCATGGCCGTCGTTGTCACCGGCCATTTATTATTCTGGTGCTGCTGTTGGCTCTGCAGCCGCAGGAGAAGCTCAACATTGGACTGCTGTGGACAACGGGGGGTGAAGAGAGCACGACAGTCATGTTCCTCCGTCCGATTCTGCTGCTGCTGCTGTTGCTGCTGAAGATAGAGTTGGACGAGCTGGTTTTCTTCTTCCGCCTCGTCGCCTGCTCCCATTGCGCCCTGCAACAGCTGAAGGAAGGGCATTTGGTAGTACGGCAGCAAGGTCTCGTAGCTCACATCAAGGCCGGAGCTGCAGCTGCTCACTGGCCCTGGCTCCATGCATTCGGTCTTCATCTCCTCTCCCACCAACTGCTCCATGCTCAACATTGTAAGAGAAAAAAAAACTTTTTTTTTTCTTCGCATGAAAAGTAAAATGTAAGACATGAAACAACGGCAAATAAGAACACTTTTGCACTTTTTTCCTTCTGATAGAGTTGCATTGAATGGTATATACGGTAAAAGGGAAGAGTCAATACCAACTCCATTCCACCTATGTTCCATCTTTATCCCTAAATGGAGTCTTCTTCACCAGATATGAAAAGAGAGAGGGAAAGAGACAGCACTGGTATTAAATGAGAGAAGAGCGGAGAAGAGCATTTATAAGGAACTTACAATTGGATTAATGAGTCCTTGAAGGCTCTCCATCATAGGAAAGCAAGAACAGCAAATGCAGAAGCCAGGAACAGGGGGTGGAAGACTGAATCGGCCACTCCCCGCACACTCTGCTCCTTAGTTATAGCAGCCAGTCACCAGGAACAGTTCCGCAGCAGTAGAAGTACTTCTGACTTGAACTCCTTCCTTAAACTATCCCTTCCCAACTCCGAATGGAATCAGATGTATTCCTTGCTTCCCCCCTTATCCCTTCTTAAATTCCCCTCTTGTCACACCACCCACCCAGAGAAATCAATGCAAGTGCAATGCCTGTGCATGGCCGTGGCCCTTTTGCAATCTCCTCCGCCTCCACCCTTCTTACAATGTATGGACTATGGGGGGCAACTTAAATGTCGCCCGTTGAGTTGTTACTTGAAGCAGCAAAAGGATGAAGCTAGAGAGTTTGAATCTATCATGAGCGAAACAGTGGGCAATGGGGAATGTGCTAGCAGTTGCAGTGTGGGGTAAAGTGGGGGAGAGTGTCTAACAGCAGCATAAGAACACCAGATATCCACAAAAGAAACTTAGGCAACTGAGGGAACAATGCCATGGTGATAAAATGAAGGCAACATCTGGACTGGGGACTACTCTCCTGTTCCTGAGAAGAGAGGAGTGAGGAGGGAGGAAGAAGAAAAAAGCTACTCTAGTGTGAGGAGGAGATGGATAGGCATAGGGTTTGGTTAGACTGGCTAACCTTTTCTATACTATTAAAGAGTGGATTTATGATAAACATATATTATATGACGTGATATAAATTAGTGGATTTAAATTCTTCTCCCATTGGTGAGAATACAAAAAAAAAAGGATTTGGTCATGTTGTTTGGGCTGTTTCCCTCGGGTGGCATAAAACTTTTACGTTCACCTTTTTTACGTCTGTAAAAGATTCACCCATCCCCATGCATTATTGTTGAGGTGGCAGATCTGTTCAGCGTCGGAGACAGAACAGTTGTGTGGTCTTCGTGGTCTCCTCCTGTCCTGACCCCTCTTTCTCTGATGAGGGTCATTCATCACCCTCTGACCTCCCTCCCTCCCTCCGAGAACCAGGCAAGTCGTTGATGAATGCGTTGCATTTGCATGCATGCTGATTTCAGACGAGCTCATATAGATAGAGCATGGGATTGAACCTTTCACGAGGTGGAGCGGGTCACTTGGCCATGGTCAAAAAAGAAAGGCACAGATAAGAATGCAATGCAAGCTCGTACGCGTCCAGGGTCCGTGCGTATTTGAGCTATCCGACCTCCGAGCTTTCAAAGAGCTGTCCACGTTGTTTTCATGGCTGATAGGCTCTCAGGAAGGAGACGTAAGCCCCTTGAAGACATGGTGTTCTTTCTTTCTTTCTTTCTTTTTTTTTTTTTGGAAAGCAATGTAAGATTATGTATTAATTGAGAAATGCAGAGCGTGCTCGTACAAAATACAAAAGAATTTATTGTGGAAGGTAATTTTCTCAAAAAAAAAAAAACTTTTGCCGAAAGTACAGTATGCTGCAAGTCCAAAATTTTATGTATGGCTTGCTGTAAGGCCAAAGTTAGGTTCTTGATCTTCCATGGTGAGCATGGCATTCTGTTTACGATCTTCACTAGAAATGAAATTCCCACAGTGAGTGCATAAAATGAATCCAAATCCCATCCCGATCCAATCCTTTGTTCAATATGACTCATGAGGAAGGGGCGATTTCCACCGACCCTCGAGAAGGTCTCGAGGGTTTGTTTGGATAGAGAAATAAAAGGGGTGGGATGAAAAATGAGAGATGAATTTTTTAAAGTTTTGTTTGGTAAAATTTATTTTAAAATTTATGAGGAATTTGATGACATAAATTATACTTTCACATTTTAATTTTTTTATTCCATTAAATTGATGGAATGAGGAGAGTTAATAATTTTTTAGACAAAATTATTCTTGATTAAGATTATTTTATTTACCCCAATTTTTTTTTCTCATCTCATAATATATCTTTCTCTCTGTCGCATGCGAGATTCCTGTGATTTTTCATAATCTCCTTATCTCTCTTTATATGTTACGTCATCCTTGCATGCAATAATTTGTAAACTCTCGGTGTCAAATAATTTTCGAGGTTCCCTCTCTTAGTCCTCAATCTCTTGATTTTGCAAACACTCTCTCTCTACACTCTCTCTCATAGTCCTTGATTTCATGATTTTGTAGGCAACAATTTGAAACTCTCGACGGACAATTTTTAAGATTTGTACTCTATCTCCTCTTACACTTTCTCTCATTGCTTTCTTGTACTTTACCTTTCATTATTAACTTGCATTATAAAATAAATAATTTATTAAGTAATATAAGTAAGAATAAAACATAAAAGGTAAAAAAAATTATCTAAATTAACCTCTCAAATACCATATTTTAAATATTGTATCCCAACAAAAGATAGTTTAATTCATTCCATCATTTCCCATTATTTTTTTTATCAAAATATGAGTTTAGTAAAATCATATCATATCATCCTTCACCACCTCCTACCACACCATTCCATCCCACCCTTCATTTCTTATTTTCCAAATAAACCCTAAGGGTTAAAAGTCTCATGCGTGTGGTATTTGATATACTTGTTATATCTGACAACTGTCCTCTCCCAAATCATCTCAACATTTGCACACTTTGAATTAAAGTATGAGGGCACTGAATATACCGTATGATATATAATAAGTCGATTGACCCCATCAAAATTATATTTATATGATAGGTTGATCGTCATTCAATGCAGTATATTGCAACATATAAGTATGCAGTATACTCATTTTACCCATATCATTTCTTAGTTTCAAATTACCTAAAACATAAAGATAGCAAAGATAAGAAAGAAACTTCGTTGCACCCTCCTGAATCCAGGTATCAAAATCTCAAGATTGGAAGTAATCAAAGGTAATGTAGAGCTTTAGCTGAAATAAGGACCAAAGGTCATTTGCGACCAAAAAATGGAAGAAAAGATAGTGGATAATTTTCAGGGGATCTGCTACAAAGTGTGCATCAAGGATCCACATTCAAACTGAAATGAGAGACATAATTCCTCGTGGGGAGCTTGCGGTGGAGGAGGATTTTTGGGGGAGTGGAAAATTTCCACACTTGCTTCCAAACACATGTCTATCTAGCTCTTGCCTTCTTGTTGAAATGAACACACTATCCAATATCCATTTAAGGGAATGGACTACTCAAGAACGCACGCATTCTTCAACAACAGCCATCCAAATCATTTAAGTAGATATTTCTCAGTACTATACGCTGATGATAGAAATCTAATTATATTAGAAACAGTGCATGTTATTTATACATACGTGTGTGTGTCAGGGTGTCTAAGCTATCAAAATTCAATGCGGATATCCAAAGATGAGGTCCATCAGCTCATTCAATTTGTCACTTGAAGAAATGCAAGAATGAAATATAATTACAAGCTTCCTGACTCTTCTTACAGCACTGCTTCAGAAAGATCGTAACAAAAGTTCCAAAGGATTTACCATATATTCATGCATGATAGCAGTAACCATTAATGGGTGCGATCCATCATGCACGTTGATTTACCATATATTCTTGGATCATACGGTCGGTATACGCCACCGGACTTAAAGAGGGGGGGAGGACCCCCCAGCCATCCATGCATGCATGGCAGGGCAGGGCAGGGCAGGCGGGTACGCGTCGTAGCAGCGGTCTGCACTGGCGGCATTGATTTCGTGACTGGTCCCCGGTGCACACCACAATACGACATGGAACGCTTCGGATTGCCTGCCTTTGCATGCTTTCGTCTTTGGATCCCGATCTCGGCAGATCATAATGTCCAGCCAGCAGAGTGACCCGATGCAAGAAGGAAACAATTGCACTTACGGAAATGTCCATTGCTCAAAGACGATCTGCAAAATTTTCTTCATTTCCTTTCCCCATCGATTGATCCAAACATTTTGCTTGTATTTTATCTTATGGACGCATTGGGCTTGGTGTTGTATAAGGAATACATTCTCGAATCATCTCTCTCTCCCTCTCTCTCTCTCTCTCCAACCACAATTTCTTTGTCTTTCCTCGAGTCAAATTATTGGGTTGCTTGTCTAGCATAGCAAACAGCTCGTTCCCGAGGAATGCGAAATCCCCCTCGCTTGGGTAAACTTTTCCTTTTGACATTTCTCTCATCTCTCTCTCTCTCCCCCCTAAACAAAAGCTTGGGGGATGGACAGTGGGAACCAGAGATGGCAATGAGACGCTGCGGGCCCCGAGGTCGTCAATTGAGGAGAAGGTTGGGGTTTGTGTACGATAAGGTGATCGTCAGATGCCAGGAAGGGAGAGAGGGAGGGAGAGAGGGAGCGAGAGAAGTGCTTTAGGGTGGTAAAATTACATGGGGTTAAGTCTAGTAAAAATAAGTTAATTAAATTAATAATTTAAGAATCAACGGTATATCATTGTGCGAAAAGTGCTTAGCTATTTATTTGAGGCGACGAATATGTATTTCGAACGTCATAATTTCACATGTGGAGACGATTAGATTAACAAACGTGGAAACAAAATTATAACAACTTAACCAAAGGAAGTAAAACTTTGGATAAAAAAATTGGTTGTCCACATTTGTTTTCTACTAGATATATGCATTATTTTATTATTTATTCCAATTGCAAGAATAAGACCAAAAAATTTTCTTCCGGTAGTGTCGATTCTTAAATTCATTTTAGAAATTTATTCATTCCGAATTTTAACTTGCAATAAAAAAGACTGATATTGTAAAACATGCACATTTTATCACCATTCATTTCTTTCAAAGCTCATTTATTTCTTCCAAATAAATAGTCTGACCGTTTTTTTTTGTCCAAATTATTTTAGTGGTGAGCAACACCTGGGTCGGAAACCAATTTCCGGTTGTCACAATTTGATCGTAAAAAATAAGTAAATAAATACAATAGTAAAAAAATAATATTATTATATAGATATGATAACTATTAATTAAATTGTATATATTATAATATAATATAATGTATATTTAAGATATATATCAAATAAAATATACATTTTTATTTAAAATAAATATAGTATTTAATAATAATATAATATATTTAACCAAGTTGAAATCAAATTCGAATTATAATAATCCGAACTCGGTTTCGACCTAGTCTTAACTTGATTACCCACCGAGTCGAAAAAATATTCAAAAAATCTAAATCGATGCGGAGCGGGTCGTCCGACGACTGGTTCTCAGCCCTAACCTTTTTTCACAAATGACTATTTTGTGGATTGGACGTATCAAGTTTTATTTTCTAACTAAACTATTTTAATTCTATACATTTTCATTATTGAAGAAATAGAAAAGGTAATATCAACCCGAGAATGATAGGCAAATAATATAATATATAAAAACTAATATATAAATAACAAAAAAGAGTACACAAAGGCACACCAGACAGAGGGAGATATTTCTATATTATATATAAATCATTTTTTATTTGTATATTCTTTTATATGTTATATTTCAGTTGATGTGTTACCTGTTATATTATTTTTCAATGATGTGAAAGAGAGAAGAATAGATTAGTGAGTATTTGTTCTACTATTCTTGACCATAAGACTAGGTAAAGTAAACTAAAATTCAAAATCGCCCATGGGAAAAAAAATAAAAGGACGAAAATTATCTTATGTTTAAAATATGCACTAACTATACAAATTCAGTGGACCATAGTAAGTATACTATGTTTTTAATCAGTAATATTATTAGTGAGAGGGTCGAATGACATTTTAGGGAATAATAGTGAGATATAAATGAGAAGCAAAACAAATAGGAGTTTTGGTTAGTTGGGGGCCCTCACCAACTCCAATACAACTTGCCGGAACCTGATCGTACCACGTAAAAGCAAAAAAAATTAATACAAGGCACAAGGACGACAAGTTGCTGCTCCTGAAAGGAGATATTCTAAAGTCTGATATGAAATATAGTGATACATAATTTCACTTTCAGGTTATCTTATTGGTATTTGATTTATTAGTTTGATATTTTCCGTAATAAAACAGTCTTCGGTGAGTTAATTACATAGAAAAGGGGTACCACAAGTCTTTATTTGGGATTCCCCGCGTGTGAATTTTATCTCTCTCAAATTGTTCCCCTCTCCCTCCAGTACACCAAGGGGAGTACTGCTGAATGGACGGCAGCTGGGCTGGTTGTTTGTCCAATTGGCTACCAGTAGCTGAAATTTAACCAAGAACTTGGACCACCATTTTTACTTCATTTCGTGAGCTACCGACGTCAATTCTTGTAACAGTAAAAGAAGAATTTGACAAACAATGATGCATGATTACTTAGCTGGAGGCCAAGATGTCAACGTACAGGACATGGTCCCTTCTGTAAATTCTGAGACCCGTGGAACCTACGGAATGACGTTCCACCTTGAAAATTGGCGTAGCATCACCTGCACAAAGGAGGACGATTTTAGGGTTCCAGTACAATTGATTCCCTCATATGTCGCTGGCAGTCTCTTTATGTTTTTCTAAAACGTGTTATGGCATCATTACAAAGCCATTCATGAAGAAAGTTATATCTTAATATTCAATCTTGGAAAAGATGAAGAGAAAACTGTGGCATGGACCTTCCCTCAGACCAACAGCAGGGCGTTTGACCCTGTAAGAAACCGCCGTCCTTTGGGTTCGTAGACAGCTCTCATGTATCATCTCAGTGATGGAGATTGGATTATGAGAGCATAATACGATTGCAGGTGTCGTCCAGTGTCCTACCAACCGATCACAGACCCATCTGAGAAGCTGGCCCCTCCCACAACTGGGGCTACGAGTTTGAAGCAGATAAGGTCCACAGCAATTGAGTGGAAGGAAAACAAGAGGTAGCTGCCAAACCAAGATAACGTTCAATCCGTTGCTCTTGTTTTGTATGCATCAGTGCAATTAAAGTCCTCCAAGTTTCTGAGAGAGGTCTGAGAACTTTTGGTGGGGAGGTCTCTCTGTGGCACCACCAAACAAATGGTCGTTTACCAACAACCGTTCCACTGCATGTAACGCAATCCCAGTTTAAATGTTGGTGCTATATCTTCAGTGACAAATAGGGGAAAGAAAAGGGCCCAAGGTGAAACCACCAGAAACATTGTACCTGATAAAAGGAGATAATCATAATGCTGGAATGTCTGGAATATTTACCCACGCTAAAAACGAACATTTGATGATGTGAAAGTACCATGAATAATGGAATAATCAATTAGCACTTTTCCTGATGTTTTCAAACGTTCATTTAAATTATAAAAGATCAATATAATGATCTAAAAGTAGGATACAATAATTGATGTCAAAAACCTTTCATGGCCAGGTACTGGGAGAGAGGTCTAATCTCTTACCTAAAAAGTCCTGGCAAAAACATCCAAGCATGACGGTCTGTGGGTTGCCTTTTGGGCCACACGATATGATAACTTCATCATTCACGGTCTATTATTCTCTTTTCCTTAGAAAATGGTCCCATCTTCGGCCTGTTAAATACAACTGTCTAAAGTAAAAAATTATGTACCAATATTCAGGTTTCTGTGTATACACGAATTTGAAAAGAAGACGAAACTCTCGGTTTGTTACATGTTCCATGAACATCTAATTGTTCTCTCCCAATTTGTGTGGCATGATTCATATTCTTTTCCAAGACATTACCTTAAGAACCTGAAGACACGCCATGGAAATTATCATTCTCCTTTTTGCAGGAATTAGGAAATAAGTTCGGGTGTTGAGGATCTCAGGCATTTGATACACTGCTGAAGTCGAAGTCGAGGTAACCAATCAAACAGCCTAAATTGGGCAACTCAATTGGATGCTACATGATTTCCGCATCCCATCCGAGATATGATAAGTTGAAACATATTAACATTAGCACCCAAAAAGAACTACCAATGTGCTATCTTTAAATGGTTTGAAAACTGATCAATATCATACGACCTCTCAACTCAAATTAGGAAACGAAGGCACAAGAACATGATAGATTAATTTCACGCAATGAAGGTACAACGAATAATTTTGACATCACTGGTCCAGCTATGAACTACATGTTGCGGACCTTATTCCTCAAGAAATAAATGCAGTCAATCTCCTTTGTCAGGAGCTGATGGGGTGAATGCAATCATAGGCCAAACAACAGTTGCAATCTTCGTTAGCCTTTTGTTCATGTGGCATTTGGACAATGTGTAAAGATATGTTTTTTTAACTCCAGACCATGTCCATCTTCCCTCACTGGTTGTGATGAGTTCAGCAAAATCCATTATCCTGAGAGATATCTCCCAAACGAATCCTAAGTCTTTCATATCCTCTTCATCATAGGAGAGCTAAAACTAAGTGTTGGAACAAAGTTTTTATGCTACATATAATTATATTTGATGATACAAACCTCGAAAGATTAGAATTATATTTAAAATGACAAAAAAAGTTTAAATAGGAATGAGTTACAAATCTTTTATTTCCTTTTCTCTTACTCTTGTGCGAGGTTCCAAATTGTATGAAAGATTGGGGAGTGTTCTTGTGATATTGTAATAGCTATTTAGCTCCGGAGTAAAAAGAGATTGTATCTTGCCTCTTAATCGAAGAAAAGGATAGTTTTCAAGTAGAAGAGGTGTGTCTTACCTCTTGAAGCGGAGAAAAGACAAGAGTTGCAAAGGATTTTATTCTTGCCCCATTTGGAATGAAAAAATTATATTAGTGAAATCTCCGACGATCTCGAAATCGGAGCGGGTACGTAGGTCAAGATGTGACCGAATCTCATCGACAAACCACAGTACATTTTGTATTTGTCTCTCTCTCCCTCTCCTTCCTACTTTATTATTCATGTGATTTGATCATTATTATGCTAGTTTAAAGTTTATCAAATTAGTTTTGTGCCTCCGCGACGTCGTAAAATTAATATTTTCGATAAAACACCAATTCATCCCTCTCTTGGTGCCTTGTGATCCAACATTAAGGGAAGATATTGGCTATGGTTCTGCTAGGAACCACCATCCCCCTAGCTGATTAAAATTGAACAAAGATGGATCCTTTATGGGCTCACGGGCAAAGGGGGTGAATGCTTTATAATCAAGTTTTGTAATGGAGGCTTTGTGGTTGCATTGCAGGTGCTGTAAATTCACTTCAGTGTTGGAAGTGGAAACCTAGGGGCTGAGATGTGGCTTATTGTGATGTCAGGAGAAGGGTTATACCAGTGGATGGATAGAAAGCTATTCATTTAATCTGATGAGCATCCCAAAAGAAATCTAATTGTCCCTGGAGTGTCCTGAATATCATGGGAGATATACATAATGTAGTTTCTTCTTTCGAATCTTTTGAGGTGAAACATATCTTTAAAGAATCTACCACATGTGTATGAATAGAAAACTATTCATTTAATCTGATGTGCATCTCAAAAGAAATCTAAATGTAGTTTCTTCTTTTGAGGCAAAACACATCTTTAAAGAATCTACTAGTGCTGTAGATTCCCTATCCAAACTTGATTGATTTGCTACTTCTGATTTTTTGTGGGAGGCAAAGCCACCTTAGGGCCTTCTAGTAACAAGATATTTCTGGACGGATAAAGGAGGAGGGTTGTGTTAGACCCCGACAGCCAGCGTAAAACTCTGTCGAATCTCATGAACATAGATCAAGCGTCGTATGAACCATGTAGCCGACCCCACCTAGTGGGATAAGGCTTTATTGTTGTTGTTGTATATTAATAGATAAAGACTTCTCCTGCAAACAAAAATGGTATGATCTATCATTATAATTTAATTGAATAAAAAGTATAATTGATGGAGCAATAAAAACAAAAATATCATTATAAAAGTACAAAATGTGGATCTCCACTAAAAAAACAAGTTTTTTTATAGATAATAAACTAATGGGAACCCATCATCATCTGATATGTTGACTATTTTTCCAAGCAATGGAACAAAGAAACAAGAGAATCTAATTGCAAGGATATCTAAACATGTAAGAGAGCTATAGATCACGAACATTTATGCAATGCTGAATGGAGACCAGCACATGATGGAGTGTCAAGTAAGGCAAACCAACCCTCTTTTATGATTGTAACCCTCATAACTCTTGATATAATCACTACACCTACAGGCTGCAGTAATGTATTTTGCTCTAGATAACATTATACAAGATAGCGGAAGGAGTAAATGACTATTATTTACGTGCTTGGTAAGGTGTCAAAGAGTTAACAATATTCTAAAGCAAATAATTGTTTCTTCATTTCTTGCTAAAACAATTAAGAACCTTATTTTGGGTACAAGAGACTTCTCCAACTTTCTAGCTATTTCCATTTAAGAACCCATCATCTGCCACTTCTAGTTCTCATGACCATGACCCCTTATTCAAAGAAAAAAAGGATGGAAACAAATTTGTAGCCGACCCCACCTAGTGGGATAAGGCTTTGTTGTTGTTGTTGTAACATTTTAAGTAGTTGGAGAGCAAAAAATCGTGTCATAAAAAGCCAATATAATGAACTTACTTCAATGTGTTTAGTTCCACCTTGAATCTTTGTGTTTAGCCTTCACACATAACATCACAATATTTTTTGCCATCCCAAGAACTGAATAAATGAGTTGTCATGAATGAAATTGAAACAAATGGCCTAGCTTCCAGCGCTGTGCCAAATGGTGTTTCATTGAAACTATGTGGGAAACAATAATAGAGTTCTAGTATGTGCCAGAAATAATTTCAGACACTTTTGATCCATGTTGGTCAAATGCATGACACTTTTCATTAACACGCCTGTGTGCCATCAGATACATTTTGGCACAATATGACACAATATAACATATAATGACAAATCGATTTTGACATAAATTACACAGGAATGTCAACTTGGTATAACATATCACCTTAAGATCCTTTATATTTATTACTACCTTTATCTTTCCTATGACAATGCATGAATTCTTCTTGCGAAATCCCTTGACTAGCAGTAAAATTCACAATGTGAGCCAACAACACGACAATACCTTGGAGCTTGTTCGTAGAGAACCACGCCTCAACTGCTTCATACCGCCTACCTGCTAATGATCTCCGTCCGATTAAGAACCCCGGTTCTGCAAAGAAGCAAGAAAACATATCACTAAAATCAAGGTAGATGGCAATACAAGTTTCCCCCAGACGTTAGCAACAGGAATGGAATATACCTTCATCTGATCGCGGGAAAGCAAACGAGAGTTCCATCAAGAAGGGCGTCGTCGCGGACGATCGCCAACATCTTTGAGCTCCTCGTCAAGCGGCGCCGCCTCCACGACGGCGTTCTCCTGGTCGCGGTCCTCTTTGCAACCGACTCGTGCTCCGGTTCTTCTCATCTTCGCGGGTGTTTCCAATTCATCCTCTCGTTCGTTTCTGCGCTTCGATCGATCGATGGCTCTCCGCCGCATCGATTGCGCCTACGGCCTGGCCCATTACCGATTCGGGCTCGGTATCGATTAGCTCAAAGCCTCGAACAACACACATTTTATTCTTCCTTTTTCTTCCTGGATTATTCCAATTTGTCCATATTTACTATATTATCAACTTCATTTATTTACTTATACATTTATTTACTTAATTATAGTATTTTTTATGTTTGTTCCTAATATATAAAATTACCGTAGCGCCTGTCCTAATATGTTATTATTTTCACTTAAATTCATGCATTCTACTTATGTTAACTTTTTCATTTATTTCGATTTTTCTAGTTATTAAAAGATTAAAATACTATTTTCTTTCTCTGGTATTTTTTAATATTTAAAAGCTTAAAATAATATATAAATATAAAGTAACTCTCTGTTCTTAACTTTGTTTTTGTCGCTCATGTGAGCACAAAGAATCCACGACGACAATAAGATGGAAGGAAATTATCTTGGGAGCCAAACGGGAGAGTAAGTGTTAATTGAAACTCTAAACACAGATTCTTAGTGTGCTCTTCATAAATATTTTGAAGTTTCAGCGAGATCCTTGTTATAACTTTTTTTTTAATTTTCGTGGCGCATTATTTTGTAACATTGAAGATTGATTCTTCACATTATTTGTATGTCATATAGAACAAAAATATAATATCCAATTAGGAAAAATATGGTGTTTGTTTTTGTGATCTTATATTAGTAGAGCTTTCAGGTAAATATTTCTCTATTTGATCTCATATTATTCTTATTTTGTTATTATCAAAATTTTATTTAGTTATTATAATTTTATTATCCCTTCCCAATTGACTCTTCCTTCCACCCCACCCGTCTCTCTCTTTCTTTCTCTCTCATCACTAATTCGGATGATCATAAAAAATTTAATATTAAAATATTAATCTTTATATTATTATTTATTATATAATATTATAATATATTTTATTGCAAATTTAAATGCTCATAGTCGGAGTCGTCACAACTACTGACGGACGCTCATCCGTTAGTAATTTCGACGGATACAATCATTAAAAAAATTTAATACTAAAATATTAATCTTTATACCATTATTTTTATTATATGATATTATAATATAATTTATTATAAATTTAAATTCCGACGTTGAAATTCATCGGAGCTATCGATGGTCATCTTGTCCGTCAGTAACGTTGATGGTCAACCATCAATAAAATACCGACGGAATGTGTTGTCGGTACTAAGATAAATGCTTTGTTCCTTGATATTTCGAAAAGATATTTTTTCGTCACAATCGAAAATATGAAGAATTTTGATCCATCCCATGTGTCACGCCTCGCCTCTGCCACATCTCAGGACAGACGCTGGGACGAAGCGGCCGCAAGCTGAACATGCAGGGACAGCGGGCGACGCAAGGTGCACCGGGGCGCGCGAGGTGATCCGGGGCATGGAGCCAAAGCATAAGGCTTTGGAGGATGAGCGTCGATGTCCAAGAATGCGAGGAGATCGAGGATGAGTCTCTGAGCATGCTTGGGACATGGCGGACGTGCGACGGGCGCGGAGGCACGGCGCACTCCTACTCCTACTAAGAGTATGACTCCTAGTCCAAGTAAGAGTTGGACTAGGACAACGGAGTGCGGAAGGCTGAAGATAGCTGTCAAGGAATCCAAGTCCGAGGAGGGACCATGCAGGCTAGAAGGATGGACGCGAGGAGGGGGCCATGCCCGGGACAAGTCCTAATGCGAGTAGGACTTGGACGGCCATGCGGATCGAGCGGCAGGTGGAGTCTTCGAGCCGGAGCAGCTCCAAGATCTCGAAGGTCGACGAGGAGGGAGACTTCGAGAGATGCTTGGACGAGAAGTGCAGGGTCGGAAGGATTCCTACTCCTAGTAGGAATAGGAGTCGGCCGGTCTCCGATGTCGAGAAGGACATGGCAGATTCCTGGAGTGCCGAGCTCCCTTCTTGGACCAAGGAGCACTTGGAGTTAAAGAACTAATCCTAGAAGAAGTAGGGGGAGCTGCTGGGCGCTAGAGGGCATCCAGAATCCGAGTGGGATTGGGACTGCCACTCCAGGGCGCGCCCAGGTGCACGGCGGGCGCCATATGGGTGCACAGCCAGCCCAACTCGAGTAGGAGTGTGGGATGTCTGAGATTCCTTCAGGCTTTAAGGGATGGAAGTTCTACTCCTAGTCCAAGGAGATTTTTCTAGAAAAGGGCTTGCATGCCAGAGTTCGAGATGTCTGAAGACGGAGAAGGTCCTTCTACAAGTGGTCGTTCGTTGGAGACCGAGGATGGCACGCGAGGTGCTGGCCAAGGTGCCAACGACGGGTAAAAGAGGACGGGAATGAGAGCAAAGTCCAGAGATCCCGTCAGCCACATAGAGAAGTATGTGGAGACGGTGGACAGAAGTCTTCAAGAGACGAATGAGGAGGTTCGTAGCTTGGAAGATTCAGTCCCAAAGGAGAGGATGAATCGAGGAGGGTTGCATCCGATTTCTCAGGAGGCATTCGTCGCGACCGAAGCTCTGGTGGAGCATGCGACCAACAAGGATCTTGGCGCGTAGGTCAAGGTCAGGGACTTGTCTTCGGAAGACAAGCCCCGCTCTGGTGGCGAGCTAGGCGACCAGAAGTTGGTGAAGACCGAAAAAGGTGGCGCAAGAAAGCCGGTGAGGTGCTTTGTCTGTGGAGGGTCGCACTACGCGAGGGAGTGCGACAAGAAGACGGGCCTAGCCACTATGGCGTCTACCTCAGATGATGAACAAGGTGCGGCTCACATGGGGTCTATTATGGCTTTGGCTATGACCGCTGCAGCGATTCCGACGAAGAATGTGAAGAAGGCCGAGAAGGGCCTGATGTTCGTAGAGGTCGAGGTAGATGGACATACCACGACCGCTCTGGTGGACACTGGAGCTACGCACAACTTCATGTCGAGATAGGAAGCAATGCGACTTGGCATCGGGTTTGCCAAGGAACCAGAGCTCATCAAGACCGTGAACGCTGAGTCCCAACCAATCTTTGGTATGGCCAAAGACGTCCACGCGAAGGTGGGAGGCTGGGAAGGCACGCTTGACATCATCGTGGTCGACTTGGACGATCATAAACTCGTCCTGGGCATGGAGTTGGTGGATTTATTCCCAGAGGTGAGGATGGACCGAGGAGGCTTGCATCTGGGTGCTCCGGGGGCAGATCACGAAGTGCCGGTGAAGAGAGAGAGCATGCATGCTAGGCGGCTCTCGACCATGGTTGCGGAGGTGGATCGAGATGAGGATTCAGCCCCGAACATGGTGCAAGGAGAGGACTTCCGGCGGATCGAGAAGACTCTCAAAGAGCTGGAGGCTCGTGTTCTAAGGTGAGAAGGTCTTAGGACAGCATTGCGCTCCATGGGGGCTAAGTTCAAGGTGGAACTTGCAAAGGAGGCAGTGCGAGTAGAGGAGGGTTTCCATGGAAGATCTCCGATCATGGAAACTGAGGTGACTCTACTGGGTTCAACCATCAAGGAGTGTATCTTGAGGGAGGAGGTGCACAGCGACGGGTTAGATGAGGGGACAAACTCTTCAAATCCTTTGACCTCATGCTGTTCGGAGGTCAGGGCGCAAGATGGTGGAACGAGGATGCGCAAGCGCAGGACACGCAAGTGCATCGGATGTGGCGGAGCACATCAGCGACGAGGCTGTCCAGAGAACATGAGAGGGTGGCTCGATCCTAGAGTAGCAGGGTCTTTTCTGGACGAGGAGATGCGTAGGTCGAGTGGAGCTTCTTGGGCTGACCCGGCGCCGAGTCATCCTTCATGAAGGTCGCAAAGCGGAGCGGGACGACCAAGGTCAACAGTGGTCGTCTCGAAGGTCGGTGGCACGGGGAAGCGGCCATCGATGAGAGTTGGCATCAGAATATCGCGGGTGATATCCTGAGTGGTGGTTGCAGTCCACCAAACCTCAGACTTTTGCGAGCAGGCCGGTGCACGAAGGTAGCGAAGTCCAAGGCGGGCATATGACGAGGAGGTCATATCCCAGGGAAACGACGAGGAGGTCACATCCCAATGTCTTCAGTGGAGTGAATACTACTGCAGAGTGCGCCTTCGGACAACAAGGACGCACAAGTAGGCGGTGAGGCCCTACTTCGGGAAGTGACGCGCAGGTCACATCCCCGGGACAACAGCAAGGTAGCTATGCCCCACAATCTTCAACGGACCGAAGATTGGCATCAGGGTGTCGCGGGTGATATCCTGAGTGGTGGTTGCAGTCCACCAAACCTCAGACTTTTGCGAGCAAGCCGGTGCACGAAGGTACCGAAGTCCGAGGCGGGCATATGACGAGGAGATCATATCCCAGGGAAACGACGAGGAGGTCGCATCCCAAAGTCTTCAGCGAAGTGAAGACTACTGCAGAGTGCACCTTCGGACAGCAAGGATGCACAAGTAGGCGGGGAGGCCCTACTTCGGGAGGTGGTGTGCAGGTCACATCCCAGGGACAACAGCAAGGTGGCTACGTTCCACAATCTTCAACGGACCGAAGATTGACGCAGGGTGGAACCTTCGGACAGCAAGGTGACACCAAGGAGCGTATGGTCAAAATGACTCGAGGTAGAGTCATGACCAAGTTCAGAGACGCGGAGGTCTTCTGGACAAACTGAGTTCGGAGACGCGGAGGTCTTTCGAAAGACGCAAGTTCAGGGACGTGGAGGTCTTTCGAACGATGCAATCCAGGAGGCGAGTCGAAGGCTTTCTTGGATGAAGTGTGTGGCAGCGCGAAAAGGCATTGCTAGGGACGGCAATGGCTTGAGTGGGGGAGGATGTCACGCCTCGCCTCTGCCACATCTCAGGACGGACGCTGGGACGAAGCGGCCGCAAGCTGGACACACAGGGACAACGGGCGACGCAAGGTGCACCGGGGTGCGTGAGGTGATCCGGGGCATGGAGCCAAAGCATGAGACTTTGGAGGACGAGCGTCGATGTCCAAGAATGCGAGGAGATCGAGGAGGAGCCTCTGAGCATGCTTGGGACATGGCGGATGTGCGACGGACGCGGAGGCACGGCGCACTCCTACTCCTACTAGGAGTAGGACTCCTAGTCCAAGTAGGAGTTGGACTAGGGCATCGGAGTGCGGAAGGCTGAAGATAGCTGCCAAGGAATCCAAGTCCGAGGAGGGACCATGCAGGCTAGAAGGATGGACGTGAGGAGGCGGCCATGCCCCGGACAAGTCCTAATGCGAGTAGGACTTGGACGGCCATGCGGATCGAGCGGCAGGTGGAGTCTTCGGGCCGGAGCAGCTCCAAGATCTCGAAGGTTGAGAGGAGGGAGACTTCGATATATGCTTGGACGAGAAGTGCAGGGTCGGAAGGATTCCTACTCCTAGTAGGAATAGGAGTCGGCCGGTCTCCGATGTCGAGAAGGACATGGCGGATTCCTGGAGGGCCGAGCTCCCTTCTTGGACCGATGAGCACTTGGAGTTGAAGAACTAATCCTAGAAGAAGTAGGGGGAGCTGATGGGCGCTGGAGGGCATCCAGAATCCGAGTGGGATTGGGACTGCCACTCCAGGGCGCGCCCAGGTGCACGGCGGGCGCCATATGGGTGCACAGCCAGCCCAACTCGAGTAGGAGTGTGGGATGGCCGAGATTCCTTCGGGCTTTAAGGGGTGGAAGTTCTACTCCTAGTCCAAGGAGGTTTTTCTAGAGAAGGGCTTGCATGCCTGGTAGGATTAGGTCCTTAAGTTAGAGTAGGAGTTTTTTTCTCCAAGGCCCTATAAAAGGACATGTAATCAAAACTTGTAAGACCATCCTGGACAATATGATATTACTCAATAAATTATCTAGTTTTCCTCTATCTTGTGAAGCCTCTCTTCTCTCCAACTGAGTGGGTGTTTCGTTGTGCATCCAGGACGCGTCCGGGACACGTCCGAACGGGGTTGATCGGCGATCGAGCAGGGTTTGACTGTGCCGCATGTCTGGTGTTTCATATCTGAAGCGTAAGGGCGTGATACATGGGAAGTACGTCTCTTGTTGCCAATGTTTGATGGAAACTCGGTATATGACCTTGTAGTGAGAAGGGAGCAAACATGGAGAAGTTTGAGCTTGAACAAGAAAAAAAAAGAAGAGACAAGGCGGATACAATATTACAGAGATAAATAGAGAGATATTTTGTGGTTGAACACCCCTTAATTTCCCCTTTACTACACATCAATTCAAATCATTTGATGATCTAAACATATTTAGACAGCTCTCTCATTGCAAACCCCTACTCCAAAACTTATGGAAATACTCCTCAAATGTGAAGCTTCTATAAAGAGCAGGATGGGCATCATCTACTATTGCATACGCTGGCTTGATGACTGCATCAGGGGATGGAAAGTAGAAAGTAGGCACTGATATCCTCTCAGAAAAGTTGTTGACCACCGCACGATGAATTACACTTTTGTATCGATCATTGCTCATAACCTGTAACATATGTAATTATATGTTTTGGGGAAAATGATCTCTCAATATATCTAATAGGTTTTAGAAAAGGGTAAAAGGATCTTGTGGATCCCAAAGAGGTCCATAGCTATAGATCTGCGCAGATCTAGAAATCTACGGTCAAATTGATTCTGCGCAGTCTAACACAAAGAAGGCGGACGTGTTCGAGTTTTTGCCGATTCAACTAAGAGGGGAGGATCCAGTTCAGGTTTACCCCCATTTTCGTGCGAAATATTTTCCCTCTCCGCCCCGATCTTTTTCCCTCTCCGCCCGCCCCCATTTTCGCACGAAAGTTTTATCCCTCTCCGCCCCGATCGTCGCATTTTCCCACGAAAACTTTATCCCTCTCCGCCTCGATCGCCCCCTCGACCCGACTCGCCGATAGCACGGTGTCGACCTGCACACCGATATTCGAGAAGTCGCTCCCGTTTCCCTTTCATTCCGGTCGAGATCTAGGGCATCGACCTTCTGAGATCGGTTGTTCTGAGATTTAGGGCATTCGCGTTCGTTTGTTGCCCACCTTCGACGACATTTTGCCTGGGACGCCAACCTACCTGGGACGCCGCCGCCCCGCAAGGTTATTTCAATTTACCTGGGGCATCGACCTTATGAGATTTGTAACCGTTCTGCGATCTATGGCATTCGCATTCGTTCGCTCCCCGCCTTCGTCGACGTCACCCTAGACCCCGAACGGACCCCGACATTTTGCCTGGGACGCCAGCCTGCCTTGGACGCCACCACCCCTGGGCCGCCGCCGAAGCTCGCCAACCTTCCTTGGATGCCGCCGCCCCTGGATCCGCCAACCTGCCCTTGGGCCGCCGCCGAAGCTCGCCAACCTTCCTTGGACGCCGCCAACCTGCCCCTAGGCCGCCGCCGAAGCTTGCCAACATTCCTTGGACGCCGCCGCCCCTGGAACCCGTCAACCTGCCTTCGACACCGACATCGACATGGAATGGAGGCATCTGTATAAGACATTGTTCCCTTAGATGCTTCCTCGGTCTTCCTTGGATTAGAGATTTTTGCTCTTGTGCCTTAGACCTTCGTGCTTCTCCTTTAGATTCTTGTTTTTTTACTTTTAGAAGTCTATTGTCTTCTGAACTTGCTTCGTACAAATTCTGAGACCAATACAAGCAATCTAATTATATAGCTTCATCTAGTTCCCATAAACTACATCACGAAATCAACAATTTCTGCATTAATTAATCTAAATGAGTAAAGTCAATTTATACAACTTAATTGAAACTGAACTATTGTTTTATATCGTTATATCTTAGATGGAAATCTTGTCTTTTTAATTGATGTAGATCAGTCATGTGAGATCACCCTTCTTTTAAATGCTCAAATCATGTCTTCTCTTGGTTTGCAATGATTGATATAGGTTATGTGTAACTGATTTTATATGTATTTTTGATGTAATGCTTTCTTCACTTTTGCAACGTAATAAACAGGTTGGTACAAACAATAATATGAATGATGGAGCTTTGTTTGCAAGTGATAATATAAAACCATGCATAGGTATGACCTTTGATAGTGAAAATGAAGCATATGAGTTCTACAATTGTTATGCTAAGCTTGTTGGGTTCTCTGTG
The DNA here is from genome assembly GCA_030549335.1 of Pontederia crassipes. NCBI lineage: Eukaryota > Viridiplantae > Streptophyta > Magnoliopsida > Commelinales > Pontederiaceae > Pontederia > Pontederia crassipes. The sequence goes on along the minus strand of CM060188.1, from coordinate 5,173,981 downwards.
CGAAAATCATTCACTGGAAAGAATAAGAAGACAAAAAAATTGTTAGTAGATTACTTGTATGCTCAAAAGAAGGGCACAAGGAAATTACTGAGAAGGACATTGAAAGGCAAGTGAAAAGGAGAAGAGATGTTCGTTTTGGTTGTGAAGCACATTTACAAGTTGCAAAGAGAACAGATGGAATGTGGGAGGTAAAAAAGGTTTAAAGAAGAGCATACTCATCTTCTTGCTACACTAACAAAGGTTGGAAGGTTACGCTCACACAATACAATTGTGGATTCTTCCAAGAGAGTAATGTCAAACTTACATGATGCTGGAATGGGGCCCAGTAAAATTGCCAAAGTTTTTAATTATTCAGGGGAACCATCCATTACTACTCAAAATGTAATGGATCATTTGAAGAAGATACGGAAGAATAATGTCGGCGAAAAATGTTTGGGCATCATTAGATATTTCCAAAGTAAAATGACAGACGACGAAGGATTTATTTTTGAGTGGGAAGTGGATGAAAATAGCATGGCAAGAAGTGTCTTCTGGGCAGATTCAAGGGCAAGACATAGTTACTGCACATTTGGAGATTTTGTCAGTTTCGATACAACTTATAGGACGAACAAATTGTGCATGTCGTTCGCCCCTTTTACAGGCGTAAATCATCATAGACAATCAATTTTATTTGGTTGTGCCATATTAGCGGATGAAACTGAAGACACGTTTACTTGGCTATTTGAAACATGGTTAAAATGCATGTTTGGAAAACACCCTATTTGTATTATCACAGACCAAAATATCGCTATGGGCAACACAATCCGAAAAGTTTTTCCAAACACACGTCACATGTATTGCATATGGCATATTCAAAAAAATGCAATGATCAATCTTCATGATTTATACGCTAAGGATGGATTTGAAGCAGATTATCAAAAGTGGATTCATGGTTCTTCGAGTACTGAAGAATTCGAAGAGAAATGGTTGTGTTTGAAGCAAAAATATGATATTCAGAAAGATCATTGGCTTGCTATTATGTACGAAAAGCGTTGTCATTGGGCTTCAACTTATTTGAATGATGTATTTGCAGCAGGCATGCGCACAACTCAAAGATCTGAAAGCATCAACTCATTTTTTGATGGGTATGTAAATTCCAATACAACATTAACTGATTTTGTACAACAACATGATACGGCAGTCTCTTCTCGGCGTGAGGCGGAAGAGCGAGAAGACTTCAAGTGTATGAATAGCAAGGCTACTGTAATTACAAGAAATCAGTTAGAATTACATACGGGTGAAATCTACACTAAAAAAATTTTTTCCTTGTTCCAAAATCAATTATTGCACATGTTTGATTTTCATTCTACTAAAATTGAGGACATGTCATGCAAAGCCGTCTATTCAGTGTACTTGGGAGGGACTGAAGATAAAGAGAAGAACATTGTTGTGTACAATGACGATCCGAGTGTTTCAGTTAGTTGCTCTTGAAAAATGTACGAGCGAGATGGCATATTCTGTTCTCACATCTTATATGTTATGAATAATGAGAAGATTGTAAGGATTCCAGAACAATACATCCTTAAACGTTGGAATTAGATGCTAGATACTCAAAGGCGCGGGCAATTCACCACAATTCATATGAAATATGTAATGGACAACACATTATTACTCCAATTCAGAAGTTAGATTACAAATACAATATAAGAATGGCTACTGAAATGGGCTTGCGGTCTACTGAGCACTTTGATGTTGCTTCTATACTTGTTGAAGAGTTTGTCAAAAAACTATCAGCTATTAACATAGCTCCTAATGATTCCATAGACATGCCATTAGCCAAAGCAAGTAGTACACAAGGATTAGATATTATTATACATAATCCTCCTCGTGTGAAATCAAAAGGAAGGCCCAAAAAAGCATAGAATTAAATCCAGCGTCGAGATTTCAATGTCACAAACGAAGAAGAAAGTAGCAAAAATTAAAAACAACAAAAAGAGTCGTCGCACAATCATTGGTTCCTCTTCTCAGGTTATCTTTGCAATGATAAGTATTTTATTTCTTTGACCCATTGATTTCACGACTAATAAGTATTTTATTGCAGGTTTTTGATACACGATTGGACGAAAACATATCATTCTCATGCATGTCTCCATAGGTAACACAATTTTTTTTCAACAAAACTATTATGTTACTTAGGGTGTTTCATGTTGAATACTATTTTAAGGCATCAGGATGTAATTCTGCTATTTGCACAGACATCAGGAATTTGCACAGACAGTTGAGCAATTGGAACACAAGTCCAGGCCGTGATAGATGATGAAATGTCTTGTGCTGTTCTTTTTGAGTCCATTGAAGTGGGTGAGAACACAGTGGAGATGTTGAATGTACTTTGTAAACTTCTATATGTTCAATGTACTTTATAAGCTTTATCAATTGGAACACAAGTCCTGGCCGTGATAGATGGCTCATGTACTTTGTAAACTTTATGGCTCATGTACTTTGTAAACTTTATGGCTCAATTCTGTCTTCTCAGGATTTTGTGGCAAATGCATTATGTCTTCTCAAGATTTTGTATGTGGTAATGTTCTGCATTTTGATATGGTAATGTTCTACATTATGTTTGCATTAATGTTCTGCATTATGTCTGATATGGTAATGTTCTGCATTTTGTCTGATATGGTAATATTATGCATTAATGTTCTGCATTCTGATATGGTAATGTTCTGCATTATGTCTGCTATGCTCAAGGGTCTGCTAAAAAATGTAGGGACATACAGGGTCAAAAATGTCTGCTATGCTCAAGGGTCTGCATTAATGTTCTGCATTCTGATATGGTAATGTCTGCATTATGTTCTGCTATTCTGCATTATTATTCTGCGTAGGCCTGATTTGAGTGCTTGCAAACATGTAGCATTTAAACTTGAGAGACCTGTAGAATTAGAGAGCACAGAGCAAGGGAATGCACACATTTCGTGCACATACACCTTGGATGATATCGAGTACAATAAGCTATTAAACATTATGAATGCCTCGTGTCACTCTTATTTTTTAACCTATGCTTTTAAAGATGTGTTTGCTCGAAGATGTTGGTGAGCAAACACACATTTTAACTTGCTTTGTGAACGCTTGCCAATTCAAACAATCATTGCATATTACCTATGAAAATGGATTGCATACTCATTACATATGATAAAGTACAAGCCATTGTAACACCATGATATAGTAGATGACAACTCGACTCATACACAAAAAGTAGATGATAAGGTACATGGATCCTTCTAATACATAATGAGACCTAAAACACCATGATATAGTAACTAAAACATGTTCATTTTGCAAACAACATAAGAGAAGATAACTCCAAAAAAAATATAAGATTTTCAATTATTTCGATCTTCGAATCTTCCCTTGTTGTTCTACAATATTATTCAGCAATCCTATAATGCAGATTCTTTCTTTATCTCCTTTACGTCTCGGATTTTGTGTCATTTCAGCTTTTGTGAGCAATCCTTTTAAGATGATCTTACATCGATCTTCTATGTCTGGATCGAACCATTGGAAAAAATCGCAATCACTTGATGGACATTTCGTCTGGAGAAAATATTACCAAAGCACATATTAGGAATTATTATTTATTTCATTACAAATAAAAAAAGAACTTCATATACCCAAAAATTTGGACAACCCCAAAATCGTCTTCCTGGATTTTTGTTTGTCCATGAAGTGTTTAATCTTGCTTTCTCCCCGCATCCACAAAATGGAGTATCATCATCGTACCCTAAAGATGACATCTTCCATAAATAAAAAAAACTTGTTATATAAGAAATATCTAATCCTAATAGGAATTAGTAACATAATGAAGGTCTTACTAATGAACTAGGAAAACAACATGAACTAGAATACTAATAAAAGCAAAATAGCTTGTAAAAGATCAACTGATCTCAACATGTAAAATTACTAATCAACTAGGAAAACAACATGAACTAGAATACTAAAAAAAGGAAAACAACTTGTATAAGATCAACTGATCTCAACATGTAAAATTACTAATGAACTAGGAAAACAACATGAACTAGAATACTAACAAAAGGAAAATAGCTTGTAAAAGATCAACTGATCTCAACATGTAAAATTACTAATGAACTAGGAAAACAACATGAACTAGAATACTAACAAAAGGAAAACAGCTTGCAAAAGATCAACTGATCTCAACATGTAAAGTGACTACTGGTTTATTGAACAAAATGACATTAGATTATGCCAACAAAATGGGGGTTATATATATAATATTGGCCATGAATAACTGCTACTTATGCAATAGCATTGACATATTTTGACATGCACAGAGCCCCTGATCTGTAATCCCCATAGAAGTAGGAATGGTAAAAGCTAAAATGTAAAATGAAAAGCCTGTGACAGTAAAAATGTAAAATGACTGTTTCCTACAAAATTCAGTGATTACAACAAGATGATGAGCTCGTAACAAAAAAAACAAATTAAGTAAATTGAAATAACCTTGCGGGGCGGCGGCGTCCAAGACAGGTTGGCGGTTCCAGGGGCGGCGGCGTCCTAGGTAGGCTGGCGTCCCAGACAAAATATCGTCGAAGGTGGGCAGCAAACGAACGTGAATGCCCTAGATCTCATAACAACCGATCTCAGAAGGTCGATGCCCTAGATCTCGATCGGAACGAAAGGGGAACGGGAGCGACTTCTTAGAGAGGAATGACTAGTACATGTATTTCCTACAATACATCAGTGATTACAACAAGATGATGAGCTCATAACAAAAAAAAACAAATTAAGTAAATTGAAATAACCTTGCGGGGCGGCGGCGTCCCAGGTAGGTTGGCGTCCCAAGCAAAATGTCGTCGAAGGTGGGCAGCAAACGAACGCGAATGCCCTAAATCTCAGAACAGCCGATCTCAGAAGGTCGATGCCCTAGATCTCGACCGGAATGAAAGGGAAACGGGAGCGACTTCTCGACTATCGGTGTGCAGGTCGACACCGTGCTATCGGCGAGTCGGGTCGAGGGGGCGATCGAGGCGGAGAGGGATAAAGTTTTTGTGGGAAAATGTGACGATCGGGGCGGAGAGGGATAAAACTTTCGTGTGAAAATGGGGGCGGGCGGAGAGGGAAAAAGATCGGGGCGGAGAGAGAAAATATTTCGCACGAAAATGGGGGGTAAGCCTGAACCGGATCCTCCCCTCTCAATTGAAACAGCAAAAACTTGAACCCGTCCGCCTTCTTTGTGTTAGACCACGCAGGATCAATCTGACCGTTGATTTCTAGATCTGCGCAGATCCATAGCTATGGACCTCTTTGGGATCCACAGGATCCTTTTACCCTTTAGAAAAATATCTATCTCAATGTTCAATAGACATTGTTCATGTAATAATTGCATTATATATATATATATATATATATATATATATATATATATTGTATTCATTGTATGCATATTGAATCTACAACTTTTGACTCCAAATTACTTAATTTTATATGCAATTATTGGTAAGAAGAAATAGAAATGTTAGTCTCCTTGACTTCATGAGTATATATATATATATATATATATATATATATATATATGTATGTATATATGTATGTATATAATGTAACCTCTTTCCACATCATATCTTAATATGGCCCATGAGATATTCGCTTAATATAAATTAATTTGGGTACGTGAATTATTTAGTATATTTTAGAGGAAACAATAAAAAAGGACCTTAGTAGCTGGCTTCGTGTACGATCCAATGTTAGTTTACATTTGGCTTCAAGAAATTGAAGTACTATCTGAATAAGTGCAAGCTAATAATAAAAGCAAGAAAGGCAATAAATTAATTACTTGGATTTGGTCGCCAATGTTGATGACAAGGGCATCCGTAAGAGGGTTGATGGCTATCCACTTGCCATCCCTGAGGACTTGCAAGCCGGAGACACCATCGTGGAGGAGCAAGGTTATGGCAGTGGGATCTTTGTGGCTTGGCAGTCCATATGTGAGCTCCGGCTGTGGGCACGGCGGGTAGTAGTTGATGGCCATCTGCTGGGACTGCTTGCCCAGTGCCTTCTCTATGTGATCCCCCTCCAGGCCCAAGCTCTCAGAGATTGCCTCCAACAGCCTCAACGCCAGACCCCTGACATGCTTCGAGTACTCCCCTACCACCTCCCTGTCCATGAGTTTAATTTACCTCGGATCCTCAAGTTTGCTATATATATACGGTGCAGATGGAGACGTCCTTACTTGAAATCTGTGGGATTGGAGGGCCATTCCTGCACGTAGTCTTGCAGAGGGTAGCAGTGAAGCCTCAAGAAGTCCCTCCAGCTGGCGAACTTCTCGGTCGTCACGTTGAAACTAGTGGAGAGTCGGGTGGTCTTCGCCGGGTCCTCGGAGTAGTGCTTCATCCTCTCCGACTCCGGCAAGTGGAAGAACTCCTTGGACACGCGCAGCATGCCATTGATCACGTCCGCTGGAATGCCATGGTTTCTAACCTGTAAATAATATTGACATACCCAAATGATCATTTTGTCTCTTCATGTATATATGTTACTGCCAAGAAATATATTACTATCCAATAGCCAACCATCTCAACTTATTCTTCTTCTTTTTTAATCGAGGTCAAGAGTTGAACTTTAAGGGCTCATGGTTTCCTTCAAATTATAGTGTATTTTCGTTTTTTTAAGATCTTTTTCAACACCATATATATGTTTATATATGTTTGTGAATTGTTGGTTTACCTGGAAGAAGCCTTCGTTTTGGCAAGCTAAGCCAATGGCGTGTATCACTTCAGCACGTTGCATTCCATCCAGTTCCTTGAGGTCGATCACCGGAATGGCGGCGTACTCCGTCGGGTGCACGTCGTGGAGATCCGGCCGGTCGGAGATCGGCCGGACATACTGAGAAGGGATGGCCTTGCAACCTTCTGCAATATCTGTCACAAGGGAATTTGTGATACTTGATGTTGGGGCCATTTCTACGCGTTATGCGTCGAAACCAGAAATCGGAAACTATAAATAGCCGAAGTCAACAAGGGTGGACCGCCGTTCCTCCGCGTAATTAAGGTGTCAAGTATAATTTTTTATGAATAATAAAAAATTTTGGTGCACTTGTTATTGTGAAGTAGATAATTCGAAACTTCATGTCTAGAGCGTTTATTTTATTTTCTACTTACATTGCCTCTTCTCATATTCCATCGGTGAGAAAAATCCGACCAACTCTAAATTTGCTCGATTCAAAAAAGTGTGAAACGAAAGAACAAAAAATTAGGATATGATTTACTACAAATTTTAATAGATTAAAATTCAACCGTTAAAATTAGTACCCCTCTCGAAAAAATCCGTAAGAGCCCATGATGCTCCTTTTTATTTATTAATAGTTTGTCTATGTAATTAATTCATAAGTTATTAATTTTTTTACTATAAATATAATAATTTTTAATATAATTTTATATCTTTCTAAACTCTAATTTGGTAATTTTAAAATTTAGATAGTATATCCTTTTATGTTTTTTAATATAAATAAATATTATTTTTAATAGATTAAATTTTATATTATATTTCATATTTAAATTATTATATATATTAAAAATATAAATATATAATAAAAATGTTGTTTCTAAAAAAAATCATCCAAAAAAAGTTGACCCGTTAGAAAGTGTTATTTATTTTTTGAATAATTATAAAATGATTTTAAAAACTGACTAAAAATAATAATTAATTTTTTTGGAGCGAAAAACTGATTACACGCGACTTTCACCCCTAGATCCCATTGACGTACGTTAAACTTCTTTTCTTTCATTAGTTATTATATTTTAATTTTTAAAAGCTTGTTACGGTTCCAATTGTCTTATCAATAATAAATTAAAAACTTGGATCTAAAATAATGCTGAAGCGTGACTTTAGACCATGAGTCGAATGATAATTGATTAAGAATTGTGGATTACTTTATAGGTGACGTGAGGTGCTCGACGTAAAGATATGCACAATTGACGTAGGAACGTTTGGCGCGTTATTGCCCGTCGGCGATCAATTGGCCAACTTGGTTTCGTCGGCATCTCCAATTGAATTATTAATGGTGCATGCAACGGGAATATTAAATTTGGGTCAATAAGGTCTTATGTCACAAAAAACGAAGACTTGGGTCAGCAAAATTATTTTTAAGATAATTCTTATTTCAAAACATTAATAAACAAGTACGAGCTGCTTAGTATTTTAGTTGAACTATCATTGTAAATCGGATTGGATATTCTTGCTACTCACTTTGGGTAGGAGGATGCTCCCCACCTCTTGAGACTCTTGCACGCAAGAGAGAAGGCACACAACCGTTCTACCAACAACACATATTATGCAAAAACTGCATACTAAACATTTTAAGGGGGCCAAAGAGATTTTTAACCTCTTAAATTATATATAAATGTGTTTAACTAATTAATTTTTTTAAAATTAAGGGGGTTAGGGCCCCTTCAAATTATATGTGGGTCCGCCCCTGGATGCGTGCAACGGCTTGTGGGGAATCGAAAAGGATGACAATCGCCCTGTGAGCAACTTGGTCTAGCGAGGAGGTCGTGGGCGGTGGCGAAACCCAACCACTTCACGATTTCAACGGCGAGATGGCAGCGCATGCGGCATGGCAATTCCTCGATTTCACAGGCAGTGTTAAGATGGTTGGGCGACTTTGCGATTTCGTGGGCGGTGAGATGGCAGAGCAGGTGGCGAGATGGAGAGGCAACTTTGCAGGCGGTGGCGAGGCAGGAAGCGAGGTCCAACGACTTCATGATTTCGCGGCGAGATGGTAGCACAGGCGGCGAGATGGTACGATGACTTGACTTCGTGATTTCATGAGTGGTGGCGAGGCAGGAAGTGAGGTCCGACGAATTTGCAATTTCGCAACGAGATGACAATGCAAGTGGCAAGATGGTGCCGTGTGAAGGGCCTGTCACTGTGCAAGAGAGCCCTTCCTTCGAGGAAGAGAGCAACTTCTTTCCGGTCTCAAGGATAACATGCGAAGGGCGTTGGCGGAGCTTTCACGACAAAGTGGAGGAGCCTTCGAGATGTTGCAACATGTTCTCTGGTGGGGGGAGAAGTTGAATATCTATTATCAGAGTACACACATGAATTAAGTGAAATATAAAATGATAGAAGGAATTATACTATTTTTACAGACTTCAAAGTGTTTTTGCACCATTCTTATCATAGCTCACAACTAATCCTTGATCATGGATTGATTTCATAGCTTGTACAATAAAAAGATTTCATGGGCAACTGATGAAAGAAAAATCCAGATTGATACATATGAAATTAAATGTCTTAGCTTTAAAGCTGTGATCCTATAAGCATGAATTGCACACACTTACTTTCTCTTTAGCATTTGAGCTTATGAACAAATCATGGACATGTAACATTTGATGACAACCAGAATGAAATGACAAAATCTCTTTGCATTACAACTTGCATTACAACCATAATGAATGATATGTCTCACAGTCGCACATTACAATATCACAAAGAGCGGCGGCGGCAGCCGGGCGAGAGAGCGGCGGCGGGGCGAGAGCGGCGGTGTGCGTGAGATCGGCGGAGGGGGCGGGAGATCGACGGCGGAGGGGAGAGATCGGCCGCGGAGTGCGTAAGATCGGCGGAGGGGGGCGGAAGATCGACAACGGAGGGGAGAGATCGGCCGCGGAGTGCGTGAGATTGGCGGAGGGGGCGGAAGCGAAAGATCAGCGGTGGAGGGGAGAGATCGGCCGCGGCGTGCGTGAGAACGGCTGGCGGCGGGAGAACGTGCAGAAATGGATCTGGTCGGACGGCGGCGATCGGAGGGCTCCAGTGGACAGCGGCGGGGAGGATCATCTGGGGGCGAGCGGCGGAGGCGCGATCGCACACTGGCGGCGAGCGGCGGCGGGCGCGAGAGCGGACGAAGAAGAGAGAGAGAGAGAGGAGAGGGCTACGGGCGGCCGAGGGCATTGAAAAAGAAAAAAATAATCTCGACCGTCGATCGAGAATCGGACGGCCGAGATTGTTAAACAACTATACGCCGTGGATGAAGCATCGGACAGTCGAAATGATGGTAGCATGGGAATTAAATCCTAAAAAAACTCTTAGATGATCATATGAATCGTGGACTATTCTAAAATTTTAATTATTAGGAACATTATTATTCTTTTACGTGCATTTACAATTGTGAAAAGAGTAATGTGATTATATATAATAACCTTTATCATTTATTCTTGGCTGATACATATAAATATATAAAATCAACTCTATATTGGTCACAAGTTTATAGATAGAAAAACTATGCATCAATTTTATTATTCTAGTATGTTAGAGACTTGCTCATATCTCTGGATGCGACAAATTTGTCTTTGCAATTTTCATTCTTAAAATTTAGATGGATATCAGTGATAAATCCTCAAGTTGGAACGTCTAAGATTCTGAACGCAGAGCCAAAAAAGTTTAAAAGCAATCTCATTTAGAGCCTTAGTGAAAATTTCAGCCAATTGAAATATCATTAACAAATATGAAGTAACGATAGCTTTGGATGAATGCGCAACAAAATAAAATAGAAATCAAGCTAGATGTTTGATATGCTTATGAAAAACTATATTAACAACGATGTTAATAATGCTTTAAATTTGAACCCAACTGGTCCCTTACATAGCCAGGCGCTTCAGCAGAATTTCCTTAAAGGTCTCACTAGGGAGTGCCTATATAAACTCCCTAAAGGTCGTAGAGAGATCCATCCTTGTAATCATTATCATTCTATAACAAAGAGAGCCGCCGTTTTCCGAAAAAATAATCCACCTTAGGGTGAATCTCGTAAATTTTCATGTTCTTCTATGTTTGTGCAATTCCTTCATCCTTCCTTTCGTAACAAATGATGTGAAGATTAAATACGTTGTGATAGAGAAAAGTCATAGTAAAAGAATGTAAAACATCAAAGTAACTCAAAAGAGTTCTCAAACATAACAACTCTTTAAAAATGATAGTAGTAAGGGTTATATATTTAGCTTCAACTGAAGAGTGAGAAATGGTGTATTGCTTCTTAGTTTTTCAAGAAACATGACATCCCCTAGAGTGATAAAGTAGTAGTCAACTTACTTGTAATCTGGCACCTTGCCCAATCAGTATCACTATTGCCGACCAAATACAAAAGTAGTGAAGGTTGAGGAAAAAAATCAACACCAGGAGATATAAAATTGTAGCTGTAGCATGATGTATAAAGCACATTGTTGGTTTCAGTACTAACCTCTCTAATAGGTGCATGAATAATATCCACAACTTTATCAATATAATTACATGCCATTTTAGAACTAATCAAAGTTAACTTGCTATTTTTTAAAAACAAATAAGTGAGCAGGATGATCCAATAAGAAATTTCTTATTTTATTAGAAAAGAATGACAACTAATTTACAATTCGAAATACAAGTTTGCACTAGAACTAAACTAGAATCTTTCTCTGCTGACAAGTTGGCACTAGAACTAAACTTAATGTCACTCCTAAAATCTTAAAACCAATTCTCTTTACCTATTATACCCTCTATTTCCTATAATATACAAATGAGAAGATGAAAGGTCTCCTTCTAATAATTATAGAAAAAAATATAGCTCATTGCATGAATATCATATTTTATCTATTTCTAATTATTTCTTCAACAATATTTTATTTGACTAATAAACATATTTTACTTTCTTTGATAAAGATAAACATATCACGAGTTTTTTTTAATATTACTTGATATAAATTATTTTATATGCTATAATTATTTTTCTATCTCCAAGATTTTTTCCAATAACCAAACAATCTTAGACTTTTTTGGTACTATTCAGTTTGAAATATAAGTTATCACGAATGAATTTATGCTTCCACTAAATATAATCTAAAAGTAATAATTAAGAAAAATAATGAAAGCAAGTAAACATGACAAATTTAGTTTAAACAAGTCAAATAAAAAATTTATTTATCGCCATTAAATAAAATAAAATATGCTTATCACACATTAAATAAAATATTTCAGGGAATAAAACCAAACATAATAGGTTATAAAATAGAAAAAAGACTTTCTTAATAATAAATAGTAAAAGGACATAAAATTATTTTTTTATAATTATTGAGAAGGAGACCTTTCACTACAAGAAAAGTGAGATTTTTCCATGGACCATTTCCGATGGAAAGCAATCCATCGCAAATTGAGACGAATAGAAGTCCGTCGAAAATATAAAAACTAAATTATGAAATTAATTATATTATTATTTTATTTTCTGACGATTTGAAACATCAGAATTTCTGACGGCTCCATATCCATCGCAATTTTCGACGGTCTAATCTGTCAGTAACATTATGTAACGTATAACGTAATTAGTATTTTATTCTTAGACGTTCCGACAGTCTGACCCATCGGAAGTTTTGACGGTCATGACCGTCGGTAACGAAAAAAGTAATTAAATATTGTAATCTTATATATCATAATATATAATATAATTAGTATTTTATTATTATAATTATTGACAATTCGGACCGTCAGAAGTATTAGTATTTTATTATTATAATTACCGATAGTTCGGACCGTCGAAACTTCCGACGGTCCGAATTGTCGATAATTATAATAATAAAATATTAATTATATTATATATTATGATATATAATATAATTAATATTTTATTATTATAATTATCGACAGTTTGGAAATGAAAAAGGTAATTAAATATTATAATCTTTTATATCATAATATATAATATAGTTAGTATTTTATTATTATAATTACCAACATTTTGGACCATCTAAAGTTCTGACGGTCCGAACCGTCGGTAACGTAAAAATATTATTTTATTATTATATTTTTTAATGACCAAAACCGTCGATAATTAAAAAATAATCCCGCCACACTCCCCGTCTTTTTTTTCTTTTCCCGCTCTTCACTCTCTTTTTCCTTCTATTTATTCACATTCTTCACTCTATTTTCCTTCTATTTTCTCCGCTCTCCACTCTCTCTACCTCCTCTCTCTCTCGGCCGATGACCGAAGGACGATCAGCCGATGACCCCTCTCGCCCGTGGCCAACAACCCCTCTATCTCTACCTCTCTCGCCCGTGGCCGGCGACCTCTCTATCTCTATCTCTCTCGCCCGTGGTCGGCGACCTCTCTCTCTCTCTCTCTCGCCCGTGGTCAGCAACCCCCTATATCTCTCTCTCCCGTGGCCCGTGGCCGGCTAGATCGACCGCAACGGGCCAGATCGACTGCCTGGCGGCCTGATCCGACCGCTGGAGACGGGCAATTTTTTTTATATTTTAAAAATTGTTTGCGACGATTCGCATGCCGAAACGTATCAACGGTCAGCAGCCATCGGAATTATCGACGATCGCGGCCACCGAAATGTTTTGACGATCGCAACTGCCGAAAGTTTCGACGGTGGCAACTATCGAAACTTTCGACGGGTGTTTTTTGAACCGTCGAAAACTATTTACGATGCCACCTTTTTCGACCAATCGGTTTCGTCGATAAATCCGTCGAAAACCTCTATTTCCGACGAATTCTCTCAATTTTCCGACGGTTTTGATTGTCGAAAAACACCATTTTTCTTGTAGTATTTCATCTTCTCATGTTTATATTATAAAAAGTAAAGAGTATAGTAGATTAAAAAAGAGCGGCATTAAGATTCTATAGGAGTGGCATTAATTAAGGGCATCCGAGGTGTTGAATAGATTTTACTCCAATGAATATATGCTTGGATTTTTGGAACAACATGATATTCTTAGTTATATATATTCCATAGCCAAATGAATTCTAGTGTGCTGCATAATTTATATATATCTTGCACACGTACCGTAACGTCCAAAGATCCACGTGACTTTCACGTGCTCAGAGTCTTTTCAGAGACGTTACACAATCTTTTATAAAATATTTTTACGAAATATAAATCATAAATGTGGAAGGCTTTAAAATAATAATAACTAATAATCCATAATATTTAAATAACTAAAATATCAATAGGTTCACCATTCTAATAAATGCGGAAATAATAAAAACTATACAACTCGATTTAGAACATGTGCAACATTTGTCTGTCACTGAGCATAGGCACATGCAGAATTATCCTCTATCAAATCTCTCTCTTCTACATGAATCCAAGTAAAAATACTCAATACGTAAGGTTTACTAAACAATCAATATGCTCAATTGAAAATAAAATATGATCAATGATGAGTCAATTGAGAAATCAATACAATAATCAATTAATAATATAACAATTTATCAGACTATGATCAAAAGACCAATATAAATCAATAATAATTTTTTAATTAACAATTATAATTGTCTGATCAATAAATCAATGTTCAATTAATAATTTCTAATTCAATAATCAGTCATTGGCCAATAATAATTAAATTCAATAGGGCGATAACAATTGTCAACTCAATACCAATATATCCAATGATTGCGATCTATTCAATTTAATTCGATTTCAATCCAGTTCAATTTACAATGTTCGGAGTTATCCAATTCAACGAGGAGTGCTCGATCAATTAAGAGAAACTTCATGTTTCTTTCGTGTAGGCCAATGGGGATCAATCCACGAAAAGATACCCAACAATAATAGCACTAACAATGATTTGTGAATAGCGGGAGATCATGACCAAACACAAAACAGTTATAACTTCTATAAAAGATGATGACATCTCAAACCTTTAGATACACTATCTACCCTTTTCAATTTAATTTAATTCAATTCAATTCAATTTTCTTTCTTTTACGTAGCGCATTACGTCCTTTTTTGTTCTCTCTCCAATCCTCTTACGCCCTCACCTCTTCTCTCTCCAATTCTCTCACTCCCTCACGTAACCCCTTTTTTGTGTTTTAGGCATCAATTTTTCTCTCATTTTCCTTCTATTACTTCCTCTCTCTTGATTGGCCACCATTTCTCTCACTCTCTCTCTCTCTCTTTACTTCCTCCTCTCTCCTTTTGGCCGCCAACCATCCTATCTTATATTTTTTTTTCTTTTCTCCTTATGTCAAGGTCTCTCTCTCAATTCTTTTTTTTTTCCTCTTTTCTAAATTACTCTTGTGCCGGGGAACCTCTTTTCTCTTTCCTTTTTTTTTTCTAGTGTCACAGCAAACAATCTTTGGCCGCCAACCATCCCATCGTGTTTTTTTAGGATCCCCCTATGTACTTCATTTCACACCTAGTCGTTCGACGTCGCATCACGCCTAACCGTTCGATGTCGAATCCCACCTTGAGGCCACCTGGATGTCACGCCTCTCTTTATTCTTGTCCCCGAGACGTTACGTCGCTGTCGTCGGACACCGAGAACCAAAGAGAAAGAAATTCACCCTGGTCCTAAGGATTTATTTATAGGACTCCTGGATCCTTGATTTTCAATCCATCTATAACTTCCAATCCCATTCAAATTAATCTTTTAATTAATCTCTTTTAACAAATTCTAATTTATTTCAATAATTAAATAATTTTGAATTGAATTAAATAATCTCATAATACATTTTTATCCTTAATTAAACTCCTCCTCAAGTTTACCTTTGTTTTCAAAATTATTATTATAATATTTCATAATTCCCAAAATAAGAATATTAAAATATTCTTTTATTAACCATAAAAAATTTGGGTCGTCACACGTACTATGGAAGAAGATCATTGGTCTAATACAAGTAACTCCGTCCCCTTCGGAACTCCATCTTAAGACTCCTAACTTCTGTAAAAAAATAAGAAAAATACTCAACTTATGAAGGAGGAATTAGATTGTTTACACCCTTTATGCTTTGTAGATGTTGTACAAAAGGTTATGCCAATCATACGGCTATGTTATGTACCACTACAAGAAAATTGAGCATTTTCGGCGGATAAGGATCGTTTGCATTCACATTTTTTGACGATGTTTATGATGAAAAGAAAAATCTCTCCCTCTCTCCTGCTCCCCCTCTCGTACTCTCTCAGATGCTGCTCTTGGCAAAGATCGACCTCTATCGTCGGATTGGGCCATCGGATCCGGCCATAGGGTTCGGTTTTTATATTTTAAAAATAATTTTTGATGGGTGACGTCGAAACGTCCTACAGAGGTGCTCCCTTCGAAAAGTCCAGAGGGGTTTTTTCGTCGAAAAACCTCCGATGGAGACTTTCCGTCGTGTGACTCCAAAAATAGTGAAAATTATTATTGACGAGAATTATTCTAACGATCGTCTTTCCATCAAAATTTTGTTGAAAACTAGATTTTATGACGATTTCACGAGAAATCGTTAAAAATATAGTGTATGTTGGAACACCATCTATATCCACTTGGTGTGCACTATATGATTTTCGAATTTTGGATGCGGTTGGTGTTTTGAGTTTGGACTTCTATTAAAAAATCGAAAGAGAAGAAAAATAGGTAAATGTTGTATGGATAAAATGGGTGTCCACCCCCTTTAAAGGGGGTGGAAGTGGAAACCTCTGCTAGACCGGGCACCGTCCGATCTCAGCGCGATGGCCCAGATCGAGGCGGACTGGTCTAGGTAAAATATGGAAGAGATTGCGGCTGGTTCGCAGATAGAAAAATGTGCGGCGATTCGATTTATTTGTCGGTTTAGGGTTTAGATACAAAAGGGAGCGAGTTGAATCCTTTTCATCATTTTTTTTCTCTCTCCTCCTCTCACGGCCGCACCACTCGTTCCATGCTCCGCGATGGCGACTTCCCTATCCACGACTGCAATTGTGAATTGCTCCCTCGCAACGGCCGCCGGCCTCCTCTGCGTCCTGGCATCGTCCCCTGCAACGGTGGCCAACCACCTCTGCGTATGTGCCCTAATCTCGCCTCTGCTGCTGTGGATGTCGCCGCCGCCCCTACTCTCGACACTCACGACAACTTTCTCCCCCGCGACGGCAACAAAAATTACACGACCTCCATTTTCATTTTCCTTCAAACCATTTTTCAAATAGCAAAAGTGAGTGTCAAGAGCCGAGGCGGCGACGGTAGTGGCGTCCACTACATAGAGGCAAGATTTAGGTCATGGACACAGAGGTGGTTGGCCGCCGTTGTGGGGGAGGATGTCGTGGACGCAGAGGAGGTCGACGGCCGCCTTGAGGGAGCAAGTCACCGTCACCATCGCGGAGGAGGAAGTCGCCATCGTGGCGCGATCAGGCGGCCTCTGCGTCGAGAGAGGAGCTCACGTCGACAGAAAAAAAAAGATGAAAAGGATTCAACTCGGCCGTTTTTTTATCTAAACCCTAAAACGACGGATAAACCGAACTGACACACCTTTTTCTATCTACGAACCGGCCGCGATCTCTTCCATATTTTGCCTAGACCGGTCCATCTCTATCTGGGCCGTCGCGTCGAGATAGGACGGTGCCCGATCTAGGCAAGGGTTTCCAACCCCTTTTAAAGGGGGTGGACACCAATTTTTTTCGGTGGAAAAAAGGGTAGAGTCCCGAGAATTACATTAAGCTATGCTGAAGAAAGAAAAGGAGGGGCGGGTATTCCCACTACGTCACACAACAAAATGGTGCCCATGAAAGCAGGGGGCACACAAGTGGCTACGCCATATTGGACACCCAGTTCATCCATGTTGTATATGTGTGGTCTCATTGTGTTGTATTGACTTGTCTTTCTCCTTGTTTTGACTTGTCTTTCTTCTATTCATGTTGGTATTCTTTGTATTCTTGGTGGAGAAGGTTAAAAGAGGAAGAAAGATTCTCCAGTTTTAATTTCTTTTCTCCAAAAAAAGAATTTAGGATTCTGATCTTGGTGATGGTCAACTTTGTTTAAATCTTATTGATGTTTTGTGACTAGAAATGAAAATGAGCAGCTTCATGTAAGTTTATTTGTCGAAGAATCTTGATCATCCCCGTGATATTTTATACTTTATTTTCTTGCTATGGAGTTATTTCTGAGCCATTCGACAAATTCAACTTACTGATTTAAAAAACTGCCAGTACACACTATTTTACGACGGTAAATAATAAGATTCAAGTACATATTGATTTCTACAATCAAAGGGTAAAAGATTGAACCACATTTTCCCACACATCTGTGTTGCACGTAGATAAGATATGTATTTAGACATGAGTAGAAGATATTCTACTCTATAGTGTTCTATTAAACATGGTTCACGTAGTGGCAAGATATGCTCATCAGTGATCTGTGAGTTGGTAGAGAGAGGGTGGTTCACGCAGCGCTTGCTTAGATGTTCTTGCAATATTCAAGAGTTTGGATCGGCATCTTTACCCACAAGTCAAAGTCGCAAGAGGTTTTTTATTGGTCTTGCAGTGGTAGGCTAACAACAAAGTGAAGAAGAAAGAGGAGAACAAAAAGCTACATAAAAGAAGTAGCTAAAGAGAAGGGGAGAAAAGAGGAGATTGCACGCAGTGACGGGTGAGAAACTTTTTTTTTTTATCTCCAACTCGAGAAAGAAGTCGAGAAGATGTGGCTCACGAGCTCGTGAGCAATGAGGTGGGAGACTCGGAGGCAAATTGTCTACCATGCACCCTAAGCAACCAAAATAAAGAAAGATGGCGGTTGAAGAGACGCTGCAACCCTAACCGGGGCAAGACTGCTAGACAACAGAATATTTTGCAAATACCACTTTGCATCTTGCATAGCAAGGTATGGGGTGGGGGGATGGGGGGGGGGGGGGGGGGGGGGGGATTACGGGACTTGTGCAACAAAAAGATCGCTTCCCCAACAGGGTTATAACTTTATAGTTTATTATTTAAGATTCTAAACATGTCCAAGTTGCTCTCTTTGCGGAGTCCACTGTCCCAAAATGCCCCAAAATACTCTCCATAGGTGAAACTTCGATACACCGGAGGACGCTTCTCATCTACCAGCGCTTCCGCCGGCTTTATCACTACGTCGAAAGATGGACAGTAGAACGTAGGAATGGAGATCCTCTCACTGACGCTGTTGACGATGGCGCGATGCAGCACACTTTTATACCGATCGTTACTCAAAACCTGCAATAACTTCCGAGTTTCTATCATCCATCTTTTTTTATATGCATGCATGCATTCAAAGTTATATATCACCTGAATCTGATCTCCAATGTTGATGACTAAGGTATGTGGAAGGGGGGTGACAAGTACCCACTTTCCATCCCTGAAGACCTGCAAGCCAGAGATGCCATCTTGGAGGAGTAGAGTGATGGCGTTGGGATCCTTGTGCCCGGGCAGTCCATAGGTCAGGTCTGGCTGTGGGCACGGCGGATAGTAGTTGATCACCATGTGCTGCCCCTGCTTGCCCAGTGCCTTCACCATGTAGTCCCTCTCCAGGCCCAAGCTCTCCGAGATGGCTTCTAGCAGCCTCAAAGCCAATTCCCTTACATGCTTAGAGTACACAGCTACCACTTCTCTGCACAGATCGATGTGCATAATATAATTTTATTTCATTGTACACACAGTTTAATCTTTCTATCAATCTTTCTGTACTATATATATTATATAATAATTGGATTACTTGAAGTTTGAGGGGTTGGAGGGCCACTCATGGATGCAGTCCTCGATGGGGTGGCAGCTGAGCCTCAAGAAATCCCTCCAGCTGCTGACCTTCTCCGCCTTGACGTTGAAACTGGTGGAGAGCCTCGTGGTCTTGGTGGTGTCCTCGGAGTAGCTCTTCAACCTCTCAGGCTCGGGCAAGTGGAAGAACTCCTTGGCCACTCGCAGCATGGCTTCGATCACGTCCGCCGGAACCCCGTGGTTCTTAACCTGCACGTTCTGACGCAGTTGCATTAATCCATACTTTAATATATAGCCAACCGATGCTATTAAAAACGGATCTGGATCGAGATTCAATTGTGAACGTGTGTTCGATACCGTCTCGTTTTAACATCAAAATTCAAGTTGTCAAGCCACCACTTGGCTATTTCATCACAAAATATAAGTTGAAGAACCAATTGATTGTAAAATAGTTAGAAAAATAAAAGAGAATTAAACCGAAATTGGATGACTATCTTCAAAAATTACTCTGAAAATCCGGGTGATCATCCGACTACCTTGGACCAGTTGAGCAAAACTGGTGGACCCACTAAACCTTGAAAGCCTAGTTCATTCCTACTTTAAGAAATAAAAAGATATTAAACAAATAAGGAAAACTATTTTAAAAGTGGAGGACAACTTTCCTTAGGAAAAGAAGGGAGACAATATTTAACGAGAAACAATAGGCAACAAGAAATTGAAAGGAAATAAACATAGGCGGAGAACTAATAGGGAGAATAATTTGAAATAAAAAAGTAAGGAGGTGAAAAAAGAAAGTTAAGTGAAAATAAGATGAAAGTTAAAATCGATTTAGGATAAAATAAATTAATACAATATCAATAATTTTACATCCTAAAAATTTAGATCTTTCTTAATAACAACATCACTAATTGTATAATCTTAATACTTTTTCCACCATTTGAACAACTAAAGTAGAAAAATACTTGTTAATAGAATTGTCATTAGAATTTCCATCCTATTTTGATATTATTTTCTTTTAAAAAGTTAAGTAGTTAGAACAAGTAACATAATTAATTTTATAATCTTAACTCTCTCCTCGCAGACACGCGTGCTCATATATGATATGGAAATATACGCGTCATTCATTTTTTTTCTAAAAATTTAAATAGTTAGGAAGAATAACATTTGTTATTAACATATCAGTATCTGATTACTAGTACTTTCTTTTATATATATATATTAACGGAACCAAACTCCAAATTCAGAGGGCCAACTATATATACTGTAATATATATATATATACATATTGTTACTCATATGTAATACATATTATATAGGCATATAAAAAATTTAGAGGGGGCCAAAAAAGGCCTGGTTCCGTCCCTATATATATATATATATATATATATATATATAGGCTATCATAAATAATAATGATAATAATTTCGTAGAAAATTGGTTGGGCATGATGAATATCACAGATTCACAATATATGTATGCATGGCAGCATGAGCGACAAGGTATAGTCGTTGGAGAATGCATGCATGCAGCGCAGTGCACCTGGAAGAAGCCATCAGTTTCGCAAGCCGAGGCGATGGCCTTCACCACTTGGCGCCGGCGCCGGCGAGGTCCAGCGAGGTCCTTGAGGTCGATGAGGGGAATGCCACGGCCGGCGCTCGAGCTTGAAGAGGCCTCCGCGTCCAGGAGATTGGGACGCTCGGAGGGGGGCCTGACGTAATGAAGAGGAACGCACTTGGGGCGCGACGCAACGTGGTCGCTCAGCAGGAGGACCTTCGCGTTCGCTGGCGCCGCCATTGGAGAACCAAAGCGAGTAAATATGCAGGCTGATCCCCCTCACTGGATGTGCAAGAGGAGTTGCAATTCCATGTGGTTATATAATAATTTGTCTTAATTGACGACGCCTTAATTTATTGGAGTCAGCACCGCTATATACATAATAGCATATTAGCATGATTCCAATACCCCCACCATGATGTGACACGTGAGAGTAAAGGCATTTCACTAGTGTGATTTAATTTAATCCATAGGTTCGGCTACTTTGATGGCCTCGGACAAAAAGGCAAGAAAAGTTTAACGACGACTTGGCAGCCCACTGACGATTTATTGGTGACGTGATATGGCATTCGTCACTATTGGTGACGAAAGCTAAATTAGTAAATTGTAGTTCACAGTTCGGTCGTGGTGACGCATTTATTTTTACGTATGCTACGCGCTTCCACACACGGAACGAATCATTTTAAGCCATGACGCTAGTCTGTTGACTCCCCCGCCGTAACGCGACGTAGACGTGTAAGAAAAATTAGGCCGATGAAAAATATATTCAAAAAGTCGAATAAAAAGTTTAAATATAAAAAATCGAATATAATTTAAGATATCTTTTTAATAAAATAAAACTTACTCGTTTAAACTAAGACTCCATTGGTACAAAACGGGAACAAGCACTTTGCTCTCATTTTTTCCATTGAAACGATTATTTTTGTGATTGTGAATCTCAGTGCAATAATTATGAAAACAAGCAAAGAGTAAGAACATTTTTGTTCTTCATCAGTGGAATTCTCGTTCTTAGAATATAAGGAGGATCATTTGTTTTGACTCAGGGACAAGACGAACCCATTCTATTTCTTGTTTATTTAACTAATTCATAAATAATTAATTTTTTTTAATGTTGGTATAATAATTTTTTGAATTATTTTCATAAATCGCTCTTAAATTATCATGATTTTTAATATCTAATTTCAAACTACGTATTTATTTTTTTATTTCTACACTATCATAATTTTTTCAATTTAATTTTTTCATTGATTTTTGTCAAGTTTTTTTGTTAACTTTATTTTTTTCTCATTTATGAAAAAATGAAATTAGTCCTTCAATATCAAATAAAAAAAATACAGACGGAGCTCATCAAGAAAGAAATCTCCACAACCGATGATGACGAAAAGGATGATGTGCTCGGATGGGCTTCGGAGGAGGTTGTTGCCTTAGTCGAAAGGTCGGCAAGCCCCAATCCTTTCTTTCCCTCTTTCCCTGCGCACAGGGAAAGAGTCCTGACCTTCTCGGGACAATTTTTTTAAAATAAGTTTATGATAATTTTTTATAATTTAAAAGATGGATTAAAACATAGATGATTTTTTCATACTGAAAAAACCCATTTGATCTGAATCACTTTTACCCGTAACAAGTAAACAAATTGTTTTGTCATTTTAAAAATTAACCTAAAATCTTTCTAAATACAATAATTTTATTATTTAAATTATATGTTATAAATTTTTTTAGGAGGATGAATTAAGAAAATTTAACATAAAATAATTGTCAACTAATGGTACCCTAATCATTTTTCAAATTACAGTATTGCTTGTCCTTTTGTTCGTGAACGAAGTTTGTGAAGGGAGCATTGTTTTTGTTAATTGCCATACATAAAATAAGTTATTGAGTCCGTATATATTTATATGATGCATAACAAAATTTTAGCCCGAAAGTTATATATATCCCTCCTTCATATGGATGCAATTAATAATTAAGAAATTAGGGTGTAAACATATTTATTATTAATAAAGTATTCAGTTGGATGCGAATTTGAAAAAAAACTACTTTCCTTCATTTTATTTATAAATAGTAAAATAAGTAGAAAATAATATATATATATCACTACAAGAAAATTATCATTTTTCGACGAGTAATTTTCGACGGTTTGAAATCCGTCATAATTTGCGACGGATTTTGCAACGGTTTCACTTACGACGGATTTTCCGATGGATACGACCGTCGAAAAGGAAAATAATAAATTATATAATTTTTTATATTATTATTTTATTTTTTGACGATTAGGAACGCCGATATTTCTGACGGATACCTATCCGTCGCAATTTGCGACGGATTTTCTGATGGTTACGACCGTCGAAAAGGAAAATAATAAATTATATAATTTATTATATTATTATTTTATTTTTTGACGATTAAGAACGTCGATATTTCTGACGGATACCCATCCGTCGCAATTTGCGACGGATTTTCCAACAGTTACGACCGTCGAAAAGGAAAATAATAAATTATATAATTTATTATATTATTATTTTAATTTTCGACGGTCAGAACCGTCGGTAACTTTAAAAATAGTTAATATTTACGTTTTCGACGGTCGAAGCCATCGGTAATTAAAATTTCATTATCTCGCTTTTTTTTCCTTTTTCCACTTTCTCTCATCTTTTCCCCTTATATATATATATATATATATATATATATATATATATATATATATATACTCTCACTCTCTCCCTCCTCTCTCTCTCCCCCTCCCTCCTCTCCTCTCCTCTCCCTAGGCCCACGAGCACCGATCGGCGACCCTCTCCCCGCCGGCGTCCCTCTCCCGCACCGGACGTCAACGAGCCAGTTTTTGGAGAAATTACCGACGGTCGAAATCGTCAGTAATTCCCAGTTTTCTTGTAGTGTATATATATATATATATTCAATTTAATTGTATAAAAATATTTTATTAAAGATTGGAAATGTTTTTTTTTCAAAGTTAGGAAGTTATATAAAACGGATTACGCAATAATCGAAAACTCGATCAGCGACTACTTTTTAAATGTTAAAGGCTACTTCTAGTGGCATCAAGTAAAATCACTATTTCAACTAGATACTTAAGAAATTTAGAAAACTTTTATTGTGAGTCTCGCCTAATTTGATAATGAGCCAATCTCAAATATATGAACAATGCATTTTTTTAGCATTGCACGAGTTAAACCATCGACTCTATTTTTTAAACATCAGAGTGTTTGGTAATTAGAACTGGATGGAACATCCCCTTGAACCAGGTGGATGTTTTTTTTTCATTTTTTTTCTGAGTTGCTTTTTTTAAATTTTTTTCTTGAGTTGACGTTTTTCATTTTTTTAATTTTTTTTCTTTTATCATTTTCTTTTGTAACCTCTCTTATATAAATTAATATATTTATTATATATAAATAATAAATAATAAATATAGTATTATTTATTACTTATTATTTTATTTAAAAATTTTAATTTTTATTAAAAAAATATTTTTATTTTTTAATAATATAATTTTTAACAAAATTTTTTGCACAAATTTTTTAATATACATTTTAAATTTTTTTTAAAAAATTTAAACTTATATTTATAATACATATTTTTAATTCAAACATTCATTAAAATTAATCTATTAAATCTATTTTTTTCTATCATGCCAACTACTTTATTTCTTATCATCAAATTTAATTCCATCCAAATATATCCCGAACTAATCTATCAATTCAATTATTCACCATGAACTCGATGAAACTCCAGTTCCGTTGTCGAACTGCCCTAAAAATTGACTACAAAAAAAGAGAGTTTACTAAACTACTTGCGTTCTTCTTTTGTTGCGTGACCAAATTATGCACATGATGCAAAGGAAAAAGAAAAAGAAAAATACTACGTAGGTACAGTTCTTAGGTGGATTATCATGCGCCGTAATTAATCGAAACCATGTACATATAGGTGGATTATCATGTCCTCTAACTAACCAAAACCATGTACATAGGTGGACAAGGCAATAAGCAATCTCCGGTTTCATGATAATTAAGTTGACAAGGAACATGCATGCATGCATGCATGCATATGGTATGGTAGAGTACTAAAAATCTCCAAAAAATAGATGTGCGGTTTCGCGTGGCGCATATATAATAATTACATAGATTCAACATTTTATCATGCTAGGGAAGTAGGGACGCTCATCTAGCAAAGTGGCCGGCTTGGAGATAAGAATAAATTAAAGATCAATCGTCTTTTTTAAAAGTTCTAATGTTCCATAAACAGTGAAAGAATAAATCTGTCAGTCTCCCTCTGATAACAGCCAAGGGACATGAGGCATATCATGATAGGGGATGGGAATATAAAATGACCATGGGAGTTTTTAATTAAAAGTATTACACAAGAGTGCAAGCAATCGTGCTATAAGATTTCCTTTTTTTTTTCTTTTTTGTTGAGTATAAAAGCAGCTAGAAGCCAATTACACCAGACTTAAAACTTGATTTTTTTTTAAATGCTCCTGTTAAGATTCAGAATTCAGTAAATTCATAGTCCTTAACCTCGAAAGATGTATAAGTGGTCGTTTTAAATTTGTTTTGTGATTAATTTTGTTCCAGACGAAGGTAAAAAATCTTTTAAACGATAAGCTAATGCTATGAAATTAGAAAACCAATCAAAATGTTGATTGGAACATCTTCTTCAAAAGCCCACTAGCAGAGTTCAGGCCACTCATCCTCCTGCAATGTTACAAAACTTGCAATGTTATAAAACTTGACTCGATCCCAATTTGATAATCGAGTCGGATGGAATGAGTCAAAATGAATGGCAGTGAATGATCGAATCATATCGAATCAATCAACTAGATCGAATAATATAAGTTAATAAAAAATAAAACATTTTAAATTATTTTTTTCTCATACTCTTAATATCTTTATGAGATCCATAATAAATAAATTAAAAGATACTAAAGAAAAATAAAATAGTAAGTAGTAATTAAATAGTCATCGGGTAAAAGATGAGAAATGTTTATAATTATAAATAAAAAAGTATTCATGATATGTGATGAAAACATAAAAAAAATTATAACCAACTAGTGATCACTATCAATTAATAAGATTATAAACCCTATCAATTAATGTAAAACTTTAACGCATATATAATGAATTGATGTATACAATGTGTTTTAAATTAGAAAGAACACACTACAAGAAAACTGTCATTTTTCGACGGACAATTTTCGACGGTTTGAAATCCATCGCAATTTGCGACGGTTCCATTTCCGACGGATTTTCCGACGGTTACAACCATCGAAAATGGAAATAATAGATTATGTAATTTGTTATATTATTATTTTATTTTTCGACGGTTAGGAACGTTGATATTTTCGACGGATACCATCCATCGCAATTTACGATGGATTTTTCGACGGTTACGACCATCGGAAATAAAAAAATAAACTATGTAATTTATTATATTATTATTAAATTTTTCGACGATTAGGAACGTCGATATTTTCGACGGATATCCATCCGTCGCAAAATCCGCCGCAATTTTTGACGGTCGTAACCGTCGGTAAATGTATAATAATATCGTATGAAGAGTATTTTATTAATATAACTAGCGACGGTCCAAACCGTCGTAATTACCGATGGTTTCGACCGTCGGTAATAATTTTTTTATTTATAACTAAATATTGTGACCGTCGGTAACTTTAAAAATAATTAATATTTACGTTTTCGACGGTCGGAGCCGTCGGTAATTAAAATTTCGTTATCCCGCTTTTTTTTTCTTTTTCCCGCTTTCTTTCATCTTTTTCCCTTATATATATATATATATATATATATATATATATATATACCTCTATTATAATTTTCTCCCCTCTCTATCCCTCCTCTCCTCTCTCTCTCTCTCTCTCCCTCTCTCGGCCGGCGTGCCTCTGCCGGACGTCAAGCGTCGATCGCCGGCGATCTTCTCCCGCCAGTGTCTCTCTCTCTCTTTCTCTTTCTCTCTCTTTCTTTTCGGCCGCGGGCGGCCGGATTCGGCAGCTGGCATCCTTGGCGGACGGATCGGCCGTGGGCGTTCGGATCCGGCCATTATTTTTTTATTTTTAAAAAATTCTTTCCGACGGTTCTGACCGTCGAAAGTTTCGACTTCGATGGTTGGAACCGCCGAACTTTTCCAACGGTTATAACCGTCGGAAAACTTCGATGGCTGGAACCGCCGGAATGTTCCGACGGTCCAAACCGTCGTAATTACCGACGGTTTTTTTAAACCGCCGTAAATCGATTTGCGACGAGCGTTTTTCCGACAGATTGATTCTGCTGAAAAACCGTCAGTAACAATTACCGACGGTTTTTGAGCTCATTATCGAACCGTCGGTAATCAGCGTTTTTCTTGTAGTGACATATCGGAGGCATCATTCAGTTCGTCCATGCATAATTGCTGGAATTATATTATGCACAAAAAAAAAAGTTTCCACCTGAAGATGACCTTACAAGGTCCACTAATTTTTGTCAGCCTAAAATGGTAGCCATGTAATTAATATCTAATCTTTTTTAAGGTAACAAGTTTTTTTTATCTATTTTGTCTGCAAAGTGAAAAACAACATTTTCCTGCATGGCCATGATTAACTTTATCTCAATTACTTATCTTCAACTTTCCTCCACTGTGTCAGAAAACTCAATTTAAACTTCATACTCCGGAAGATTCATAATAAATCACTATGACTTCGGGGCCTGGACAAGAGATATTAGAACACAGATTGCTTCTCGGATTATCTTCACAATTTCAGGAACGTCAGTAGCAACCAATATCAGCTGGGACATGGTGTGCTATAAAGAGTAAATTTTAATAACAGTCATTCCATTTAGAGGTAATTTCTAATACGATCATCAAATTTCACTTTGTAACGTCACCATAGTCTTCAAACTTCAAAAATATTTTAATCGCAGTTATCGCGATCGATTATCGTCAATTAACCAATGGATCTCTCATGTCATGATGATGTGAATGTCAACATAGCACCACATCATCATTTTCTCTTTTCTTCATGTCAGATTTAAAATAATATCACGTCAGTATTTTTCTCTCTTCTCTATTCAATTTCAATTTATATTTGCATGATGATTCAACTTTTCTAATTTTTTCAGACACATTAATTCAACTTTTCACAATTTCAATCATGATCATCATAAACAATTTAAAATAAAAAAGTAAGGCACTTAGATCGATCAGTCATGGTTTGAGAATGACCTAGTCAGATCGAGCCACTCAAATTTTTTTATGTATAGTAAATATATAATATTATAATATTAAATCATGGAATTAAAAAAATAGAAGAATAAAATATAGATTGCACTTTTTGCCTGAAAATTTAGACTTCTAAAAAATATGAAATTCGGAGTAATAAAACTATTATAATATATCATATCATTATTAGATATATAATAAAATTATTTATATATATAAGATAATTATAATGTATGATTAAAGATATAAGATAATTAATGTCAATATTTGTTTCAAAAAAATATCATATCACTTTCAAGTTTCAACCCTCTCAAAAAGAATTTAATAGGCGTGCTACCCACTTTAGTAAGTAGCACATTGCTCCCTACATTCAGAGCCAATGCATATTGTACGGTTGATGGTGGATTAACAAAATATGAAGTTCACTATAGTAGGCACGTGGTTCACGGCTAGTTCACACTACAAGAAAAATGGGAATTACAGACGGTCGAAACCATCTGTAATTTTTCGAAAATCGTCGGAAATGACGATTTCCGACGGTTTTTTTGACGAAATTGATTCGTCCGAAAAATGGTCGTCATAAATCAATTTTCGACGGTTGGGAAAAAAATGCTAGAAATTTTGACGGAAGTCCGGCGGTCACGACTGCCGATATTTGTGACGGTCGACGAAACCGTCGAAACTTCGGCGGTCGGCTCAAATTTCGGCAGTCGTCGCACGACCACCGAAACTTTTGAAGTCAAAATTGTTGCAAAGAATTTTTATAATATATAAAAAATTAGCCAACCGCCGGCGGCCGGCGGTCAGCGACCAGCGACCAGATTCGGCCACTAGGCGGCCAATCCGAAGGCTAGCGGCCAAGATCCGGCTGCCAATGGTCGAGCGGCCGGATCCAGCCGCCAACCGGCCGAGGTCGGCGGCCGGCCGAGCGGCTGGCCGGCCGCCCGCTGCCAGATGCTGGATCCGGCCGCCGGCGGCAAATCCGATGGCCCGTGGCTGAATTCGGCGACACACGACTGAATCCGGCTGCCTGGCGGTCCGGGCCGAATTGAGAGAGAGAGAAGGGGAGAGGGACGTCGGAGAGGGTCACCACTTGACGTCCGGTCGGGAGGCTCGCCGACAGGGAGAGAGAGAGAGAGAGGAGAGAGGGAAAGAAGTAAAGGGTGGGATTGGGTATATATAGATATAGATATATATATATATATATATATATATATATGTGTGTGTGTGTGGAAAGATGAGAAAGTTGGAAAACGAAAAAAAGCGAGATAATAAAATTTTAATTACCGACGACTTTGACCGTCGGAAAAGTAAATATTAATTATTTTTAAAGTTACCGACGGTTGTGACCATAAAAGATTATTTAATTATAAAAATAAAATACTATATTTAGTTATATATAATATTTATATTTTATTTTACCGACTATTTTGAACTATCGCTAATTATTACCGACGGTCGAAACCGTCGGAAATTACGACGGTATGGACCGTCACTAATTATATTAATAAAATACTTCTCATATTATATTATTATACATTTACCGATGGTCACGATTGTCGGAAATTGCGGTGGAAAGATATCCGTCGGAAATATCGATGTTCCTAATCATAAAAAAAATAAAATAATAATATAATAAATTACATAATTTATTATTTTTATTTTCGACCGTTGTAACCATCAGAAATTCCGTCGAAAATTGCGACGAATGGATATCCGTTGAAAATATCGACGTTCCTAATGATCGAAAAAAATAATATAATAAATTACATAATCAATTATTTTCATTTTCGACGGTTGTAGCCGTCGAAAATTGTGACGGATGGATATTCGTAAAAAATATCGACATTTCTAATCGTCAAAAAATAAAATAATAATATAATAAATTACATAATTTATTATTTTCATTTCTGACGGTTGTAACCGTCGAAAATTCCGATGGAAATATTTCCGTCGCAAAATCCGTTGCAAATTGCGACGGATTTCTATCCATCGGAAATTGCCCGTAGGAAAATGGCAATTTTATTGTAGTGTCAGTCGCAGCAAGGCGAGCATGTTTCAGTGTAATTCGACGTGTTGGTGACTTTGTTCAGACGAGGGGAGGTGGGTCATCGACAACGATGAGATGGTTTGGCGACGGCGGCAAGGAAAGCACAATTTAGCGGTGCTTTAGTCAGAGGGCGGTGATGCATGCATATTTATACATGTTTTACATGCATCATTTAGGTCATTTTCCATAGTTTTTATCATGGCATGCATCTGTTTTCTCATTTAATTCTCTAAATTTTGTTAGAGTCAAAAGCTACTCATACTCGTTTTATTTCTTTTGCAGGAATCATTATTTCGAAGGAATGAGAAGTCCGGAGCATGAGAACACGGAGAATGAGGTCAAATAGGGCTGACAATATGGAAGTTTGAAGAACTTGGGCCAAGTTTATCTTACACTCGGGCCGGGCTATCCCGGCCAGACCGAGTTCGACTCGTTTTGTGCACGTCGCAAGAACCCAGGCCGGCTTGTATTATCAATAATGTTAATATCAGACGGTGGATGTTTTCGACATGTTGGACACAAAATTAATCTCGTAAAATTATGTGCAACCCTAGGGGGAAGTCCTCCCCTATAAATATACTAGTGATTGGAGACCTTGGTCGCATCCTCATGTGCCCTAGCCGCTGAGAAGAAGTCGTTCATTGTTGTTTCTACGCGTTCTAGAGTTTTTTTTTCATTCTTTTCGGCAATCTTCTGCGACGTTCACTTGATCGAGGAATGGATCAGAAGCATCAATCAACTCCTGAGAGTTCCCTATGTAACTTTTAGTGCAACTTTCATGATTATCTATTTCGTATTGATGTCAAAACGATTGTCTATGGAGTAGTTTTATCGTTAGGGGAAGACTGAAGTTGAATGCTAGTTTTGCTCTTGAATTATTCTAAATTTTAGACTTTTGTGAATCAAAGTTCAGCCTTTGCTTAATGCTTGTATCATGGTTGGATAAATTTACATGTTTATTATTAGCTATTTTGCAATAATTATGTGTGAATTTTATGCATAATAATCAATTTAATATCGTCATAATCTATTTTATATTGAACCCAGGCCAAGTTTGATCAACCTAGGTCGGGCACCTACGCAACTCGGGCTGCGTCCTGCAACCTGAGCCGAGTTTTCTGTGCGCTGATTCTTCAGACCCAACCCGAGCCGGGTTTCCTTGAGCGTGGGCCAAGTTCGGCTATTCTGAGATCAATTTTCGGTGATCTATTTGAGGCCATGAATTGTGGACTATTATCTGACTAGTTTCAGTATTTAACAACATAGGCCTGTATCTAAAAAGCATCATATTGTTATCGTAGATTAAAAGTTGATTTGTTTAACATCTTTTATCTATTGATAATAGTGATAGTTAGATTATCTTAATCGAAACCTATATTATTAGCAATCTTTCCATCATAGAAATCTAATTATATTTTAATTGTTAATTAAGAGCAAACCAGGGGATACAAGGTCTGTACCCTAACTTCATCATATATTGACTATTCTTTGAAAAAAGACACATCTTTCCTTCTATATTTCTGGTTAATTTATGTCTTTTATTTTCTCTTTGCAACACAACGTGAATTTAACTTCCTCCCTATGACTTGTTAGCTTAGAAAAAAATTAAGTCATTAGTCATTAGGGGATCGACATCTTATTCACTCTTTATTACTTGATACGATCTAATATACTTGCTAGTATATTTGTGCTATATTTTGCACGCATCAGACAGCGAGGCGAGCACGACGACTCAACTCAGGTGAGGGAAGACGACTTCAGGTGAGGGAGGCGAGGCTTTGACTAGGGCAGATGCATCATCGGTGGCAGCGAGGAGAGCGCGGTTCAACGACGTTGGTGAGATGGTTTAATTGCAACATCAGTGACTTTAGGAACGAGGAGGATGAGATCGTTGTGTCAATGACTTCAGGAACAAGAAGGATGAACTCATAGTCGATGAGGTCCTCAGTCGTCAGGCAGTGGCAACTTCGATGAGTGTAGCAGTCGAAGAACTTGATCAGCTAGAGCCACCATGCAATTCAGACGAAGACCTCGGGCATATTCAATGGTGAGATCTTCGCTCGATGGCATCAACGACAACTACGATCATCGAGGTAGGCGAATAACTTGGTCGGTGGGCACATTAAGTGGTGCAAGCAATGTCACAATGGTGATGGTGACTTGGATTAGTGGAGCAGGTGAAGGGATCGATCTAGGGCATAAAATTGTGATCCACTTGAGACTCTCGACCTCTATCAGAACCATGTCACTTTACACCATGCTACCCTAATTTTTTTATAAAGTAATTTGAATTATGATTGGAATCACTCATGTCCAAGTTTCAAGTAAAACATTGGATAACTTAGGGGGTATTTCCTATATAATCACCCAACTTCACTTTATAACATCAAAGTCATCCAACTTCAAAAATATTTTAACCGCGGCTATCTCGATCGGTTATGTCAATCAATTGGTGGATCGTTGGCATGGCGTTGACGTGGATGTTGTGGCACCACGTCAATATTTTTCTCTCCTCCACACGTTAGATTTAAACTTAATTTTTGTATCTACATGGTCATTTAACTTTTCAAAATTTTCAATCATTCAACTTTTTAAAATTCCAACGACAGTCATTCACTAAAAACTTAAAATAATAAATAATAAAACTAAAGGCACTTGGATCCACTCGACACGATTTGGGCACCACATAGTCGGATCGGATCATCCAATTTTTTGTGTGTGTTAAATATATGCTATTATAATAATTGATCATTATTAATTTAGAGAAAAATAAAATATCGATTATATTTTTTGCCCTAAAATTTGGTCTAATACAAAATATTATGATTAATAAAATAAAAATATTTTTTTGCTTGAGATTTTATCAGGGCGGAGTCAAATCGTATTAGGCATCCAACAAGGTTTGAGCCAAAATGTAACGACCATGCTTTTATTTTTTTTATATATATTTAAACCTTTAATCATACATTATAAATTTTTTATATATAAATATAAAATTATTATATATATAATCATTATAATATCATATAGTATAATATTTTTTACTTTTTTATTAGTACAAATTTTAGGGCAAAAAACGTAATCTATATTTTTTTCTATTTTTTGTATTCATAATTCAATAATATTAATTATTATAATATTATATATTTAATACACACAAAAGGAAGGTTTCGATCCAATTGGATCTACCCAAATCGTACCGAGTCGATCTAAGTGCCCTATTTTATTCCAATCAACTTCAGTTAGTTGAAATTTGAATCTTAATTATCTAATCGTCAGCCAATGATTAAAATCTCTTAGATGAAACTCATATATGTTCACTAAATAATAAGAATGCGTAGTAATTATAAGTCCATTAGGATTATAAGTAGATATTATGAGTCCATTAACATAAAATATTTTAAAATACATTTTGTTATATATTATAAATTATATCATATACCATATAGAGTTAATAATATATAACTGATTGCCTGATTAAGTACAAAATTATATAACAATATATCTTGTTTCATTTTAAAGGAGATTTATTTATCTCCTTCAATCCTCGTGGTCTGGTAGCATATTTTATAAAAGAGGTTAACGAGTACGTAAAACACCAAGTTCTACACTTTGTTGTATGGTGTTTATTTTTTATTATTTAAATAATTTTATAATTATAATTTATGTTTAGATTAATCATATATATTTTTAGATGAATTAATATATATGTTTATTGAGATAATTTAACTAAATAAATTATAGTGTTGAATTAATTATATTTGTTAAAATAGCATAATCATGACCAAATAATCTGATGATCTTGATCTTAATCATGTTTACTATTTAATATATACTTTAAATTAAATTAAATTTATATTTATTAATATAATAAGTAAAATGAGTCTTCTACGCTCCTTTTAAGTTCTAAAACGTTCTTAATAATGCTCAGTATACATTTTTCTCTTTATAAAAATTAAAAACGTTATAAAACGTAACAGCACTCGATAGTTCAACCGCGCGATCGAATCCGCTCCGGCCTTCGAAGTCCCGATACAGTCGCAGTTCCACTTTGCACCATGGCCTTCGGAATCCCATTACAGCCGGTTTTTCGCCGTGACCACCGATAATGTGCTTCGACTCTACGACTGCGAGGAATTGTCGGTCTGCAAAGCCGGCTGCGACAGGGTCGGGGCCGGCGGGGCCTGCGACGAAGGGAGCAGGACCAACTATGGTTTCCGCTACTCGTTGTCCGACGGGAGTGTGTGGAAGGCCGGGGACCCCTTTTCGGTGTTCGCGCAGTTTGGATGCTGCGGTTTCTCCAGCTGGGCGGAGACGGGGCCTGCGAGTGGGAACGGAGGCGGCGGGGTTGCCGCTCAGAGGGGGATCGAGGTAGAATGGACGGTCCCGAGTGGGTATGGGAATGAGACGGGATGCGCCGAGGGGGGCGTCGTTGTCAATGCAACCACGGTGAAAGGTGGATTAAGGTGCGCTTGCATTGCTGACTTCATTGGAGATGGTTTTTCGCAAGGCGTTGGTTGTTACAAATGTGAGTTCTGCACTTTTGTTCTTCGAAACATTTAGATCTCTCATATATTTGACTTTGAGTAAAGCCTTTCAAATGCTTGATGATTTTACTACATGATTTAATAGCTTCAGTGGTTTGCAACAAAATGTTTAGGAATTCAGGAATTTATGAAAGCAAATGCACTGGCTATTTCATAGGAAAAGTATTGAGTCTATTTAGACGTATTAGTGAATATTGATAGATCAAACGGCTTGTTTATCTGGATTATATAAACAATTTGTTTGAGGCAAAACTGGTGACAGGTGTTAGCGTTCCACGTATTCTTTATCAATGTTCGACCTCTGTGTCAAGTAAAAGATCCTCTGTTAACAATGTATACTGCAATTCAGAGGGAATAATCACATAACATAGTAAACTTCCGTTTAAAAAAAATAGTGAAGTTGCATAGAGATCTGTTCTAATATCATTACCAATAATCTAATTGAAATTTAAGTAATAAAGGTAAATTCTGAATTCGTAGCAGTGAACAGTGAGCTTATAGATTTGGTAGTTTTTCTTATAAAAAAATCTCAGCATTTAAACTAATATGTTTCGCAAAGGTTCCTTTTCTCGGTAATATACTAATATGTTTTGCCCATAACATTTCCATAGGAAGTTCTTGGAAATATTTTCTTGTAAAACTGAAGCAATCAACACCAAAAGAGTGAAAAGGCAGAAGAAAAGAACATATCCTGATGGATCCATATAAGAACATAACATGAAATTATTTAAGTTCCAAGCAGACTGGTTTTCATGCATGACATGTGCCGAAGAAAATGTTATTTACAACAAGCAGAGGAACCGAGAAAGATGATGTCTGGCTGCGCCAAATCCAGCTGAGGCAGAGGAAGAGGGCTTGGAAGGGTTACAAGGGTCAAATAGAAAGATGGTGAAGAGAGAGAGGGAAAGTCTACAATGGACAAGGAAATGTCAGCCTCAGGGTCCTTCAAAATCGGGCAGAGGTGGAGGGCTTAGGGTGTTCGTAAGGGTTGAAGAGGGCCAGGGAATGGAGGAAGAGGAATGTGGAGATATAGGATGATAGAGAGGATCGAAATATGAGATGCGTGGAAGATTTTTTTTTTAATATGCCAACCTTATCCTGTTTTTCTTTGGTGTTGAACCACCCTATACAATTGTTTGACCAATCATTTGACATATGACACTTTGTATCATTTTCATTGAATGGGAAAAAACCACAGTGCTACCAAATACCTAGCTTTTATCACACATCATAAAAGGGACTTAATTCTCAGTTCGCATTAATTTCTAATACGAATGACATGAAAATTTTCAGTTTAAGAAATCCCACTTTTGTTGCTAGACATGATTGGACTATTTGAAACTGGATACTCAAATGTTTCTCTCAGATGCCAATTCCTAACTTTATATTGTAACAGCACACTCCCCTACCTCCTCAATGTTTTTATTTCCTTCTCTTTGATTTCCACTTTTTTAATCCTTTTGTTTAGTTATCAATGAATAATGCATTTTCTTTGTTCACAAGATTGGTGCACAAATTTCTCTGTTTTGCATGTTTTTAGGCTGTTTTATACGTAAATGACCAGTGAAGCAATGTTTCCAGGGTTTTTTTTTGGAGGAATAGTGAAACAATGGGAACTTATAATAGGAGACATATCTTTTTTCCAAGATATTTCTGGATTATGTGTTTTCATTATCAGGAACGTGTTTTCCTGACCTTTTCAAACCTATGATTTCCATGAGCTTATTTTTTTCCTTCGTAGATTTTTTCTTTTTTTGCTTTATCTATATTATGATTTCTTGTAAGGTTTATTTGTGCAGTTATATTTTTGTATTGTTACCGCGATTAATCCATATTATCGAGGTTGCAACAGTATTAAGCTTTTTATTTATTTGACCCTTATATTAAGGCTTTTATTTGCAGCTTGCAACAATAGTATACAAATAAAGGATGCCAAGGACTGCTGCAAGGGGGCGTTTTGCAAGAAGAGAGGGTTGCAATAGTTCTTGGTTAGTATTATGTCATTCGACCATCATGGGTTTTTCTTATAGTAGATAATCCTTTTTATTTTAAAAAGAAACCATTGTCATCATCTTTTACTATTATTATATTATGTAAAACTGTTTCTAGTCTTCACGATTTTGTCTATTACTGTCTTGTAAAATTTCTTCTGAGAAAATCAACTCCTCCCATGTGGAATTCGTTTAATACATCCCTACTTTTAGCTCTTTCAAGCAGGTGTCCTTGTCTCTGCAGTTATAGTTGTTGCTATGATTGCACTATTTCTTTTGTTAAGAAAGCCTTTGAAGGAAGTTATGTGGAATCTAGAAACGTGCTGTCTTCCAGGGATCCTTGACAGCATGAAACACTCGTCAGTTTACATATGAAGAGCTGAATGAAGCCACAGAAGGCTTTGAAGAACAGAAATTGGCTGACATTGTTGATGGAGCTGTACACACTGGAGTACTGGGTGATTGAACCCTTGTGGCCGTTCAGAGTGTAAAATCTCAGAGTCGTCAAAATCTTAGAGGGGTCTTGCAGAGATTGGAGCTTCTATCTCATAGTTCTCACAGAAATATTGCTCGCATCATTGGTTACTGTTTTGAGTCAAATGACACTCTTCTTGTTGTACATGAGCATTTCACAGATGGAACACTTCATGAGCACCTACGGAATGAGAAAGGCAGTGGTCTTAGTTGGTACTTCAGAATTAATATTGCCTCTGAAGTTGCTCGTGCACTTTCTTACCTACAGTATGATATTTCTACACCCAGCTGCTAAAATTGCTGGTTTCAAGTTCTTGAAGTCTGGTTTGGTAAATGGCTCCTGTTCATATATTATCTCCGGTGATACTGATGTCATCTGTAACTTTGGTCTTATTCTACTGGAATTAGTTATGGGTTCAAAACCTAGAAATCCTTCACAATTGGTTTTTTGCAGAGTTGATTATAGAACATTTCATGAAATTGTAGATCCATACCTTAAATACAATGAACAGCAGCCATTTCAGCGTGAACCAATTGATAAGCTGTTAGCCCTTGCTGTACAATGCTTATCAAGTAAGGAAATGCCCCACCGTGCATGATTGATGTTGTAAATGCAATAATGTGTATCTCAAAGGAAAATATGGGCTTCTCCTCAAAAATAAAAAAAAAGAGAAAAAATATGGGCAGCAGCAACAAGATGGAGCCTTCCTTAGTTTCGAACTGAAGCCTCCTGCAGATGGGATCCATGTTGTCGGATTCCGGCTTTTTGTTGGCAAGAATTGAAGATTTTCTATTGACTTGAAGACAGACGTTTTAAGCTACAGATAATGATGGCAGAGAAGAAATGAGTTCTGCTTGAATGCCAATTCTCGAGTGTCTAAATGTAGCTAACTTGCTATGTGTATTTATTTTCACGCTGTATAAGGATAACAACCATCACACTTGGACTTTTGTATTGTTTATCTTGATGTCCAACTGAGTATCATGATACTGAAGCAAGGGGACGAGAAGTCATCTATATTGCCATAACAGTTCTTGCCTTAAATCCCCACTTGGCTTAAGTATAATTATCTTGGTTATTGTTCATTATAATTTTTGTCTGGTAAAAGAAACCTTGTAATATGACAAATGGTGCTCTGTGTCGCTGTCAGATACTTTTGAGTTTCATGGCAGTTAATTAAAACTCATTATGCTTCCAGCAGATCGTTATGTAGATGCTTGTGGAAAATTTTTGCAGCAATATTTACTGTGAATTTCAACATCCTCTCTCTCATGTGCTGATGTCTATTTTCTATGCATTTGGCCGTACGAATTCGTAATAATTTTGTGATTATTCAGTAGAAAGCAAATAGATATTCTGCTGGAATATGTTCTGACTATGTTGATCACTTTGGGGTTGTTTGGTTTAGAACAAAGTATGAATTAGTTCCCTTGTTCTGATTTTTTCATTCAAACTTATTTTCAATTATTGCATGAATAACATAAAATAGGAATAGAAATGTTCTTGTCTCTTTCTAAAACTTTCCTGCTCCCGATTTATTCTTAAAAGAAACATTTTGGAGTCAATTTTTTTCCACAATTATTCCTATCACCACCAAACAGCCACTTTGTTTCTTTCTTTTCCACAATGATCCCTAAACCTATCGTCCCACGACCTGCCCAATAAAGTGGCAACCCGAAGAATTACAAAAACAAAAAAAAAAAGGAAAAGAAAAAGAGCTGGTATTCGGATCAAAATATCATTCATAATTAGCCTGGTCACATATCACAGTAGCAGCATGTCAAATCTACATTTCTCTCGGTGACATTTTGGTATAGAATAATAAAGAGATAACATTTTAGGTGTTTTATGCATTGTAGTATTAAGCATTTGTTAGTTGCACAAATAAATATAAAAAAGGATGGAGATTGCAGCCCCTACCAGTTGTGATCTCTCCTATGACTGAACATTGGAACACCATCAATAATTTGAAGTCTGTGATAATTTGAATTCAGAACTGATAAGTGCCCTTCACATAAAACCTGCCAGCAGCACTCAACTACAGATTTTTTAGCAGCTGTGCCCATTTTAAGTTGCAACAACTTAATTTCCTGAAGTGAACAAGAAACAATGGAATGTTTCTCGGTCATCCAAAATACTGAGGCTCTCATCTATCACTGTCAGACACGTGACTCAGAGTAACTTTATCGAATTAATTGGACTCGATGGTGGACTTGTTTTCCAACCTGTGACGAGTGCGCTTAGTAGCGCCGTGTAGGTACCACTATACGGATAGTTGACGACTGAAAAAAGAATACCGAGGCTCTCGCATGACAGAATTAATCTGGTTACATTCCCTTCACAGCATCTGTTGTTTATGATAACTGTCTGCAATATGTATAATATATATATGTCAGCATGTAATCTCGTGATTAGACATAACGAAACTACTTTGAAACTTAAATATTGTTAGAGTTAGAGCGTCCATGTGCACGTCATGTATGGCAACTTGGCAAGCCAATATGATTTAAGAACAAATTGCACCTTTTTTTATAGCTAAATATCTATGGGCAACAAATATCATGATGAGACGCCCCCTGTAAGCGAACAGGCGATGTTGCATCCCAGTCCAAACGTTGGTTAGCTGTCCCTGGCTCATCTTGGGATAACTCTCACAGCACTCGTCCTCCTAAAAAAGCAAGCAGGAGATGATTCCAACCCTCGCCATATGCAAATTAAGCCCAACTTGCCTACGTTCACAAGAGAGAAAGGTAGTCAAAAACCTCAAGCCGCTGCCATGGCCTACACATCCGTTTTTGGCTCCATGCAACGCAACGAAGGACACCGTGCCTGGCCTTTTGATTCCACTATATATAGATCCATTTTGGTGGCCTTCCGCCCCTTCATCTCACGTACATGTATATATTTTTTTTTATATATCAGTCTTCTACAGCTAGTTCACTGCACGCATGTATTGTTTTTATTCGAGGTCTGGATTAAATCGAATATGAACTCATGCATGGTGTACACATCAAGGCCATTGCCAAGTTCTGCGCAGAGCCGCGTCGGCCTCTTATTTCTCTACGTCAACACATACGCCAATCAGGCCTGTGGTTAGGTGCAATTTCCATACTGTCAAACGTCCTTAATGTGCCTAATGATTGAGCTCTATATAGAGGACTCCTAGGCTTAGTTAACATGTGCATCTGTTCAGTGTTCCACTGAGAAAAACAACTTGAGAGAGAGAGAGAGAGAGAGAGAGAGAGAGAGAGAGAGAGAGATGGGGTGGTCGAGCAGATCAGTAGAGCTGCTGTTAGCCTTCCTGCTGGCTTCGTGTCTGATTGCACATGCCCTGTCGCTGGAGATTGGAATTGGGATAGGGATAGGGATTGGGATCGGCAGTGGCACCGATTCATGCCCCCAGGCCGAGTCCATCGTTGCCGACGAGGTCCAAAAAGCTCTTTCAAGTGACATCGGCATCGCTGCCGGGCTCGTGAGGTTGCACTTCCATGATTGCTTTGTTAGGGTGAGCCGCCACATCTCACCCCTTCTCTGCTCTCTCTCAAACTTCTCCAGATTCATTACCATGACATCGAGTCCTAAGATTCGTGTGGCCTGCAGAAGTCATCGCCATTGACATGACACCAATGCATGCTCTGTAAATTGTTCTTGCAGTTCACTTGGCAAATTCACATCTTATTTATCTCAGGAAACTTCTTCTGATCATGCATATATGTAGCCATGCACTGTTCACCTTCACGATCAAGAACTTAATCACACTTTTAACTAGTTATACATAAAGTATATAACTTGAACGCTGGTTTCTGTAACAGGGCTGTGACGGGTCCGTCCTCCTTGACTCCACGGACACAAACACGGCAGAGAAGGATTCCCCAATAAACAACCCGAGCCTCAGAGGATTCGAGGTCATCGACAGCGCCAAGGCCAGACTGGAAGACGAATGCCCCGGCGTGGTCTCGTGCGCCGATATACTGGCGTTCGCAGCGAGGGACAGCGTCGCATTGGTGAGTCCATTGCTGTCTACTCTGCATTGCTAGCAGACACCGACGCTGTTTATCCCCAATCCAACTCCATGCATATTCTCTGTTCTGCAGACAGGGGGGATCTCGTATGAGGTCCCATCCGGGAGGAGAGATGGAACCGTCTCCTTGGCCTCCGAGACGTTCAGCGACTTGCCAGGTCCAAGTTCCAATCTCAATCAGCTCACGCAGAGCTTCGCCAAGAAAGGGCTCACGCAGGATGAAATGGTCACACTCTCAGGTGAGAGACAGCAAAACAGTTCACAGCATATCAATTGAATCCATGCAATGCAAATGACTCTGACATGATCTGCATGCGCGCAGGAGCGCACACGATCGGACGCTCGCACTGCGGCTCCTTCAGCAACCGGCTGTTCAGCTTCAACTCGACGGTGGCGCAGGACCCGAGCTTGGACCCGGCGTACGCCGCCGTGCTGAAGCGGCAGTGCCCCCAGGGGAGCAACGGCGCGAGCGCGACGGTGCCCATGGACCCCCGCAGCCCCAACACCGTCGACAGCAGCTACTACGCCAACATCCTCAGAAGCCGCGGCCTCTTCTCGTCCGACCAGGCCCTCATCTCCGACCCCACGACGGCGAGCGCCGTCAGGCGGAACGCCGCCTCCGGGCTCGCCTGGAAGAGGAAGTTCGCGGCGGCCATGGTGAAGATGAGCCAAATCGGAGTGCTGACGGGAAGCGACGGGGAGATACGCCAAAACTGCAGGGTCGTCAATTAAATTTGCTGGGTTCATCGTTGCCACTGTGTTCATGGTGTTCTGGCAGTCAACTTTGTATGAAATGTTGAGGCGATCGAGCAGATAATTATTGCTTTTTAATCACATGATTGCAGTGGATATCTTGGCTTCATGTGTTGTGCCCTTTTACGTGTGGATTGGAGGCCGTCACTCGGATCATCTCACGGACTTGATGCAAAATTGTATACCAACAGCCCAAAAAAAAATGTGCATGGAAAGCAAAAATAACTAGTTCATGTTGTGTTTTTAAGTGCTGTTCTTAATTCCATATTGTTCGTGTTTGACAAATTTTTTTTTCTTTATGTTGTATAAACTGAATACGCAGTCAAGTATTTTCTTGCCTATTTAGATGTATTTATTTTCATTGCACATGTATATGTACGTATTAGCATATTATTAGTTATGATCATTTATTGTGATTAGAATTAGTTGTGATGATGGAAAAAAAAGTATCATAAATTTGCACAAGGCATAAATCAGGACAAACAGTGAAAAAAAATCACGGAGAAAAATATCCATAATAAGCCATAGATTGAAGATGATATAAATAGAGGAAAATAGTGGAACTATAAATAAGGAGAAAAATCCATAAATAAGGACAAATAGTTTCATGGGCCCGACATTGTTTGCCTACATTTCTATGCTTTCTAGTTAATTGTGCCATAAATTATATGCATATAATCATATATACATATATAAAGTATTTCTTTTGAATAAATCATAGATAATTAATCCATATGGCTATTTCATCTTTTTGCAGCTTCAATTCAACCTAAACTGTCATTCATGTATATGCCAATCAAAGCTAGTAACAAATACTATGCATATGTATGATGTACCCAGTCGACATGTCAAAGTGATTCGGGACTTGAATTTACAGCAGACTACTCGAAGACTATCCATCAAACGCTTAAGACTTAATTCTGCTAATTTTGATTGCGTTTAGGGTAGCTTTTCTTTTTTAAAAAAATTCATCTCTAACTTTTGGCAAAAGTACAAAATGTGCTGTGGACAAAAGACAATTATGAAAGATAGTAAAATTTGAAAGTTTCACCAAACATTATTGTAAAATAAAGTAAATTGTACATGCAACTGAAAAGTTGTTTCAAATGAGACTCTATTTGGATAAGAATTAAACGTCAGAATTTAGTTTAGTTTTGCCAAACAGCACATAAAATTTCGATGAGCTCCATTAGAATCAAAATTCTAGTCAACGCACAAATTCAGGTGAAAAATTCTTCCTCGCGATCAAAACTTATCTCTATAATTCGCCTCGTAACTCTTCATAAAAACTTTCATCCAAATACACAATCATAACAAATCTATGAAATTTAATGATTCCAGATAACTAAATGAAATTTTAGTTCAACGATTCAAACACTGCCTCAAGCTCTCGTAATTTGGATGTTTATGTTGGCCTATGGCCCGATACAAGATATATAATTTAAATATATGTGCACGTAAAAAATGATTAACACATGCATTCACATGCCATTCACTTTCGCCAAAATTAATTAAATCTAGTAACGACGAAAATTCCACTCCACTATATATGTGGTCCTAATCCTTCGTAATCTGGATCGAATTAGCTAACCTACTTTGTGTTCTTACGTAGTTCAAGTTGTAGAAACCAAACCCTGATCAGAACTTCTTCGGAAATTTTAATTTGTATACAATTTTTTTTTTTTGAGGGGATACACACAAAAAAAAAAATCGATGAAAACTCACAACTACACACGCATCTATATATATTGGATATGTTGCGGTGTAAACTGAAAAAAGGTTTACACGTAATATATATATATATATATATATATATATATATATATATATGGAAAAATGAGCATGTGAAACACGTAAGAAGCGACTTTAGATATATTTTTCTTTATTTTTTTATATCTTTTTTATTAATAGGTTAAAGGATCATTCATAATAATAAAAAATAGTTTTATAAGATTATAAGTTAGATAAAATGATTATATCCATTAAGATGGATAATAATGTGCAAAAGTTCATCAAAATTAAAAAATGATAAAAAAATTATTATTAATGATTTAAATTATATATTTGTTATCCTCAATGATCCTCTAAATTATCAACGGAAAAATATATAAAAATAAATAAATAAAAATAGGTCTAAAGTCACTTCACACGTGTTTCATATGGAAGACACGTCACACACTCATTAAACATATATGTTAGAAATTTACTATTGTGAAATATAGCTAAGAATCATAATTAAGTAGCTAGAACTATCAATAGGTTTAGTTACGTAGCATTCACAAATGGACATTGAAGTTAATTTCTACGTCGGTGAAGTGGATTGCAACTGGGGCTTGAGATGGCTCTCGTCACGTTTGTCTCGTACTATAACGAGTGAGCGAGTCAATTAATGGATCAGATATTGTTAGAAACTATTTTCCCAAGTTAAATTGAGAAGACTTATGATAGGCAAATAATTCATTTTTTTTATATAAACCGTGCCCAT
Source organism: Pontederia crassipes (assembly GCA_030549335.1). Classification (NCBI taxonomy): domain Eukaryota; kingdom Viridiplantae; phylum Streptophyta; class Magnoliopsida; order Commelinales; family Pontederiaceae; genus Pontederia; species Pontederia crassipes. The sequence goes on along the minus strand of CM060188.1, from coordinate 5,129,478 downwards.
GACAAAGAGGTATTTTCAATTATTGGAACATATAACAAGCATATATATAATGGCAAGAATTTTGTTGATTTCTTGCAGGCTTGAGCTAGCTGCTTGTTGGGGTCTTCAACCTAGTAGTGGGCAGTGGCTACAGACCTGCAGTTTAATGTGCCTAGCTCCAATTACTAATTTAATATGATGGTGGAGAAAATTAATACTGTAGGGATAAGTGTATATATATATGGAGACAGTTCATCACATTCATGAACAATTAATGCTGCTGGAAAATTTTCTACTTATATGACTTTCGTGACTACTTATATCACCTAATCAATTTGATTTCTTGATATCATAAACATATATACATATATAGACACATAACTATATATACATTTATTTATTTATTTATTTATGGCAACGCGTAGAGGTAGCAATCATTCTTTAAATTGTGGTGCACGAATCCCATTGGCTACTTTCTTTTAGGTCCATGATGTATACATCTTATAGATACCTTGAAAGAAGATAAAGAACTGATGAAGCAATAATATTTCAGTTAAGGAAACTGTGGATATGCATCGATTGATTCTGGGTAAGAAATGTGGTAGATGTGCTTAATCTGAGTTCTCATATACCCCTAATCAAAAGCTCTATACGGTAAAATAAATTGAGTGGATTTAACTATGAAAAGAACTCTGTGGCAAACGTGAGATCTCAGCCTAATAGCTAATCGAGGGTTGAGCTTCGTAGCTTTGCTAATTAAATGCTGATTCCGACTCCATGTATATAATTGAGGGTTGAATTATTGTGAATATGTATGCATGTAGTTATTCAAAGTTGAATCAAGCTTTGCTAGTGTAGTCACAAGTAACATATTTACCTTGTAAAATCTCGTATCTTGCTCTCTGATTTTCCCTCGATTTAGTGGGTTATTTCATGTTTCTAATTCCTTCTCATGTTAAGTAATGATTAAGTACATTTTACCATGTTAATCTACTTACTGATATTTAGTTTCTAGAGAAATCTAATTGATCAATGTGATGTGGAATTAAGCTTGCTTTGGTAGGTCTCAATTAGTTAGCTCCAATTTTTTTTAAAAAAAAAAAGCAAAAAGACGAATCCTAAGATTGGCAACAATTTCGCAACAAGGAGTGGTGCAAGCAAGCTTCATCGACCCTACAATGTTCCACCATCAAATGGCCACCCCACAAATATACAAGAACGAATCGTTTGAAACAAATGCAAATATATAAGATAAATATGCTCAACTTCCGTGTATACCATCATCTCTCTAAAGCCTAAAACGGACTTGTGTACAAAATAAATATATGCTCTCTCTCTCTCTCTCTCTCTCTCTCTCTCTCTCTCTCTCATCTCTTCTCTCTATATATATAGGTGCAATGAGAACTCCAATGGCACGCTTACATCGGAGGCCATAGTAATTTGTTACACCACATACATAATGGCTACAAACCGAAATGGTCATGTTTTCCTGCTAGCCATTGCTGTGTCAATGTGCCTGAATGCTGTTAGGTCGGAAGGACAACTCCAAGTCGGATTCTACTGCTCAAGCTGTCCCCAAGCTGAGCTCATAGTCCGCGAGGAGGTCGCCGAAGGCGTCGCGGACAACGTCGGCAACGCCGCCGGCCTCCTGAGGCTGCACTTCCATGACTGCTTCGTTAGAGTACGTAGCTAATAATCAGAAAGGTTTTAGTTTGATGCCAAATGGCTAGCTTAATATAACTCATGCAATTAAATGCTTGGAAGCACTATAAAACAGGGCTGTGATGGATCAGTTCTCATCGATTCCACCAGCGGCAACGTGGCCGAGAAGGACGCCCTTCCGAATCTGAGCCTGCGCGGTTTTGAAGTCGTAGACTACGCCAAGTGGAGGCTGGAAGAAGCGTGTCCTGGGACGGTCTCATGCGCGGACATCCTTGCGTTTGCCGCCAGGGACGCTGTTCTTCTCGTAAGTGTGGTTTCAGACATTTATCTACTATTACCACGCGCTGTTACGATGCCGAGTGCCAACGACTTGTTCGATTACGTACAGAGTGGTGGACTTCCCTACGAGGTGCCTGCAGGGAGAAGAGATGGACGGATATCGAGAATAGAAGATACCAAAGACCTCCCTCCATCTTTTCTAAATCAATCCCGTCTCGCTTCACTCTTTGCCAGCAAAGAACTTGACCAAGACGACCTTGTCACTCTCTCAGGTAATGTACATAATGTACACTCTATCAAGCTAACTTTTTGCATGTTGAAATGGCCCCATGGCGTTTATTACACGATTACATGCATGGACCAGGTGCACACACGATAGGCCGCAGCCACTGTGGCGCCTTCTCCGGCCGTCTGTACGGCTCCGGCCTCAACGGGAGCGCCGATCCGACCCTGGACGCGGCGTACGCTGCGCAGCTGAGGCAGCGGTGCCCGACGCCGGGGAGCGACGCCGCGGTGGCCTTGGATCCTGGCAGTTCGACGATGTTCGACAACAGCTACTACAAGAACATCCTGGTGCGCCGCGGGCTGCTCACTTCTGACCAGACCCTGCTCTCCGACGGCGGCGCAGCTTCCATCCTGGTGAAGCGATACGCCTCCGACGGCTTCTTCTTCCAGAAAAAGTTCGCCGCGGCGATGGCGAAGATGGGCCGAATCGAGGTGCTGACGGGGAGTCGAGGCGAGATACGTGCCAACTGCAGGGTGATCAACTAATGAACGCAATAACGCAACATGCATTAATTAGGCCTTGTTGTGGTACGAGGATGTACGTGTACGTTCTGTCTTTGTTTTGCCGTAGCCGACCATATTTGCGTGCCTTGCATGGATTGGGGGGCTAATTTATAAGTTGGCGAATAATAGCAACAAATTCCAAGTTAATGAGTTTTATGGGATACGTTGATTTCTTATGCACGTACTGTCTGGAAAGGTGGTCATCGACTTCAACAAATGGTGGAGGGGTTCATTAAATATGCACATCTTTAAAATGGGAAAAGATATATCTCCTCCGAGCTAGATGAACTTGACATCTTTAAAGTAGCATTTGACACTAATTCACTAGGTGTATATATTTTTGTTTCGTGTTCAATAAAATTATGGGAAAAAACATTCAAGAGCGTTTGAATATAATATAAGCAAAATAATATAATATAATATAATATAATATATAAAATATAAAGTATTTTTAATATGTTGATTAAATATTCTAAAATTCATATATAATAGATATTGTTCGAAGCTCACAAAAATATTAAATATTGATAATATCAAATTAACCTTATCGTATAACTTATTTACATATTTCCACATTTTAATTAAATTTTTTTTGTAGATTGAAATGTGTAAAATTTTTTAAAAATATTTCTAATGTAAATAATAATATTCCTAACTTATTTACCATGATCGAAAACTTATTATTCAAATTATTTTCTAACAATCAAGGTAATTATGAACTTGTGAAATTGGTTGTTCAACAATGTAAAGTAATTACTACATTTAATATTAGCATAATTAGGAAGGCTCCTTTGAAGCCAACTGTTAACCCAATTATGAAGCAGTACATAATATGAAAAATAAAAATTATTATGTAATTTGTATATAATTTTTTTTTACGCATTAATTTAATTTAGTTGGTAACAAAATAATGTTAATGTAATTAATACTAATTCTACTATAAAAAAACTAATTAATAAAATAGTTAAAAATAATTAATTCTTCATTAATATTTTAAAAAACACAAATCATAGTATAATGTATAATAAAGAAAGGAGTTGGTCTTTTCTTCCCTGGTCTTTATAATATCCTTGGTGTATTTTCTTTTAGAGTAAAATAAGTATATTGCATGCTTATATGCTGAATGGTAAGTGGATTGACCTATTATACAAATTTGATTTTGATGAACAATAATATATAATATGTCGATCAACTTATTATAGTACGTGCAGTATATACATGTTGATGTGCCTTGAATTATTATGTACCTTGTACCCAAAATTATGAAAGAAAAAAATGAAAAAAGAGAAAAAATGAGAATATGTGGCGGAAGCGGAGAGCTTGGGCCGTTAGAGTTATATATGATGTATATTCTCTTTTGGCTCATAGTGAAAATTTCTGGCGGCGACCTCCTTTGCCCGTGGATGTTTCTCTCTTGTTCACATTGAACAAGAAAATTTTACCACGTTAAATCTTTGTGTCCATCTTCTCTTTCTTTCGTTGTTTTGATTATTCATCGATCATCGGTGTTCTATTCGCAACAAATTGGTATCAGAGCCGAGTTTCTTTTCGCGAAGATGACTACAACGAAGTTCGACATCGAGAAATTCGACGGGAACACAAATTTCAGTTTGTGGCAGGTTCGGATGCATGCCATCCTGGTTCAGAATGGGTTGAAGAAGGCGCTGTGGGTCAAAAGCCGACACCATGGAGGCGTCCGTCTGGGAGGATCTCGACGAGAAGGCCATGCCTGCGATTCAGTTGTGCCTCTTCAGAAAGTTCTCGCAGAGAAGACGACGGCCGGTCTTTGGACGAAGTTGGAAACTCTGTATCTGACGAAAACCCTAGCGAATCGACTTGTGTTGAAGCAGCGGATGTACATCTTTCGTATGGCCGAAGGTACGTCGATCAAATCACATATCAATGAGTTCATTGCCCTAATCAATGATTTGAAGAACGTAGATGCAAAGGTTGATGATGAAGATCAGGCCCTATTACTTCTTTGTTCTCTGCCATCTTCATATAAAACCTTTAAGGAGACGATGATCTGCGATAGGGACAAACTCACGTTTGTAGATTTTAAGGGCAGACTGCTGAGCAAAGAAAAGTTGGATAATGAATTGGGATCAAGCAGCAAATTTGATGATCAAGCCTCAGGTCTGATCGCAAGAGATAGACATCAGACGAGAAATCAAAATCAATATAGATCCAGATCTAAGTCGAAGAACAGAGATAAAGTCTGCAATTATTGCAAGAAGAAGGGTCATATCAAAGCAGAGTGTTACAAATTACAGAATAAGAATAAAAGGATTAACGATGGCAACGAGAAGGAAAATCAGAAGGCTGAAGTTGCAGATGCCGGTGTAGCAAAAAGTGATAATGAAGATGTTCTGTTGGTAACGGCATCAAACAAATTTATATCATCAAGTGAATGGATTCTCGATTCTGGATGCTCATACCATATGTGTCCCAATCGAGATTGGTTCTCCACGTACAAATCTGTTGAAAGTGGAGTCATTTTTATGGGCAACAATGCTGCCTGTAAGACTGTTGGTATTGGGTCCATTTAGATTAAGATGCATGATGTGATTATTAGGACATTATCAGAAGTCAGACATGTTCCTGATCTGAAGAAGAATCTTATCTTTCTCGGTGTCTTAGACTCAAATGGTTGCAAAGTTGTTATTTAGTCTAATGGAATGAAAATTTATCGTGGTGCTCTTGTGTTGATGAAAGGCCTCAAAATCGATAGTTTGTATGTTCTCCAAGGTTCGACGGTGATAGGTTCAGCAGCAGTCTCATCTACCTCAGAGGAAGATTGTACAAAGTTATGGCACATGCGTTTGGGCCATATGAGTGAGAAGGGCATGCAAGTTCTCAGTAACAGAGGTCTTCTTTCTGGTGCAAAAGTTGGAAAGTTAGAGCTGTGTGAGCATTGTATCTTCGGAAAATAGAAGAGAGTTAGTTTCGACTCAGCCATTCATAAGATGAAGGGAACCCTTAATTACATCCATTCAGATTTATGGGATCCTTCTCAGGTTCCTTCGAAAGGAGGAAATATGTATTTGCTGACATTTATTGATGATTTCTCTAGAAAAGTTTGGGTCTATTTTCAAAGTATAAAGATGATGTATTCGAAACATTCAAGTCATGTAAGACTTTGCTAGAGAAGCAATTTGGAAAAGTTGTGAAGAAACTGATGACTGATAATGGACTAGAATTCTGTAATTCTAAGTTCAATGAATTCTGTGACAAAGAAGGTATTGCAAGGCATCACACAATTGTGAGAACTCCACAACAGAATGGAGTCGCAGAAAGAATGAACAGAACTCCAATAGAAAGAGCACGATGTATGCTGTCAAATGCAGGACTTGGCAAGTAATTTTGGGCAGAGGCTATTAACCTGGCATGTCACTTAGTGAATCGGTCTCCTCACCGATCCTTAGACTTAAAAATTCCTGAAGAAGTGTGGTCAGGTAATTCTCCTAATTACTCACATTTAAGAGTTTTTGGTTGTCATGCATATGCACATGTTAATGATGGAAAGCTTGAACCTAAAGCTAGGAAGTGCATATTTCTTGGTTATAAATATGGTGTTAAAGGTTATAGATTATGGTGTCCTGAAATCAAGAAATTTATTATGAGTAGAGATGTTACTTTTGATGAATCTGTAATGCTTCATCGAGAAAAGATTTATCTATTATTGGTGATATAGAAAAGTAGAAAACTTTGGAGAAGGTGGAGTTAGAACTGTCAAATTTTTCTGATGAAAAGAATGATACTCATGATGCTCCCGAAGTTCATACATCACCTCAAGTTCAGCAGCAATACATGTTAGCTCGTGATAGACCGAGAAGAGAAATAAAAATACTTCAAAGGCTCGGGTTTGAAGAACTGATCGCTTATGCATTAAGTGTTGCTGAAGATATTGAGTTACCTGATCCTTCCTCCTACTTTGAAGCTATTCGAAGTCTTGATTGTAATAAGTGGTTAATAGCAATGCAGGAGGAGATGAAATCTCTACAGAAGAATGGCACTTGGGATCCTATAAAATAATCCGTGAATAAGAAGATTATTGACTGTAAATGGGTGTTCAAGAAAAAAGAAGGAATCAATAATGAAGAGACAAAGTACAAAGCAAGATTGGTAGCAAAAGGGTACAGTCAAGTGGAGGGTGTTGATTTTCATGATGTGTTCTCTCCAGTTGTGAAACATACTTCTATTCGTACTTTGCTTGCTATTGTTGCTTTGCAGAATCTTGAACTTGAACAACTAGATGTTAAGACTGCATTCTTACATGATGATCTAGAAGAAGAAATATATATGGAGCAGCCAAAGTGTTTTCATGTTGAAGGTAGAGAAGATCAAGTTTGCCATCTGAAGAAGTCTTTGTATGGACTTAAACAATCCCCTCGGCAGTGGTATAAAAGATTTGATTCTTTCATGTTGAGTATTGGTTTTGTTAGAAGCAAATATGATAGTTGTGTTTATTTGAATCAACTTGCCGATGGTTCATTCATCTATTTGTTGTTCTATGTTGATGATATGTTAATTGCAGCAAAAGATATATCTGAAATTAATATTTTGAAAAATAAGTTAAGTTCTGAATTTGAGATGAAGGATTTTGGAGCAGCAAATAAGATTTTGGGAATTGAAATTTCTAGAGATAGAAGTTCAGGAAGGCTATTTCTGTCTCAACAGAAATATATTGAAAAAATTTGGAGCGTTTTGGAATGCAGAATGCTAAGACTGTCAGTACACCGATTGCAACACACTTTAAACTCTCAGCTTCATGTTCACTTCAATCTGATGAAGACAAAAGGTATATGTCAAAAGTTCATTACTGTAGTGCAGTTGGTAGCATTATGTATGCAATGGTTTGCACTCGTCCAGATATATCTCATACTGTCAGTGTTATTAGTAGATATATGTTTAATACAAGAAAGAAACACTGAGAAGCTGTTAAGTGGATACTGAGATATTTAAGAGGTACTTCTGATGTATGCTTAGAACTTGGTAGAAATTCAGCCGGACTGATTGGCTATGTTGATTCTGATTTTGCAGGAGATCTTGATAGAAGAAGGTCCCTAACTAGTTATGTCTTTACTATTACTGATTATACTGTGAGTTGGAAAGCTATTTTGCATGATACAGTAGCATTATCCACTACTGAAGCTGAATACATGGCCATCACTGAAGTTGTGAAAGAAACTATCTGATTGAGAGGATTAGTTGGAGAGCTCACTATGAAAGAGGAAGCTACTGTTGTATATTGTAATAGTCGCAATACATCTTACAAAAGATCAAATGCATCATGAAAGAATAAAACATATAGATGTGAGATCATTTTGTTCGAGATATTGTGGAAAAACAAGATATTCAAGTTCAGAAGATTAGCACACATGACAATCCAACAGAATAATGACAAAGAGCTTACCTGTTGCCAAGTTCGACTATTGTTCAGACTTGATGGGCGTTACGCAAAGATTAAGCTAGGCCCTCGTGAGTCATTCGGCAAAGGAGAGCATGTTGAGCATTTTATTTTTTGAGAGTTTTGTGAAATTAAAGTCAAGGTGGAGATTTGTTGATGTGCCTTAAATTATATATTCTGTACCCAAAATTATGAAAGAAAAAAAATGAAAAAGAAGAAAAAATGAAAATCTGTGGCGGAAGTGGAGGGCTTGGGTCCGCCACAGATTCTCGTGGGAGGGTGCGAGGGGCGAAGCCCCCCGCGGTATGGACCTTTATATATGAGGGTTAGGGTTTTATATGATGTATATTTTCTTTTGGCTCATAGTGAAAATTTCTGACGGCGACCTCCTTTATCCGTGGATGTTTTTCTCTTGTTCACATTGATCAAGAGAGTTTTATCACGTTAAATCTCTGTGTTCATCTTCTTTTTTTTTCATTATTTTGATTATTCATCGATTCTGGATGTTCTATTCGCAATAATACCTCTTTCTTTTTATCACAAGACTGACCTTAAACCATTATAAGAGAAAGAAGGAAAATGACTGATTGCAAATAATATAATAGTTACTAGTTTGAAGTTAACAACTACACCATGTCAGCGTGCGAATGGGTGCTCTGCCTCAACCAAACATTGTACTTTAAAAAAAAAGAAAGACCAAAGAAATGGGCAATTTAGTACGAACTTTGTAGTTCATATGATTGGAACATTACTGAGCAACAACTCATTTGGATGACTAAAATATATTTTGACTCAATAATTCATTGAACTTTTACCAGGATGTACCGGATGCATACGGCCCAGCTTTATTATTATTATTATTATTATTATTATTATTATTATTATTATTATTTTGGGAAGGATATGACCCAGCAATTAGAGAAAGGAACTCAACGCGAATATGTACATTGTAATCGATCCAATAACATATGAAATTTCAACTTTCGTTACATGGACAAAAATTGGATTTGAGATATTATTTAAGCGAAAATAAATTCGATTCCTAACTTATTGTGTACACTTCCTTTTTATAAAATAAATTTACAATCTTTCCTCCAAGCCTGCAGTAGAGGACATGTTAGCACGTCCGGCCATAAAACGGGACTGCACGTCGAAGGGGTGTCTACTGTCTACATAATTTATTCATTAAGATGTCACTTGTCAGCCATTCCACAAAGTGTTTCAGCTTTCATTCCTGGCATATGGTGAGGTATAAATAGACACCAGTGAGAGAATTCACAAGGCACTGCTCAGATCTACAAGCAAAAGTAGGACGAGCGAAGAACACATAAATTAACTCAGGGGAGATCTCGCTTGTAGCAGCAGCTCCTGCTGAGCCGCTGCTTTCCCTGGAGAAAAATGGCCCTGATGAGAGGAGATGTGCTGCTCGTCCTACTTCTGGTGGCAGTGTTCCTTGCCGGCGCATCAACGTCAGATGCCCAGCTTAAAGCTGGGTTCTACAGCAAGAGCTGCCCCAAGGCCGAGCTCATCGTCAAGCAGGAGGTGCAGAAGGCCGTGCGTGCAGATTCAGGCATCGCCCCTGCGCTGCTGCGGCTGCACTTCCATGACTGCTTCGTGAGGGTCAGTTACTTAGGCATAACTTAATCTGCGTCTCACTCATCTATATTTACACATATTTATCCCCTGCATGTATCTAAACTATGTGATCGTGCGAACATGCCATGATCACTTTTATATTATCAGGGTTGCGATGGTTCTGTTCTGATTGACTCCACCAGAGGCAACAAGGCGGAGAAGGACGCAGTGCCTAACAGAAGCCTGCATGGGTTCGAAGTCATCGACAGCATCAAGAAGCGCTTGGAGGCCGCGTGCAATCGGACCGTCTCGTGCGCCGACGTTCTCGCGTTTGCAGCGAGAGACAGCATTGTGCTTGTAGGATCAACGCCAACCTCCTGCTTTTGAATGCCCATCTCGATATATGTTGGATCCAACATTTCGTTGCCTAACTATATAAGCTTGGAAATAAAATATATGGCAGGCCGGAGGAATGACCTACCAAGTTCCGGCAGGGAGAAGGGACGGCAGGACATCCAGGTCAGCCGACACAGTGGACCTACCTCCGCCATTCGTGGGGCTCCAGAAACTGCTCCCTTTCTTCACCAAGAAAGGACTGAACCTTGATGACTTGGTCACTCTCTCAGGTGCTCTGGACCTGCATGTTGTTTAGTTAACTGTTCAGATGTCCCTCCTGCGCCTGCTTCAATTCTAACTTTGGCTTCTGCTCGCAGGGGCGCACACGATCGGCGATGCGCACTGCAGCTCCTTCACCAACAGGCTCTACAACTACAGCGCCAACTACAGCGTGGACCCGACGTTGGACCCCAAGTACGCTGCACAGCTGCAGAGGACGTGCCCCAAGAAGAGCCCCGTGGACGAGGACGTGTTCATGGATCCCCCGAGCCCGGCCAAATTCGACGTCAGCTACTACAAGGGCGTCCTGGCGCGCCGCGGCCTCTTCACCTCCGACCAGACGCTCATGTCGACCGCCGCCACGGCCGCCAAGGTGAAGCAGCTCGCGTCCAACCCCAATCTCTTCATGAAGAAATTCGGGGCGGCGATGGTGAAGATGGGCCGCGTCGGAGTTCTCACCGGGAAGAACGGCGAGATACGCTGCAACTGCAGGAAGACCAACTGATTCTTGATGCAATTTATGCCGCGACATTCCTCCGGGAACGTGATTGATGGGATTCCTTTTTCTATTGTATTCGACGAAATAAAGTGAGATGATTTCATGTTAATTTTCTTTTTTTTTCTGGTCTTTTTTTTTCTCTTTTCTGGTGAAATGCTTGTAATTGGCTATTATTTGGTCGTGCGTAAAAGAGTTTCATGCACGACGACATGAGAAATATTTCCATGTCACAAACGTATTATTAATTATGGGATTTGTAAGCTCTTTAATTTCTTACGACTTCATCAGTAGCAAGTTTGTTATCTTACTTTTCCGAACGATTGTGTCGAAAGAGAAGTAATTTCACCGGAACGCCAGAAGTAATTTTAAATTTAATGTTAAATTTTCTACTCTTTCATTTTTTTAATTTCGCATCTTTGATTTTTTTATGATAGAAGTAACAAATAAATATTTTAAAAAAACATTATGACAAAATTATATATTCTATAGATAAAGATATATCGTATAATTGGTGATTAATTATTTAATTTGAGCTTATTGCAAACTAAATTAAGAAAAATTAAAATTTATGTATATACTATTATATATATCATATTGTACTGTACTAATTATATTACAGTGTTGTTGCACCATTCATAATTAATTCATCTAATATGATAAATATCATATATAATATAATAAATATATAATTAATTTATATTATAATATACATTTATGAAAAAAATAATAAAATCATAATTTGTAAGTTAAAATTGAAATTATTAACAAATTCTAAACTGAATGAAAGAAAAAAAAAAGTGTTCATAACCTAGTCCAACATTAATAATAGTAAGAAGATGATGGAGATTAAAAGAACAATTATTAATAAATGAAGAGACTAACGAGCCAATATAATAAATTTGATAAAATGATAAATTATTTTTGCTCTCAGTCAATTTAGTAGACCAGAAACGACACAGTATCAAAATATGTATGGGTAAAGTCGCTAATGGATTAATACTAGATATTCATTTATTTGAAATGTTTGCAATGGCATAAATGATCAAAATAGTGGCATTCAAATTGTCCAGATAATAAGAAATCTTACACCACACAATGATGTTTTTATCCTTCTGTGTTCATGCAAGAAAGACGATCACAAGTAATTAGCACTCAAGAAGAAATGTTCCAGCTCCCGGCGAGACAAAAATGAAGTGTCAAATAATCCTGGCTCTGCTTGAAACTAGTGAGGTGAACTGAAAAGAGCTCGTGCAATTATGCCACTGGCCTCAATATAACGCTCAACACATCGGGAGATGCAACTGCTTTCGCTCCCACCCAAGCTTGAACCAGGCTTTGTGACGCATTTTGCAAAGCACTTGCTCCTTACAGTCTGTCACATGAGTGCATATTAGCAATTGTGTGCTTTTTCAAGGATCTATGAAGACAATAAAGACTGGACCATTGTGATGAAAATTAGGTCCATCCCAACAAGTCAAAACATTAGACAAAAATTACTTCTGCGAACTTCAACTTCTACTATGTGCATGCCCACAGTATGTGAACAATTGCCATATTTATTTATAGGTATGTTGGGACGAAAATGGACAGAAGACCATAGTCTATTGTGGACCATGTCGCTTGTAAAAATATAGTAAAAACAATGTGATCCAAGAACATATTCCATAATAAAAATAACAGGGTTTGCATTTCAAATAACAGCAAAGTATCAAGGGTTCAGCAATAACTACTATGTAAGATTGCATTCTCATTTTTAATAAACATAAAGAGAACTACACTAATTGCATGTCTTAATAGCACAAACAACTGCTTTGTCACCTACAAATGAAACCTCTAACAAGTCAACTTGAAGAACAATCATTTTTTTATTTGGAGGAACAAAAGAATTATCATAAAAAATATGATAAATCATAACCCAATTGTAAATCTTTTATGACTCTATATTATAGAGGCGGGAGACTTGCTGAGGACTGGATTATTATGCATCCTTGTAATTATTAATTATTTTCACATCAACAAAAATCGTCACCGCTAGAGGAGTATAGGATGAACCTTGTAAATTCACATGTTCTTCTATGTGTGTAATTCCTCTGTCTTTTTCGTAAAAAAAATAGATATGCACAATTTAGACAAAAGATAAGATATACAATATTGTCACATTGGTAAGTTTCTGAACTAAATGGTAAGTTGGTTTTACAGCACAAACAGATTATGGCTGAATCCACAAAGTCATATGCATGGTCATGTCATTAAAAAGCATAGTTTTTTTTTTGGTTTTTTTTATAAAAAAGTACCATACATTTTAGTAACATGGCCGTGCATGTGACTTTATAACAAAGTATCATATTCAATGTTGTCAAAATCGCGAGTTAACTCGTGGAATCGGACGAGTTTACGATATCATCCAAGGAAAACGAGTCAACTCAAAGGAAAATCGTTCTCAACCAGCACGCGATAAAACCGCGTGCTAGCTCGTAAAATCGGTGGACACGGCGTCCAGCCGAGTCCCACCCAAACCATTTTTTTTGTTACCTGAGTTCGTATCACGCTATGCCCTAAGTTACTCGGGCCCCAAATCCAAACTGTTCAACATTGATGCTGTTCGCCGCCGCGGCTGGTGTTCGCCGCCACTGCTGTTCGTCGCACGCCGCTGTTCACCGCCGCACGCCGCTGTTCGGGGCATGCCACTGCTCGCCGGCGCCAGCTTTTGTTCGCCCCTCTCTCGCTCCTTCTCCCTCCTCTCTCCATCTTCCTTCTCTCTCCTATTCTGCTCAAGCCACCGTGTTCGAGCTAAGGCTTTACTCGAGCAGGGAGGACACTCGTCCTCTTTACTCCTACAGTTTTTATTTTTTTTGGTTTCCTGTTTTCTTTTTTTTTTGGTTTGTGACTCGGTACAGTCTTTTGGTTTCCTCGTCCTCTCTCCTATTTTTTTTTGTTTGTGACTCGGTACAATTTTTATTTTTTTGGTTTTCTCTTGTTTCTCGGAATGTATTGCTAATTTGTTAATTATTATAACTTAATAAATCATAGATTATTAAATAATTAATTATTATTACATTTTCTGAATCATATTGGATTATTAGTTTATAAGTAAATTAGGTTCTAAGTAGAATTACTATTAATTTAATATAAAATATGAATTTGGTAGAATCGGCCGATCCGTGTTACGATCTCACGTTTTACGTGTTTATCTAGCCTTTCCGTGTCGACTCCGATTTACGAGTTTGACAACATTGATCGTATTATACATATGAGGTGACAATAAGTGGGAAAATTATAACAAATTCAACAACAACAACAAAACCTTATCCCACTAGGTGGGGTCGGCTACATGGATTATACGACGCCATTCCGCTCTATTAGTAACCAAACCTTTCGGTATATTATTCACCAATAGATCTTGCTCTATTAGTTCGCCAAGTGTCCGTTTTGGCCTCCCTCTCCCTCTTTTAATCGGACTCCAAATTATTTGATCTACTCTTCTTACTAGCGCATCCAATGGTCTTCTCTGAACATGACCAAACAATCTCAAACGATTTTCTACCATTTTCTTACTAATAGGAGCCACTCCGACTCGTTCACGTATATGATCATTCCTAATCTTATCTAATCTTGTATGACCACACATCCATCTCAACATCCTCATTTCGGCTACCCCCACTTTACGTTCATGTTGTCCCTTCATAGCCCAACATTCACTGTCATATAACATTGCCGGTCTTATAGCAGTACGATAGAATTTCCCTTTAACTTTATTGGGTACTTTTCTATCACAAAGAACTCCAGTGGCTTTCCTCCATTCAGTGATAAAAAATTAGTTCATCAATGGTGCAGGTCTGTAGCAAACCATAACAAGAATTGCATCAGATTTCCAAATTTGCTTGGTAATACAAAAAAACATACATAATGACAACTAGAAGGCAAAACTTTAAGAACCAGACCTTCTTATAATGAATCTCATAATATCTGATCAAGCATCTAGTACAATGGGGTTTAACAGTCAATTCGAAAAGGGTGTAAGGACCTATCACAAGAAAAACTGTACCAGATCTACTAAATTCACATAAACAATGGCATCTAAAGGGATAAACTTTATGACTCTCATTAAAAATAAGGAATCCCATCATATCTTGGCAAAGATCATGGTCATATTACAATGACTTTGACATGGAGGTGAGCCTCAAGTCATTACTATATTTCTGCAGCAAAATTTGAGCCACTTTGTTCACAAAAGCAATGACAGCAAATAGACCCTAAAATCAACTTTACAAGGTCTAGGTCAAAGTATCAAGGTCATGGTCATCAACACAAAGACAATTACAACAAAATGGTCCATAGCTTGATGATCGAGACTTGCGATATGCACTAGTTTTTTTTCTACATATTGGATGTCTCCGAAGAGGCTATGCACTTGTTAAAATTGTTCAACTCTCTAGGGTAATCGACCAAGTTGTTCAGTATACAAGGGGATAGATGATGGCTTCATCAAAGGTCAACGTTGACCCTCACAAATCATTTAATTTCAGATCTAAGATTTGGTTTGCTCAGATTTTTTCCCCATATATGAGAGATAGTGAAGCAAGACAACTTTATTTCAAATCCAATAGGGATGGAATTATTAGTTACGGAAACAGGGACTATATATCTACCTCACATAATCCTTTATCAAGAAACAACAAATAGTATGAACACTCACAGCCTGCTGCTAGAAAAGTTCTCTTTTGTAAACGTCCATGCAAACTCCAAGCATAAAACGTGTGGAAAACAAGTTCAAGTGAATGAACCCCAAATAGTCCTTCAGCAAAAACATTTCCTGATAGGAATGTTTATTATGACTCCTAGTAGGAACACTCGGATCCATCTTCCACCAAGAACATAAACTTTATAACAGACAGAAAAGCAAAACAACCTGCTTCTCCAAACAAGAGGCATTTCACTGCCTTCTGCACAGGTTTCAGCTCAGTCAATCGCAGATCACTCTTATTCTCGAATTCTCAACCATCGATAAGCACAGGAAACATATCCATATTCCCCAAAGAAAGTTCCCCAATCAAATTAAACAAGACAGAAGATACCATAGTGGCATAACAACAAACAGCTCTGGTGCATATCACAAATTTCAGGTAACACAGAATTTCCCATGATGACAAAAAATGATTTAGCCAAACTGCACCAAATGAAGTACTCCGAAGTGGAAAACTTTAAATGAACGATCGAACAGAGGAAAGATATCGGACCTCGAGAAATTCCTCAGCGTAAGCTTGGGCGAGTTGGGCCTTGACCTGGTCCATGATTGCTTCGGCCGACGGCTCCGACGACATGCTCGATGACGAGGGCGAGGAGAAGGAGTCCATCGTTGCTTGCAGGAGGAGATCGGAGTGCTGAAAGCGGTACAACACCGAGACAAAGGAACCTTGAGAACTGAGATAAACCCTAAACCCCTTGGTTAAAATTAGGTATTGGATGGGCCATCTTTTACGCCTATCATAATTATTGAGCCTAATAAAATCGTCCTAGGCCCACTTAAGATTGAAGGCTATTTATGATCATAATTTTAAGCCCAATTATTTAAACATTCTTCCTGATTCATGGGCTCAATTTTAGAAGATCAATGGGGCTCATATTAAAAATGAAAATTTAACGTCTCCACACCAAGAGTACACGAATGAAATAATTTCAATAGAAAATTAAAGGGATTGTTCAAGTTTATTGGTAATAAAAAAGATTTAATGACCATCATACGCTTGCTCAAACGTATGATGGTCATACGCCTCAACGTCCACCATCAGATCTAATTTGACGATGGACGTTGCGCATCTTTTTTTTCATCACTTTGAAGGCAGAGCGTCGACCGGTGGCGCACCGACGGAAGGGACAAAAGCAGAAGCTGGAGGAGTCCTAGTCGATGGGGACATTGACTGCGAGGGAGACGGATGGCGGAGAGGAAGAGAAGGAGGAGGAAGAGGAGGAGGTTGATGGCGGGGCCGTCGGGGGAGGACAGGAGATTCATGTTCACTTGCCAGAGGAGGACAGGCCATCATATGCCTGAGCAGTAGCCGCCTCGCCGTCAATCAAAGAGAAAGAATGAGAATAGATCATCATCGATCATTGTAGCTTCCCTCACCTATCTTGTGCACGATCTCTCATCCCTATAGCTTCCCTCGTTGTCCTCGTTGTCCTCGTCGTCAATCGCAGAGAAAGTGGGAGAGTAGATCGCGGACCTCGCTTCGTCAGATCCCTTGCAATCGGCCGCCCTCGTCTCGTCACCGTCGAATCGGGGAGAAAGAGGGAGAGATCGAATCACCTGGCAGCCTCCATCGCCTAGCCCCTCGTGTCTCGCCGCTGTGCCTCGCAGCCGCCAGTCGTCCACCGCCCAATTAGATTGTAAGGTGGGCGGGCAGTGTACAAGGGTCATATGCCTTATACCCCATTAAATCCATTAAAAAAACCTATATATTCTTTACCGAGAAAGAAATTTTTTTTATGATGTGTTTTTTTAGGCTTCTTGAATTTGTATTGGCAGTACATTTGCGTATTTATGCATGAATCTTAGAGTCTTGAAACACAATTATCACACAGTAGTTAACAAAGCCAGAAGCAATCCTAGTGCACGTAAGAAAGACCATTGATGTTTTTTGTGGTATAATATACCAATCAGAAGTTGTCAATTAATGTTGTTAACCCTAAAAGGTGCACAGTAGACATATATCTATCATTAAGACTTCTTTAAGTTGAAGAAATTAAGATAGCGGCAGATGCCAAACCCCAACTCCCCATTTTAATGGTTTTCCTTTCCCCTTCTTTTTGCTTGCCTTTTACTTTTCCACCAAATGATTACATGGAAACAGTGATGCTGAACTTTTGACACGCTGATGAATATGGAGATTATTGATATATTTGAACTCTTGGTAAAAGACCTTCCAAATATTTTAGACATCAGTTGAAGTTTTCAAATGCATGCATACTCCCTTTTGCCTGTTTTTGACCAAATAAATCCCATGAAGGGAAGAATAATATAGTGGCTGTCCATGGCTTTTTGGCCGGCTGCAAGACTTCATTTTTTTTCCTGATTGAAACTTCACAAAAGTTTAGTTGCACTTAGCAGTCACATTTAAAATTTAGCTGACCAGGTGCATCTTTTAGTTAGTTTCTTTTTTTCTCCTTTCTGATGTGGACCATGTATGATGAGCAAGTAGCATCTTCTCTATTTGACAACTTGCTACACATGTATCTTGAAAAAAAAATTGCAAATTTGTTCTGACAACTAATGCATGTCTATGGATGTGATCGTGAGGCCAATACTTGATACAACAAGAATAAAATACTTCCCTTGACAAGACTAATGTACACATTATGCCGATTGATCACAACTTCAAGAAAAGACTGTAAACACTGAACTGTTAAATTAAAGCAAAAAGTTGGTAGCTGCACAGGAAAAAAAAAGGTTGTTCTTGACATCATTCATTATTCTTTCCATTTCGCTTTTTTTCTCTCTTTTTTTTTTCGATTGCTCCTTCCTTCTTCATGCTCTATACTTTTGTTCCCAATCAGATGGCAACCAGCTGAAAGCTCAAGGTTTCAGGCCTTGCATCAGAGTAGCGAAGAAAGCAACAGAGACATGCAACGGCGATATCGATGGGCGCTCCACACCATACTTTACTGCAGTGCTCACCTTGTGGGCGGCCCTATGCAAACCTAAGTCACCCCCACCACACTTGCACCATGCAACAAAAGCCAAAAGAAAGAGAAGAAAATTTCCACCTCCTTCTAATGATCCCTTCCCCTGTGTTTTGTCCTATGCCAGAAGGCCATTAATGGTGTCACAGCAAGAGAGGACGGCAGGGCCTTCCTCTCCCGCATTCTACAGCTCCGAGCACTCAGACAGGACCACCCCCCAACCCCCTTGAGCCTTTTGGAGAGATGCCCCTCGAACACACCAAATGCTCTCGACGACCTCCCCTTTTATTGTTCACTGTAACCCTACATCTTCTGTCTCTACTCTACTGTTGCTTAAATTCTCCAACATTTTAGTTCTATAGTTGCAACTGATCATACAGATCACATTACTCCTCCCTTCGCCTTCCCTTCTTTTTTCCCCTTTTACTTTACCGTTTCAGAACTGAGAGCCATCTTGTCATCATGGTGCATGAGAGGTTGCTCTCGTCCTGCGCTTTCATGGGATCCGCTGCCCTCTGTGCTTTAGTTGCTGTTCAGTGTCAGAGAAAAGTGTGAATGTCATTAAGTGGTGCAATAACAGAAACTTTACTTCGAGGAGAGGACCCTCTTCCTTCCTTTGGTTTTGTTTTATCTTTACCCTCTCAGCTACTATTTTTTATAGCTTTGTTGCAGTCAATGCATCTTCTTTACTGGAAACACATACGTAAGGTGCTGCTCCCGGTTCTGTATTGTAGTGAATCCTTTAAAAAAAAAATATAATTGTGCATCCTATCGTTGCACATGACTTCTTTCTAGCGAAGGAGACATTTAATTGAATAAACATGAGCGATACCACTACAACGGTATTTGGAAAGGATTTCTTTCTATGGCAAATGTCGTCGAAAATTGCGATGTCGAAAATTTATGCGTATTTTTCTTGTAGTGTACTCAAGTTCTAATGTGATGCTTTCTAAGGAGAAGGAATGACTCAGTATTAACAAAAGAATGCACATAAGTTAGATATTGGATTGTTCTCTCAGAAAAAAAAATTGAAGTTTCTTAGGGTGTAAATGGGGTTTACTTAATTATATATGGATACGAAGTCAGAAAAATAATTAATTATATATGGATAAGAAGTCAGAAAAACATGTTTCAACTTTCATATACCTTAGCCAAAAAAAGAAAACTTTCAAGTACCTACTTCTAGCATTTTGTGTTAATTTCTATGCTTGTTTTGTATTCTCCCAAAGCATTACTCCAGGGAATATAACTTGCCTAGCTCTTTGTGATCTTTTTTTTAGTTATTAATATATGTATCAATATGAATAAATAGTATATGACAGAAAATTGCACTGCAAGAATAAACATGAACTGTCTTCAAACTTTAGGGCTTGGGTTCATTAAATACAGCTCTCTGAATTCTGAATAGAAGACGTTGAAACCCCACTAACGCACAGCGAAATATTGCAGACTTCGTCACAAGAATGCCAAAACAGCACTGGGTGAAACAGTACCGCCAGAGTACTGCAAAATTGAGAAAATCATATCACCAAGCTCAACATTTTGAACCCCATACAATAGTGGAACATAGGTGAAACGTCTCAATTGGCCACTTTCAATTAATTTTCTCAAGAATATAACTCATTTGTTAACTTGATGCCTTCCACATCTGAAACATATGATGATAGGTGCTACAGAATACCAGGTTCATTGAATAACCTTTTCTTACCGATTCAAATCATGGACTGCAAAGAGAGAGAGAGAGAGAGAGAGAGAGAGAGAGAGAGAGAGAGAGAGAGAGAGAGAGCTATTACCATCAGCCAGCAGATCAAGTATCTGGTGCTTTGATCGATCAAGTATCTGGTGTTTTGATCAAGTCATTGAAACTTTCTAGCCGCCCTTCGTTTACTTAGACATGAGGCCTCTCGATCATAGATACTGTTCATGGATCTGCATGAGAAAAATTAGTTACACCTTTTAGCACATATATGTTTGGACCATTGGCATGTGGATCAAGCTCCCCAGCAATGTGATCACTTCTTTTATTTAATCGGCTACTCCTAACTCTTTTATGTTGAGTCATTTGTATGTGAACAAGAGCCAAGTTGGTCATGTGCACAGGAAGAAAAAGGAGGGCAACTTGTGCAGCCAGCTGACTTATGTGCTGTTACAAGCATAGAGAAAGCGTAACTTGCAGTACAATGTTAGGCAGCTGGTGCTTATCCTGCCAATGGAGGAACTGTCCTCGGTACATAGTTAAATATATCAATGTAAACATGAAGGAAGGCCCTTTCATTCTCGTTTCAATGGTCAGAAATAGATCAACCGTAAAGCGCGCTGGTTCACGATGAATATACATGAAGCTAACTGAGCAATCAGTTAAAAAATTAGCAGCTTTGATTTATGTTTTGATGAGCAGCATGATATACTAATTGGCATCTCTTCCAACAAGGACATTTTAGCTAGGATTCAATCATACGACCTTATCTTTGACTCAATGAATTGTCTATTATAATATGATGACCTGATTCCTAATTTATATATGTATGTGTACACACACACGTGTTATATAGAACGCCCCTTTGATCCTATTTTCAAGGCTGTCTTTCCTATAAAAAATTCAAACAATTAATTAATTATATTAGACTTTGACCTCGTTTATGATATAAAGAATACCAGACCATGTGAAAAGAAGAAATATGCACGCCATAGCTTTTGGTTTTCATAAAGAAACAAAGATATAGCATTTAAAGAAGGTACTTGGCCATATTATTTTCATGCGTCATCTTTTTTTTTATACCAAGCTTTGGGGTATCCTTAGGAAAGTACACAATTTCCCCTTGATAATACGATACGAGAGTACTTGACAATATCTTTAGATTTGATAGTCATCAAGACCAATTTAGTTCATCATGCACTTGTTGTCTCCTATATTTATTTTTTCTTCCTTTGTCTTTTTTATTTAAACTCCGTCTATATTTTATAGCCGATCCCAAATCCGAATAAAAGAGGAGAATTATGTTAGGTCCCAACAGCTAGCGTAAAATTCTGTCGAATCTTATGAACATGAATCAACGAATGCAGAATGACGTCGTATGATCCATATATCCGACCCCACCTAGTGAGATAAAACTTTATTGTTGTTGTGATCGTCATCGTCTTTTTTATTTAGTCCATCACTTGTAGTTAGCTCTACACTTCTTCTTCGTCGTCGTCGTGGCAACATTACGGCTGGAAAGGTGACCGAGCCTTTCCCAAAGCTCCCGGCGATGAAAGGGTGTGCATGGAAATTAACGACGTGGTCCCATGCAAAACCTCAGTTGTCGTCTGCGTATAGATCGTGCTCGCTCGCCCCCTTTTCCTGCATTCTTCCAAGCCACTGTGCCTTTTTATTTTCTCCTGCAATTAGACGTGTAAATGTTTGAGAGGGACAAATCACAAATTGCACAAAGAATCTAATCAAGCTCTCTTCTTAATCGGCCACGTCCTTTTCTTTGCAATCAGATGATATCAAACGTCTGAGAGAGAGATGACATATAAGGTGGCACCTACATATCTGATTGGCAACAAGTGGAAAGGATATGTATACATCCGTCTGTTTCAAAGCACTGTTGGAACTTGAGATGACATACAATGCATTGGGTCTAATGAAGGGTAAAGCTCAACTAATGGCACATGGCGAGATTGAAACGTGATCAAGTGGCCAAAGGAGTACTAGTTAAATATATGTGGAATATGAGAGAGAGATTTCATGCAAGCAAGTAGAGTGCTGAATTCTTCCTCCCCTCCCCCGCACATTCCGAAAGAGATGTCCTCGATGCCAACTGCTTAATTAGAGGAGATGCTCCTGCTGATGGCGGTGGTGGGCACGGCCGAGTGGGAGACATAATAGTCGTCAGGGGAGAGGGAGTGAAAGAGAGGGGAGAGAGAGAGAGAGAGAGAGAGAGAGAGAGACTGTGTTTTAAGCGTCACATGTACTCAAGTCTACGCGGACGTTTTCTTGTGATGGACGGCAGCAGCCAGCATGAGATAGAAAAGGAAAATGCTAAAGAAACTGGACCATCCTCAGGGAGCCGTGGACAGAGATGAGGACACGCGTGCTTGTGCAAAGAACGTGGCGTTCGTCACCTAATAGAGATTGTTCAGGCTTTATTTAATTATTTGGATAACAATAACAACTCAATTATCAAATAATTATTTGATTAATGCTAAAAAGTTAACCATATGTTACATCTATTTATCAGAGTATCTTTATTTGCACACACATATTATATATATTATTTGTACTGCGCTAAGATATCTTTGCTGTATATCCACACAAGGTACTGTCACCATCATTTTGCTCACATTATCCAGGGAGATGGAGGGGTATATATATAGGGTACGAGACTCTTGTATCATATTTTTGGATACTGCTATGCTATCGTATGCCTGTTTTACTTTAATACCAATTTTATTATTTAAAAATTTAATGCCTGTTTCAAGTTAATACAAACGTTAATATATAAAATTCGGAACTAGGAAAATGCAGCACAAGTTTTTCTATCTGCATAATTGTTCAGGCTCTTGCCTGATAGCATCTACGTCAACTGTGGCAGCCCTTATATATTACATAGTCCGCAGAATTACCAAGGTTTTCAAACTCAATGCAACAATATGCATGCCAAGGGCATCTATTAACCTAATGATTTTTTTTCTGACAGAGCAACTATAACCAATTCCTATTGTTAATATTAATTTAGACATATTCAGCAACGAAGTATACATCGATAGTACAATTTCTGCAAATGATTAAGATCCTGCCAAATGTATGAATGGCTTAGTCGGTCTTGACCACTATCACTATAACAAAATTATGATTTAGAGACCAATTTTTTAGAACCAATTATACTTAGTTCTTAAAAAAATAAATATTAGATACTAATGTGATACTAGTCCTAAATTATTATTCATTTGAAATTAAAATTTTATTTGTGATAATTAAAAGACCATTCTTTTAGGCTAATGAAAAAATTTTGATACCAGCTTCATGGGGCACCAAGATATTTTGATCCCAAAAAATATTAAAAATTAAAATTGAAATTTTAAGGACTAATGTGTTTGATTTCTACAAAATCATTATATGATCCGGAAAAGAAAATAAATATATGTTGCATACAAAGTTCCATATTTGTTTCAACTATATATAGATGTTGATCATATGATCCATAAAATGTAGTTGCATATAACCTGATCAAGAGATATATAACTCTTTAACAGCGAATAAAGGTTGGTGCAAAATGTCTCCGAAGGATTAGCAGAATAAATTCATGGATGGTTTCAACAAAATGTAACTATGAATAAAGTCGGATGCAGGCTAGAGATCATGATATGTATATAGCAGTATCACCCATATATATATGATTAACCTAACCACAATTAATATTAACTTGTATGATCTCAATCTGGTTGATGTTCTTTATCTACTTGTTAAAGAAGACAAGCATACATATATGATGGGCATACATGCATGCTCAGGATCTAATCCTGGATAGTTAAAAATTACAAGATAATGTACTCTACACACAAGATTCAAATTTCACAGGTGATCCTTATATAGCATCTTCGTAAGAATTACCAAGTTGAAAATTAGAAGAAATTCCAGTTGATGCATTCAACCTTCTATTCCGTAAATTCGAGTTTCAGATATGAGAGCTAACATATCAAATATAAATAGCCTTCCAGCTGAGGGTGCACTTCATGAAATCACAATGGATCTCTTTAGACATATGCTTCATATACTAAACATAACCATATCTATATATGCCATAAGAAGCATCTGATAACATTTCAAATCACACAGTGGTTGTCATCCGCTCATGAATAACAGGAGATTAATATAAGAACCTAAGGAGAAGGTTTTTGTGAAATGTTAAAATCAGTTAGCTTAAACCATAATAAGCACAGCTTTCTCAAATTATTGAGTCCTTGACAAACCGTAGTCTTTTTCCAGATTTCTCCTACTTGACACTGAAAAAGTTTAGCTAAAATTCATAAGGTAGGAATTCTTACATAAATTAGTTCTAGGTACTTTAAAGCGAAAATATCAACCTTCGAAGTGGAAATCTAGGCCTCAGCAGTATGCAAAGAGATAATTGTATAGTAAGCTTTAGTTTTTGAAATATTTACGCATAAAAGGTGTCAACTGCCAACTGTTATGATAATATATAGATCAGTTCATGAGCTACAACGCAGGAGAGAGATAAATTCATGTACATCTGATATTTCAATCTGTACATCCGATATATCAATCCATTCAGAGTGGGTAGGAGTTTTGAAATTATGAAAGCACCTTCTGATCACGTCAAGGACACCTGATCTCCAAGAAAATTGTTTCCTTCTTAATTTTTAAGGACCAGACAGTCCTCCAGTTTATGTACAAACTTCTATGAGGCTGGACTGGCTAGCTAATCAAGTACAATTTTTGCCTTTTTTCATCCATCATATGGTCTTCATGAAAGATGCAATGACACTTCCAAATGTAAGATCTCACAAATAATCAGCTTTAGATGAACTTAAATTGATTACACAGTACCACATGTGTTCTTAAATCTTACTGGCTTTTATTGTTGCACTCGCATATGCATTGAAGGCTAAAAACTGTACATGTCTGGGGGAGAATAAAATAACCAGTTGGTCCTTAGACCTCTACTCTGAACAAGCTAAAATTTCAACATCCACGAAAACTGCTTCTAAATAAAGGACTAGGAAATATTCATTCAGAGATACCTAGTTAGCTCTTTTCATGAGAAAAAGAAAACGTTGTCTAACTGTTGAGAAACGAAATTTGTAATTGTCTGTATAGATTTCATACTACAAGAAGCATGATGAACGAAACGGCAAGAGGTCAGCAAATCCTATTCTTGAACACAAATGGCTATACGCAAGACTGCAAGTGATTCTGGTAGTAGAGTAACTAAACAGCCCAATCGCACAGGCATACCTTTCTTTAAAATTTCTCTCGTCCAAGCAACACAAGGAATTCCTGAAAGTTCGAATGGCACTTTACAACTGTAAATCTACTGTAGAAGAAGGGTTCCAACAGTTAAATGGAAAGAAACAACACCCTTGGACAAATAAGATATATCCAAGCGCTCATTGTCTCAAGAGACTACTAGCAGTCATGGACATGTTGGAACAATAATCAAAACCACTGAGCCACAGTTAACCGAAAGCCTTACCAACTAAAACAAGAACTTATATCTTTGCTATCGACAAAAAGTTTTAATGAAAAATGGTCAATTCATGAAGCTCATGCAGAAACTATATGCTCTTAAATTGATCAAAACAAAGAGACAACAAAGTTTACAATTGAAATCTAATTCTTGTCAGCATAGGGTGGGAAAACTCGCTTGCTTTAAAGTTCTCAATGCCTAATATGCAAAATATTCTAATAAAAAAACAAAGATATTAGTTACTTCACACCCCAAAAAAATAGATATGGTTCTCTTATTTCCTTCAATACTCTGCCAACTGAAAAGTGTCATGCCCATGACATACCATTATAATTGCAGACTTTATGGCACATTAAGCCAAAGAATCTGAAATTTCTCAGTGAATGCAGTAGGCATACATGCAAGGACACACATATATATATAAGTTGCAGACGAATACGAAATTAGCACAAATATAATTTGCATGAGATAAGAAACGCATAGAGTGGGATTTAGATCTGACTGCATAGCCTGTGTGTCTTCCATTTCTAAGACATGCTTCCTGCTTTGGAACTATTTGAGGGAGATGGAGCAAGGGAGCTAAAGATGAAAACTGGAGATATCTGGAGCAAAACAGCAACGAAAATTTAGATCTGATCAAAAGGTTCGTATTCTGACGGCCTCAAATCAAGGTTGCAAAAATATGTACCCGAAAGAAGCAAGACTGTCTGATCCCGAAAGCGAAAACTCTTATCATATGTAAGAATCAGTAGAAGAACAATATATTCTAATAAATTATATACAATTCGAAAGCCAAAGTTTTTTTTTATGGAGTAGGAGAATAAATAGAGGAAGAAAAGTGGGAAGAAAAAAAGAATCGATCTTTGAAAACAAGATCTTGATCGCGTGATGTCTTCCAGAAAAAAATTAAGAAGCATGCAAAAGAATCTACAAAACCTTCCTTGATAGCATGCAGCTTCCCACTTAATTCACCATGGATCTAACCAAATATATGGCTGCGTTGGAGAGTGGAGAGTAATCCCCAAATCTCCCTCTTTACAAGTCGAGATCCAATGACGAGTGCTGCTCTTTGCTCGTCGACTGCGAGGACGCCGCGGAGGACTCGACGCTGCCGGGAGGCGGCAACCGGAGGAGCGGAACCGTCTGCCGCGGCTGCAAGTGGAGGTCGGTACTGCTCGCGGGGAAGCCGCTCCCGCCGTCAGCCTCACCCTTGGAGTCCGGGCATTCTAAGTTTACACCGAAGAGCCTGACACGTTTGGAGGTCGACGCCTGGTTATGGACGACGGGTATAGCATCAAGGACCATAGGGTGAGAAGCGTTGCCCCCGAGTTGCACTCCGTACTGCGGCGGCCGCGGCGGGGCGGCAGGTCTGTCGAAGTACAAGAACTGCGCCCCGCCGGTACTTGAACTCGCAGCGTTTCTGTTGTAGTAGCCATAGCCCTGGAAATTTTGGTTGTACATGGCCGACGGCGGCGGGACGAAGAACCGGGCGGCGGGCCATGGCTGCGCGAAGGACAGTCCCATCCCCTGCATCGGAATCTGCGGCATCCGGGACAGGTCGTGGTTCTCCGGCCGACGCTTCCAGTCGATGAAGAGGCGGTCACGGCAGGCGTCGCCGACGCCGCGACCGAATGAGACGGTGTCACCGGCGTCGAGCCTCTTCTCCTTGACGAAGCGGCTCCACCCCTTGGTCATGACGTAGCTCTGGCTGCTGTTCCAGTACGAGTAGCGGAAGCGCCACGGCTTCCCCGTGCGGTCCTCGAAGCACAGCAGCAGGCCCCTCTCGTTGGCCGACGCGTCCAGCGGGAAGAATCGCTCGGCGTGCTGCTTGGGGATGACGAGCCGATTCAGCTTGCCGACATCGCTGGGCGTGACGACCTTGTCGAACATGTGCTCCTTCTCGATGAAAGCGCCGTCGCTGGCGCCCGCTTGCTCGCCGCCGGCTCCGCCGCTGCCCGACGAGCCGTCGTTCCAAGGGTAGGCGCCGTGCGCGGATGATGATGAGGAGGAGGACGAAGCAGGTGGGAGGAAGGTGTGGCCCCTGGAGGCCTCCTCCTGCTCGTCTTCCGCTGTGATGTAAAAGTACCCGTCGCTTCTTCCGTGCGGGAACTCCATCCGGTGGCGATTCGAGTACTTGGAAGGGTCTCCCAAAGGAACTCCAACTCTATCAATATATCTATATATCTATGTCAAAACTAGACACAAAAGCTTCACTAATATTTCAGCTCACCTTTTTTTTTCTAGATTCTGTGTGTGTAGAGAGAGAGAGAGAGAGAGAGAGAGAGAGACTTGTATGTGCATCTTCAATTATATATTACTTTCTTAATTTGTGTGTATATATACGTATATCAATATTTGTATGAATATTATCGACATGCTACATATCTATAATAGTTTATTTGGTAATTTGATCAACTGTAATAATTAATATCAGTATCATTATTGAAATAATTTTGTGGGGGGTTTGTAAAAGTTCTAATTCAGACTAATTAGAGTGTCCAGCAATATGTGAGTACCAAAAAATGAAGGGGATGTAGTGAGTGGGGGTGGGAGGGAGGGTGCATGCCTTAAGCATTGACTAGGAGAGGAGAGGGAGAGAGCGTAGATTAGGCGGGTTGCCATTGAGGAGAGAGATGGATGCAAGTAGTGTTCTGGATGTGATGTGTAGCTTTGGGCTTAGCTGGTGGTGCTGCTGCTCTTTCCTTTGTGCTGCCGACCGACTGCTGTAGAACGTTCCCAGAAGAAAGGCAGTGGTATTGATCTTTCGCTCCTCTCAGACCAAGGGGGGAAGTTGGAAGGAAGCACCAGTTCCAGTTAGATATCTCACACATTATCATGAGAGAGAAAGTAAACACAGATAACAGTAAGTTGGAGAGAGAGAGAGAGAGAGAGATGAGTGTAGGGGTCCATGAATTATCATCTGGTTGAGCTCATGTGAGCTTGTCCTTTTCATCATATGGGAGGTGGGGGGTTAGAAATGTGGCTTAAGATATCAGGACCAGTTGCTCCATAAAATAAGAGAGAGCGAGCATGATTTGCCAATGTGTCCCCAAAACTATTCACACATGGGGCATTACTATATTTACAAAACTTTGCATTGCATACATATATATATATATATATATATATATATATATATATATATATATATATACCATGTATCATGTCATATCCCCTCCCTATTACTTTACAATGGTGGGCGCCAACTACTGTTTAATCAATTTTTAAGTAATTAATTAATGCACCGATCCTGGTTAGAGTAAAAAGGTGGCAGAGGGCCCGTTTCATCATATATTATGCGCGAAGCAGCGCAAGCAAATGAGACATAATTTTTATAGAATGTCTAACGAATCATACACTTTAAACTGATAAAAAAATCATTTTCATTTGGATTCTTGAGACCAAATAATTTAACACTTGTACACTTCGAATTCTTTTTTTTTTTTCTGTGATTCAATTTAAAGCATGTCATATACTCTTGCATGTAAAGGGAAATAATTGGAAGAAGGATCTGGATGGAGAGGAGGATGGAGGTGCTATGACTTGAGTTTCTTGGCAAAAAGACGTATTATTATTTAAAAATAAATAAATCAACTGATTGTAGCAATTGTACGGGTGAAGATGAATTTATAATAGAGCAAAAAAAAAAAAAAAAAGGATGCAAATCTATATTCACTACACCAAAAAAGTTTTTT
Organism: Pontederia crassipes; assembly: GCA_030549335.1. NCBI lineage: Eukaryota > Viridiplantae > Streptophyta > Magnoliopsida > Commelinales > Pontederiaceae > Pontederia > Pontederia crassipes. The sequence goes on along the minus strand of CM060188.1, from coordinate 5,100,105 downwards.
AGAAATCAAACACATTAGTTCATAGAATTTCAATTTTAATCTTTAATACTTTTTGACATCAAAATATCTTGATCCCTCATGGTCCCTACAAATTAGTCATTAAAAATTTTTAGTGACCAAAATTTTTTCATTAATTCTTAAAGAATAATTTTTTAGTGACCACAAATTAAATTTTACTTTCAAATGAATAAGAATTTGGGACTAATATCACATTACTTTTTAATATTTATACTTTTAAGAATCAAATATAATTGGTCCCTAAAAATTGATCAATAAATCATAATTTTATTGTAATGATTATTTAGTGAATTTAATTACATAGCACATCATATCTTGTTAGCTTACTGGACTTGATTATTTAATTTTAATTAATTATTCATTAATAAACATTATATATAAACAATTATTAGGTTTACAAATAAGTCAGTCTATTTACTATTTAAAAAATCATCAACTTGGTGAGGGTTTATCATATCATTTACATTTGAACAACGAATTAATTAGATGCTGGTAAATTTAAATAAGCCTATTTAGATAAACAGGCTTATTTTTTAAAATTATGTGAATTATTTGTGAAAATAAGTCAATCTCATGCCAAGAGTCTTTGTTAACTTAGAAGTGACATCATTTAGGGGAGCAACTATCAATTAGTTTAATCAACCGATAATTCAATTAATTAACTTACTTGGCCTACATTAATTACTCATCATTAATTAATTCGAATAAAAATTTTGGTTTTGTTCCATCAATTTATAGCTAGAAAATATTATTAAATATCAATTATTAAGGGGATTAATTATGATATCATGGGAAAAAATATCGAATATATATATAGTACCATAAATATTAATAATTAAATTATCTAAATAATAATAATAGAACTTTATGTTATATCAATTATTTGGTTAACTGTTTGAAGGACCATATAAATTGGTCAAAGATTTCGGATATTAAGAAAAATGATGATGATAATAAAGCTAGAGTAATACACTACAAAAATATTATGATTTTGTAATGAATATATCCATCGCAAAATCTTCGAAAATCCGTCGTAAATATGCCTTTGCGATGGATTTCTCGACGGATAGTAATTTGTTGGAAATTTTGCCGTTGAAAATTCAGAACGATTTTCCTATTCATCGCAATCGTCGTCAAAAAATGTGAAAGATTCATATCCTTCGAAAAATGTCCGTCACAAATTAATCATTTTCTTGTAGCAACGATTGAACTTAATTGTCAATCCTTCTAATTAATTTTTATGATAAGGACATATTATGCACTCGACCTTCAATTTAAAGATTTCAATCAATGAACAAGCCTCTTAATTTCATAAGTACCGAGTAGATCAAATTCGCATATGTAGCATTTGCCTGTTATATTTGTTGCTTTGCACATCAATTGGGTGCTCATGGAATCACATTAATCCATTTTACGACAAACAGGTGTGTTTATCATTATATGTGAATTTATTAAGCTTCAATTATTCTTGCAGAGTTATGAACATACGTTGGCCCATGATTATAAATGAATCAATTATAGCTCTCGCTCAGGTCAATAAGCTGCATCTTTTCCTCATTGGTTGTTTCCTTTTGAGAAATTTTTTTCCAGAATTTAAAATTGTACTTTTTTGGCAATAAAAAATTGACCTAAGTTGATTGGCTTCCGAAAGTAAATACATTTATTTCAAAATAAGATAAAATTTTCCTCTTATTTCTTTCTCATGTATCTTAATTAATGTATGAAACACGTTAGCTAGTTTATTTCTTAACTTCGTTTACACAGGAAATTTTTAAAACTTCTTTTATGATTAATTTGATATTTGAATAAAAGCATAAAATAGTTAAATCAAAAGTTAAAAAATTAAACTCAGAATTAATAATGTTTGTTATTGTAGAATACGGGACAATTCACCATCTACCAATCACCTAATTAGTTGAAACAATGTTAACGGAAAAATAAAAAAAGTTAGCTGAAAATTATGATTTTGCTACTTTTACATAGAATGGTAATTAATGAAGAACTAGGTTGAAATTAAGATATGAGGAATGACTCTTTTTTCCTATTACAAAGGGAGTCCGAAATATAATATAGGAAAATATATTTATGTGGTTATGTGGTTATGTTGGAGATCTTCAAGAACCCAATATTGAAGATTGATTTACTATATTTTGAAATATCATTAATTATAATGATTGATTTACTTCAATTTATCATCTTACTCTGTCAATCTTGTCCTCCTTTTTCAATTTTATTTTCCTTTTTATTTTCCTTCTTTTCCTTCATTTTCTCCCTTCTCCACTTTTATTGTCTATATTTTTTGTCCCCATCAGTTTTCCATTTCCTCACAAAGATTAGAGTTATAATGTTTTATTTTTTAAGTAATATGATTTTTGTAGTTATTATAGGTAAATGGTCATTTTATCTGTTTAAATAATTTTCCATGTTTTTATTTCTGTAATTCCATATATTCAAATTTTCATTTCCTTGGTAGTTGTTTATTTTACTTTTTGGGGCCATTTTTCTGACATATTAGTTCGAGTTGTATTTGGGTGGAGTGGAATTTGATGATGAGGAATAAGGTAGTTGATGTGATAGGAAAAAATAGATGTGATGGATTAATTTTAGTGGATGATTGAGTTTAAAATATGTATTATAAAGATATATTTTAAATTTTTTTAAACATAATATATATTAAAAAATTTATGTTAACAAATTTGTTAAAAAAATATAGTATTTAAATATAAAAATCAATTTTTAAAAATTATATTTAATTTTATAATGAAAAAATAAAGAATAAATAATATTATATTACTCATTTATTATTTATATTTTATAGATAATAAATAAATTGATTTTATAAGAAATGTCAAACCGAAGAAAATGATAAAGAAAAAAAAGTGGACAAAAAAAACCAAAACCTCATGTAAAAAAAATAGTCGCTCGTGGTTCCACTAAAAAATATTGGAATCAGGTCACGTACGCATTTAATTCTAGTGTCCAGATTCTACTCATGATTGAGAAATCAGGTGGAACCGGAGGGCTGGTTCCACCCGATTTCATTTCCCCAATAGGGCCTTTATTTTTAAGCTCTTTTTGGACCATCCCAATTTTAGAGTTTTAAATAACAAATAAAGTTTTAAACTTTTTGTTGTTTAGTACACAAAATTTTAAAATAGTATTTAGAATTTTACCCTCTAAAGGGATTTTAGTGGTTGAACATTTATTTTGAGTGCAACCCTTTCTCTTCCTGAAATTATTTAGTATAATAATATCATTTCTACAAATTTCGATGTTTTACTTCTCTCACTTCTTTTGTCTTCAACATAAATTGACTTTTACTACCTTTAAGATAATATTTAAAATAAGTTGATATTATACAGAAAATAATTAATAATAACAGTTACTATGTTATAATATTTATATATTAATGTCTATTTGTGTTCTTTCACGGCTACTAATTAATCCAATCATTGTATTTATCAACTTCTTTGATTAAGTTTAATGATAAGATCGCTATTCGTTATTTTTAAGTAAAATTCCATTTACATGAAAGTTTTTATTTTAAAAAATAGAAAAATCAAATTGAACTGATTCAATTGGTTTGACCAGTTTTGTCAAATTTTATTCTTTTATAATTTTAGTGTGTGATAAAACAAATTTAATAATTTTGATATTCGGTGGAGAAGAAAAAATGTATCGAAGTCAAAACCGAAGTTACTTACTTCCTTTAATAGTAGATATAGTTATGCTAATTAATTAAGACAACTAAATTTGATTAAATTTTCGAAATTTCGTGCTCTCTCTCTCTCTCTATCTAAACGGTATGAGATGTTTATTAGCCTAATAAATAGTCAGGAACCCATATCCAATTGCATGCAGCTAATTAGTCCCCTATTTATTTATTTATTTTTTCTCCCAACAACAAAATAATAATTATTATTTCTCCTTTGCAAGTAATAAATGATAACGTATTCACTATTTATCCAAAATAAAAAAAAATAACGTGGCAACTGAAGGAATCAAACGTCTAGTCTCAGCCTACGATTTAATTATTTCCGATCGAAAATTCTGTAATGACATAAAAAGAGGACGTCAGCCACTGAAAGTGGCGTGACGTAGTGATGCATTTAATTAATTTTACAGGGATTACTTCCAACTCCAAGGGCGGGAAGATTCGATTTTGTTCACTTGCTTTTTTTTAATGCTTACGATTATTTTATTTCCTTCATTTTATTATTCAGAGAAATTAAAAGTTTAAGCAACACATAATTATTTTCTTGATAATTTATATAATCAATTAATTAGCTAATTGTTCACTGAGTTCTAATGTATCATCATATGAGCAAATAAATTTTGCTTCAGTTTGAAGTTGTACATGTGTAATTGCATGCAGGGGTGTAAGAAAACCAAAAAAATTTATCCCACTAAAAAAAATTGACTCGAAAAAAATAAAAAATTAAGAGATCGAGTATAGTTTATGATAATTTTTTAAATAAAACAAAATTGACCTGTTTAAATTAGAGCCCACCCAAAAGAATTGTGGAGCCCACTTTTATTTATATAATTAATTTAAATGTAATTAATTATTTTATTAGTGGTGTAATATTTTTTTTATATAGCTTAATATATCTGAAATTGTAATTTAATAGTTCTAACACTATATCCTATATTTAGTTAAAAAATTAAATATGTTAATATTAATATTAATTTATTATATATATTTTTTGAAAATATTATTTATTAAAGTAGGGGCCAGAAAAAACCACTAAAAAAATTGACTTGCTAGAGGGTGATTTTTCTTTTTCCTAACTGATTTTATTTTTTATGATTTAAAAAATTGATACAAAAAATAACGGATAATTTTTTTAGTCCGAAAAACTGATCTGACCACCCCTAATTGCATGAGGAGATATAGGAGGATAGTGTCATCTATCTTAACAATAAATTTATTTGAGATAGATTAGTCTATTGGACTTAAATTATCATTTCAAAGTGTAAGAACAAATTTTTAATTGATAATGCAACTTTGTTTCAACTCTCTTCATATTTTTCGACTGGAATTACATTCGCTATTGCATTGATAAAGTGGGAATTTTCTTTAACTCTTTTTTCTCTTTCATCATTTTGTCAGTTCACTCTTTCGTACGTCACAATAGTACATATAAATTGTAGCGAAATCCAATATGGTAGTAGCTACCTACAAATTGTATCGAACTTATTATTTAAAGTGTGTTTAGCTTTCAAAACATTTAGTAATTTGGGACATTGAGGATTGGTGCAGGATTGGAAAGCGTATAGGGGAAATATAAATAAGTGACAAGAGTGCTTATGAAGTATAAACCACACTTGCAGAGTACAACCCTAAGAAGCTATTGGCATAGGTGTGATTGGTTAAGCACTAAGCAAAGATTTTGTTCCCTTTTTCTGGCAGTGCACATGGGTTAATTTTCCTTTTTTTCTATTCGGCATCATTAAACGCCAATTACTTAGTGATTATTCATGTCCAAACTAAGTAATTATTCATGTTCAATTACTTAGTAATGCGCTGACAAAGCCATTATAGCGTCTAAATGGCATCGCGACGTTACTTCGGCCACTTTAGCTTCATCAAATGTAGCGCTATAGTTTGCTGCACATTTACCTTTCGTCGCGCATAATAATAGTGACTCCGTAGCATTGAGAAGTTGCCACATATGGCGTCAGAGACTTTGTAACACAAAAGCAATGCTAATGAGAGGCTATGAGGTAACTAACGTTGTTTGCTTGTCGATTTAACATTATCGCTATTGAGACCCTGTTGGCGCTAACCTAGCGTCTCCATCTTTGTGTTGCTAAGTTGGTAGATTTCTTGTAGTGTGATTTAGATATCATCAAGATAATGAAATGGAAAAAAAACAAAGATAAAAAGTGCTCTAGAATTGAATGCCTGAAAGACGACAAATGAACAAAATTTTACTTTGATGTTCATGCAATGCTGATTACATTTTCTGTGTCAAATCGGGCGGTTTAATGCATTCCTAGCTCGGACTACTAGTGAAAGATATTTTAATTGTCTGCATACCTGATATTTGAAACTTCATGTTATATGGTACAAGAGAACAGGATAGGATGCAGAAGTAATATAGCATTTTCTTTTCTTAGCAAACTCATCATAAACTATGGCATTTAAGATAAACTTCGTTTTCTAAACCGATTTTGGTACCCCCAATGAGATTATGAATAAATTAATGTCAAAATGATTTATTTTGTTAACTGGCCTCCAATTAAGATAGTTGCTTCATAGTTAGAGAGAGAGAGAGAGAGAGAGAGAGAGAGAGAGAGAGAGAGAGAGGAATTCAGCACACATATAATTTAAAAAGTAACTGTGTGCTTTTGCAATACAACAAACCTAGAAAGTTTGAGTTATCAGGATCCTGAGCAAAATGGGTTGTAGGTTCAACATCAGCCATGATGATGTTTATTCATTTTTGTGCATGTTAATTGATAGACTACTGGGACATGCCATAAAACCAGAATGGAATAAGGCAACAGGAGCAAAGTGATCTAGAATGAAAGGCCACGCATGTAATATTATATAAGTACTAGACTTTCCTTGTCACTTTTGCTGTTCCACTGTGATCATGGAAGGAAGTATTTATATATAAATGCAAATGAGTCACTTTACACACACACACACATTTATATATATAAGTAAAAAATAGAATAATTGTGCTTATACTATTTCGAAAAGTTGTGAAGATCCTTCAACCCTTTTCATACATAGATATACATTTCATCATCCCCCTCCTCTTGCAAAGCCCTATGCACAGGATCCCTAGTGGACCTGCACTCACACTTTGTACTCATTTCCACAGCGAGTTGAACTACTTATCTAGCCGCAGATGGATGCATGGATGCCTGGACAAAATGTTTCGAGCAAGATTGAAGGCAACAGATATCATTGCAGGGGCACAGGGAAGAAGGTGCATATCCCTGTCATCACAGATTGAGACTGGTCATTTACCATCTACACGCATGAATTGAAGCCAACATGAGCCGTCTGATCTTTTTTTTCAGTTCTAAGTGATGCTTCGTGATGTGCGCCCTCGGGGATGGAGTGTATGCTCCTCTAGCTCTCCCGAGTGATGGAGTGGGAGGGGGACCCCTTGTGGAAATGCGACAAGTAGTAGTAGATATAGAGGAAAACACAGTGGAGCACAGTAAATTGCACACCTTATCAGTAAACACAGTACATGCGATGTTCAATTCAAAAGGTTTCTTCTTTTTTTTTTTCATCATAACCTTGAAATCCACAAACTGTAATTGCTCCAAAGATGAGTGTTAATTAGTGCTTAACTCGTGATATCTTATGACTAACAATTGATATTTTATGCTCACTTTTGAGTTTTTTTTCCCTGTTTTCTTTGTGATCATCAAGTTGCAGGTAGCATTTACATGAAGCTGTGCATGCTTAATTATATGCAAGAGATTCTACACAGGAGAGAGAGAGAGAGAGAGAGAGAGAGAGAGAGAGAGAGAGAGAGAGAGAGAGAGAGAGAGAGAGAGAGAGAGAGAGAGAGAGAGAGAGAGAGAGAGAGATTGTGGACCACCAATAATATATAGGCGATGGGCCTGTCTCTGAATAAGAACGAGTACCGAGCTACAGAAATGGGAGATGGCCATCAAGATCATGTGGGCGCGCGTCTTCCTCTCTTCCCCCACCCCCAACATAAACATGCAGATGTAGACTTGCAATAAGAACAGCATGAGCACCGCTGATGAAGATACATATATAACAAAATATTAGATAGATAGATAGATAGACAGATAGATGTTAGAACTTAGAAGCATATCGCCATTGGACGTTATCGTCCAAAACCCACCGAATTCAGCCAATAAGTGATGGGAAAATCCGAGAACAAGGAGAGAAGATCGCAGAGAGATTACAGAAAAATAGAGGAGACACACGAAATTTACTCAGGTTCACCCTTGAGATGAGGGCTACGTCCTGCAAAGAGGTTCCACTATATCGTTTAGGTTTACAGCCGCCACACCAAATTACATGAGAGCGGGACCGCCGTCGGGGGGCGGGGCCCCTCGAACCCCCCTTTCGTTCGTACGCCAGCAATACTGTTAATTGGGTAATACTCAGATTCCCCTAAGCTCACGTGGGCGAACCCGGTGTGAGAAACAAGGGGCCCTGAAGTATTCACCAACTCTAACAATAAGGATGCATGCCACTTGGATTGTCCCGTGGCCTCCCTACGTATCGTCCAGAGAGAGAGAGATTGTCCCGTGGCCTCCCTGTATATACCGCCCCCTTTGTGTTTGGAGATTCATATCCTTCTATCTAACTTGGCCTGCTGCATTCAATCATGAATAGCTGTAATTAGTTAATGTCTTTCAAACATTCATTAATATATATATATATATATATATATATATATATATATGCTATGTTACAAGTGAATATATATGTAAAGTCGAAATATATACAAGAGATACCTTTTTTCTTATTCTGTATATACATACATGAATATGATGACGGGGAATAGAATTGAAGTAGGAGGATATGGAGAGACTTGCAGTAGGGGGCCTTAGTCTTGTACAACAACTACAAATGCATGTCAGGGATGGCCTTAAAGTTAGGCTCCGGCTCAATGCATGGGGGACCCCTCTATCTGCTATAGAACTCACTCTTGTGAACTCGTCGATCATGATCTGCTTTAAACCCAACACCACCAGCTTTCCTAACTCATCTCTCTCTCTCTCTCCCCCCTCCCTCTTTATTTATTCAGATGGAAGGGCCAGTGACCTGTGAGAGTGTGTACTGCTCACATGAGAGACATGCACATACATATATGATTATGAGAGAGCATTATTAGTCTGCTATTACTCCCCATTCAACACCACGACACCTTAGCCTAAGGACCACAGTCCTGTGCATAATTCTCCGCCGGCCTCTTGTTTTCTTTTCACCCCCTTGAAGGTACTTTGCCCACTTTACTCTCTCTCATCTGTATTTCTGACAAGGCCTTGCTTCCATCTTCCATGCTGACAAAAAAAAAAAAAAGCCTAAAGCCTCATATGATTCACATAATTAGGCGGTAAACAAATAAATGGAAAGTCGACCATTTAAAACTGGAAGATCCTGTGGTATACTTCATAGACTGCTTTGGCTTTCACTTGCAATCAGCTGCCTCCATATGACATGTCGGCGCTTTCTCTTCTTACTTGCCACAACGTGCACTGTGCGTCCTCTCTCTCTCTCTCTCTATGTACGTACGTACGTATACATATATATATATATATATATATATAGCCATGCGTCCACAGATTTGTGCGCATCATAGACGGCAATGGTTGAATGAGAAAGGCAGTGAGGGAAGAAGGGTAAGAACGCACGGCAGCATGGGCATCATCGCGTACCAAAGATGGCGGGCGGGCGGGCGGGAAGCCCCAAATAATTCCTGCCCGGTGGAAACAGATCCGGCCAGTTGCATGCCCTCGCTCGTCCCAGCAGCCCCTGACCAAAACCGTTGAGCCTTCCGCTGTTGGGTCATTGTCTGCTGTATGTAGCAACTACACATATATAATATACCATAACATTTAAGTTTTAACAATGCCCATGCTCATTGCATATTATAATACTGATACACAATGGGTTTTACTTTTCTCTTTTCCTTGTCACTGGAAACGGTGAGAATGCTCAAATCTCGCACTGGTTGGTTTGGTTTTCTACTTATTGCATGCAAAGAAAAAAGAGTATAATAAGAGCTGTCAGCTGTAGGAGGATTCCAACCTCTTGTCATGTAGAAGTTGTCGGCAACGAAGCAAAAAGAGAACGATTGCAGCAGCAGCACTCAGTAGGAGTGAAGCAGAAGCAGCTGTTGCTGCTGCTGCTGCAACTGCGGTATCTGCATCGGCTGCTGATGGGTTGAAATGGAGAAGTGAGATATGTAGTGACCAGCTGTCCACGCCGTTGCCAACGCGCTTCATCTAATAAATGCTTTAATTAATCATTTTTCCCGTTATTTGGGTTAATCTACGAATGCAACATGCTCATTTTTCTATGAACTTGGTGGCACGTATGTCCATGGCCACACTGTATATATAACTGTTCTTTTTTCCAGTTGGGAACAGACCAAGAACAGGTCCGATTCATACGCAGAAAAAGCATATGATACGTATGTGGGGATATGTACATTGTGGAGGTGCTTTTGGTATCATGAATAAATTATTTATTTATTTAAGATATGGCCAGTTGGGGGTGTACGGACTGCTGCAATAATAATAACTACAATAAAACAAAAGGAACGCAAACTTATTAATTAAGGCCTGCTAGAAGATAAGTTAGTTAATCCTTTTTTTCTTTAATAGCGTCATTAATAAACAACCCATTAGATTAGTTGGGTGTTCCATAGAATGAAATGGATGACTTCAAGGCGAGCCAACTTGAAATTATTTAGTTTCAATGTTTTTTGGGGGAATCTTGATTAAATATTTACCCACACATTGTTTACACGTGGCATTGGTCTCGAGAAGAAGAAGAAAAAAAAAGAAGAAGAAGAAAGAATGTCCCATTGGTGAGATCTGTGGGTGTATGTTGACATATTATATTGTTCCTAGTACGAGGCTCCAAATAATATTATTCTTTTTGTATATGGACAAATTCTAATTTTTTTTGGGCCATAACGAGTATTACCTCGGTAACAGCAATTCGACCCGTTAAAGAGCGAGCCCAAATGGTGCAACGATGGGCCCTTACTAATTGTAGCCAACGGCTGGGCCATCAATCGACAGTTCCAACGGTAGGCCCTTGGGGCGTAAACTACTACGGCTACTTATTTTGTTAATAGTTTTTTTTTTCTTAAGAACAGGAAAAAAAGTTGACTAACTACAAATTTTACACACTGCGTTTTTTTTAATAGTTATTTTTGTATATAAACAAAAAAATATTATTGAGATTTAGATTTTTCACTATAACAATATGATTTAGAGGCTAATTTTTTAGGGACTAATTATATTTAATTTTTAAAAATACAAGTATTGGAGACTAACTCAAATTCGTATTCGTTTGAAACCAAAATTTCACTTTTAATCATTAAGAGGCCATCTTTTTAGAACTAATAAAAAAACTTTGGTTACTAAGAACTTTTAATAATCAGCTTGTAGGATGACTAAGAAATTTTGGCCCTAAAAACTATTAAGAATTTAAATTAAAGTTTTAGGAAGTAATGTGTTTGATTTCTAAAATAACTTTTTTGGTGTAGTGTTTTTTCATGTTTGAGAACTTCCAATTACGTTGTGTATACAAATCTGCTTAACCGTGAAGGATAACAAAATTGAAGTGAATTCCACGTTCAACTACTGGCAGAAGGCAATGGGATCCATAAGGCTTTTCCGTAGCTTGATATATGAGTTTCCATTCAACTTTATTCCTTTCTGATTTTATATATGTTGCTCCTTGTTGAACTTACGAAGGCCATTGCATGATGGCATATATATATAAACAGAACAAGATAACATAATGTAACAGGATTTTTTTTAATTTAATTGAATTAAAATTATTGAACTCTTTCATGAAAATGTCATCTTTGTGAATTGTTAATTGAAATTCAATTATTTTATGTTAATCGGACAGAACTAGAGAATAAGTTGAAATCTTAGAAAATAAAATTTTCCTTTTTTGTATTTAAGCAACAGAGGATTGCGTTGTTTGTAATAAATTTTTCTTCGAGCATGCATCTCGTCTAATGAAATTCATCAAAATTATTGTTCCTTTGAGTAAAAGTAGTTCATATATATATATATATATATATATATATATATATATATATATATATATATATATATATATATATATATATATTCATGGCGTGGATCCAAAGGTCCAAAACCTTCATATCCTTCTATCACACTTTTTCTTTGGCATGGATATATATCCCTTCACTTCTTCCCCCTTCCTCCCCTAGCTCTTTATAAATCGCACCGCCGAATGCCAATCTCCCTGTTCCCTCTACGTACGAGAACCATGTTTAATTTCGGAAGGAGGAAGTCGACGCCCGAACCAAACGCCATGTCCGTAAGTATAAACACTTCATCTTCATATTAATTCATTGGTTTATTAATGCTCATCGCCTTATAAGTAATTAAATTGTGGTAATTAAGATTGTGGAGCTCATGGTTCACATGGACTGCGAAGGATGCGAGAGAAGAGTCCGAAAAGCAATTTGCAAGCTCGACGGTACATAATAATGCATGAACAATACGTAGATGCATGCATGCTTCACTTCTTAGTTGAATAATTTTACTAAGATTAATTTGTGTTTGTAAGATTATGTATTTTATGTATGTGTGTGACTGTGCACAACAAGGAACAGGAGTTGACGGCGTGGAGATCGACATGGAGGCGCAAAAGGTGACGGTCACGGGGTACGTGGAGGAGAAGAAGGTGCTCAAGACGGTGCGGCGGCGGACGGGGAGGAAGGCGGAGATGTGGCCGCACCCTTACGACGGCGAGTACCACCCCTTCGCCCTCCAGTACCTCGAGGACGACACCACCTTCACCTCCACCTACAACTACTACCGCCATGGCTACAACTCCGCCCTCCAGGGCTACTTCCCCGACCATGCCCACACCATGCTCGTCGACGACGACGCCACCGCTCTCTTCAACGACGACAACGTTCACGCATGTTCCATCATGTAATCAATTCAGCATTGCATGCAGTACATATATATATCTATCATCTCATTCATGGATCGTTCAAGTGGCCGATCGATGGATGCATGCATGGGCTCGAGCATATCTATCTAATATCTATCATATTCCTGTCTGTTATCATCTTAGATACTGGTGAAACTTGCCATGCGTCAGCAATATGTATATCAGAACGATTTCCGATTGAAAGAATGTATAAAAGGGAATGCATGTTGGACCACGTTTTGCCCGAAAATGATGCGTTAATTATTCTTTCTCTGGACTTATATATAGCTGCTAATTCAGCCTAATTATCTCAGCGTGCATGTAAATGAAAAGGTTTCAGATGACTGCTAATTATTCTTTCTCTGGACTTATATAGCTGCTAATTTAGCCTAATTATCCTCCAGCTGGTCGGTTTTTTCGGGTGAATATTTTAAAAATATATTTAATATCTTAAAATTAATATAAAAATATAAAATATACTATTAAAATTTTAAAGTTATTAAATTAGAGTTTGATAATGTGATAGAAAAGTATGAAAATTTATACAAAAAAATATTATATTTATAATAAAAGAATTAATAACATATGTATTAATTATATAAATAAAAAATGAATTCCATAGGCCCCTACGATTTTTTCGGATGGATCCCTAATTTTAGCGGATGAATTTTAATTTATTAAAAATAACTTTATATCATATTCGGGTCCTAATTTTTTAATTTTTGGTTCGATTTTTTCGAGTCGGATGAATTTTTTGGGTTGGTCGAATTTTTCTTACACCCCTAATTTTTTTTAAAAAAACAAAACATCTTCTCTTACTGAAATCTTAAAACGGAATCTCTTAGCAATGTGTGTGCATTTTCTTTTGTTCTAGTTCTGTCTTCAAACAAACTTGCATGCTATAATTATATCCTGCCCATTTCTGATCAGTTTGCTAACAAGATATTGCAAATAGTGAAAAGTGCAGAATTTATGAATAAACAAGAGAAGATCAGAATGTTAATTGCATCATGGAGTAAAGAAATTATTCATGGTCATGGTTACATATATAAGTACACATAAATATAAGTTTAATGAATATGTCATATGCTTTTTGTGTGAAATCATGACAAACTGCGTATAAACGTATCCCTTTTTTTTATTTTCCATTGCTCACAACTTAAATACGTACGATGGTATCAGAAATAAAAAAAATGCACGATGGATTTATTATACATGTAAAGGGAGAGAGTTCCATGAGCTCAATTGGAAATTGGCGGAACTTAGTTAGGAAATCAATGGCATAGTTCTGAACTAATTACTACCTATACATATTTCTCAATATATATCCGGTATATTTTGGTGTACACCACAACTTCCTCATGAGAATATGAGATGAAGCTCCAATGGCCTTGCGAATCTCAGATGCCATAGAGTTGATAACCCAAATTGGAGTTAGATAAGAGCATAATGGCACATATCCTTCTGGCCAGGTCAACAACTTGAAGGTATATCTCCCATTTCTTCTTTTTCCGGCAACTACTTTTCATAGAACCTGATCACCAGTCCTCTAGGAAGCACCTTATCGATCTGTAGATGCATGCAGTATTGTACAACTTTGCTGTCTTGGAGAATTCAGAGTGGACGTATATATGAAGATTCTGAATTCTATCAAACGTGGTTTACTGAACGATCTACATAATTATAATAGTGCTAATATATTCTCTTTCTATTAGTTATCATGAATAATCTAATCTGTTCCGGATAACACGTTTGCATGTAATTAAGGTGGTGCAGGCATTTTTTTTTCTGTAAATTGAGGGCATGCATATATTTTCGAAAGCTATGACTATTACAGCACCATTGGTCCTCCAGCACATCCATGGACCACCATGCATGCTGACGAAGTTTACAAATTTGTAGATTCTTAGTGAAAGAGATGCTTTAAAAAAAAACAAAAAGAGATGCCTTCTGCTGCATGCCTCCAGCAGGAAACTGGTCAGCTTGCGAGATCCATATGACACAAGGTTACAAAATATTCTGGATCTGTTTGTTCCTTTTTCTGGTGAGTGGGCTGGAGAATGAAAGCTCAACATTGAGACAAAATGATGCATGATCTCAAGATTAATTAGAATCTCATGACATTTTTCTGGCAATTGATTGCCCTGATGCATATACTGACATTCTGAACGACGATCAAGCAGATCATATTAATCAACTTCTAAGTGGAGATAATTGATTTTCATATATATATATATATATATATATATATATATATATATATACACATATTGGAGCAAGGAAATATTAGTAATAATAATATTTTTAAAACTCGTATCTTCCTATCTATCCTCAGTTTATAAATATTATTGTACCATATGGACTAATTACTCTCTTCAAACTAAACTTAGATACCAATTCTATCAAGTTTTCAATTATTTATTTGTACAACTATATTTTACCTTTTTATGCTTAATTAACGAGAATAAGAGGAGAGGGCAATGCAAGGTTAATTAACTTATGTAGTAACTCCCTTATTTTCTACTATTTTTAATTCGTAATATATACTTATGTATAACATTGTATATAACCCCAAAGCAATATACTTGTTTTTTTTCTTATGCCTTAAGCATACTGTATTTGTGAAGATACTCCATATAGCAATTTTTTGGAATAAATTAAGAGCTGTAGAAATCTCATTTTACCGTGTTATTTTCCATGAGTGCATTCTTCTCTCAGAATATTTCTTCATGATATTTTTCCACTGCAAGCACAAATTACAGAGTTTTGGAGTCGGAATCCAACATTGTAATATTACACAAACGGATTTAATGGTTATCCTACCCATTCAAATGGGTAAGACCGTACTACTCATGCATGCGGCCATATGATCATGCGGCCATATGATCGACTATCAACAGTTGATCGAAGATCATGCACTTCAATGGAAAAAATCTGCGGTTCAATTGAGATTGGATTCAGCCGAGCCGTTCTCTCACCTCCCGACTCTCTCTCTCCCTCTCGCCACCTCTTGAAACATTCGACTCGCCGTCGACCGTCTCCACGTCATCTCGTGAATCCTTCTTCGCCAAACGTCGTCCATCCTCCTGAATCGACAATGGTGAGGGCGAGGATGACACTGCAGAGGGCATGGCCGTTGGTGGTGGTGCGAGCAATGATGGCGAGGGACGACGATGAGGGCACGAGTATCAACGGGCAGCGAGGATCGACGAGATTGATCGCGGCGAAGATTGGCAAGGTCGAGGGTGGCAGCTACGAGTGAGATGGTGAGGGCGAGGGACAATGTCGAGGGCACGCGCATAATTGTGGCGAGGTCGATTGCATCGAGGATCGGCGAGGTCGAGGGCGACGGTGATTGTTGTCTGGGGCACAACTCGAAGGCCGGCGACATCGTGCATGTCCATGATGGTGAGGAGACAGACGCCGGGAGCAAGGGGTCGCCGATAGTCGGTCACGTGCATCGGAATTCAATAGCTAGGTTGTCCTCACACTGTTGAATCAAAAGTTATCGGAGGCTAGGGCACCATCTGCATAAATGATTTGGGTCGTCAGTTTAATTTGTGGATCGGTTCTGATTCAAGTTTTTTTGTTAGCTTCAGCGCACTCCTACGGATGTCGTCCGATCTGATCGAACGACATCTAATGTAGGTAGGAGACCCATTATATTCTAATTTTTATAGATTTTTTATGTTATATATCTTGTCCGTGTGTCTACATATCTTTAGGCAATAGTATGAGTACTCAGCATATTGTACTAAAAAAATATGGATCTAAGGAACATAACTAACTAGTTTTTTGATATTATAACACATATTTTAAAATTTGAAATTCTAAAACTGCTATATTAATCTGTATTGTTAAAATTTTAAAAATAAAAGGGCAACAATTCTGGCATATATTATTAAGACTTGTTTCATTATATAATGTTGAGATGTTGGCATTGCCTGTTCTCTGTTTAGGATTCTGGCAAATAGGCAATCTGTTGCTCGATCAAAGGAAAGGAAGGTTCTGTATACAGGTGAACTTGGGCAGAAGGTGTAGACACTTCAAAAAGAGTTAACCGCACTTTTTGCACAACTCACACTTCTACGGGTAGAAGCCACCTAAGTGATTTACTTTGTATTAATACAAATTGATGGAAGAGATACTTCTTGATTTTTTTTTATAGAGAAGATATATCATTTTGTTGCTTCCAACCCTCATTCTGCAATTCAAAATCAAGCTGGCAGGACTGTTCTAAACTTACCGTTTGGAATCTTTATCTTATATATTCATGTTACATTTTCTAAGTGAACATATATCTGCATGGAAATATCTGTCTTAGATCCATGTTTTTCAAAATCAAGCTGCCAGATATATGTTTATGTTGATAATGTCTTGAATCTTAACCCAGTTGTAACCCTATGTGGTCCCTTACTTCATCAGGCGCTTCAGCAGATTTTTCCTACGGCAGCAACGTGTGGCGGCGGAAGCGCACAGCGGCAGGTAGCTTCAACACACGGTGGCAGGCGGAGGTGGTACCGCTGGACAAAAGCCTGCCTAGGGTCGAGCATGAATTGAGGACGATGGAACGAGGAAATAGAGGTCGACGAGAAGGGGCCACGCTAGGAGATGAGGTGGCGATATAATAAGAAGATTTCGGTGGGGAGAGGGTGGCGGGAAGGCCCTAAGAAACGATGTCAAAATTTTGACGGGGAGAAGAGCGCTCGAAGGAGAGGAACACACACGACAAATGCCACTTCCAAACCTTTGCAAGGTCCAATGTCCAGTTAATCATTGGGCTCTCATGTAAGCCCAAATAAGTATTCATACACAAAAATTTTTAAAGGTGTTTTGTATGTGATTCGAAATTAATTTATTTTTTATCACAAGATAGATGTCCTATTTTGGGGGATTAATTTAGAGTTCCAGTTAATATGTAATTCCTATCATCTATTAAAGAAAGTGTCTATATAAACTCCATAGGGGTCTAACTAGAGACACATAATTGTAATAATTATTATTCTATAATAAAGAGAGCCGCCGCTTCCCGATGACGTAACTCGATTTATGGTGAACCTCGTAAATCTTTGTGTTCTTCCGTGTTCATGCGATCTCCCTCTCCCTCTTTTCGTAACAGTTTAACATGCATAGAAACATCTGTTATGAAGATCTCATGTATAAGATCCACACAACACAGAGGGCTTGAATCGTGAACGAACCTAACACGACACCTAAAACGGTTCAACAACAATCCGGTCATTTAAGTTACGATTGTTACAACCTATTTAAGTTACAGATCCGCCTTAGAAACCTAACAAGATATGGATTCTATCAAAAACATATTTATATATTAATTAGCACGAACTTAAATGTAGTTCCAACACCTGAACCCGAACAAGATGGCATTTTACCTTCACCTAAATCTGTAACACATTTGTAACAATCTGTACAAGTATAAAACATAATCAAAACTTAACTTGAATAGTTCAGCCTAATTAAACATACAAATGAGTGAATGACAACGACTTTACTTATATAATCCTAATTAAGTAATTCATAACTTAAAGTCTTAAACATGCTATATAATCTTAATCCTAAAAAGTTGTACAATCTTAAACCTAATTAAACAGTCTACTTACCAAAGAAGAAGTCTTAAACAATCTTATACAATCTTAATCCTAGAAAACTCATGCCCACTGGTTACTCCCTCTCCATGAGGCTTGTAATCCTTGAGCGAGCAAGGAGCCCTGAGCAGCTTCTTGCGCACTGAGGACGCGAGCAGGGAAACCACACAGAGATAGATCGAGAGAGGGAGGGAGGAGTAAGGGGGTACTGGAGATTCACGGCGAGGCGATAGTAGCAACGCATGGTGGCGACAGCGCACAACGACAGGCGACTTCAACACACGACGGCAGGCGGAGGTGGTACCGCTTGACACGAGCGTGCCTAGGGTCCAGCACGAATTAGGGACGTCGGAACGAGGAAGTAGAGGTCGACGAGAAGGGGTCGCTCTAGGAGATGAGGAGGCGGTATAATAAGAAGATTTCGGCCGGGAGAAGGTGGCAGGAAGGCCCTACAAAATGATGCCAAATTTTTGGCAGGAGGAAGAACGCTCAAAGGAGAGGAACACGCACGACGAATGCCACTTCCAAACCTTTGCAAGGTCCAATGTCCAGTTAATTATTGGGCTCTCATGTAAGCCCAAATAAGTATTCATATACGAAAATTTTTAGGGGTATTTTGTATGTGATTCGAAATTGATTTATTTCCTTATCACAAGATAGGTATCCTATTTTGGAGGATTAATTTAAAGTCCCAATTAGTCTGTAATTTCTATCATCTGTTAAAGAGAGTGCCTATATAAACTCTCTAAGGGTCCAACCAGAGACCCATCATTGTAATTGTCATTATTCTATAATAAAGAGAGTCGCTGCTTCCTGATGACGTAACTCGATTTAGAGTGAACCTCGTAAATCTTTGAGTTCTTCTGTGTTCGTACGATCTCTCTCTCCCTCTTTTCGTAATAGTTTAACATGCATAGAAACATCTGTTATGAAGATCTCATGTATAAGATCCACACAACATAGAGGGCTTGAATCGTGAACGAACCTAACACGACACCTAAAACGGTTCTACAACAATACGATCGTTTAAGTTAACGATTGTTACAACCTATTTAAGTTACAAATCCGCCTCAGAAACCTAACACGATACGGATTCTATCAAAAATATATTTATATATTAATTAGCATGAACTTAAATGTAGTTCCAACTCCTGAACCCGAACAAGATGGCATTTTACCTTCACCTAAATCTTTAACACATTTGTAACAATCTGTACAAGTATATAACATAAGCAAAACTTAACTTAAATAGTTCAGCCTAATTAAACATGCAAATGAGTGAATGTCAATGACTTTACTTATATAATCCTAATTCAGTAATTCATAGCTTAAAGTCTTAAGTAGGCTATATAATCTTAATCCTAAAAAGTTGTATAATCTTAAACCTAATTAAATGGGCTACTTACCGAAGAAGAAGTCTTAAACCATCTTATACAATCTTAATCCTAAAAAACTCATGCCCAATGGTTACTCCCTCTTCAAGAAGCTTGCGATCCTTGAGCGAGCAGGGAGCCTTGAGCTGCTTCTTGCGCATTGAGGGCGCGAGCAAGGAGACCACACAGAGATAGATCGAGAAAGTGAGGGAGGAGTAACGGGGTACTGGAGATTCACGGCGAGGCGACAACAGCAACGCGTGGCGGCGGCAAGCGACTTCAACACACGACGGCAGGCGGAGGTGGTACCGCTCGACACGAGTGTGCCTAGGGTCCAGCACGAATTAGAGACGTCGGAACGAGGAAGTAGAGGTCGACCAGAAGGGGCCGCGAGAAGAGGAGATGAGGAGGCGATATAATAAGAAGATTTCGACCGAGAGAAGGTGGCAGGAAGGCCCTACAAAATGATGCCAAAATTTTGGCGGGGGGAAGAACACTCAAAGGAGAGGAACACGCACGATGAATGCCACTTCCAAACCTTTGCAAGGTCCAATGTCCGGTTAATTATTGGGCTCTCATGTAAGCCCAAATAAGTATTCACATACGAAAATTTTTAAGGGTATTTTGTATGTGATTCGAAATTGATTTATTTCCTTATCACAAGATAGGTGTCCTATTTTGGGGGATTAATTTAGAGTCCTAGTTAATTTGTAATTTCTATCATCTGTTAAAGAGAGTGCCTATATAAACTTCCTAGGGGTCCAACCAGAAACACATCGTTGTAATCATCATTATTCTATAATAAAGAGAGCTGCCGCTTTCCGATGACGTAACTCGATTTAGGGTGAACCTCGTAAATTTTTGTGTTCGTGCGATCTCTCTCCTTCTTTTCGTAATAGTTTAACATGCATAGAAACATCTGTTATGAAGATCTCATGTATAAGATCCACACAACATAGAGGGCTTGAATCGTGAACGAACCTAACACGACACCTAAAACGATTCTACAATAATCCAGTCATTTAAGTTATGATTGTTACAACCTATTTAAGTTACAGATCCGCCTCAGAAACCTAACACGATACGGATTCTATCAAAAATATATTTATATATTAATTAGCACGAACTTAAATGTAGTTCCAACTCCTGAACCCTGACAAGATGGCATTTTACCTTCACTTAAATCTGTAACACATTTGTAACAATATGTACAAGTATACAACATAATCAAAACTTAACTTAAATAGTTCAACCTAATTAAACATGCAAATGAGTGAATGACAACGACTTTACTTATATAATCCTAATTCAGTAATTCATAACTTAAAGTCTTAAATAGGCTATATAATCTTAATCCTAAAAAGTTGTATAATCTTAAACCTAATTAAATGGGCTACTTACCGAAGAAGAAGTCTTTAACAATCTTATACAATCTTAATCCTAGAAAACTCATGCCCACTGGTTACTCCCTCTCCATGAGGCTTGTAATCCTTGAGCGAGCAAGGAGCCCTGAGCAGCTTCTTGCGCACTGAGGACGCGAGCAGGGAAACCACACAGAGATAGATCGAGAGAGGGAGGGAGGAGTAAGGGGGTACTGGAGATTCACGGCGAGGCGACAGTAGCAACGCATGGTGGCGACAGCGCACAACGACAGGCGACTTCAACACACGACGACAGGCGGAGGTGGTACCGCTTGACACGAGCGTGCCTAGGGTCCAGCACGAATTAGGGACGTCGGAACGAGGAAGTAGAGGTCGACGAGAAGGGGTCGCTCTAGGAGATGAGGAGGCGATATAATAAGAAGATTTCGGCCGGGAGAAGGTGGCAGGAAGGCCCTACAAAATTATGCCAAAATTTTGGCGGGGGGAAGAACACTCAAAGGAGAGGAACACGCACGACGAATGCCACTTCCAAACCTTTGCAAGGTCCAATGTCCGGTTAATTATTGGGCTCTCATGTAAGCCCAAATAAGTATTCATATACGAAAATTTTTAGGGGTATTTTGTATGTGATTCGAAATTGATTTATTTCATTATCACGAAATAGGTGTTCTATTTTGGGAGATTAATTTAGAGTTCCAGTTAATCAGTATTTCCTATCATCTATTAAAGAGAGTACCTATATAAACTCCCTAGGGGTCCATCCAGAGACTCATCGTTATAATCATCATTATTCTATAATAAAGAGAGCCGCCGCTTCTCGATGACGTAACTCGATTTAGAGTGAACCTCGTAAATCAATGTGTTCTTCTGTGTTCGTGCGATCTCTCTCTCTCCCTCTTTTCATAACAGTTTAACATGCATAGAAACATTTGTTATGAAGATCTCATGTATAAGATCCACACAACACGGAGGGCTTTAATCGTGAACGAACCTAACACGACACTTAAAATGGTTCTACAACAATCCGGTCGTTTAAGTTACGATTGTTACAACCTATTTAAGTTACAGATCCACCTTAAAAATCTAACACGATACGAATTCTATAAAAAATATATGCATATATAAATTAGCAGTAACTTAAATGTTATTTCAACTCCTGAACCCTAACAAGATGTCATTTTACCTTCACCTAAATATGTAACACATTTGTAACAATCTGTACAAGTATACAAAATAATCAAAATTTAACTTAAATAGTTAAGCATAATTAAACATGCAAACGAGTGAATGATCATGACTGGGTAAATTACACGATTAGTCCCTCAAATTTTAGTCGATTTCACTCCGGTCCCCCAACTTCAATTTGTAACTATAACATCCCCTATTTTTTATTTTCTTGCACAATTAGTTTCATTGATCGGTGATAGTGGATTTCCCCGGTCGCAACGTGAGTCGTTTCTCTTTTATCCATGTCATTCAAGTCATCCACGTCATTTAACGCTACTAAACCGAGTAAATTACACGAATTGTCCCTCAACTTTGAGTCAATTTTTAAACAGTCCTCTAACTTCAATTTGTAGCTAGAACGTCCACTAACTTTGATTTTACTACACGATTCATTCACTTGACCGATAATAGATAGTATTCCGATTACCTTGCCGACATGAGGTAATAAAATATAATAAAAAAAATAACTTGTTAACATGGCACAATACAAAATATAATAATAATAATATAAAATAATAAAAATTAAAAATTAACAAAGGGCACCGCCCCCACCCCCCACCCCCTTTTGCTCCTCGTCGTGTGCGAAAAAGAAAAGGGGTGGCGACGCCCACCTCTGCCAGCTCGCGCGCCAATGAGCCGATAGAGGGGGGCACAGTGTCTAACAGATTAATACAACAACAACAACAACAAAGTCTTATCCATGTCTAACAGATTAATAAAGGCAGAACAATGAGATCCTGTGTGTCTATTCATAAAATATTGTATCAAGAGTTGCATTTATGCACTCTTGTATATTTGATATCTTGCTAAGGTGAATTTAATTTAAATTTGACCAATCTCAGTTCAAGTATGTGTAAAAGCCAACCATTTAATGTGAATTACTTTCTTCATGAATCTGTAAATTTAGATGAATAGGTAGTATCTCATATTAGTAAAATTAAATTAAAAGGATAGCATCCCCATAATTTATTTATAACAAATTATTTTTTATCTGTGCATGACTACAATGTGATGTTCTCCGCCTATGTTTTATAGTCGATTCCAAGCCCGGATAAAGGAGGAGGGTTGTGTTAGGCCCCCAGCGTAAAACCCTATCGAATCTCATGAACATGGATCAACGAAGTCGTATGATCCACGTAGTCGACCCCACTTAGTGGGATAAGGCTTTGTTGTTGTTGTTGTGCATGACTACAATGTGTTTAATGTATTTGATTAAAGTATAACTACCTCATCTGCGGAGGAATCATCTGAACCCTCTTCATCATTATCACGTCTCCTTTTATCTGGCAACACATCCAATAGCTCTGCATTGTTGAAATGTTGTGACAATAAAAAGATTGTCCATTAGCACCAGATGCTGATAAAATTCAACAAGATAAATCAAGCACAGGAGAAAAAATGATAAAATGGAAGGACAAATATTTGGGGATAAACATTTAAAAGCCTTTCAGTTTCTTCATATCAAACCATATGAAAGTTTCTTGTGTGACAAGAGAGGCATGTACCTCTGTGCCCTTTGATGGCCTTTGGATTTGGCTTTTCTCTTGAAATACCAAAGACATCAAAGCATAGGTCATTCATTGAAGTTGAAACCTACACAAGGAGAAACCATAACTCAAGACAAAAATAGAAAGAACAATAGATACATATACGCAGCGTTTGTAGTTTATCTCACAGAAGTAAATTCGGATTCAGATGTGCCACATAGCTCAATCAGATTCAGCTTGTCTACTTTAAGCTACAAAAGAAATAAGGTAGGGGTAGCAGATTAGGCAAATAATGAACCACATGTAATCAATCACTTGTGACCATTGAAAATGAACATACAAGTAATCACCTTATGCCTTTTGGCGCATAAATAGAAAGCAACAGCTGTGAACACAGGCCTGTTCACATCTGTGCAAGCGCGGCGGGATGGTGGAAGGGCAGCTAGAAACCGTTCCTTGTATCTGCACATCAGAGATATATTTAATAAAGCTTAAAAGTTGGCAAACATCTACATTTCATATGTTATTTTAATCTTTTTTCAAGGTATATTTGAAAAGGCAAACTAAAAAGATAAATGAAGTAGTTAATAAAAACATAATGTTGAGATATATTTAGAAGAAACAGAGAAACTAGCTAAGAATATGAATACTAGGAATGACAAACAATGCCGATCACATACATGCAGAACATTCTCAAAATGAAACCAGAGCAAAAGGCAGAGTCAAGTTTCCATACTCAGGGTTGATTCTAGAAAAAGAACTGACCAAAAATAATTTTCTAAATCACGTAGAGACCTGCTTTATGAAGATGTGTAACAAGGAGGAAAAAGAATGCGTACAGAGATAAGCCCTTCTGCACAAAAGGGATGAGCCTAATGCAACCAAACCGAATTCCAAGTTCACGAACATCTAGCTTTGCCCTACCACATCAGAGAAGTAGTATGAACAACCCTTTGGAGCAAAACTTGTTCGGTGAATAGAAACACAAGACAAGAATCAAACTGACTTGACACCGAGACCATTCTGCATCCCATTGAATGACCTCATATACGCCTTCTCCGACATCCCACTCATCCGTATCACACTCTGCCTATCGAACAGCACGTCGAAACTGTAACCAAAACCTCATTATCATATACCACAGAAATCATAGTAAAGATGATTGAACAGTTGGCATGCCTATATACAATACCTCGATGCCGCAATCTCCAAACAAATGATAGCCTTGGCAATCTCCCCCTGCATAAGGATGTCAATTTCCTGTTACCATTGTTGAACAAAGAAAATGCTGATGGTTCAGAACAAGAAAAAAAAAAGAAAATGAAACCTCACCACGCCGATGATGGAGGAATCGAACTGGACGTTGGAGAGGTGACGGAGCTCCTCAGCCTTTTGCACGACAGGCCTCGTGTTCTCGAGGCCGAGCTTTGAGGCAATGGCAGAGATGTCCATGGCGACGTCGGATCACGGAAGTAAAGGTCTGCAAGAAGGGGCATGTTAAGAGCAAGGTTGTAAGACCCGACCCCGGATTGCTCAATGCAATGTTGTCAAACACATAAAACGGACACGGCACGGAGGATCGGAAAAAAAAGTAAATCGTGAACGCGTAACACGACATGGCCGATTCTACCAGATTATTTTTTTAATATATTAATTAGCACAAAATTGAATATAATATTATAATAAAGTAAAATTTTCATCAAATTATCTAATATTAAGCAACATGTCAAAGAATCAATACAAAATTCCAAATTACCAAAACATGTCAAAGCAATATTTGCATTTAGTTTCCTGTTATCTCCATCTATTATCAAACCTTGCTTCTATCTGAATCACTCTTATTCCCTAGAGCATTTTTCCTAGGTACTTTTGTACTTGTAGATGTTCCAGCACCTCCACCTTCAGGGGCAACAGCACTTGAGTTTCCAACTCCTGGACCCGAACCAGATGCCATTTTTGTTTACTTAAATCTGTGACCAGAATACTAACACATTTGTAACATTCCGTTATCTATAGTTTATACATACATGATACATTATACAATATAATCCTAATTTGTAGCTTAGGTTATAAAAATTCGATCGGCCTCTCTGGTTCTCTGCTGCATTGGGCGAGCAAGGAGACCTCGATGGTCTCCCTGCTCGCGAGCGCAGGACTCCTCCCTGCGCTCGCGAGCACAGGGAGGAGACCTCGACGGTCTCCCTGCTCGCGATCGCAAGGAAGAGACTTCGACGGTCTCCCTGCTCGCGAGCGCAGGGAGGAGACCTCGACGGTCTCCCTGCTCGCGAGGGCAGGAAGACCTCGACGCCTCCCTGCTCGTGTCACGGGGCATTT
Organism: Pontederia crassipes; assembly: GCA_030549335.1. NCBI lineage: Eukaryota > Viridiplantae > Streptophyta > Magnoliopsida > Commelinales > Pontederiaceae > Pontederia > Pontederia crassipes. The sequence continues at coordinate 5,074,008 of CM060188.1, read as the reverse complement.
TCCGTGACACGAAGCGTGAAGCCTCGTGGCACCAGTGCCGCTCAACTTATAGCCCTCGGCCGCTTAGCGCCGAAAACATGGAACACATGCAGCCGCCCCGCACTGCGTAATATTACGGAGTATCAAGTTATCCGCCCTTAGGGCATTTATCTTGTAAGGCCGTCCTTATGAATGGCCAAGTAGGTGACGTTCCCGTAGGATACGTCTTTTGCATCTTCAATATGTAACAAGACTCCTATGCCTACGGTACACTGGGAGGAGTTCACTAGTGTCTTTCGAGGCCCAATTGTATGTTATGTTTCATCATATTTAATACAAGTAAGCTTTCCTTTAATTCTAGTGTCATGGCCTTGAGCGTGGGGTGGCAACCCACATCGGTGTCCCTTCGTGGCGTCTCGTGGTCCCTTCGTCGCCCCTTCGGACTTTAAGCGCCCAAGCGCCTACGTTAGTGCCGCAACGCGCTAATGCCACGGCCTCGTGACGAGTAGTCCAACACTCTAGTCATGTCCGTGATTGAATGCCTATAAGAGCGACTCTCGGCGTAGTCGTCTCGACCATAAAACTTCCGCTGCAAACTCAAAACAGGCTTGGCTAGGTGCCTATCCGCCTAGTCACCGCACGTGGTCTAATGTCCGAGAATGACCCTGTGACAAGTGGTATCAGAGCCAGGTTCTTCCTGCTCGGATTACCCAGCGACGATGACTCGCTTGTGTCGTCGCAACGTGCCCTGGCGTAGGAAATGTGCTTCCGCTCAAATACTCCATCACGCCCAGGCGCACTGGTATTATGGTCTTTGATCATGGACGCCAACGAGGAATGCATGGCAAGCTTCCTCGCCGCACGCCCAGTCGTGCCCCGCAGCATGTTCCTCATACACCCGTGTCGTGTCAAGGAACGCCCGTCATGCATCATGATGGCGGATTGATCGCCCCGCCTAACCGGAACGGTCATGCGTCGCTCACTCGAGCAGATCAACCACCCCAGGTATACAGTCGGGAATCCTGAAGTGTCGCGCTGCGTCAAATAGTGGCCATATGCTCCGCATGATGGTCTTGCGCTGCTCATATCATGAGATCGCTTACACGAGCATCGTGTAACTCGGAGGACCCGTGTCACATTCAGGGACTGTCGGTCATGCACTATCATGATGACCTGGCGCTGCTCGGTATTTCGTGACATCGCATCACATGCCCAGTCATGCAACGTGAAGTGCACAATCGCTTCACGGGAGAAGTTGGCTTAAAGACAAATATCAAGGTTCATAGTCCCTCTTCGACCAAAGAATATCATCCTTTCGGCCAAGAAGCATCAATCACAAGCATCTTGCCGTGTCGCAGCATCGCTGGCCACGCCACGATGACTTTCAGGAATGGAGCAAAGCGTTGATTACTTGCAAACACTCACGGACAAGCTGTCAGCCTTGCCTGCCTCGTCAAGTGTCGTCCCGCAAGCGGCGCGATGTCATCCATCGAGGAGTGGGACGAACCTGATACATGCCAACGCAAATCGACGCCTCAACTCAGCGACCAATTTGGCAAATGGTCTGAGCGTCGAGCATCGACAAACCTTGGCATGCTGCTGTCAAGCGTTCTGCCACCAACCGAAGGAAGGAGTGCCCTTTCCTTTCAGACATCGCCTCGAGTAATCGAAGCGGCCTCCAAGGATCGCAATGCGAAGGTTTTGAAGGACACATTGGCGATGTCGTCCCTTCGAATGGAGATGGAGGTAATGTTGGGAGCTCAGGCCACGAGTTCACCAACCGCAGTCCGCTTATCTAAGCGGAGCGTCTTCACAAGCATCCGCACGGATCAGTGAAGGATCGGAACGGCTACTCTTTCGCAAGGGTCAAGCCATCCGGTGGATGAGTATGTCAAAGGTGTATGATCTAGGATGACAAGCACAGTGACATTACTTTGTCCAAGGTGCGGATGGACGAGCATCTAAGGTGCATCCTCTTCGTGAACGAACATAATGATCTCGCCCCGTCCATACCCCAAAGGGATTGTCAAAGCTTCAAAGGAGGTCCCAGGATCGGAAGAAGGCATATCCCAAGAACCCTGCAAGATGTGGCAAACTCAGGATGACGTTGCCATCGCGACAATGTAGAATGTGGCAAACATGCATCCCAGACACGGGACGGAAGAATTGGCAGTTCATCAATTATGCAGGCCCTGACAAGTTGGGACTGGAGGTCAAGATCGCATTGTTCAACATCGGCCAGATGGGCATGTTGAAGGAGGAAGTGAAAGGAATCACCGAGCTCCGCCTACAGTGTTCCCAGGAGGATGAAGACCCAGTGTTGGTGCTCTTCAAGCAGAGGGGTTAGAAGCTTTGGACTAGGAAGGAGTTGGAATGACCGGATCGTCCAACCTCCGCTCACTAATCGACGCTGCCAAGTCAATCGGAATAAGTGCCATACCACCAAAGCCCTTGGACAAGGGCAATGGTGGGGGAGAGAAGCTCAAGTCGCAAGGAGGAAGCTACTTATGCCGAAGAAAAAGATCGCCCATCGAAGCAGAAGAAGCGAGTCGAACCATAGGCACATGTGGGGAGACCCTCATCGTCGCTCACTATAGCGACTGGGAGTGGACAAGGTGCGAAATGTTATACCAAAGAACCTTGCTCCACCTCAAACCGTCGAGATATCTCTTGTCCACCAAGGGGAAGGTGGAGCTGTTCTCAAGGCTCGGCGGATGAAGGACTCAATGTTGCAGTCCTCTGCAACTTGGAGATAGCGAGTTGAACCACGAGGGAACGTGGGAAAACTCTCGTCGCCCACTATGGCGACTTGGATGGACAAGGCATGAATTGTCAGATCAAAGAACCTTGTCCCGCCTCAAGATTGCCGAAACATCAGGTGATCACCAAGAAGGAGGTGGTCCTGCGCTTTTCGTTCGGCAGAGGTATGGAAGACTCTACGTTGCAATCATTTACAATATAGAGACGTTGAGTCAAGCCCACAAAGAGACCTGAAGCGTCCCAGAGTATCCGTGGGAAGACTCTTGTCGCTCATCATAGCGACCCCAGGCACTCAAAGCAGACAAAGCTTCAAGCATCGACATCGGAGAGCTTGTGCTGTTTCAAGCCGTCGAAATTCAAGAATGATCATCGAGGGTGAGATGGTCCCGTACTTCGCATTCGACGGAAGGGAGACTTTATGCTGCGGCCATTCGCAACATGAAGGCATCGAGTCAAGTCATGCAGGTCGAATGACGAGACTCTTCATCGTGTTCTACACGACTCTGAGACAACTCTTCTCCGCGCTATTCCTGAAGGCATACAAGAGTTGTTTCACCCCCAAAGAAGCCAAACTACACAAGTTGACGTTGCGCAAGTCGAAGAGAAGTGAAGCCAACAGAGACTTGATGGACGGATAGTTGCTTGATGAAGTCAGACCGCACATGGCGGACTCCACTGGCGCTGCACAAGTGATGACCCTGGATTGGACGAATGATCAGCAAGCGAAGCAGGCCTGAGGGAGGAGTCCTCAGCGAGACCCCAAGGAGAGGGCATTCCTGGCGTTGTGTGATGCTGGTGAAGTTGAAGTCAAGGCAAAAAAGGCAGAATTGAACGAGACAAGCGAAGTCAAAACTCAAGACGAAGGCCCCGAGGAAGCTCGGACAACGGCATCGAGGGCGTCGCCGACTTTGGTGGGGGAGAATGTCACGGGGCATTTTCCGTGACACGAAGCGTGAAGCCTCGCGACACCAGTGCCGCTCAACTTATAGCCATCGGCCGTTTAGCGCCGAAAACATGGAACACATGCAGCCGCCCCGCACTGCGTAATATTGCGGAGTATCAAGTTATCCGCCCTTAGGGCATTTATCTTGTAAGGCCGTCCTTATGAATGGCCAAGTAGGTGACGTTCCCGTAGGATACGTCTTTTGCATCTTCAATATGTAACAAGACTCCTATGCCTACGGTACACTGGGAGGAGTTCACTAGTGCCTTTCGAGGCCCAATTGTATGTTATGTTTCATCATATTTAATACAAGTAAGCTTTCCTTTAATTCTAGTGTCATGGCCTTGAGCGTGGGGTGGCAACCCACATTGGTGTCCCTTCGTGGCGTCTCGTGGTCCCTTCGTCGCCCCTTCGGACTTTAAGCGCCCAAGCGCCTACGTTAGTGCCGCAACGCGCTAATGCCACGGCCTCGTGACGAGTAGTCCAACACTCTAGTCATGTCCGTGATTGAATGCCTATAAGAGCGACTCTCGGCGTAGTCGTCTCGACCATAAAACTTCCACTGCAAACTCAAAACAGGCTTGGCTAGGTACCTATCCGCCTAGTCACCGCACGTGGTCTAATGTCCGAGAATGACCCCGTGACACTCGCGAGCAGGGAGACTCCCGCACCTCTCGGGAGCAGGGAAGCACCGAGAGGTGCCGAGGTCTCCATTGCTCATGCGAGGAGGGAGGGAGACAACAACAGGAGCAGACCGGCGAACAGGACGGCGCCAGAAAAAGAACGGCGAACGAGAGAGAGAGAGAAAGGGAGGGAGGGAGGGAGGAGAAGGGGACTAGGGGAGTACCGATGATTCACGGCGGCAGTAATGGCAGGCGGTAGCAGCGCAGAGCGGCAGCGGCGGCAGACGGCTGGAAAATACGGCGGCAGGCGACTGCAACAACCTGCGGCAAGTGGTAACTAGGGCATCAATGATTTTTTTTCTTCCTTTTTGTTTTGCACTGTGACCACGTGACCCACTAAATCAGCGGGAAAAAAAGAGCTGGGATCGCTGGAGACGAGCGTCTCCAGCAATTCTAAACCGCACCGGACCGGCCGGTCCGACCGGTTCAACGGCGAACCGGCCGTCGGTCCGTTCCGGTTTAATATCAAAACCCATTTTTGAACCGGGATGAACCGGTTCGACCCGGGCAAACCCGGCTTGAATCGAAAAACCGGTTCAAACCGGTTTTTTTAATAATAAAATTTGTTGTTATATGAAAAGAAATTATAAAATAAGGGAGGTATAATAATGATATAAATGTGAAAAAACTAGAAAGTATAAGATATTAGGAAATAGACTAAATTATGATGTGTGAAATAGAAAAGGAAATTAATTATAAGGAAATTATATTTCAAATTTGTGGGTAAAAATAAAGGTGAAAGGAAGATTAGAAAGTATAAAAATTAGGAAAGTAATAATCAGGAAGTTAAATTTGAAATTAATGAATAAAAAAGGAAAGAAAGTAAATATATAAAGAAAAAATATTTACAAAAATATACAAAAAATATTTTAAAAATAAGAAAATTATTTCATTAAATTATTATAATAAATATATGCTTAAATTTTGCATGATTATTATTAGGACATGGGTGAAAGTTTCTTAATATTAATTAAAATACGAAATATGTATGGTTGACTATATGTAATGTCAAGATATTTTGTCATCCCTCTATTTATTTGTCTTAGTTCTAAGTTCTTGAATGAAAATATGTTAAATATAATTCATAAATTTTGAAGTTGATTATTTTAAAAAACATGAATATAATTAATTAGGAAAATGGAAACTTCTTTTTTTGTTATGTTATTATGGATTATGTTTACAAGTAATTTAGGTGTGATCGATCCACGATTATTTATATGTAAAAATTTGAAATATAAAGTTCTAAGTTCCAACATTTTTTTTTATTCTACATGTGTTATTTACATGTAAAAATAATTTATTTAATATTTTATATTTCAGGTATACTATAGTTTTTTAAAAAAATCTAAATATTATTATTTTAATAAAATTTCGATTCAATCCGGTCGAATGTGGTTGAACTAGTAAAATCATGATCAAATTGCTTGACCGGTTCGATGTCCGATCCGATTTTAAAAATATTGATTCTACATCCCAGCACGCGATGAATCGCGTGCTGGTCGGAACCGATTCAAAGCATAATGGAGCATATTTTTCAAAGGTGGGATCGTAAAAACATATGATTTCATGTGTTAAGACATGATTTTAACAACATTAGCTCAACGGGTCAGGTCGGATCGGATCGGACCGAATGATCGGACCGGAGTATAATAAATTAATAAAAATATGTATAAATTAATGGTCGGACCGAATGGTCGTCGTTGCGGCTGCCGCCGACATCGTGCACAGACCGGCCTCCGTCATAAACCTCTCGTGCGAGAGTCCACGTCCGGAAAGGTGGACGATCGCTTCATCGGAACGCCGGCGGCAGCGGAGGAAGAGGAGCAACAGATTTTGGGGATCGAATGCCGACAGGCGGGCGGGCATGGACGAAAAGCAAACCAACAGATCGAAGCAAGCGAGTTGGGATTGGTTCATGGCCGTCGGGCCCACGCTATTTTGTCCGCGCTTGTCGACGTAGAAGTTGCCTAGACGCTTGGTGGCGCCTTGGACGCCTTGGCCGGCCAAGGTGCCGCCGTCAGGGCCTGTCAGAGCATGTCCGACCGGCCAAGGTGCCACTAGGCGTTGGCCAGCCATGGCGCTGCCAGGGCATGCCTTGGCCGACCAAGGCGTCGGACGCCCTGCCCAGCCATGGCGCCGTCAGGGCATGTCGTGGACGCTGGCAGTGCCTTGGCTGGCCAAAGCATGCCCTTACGGCGCAGGGCCTACCAGAGCATGCCTGGCCGGTCAAGGCGCCACTAGGCATTGGACGCTTGGCGGCGCCTTGTCCGCCCTGCCTTCGCCGGAACATGGATCGAAACGTGCAAGGGACAAGATCGGCAAGGGAAGGGACAAGATCGACTGACCTGGAACGTGGATCGAATCAAAGGCAATCGTCGTTGGATCGAAGCCAAATGTCGAACATCGAAGTGCCGAACGCCGGTCGTCGATCGCCGGATCAGCAACGTCTCTGGATCTGGAGTCTGCACCTGCACCAGGGCGGCCGCGGGTTGTGAATGACATAGGGTTTCACGGATTGAGTTGAGCCGGCCGGCCCTAGACTTCAAAGTTCAATATTTTTTTGTGTGAACTGGCCGGGTCATTGAAAATCGGTGGGTCAAGCGATCAAATCCGGGTTTTGATCGAGTTTGACCGATTCAACATGAGCCAAAGGGTAATCTGAGTTTGAGTTGACCCAAGACTCTTTTCACTAGCTGAACACCTGTCCGACCGGCCGGGCCGGACCGGATTTCATATCATTGGTTAAGAGATGAGGAGGCGAAGGTTTTGGCAAGGAGAAGGTGGCGGGAATGTCAATGATGCCAAAATTTTGGCGGGGAGAAGGGCGCCAATGTGCATATAGTTGTTGGGCTCTAATGTATGCCCAAACAAGCATTTATACAAAATAACAGCCAAAATAATATTGTGAACAAATTATAATTTTTAGGATTTAATAGGTATCCTATCCATTCAAATGGTAGGACCATTCTACTCATGCATGCGGCTGTATGATCGACTATCAACGGTTGATCGAAGATCATGCAGTTCAATGGAAAAAATTTGCGCTTCAATTGAGATTGGATTCACCCGAGCCATTCTCTCACCTCCCAACTCTCTCTCTCTCTCCACCTCTTGAAACATTTGACTCGCCGCCGACCTTCTCCTTGTCATCTCGTGAATCCTTCTTCGTCGAACGCCGTCCATCCTCCTGAATCGACAACGGCGAGGGCTGACGACGAGGGCACGTCAATGGCGGCAAGGATCGACGAGATCGATTGCGGCGAGGATTGGCGAGGTTGAGGGTGGCAACTGCAAGTGACGATGGTGAGGGCAAGGGACGATGGTGAGGGCGAGGGACGATGTCGAGGGCGAGGGACGATGTCGAGGGCACGCGCATAATTGTGGCGAGGATCGACGAGGTCGATTGCATCGAGGATCGACGAGGTCGAGGGCAATGGTGATCGTCGTCTGGGCACAACTCGGAGGTCAGCGACATCGTGCGTCTCCATGATGGTGAGGAGACGAACGCCGGGAGCAAGGGGTCGCCGGTCGTCAGTCACGTGCATCGAAGTTCAACAGCTAGGTCTTCCTCACACTATTGAATCAAAAGTCGTCAGAGGCTAGGGCACCATCTGCAGAAATGATTTGGGTCGTCAGTTTAATTCGTGGACCGATTCTGATTCAAGTTTTTTTGTTAGGTTCAGTGCTCTCCTACGTATGTCGTCCGATCTGATCGGACGATATCTAATGTAGGTAGGAGGCTCCTACCTACTATCCTACGCAAACTTGCTTTTTGTAATAAGAGAAAGAAACTAAATGAAAGGTTTGTCATATGGGCCGCAGGCCCATATCGCAGATGATCCGAAATTTCATTCGTTCAGAGAGAAAGATCACCTCCCATCATCGGCCATTTAGGCGATGGTTCGCTCTCTCACTCCCTCTAAAAAATTATTCTTTTTCCTTTGGATTATTTTGTTAACCTTTTTTCTAAATAATCATGATATTTGCATCAATTTTAAAGTATGAACTTATCTTATCATATTTTTTAAATTTTATTGCATTAATATATGTTGAAATAATCCTTTTATGGCGTTAGTTTTTGTTATTTTATATATTTTTTTAATTTATAGTTATTTCTCGATGTTGCCTGGTTCAATTCATGCGATGTTTCCTTCTTGACCAGCATTTTTTGCATTCACAAAAAAATTGAATAACCAACTCGATCACCGCTTGAATCCTGTGATTCCTTTCGCGGTCCGCCATAAACCGCAGAGGTAGAGCGCTGTTGCTGCAGTGCTGGCTTTGTCGATGATGGCGATGCCTCCGATCCTGAACGTACAAGACATCAGTTTCAATAATGGTGAATTCTAATGCGTCACGACAGAGCGATCTGGAACAATAATATATTTTAATGATCCATACCAAATAATCCCTACAGGTTTGAGTTCGATGGTCAGCCAAAATTCTGACCAATTTATCAGTACCAACTAATTGGACTAAGATATTGAGTGTTAAAATTACTGGCATCTTTGATTTACATGCTGTTTAACCATGCAGGATATCAATTATCTACAAGAGTCAGAGGGGGTTTGCTTTTTATGTTACGGTCGCCATCTCTCTGTGTTGCTGGAATGATTCCGATTGCATCCATTTGTGCTCCTGTTCGATCACCTGTGAACCCATCATATCTGCACTAAGGCTTGGACGGCATTGGCAATTGCACTCTTCATAAAATGCAAATTTTCTACACAGTACCTTTGGCCGGTAAGTTTTACGTCGAATTATCTGGTCGTTGCTGCATGTATTGGTTTGCACAATTTTCTCGAGGGAAATGATTTAATTTTCCTGGATTAATAAAGGTAAATTTTCTATTGTTAAAGCCTAATTAAGTCATGCTTTCAGCCCCACAATTGGATTCTCTAAGTTCGAAGCCACTCTTTCATGCATGTAATTGCAGTTCAAACATATTTCATACAAACTGCATATGATGTTCATCAAAATTGTCCCCATGAAAAGTCATCCTCATAAGGTATTGGCTGGATCTACTTTTGTTGCTTCACTGCTTGCCGAGTTTCCATATACTTGGTTTTGTATGCATCTAGATCTGCAACGATTTTGAGAAGACCTAGAATAATTTCATTTAGGCCACAGTTTCAGCACTTCACAAGGACCCAATGCTTCATTTTACTTGATTTTATTCTTGGCATTTCATGGCTGAAAATTTGTTTTTCGCTGCAGTAATCTCCAATGCAAAACAATTATTTTAACCCCTATGAATATTATCTCAAAGGGGAAATTATATTTGTATCTGCCAAATGGAGGGATGAAGGCTAAATGGTTTCTGATGTGCCAAATAATATCATCTCTATAATAAGTTTTGAGTTTAATATGTCAAAGTTCTTTTTTTTTCTTCATTTACACTTGTTTTCTAATTATATACACACATAAATATGCATTGATATACTCAATAGTTCACACTAGATATATTGATATACTAAAATATTCCAAAAATTACATTATTAGGCGTTCGTAGTCAGTATAATATGTACAGACCAACTAAACAGCAATTCAATACTATGTACACTATGTGATAACAACCCAAAAAGACACGCACAGATGCAAACTTCAAAAGGTGTCCTGCGCGTCTCCGCTCTTATTTGTAAACCAGCTATTCCGCTATCATATGTTACCAATGCGCCTGATCATACATTCCTTGCATCTTTCAAATAATTAAATAGCTTCAATACACCATTCCCTTTTGATCTGCTGTCCTCCAGAGGTTCGAGGCATAGTATATTTGCAGAATCCAAAGGCAAAGGCAGAGGCAAAGCTGCTAACCGATGCCATTAGATTGTCCATTCCTTAATAATATGACTTCATAGCAGACCAAGTTATCACCACAAAAAGGAACAGGAGGGTTGTCAACATGATTATCATTACTCTGATCATTGAATTTGAACCCTTCTGAAACGTTGATCCGCAAGCACTACCTTTATATTTCCCAGTATTCTCTGACGACCATCTTTTGCCCAGATTTGACTTAGAATTCCGCTCACAAGAGAACTCTGAAGAAATACAACTTGTATCAGCTATACTTCTTTCATCTGCAGATAACAACCGTAGCAAGTTAGATTAAGCAATATCAGAAACATCAATTCTTAGATGAACCTAAAATGAGCTAACTGATTCAATTCAAACTGCATGATAACAAGTAGCTCTTACAGCCTTTTTCATTCAATAGGGAGTTGAACTGACGTTTGCTGGAATAAGTTTTAACTTTCTCCTCAGAGTAGTTAGAACCGAACCATCTATAGGAAAATCCGTAGCCATTGTATATACAATATAAACTATCATGTTTAAGTTTTAGTACCTTGATATGAGGTGGTCCTAATATCACCAGATGGGTTCCTCCAAACATTGTCCACACAACCTGACCCACTGTCAGTTGTTCCTTCATCAGCCAATTTCTTATCATATTTCCCTACCTGCAGAAGGAATTTTATTTTCAGTAGGATTCAGAAGGAATATGCAGACAGAGAGTATTTTAAATATAAAGAAAACATAAAAGAATCTGTTTGGAATTCTCATCTTGGCTATAATAGACTTGTGCACATTCTCACTGTATGTGGTTGATTCATTTTCCATTCTGGCAACTGATACATTATGCATGGACTTTTGCAGTCGCATCCTTCGCATTGCCAAGCCCTGATGTTCTTGGAAATTTTCTGAACTCAACAAGTTATGACGAACCCTTATTTGAATGCCAGTATGGTCCAAGTTGGCCTGTATGGTTTCAGTCTTCTTATTGCTTGCCAAATCTCTTGAGAATTCTGCCCTCATTGGTTCAATTGAAGCTGAAAATTCATGATACAAGTGATCACCAGAATAGTCCAAGGGGTAAGCATTGTGCTCACATGTAACTTGGTTCTTGCTTTCTTCCATGTCAAGAACGCAGTTGCTTGGGTAACTGTGCAGCTCTTCAAGTGCCTCAAACAAGCCCACATCCTCCTGAGATAGACATAAAAGGTTCAGTTTAAATTCTTGACTAGGCTACAGAAGTTCTCAGTACCAGGTTGTCCTCATGAAGTTTCTTGCTTGGATTGATGAGTTACTTTTATTTGATGAAAATCTAATCAAATGTTTTCAGATCTACTGAATTTTCTGTTATGCAATTGTTATTTCCCTAAATAATAATTACAGTGAATTTAGTAATGTGCTGAAAGATGAAGAAAGTTTTGATAGATATGAAACATATAATCTATGCCTTCCAAGGAGAAAATACTCACCAGTGCATTTGTTCCACCAATATCTTCATTGCTGCAAGTATTACTTTCCTTGGATAAAACTACATTGTTGGTAGAATGATCAACAATCATACAGTTCTGACCTTCTGGCACAAAAGCTGTCGATGCTTCTGCCATAGCATTTGATATCCCCAGCAGTGTTTCTTCTGTATTAAAGATTGTTGGATTCCAGAATTCATTGATACAACCTTCTTCAATATTATTGTCACTTGAAAACAGACTTGACTGTAACCCATTATCATATCCATTAAAAATCGTAAACTCCGTAGAAGGCATGGGGTAATTGGCATGATCAAGGTTTGACAGTTCTGCTAAATCATCCAACAAATCAGCAACCTAAGTGCATAGGGAAATCAAATTTCAGCGGAATTCTATCACCAAAATTTTCATCCAGACTTGGGCCATATGTAAATAAAGAAAACTACGAGTTCAAAAATATGCAGTTTAAATTACCTCTACCCCTTCAACATCAGTTTCATTATAAGCATTATCTGAAGCTGTGGTTATACTGCAATAGTTCTCGTCCACGTTCGATGTCTCGCATTGAATCCTATCTTCTGACAACATGTTTGTGCTTGTTGGTTGTGTGTTAGAAGTTATACTTAGATACTGTGAATCTGCTTGCATTTCCAACTGTGGAAGATTTTGATCTAATGATGTTAGACCGCCTTCCACCCTAGCCTCTCCTCCATATTCTGTTTCTTCCAGTGAGATGTTTATTGTGGGAAACAATCTTTCTGCTTCATCAACATTCCCTCCAGTGGAAACATTTACTTCCAAAGTTGTGACCCCATCTTCAGACTTTCTAAATAAACGGCAAAGAACAAAGCCACCCTGTGCATATGACAAGTAGGAAATTCATAAATATGGAATCAATGGTCAAATTTTGTTCAAAGAAACTTCAAAATAAGCTTGCTTCCAGCTGTAATCAACCATGGACATTCAAGATTTGATGAAGGCCCATGGATGAGTTATTGTTTCTATCATGAGATGATACACCGAGAGAAATTATAATTAAGATTATTTTTCTCACTTTTCTCCAATAAAGCAACTGTTCTACTGCCGCATTGCTTTTTCTTTCCTACTTTCTTATTCTTAAGCATTTGGATCCCTCTCTTCTCCAAAATTTTACTACCTCTGACATTCTTGTACGAACCTAACTTGCAAATTGAACTCTAAAAAATAGAACGAATTCAACCACATGAACATATTGGGAAGACATTTGTTCTTAGAAAGTTCGGATAGTGTTTCCAGTTCATCAACCAGGAGTTGTATGCATGTAAATGCATCACTCCTATAATCCTATTAAAATGATGTGACGAACCACTTGAGTTCCAACTATGCATGTACAAGACATTTAAATCGTGCTGACCTCTGAAAGCACTTTGTTGGTTGAAATGAGCTAAATAAAGCAAATTAAAACTGCTAGAAAAAAAACATTAAAGAGTAAAGGATGCAGGAAATCACTTGCTCGCCGGAGTCGAATTCGGGCTCAGTCGTCCTGTACTCGTGCATAACCCAATGAGAACGAACGCCTTTGGGGGCACGTCCAAGGTAGAAAACAAGTGTTCTCTTCATCCCTATCAGAGCAGACCCCTTGGACCCCGACTTGATCGATCGGTCCCTCCCCGTGGCTTTCCAGTATCCAGCCCTAGTAGCCCGGTTAGAACGCTGTCCATTGGAGTACTTCCTATCCTTCGGAGAAAAGAAGAACCACTCGGGATCACTCGATTTGATCAAAGATTTACCTGTTCATTCACAGAGCAGAGATGAGCTAATGCATAATGGAAGAACATTTACATAAACAGAAGGGCTCGCGACACAATCAGCAAATGCCTGCACATAAGAAACAAACTGAGAAAAAAAATCTCGAACATTTTCATCTGAAATGCAAAGATCTAAATTTCACAGATGAAAAGAAAAGGGGGAAACTAAGAATTGGACAAAACAAAAACCCAAACAAAAACTGCGATGTAACCGGAAACAGGCCGGCAAAGATCGAGAAATTTGGGTGGAAAAAGATGAAATCGGTGCAGACGGAAGCGTTACCAGGGAGGTCCCATGGTTCGCACTTGCAAATATCAATCTCCGATATCACCTCCTCTTCCACCACCGAATGGAGGCTACCTCTGATCTTTCCCTTGAGATAGTGATCCACCAGTTCGAAGTCCGTCGGCCGGAACCGGAAACCCAGCGGCAGCGCATCCACCGAAAGAACGGCCATCTCCTCCTCCTCCTCCGACGACGACGACCCACTCGACTTCCAGCGACGAGGTCAAGGCCTACGATAGTTTTTGGTGCTTACGAAAACAAAAGTCTTCAAGATATTTATATACATAGGTCTGGAGTTCTTGATAGGACCATAACACCCCTTTGTTCCGTTATGGAATCTTCATATATGTGAAGGGTAGTTTTGGTAGTTAAAAGTATCCGCATGGTTCGTGGAAGCTGACAGGGGGCGGCCACTAGGGGAAGGGAAGTGGCTACTTTAGCCGTGAGCACGTGGAAGAGGCCTCCTTCACCGTGCGATGGAGATCGGACGATCATGTTGCTGAAGCTGCGATTTAAAGTGGCACCCCCCACTTTTTGCTTCTTGAAGCACCGTCTATTTTGAGATCTCCGGTTGAGATTTGATTTTGGTTTTTTCTTCGGTTTTAACAAGCCGCATGCCCTACATGACGGAAGGCCCCGGAGTCGCCGTATCCGCACAAGAGTTCCAAGCGTTCTCGTCGCCGGAGAAAGTTTCTATTCGCCGGGAACAATGGGTCGCGTTAGAACAAAGACGGTGAAGAAGTCGTCCCGCCAACTGATTGAGCGTTTTTACTCGCGCTTCACGCTTGACTTCCACACGAACAAGAAGCTCCTCGAGGAGGTCTCCATCATCCCTTCGAAGCGCCTCCGGAACAAGATCGCCGGCTTCTCCACGCACCTCATGCGCCGGATCCAGCGCGGGCCCGTGCGCGGCATCTCCCTCAAGCTGCAGGAGGAGGAGCGCGAGCGCCGCATGGACTTCGTCCCCGACGAGTCCGCCATCAAGGTCGATTCCATCCTTGTGGACAAGGAGACCCTCGACATGCTCGCGTCCCTCGGCATGGCCGATCTCCCCGGCGTCGAGAAGCAGCAGGATGCCCCCGCCGCCCCCTTCCCCGCCTACGCCTCCCGTCCTGGTGGCCGCAGGAACTAGAAGATGTGAGCCCCTCTCTCTCATCTTGTCTTCTTGGAATCTAACTGATTCGGATAGCCCTCTTTAGCATTAAAGTTTAGATCTTTAGATTTCTTTGTAGATTGGATCATTTGTAGCGCCTCTCCTTAGCATCCTGCCGGACGTTAGAGCAGGTTTTTGGTAATTACAGGATAATTATGGTATTTATCTCGAATGCTTGGAAATGTGGAACGTCTATATCTACAACATGCTGTTAATTTCCTTGTTTATTGCATCTGTTGCATGCTTGATGTATAACAACTACATTGAATCATATGCATGACAGACACTCATGATCAGGTGATTTCAGGAATTGTGGCAGTGAACTTAGGATTGGAAGATGTTTCTCAAACTTGGTTGATAATAATTGGAATCATATGACATGCATTTTAATTCTTTTATTGAGTTGCCTTGTTTGATCAGATTTTTCATCTATTTATGAATATGAAGTCGGTTGTACTTAGCTGTCCTCAAACAAGGTTAAATTGTTGTCATCTACTGCTACTGTCTATGTTTTTCAGGGGTGCTTTCTATCCTTGTTACTAAACAATTTGGCGAATATAAAGTTTTTTTCCCTTGCTGCTTTTGCTTCAATTTGTATTATACCTAAAACATATGGATTCGGAATGTTTGTCACTGTTCATTAACTTTCAGGTCATACTTAAGTTGTTGCTTGTATTCTAGGCAATCTAGCTAGTGCTTCTGTTTGATGGGTTAATGTTGATCACAAACATCAAATAACGCACTCCGTTACTTTGGCGAAAGATGTCCTAAGAAACTTCGTTTCTAGCTTCGTCTGTCTGCCCGAGAAAAAAAAAAGTTGGGTGGGGTGGCGTGGGGTGGGGTTGAGGTGGAGGGTTGATAAGTAGTAGTTCAAGGCAAGGGAAATTTTTGCTAAACTATTTTTGTTCTTCACTATCCAAAAAGCAACTTAATGTTCATCCTATCTTGAATAGAGTGTGCATTGTGCATCAAAGATTATTTCATGTCTCCTTTTTTCAATAATATTTCAAGTCTATGGAAATGATTGAATCTGTTGAGTTGATTTGCTTACCTGTCAAGTGCAAAATGATAGTACTAACTTCATTTATTATTTTTCCCTCATGTTTTTTCCTGTTAAGTTTCGTGATTGAGCTCATCCTGAGAATATATGCTGCTTGAAAATATTAGCATCATCGAGTTATTAGTAATTTCGCCGAGGCAATATATTCATGAATTTAATAGATTGTTATGTGAAAAAATTATACCAAATGCCCTTTATGCCCTCCAACTTCATTTTGTTACAAAGATGTTCTTCATCTTTTAACTCATTTCACCCGATGTCCTTCTTATCTAAAATAGGCGGTCTCCCGCTTTTCGGTCTACGTGACGTCCACGTGGTCATCTCCTCTATCCTTCACATAATTACAATCCGACGTGACAATATTAAAAAATTAAAAATAAAAAATGCCACGTGGGATGAGGGGCCTCGTGCCCATCCTTTAACCGCACACCGGCGAGGGAAGGGGGGCCTCGCCCCCGTCTGTCGTAGAGTCGAGAGAGGGGGGGCTCGCCCCTCGTGACCTCGTCGGCGAGCGAGGTCGCAGAGGGGGGGGGGGGGTGAGGCTCACTCGCCGGTGAGGAGAGGGGGTGAGGCTCGCTCGCCAACGAGGTCGAGGGCGAGCCCCTTCCCTCAGCTCTGTGACCTCGTTGGCGGCGAGGTCGCAGAGAGGCCCCCCTCCCTTCTCCTCGCCGACGTGTGTGAGCATAGGGTGGGCACGAGCCCCCCCCCCCCCCCCCCCCCCACCCAATCGCATGTGGCATTTTTTATTATTATTATTTTTAATATTATCATGTCAGATTACGTGAAGAAGAGATGAGATGGTCACGTGGACGTCATGTAGATCGAAAATTGAGATATCGTCTATTCTAGGTAATGAGGGCATCGGATGAAATGAGTTAAAAGATGGAGGGCATCTATGTTACAAAATGAAGTTGGAGGGCATAACTGAGCAAACCTTAAAGGTTGAGGGCATTTGGTGTGATTTTTCCATTGTTGTGTTGTCGATCACCGTAAGTATGCATTCTTTTGAGAGCATATTTCTTGTTGAAAAAAAATAGAGCTATAATTATCTTTCAACAACATTAAAAATGAAGCTATTGTTAAATTTGATGTGTTAATCTAAAAACTTAAATCATTTGAAAGAGCAACATCATTAATTTCATATTCTTAATATTCCTCCTCACGTGTGAGTTGTTTATAATTTTGGTCTAGCCCAGCTTATCACGTGAACAATAAAGAGAGAATATTTTTTAAATAAGAGTTTAACGAGGTTTGAATTCAGGATCTCTAACTCTAATATCATGTTAAATTTGATGTACTAATCAATTTTTTAAATTTAAATTAGTAGAAAGAGCAATATCGTTGATTTTATGTTCTTAACGGCCATAACATTTATCCTTTGGGCTCAACCCTTGAAGAGGTTCAATTTGTTGCATTGTTTTGGTCAGTATATCATTTGGAACTAATGGGCGGTATCTGATTGAGGAAAAATATTTCTGATGTGAAGATCATTTGTTGAGATTTTTAGTTTCATTACTTGTTCAAATTTAGTGCTTGGATTAAAAAATGTTGGCGTTTGCACCAAGTAAGCATTATAATTTCGATTTACCAAGAAAAAAAGCAGTAGAGTTTTGTTATATTTGTTTTCAGTTATTTCAAATCTGCAGTATACTTTTCATCTATCCCTCTAACATTCCTCGCTAGAATCATAATATATATGTTGGCAACTGCCATTTTTTAAAAGTTTTTGTATGAATTGTAGGATCCCAGAAATCTAATAAACCCAACATATATATATGAAGAAGAGAAAAGAAACAAGTGGAAAATTTGGTCTCGACGCGTGAAATTTGCGCTTGTGGGTATGGCCCAAAGATTCTTCTATCTAGACTCCGGAAAGCATGCCCAGTTTTAGTTGATGCAAATTTTCGTCCAACTTTTGCATCAAAAATTGATTTGCGTATATATAATATATATAGAGAGAGAGAGGGAGATGTTATATTCTCCTAAATTAGGAGGATTAATCCTCCTAATTCTCTAATAGTAGGAGTGTAATTTTATAAACTTTTTAGGGCAAATGAAGAATGTGAGTATTATGATTTTTAGGCTAAATTAGGAGCATATGGGTTAAGGAGTATACAGCTAACCAAGTTCCTGTACAACTTTGATTTATGTAATAATTTGGCCCCAGTTTTAGCACGGGCATCCACAGAGCAAACCAAAGTTCGGTCTTTGACGGCAGATGCAGGGATGTGTGGAAAGAGAGAGAGAGAGAGAGGTGAGCTTTTGCCGAAAGGGAAGGAATCAACTTTGAGTGAGAGAGAGAGAGAGGTGGGCTTTTGCCGAAAGGAAAGGAATCAACTTTGTTTGTTTGTTGGATGACGTGCGTGCAGAGCAGACGAAAAAACGGCAGTCAAAAAGATGTGGGATGGGCAGTGTAAAGGAAACCCCACAATCGAGGTTTCTGCAGCATAATCTGCGATGAAAACCGCGTTGCCTGTCCATGTTCGGAATAGCATGTTCCTTCCTCTACTCAAATGTATAATTATCTATTTTTTTATTTCATTATCATATCATTCAAATTTCAAAATTTTTAATTGGTAGTCGGTTATTTTTTAATTGACCGCATCAGAGAATGTTAACTAGTGGCTCTAAATCTAATTATCAGAATCATCATTTTTTAATTAAAATTTATCTATATAATTCTCGTTCCAATATCGAAATCCGAATACCGAGAAATCTTGATCGAAAAAAGAACTTGAATAAGTAGACGACAAAATATATAAATAGGCTAAATGACGTGGACTATACCGGTTATAATTACATTCTAGGGACAATTAATCTCATATATAAATATACTCAATACTCCACCAGGTAGTTCTGTAATATCACATAAGAAAGTAGCCCACAAAAATATTTGTTTTTAAAGGCATAATTTAGTACGGAGATACACTTAGAACAATTGAGTTATTATGATAAGACATTCAATTGTCATTTTTTTACTCTTTCTTCCTTTTTTTTAATTCCATTTAAAATCTTACGATCCCATGTACATGTGCATCCACCAAGGCTCACAAATATATTTGTACTTAAAGGCATCGTTTGACATGGAGATACACTTCAAACAATTGAGTTATTCTCATGAAGGCATTCAATCCTCATTTTTTTACTCTTATGAGTCCTCCCATTTAATCATGGTAAAAGATAAGATTTTTAGATTCTATGACGGACTCATAACATATTGTTCTTGGTGAAAGCTCAAGAGATGATTGACTCATAACCTTTCTTTTGCATTCAAACGGGGCAAGTGTCATTTGATTGCAGGATAAACATGTCAATATTTTAATAATATAATCAAGCGATAGAATTATATCGATCTAATTTTGAAAAGTGCAAAATCATTTTAAAAAGAGTGAAATCCTCTTTTTTAATCCCACAAGAATATATAGATATTCTTCTTAAACAAAAGAATATAATTGTTCTCATTTTTTTCAACTTTTCCAACTGTATTTTTTTAAAAAAAAACGATTATATGTTGTTATATAAATATTTTTTATTATTATGATATTGAACATCATCTATGTGTACTGAATATTTTAAATATAAAATATTATATTTTTAAATTTTATTATCTTCAAACCAAAGGATAAACAAAATAAGAATATATTTATTTCTTTCAGAATATGATAAAATATTATCTTATTCTCTTCGATTTTCTCCCCCCATAATACTAATAAAATCATTTAAGATGATGGTTCCGAACTGAATGGTTTTTCTTAGACGAAAAAAGGTTATAGAACATTTTCTTTATGATTTTTTTCAATCTAAACGATTGTTTTTTTGTGACTCTTTCCGGGCCTATAGATAATTTAGAATAACATGCTTTACGTTAAAATATCACCACGTTTATAATTTACAAACATGTATTTTATGTATTAATTACGTCATTTTATCTCTGCTATAAGACGTTCCAAAATACTAAATAAAATGAACTCAATCCTTTTTAACGCTACAAAAGTCCTTTGTATGCCGAAATTGGTTGATTCTCATGATTTCGTAATGGAAAAGGGCATCTGATCCAAGTAAACTAGATGTGTTAATTACTTAATTAATTCCCTTCGCTCCTGAAAAAAACACGAAAAAAAAAGTAAGAATAAGAAAATGATAGATTGCATAACTAGAACTAAAGATATTATTTTAATGGATTTTTTTTGACAAAGTGATTAGTGTAACGGAATGACCTTCGTGGTCATCATAGGAGCGAAAAATTCGCACCTATCACGACCAAGGGCGACACGGTGAAATTATTGGATCAATTATTTTTCTTGCCAGTAATAATTTATTCTAACTGAGATTTTAATTTTTAATCCCACTTATAATTAGTTATATAGTAGAATCATGCACAACACGTCAGTCAGATCTTAGCTGACTCATTAAACTCCGAGGGAGACAATTTTTTTTAGGAACCAAGGCTAGTCAAAGATGTGTTGATACAAAATATTCAAGAGAGGAATTCTCTTATAAAAAAAAATATCAACTAAATTAGTTCTGCCTAAATTAGTGAAAAAAATTTGCTGTCATGTTGGCTTCTCGATAAATATGTCGTACATCAAAATAATCAAAGTTCATAAATATGTCTCAACAATCTTTTAAAATATTTTTGACTCGCCAAGAACAACATGAAGTCTTGGGTAGGATTTGAAGAGTCACCTTCAATTCATATATGTTTGAAGTCAAGTTGTCTCCACTTGATGAGTCTAAGCTTCCGCCGCTAAATCTGTGAAGAATCTTTTGTTAATTGCACCCAGCAAAGATAAAAAAAATGGATTTAATGTGGGTGCTCCCAACACCCTGCTCCCAAGATCACGGCAGTTTGCTTTATGATCAAGGGTAGATAGCATTCGTCCGATCATGCTCATCTGCTTTGATCTCAATGACTCATATGCGTCCAAATTTTTTTCGTTTCTTTTTTTCTTTAACCCTACGCTCGCGTGACCTAACCTAACTCATTCTCCCTTTCCTCTTCTCTCTCCTCCTCGCCGACTCCCTCTTCGTGGCCTCGCCGGCCGAACAAGATCTCGTCCGCCCGCCGACCAGCCCCGCCCCAGATCCATCTTCTGCACGCCCCCTCGATGCCCCTGATGTGCAATCACGCCCGCCGATGTGAGATCTCCTCTTCCACACGTCCTCGTCCCCGGTCGCCCCGCCCGCTTCACGATCCGCACGCCTACGACGCGCGATCTCATCGGCCGACGTGAGATCTCCTCTTCTACACGCCCTCGTCGCTGGCCCGTTGATGACCCGGCAGCTCTTGATGAAGATCTTGTCTATCAAAGCAGCGGACCACCAACCACACCATGGGCACCGGATCTCGTCCCTCGTGACCTCTTTGTGCACGACGAGCTCCACCGCCGCTGATTTCATGCACTGCCGCCACTGAGCTCCTGCACCGCCACCACCAAGCTTGCCCACCCAGTCGTTGGCGATATCGCCCGCCCATCTCGCAAGCTCGTCGAGCACCGACCTCCTCTTTGGGATCTCGCAAGCCGAATCATCACGCACGCCAACATCCCCTTCGCCGAGCACGATAGCAATAAGCACGATGCCGAGCACGCGCTCCTCCACGCATTGTGTCTACGGCCACGAGCACGACGCCGAGTACGCCCTCCTCCGCGCGTTGTGTTGATGGCCACGAGCATGACGCCGAGCATTCCCTTTGTCGAGCACAACGGCCACGACTCTGAATCTATCAATGCCTACCTCTTTCTAGTAGGGCTGAGCACGGTCCGGTCGACCCGGACCGCACCGACCGAGGAAATCGGGTAAAAAACTTGGCCCGGATTAGATCCGAACTAGGACCAGGTCTCTTAAGTTGAAAATCCGTCGAGTATCGGATCAGGACCGGGTCTGCAGTGCAAATACCTGACCCGATATTATCTATTATTTAAACCCCATCTCCACTCTCTCCTCTCATTTCAACATTTTTCTTTCTCTCTCCCATCTCTCTCTCGCCCTCTCCCTCTATCTCACGACGACGACGGTGGCGGCGACTCCGACGATCGTCTCGAATCCGGCGGCCCTCTCTTTCTCTCTCTACTCTGGCAGCCCTCCCTCTCTCTCTACTTCGGCGGCCCTCCCCCTTCTCTCTCTCTACTCCAGTCGTCAAGTGTCGAATCGGCTCACCTGGTGGTCGATCCGGCGCCTGACGATTGGATCGGCCGGCCTGGTGGCCGATCTCATGGCTAGTGGCCGGATCGGCCATTAGCAGGCCGATCCAATGCTTGGCGGTCGGATCGGGGCTGGCCTGGTGGTCAATCTGGTGGCCGGATTGGCCACTGGCAGGCCGATCCAACCGCCAAGCACTGGATCGGCCACCAGGCGAGCCGATCCGGCCGCCAAGCATCGGATCGGTCAACCAATGGCTGATCCGGCCACCAGCTATCAGATCGGCCACCAGGCGAGCCGATCCGATCGTCAGGCGCCCCGGATCGTCTCGTCTGGTGGCCGAACCGGCGCCTGGCGGTCGGATCAGCCACTGGCAGGCCGATCTGGCGCCTGGCAGTCGGATTGGCTCACCTGGTGGCCGATCCAGTCATCAGGCGGCCGAATCGGCTCATCGGGTGTCCGATCCGGTCGCCAGGCAGTGGATCGGCTCGTCGAGTGGCCGATCCGGCCGCCAGGCACATCGTGGTCGCCAATCGCGCGCGATCTGATCATCCATTTCTCGATGCCGACGATTTTCAGCCGCAAACTCGGTCGCATTGCCGGATTGCCGGATCCGGGTCCGGTACCGGGTCAAAATTTTTTTGACCCGGCATAATTCGGGTTGGGACCGGGTCCGCTTAGACCTGGCCCCGGTCCCGGATTTGCTCAGTCCTACTTTTGGGTGTATTGCCCTCGTGGTCAACCTCACTATAGCCGTCGAGTCCGCCTCCTTGTCACCGCGAGCTCCGCCCCACTTGCCCCCCTCTGGATGTCTTCACCGAGCCTGCCTCGTTGTTATCGTCAAGCTCCGCCCCACTTGCTCGCCTCCGGTCGAGCTTCGCCACCAAGCCTGCCTCCCTATCACTGCTGAGCTCCGCCCCACTTGCCCGCGTCCGAATGTCGCTGTCGAGCTCGCCTTTTTGCCAGCGTCGAGATCCGCCGCCAACATTTGGAGCAAAGTGCTGCATTAAGGAAGAAATTTTGGTTGTATTAGAGTATTGTAATCCTCTCATGTTAACAAATCTGATACATAATTGAAGCGCTTACACAATTTGATGTAGTTTAATTTTAACTTCTAATTAAGATAACAATGTGTGATTTGTCTGCATAAATGTGTTTAGAGACGGAGGACGAGAATGCAGTGAGAAAGAAGTGCTGTCCAAAGTCATCTGAAAGGCCGGTCTAACTCTATGCTATATGAAAGGAAGGTCGATCTAATTCTAAGCTGTTTGAAAGGCCGATCTAACTCTAAGCTATCTGAAAGGCTAATGTAGCCATGCTCATCGTTCTGGGGTATCAACAATAAAACACATTTTGATGTTCGATCTCGAGGCATTGCAAAAATAGTCTGAGAAGACGATGCTTTAGACCATCGTCCTGCTATGTTTTTAACTAATTTACAACATGGATTAATAATAAAAAATTTACAAAAGTGTAACTAATCAAGGATTAACAAAAGTTTAACTAGTCGACCAATTTATAACACTGATTAAACAACAAAAAATTATAGCACAGAGGATTAACATGCGAAGGATTAATGATTAACAACGAGATCGGTGGAGGCGGGCCGGGCGAGCTCCGCGACGGAGGTGCGTGAGCTCGGCAGTGGCGGGGCGGGCGAGCTCAGCGGTGGTAGTGCGCGAGATCAACGGCGATGGGCAGGCGATATTGCCAGCGGCTGGGTGGGCGGGCTTGGTGGTGGTTGTGCACGAACTCGGCGGCGGAGAGGCGGAGGAGCTCGGCGGTGGCGGTGCGTGAGATCAACAACGACGAAGCTCGACGGGCGCGAAGAGATTGCGAGGGACAAGATTCGGCTTGGACAGGGGAGAAGCGAGCTTGCAAAATTGGCGGCGGATCTCGGTGCGACGTGCAGGAGGCCACCCGCGAAGGCGACGGTCATCGCGAAGGCTGTTGGGGTCATGGCGAGGGCGGGCGAGCTTGGCGGCGTCGGTGCACGAGATCAACGGCAGTGGGGCAGGCGAGCTCGGCGTGCACGAAGAGGTCGCGAAGGATAAGATCCGGCTTGGTCAGGAGAGAGGCGTGTAGAGAATTCTACTAATTAACAAAACACTTCAAACATAATAACTATATAAATATACAAAGGACATATATAGTTAACACTACTATAACTCACTCAAGTTGGAGAGACAACACACACAAGACACTTGATACATCTTTACACTCAACCTCTCACTCTTTCACTCAATACCACCTACACCTACTACACTTAGGCTACACATCCACTCTACTCAAGTACACTCACGTACACACTCTGAACTCTATCTCCACTCTAACTCTCTCTCACTTGCTGGAGACCACACCTCAACATGGACTCGTTGCTACTTCAACTTGATTACCAAAATGAGCAGCACCACACCTATTTATAGGCATAACACCGACATTATGAAGCTTCCTCTGAAAGCTCACAGATTACTCTACACTTCTATAGAAACATCTAGAGATATTGAGTAAAATATGGAAATGCTATAAACTTCTTAACATTGGTGCTGCATAATATTTAACACTCCCCCTCAGCTCTAATTTTCTCCTATTTCCATATTACGTAATTTTGATTGTCTGACTAAATATTCTTTTGAAGTTCAGTTCATTCCAATGAGAGACTTCTCCGCTACTTAGTTGATTCTTGTATTTTGAAATCAAACCATATGAAGGATTCTTCTCCCTATACGATAAGTCACCTAAAATGAAATTTGTATCCTTCTGCTTCGAGCTCATGTCGTCTCCATTATATGCATTAAGTCCTCGTAGAATCTTGAGAGCTAAGTCGTCGTATCTTGAATTTTTTTTCATTTGCTTGATGCTCCTAACTGGTGAAGTCTCTTCTTTTAATTCTTTGAGTTGATATTCTTTTAGCACACCTTCACAAAACTTTTGCAATTTTGAATCACATTTTTCATTAGCTAAGTCTTTTAAGAATTCTTTGATTGCTTGCTTTTCTTCTTTCTTCTCTTCCTTGAGCTCTTTTGTTGACATCATTTCTGTCTCACGAAAATTATCTTGATCAGCTTCATGTGCGAAAGTCAAACTTCTCTTCAAAATCTTCTTCTGCCACTGAAAGAGCTAGCATATCCCATTCTTTTTCACTATCGTAACCAACTTCATATTTCTCGATGCTGCACATTGCAAATCCCATCTCTTGTTCTCGTCCGAGGATAGTATCTTCTTCAATAGCAAAGGATGCTTCAAAATCTCACTCTTCCTCACTTTCATTCTTGTGAGAAGTCACTGCATTTCCTTCTTCACATCTATGCCAACATTCATGGGCAAAGTGACCTTTCTTACCACAATTGTAGCAATGATCTTCTTGTCGTCGAGATCTCTTCTTTTGCTCCTGTTTCTTGTCACAACTGTAGCAACGACCATGTTGTCGACAAGATCTCTTCTCATCTTGCTCTTCTTTATCTGATTCTTGATCAGCTCCCCCTTGTTGTGGACTTCTATCTCGCCCAAACCTCTGTCAACCTTGCTGACGTTCTTGTGCTCGTCCTTTTCTTCTGGAGCAGAAGAGTGCTTCCCCTTCATTCTTAATTGATACTCCAATCATTTGTTTAGCTAGTGCTTCCTGATTACCCAATAAATTTTTTAATTCTAACAAGGTTGGTTGAGTAGGCCAACCTTAAATTGCAGTTATAAACTCGCTATATTCGGGTTATACGTCTCATTCTAGCATCACTAACTTTAGAATCAGGATCTAATTAAAATATTTCACGGCAGAGAAACTTTACCTTCATAAAATATTGACTAATCATCATATCGCCCTGCGATACTGTCATAAGTTGACTCCAACAATTGAAGTCGAGCGTCATTCTTCTTGAAGAATAGTGCAGCAAGCGCGTCCCATGCAACCTTAGGTGTCTCAGCGTCCTTAATGTGCTCCAGCAACTCCTCCTCTATCGTTGTCTTAAGAATGAACATAGCTTTGCCTGCTTTGATGTGCCACTTCCTCCGTGCTTCAGCATCCGTAGGCGTCATTGTATCGGCCCCTCCGACAATATCCCATAAATCTTGCCCTTGCAAGTTAGACTCTATGCATGTCTTCCAATAACTATAATTCTGATTATTTAATTTTTTGACTCCATCTGCTATACCGAAAATATCTTCCATGGTGACTTTGTTGAATGCCCCACAATCAACCAAATAAGTGCAGTCCCCGATTCGAACACTTCACAATCCAAGATTGTGCACCGGTAGAATCTCCTCGTGCCTTGACTTTACACGATCTCGAACTGGCGGAGTCTCCACGTACCTTAATCTTGCAAGACTTCTCACAATCCCAGATTGTGCACCTGCACTCAAAACCTCCTCATGCACATTGTCGAACTGACAGAGTCTCCGCGTAACTTAATCTTCCAAGACCTCGAACTGATAGAGTCTCCTTACGGAACCACCTGCTTTGATACCACTTGTAGAGAATTCTACTAATTAACAAAACACTTCAAACATAATAACTATATAAATATACAAAGGACATATACACTTAACACTACGACAACTCACTCACGTTGGATAGACAACACACACAAGACACTTAATACATCTTTACACTCAACCTTTGACTCTTTCACTCAATACCACCTACACCTAGGCTACACATACACTCCTCTCAAGTACACTCACGTACACACTCTGAACTCTATCTCCACTCTAACTCTCTCTCACTTGCTGAAGTCCACACCTCAACATGGACTCGTTGCTACTTCAACTTGATTCCCAAAATGAGCAGCATCACACCTATTTATAGGCATAACATCGACATTATGAAGCTTCCTCTGAAAGCTCACAGATTACTCTACACTTCTACAGAAACATCTGGAGATATTGAGTAAAATATGGAAATGATAGAAACTTCTTGACATTGGTGTTGCATAATATTTAACAAGGCGGGCTTGCGAGATCGGCGGTGGAGCTTGACCGAGCGCCCGTAGGCTTCGACAACTCGCAGGCCTACAAGATCTTCATCAAGAGCTGCCGGGTCGACGGAGAGCTGGTGGCGAGGATGAGCAGAAGAGGAGATCTCGCGTCGGCAGGCGAGATCGCGCGTGGGGGGTGGGGGGGGGGGGTTGGCTTGTGGACAGTGAAGCGGGCAGGGCCGATCAACGGCGAGGGCATGCAGAAGAGGAGATCTTTGCGTCAGCTGGCGTGATTGCGCATCGGGGGGTGTCGAGGGGGCCGGCCGCCAGAGAGGGCGTGAAGAAGATGGATTCCGGGCGGGGCCGGTCGGCGAGATCTCGCTTGGCCAGTGAGGTCGTGAAGAGGGCATCGCGAAGAGGAGAGAGAAGAGGAAAAGGGAAATGGGTTAGGTTAGGTCATGCGTGTGTAGGGTTAAAGAAAAAAGAAATGGAAAAAATTTGGATGCATATGAGCCGTTGAGATCAAAGTGTTTGGCATAATTAGATGAAAGATATCTACCCTTGATCATAAAGCGAACGACCACGATCTTGGCAGCGGCACCCCCATCCTCCTCGAGTCTAGTAAAAGACCCGTCTGCGTTGACCTTAACACAACGAAAGAGGGAGTTCCCCTCATGGAGACATTAAGAATTACACGGTACATTAACAACAATGATGCATTAATGAATTGCCTCTCTTCCTCATTATTCTTAATACAACTGGGTTGCAAAGTGATGAAGTATGTATGCTTTTGGACATAAAAGTAGGTAAGGATTAAAAACACTTGTGAATTCATAATTTATTTGGAGAATTCTGATTATAGTCATATGACATTTGCAATTCTTATATTAAAAAATGAATTCTTTAATGAAAAATTATGTTTGTAATAAAAGAATTGCATAACTTTCTAAATCGATTAAAATCTAGCATAATTTTCAAATGCACATTCGAAATCAGAGATTTAGGACTAGAAAATTTATAACATATTTGAATATTGCTATGAACCTATAATTTATTCACACTGTTTTTTACCTCTAATCTTAGCAAGTAGTATGCAATTATGAACATTGTGTTCTATTTTATTTGATATATATATATATATACATCTTTTTGACAAGTGGAAGTAGGAGTTAGGCTCGCTTTCGCACGCGCGGTGCGCTCAACGGACCACGTTTGGCTCAAATTGTCACCGTCCCACCACGCACGAAGACGTCCTTTTTTATACATAAAAAAGGAAGAAGTCTTTTTTTTATTCTTTTATCCGCTGTCATATGAATTATTTTTTTAATCTCTATTAAATTATAACTTTACTATGATTTTCACTTCAGTAATCAATATAATTTTCATAAACAAATTAACATAGTCTTCCACAAAATTTTTTCTCTTTTGATGTTTAAAATAAAATAAGAGCGTCGCCCCTTCGTTTTTTTATATTTATTAGTTTAGTCATTTAAAAAATTAAAATTGATGGAAAAATTAATAGAACTTAATGGATGGATTAAAATGAAAATCGTGAAATAATTTAGAGTTGCATTATGATGAGTTCGTGAATTAAAGTTAGATGCAAAAAATTTAGGATAGTAGTCTAAGTAAATAACTTTATTTAAAATAAAAATGTAAAATTAAGCAATTAGCATTTATTTGCATCACAAGAAAAAAAGAGCCTAAAAGTGTAAATTAGACAAAAAAAAAGGCGTTTTAACTTTTAAGAAAGCAAAAAAAAGCTTGTGCTGCTTACGTTGGAAAATGGGAATCCGAATCCCAAATTTTCGCGGATTCCCGGGTTTTAGTTGCAGTTAACCCTTCGAAATTAACGGCAAACCGCTAACGCGAAACGAGGCGGGAAACCCCGACGCAGTCAAACCGAGCAACGCAGATTCGCCACGTCGGACAGAATCAAATGTGCGACCCCACCACCCCATCCGTCCTCCTCCGTCCAATCTATCATGGACGTTTGAGATCTTCCGTTACATTTGCGGGAAGAGCGGAACCTGCGATTCCCGGTTGCGCGCTCGCAGGATCTGCGCCACCGCCGGTACGGCGCCACCGGTCACAGCCGGTCGGTCTCTATTCCTCCCCTATAAAATGGTGTCCCGGAGCAAAAAATATTTGTGTACAGACCAAAAAAGCCACCATAACTTTGGAGTCTTGGACGCGACATTGTTTCATTCATCCTTATCGCGTATCATCGTCCTCGTTCTTGTTCTACATGGTAATGCTCGGATCTCTCTCTGTTATCCCTTCTCTGGATTTGTTCTGCTCGGTCAATGCTCGGGTAGCGATCGGATTCTTTTGCATGCAGAGAAAGGATTACAACGACGGAACTGTTGGGCTGGGGAATGACCATCCGGAACGGCGGCAGCAGCGGAGCAGCGGCTGGAAGAAGAAGAAGACGCGGAGTTCGGCGAGGAGAGGCGCCGCCGCCGACAGCTGCATCTCCTGCACGACGTTCAACATTCTCGCGCCAATCTACAAGCGGCTCAACGAGGAGGTACGGTGGCGCAGGGCGTGGCTGCGCGATTGGGTTGCAAGTTTCGTCGTCTCTTGTTAGGGTTTCTAGTCTCTCTTTTTGCTTATTGCATTGGGTCCATTCCTTGACAGGATCAGGACTGTAGGGAGAGTCAGTACAGGGGGTACTGGCTGAGCCGGAACCAGAGGATCATCGAGCGGCTGCTGGGGGATCGATCGTCCATAATTTGCCTCCAGGTATGCGTTCAAGATGCTTTTTGATAGGATTCCTGTGACGGTGTGACCTGTCCATAAGCTTGATTGGATTTGGTGCGTTGCAGGAGGTTTGGTTGGGCAACGACGAGCTCGTGAACATGTACGAGAAGCGCCTGGGCGACGCGGGGTACATGAGCTTCAAGCTCGCCAGGACGAACAACCGGGGCGATGGTATGCGTCTTGTTCTTTTGTTCACTGTGATCACTGTTTCGTGTGATGGGTGGTGGTTGATTGTTAAACGACGCACATTGTGGTTGCCTAGAAGAGTACATCTCAAAACTTGGTAGTTTATTTATTTAGGGAAAAGGTTGAGCATACAAAACATTAGAATTCTGAATTCATGCAGCGTTTGTGATGCTTATTAGAATTGGTATAGCATTTCATCATGTTCTTGACAAGAATAAGCACCAAAAAGGTTTTGGTTCTTTCTGATTGCAATTTAGGATGAAAATTCCACGAATATGTTTCTGAGAAATATGTTCTTTTTTTCCAATTTGTCCTTGAGCATGGGGCATTATCGGTATGGGATTACTTTTTTTTTCTAATAAAAGGAGGCCCAATGGTCTAATGCAAGAAAAAGCAAATTAAAAATAAAAGAGCATAGAACTTTTAAGAGCCGATAATTGAATCCGTGATTTTTTTTATTTGTGTGTCAAGGAGTTACCATTATACTATCATCAATCATTCATTTATGTATGCACTAGACACTACCTAATGCAGCTTACAATAATCACGACCATTTCTTGGCAGGGCTGCTAACTGCAGTGCACCAAGATTATTTTAGGATTCTGAATTACAGAGACTTGCTCTTCAATGATTTTGGAGATCGCGTTGCTCAACTGTTGCACGTTGAATCAGTCATACCCTTATGGCAGGGCCGAAATAGTAGCATTCAACAGCAAAGTCTCATTGTGAATACTCATTTGTTATTTCCTCATGACTCCAGTCTAAGTGTTGTTCGTCTGCAGCAGGTGGGTTATCTTAGGCCATTTTCTGTGTACTTTCATTTAGTTCAATCTTTAATGTCTGTCTTTTGCCATTTTGTTTTCACATAGGTGTATAAAATCCTCAAGTGCATAGAGTTGTACCAGAAAGAGCATAATCTTGGTCCTATGCCAATTATATTGTGCGGGTCAGTAAATATATTCTGGTACCCTACTGTCTCAACAAACCAATTGTTTAACCTCTGGTGGTTGTTCCCTTCAGGGACTGGAATGGGAGCAAACGAGGTCATGTCTACAAATTTCTCAGGTCCCAAGGGTTTGTATCATCGTATGATACTGCTCATCATTATACTGATAGTGACGCGGATGCCCACAAAGTAATGGTGCTTGATGTATTAATGAAATACTTTAATTTGGTTTCTAACAGAGTATTAATTTAGACATTGTTCTTTTGTCTTTTCCTTATAGTGGGTTAGCCACCGTAATCACCGGGGAAACATCTGTGGTGTTGATTTCATTTGGCTTCTGAATCCTAATAATTACAGGAAGCCCCTTAGGACTAGCTGGAATGAAGCAGTTTTTGGCATTATCAAGGTGAGAATTTTTTTTGTTTATGTATACTTTCTTTATCTCTAAGGTAGAAATAGACTTAGTAAGCTCTGATATTGGTAGTTAATTCACGTGCATATGTTCCTTTGAAGTTGTAGCTATAGTGATAATTTAACTGATTTCTCCCACAACTTATCTAATTCTTCCATGATGGACAATGTGCTTTACTTCAAATTTGTTGAGCCATGAAGCTCGCATTGCAGTTTTTAGGTTTTTTTATTATACTGGAAATATTTGAAAAGTAGAAACATTCGTTTTGCAGCTTCTTTGGTCTCATAATCATGGCATTTTGCATCTACTCTTGTCAGTATCTTATGCAAGCAGCTTCTCTGTCGGAGGACAATGCATTTGCGTTCTTTAAAGTGGATAGTCCTGGGGATTACATAACCTTCTCAGGTTTCTGTCAGGCACTCTGCCAGGTGGTAATCTCTCCTTTAATTTTGTCTACGTTCTTTGATTAAGAAATCAAAGTTATATTTCTGATGGCTAGAGAACTTTGATCTCATTTGTTGTGGTGTTATTGTTTGAAACTAGATGCAGTTAGGTGTAATTGGTCATCATCATGGTCTTAGTCCTGATGATCTTAAGGACCTGTGGGAGCAGGCTGATATTGATGGAAATGGTGTTGTCTGCTATGAAGAATTTCAGGTGAGTTCTTTTCTCTTTCTTACTGTTATATTTTCACTGTAATAATGCTAAGATGTTTAATAAAATGATCACTCTTGCAGCAGAAAATTTGGAGTCCCAAATGTTTGGTGCAACCTGAGGAGAATTCTTTGTCTACATCGGGCACAAGGAGAAACCAGGCATTTGGTTTCAATGTCAAAGATGCAGTCCTCTTTCCACCAGAGGTCGAGAGTGGGATGTGGCCTGAGAATTATTCTCTCTCTGATCATGCGCCATTGACTGTTGTATTTTCCCCGGTGAGGGTGCCTTGTGGTCGCCAGTTTGCTGATCCTTGAGTCATTCTCTGAGGCATACAAATCTTATATGTAAAGCTTGTACTTTGTGATTTAAATGTAGGCTGCATCTCCCCATACCACGAAGTAAATACTACTCGCTTCACTAGTAGAAGATAGAGATTTTAGAAAGTCATAGAAAAGCTGAGACGACCATTGTAAGTGCTTTACCTGCCTCCTGATAAACATCGTTTTGTGTCCCTCTATAAAATATTGAATGCCAGAACTTAACGTCACAGTTCTTGACACTGAATATGAAAAACTGCTGACCAATCTGGTGAGACAATTCATTTCCATGTTTTCGTTGCTGACCAATATTGAATAGGCATCCAACAATATTCATCTCATGAGCTGCATCATTGCCTTTGGTTTTCTAATATACACCAAGAAATAATGACATGCTACTCCGATTACATGGTTGACCCAGGTGTGAATTGTCTGGTCTCACTCTAATCTTAGATGACTCAGGCACAAGGTTTCCAGCATTAATTGATGTCTGATGAAATATATGACCCGATGCCTGTTTCCCATCTTTTTTGTATGAAACATAGTACAGTAATGGCCAAAGTAAACAATATCTATTTTATTCTTATCTATATTTTAAGACGTCTTGCTGCATGTTTATACCATGCTCTCTGCAGGTCATTTCATCATAATAAATGGTTGCACTTCATGACGGAAAAGTGCAGTCACATGGTTAGCTTCATTTGGTTCTTTTCTTCTCTGGTTTCTTTTACACATTGATATCACATAGTTGGCATGTGGTCTTTTTAGCTACATTCGAAGTGAATTATAATGTATCTCTTCTTGCTGTCCGAATAGATTCGGCCATATCCATCATGCCATTCATGATCCTTGATGTGCCTTTAGTTTCCACGATTTGAGTAGTAGATAAGATCACAATGGCTTTCCTCAATTACTCAGCCAATTTTATGGTTGCATATGAAGTTTTGATAGAACATATTCCAACTTATGTCTCCTAATCTACAGCATATTTACATCTGACATGCTCGCGCGTAAGCATGACATGCTACCTATGTTACTTGGACAGCCTTCCCAAACAAACTGTAGTGGATTTCTTGTTAGATGTCTAAAATTCTGAATACGTTTTGATCATATCCATCGTGTCATAGTACTGTTTCGAATTGAGGATTATGAAATCATAAAATTGAGGATGGCCTGTTTGCCAATTAGAACTAAAAGTGAAATCAGAGGGACATGGTTCTGTCAAAAAGAGAGCCCCAATTAAATTTTTAAGGTGGAATTAGGTCATTAGAATTAAAGTGGACCTTAATTTTGATAATCTGGTTCCGACCACTGAAGTCTTAAGTTTTTTTTTTCAATTTTTATTTTGTTGATGTGGCACTTTATTGTTTTCAAATTTTTTTTCTTATTTGCTCTCTATTATAGTTTTTTCACAAATAAATTATTTATTAAATACAATATATTTATTATAAAAAGGATAAAAATAATATTATTTATTACTTATTATTTATTTAAAAATTGTAATGTTTCATTAATATTTAAAAAATAATTTTTATATTTAAATAATATATTTTCAAACAAAAATTTTGATTAATTTTTATTAAGTAATAAAATTATATTTTATATTTATCATACTTATTTTTTATTCAAACACTCACTAAAATTAATCTATCACGTTTATTTTTTTCTATTACATCAAGTTTCTTGTTTTTCATTATTATGTTCTACCCAATAAAAACACATGCACTTCGAACTAATATATTAATTCAATTATTCCAACGGCTCCCGAGGAATAACCAAGTTTGGTTAGCATGGATGCATTGTTTAGCATAAATGCATTCTTTGAGTAATATCTTGTTCAATTTTTTAAGCTATCGTGGTCAGGATTTACTATTAATATTCTCAATGAAATATTGAATTAATGAGATACTAAAACTTTTGAACATCGTTGTATACCGAAAAAGAAAGAACTATCTATAATTATATCAAACCACTAAAACTGTGTCCCCCTTGCTTTGTGAAGCATAGTATCTTTAATAAAACTAGATTAGAATCATACATTTTTGTTTAATGTTCAATTAAAAAATATAATGATGAAGGATTTAAAAGTTAATTAAACTTTTGATTTCAAGGAGTGTAGGATAAAATTCCAAAATTGAACTTAGTTTTGTTAGTGAAATAGAAATGCTATATTTATTGAAATTTATGTTGATATATATATATATATATAAGTAAGTACGTATGCATGTATATATATGAAAAAATACTTGTGCTATTCCTTAATAACTTCATATGTTTATTAATCACTATCCAATTTTTTTTATGGACATTGAATCACAATAATTATTCAAGTGATGAATTCATCCTCCATCATAAATTGGATAGTGATTAATAAACATATGATGGTGATTAATTTAAAATGAGTATCGCATATATTAAACTCATAGATTTAATAAAAAGTATTTTAGACTAATCTTATTTATAACATAAAAGATAATTTATTAGTGTATTATCAAATTAAGTATAACTTACAGAAATCGCATAAAAAAAAAGAAAAGTAATTCCAACCACTTGTGAATCAATTTGGTTCTTCCTAATTTCGCCAACCATTAAAAACAATGGATAAAATGACCCATTGATCAGAGCACTCTGTTCATCATCATCTGTTTCTTTTTTCTTTTCGTGGTGTTTGAAAAATTAATCGAGAACCAAAGTGAGTTGTCTTAGTTTTGATGAGCAATTGAAAAATTTTGGTAGCAGGCAATACGACTGCAACTTATCACAAGGAAAAAAAAAAAGAAAAATCTGGGAAGAACTTTGGCTAAGTAACCCTGAATGCTGACAGATTGTTCTTGCTCTCTTTTAGTCAAATGATAAATGACACAATCAATCAAATGATAAAAATATCTGTCAAAGTTAAGGGTCATTCATATCAACACAAAAGGTGGCCATGATGAACTGTCATAGGTTGGGTCTTGGTGGAGGAGAAGAATCTTTTGTTAGACCACATCAAGAAATCATTGTCAGGAACTTTAGTTGTGCCTTGCCTTTTCTACAAGCCAAAGCACATTGCAAGCCAAGAATGTTGCATAGTACACAGGGCCATCATCCAAAAACCCTTCATTTCATCCTCTATAAATTAAAACCCTGCATCAAATACTCATATAACAGTCTCTTATCCTTGCACCCTCTCCACAACCAAGAGCAATTATGGTCTCAAGCGCCCAGGGCGAGGTGCAGAATGGACAGGGCAATGCTCAGAGAGACGTCCGTGACATGATCTCCGTGCTCACGCATCAGCTCACGGGGCTCGGAAAGTCGAGAGGACGTCCGGAAGCCGGCGATGACGACAATGGCGTGAGCATCATCACACTTGCAGGCGACAACAAAGGAGCAACCATGAAGGGCAACATGGAGGAACTCACTGACACTCATGGAGGACTGCACAATGATGAGAACAGCATGACTGCTTACACCAATAGCAACTACCAGGCAGTCAACAACTCGATCGTCTTCGAAGGGAAGTGTGAGGCGGAGGACCCCGGCGTACACATAGAGATCTCGGATTACATGGACGACGACGAAGATCAAGATCACGACAAACATGAGAAGAAAAAGAAGAAACATAAGAAGGATAAAAAGAAGAAAAAGAAGAGCTCTGAAGATGAGACGGAAGATGAGAAGAACAAGGACAGTGAGTAAGAGGATGCATGTTTGTCTAGCTTCCAACCTTTCATTTTCCATCGACGACAATGGCTTACTCAGATGCATATAAGCTCATGGTCCCTTCCCTCACACCATGGTATATATCTCATACCATTCTGTCAATGTGTTCCAAGTACAAATTATCTTTTGACTATGTATTGTTTGTAACTTTTCAGACAAATACCAGAATAATAAGAGGGAGCTAAGATATCTGATAATTCAGTTTTGGTTAGACAACAAAGAAAATTGGATGCCACCATATGTGAGAAGAAAAAAAACATGCATAACAAAAGTCCTTTTAACACCTTGCTAAAGTTGGCTTCTATCTACCCATTAGTATAAATATCCAAGCAACTTAACCACTAGAAGGGCTCATATCATTACAGACTAGTTATATACACATAAAACATACCTGGGAACATTTGTTCAACAAATTCTGATCATAATCCTTTATCTTCTCAAGAGATCAGGAAGCCAATAGAATCATCAGGACCTCTAGAATAGTGAGAGATCGAACGATGTAATTAGATTGAGATGATCAGATCCCTTCTTCAGGATCAGAATTACTTGCCTCATCAGTTTATGATCATTAGGAACTGTACATATAAACATCCTTCTGACAAACTACTTAGGTTCTTGAAGTCGTGAAACTTGCAAATCCGCGACATTTGGCAAAGTACTCATGCTAACAACAAAAAATAGCCATGGACGACCATCCTTTTACAGGCATGATTGGATAATATAAATTAATAAAAAAATAAATTAAGTTAAAAGATTATTGTAATATTATTAATGTCATTTCTTATATAACAAATACATTAATAATATAAAATATAATATAATAAAGTAGAATAAAATAAATTAAATTAAATAATATAATAAAGTAAGCATAAATTAAATCATGAGTCAAATATTTGTTAAATAAAAAAAATTATAAGGTAGTTATAAATAAAAAATATGGTGACTAAAAAGTAGGATGAAGTATAAATTTCATGTAAAGACAATTTTTTTTTTTAAAAAAATTAACATTGTTTTTTTTATTTTACAATTTGAATGAGCATGATTGAGTTCAAATTTTAATTTTGACCGAGTCAAAATAAATCAATCGGTTGGATTTTGAGCAAACATTTTAATATCCGAACATCGATGTGGAAGGACTGAATATTTCCTCACCAGGGATTGTCACTATTTTGATGATTTTCTTCAAAACACACGCACAAAAAAAAACACTCTCATTCTAAGCACAAAAAAAAATTTCTTAAATGAATCCGAGTCTGGATAATTTCGCCTATATTTTATAATCGGTTCCAAGTCCGGATAAAGAAGAAGAGTTGTGTTAGGTCCCGACAATCAGCATAAAACTCTGTCGAATTTTATGAACATGGATCAACGAATTGACGTCGTATGATCCATGTAGCCGATCTCACCTAATGGGATAAGACTTTATTGTTGTTATTGTTGAATCCTAGTCTGGACATGAATGGCACTGTTCTATACATCAGTATTCGGATATCATGAATCGCCATTAAATATTGTTACAGAGCAGCCATCATCATAGGACACATTCGATAAATCATGAAATGACACGAGCCGAGATAGAAAAATCACAACGCACACCATTTGAGTATATTTTGTTATATGGCAAGACAACAACAACAAAGTCATATATTTTGTTATATGGCAATCTGATGCATAATAAGCATAAATAAATCAAGCAGAGAGAGAGAGCATTGCTCTCCAAGGACAAGCCAATATTTATGTATTTATTTTCTTTGTTGCAACAAGCAAAGATGGGCGTCTAACTGAGAGAGCCAGCGATGTCGATGACAAAGCGGTACTTGACATCCCTTTTGACCATCCTCTCCAGAGCCTCGTTTATGTACTGAATCTTGATCACCTCCTTTCAACTTTAAATCAACAAGAGTAGAGGAGTCTCGTTGAAGAACGATTTGCCAGAAGTCCTGCTGCCAACAAGCGTGCAGACTTAGGAGCGCAGCAAACACCTCAGTCTGAAGAACGTTCGTGAGATGATGATTCGACATGCACCACTTGTTAAGGTCCGACGACAAAATGAGTCATCGGAGTTAATCTTGATCCAAGAATTGGGCGGGAGCTCTCATTGGACAAAAGGAATGTCCAATGGGTTGGAGAGGTGTACGCGTGTGGTGTTGAGAGCCTTAGAATTGTGATAATTTTTATATTCCGAATACCAAGTCAGAACACGAGTTCAAAGAGCCTTAGTGGTTGTACGTCTGAAACCAAAATGTGAGTCCTTCCTTTTCTTCCAGAGTGCCCAGAGAGAGAGAAGACAATAAGAGATAACAGGGTGTTTCTAAATTTAATATCAAAGGCAGAATCGTCAAAGATCCAGTCACCACAATGCTAAGAATGAAACAATTGAAAATTATAATTTAACTTAAATTGAAAAAAGATTCAGAGATTCCTAAAATCGATACAATCAAAGAAGAGATGATGTATATCTTCAGTATGAAGACCACAGGCACATAAAGAATTTTGATTTGAGTTGAAATTTGCAAGCGAAGCAAGTGTTAGTAATTTGTGATGAAAAAGTTTTCATAAAAAGATTTTTATCTTCTGAGGAATTCTGAGCTTCTAAATATGGTTCCAAATGGGCCGTCCGGACAGAGGTGAAGTGTGTTGACGATACATGGAATAATAAACAGATTTAGCAGAGATTTTACCCAGTAGGTCATGGACCCAAAATTATTTATCATCATTGACAATAGGTGAAAGGAAAATACTTGAAATAGAAGTAACCAGATAAGGACCAAAACATAGTGATAATAAATGCATATTCCAATGTCCATTATTAGAGATGAGATCACTAACCAACATATTATCAAGAAATATATCCATATTAATATAAGTAAACATGAAAATTAAAGATATACAGAACACCCAGAGATCATTAATAATATTCGTTGAACAACTATTATCAATATACTTTTTAAGACCAAACTTTATCTCCCGCTGAACTTTGAGGATAAGCTTCAACACCAAGAAATTGCATAATTGTTGCTAACAAGTGATGGTGCAAATTCTCATATTTAACATTTATTAAGTGTATCCAAGGACTTAGTTGGCAGTTCAGGAGATTAAGAATACGTTTGGCAGCACAAACTTCTTATTGGTAGCCAAGTTCAGAAAATGAACTCCGCAGTTTGGCATTTGTAGAACTGGACAGTGTCTAGCTCTCTTGAGGTCCTTGTGCCTTATTACAGGCACCAGGCAATCACCTTCCAATCGTTACGACTGATCTCGAATAACTATAATCAATACAAAATGTGCAAACAAAGAAGAAGATAAAATTCGATGTCAAACAAACAAAATGGAGCCACGTAAGCAAACAGAGAGAAAAAGTTCAATCCTTGCAAGTTTCTATCAGCTCTGCTGCCATTGCCGCCGGCAAGGGACAGACGAGAAGAGCAACGGAGGAGTCGAAGAGACGAAGAGGGTCGTGTGTACAAATCGGTTATCCCGTTGGAAGATGAAGCCGATACAGATATATCCGGTACGTTAAACAAACCGCTATATTCGAAGCAGGCCCGGCCCGCAACATCCCGGTATAAAAGCGAATTGATGCAACTAGGGTTCGTTCCCCCACCATCGCCGCAGCGCCACCATTTCGTTGGTGGTTTCTTGGGAAGACTTTTCCGGGCATCGCCGGCGGAGGAAGAGATGAAGACGATCTTGTCGTCGGAGACGATGGACATCCCCGAGGGGGTGAAGGTTAAGGTTAAGGCGAAGATCGTGGAGGTGGAGGGACCCCGCGGCAAGCTCGTCCGCGACTTCAAGCATCTTAACCTCGACTTCCAGCTTATCCAGGAGGAGGACGGCAAGAGGAAGCTGAAGGTGGACGCGTGGTTCGGGTCGCGGAAGACGACAGCGGCGATCCGGACGGCCATCAGCCACGTCCAGAACCTGATCACCGGCGTCACCAAGGGCTACCGATACAAGATGCGCTTTGTCTACGCTCACTTCCCGATCAATGCATCCATCACCAACAACAGCGCCTCTATCGAGATCCGCAACTTCCTTGGCGAGAAAAAGGTCTCTTTTTCTTTCTTCCCTACTTATTGTATTGGTCTTTTTTATAGTTTTAATTGTGATAACAGAAGACACACTCGTTTTAATAACTACGTTCATGTGTATAGACATTTCTTTTATCAAGTTTATATCTTTCTTTCATCAGCTTAATGCTTATGTTGTTTGTGTGAAAAGTTTGATTTATTTTATCCTTCTACATCTAAAGGACAAGATCAATTAACGACTTTCATATCTAATACCTTTGATTATGAAGGTATTTTATATATGATTTGGACTATTGATCCACTGAGATTCGCATACAAAGAAATATGTATCATGTTTGTAGGAATGCCTTGATAAAGATGTTGCAATTGCTGGTGACTTGCACTGTTCAAGTTTAGGAGTAAATATTGCAGTACTAGATTTTTTATGTTGATATTAATATTTTAACGAGTCTGAGTGCTTGCTCAATTATCAATTGGTAATATCTGTCATTTCAATAAACATTTACATTAACTTTTAATTTATGTTAGCTTGGACCATTTTCCATCCATTTTTCAGATGTCTGTCACTTTTATCAAAATGTTTGTACTTGCATCTTGAAATCATTCTTCATTTTGAAATTTGATTATATTAAAAAAATAAACCTTATTATGGTAGTCTAACCCAAATATCTATCAAAATGTTTAAAATTTAAATTATGATAGACAGGATAATCAACAACAAAGCCTTATCCCACTAGGTGGGGTGACAGGATAATCAAATTTGAACTTAAAAAATTGTGATAATATGAAATTGAGATGGATATAGAAATCATAAGCTGCATATAAAGAATTTGAATGGGGAAGCTACATCTTCAAAGGTATCATCTGAAATATCATTATAGGGAGTTTAATCATAGGTTAATTGAACATGGAAGAAGAGGAATATGATATTTTTATTCTGGTTTTTTATTTGTGTACATTTCTTGTACTACCTGAGATTTATGGCTAGCTCTCTTTTGAAAGCACAATAAAAAAGTTGATTTCTTATGCCAACTTCATACTTGGGTGAAGATCTTTGCCATCCTCTGGAAAGAGCGAAATGTAAAAGAAAAAGGAAGAAAGAGCAAAATGGAAAGAAAAGGCATTCTTCGAATACACAACTTACACTCTCTTTTCTTTATATTAAGAACCAAAATTATACACACAAAAATAGGAGTTTAAGATTTTATCATTTCCTGGTATAGAATGTCCATTTTTCAGTTGAACTGATTAAATTTATGCGCAATAACGCCAATGAATTTGTGTCAATTAATTTGTGTTTTATGGATAATCTTACAGGTAAGGAAGGTAGATATGCTTGATGGTGTCACTATTACACGGTCTGAGAAGGTCAAGGATGAGCTTGTCCTCGATGGAAATGATGTTGAACTTGTTTCACGTTCTGCTGCTTTGATCAACCAGGTTATTTTTTTGCTATGTTCTATTTCTTACCTGCATGTTTTTCTTTGCTGAATTCAGTTAAAGGACGATCTGTTCTTTTCTTGACACTGTTTTTTCTTGTAACAGAAATGCCATGTGAAGAACAAAGATATTAGGAAGTTTTTGGATGGTATTTATGTCAGTGAGAAAGGCACCATGGTTGAGGATGCGTAGTGATCTTTTGATGCTTACCAGATTGTTCAAGTTTGTAAAACCAAGGAACGAGTTCCAAATTTTGAGTGCTTAGTTTCTGAAACTGTTATTTTGCGGTGGATATTGATTAGTTCAAGATTGTTAGCTGTGGAGATGTTAATGTTTTCTTTACGAAATTTTTAAGGGCAAATGATTCCAATATTATTTATGTCTGCCTGATCAGTAAACCTTATGATCTAGAAATTTTGCAATTTCCCCTCATATATGATCTATGATTGTCATGTTCTCCCATAGAGTAAACTGTGGTCAAACATCATTTTGTTTGGTTGCCATTAAACCCTGCAGCAAGCAGTCCCAATTTTACTGCGTCCAAGCATGCAGTCTTCTGCAATGGACAGGCAGAGTCAGTCCTTCCATCGATTGAGTGCAGTGGTCTTTGCGCAAATGCAATGTCTCTAGCAGCTCCTCCGTGCACTACCGTGTCGGAACGTCTGGAATTGGTCGAGGACCGTTGGAAATGACGTTTTCCGACGGATAGTGTCCGTGCGAGAATGATGTGTCGCAAACAATTTGCTACGGTTATCTTTGAACCGTCGATATTTTTGATGGTCTAGCTGGTGTGCGCGGCCGTCGACCGTTGAAGATTTAAGACGATTTGAGTCGTCGATATGTAAATCGACAGTTCAAACCGTCAAAAATTTAAATCGACGATTTGAGCCGTCGATAAAATCATTGAATTTTGACGGCTCAAATCATTGTTAACTTTGGACGGTTAAAATCGTCGATGCTTATCGACGAGTAAGATCGTCTATAAGTTTGGACGGACGGTTAGAACCGACGATAAGTATCGAAAAAATTAATTACATATTGATGATTATCGACGGTTCTAACCGTAAAAAAGATTAAAAAATGACAAATTAAATATCCAAACACATAATACAACAAATGTCCAATTAGATCATAATAATCAAATCCTACACATCATAACAATTGTCCAAACATCATAATACAAATCCTACACATAACAATTGTTCACCACAACACAAATGCAACATCATCCAAACACATAATGTCCAATTCCATAATAAAGCCAACAGATGGTAAGCAAAGCATAATTACGTCGACGTCAGACATGGACTCGGGATTTCAGAGCCGGAGTAGCTTTCCTAGACATGGGCACAAGAAGATGTGGTCTCGCCTTTCCGTCGGACCTCAACAACTTGATATCCTGCAATTCTTACTTTTCGCAAGGCACCTCATCACTGCACAACACAAAGAGAGAGTGAGTTTTGTAGAACAAATTTGCATAATCTTATCAACTAGGGGAAGTGAGATAGCATGGAGGACCTTGTTTGAGCGCAACACAACAAAGAAGCTATAGAACTAAATAATTCTGGTTGTCGAATTCGTCACGCATCATGTCACGCATCATTTTCTTCATCTCTTTCTTCGTACGACGATCACGTTCTTTGAACTCCTTTCTGATTTCCTGCGTAACATCTTGCCTGATCTCTTGCCTGATCAAGTCAAATATTTGTTGCATACCTTGACCAGATGAACCTGATATCGATTTACGACCATATCCAATATCTGCACTACTAACCGATCAGAGGTCGTAAATGCGATCCTTCTTAACCCTGACGTGGTCCGTCCAAAGTTGTCTTGGGATCAGCGGTGTGGTCCCTTCCTGCATGACTTGCGTAATGTGCTCGACTTCTCTTATTTTGTAATCCTCCTGAAATTAAAAAAAAAAAGATAAATGAACTATATTATTTATAATGACAAATTTACTATCTTATAGATTACTTGAAATTTAAAAAAAAATAATCGACACTTAGATTTACATACATATGTCTCCCGAGCAAACGATGAAATCCATTATTTGTTCTTCTTCTGATGAGTTCGAAGAAAGATTTCGTCCTGAGTAGGTGGTCTACCCGTCTTTTTCTTCTGTAGTTAAAAATGTCAAATAAAGTATAATATTTAGTCCACGCAATATTGAAAGACTTTACCAATTTCTTGGCAATCGTGCTAATGGATACACATCCACCCGAATGCAAGCATGCTCTCTGGTCGGACTCTCGACTTGTTTTCGCTTTTTTGCACTTTGATTTGTACTCATCGGTGGATCACTTTCGTAGCAATTCGATCCAAACAGTCTCGGGAATTCAATTGGGTTGTTCTCCTATAGCTCGAGCTTCCGAAAATATCGCGGACAATCTCTTTGAGCACCGAGAATTAAAACCCTTCCACATTTGTTCCATATGCTCGGGATCCCATCACACATCAACTTGCATGTATATAAAAATAATTAAATTAGTATGAAGATAAATTTAAATTACTAAGTTGGCTTCTAAGGATACCTGAAATTCATTAAATAGCATCTATCTCGTGTCATAAGGAACTTCCCTCCATGTAAGTCACGCATCACCATACTTATGTCGCAACACCTTAGTAACTGCGGCAGCCGCAGGTTTCGACGGTACAAACCTTTAAGAATATGAAATTATAAATTTTGATGGATGAATCACAAAATGAATAAGGATTCGAACGATATAAAATAATACTTATCCTAAATTTTCATCTGGTTGTAAGTATGCTTTGTGCACACGATTTGACGAAGCTGCATTTGAAGGTTCCACGAAATTAGGAGCTCTAACGGGTTCTTTCGGCAATTGTGCCTCCAGGTCCGCAATATTAGCGTGAGAGGAAGGAGCCGATGGAGGAGACCGCCGTTCAATTATGTGAATGCCCATGACTAATCTAGGAGCCGACGGAGGAGAAGTATATTTAGGGACGACCTTCTCTTTTCTCTTATTTTTTTCTTTTACCAAAATGAAACATCTGCATGGTACAAAATTTAATGCACTTCAAATTTACAATTGATACAAAATTTTAATTTGACAACATTTCGACCTGATGTTCGGCTACGTCTTGTGTCGCATATTTATGAACGAAATTGTACGTATAAATCGAGAACCAATTCCTAATATCCGGAGACGCTTATAAAAAATAAATAAATTAATTCACTTATTTTTATTTGTAAAATTGTGATCATTATTTCAAACACTCACGAGATGAAAACGAATATGGAAATGCACCGTCCTGATCAAGCCTTCGTCGATCCGAATGATGGTCAGCATGCATCGCTAACTATGTTTACAATTTGGCGACAGATGATAATATCAATATTAGTCGTAATGTAATGATAGTCGTAAGCGAACAATTCGTAAGATAATAATAGTCGTAATACAACAGCTAGATAGTCGTAAGATAAAAATATTATATGAAAATCACATTACCTAATAATAACATTATTCATCATCC
This sequence comes from Pontederia crassipes, assembly GCA_030549335.1. Classification (NCBI taxonomy): domain Eukaryota; kingdom Viridiplantae; phylum Streptophyta; class Magnoliopsida; order Commelinales; family Pontederiaceae; genus Pontederia; species Pontederia crassipes. The sequence goes on along the minus strand of CM060188.1, from coordinate 5,029,089 downwards.
GAGTTACCACATGATTGATATTCATCATCATCCTCTGAAGATGACGTAGTTTCAATTTCATTTTCGTCCAAAGCATTCTCGTCATTTTGTATGTCGGCATTATCAACAACAACAACAACAACAAAGCCTTATCCCACTAGGTGGGGTCGGCTACATGGATCATACGACGCCATTCCGCTCATATTCGTTGATCCATGTTCATAAGATTCGACATGATTTTATGCTGGCTGTCGGGGCCTAACACAACCCTCCTCCTTTATCCGGACTTGGGATCGGCTATAAAATATAGGCGGAGTTGTATGTCGGCATTATCGAAGTTTTCAAATAACTGTTCCGAATCTTGTAGATTTTCGACTAATTCGGTATCTAAAATAGGTGCCATATGTGAGTCATCTTGATATGCACATTGCAACGCACCATCAATTTCTATCATGCTTCTTACTTTCGTCTTTATTACAAATTACCATTGTGCTTTGTTCCTGGTTTTTTTAGATATGACACATAATATATCTGTCTTGTACATGACGGAATAATGAAAGGATCAAAACGTTCAAAACATATATTGTGATGTACTTCAACTATTTTGAAATCTTTATGAATTCGCATCCCTCTCTTTTCTTTTAGATCAAACCAAATACACTCAAACAATGTGACTCTATTACCTCCAGTGTATTCCAGCTGAATTATATCTTTGAGAATATCATAGTAGTCACGCTCATTTTCTTCGTCCGTGGATCGACACACGATTTTCTTCCCTCTTGACCAAGTTTTCGTGTGAAATTTATAATCGTTTACAAAATACATCGGTCAACTTTTAACCTCTCGAGCCGGTCCCCATGCCAAATTATGGAGACCAGACATTGTGATGGTACTGAGCTAAAATGAAAATGAATGTCAAGAAATAATCGTGAAGACTTGAGTAAGACCAACATCGTAAGAGTTACCTGATCCTTAAACCATAGTGCGAAGTCATTCTCAATTTTATTTTGTACATGTTCTTTAGGGACATTGTAGTACTGCAAGAAAGCACTACATACGAAGTGATGGGTTAATCAATTTATAATTTCACAATACAAAAAAAGAACGCATTGGGACTAAACTTACTTAACGTACCCTTGGACCTCCTGCATGTTTATAAGGATATGATTTGTGGTAGACTTGAATTCTGCATCACTCAACCATCTACTTCTTGACTTTTTAAAATGTCGTCCTAACTGATTGAAGATCGACAAGGATGCCACAACAGACTGTTCTTTCGGAACTTCATCATTCCGATGAACTCTGGTCCTCGCACACTTAACATGGGTCTCAAAGTAGTAGGAACAAAAGTACGAAATCTCTTGAATCATATAGGCTTCACATATGGATCCTTCAACACGTGCTTTGTTCTTAATCGTCATTTTAATTCGATTAAGATATCTTTCAAAAGGATACATCCACCTATATTGTATTGGTCCACCTACCATTGCCTCATATGACAGATGAATAGATAAGTGCTCTATGGAATCAAAGAATTCCGGTGGAAATATTCATTCCAATTTAGATAATATTATTGAAATATTACGCTCTAATTGGATTATATTTTTCACCGTTAAAATTGTAGAACACAATTCTTTGAAGAATTGACTCAATTTCGTGATCGGCTTCCAAATCTTGTCCGACAATGATGAAAATGCAGTATGAAGCAAAGATTCCATGAATATGTGTGATTTTTCATGTCAAATAAATGCAAGTTATTCATATCCACACATTTTGTCAGATCTGATGTATAACCATGCGACATTCTCAGCTTCTGAATTCATCGACACACTTGAGTCTTCTGCTCTTTAGTGAGAGCATAACTTGCCTTTGACTTAAATAATCTACCGTTAGGTAAACTAATTAAGTGCAACTTTGGTCATCGACAGTACTCTTCAAATCTAGTCTCGCTTTTAGGTTGTCTTTTGTTTTATTCTTAATGTTCATTACAGTGTTGAATACATTTTCAAACACATTTTTTTTCAATGTGCATGACATCCAAATTGTGACGTATCAAACAATCAGACCAATAAGTTAAATCTCAGATATACATCGTTTGGTCTAATTATAAGAAATACCATACTCATTGTATGTGACATTTGGATTGTTGACAATTCTATACAAAGCATTGACAATGCGACATAATTGAGCTCCTAAGCGTCTGACCGGAGCCATGTCATGTACAATCTTATTCCGTCGAAATGTATTTCGGTTATTTATGTACGGATGCTCAGCTGTAAGAAATTGTCTATGACAATCAAACCAGCTATTTTACCCTAATTTTTTTAAAGTGAAAGCATTTGAGTGTTCCATGCATCATGGACAAGGTAGTTTCCCTACAGTCATCCAACCAAATAACATTCCATAGACAGAAAAATCATTAATTGTCCACAATAAAACATCTTTCAACATGAAGTTTTGTTTGGTCACACATCATAAGCGATTACAGCATCCCACAGTTCTTTTAACTCGTCAATTAGAGGCTGTAAATACACGGCTATCTTCTGTTTATGACGCGAAGATTAGGAATAATGTATGCCAAAAACATATAAGGTGCGGATATACAAATTCTAGGTGGCAAATTATATGATGTTACTATGATCGGCCAATATGAATAAGAAACTGAAGTCTGACCATATGGTGTAAAATCATCCGCGCATAATCCAAGCTTTATGTTCCTCTCGTCATTAGCAAAATCTGGATGCATACGATCAAAATGTTTCTACGCTTCACCATTCGATGGATGAAGCAGGACACCTTCAGAAGTATTATGCTGTGCATGCCACTTCATTTGCGATGCTGACCCTATAGACGAGTATAATATTTTAAGTCTTGGAATAAGAAGCAAATAATGCATTCTTTTCACAGTCACTTGAGTCTTGTTAGTCACTCTATATCGTTCGGCCCCACAAAATTTGCATTAATTTAGATTGATGTTGTCACCATAATATAACATACAACCATCGTGACAACAATCTATTTTAGTTGAGCCAAGACCAAGTTTAGAAACTAATATTTTTGTCCTATAAAAATTTTTAGGAATGCGAGTTCCAATTGGTGTGACCTCTTTTAAAATATCTAGAAATGCATTAAAACATGCTTATGAAATATTATGATCTACTTTCATATTCAACATTCTAACAGCAAGTGATAATTTCGAATAACTTTCACACCCGAGCCATAAGGGTTGGCTCGAAGCGTTTAGCAACTCAAAAAAAATCTTTAGCTTCTAGATTTGGTGCATCTTCATCTTGCTCAAACCTAATATTCCCATACTTAGTTGCAACTGCGTCATAAACTAGTTGTTCGTATTGCGAAGTAAATTCTTCATGAGAATCGACAAAATGGAAACCTTAGTTTGGTACGCTTGTTGAAGGTGCTCCTTCACCTAAATCATCACATTGGAAATAATTTGATTTGAAACTCTTTCTATATAAATGAACCTTAACTGTCTCTAATGTTTGTAACTTTGTGCTAAGACATTTCAAGCAAGGACACCTAATTGTTCCCTCCCGATGAAATTGCAAAGATTGATAAGTCACACTAGTGTAATAATCAACGCCATGTATGAATTCTTGTGTCAAACCTCTACGACCAGGATTATTTCTATTATACATCCATCGACGATCGTTCAAGTATAACATAATTTATGCATTATTTGCAAGTTATACTAATTAAATATTCAAAATTTTATAATAAGAGGCATACACGAAGAATAAGGATTTATGTGTACAAAAAAACAAAATTTAACAATCACTACAAAGGTTCACATATTAAACTTTAAATAAAATATCCAAAAAACATCATAAATAGTAATTAGAACTAATCAGGAACATCATAAACACTACTATGAACTAAAAATAAATACTAAAAAGGAACTAATCACAAACATGATAAACACTAAGTAAAAGTAATTATATTTGCACTATAAAATAACAAATAAGAACTAATGAATGAAATCTAAAGTAAGAAATTTAAAAACAATGGGTATTTAATAACTACTACAATAAATAGAATTCATACTTCATTGTCAACACATATAAATAGTAATGACTTAAAAATAAATAACTTACGTCGTTTGGAGTGACAGAGACAACAAAGTAATTCCAAAATTTAAATCAAACATAAGACAACAAAACATATAAAGACCAAATTTATGATACACTCAAATTTTGCATTCTTACACTTTCAAAGTTGTCGAAAGGAGAAACCTCACAAAGCTCCTCAAGCAAGAAATCAAAGTGATGTACGAGAAATTAAAATATATTAACATACAAGAAGCTTGTGGATACCGATCGATAGTACTGCTATTGTGAAATGGATCCCCAAAATTTTATGCTTCTACAACTTGGTTCAATACATAATTTCTCTTGCACTAAAATCCTAACTGAAAGCATGTACGCATTATCCAGATTGGACTCGATCTACATGTTCTTTTGCACTTATAAGATCCCACTAATTAAAATATCACTTCTCATTCATACTAATAATGAAATTATTATGTACTTAGAAGACAAAGAATCACTGGCTAAATACTTTGTTGCTTATGATCTCTATCAATCAAGATGAACATAATGAGTTGCTTATAGACTTCAAAAATTGAAAAAATAAAAAAGAAAAGAGAAGATCTGGCCGTCGCGCGCGACCAGATCGGGCCTCCGCGGCGGGTTCTAGCCGCCGCCCTGGCCAGATCTGGTTGTCGCGCACAGTCGCATCGGGCCTCCACGTAGGGGTGTTCATGGGTTGGGTTGGACCCGACCCATGAACAAATCCGACCCGACCAAATTGGTCGGGTCGAGTCAATCCCCTTGGGAGCAAAAAATCCAATCCAACCGGACCCGGTTCGGGTCGGGTTGGGTCAGGTCGGGTCACTCGATCATCATTTTTTCTTTTTTTATTTTTTGTCTTACTTTTTTATATTTATTTTAATATAAAAATAATTAATAATTATTATAAAATATGTTTTTTTTGAATATTTGAGTATAGGACTAAAAAAAGCAAAAAACAATTTAAAAAATAATAATAAAAGTCGGGTCATCGGGTTTGGTCAACTCGGGTTGGGATTTCCCAACCCGTACCCGACCCGAACCCTCATCGAGTTGGGTTCGGGTCGGGTCTGACCCGATCCAACCCAAACTAGGTCGGGTCGGGTTCACCGGGTCGACTCAACCCGGTGAACACCCCTACCTCCACGTGCGGCCGGTCGGTTCTGGCCGCCGCCACGGTCGGAACAAACCGTCGGATCAAACTGGCGCGAGCGCATTACAGAGATGGAGGGCGGAGGCTAGGAGAGAGGCCGGAGGATGGGGCCGGGGAGCGTACCTATGTCAGAGACGGAGGTTGCAGAGGCGGCGGCGGGTCGAGCTACTGGCGGCGCACGACGGCTTCGATCGTTCAGGCAGCAGCGGGTCACGAGCACATTGCAGGTGGCGGCGGGTCTAGATCACATGTGTCGGTGGAAGGGTCGCAAGCGCAGGCGGCGGCGGAGCGCAGATGCCAGGGCATCGAATAGAGGTCGCCGTCGGAGATCGCTCGCGATCGAGTAGAAGAGAGGGAAACCAAAATAATGACAGTGGGGTCGGATATTTATATAGTCCATTTTCGACGGTCGAAATCGTCGGAATGTAGGTAAAGATAATAAAATATTAATTCAAATTCTAGACGGTCAAAATCGTTGAATGAACCGTCGAAACATTCGACGGTTCTCCAAATCGTCGAAACTTTCGACGATTTTGACTGTCGAAATATATAATATTATATATCAAGTGAAATAAAATTATATAAATTATAAATCTTCCCAAAGCGTCAAAAAGATTTAAATTATAATTAAAATGAGTTAACATTCCGACGGATCCGATCGCCGAAATATCAACGGTTCCGTGAAATGTCGTAACTTTCGACGGCCAAAACCGTCGAAAGTGAAAATATAGATAACACATTAACGTTAAGATATTTCGACAGCTAAGACCGCTGGAAGTTTCGACGGATACGTGAACTGTCAAAACTTTTGGCGGTCTGAATCGTTGAAAAATCAGCATGGAAACTAATCACCCAGTTTTAATATCGTCGACGGTTACGGTCATCGAAACTTTCGATGGAAAGTTTCCACGAATTTTCAACCGTCGTAAGTTCAGCCGGCTAAAATTGTCAAAAAGTTATCCAACGATAATTTCAACGGATATTTCACGAAAAATCCGTCAGTACTTCAGATGGATTTACGCCCATCAAAAATGAACCGTCGAAAATTGGGGTTTTTCTTTGTTAGAGTTGGTGAATACTTCAGGGCCCCTTGTTTCTCACACCGGGTTCGCCCACGTGAGCTTAGGGGAATCTGAGTATTACCCACTTAACAGTATTGCTGGCGTACGAATGAAAGGGGGGGTTCGGGGGGCCCCGCCCCCCGACGGCGGTTTTTGGGCTTTGGGCTTTTGTTTAGCCGGCCCGTGTGGTTCGGATTAGGTTTTTTCTCTGTTTGTTTGGGTTTTAAACCCGGTTTGGAGAGGCTATTAATAGCCTAATTTCTGATGTAATTTTGTGTGGCGGCTGTAAACCTAAACGATATAGTGGAACCTCTTTGCAGGACGTAGCCCTCATCTCAAGGGTGAACCTGGGTAATTTCGTGTGTCTCCTTTATTTTTCTGCAATCTCTCTGCGATCTTCTCTTCTTGTTCTCGGATTTTCCCATCAATTGGTATCAGAGCACAGGTTGTTCGAGGAATTAGGGTTTATTCGAGATGTCAGGAGGATCGCGAATCGAGATAGAAAAATTTGATGGAACACGATTTGATCTCTGGAAGATGAAGATGGAGGATCTCCTTTGTGATCGAGATCTTTGGACGGCAATCGAGAAGGAGAGACCAGGCATGGAGGCGGCGAAGGTCGCGGACGAGGCCTCCTCCAGTCAGGCAGATCCAAAGACGATCGAAGAGTGGGATCGGATTGATAGAAAGGCGAAGGGTTTGATTCGGCTGTGTCTCGCGGATTCAATTCTTACGAATGTGATGGGCGAACCTACTGCCAGAGATCTGTGGAGGAAGTTGGAATCCCTATATCAAAGTAAGTCGTTGGTTAACAAGTTATTTCTGAGGAAGAAATTGTACAATCTTCGGATGCAGGAGGGTGACTCGTTTTCTACCCATCTTTATAACTTTAACACGGTGATCAGTCAACTTGTATCAATCGGTGTTAAGTTTCAAGATGATGATAAGGCAATAACATTGCTCTGTTCGCTGCCGGATTCATGGGACAATCTGATTGTTGTGATTGGTGGCGGGGATAAAGAACTTTCGTATGAAAGTGTATGTGCTGCCTTGTTATCAGAGGAAATACGGAGAAAGGGATCAGCAAGTTCTGGTAAAGAGGCGCTGGCGGCCAGAGGAAGGCAACCAGAAAGGAATCAAAATCAGAGAGGGAGATCCAAATCTCGTGGGCGTTCGAAGAGTAAGGATAAGAAGGTGCAATGCTGGAGATGTCAAGAGTGGGGCCATCTGAAGCGAGATTGCAAAAACAAGCCGGTTCATAAGAAAGAAGCTGAGTCAACCTCGGACAAAAAGGAGGCTGAGGCAGGAGATATGTATGTGGCTTCTGCATGTACGGCACAGTCAGATAAAGATGTATGGCTTATCGACACTGGTGCTTCGTACCACATGACGCCTCATAAACACTGGTTCTGTGAATATGAGGAGTATAATGGTGGGGATGTCATGCTCGGAGATGACACTGCAGTTCAGATTGTTGGACGTGGCAGGGTGAAGTTGAGGATGAATGATGGCACGGTGAAGACTCTACCAGATGTGATGCATATACCACTTATGAGTAGGAGTTTATTATCTGTTGGTACAATGGCTGACTCGGGTGTTATATTCAGTTGCGACAAGGATTCGTGCAAGATGATCAGAGGGTCGATTGTAATTGCACGAGGGGTTCGCTATGGCACGTTGTACAAGTTGCTCGGAGAGACAATATCTGTGGGCTGCGAATTTATTTCTGAAGAGGCCAAAGAAGATGAAGACAGCAAATCTATGTTGTGGCATCGGAGATTAGGCCATATCAGTGAAAAAGGACTCTCCACTATAGCATCAAGTCAGATGGTAGAAGGAGTTCCGGATTGTTCTGTGGGATTCGGGTTCTGTGAACATTGCCTCCATGGAAAACAGAATCGAGTCAGTTTTCAACACGCAGGTTCAAGAGCAACGAAGATTCTCGAACTGATTCATAGTGATGTCTTTGGACCAACTCCGACTCCATCTATTGGAGGGTCCAGGTACTATGTTTCTTTTATAGATGATTTTTCGAGATACAGTTGGATTTATTTTATCAAGAATAAATCAGATGTATTCGATAAGTTTCGAGAATTTAAAGTTTTGGTGGAAAATCAATTGAGCTGCAAGATCAAGGTTCTTCGTACAGATAATGGAGGTGAATTTTGTTCAGATAAGTTTGAGCAGTTCTGCGTGGACAATGGTATTGCTAGGCAGAAGACAACTCCATATACACCTGAGCAGAATGGAGTAGCTGAAAGGTTAAATCGGTCACTCATAGAGAAGGCCAGATGTATGCTGAGTTGGGCTGAATTGGGGCAAGAATTCTGGGCAGAAGCTGTAGCCACAGCAAACTACCTGAAGAACCGCTCACCGACCTCATCAGTGAAGGATCAGACACCTTATGAGGCAATGTTTGGGAAGAAGCCAAATTTGTCTCATGTTCGGGTGTTCGGATGTGACGCATATGTTCATATACCCAAGGAAAAGCGGGGTAAGCTTGATAGTAAATCTGAAAAGAACATATTTGTCGGATACAAGGAAGGGATCAAGGGCTACAAACTGTGGAATCCAAAGTCAATGACTATTGTTTACAGTAGGGATGTTGTTTTCCGTGAATCACGTTCCCAAGTTGAAGTTCAAAAAGGTGATGAACCTAAGAAAGTGGTAGTGCTTGAAGAAGATTCTGATTCTGAAACTTCAGAGGTGGATGCACAAGATACTTCAGTTGAGTCTGTTATAGAACCGGATCAAGAGGACTCGGTTAATGAAGTTGAAGATGCAGATTCAGATGAAGACCCAGATATTGGTACTACCATACCAGTTCTCAGGAGATCGACACGAGAAAGAAGAGCACCTTTGAGATACTCTCTTAGTGCTCTGAGTTCGTTTCATGCTTTGAGCATCATCGGAGAAGAACCTAGTTCTGTAAAAGATGCAAGGTCTATGGATGATGCAAATCAGTGGGAGCTTGCTATGGCAGATGAGATGCAGTCACTGGATAAGAATGAAACATGGAGTTTGTGTAAATTGCCTAAGGATAGAAAGACAATTGGTTGCAAATGGGTGTTCAAGCGAAAGCTGAAACCGGATGGGTCTGTAGAGAAGTACAAGGCGAGGCTGGTAGCTAAAGGGTACTCTCAGGTTGAGGGAGTCGACTATGATGAGATTTTTTCTCCCGTGGCGAAAATGACTTCAATCAGATTTGTTCTATCTCTGGCAGCAGCATATAATCTTGAGGTAGAGCAGATGGATGTGAAGACGGCATTCCTTCATGGGGACTTGGAGGAAGAGATATATATGAGGCAACCAGAAGGCTTTGAAGTTCAAGGTAAAGAAAAGCTGGTGTGCAAATTGAAGAAGTCTTTGTATGGATTGAAGCAGTCGCCAAGGATGTGGTACCAGAAGTTTGATACGTACATGCTCGAACTCAAGTTTGTACGTTCAGATTCAGATCATTGTGTTTATGTGAAGAGAGTTGGAGATCAGTTTGTCATTCTTACACTGTATGTGGATGACATGTTGCTGATTGGAAATAGTATGAAGATGGTGAATTCAGTGAAGGGTTTGTTGGCCAAGAAGTTTGAGATGAAAGACTTGGGACCAGCGAATTTTATTTTGGGTATGCAGATTAGAAGGGATCGTCAGAAGAGAAAGTTGTGGCTAGGACAGGAGAAGTACATAAAAGAAGTGTTGAAGAAATTTAACATGTCGGACTGCAAGCCAGTGGGTACTCCTATGTCTCTAGGAACCAAACTTTCTGCAGAGCAATGCCCGAAGACGGATGAAGAAGCCGAAGAGATGGACCGTGTGCCATATGCAAGTGCAGTGGGCAGCTTGATGTACGCCATGGTTTGCACGCGTCCAGATATAGCCCAAGCAGTGGGAGTCTTGAGTCGGTATATGTCTAACCCAGGCAGGGAACATTGGAATGCTATCAAGAGAGTTTTCAGGTACCTTCGTGGAACTTCAGATTTTGCTTTGTGCTTTGAAGGTGCGGGAAAAGGAAAGATGCTTGATATTGTGGGCCATGTAGATGCTGATTGGGGTGGAGACATTGATAGTAGACGGTCCACTAGCGGATATGTTTTTACATTATTTGGGGCTGCACTAAGTTGGATGAGCAAGAGACAAAGCGTGGTAGCACTTTCTTCTACAGAAGCAGAATATATGGCTCTTACTCATGCTGCAAAAGAGGCCATATGGCTACGGCGATTGTGCTTGGAACTCGGATTTGAGCAAGGTGCTATAGAGGTGAGATGTGATAATCAAGGTGCTATTCAGTTAGCTAAGAATCCTGCATTTCACTCACGCACAAAGCATATTGACATCCAATACCACTTTTATTCGGGAAAAGGTGGAAAAGAAAGAGGTTCAGCTTGAAAAGGTTGATACAACAGAGAATAGTTCTGATTTTCTGACTAAAGCAGTTACATGTGTAAAGTTTGAATGGTGCTCTACTGCTGTCGGATTGAAGAAGAATACTGCTGGCAAGGCTCTCATTGGTGTGAAGTATCCACCAAGTGGGAGAATGTTAGAGTTGGTGAATACTTCAGGGCCCCTTGTTTCTCACACCGGGTTCGCCCACGTGAGCTTAGGGGAATCTGAGTATTACCCACTTAACAGTATTGCTGGCGTACGAATGAAAGGGGGGTTCGGGGGGCCCCGCCCCCCGACGGCGGTCCCGCTCGCCGGTGAGCGGGCGGGGGTTCGGGGGCAGCGCCCCCGAAACCTAGACGGGTTTTGGGCTTTTGTTTAGCCGGCCCGTGTGGTTCGGATTAGGTTTTTTCTCTGTTTGTTTGGGTTTTAAACCCGGTTTGGAGAGGCTATTAATAGCCTAATTTCTGATGTAATTTTGTGTGGCGGCTGTAAACCTAAACGATATAGTGGAACCTCTTTGCAGGACGTAGCCCTCATCTCAAGGGTGAACTTGGGTAATTTCGTGTGTCTCCTTTATTTTTCTGCAATCTCTCTGCGATCTTCTCTTCTTGTTCTCGGATTTTCCCATCATTCTTGTAGTGGTGTCTATATAAAATCTTTGAAATCATCCTCATTGCATCTTTACCCTTTTTTCATTTTTTCATATTTTTTTAGTTTTAAATATATATTTTTCAAAAGAAAGATGGATGGCCATAGAGGAATTGCATCTTGACATCTTCCATGCCAGCAATTCCTTGTCAATGTGTCCGCCATCGTTGTCGCGAGCGTAGGGGCCGAGCCGATGGAGACGAACTGAGCGTCGCATCCTGGCCACCACCGTCTGCCACTTTGCTCTTTCAAACCTAAATCTTCCTCGGGCGACGTCTAGGACGAGAAGGCATGCACCTACGCCTATGACCCCAACATCCCGGCCTCGCACGTCCTGTTCAGCCTCGGCAGCTCGGCCCCGAACGCCTCGGACTATTACTCTTTCAGCCTCGTCGACGGCTACAACTTGCCCGTCAAGATGAAGGTGGTGCCCCAAGGCCCCGTCGGAAGGGACAGCGACTGTGCGTCCGTCAAGTGCACCGCGGACATCAACAAGCAGTGCGCGACGGACCTTTGAGTGACGTTGCCAGATGCCCTCAATGCCCCCAACGACTGTGGGATGCCGGAGCGCATGCCAGACATTCGGGATGGACCTAGCTTGATTGCTGCCTGGGGAAGTATTCAAACCCCCAAACGTGCCCGATACATCAATTTCTTCAAGAAGGCGTGCCGGTAAGCGTCGAGCTATGCCCAGGACAATCCCATCTCCCCTCCCACCTGCTCCGCCGCGGCCACGCCCTCCTACAAGGTCGTCTTCTGCCCCTGCTCCAAGCACCTCTAGCGAGCTGATGCCGGAGGACGACGAGGGACTTGCACCAGCACTCTCGGAGCTCCAGTTTGCAAGCCCCAAGAAGCTCGGCTTCTTGATTTGGAAACCATTGGCCGTCGTATTCCCGTTGTTCACAGCCGGAGTTCTTGCGGCACGGTGGCTACATATCTCATACGTGAGGCGTGCAAAGGCCTCTCTCAAGAACTCTCGTAAATGAATTAGGTTCATGACCTCTTATGTACAGAAAAAAGCTCCCATAAATGTATAAAAAATATACTTATATATTTTTATTAAGATTTATAATATATAAGTACTATTTTTTGTAACAAATTATACATCTATAAATATTTTACAATTTGGATTAAGATAAGAGTTGTTTACTTAAATCTTTTCTAAACTATAGTGATTTTTCGCATCTAACCCTAAATTACGGACTTATTTTTTTATATCCCTAAATTATCACAATTTTTTCACTTTAGTTCTTATATTTTCATTACTTTTATTTTTTTTATTTATGAAAAAACTAAATTACCCCTCCCTCCATAACACATCAAATAATAAATATAAAAAAAAGAAAAAAAATCGGAGGAAGATAATTTAGTTTTTTTCATAAATGAAAACTTTTTTGTTTAACATTTTAATCCTTCCAACGATTTTTTATTTTTTATATTTATTATTTCATATTTTTCTGAAGGGAGGGGCAATTTAATCTTTTCATAAATGAAAAAAAGATAAAAGTAATGAAAAACGTAAGAGAAGTAAACGGAAGAATTGAAGTAAAAAAATCGTATAAAAAATAAAAAAATAAGTACGTAGTTTGGGATTAAAAATGTTTATGAAAATAACTTTTAAGATAAATATTATTTTAGTTTATATTTTAAAATATTTAATATGATTATAGAAAATATTATGTAATATTCAAAATATTTTTCTCTTTAATATTTAAGTAAGTATCTTTAATAAGATGATTGAGCTTGCTGCAGGTGATCCACGACCACGAGCCATCAGCTTCTTCGGAACAGGCAGGGAAGAATTAACAACCTACCGCCAATGAGTCAGAATGAGCTAATTAAGGCAAAGAATGATACAAAGAAGAAATTGCAAGAGGAACATGAGCTTTTTCTCTTTCCTTTTTCTTTTATTTCCTTTTTGTTCTCTCTCTCTATTTATATATAATAATATTGTCCGGGGTGAAAGGCGGAATGATATTCCTCTGACATAGTAACCATACAAGCCAACTTTGTGGCATTCGATTTTTTTTTTCTTTTTCAAATTGGCAGGTTGTCAAATACTTAAATCCCAATTTATGCTTTTGATAATTTATGATTGCGATTATAATATTTCAAAAGATACTCCTAAAAAAATCTGGCTATTTCTACTGAGTGCACTGACCGCGGGTTGAAAGACCGACCTACCATCGAGCCCAACTAATCCGGTATGGTCGTCCCGGGTGCGTGTCTGACAGTGACAAATGAGACTCTCAACAAGAATTTTTTACATTCACATGTACTTGAACTCGAGACATCTACTTAAGCGCACGAGCTCTGTTTTCTTTTTTTGCCTCTCAGATGCCTCCCGCACCAAAAGTGCACTTCTAACGGTTCAACTTATCATGGCTTTTACTATTTGATCACTATAAGCTTGACAAGAATGCGCCTCCATTGCTGTATGGGCACTTTTCGTGCTTGATCACCACATCACCTTGTCGACTTGATTAAAAGTTCGTCCCAATTAACCAGTGGAATTTGAATCGCATTCTTACATCCCATGCACTTGTCCTTTGGAACATCTGAATGATGTTCGGTGGCCTTGTTGGAGTAGTGAATACGGAACCCACCAACTTTAATTTGATGGCTGGGAATACACATAACAGTGTTTCACCTCTCTCTCTCTCTCCATATATATATAAAGATGCCGATAACAGGGGCCATGAGGAAGCAGGGGGGATGGATGGAATCAAAGCCTGTGCTCCCTTAGCGGGCATGATCGTCGTCCAAGTGCTGTACGCTGGATCCAACATCCTCTGCAAGATTGCCCTTGAGCAGGGACTTAGCTACCTTGTGTTGGTTGTGTACAGGCACCTCATCGCCCTCCTCGTGCTGTCTCCTTTTGCCTACGTTCTTGAGAGGTTGTGTCTGCATGCATTTGGAGACGCATGGAGTGACCCACCTGCATGCTCTGAATCGCTTGTTTTGATGCAGAAAACAGAGGCCGGCACTTTCCCTTAGCATCCTCTCCAAGATTTTTGTTCTTGCTTTGGTGGGGGTCACGGCTCAGCAAATCATGTACTACGCCGGCCTCGATTACACTTCTCCTACCGTTGCAAGCGCCCTCTGCAATGTCATTCCAGCTCAGACATTTATATTGGCAATCATATTGAGGTCAGTCAGATTCGTAACCTAGTCTGAAAGTTGACATGTTCATCCTAATCTGTCATCTGATATTAGCCGTCATAAACCGACCTTTCACTACGGTTCATGGGGTGTTTGTAAGCTGAATTATTATTCATAGGATAAGAGTTCTTATCCACCTAGTTTTATTATTCTTTATCTTAGCATAAATGAAAAAAAAAATTAATGTGTTTGGATGATAGATGAATAACATAAAAATGAATAATAAATTAGATAGAAGGAGAAATAATAATTATTCTTGATGTTAAAGAGAATAGTTAAACTTTACCTTTTCTTTTGGTTACAAGATAAAATTGAGGAGAATAAAATAGAAGAAAATCGTATTATGAAAAAAAAGTAGAGAAACTCTTATTCTATCTATCGTTTGATTTGAAGAGAATAAAATTTTAAATAAATATTTTATATTTTAAATATTTTATGAAGCATAAGCGGTGTTCAATATCATAATAATAAAAAATATTTATATAATAATATATGACTGAAATTTTAAAAAATAAAATACGGTTGAAAATTAAAAAAATGAAGAAAAACTATATTCTTTTATTTTAGAAGAATACATTTATTCTTTTTCAAGAGTTAAAATCTATCATTTTACGTTTTCTAAGGTAGTTTCATAATTTTCAAAGTTTAATCGCGATAGTCCTATTCTGTGTTGAGTTTGACTATATTATCATAATATTGAGATATTCTGCACTTTATCTCGTAACCAAATGGGGGAAAGATTCCTATACATAATTATTACTTTGATTGAATTGTTAATCCTTTTTAACATGTTTGCATAATAAAACTCATTATTTATGCTTTATACTTCTCAATGCAATTTTTCTCAGCTGAACCTGGGGAGTTACGTAAAATAAGACGTGTATGCAAGAATTATGGAAACAGCATCTGAATCTGTTTCTGTGTGTTTTTTTGCAGGATGGAAAAGCTCAAACTCAGTAGCAAAAAGGGGAGGGCGAGGCTTTTTGGCACCATTTTGTGCATTGGTGGCGCTCTCATCTTCACATTTTACAAAGGTCACCTTCTGGGATCGTTTATGAGCAAGCCTCTTATTCGAGTACACGGTGAGCACTCCGCTGCCGTGCAGCGACATGCCAAAGAGAATTGGTTTAAAGGCTCAGCTCTCCTTCTGGCTGCCAATATGGCTTTCAGTGCCTGGCTGATCCTTCAGGTGATGATGTATATGATAATCCCTTTTGAAGGATTGTTGTATGATGCATCTTTTTTTTTTTTTTTATGCCTGGTTCAATTGCTTTTGTGAATTACAAGAGCCAAAACAAGGAACATGTTCCCTCAAAGGAAATGTCCTCATAGTAGGACAATTATTTGCTGAAAGAAATTCTTTGCTGACCACAAGAAGCATGGTCTTTAGCAAGTGCATTTCTAATGAGCATATTGTATCCTGTCAATATTAAGAGCATATGCCCCAAAAGTGATCCATATTTGATCATGCACCTCAAAATTCTGTAGACTACTTCTTTCCTTCTATTTCATGTTCTGAAGTTAGTTCATACTGCTTCATGCCTCAGGGAATAGTCAGCCGGGTCTACCCAACCATGCTATCAATGAACGCCTTCATGTGCCTCTTCGCATCACTGCAATCTTCTGCATTTGCCCTCATCTTTGAGAAGGATGCCTCTCTATGGCGAATGGGATGGAACATGCAGCTCGTAGCAACGGTCTATTGTGTTAAGTCTTATGACATTTTCCTCTGCTCCTGCATATAGCAACATAAGCATCTTTAGCCGTCTCACTTGTGCAGGTATATAACAACTTGTGATGCATGCAGGGAATTATGTTATCTTGTGTAGTTTACTACCTGCAAACATACTGCGTTACGAAGAAGGGGCCTGTCTTTGCTGCAATGTTCATGCCATTGGTTCTCGTCGTTACAGCCATCTTCTCAGTCATATTTTTCGCTGAACAGTTTCATGTTGGCAGGTCTGTTTACAGATTATCATTATATCTGTATGGTCCATGTGTGCAAGAAGTTGCATAATCCTGATTTCTGTCCTTATTGGTAATTTGTAGCTTGATCGGCTCATTGGTCATAATCGTTGGGCTCTACATTGTCCTGTGGGGAAAAGCTGGAGGCTCTGATGAAGAGGGCAACACAACGCCTGTAGCTGAAAAGTGTTGCACCAAAACAAGTTCTGATAGTTTTATGCCAACAAATGGTGTTTGCCACCCGGTGTAGAAAGTCAAAAGACTCACCTGAGTTGGTGATAAGCAGAATCGTATTACTCTTGAGTTTTTAATGAATAGTTGAATTAGTAAACTCGTTGAAGATGTGTTTAGATAGAGAGAAATGTACAACAACAACAATAAAACCTTATCCCACTAAGTGGAGTCGACTACATGGATCGTACGACGCTATTCGTTGATGCATGTTCATGCGATTCGATAGGGAAAGGTAACTAGATAGAGGGAAAGGTAATGATGAAAAATTTGTGATAAATTAATATTTAATGTTTTGAATTAAAAATAATTATTATAAATATAAAGTATTATTATTAAATAATAAAATAAAAGTATAACTTATAATTTCTATGAAAAAATTATTTGAAATAAATTATTTAAATATAAAAATAATTTATATTTTAATGAAATATTAAAAATTTTATATGAAATCATAAGTAATAATTATATTATATTATGAATATTTTATATCTAATAAATAAATTATTTTATATAAGAAAGGGAAGAAGAGAAAGTAGTAAAAAAATTGAAAAGAAAAGAAAATAGAAACGTCAAATAAAAAAAATAATACCTCCTAATTCTACCGTCATTTGTGGTGGCTAGCTACGTCTCGAAAATGAGATCACCATCGCGTTTGACGGAACAAAATGGAACTAGTCTCGATTCCAACTTCATTACTAAATGCGGCCTAAATGTTCAAAAGTCACAACTATTAGTCTGCTTGTTTTTTTCTTTCCATTTTTTCTCCTTCTTCGTAGTAAGATCATCTTAAAACTCAAGTAAGATAAAATACACAATTAAGTTCAATAAGAAAGTGAAGATTAATTGACACCGCCGTCGTAAAATTTTTCTATGATTTGCATTTTTGCTCCGTACCCAAAATTTTAAAAGTAACTTGCCAGGTATGTACTTTTTTTAATGAACTGTTTATTTACATAATCATTGCTTTAAAGTTTAAATTAAGAACCAGAATTCAAATATTTAATACAATTTATCGCTTAGAATTGAAATTTTCATTTCAAATGAGAAATTGTATTATTGATATGTAAATTATCCAAAATTCCAAATAATTTTCATTATGAATCATTGCAGATTAAAAACTTCTTATGTTAAATCCCAACACCTCTTTGTTCTTTCACGTTGAAATAGGTATTTAGAGTTATACAAAAGTGTTAGTTTGGAAAAAGGAATAAAACCGAAAAAAGACTTTTTTTATATGAATAATACCAACCATCAACAAAATAATATCAAACATAAACAAATTTTATTGTGGGATCCACTTCATTTATTAATTCGGGCAATTCATTGGAAATGGGTATAACAGTATTATAATTCTTAATACCTTGATTTTAACTTTTAACTAAAAAAAACTTACATTTTTTTAAATTTTTCATTCCATCTAACAGTAACTTTTCCCTCCTTGCCATATACAATAAAAAAACCTAGAAAAGAATAAGTAACGAATCCATAAGGTTATTAATTCTTATTTCTTTAACAATAAATATACAACCAAACATAATAAGACCAATTTGATTCAATTTTTTTTCCTGAATTAACATATTTTAATCCATTATTTGTTCACATCTCTTGAACCCAGAGGGATTTTCATATTCCTAATTTATAAAAAAACTTGATAATCTTATATTTTTGTTCTCACTTGATTTAATTCGATAGGATCCACTAGAATAAAAATAATTTATTTAAAAAAAGAGATTAATCCCAGTCCAAAAGGAATAATAAAATTTAAGCATGATGCTTTTTAAAAAAAATAGAGAAAAATGAGTGTCATATAAAAGCTTTGGGGGAGGGGGGGATGACTTTACGCATATTTTTTAAAAAATTTCTTAATATATTTTTTTATTAATAGCTTAAATAATTATGATAATAAAAAATTAATTTTATAAGACAAAAAGTTATAGAAAATAATTGAGAAAGATAATGCGTAGAAGTTTGTAAAATTTTAAAAATAATGAATATATGTATTATCGATGATTTGAATTGTGTTTTTATTATCTTTGATGATACCTTGAAATATTGATAAAAAATATTAAAAAAAGATTAATGAGTATGTAGAGAGTCTAGAGAGCATATTTTAATCATTTAATTAAATTAATAATTATATTAATAATATATTTGTTAGATGAAATAATATATATTTATTAAGATAATTTAATAATAAAAAATATCATGTTAAATAAATTTTAGTCGTTGAATTAATCATATTTAATTTTAGCCGTTGAGTGTCATTGGTTGGACGTGCATCACTGGTTACGTACAATAAATGTAATTATATTGGCAAATGTTGTTGTGTGCTCAAGATTTGCTCATCTCTTATTATCAGAGATCGCTGGTGCAAATCTTAGTGGTCAACGTTCTTTTCTTTCATTTTTTCATATTACAAATACTTTTATCTTAAATGTCTTCATAATATTTGCTATTTATTTATATTATGACATTAGATAATATCATTTATTAATTATAATAAATATTATTCATCGCCATTTATTTTATTTTATTTTTTAATTGAATGTAAAGTGTTTTTCTAAATCACAGTAAATTAAATATGTGTTAAATATTACATTTTCATTCATTGTTTTATTTTATATTTAAATTACTTTTGTAAAGTTTAATTTGTCCCATCTAATATTTCGACTTTAATTGTTTTTTTTGCGAAAACGTCAAATTTTATATCATCTTAATATAAAGTCATTTACATGTAAGATTATACACTTAATAGTTAATATTTTATTTTAGAGTTATAATTTTTTCACTAAAAGATATCTGTAGTATAATTATCAATAATGTCAAATAATATCATGAAAAAATAATCTTCATTCGGATAATATATTTACAATGGAGTTTATACTTTTTAACAATAATCCATACGCGCGCTCTGTTTTCTCGCAGCTTTCCATTTCCTCAAATTCACTTGGGTGAATTCGGAAACTTGGAATGTGTGGAATTTCGTTATTGAGATTATATTTGTGATTAGTCACACCTACCGTAACCTATATTGGTAAGGTTAAGCAGCTGACTTCGCCCCCAAAGATGATACTAGGTGAGTTGCATGCTCAATTGTAAACAAAGCTCTTGTACATCCAAAACTTTTTCAGAGCCCTATCCTTGGCTACTGCTTTGCTTGCTCGCTGCTGCTAGCTTTCTAGCTACTGGACTACTTGCTTGCGGTTGAAACCGATTTTCTAGACCATGCTACTTTGTTATCGGCAGGATTGCAGCTGCGACTACATGCACATCTAGTGCAGTGGCTTGGAAGCAAGCTACCTTGACTATCTTCCGAAGTTCTAAATAATATACTGATCAAAGGCTTCCGTCGCGGACTGCTCTACATTCAGCCACATCAGAGTGACTTCCGAAGCACTACGGACGGGACGAAATGCGGCAGCCAATTGCTGGCTCTGAATAACCAGCCCAGCAATTGGCGAAATTCTCCCATAACATAAGGGGGCGGGGTTGCGCGCAAGCTGAGTGACGTAGGTTCACAAGAGTACTTCGCGCCACAACCATCTCTTTTTTATAGGTTCTATGGACCGATGCTTGTTTCATCTGGTAGAAAAAAGATTTATAGATATGCTTGTAATTAGAAGGATTATAAATATATTTACGTGAATGCAAAAAATATTGTTGGGAGCTTCATTTGACCGAATTAGTTGAATTTAATTATGTCATAATCTTTAACCTATCGACAACATGCATAATCATTAGCGTCGTACGAGTTGAACCATTAAGTCATTGAGATCATTTTCTAGATGGATAAATTATGTCGAATACCTTCCAACTTTAGCCGTTCCAGCGATATCCTCCTACTTCATTTTGTAAAAAGATCGTCCTCCATCTTTTAACTTATTTCACCCAGTGCCCTTTTTACCTGCGATCGGTCGTCTCCAGATTGCCCCATCGACGTGGTGTCCACATTGTCGCTTTCTCCCTCTTTCACATAAGAAGCCATCCGACATGACATTTCTTTCTCTTACGTGACATGATTAAATAATATAATAAGTAAAAAAAGAGAAGAGACATTGCCACTCCCTCGACCTCGGACGATCTTGCCGAAGAGGGAGGGAGGAGGGCCTCATCAGCGTCGAACATAGAGGGCCTCGCCTCCCATCTGTGTCCTCCGACGAGTGTCGGAGGTCGCATAAGGGGCGAGGGCCCCCTTCTCTGTGTGCACGGACGCATAAAAAGAGGGGGCCTCACCCTCCCCCCTCCTTTGGACACCTCTCCGATGTCAAAGAGGACTGCCCATCGGCGACAGTAGGGAGAGAAGAGGAGTGTTCCTTTTTATTATTTTTTATTATTATGTTAATATTTCACTTGTTATTTTTTTTAAAAAATTAAATGCCATGTCAGTCAAATGATCAGAAAATTGAGTATTTCCGGTCAAAAGATAATTCCATAGAATAAATTATAAGATGGAGGATATTCGTGTTACAAAGTGAAGTTGAAGGGTATCACCAAGAAAATGTCAAAGTTGAAGAATATTTGACTAACTTACTCTTTTTTTTTTCTAGACTTACCGATGTCCAGGACTACTAGCATCTGACTAATCTGGTACGGAACGAGAGCGGTAAAGGATAAATCCTAGTCAACGCGGCGACTTCAGAGTTCGAACCCGGGGCTACTAGCACCCGTCGAACCACTTGAAGCGCAGCCTGCTATCCACTGCGTCAACCTTCGTTGGTTACTAATTTACTCTTTTCCAAACATGGGGTTTTTTGACAATCCAAAGATAAATTTGCATAGTTTATTTTGAAATGAATATTCTTTGAATTTATTTATTTTTATATACTATTTTCATAGTACGTGATATAAAATTCGCGGTTAGTTTACTTTAAATTTATAAATTGAGAGATTATCTTATAAAATAAATTGATGGACTGAGATCAAAGCAGTGTGGAAAAATCATTCATTACAAAATTCGGAAAAAAACAATTTAGGTCGTCCTGTTGGTGAAAAAGAGGTCGTCAAAGCAGCTTCTTCGAACTTTCGACGTTGCCTCGCCTCGTCTCCTCTTCTCCCCGTCTTCATTTCAAAAACATCATTTCTTAAAACCCTCTCCGAGTAATTCTTCCAACTCATTCAATCGGATGGAGAAGGAGGCGAACGCGGCGCCGGCGGCGGCGACGTCAGCGTCATCGAAGCTCTCGTTCTCTTTCCCTGCATCCGCCAAGCACGCCAAGGCCTCCAAGCAAGCCCTAGCCACCGCCACCGGAGGCGGTGGCGGCGGCCCAACTGCGGGCGATGGGGAGTCCAAGCCCCAATTCGTCACCGAATTCGACGCCTCCCAGCCCCTCCTCCCTGATGCCGCGAAGCCCGTCATCGCGCCCATCGCCAACGCTGGAATCTACCGGCGGATGGGAAACATCCCCCTCCCCACCCCTGATGATGACCCCTCAGCAGCTTTCGCCGGCGAGAAGTTCGTCCTCGACACCTCGACTGGGGATGCCCCAGCCTCCGACATTGCTTACGGTCTCACCCTTCGTTCCGGCCGTGCTGCCGATCCCCCCAAGCGCCCGAAGGAGGACGAGGAGAGAGAGGTAATTCGGAACGAACCTACCTATGGCGAGGACTTCATGACCAAGAGGTTTAAGGAGGATATTGAGAATCTCCCCGAGGATCGCGGGCTGGACGAGTTCAAGGAGATGAAAGTGGACGACTTCGCTGCTGCGCTGCTAAAAGGGTACGGATGGAAGGAGGGCCAGGCGGTCGGAAGGAACAGGCGGATGGAGGACCCGAAGATCTTTGAGTACAGGAGGAAGGCTGGGACAGAAGGTTTAGGATACGATCCTGCTGCAGGAGATCCAAAGAAAAAGAGGGGAGTTTGGGTCACCCAAGAAAAAGGAGACAAGAAGGAAAAGAGAAGAACAGTACGGATCATATCAGGGCGGCACATGGGTTTGCAAGGTCAGATTATGAAGGACTCAGGATCCTCGGAGCTGATTTTGAAGCTTGTTGGTTCTGGGGAGGAGGTTAAGGTTGGGCGTGATGAGGTTATTGATGCAGGCTCAGCAGAGGAGGAGAGTTTTCTGAGGTCATTGAAGAAGAGGGATGAACGGGTACGTGAAGGAAGTAGTAGGGAGGAGAAAAGCAGCAGCAAAAAGGGGAAGAAGGAGGAGAAGAAACATGACGACAGGAGAGACAATTCTGGCAACGGTTACAGGGATAAGGGTAACACTGTTCGATGGCTGACGAGCCATATAAGGGTCAGAATAATTAGCAAGGATTTTATGAGAGGGAGGCTGTACCTGAAAAAGGGTGAGGTCATCGATGTGGTTGGCCCTACTACCTGTGATATTTCAATGGATGGAAGCAGGGAGCTGGTGCAGGGGGTGGATCAAGAGGTTCTAGAGACTGCACTTCCTAAGAGGGGAGGCAATGTGCTAGTGTTGTTCGGTAAGCATAAAGGTGTTTATGGCAGCTTAGTTGAGAGGAACACAGAAGATGAAACGGGAGTGGTAAGAAATGCAGATAATCATGCTTTGATCAACGTGAGACTTGAACAAATAGCAGAATACATTGGGGATCCAAGTGATCTTGGTTATTGATTCTCTATACCGGCAATTCTGCTCAATCAGTGGTAATTGCCTATTTGTCATGCTATGATGTTTTCTTTTTTTTTTCTCCTTTATTTCACCGCATAAGATTATATCACAGGGAGAAAAGAACGTCTTTCATTTTATTTACTGCTCTTATGATGGCAACTTTACTTTCCTTTGCCTTCTGGTTTATTTGTTGTACGTTTATAAGAATTTAAGTATTTCTTTTTCTCAGACAATTTATGATATTTATGCCGCAATATTTTCTATTAAACTTTATTTTTATAGTACATGGTTCTCAGTCGTTATTGCTTTTCTAACACTTCTTCTCTAAGAACTTGATCTAGTATGAATATTTTTGTAACACTTTTATGAAATAATGTTATAAAAATTGATAACTGAGACTGTTACTTTACATATTAAGTCATTTGCACAATTTTAATTTCTGCTGATAGTTCAAGCTTTTAAATGGTTTGAGTTCTAGTTTTTCACTTGGTCTTGCATGTACTTTAAAAATTTTCACATTTTTAGTCCTGGATGCATGTGGGCACTTCGTTAAGTTCATTTTCAGTGTGTACTAGAAATTATAGCATCTAAGCAGTATGCTGATTTTGAAGACCTTGAATGAATATAGATTTTTACTTGCTTCTTAAATTTCACAAGAAGCCTTGTATAGAAAGCTTTGCTGTTCAACTTGGAATCCAAAGGCCAGGGAGGCTAGGTGCTAGAGAAAGTTTAAGAGTTAATTTGCATGCTTATTTGTACTATGTCATGGTTGATTTATGACCTGTCTGATTCTCGTTCATGTCTCCTCCTTGTTCACAACTTTTATAGTAGACTATTTGATGTAGAACAAAGAAACTTATGGACCTGATAGGAACCTAGTTCCTAATAATAATTAATTTTCCTTTGATTAGGTTTAGCTATTTACTTCCTAGTTTGATTAGCACTCTTTTTCTTTTATTTCTGGTTCTATTAGGATTTGTTTGGGTTTACCCTATAAATAGGATTCCTTGGAACTCTTTTTAATCATATATGAGAATATAATTGCTTAGAGAAAGTATCTTAGAGGCTTACCCTCTTGAAGTGGTCTATTGGAGGTTTGATCCCCTCGAAGTGATCAACTTTGGCTCCTAGTTGGACTAGGAACCTATCAGGACCTTCTGCCCTTAAGTCATTGGCCTTTATGGGTCCTTTAGTTTAGGCTCATTAATTAGTCATTTTCTTTCTATTAAGTTTCATAGATATTTGGTATATATCGTGTTTGGAACTCTATATAATCCCTTGTATGGTTGTTTTAGAATATGCTTTGGTAAGTGGAAATTATTTTCTAGCAGTTAGAGTTGAACTTAGTAGATCTCCATCACTGCGTTTCTCTTTTGATTGTTAGCCAATAGAGTCTTGCAAGGGGCAGATTGGTTTTTATCCCATTTTAATACCCTCTATAAACAAGATAATTTCTCTGTGGAAATGACTGGTCCATGCTTTTAATTTATCTCCCCCCCCCCCCCCCCCCCCCCCCCTAAAAGATGTGTCCTTTTTTCTTTCATTAAGATAATTAGGAATCTCCCAGAAGAATTTGTAATTTTAGGAAACATTTTGTAGACTGATGGAAACTTGCCTCACATCATTGACTGAAATTATCTGTAGCATATGAGCAATGACACATGGACTGTAGTGTCTTGGTTTAATACTCTTCAAACTCAAGAGTCCAATACTCTTTGTATCAAGTGAAAACTTTTTCACTATGAACCTAAATCAAAACAGTTGTGGCAAAAATCCTGGCCCTTCGTACTTGGTAGTGCAAGTTAAATGCTATTCTTTTATATATGAAAAATAGGAAAGAAGTTACAGTTTTAATTATTTTAGACTTGTAACTAATTGTTATTATTTATTTTCTACTTTCTAGGTTGTTTAGCTTTTATTATTTTTATTTCAACCAGCGCACCTCATTCTGTTCATTTTTTCCTACTTGCTAACCAAAATTATCCACCATTAGTTCCCTTTTTATCTTTAGGATTTCTTAGTTGAATCCTCATTGCATCAAGCGGCATCACAGTATTTATGAGATTTACCTCTTCGTCCCGACATCACTTTCCTTCGATTCTTCATTTATTTTCAATTTATTTTTTTTCATAATAGTTTTTATTTCATTGTCACCTATATCTGAATCTAACCTTTTATTTTCCCATTAGTTGTTTTTTCACAGCCATAGATTCCTTGTCTTCTGAAAAAAGATCTGTTGTCTTAGTTAACTTGCGAAGATAAGCTTTTATTATTTTTATTTCAACCATCGTGCCTCATTCTGTTCATTTTTCCCTACTTGCTAACCAAAATTATCCACCATTAGTTCCCTTTTTATCATCATTTCATCTCAGCCATTTTTACAAAAAAAAAGAGATTTTTTCCTTCACCATTTCCATTTGTTATCTTTATCGGTGTTCTTATTTTGTATTTTTCTTTTCTTCTATTTTCTAATTTCATTTAATATCAAGCATGATTTCGTTTTCTATTTTGTCCCATTTCCTCCATATCTAGGATTATCGTTTTTCTCTCGTCCAAACATTAGATTAGTCAAGTGCTATTAGTGCTGGACGTCAGTGGGCCTAGACTGAAAAAGCTCCCTTTGCTTCTTCAGCCACCAACCACACCCTTCTGCAGTTTTTAAAACTTTTATACAACTGTCCTTGCCATATCTCTTTAACCAAAGCCTAAAAATAATTACTTATCAAATTTTATTTTCGTAAAAGAAAGGTAAGAATAGAACTTCCATAGTTCGATCATTCAATGGTTACTTTGACATTGATGAATTTTTATATGGAACTTCCAAAGTCGTTTGGTTGTAGAGCATTAACAAGCCAAACTAGTTTTTTTCACAAGGATGGTTACCCTATGTAACAAGCTAGATTAGTTGCCAACATATTCATATTTAAATTTTTGTTATGGTGGATAGAAAATGTGTTTGAGCGTGTTACTAAAAGCAACCTATCCTGAATAGGAGAATAAACTATTGATAGAATATTTCATACCTTCACCAAATCATCTTATATCTCAGCGATCATAGAAATCTCGACAAGAAAAGTGAAGTGTATATTTAATGAAGGGTTTAATGGGCGTCGGACGCTCCCCCCTACGCGCGCATATGTAGGATTCAAGATGGACAGTGGGATGCAGACGCACACAGTTCAGTCAGAAAAGCCGGCCAGTTCAGTGATGCAAATGTGCGGTTCTGCCCCAAAACCCCTTTGACATTTGTCTCCACCTTCGGCGTTCGCTGCCCCCTTTGAACGCAACCACCCTCGTGTTGACCTTCGTTGCCGCCTTCAAACGCCCCGTCCTCACTCGAACCGCCATCGATCTCGTCGACTCCGCCCTTCGTCATCCACCCTCTGACCTCATCCACATCAATGTTGTCAAACACGTAAAACGGACACGACACGGAGGGCCGCGAAAAAACGTAAATCGTGAACACGTAACACGACACGGCCGATTCTACCGGATTTTTTTTTAATATATTATTTTTTTAAGTCGTCAAACTTGTGTTTCCAACTCCTGAACCCGAACCGGATGCCATTTTTGTTTACCTAAATACATGATATAATACAAGCTAATCAAAACTCAAAACTCAACTAAAAAATTCGACCGGCCTCTCTGCTGCATTGGGCGAACAGGGAGACCTCGACGCCTCTGCTCGCGAACGCAGGGCTCGTGAGCAGGGAGACCCTGCGCCTCTCGAGAGCAGGGAAGCATAGAGAGGTGCCGAGGTCTCCATTGCTCACGCAGGGAGGGAGGGAGACAACAGGGAGCAGATCAATGGCAAAACAAGACGGCGCCAGAAAAAGAACGGAGAGAGAGAGAGAGAGAGAGAGAGAGATTGAGGGAGAGAGGAGAAGGAGACTAGGGGTGTACCGATGATTCACGGCGGCAGGCGACAGCAGAGCAGAGCGGCAGGCGGCAGCAGAGCGGCGAGCGGAGCGGCAGACGGCAGCAGAGCGGCGAGCGGCAGGCGGCAGCAAAGCGGCGAGTGGCAGGCGGCAGCAGAGCGGCAGGCGGCAGCAAAGCGGCAGGCGGCAGCAAAACACGGCGGCAGACGGCTGAAAACACGGCGGCAGGCGACTGTACCACACGCCGGCAGGCATCGACAATCGCCAGCAGCAAGCGGAGGTAAGTACGGGCGTAGGGCATCATCGAGTTTTTGTCGTCCTTATGGGTTTGCAATCACGTGGTCACACCACGTGACCCACTAAATAGGCGGCAAAAAAAAAAAGGTGGAATCGCTGGAGACGTGCGTCTCCAGCGATTCTACGCGCCAGCACGCGATTCTACCGCGTGCTGGCCGGAAACATTTCAGAGTGGAATCGAGTACGTTTTTCGAAGGTGGAGTCATAAAATCGTACGATTTTACGTCCTAACACGCGATTTTGACAACATTGATCCACATTCCCCACCACCGTTGTCGACACTACGGATGCTCCTCGCCACCACCGACGATCCTCGACCCTCAACCTCGCCCGCTCTCAACCTCGCCGCCTTGTTGCAGCGAATAGTTGAGGGCCACAGCGGCTTGATTCATTGAGGCATCGAGATTGTCAAGGGCGACGGCGGCCCTGTCATTGAAGGCGTCGAGATCAGCCTTGTGAAGGCACGGGAACATTGGCGGCAACACACTCGACCTTGCCAACATACAGAAATGTCGCCGGCAGTGAGCAGAACTGCCATGAAAAAACTGTGCGTTTGTTTTCTCACTTGAACAACAACAACAAAGCCTTATCCCACTAGGTGGGGTCGGCTACATGGATCAAACGACGCTGTTGATCCATGTTCATGAGATTCGACAGGGTTTTACGTTGGCTGTCGGGGCCTAACACAACCCTCCTCCTTTATCCGGGCTTGGGACCGGCTATAAGTTTTCTCACTTGAACATCAGATCTAAATCAGACGCTGTCCTCTGTGTGTGTGTGTGGTGGCAATATAGAAATCAAAAGGTTCAAATTCAAAACAAGTTTGAAAATAGTCAAATTTTTCGGAATTGGTAAAACTATTTCGGTCAAATAAAGTGCATCACACGGGAATCAATCTTTCTTTTCTATAGATAGAAAGAAATACCAAAAAACAAAAAGGATGTTTCTACCTTTTTGAAAAAGAAAAGAGGAATCATCCTTCCAGTAGTATCGGCCATTTCCCGTACTTTCCTCCACATTTTATCAAATGGTCGTGCTGGAGACAAAAAATAGTTTTACCAATTCCAAAAAATTTGACTTTCCCTATCCCATAGGTACAACGTTTGAATCAATAGAGAACCTTTTCTTCTGTATGAATTGATATTATTACATTCCAATTCCTTCCCGATACCTCTCAAGGAAAAATCGAATTGGATAAAAAATTGACGGGTTGGTGTGAGCTTATCCATGCGGTTATGCACTCTTCAAATAGGAATTTATGGTGGTGGGGAGTGTCCACCCCATTAAAATGGGGTGGATGATCATTAAACCCTAAAATGAAAGTTAATTTGGATGACATTTGAAAATCGATCAAAATATTCAGCTGCCATTAATCAGATTAAT
Source organism: Pontederia crassipes (assembly GCA_030549335.1). Taxonomy (NCBI): domain Eukaryota; kingdom Viridiplantae; phylum Streptophyta; class Magnoliopsida; order Commelinales; family Pontederiaceae; genus Pontederia; species Pontederia crassipes. Next base: position 5,000,286 of record CM060188.1, on the reverse strand, counting down.
TGAGTATCTTCGTGTCTTGAAGTCAGGACACGTGCAGCCTTACAAAGAACACCTTAAGAAGAACAATTGCCTTTGGAAGTTAAGTCTGCTTAAAGTTTACAATTTGCAAAAGAAAACTGGAGAAGTTGTGATTACCTAAATAATGGAGGAGAATACTTGCCACTTAGGGTTTGTTTGGTTCAAAGTTCATCAAGGGGGAAAGGGAAGGTAAAGAGGGAGGAAGGAAATGGAGGAGAATGAAGTTGAATAATTACCCTTGTTTGGTTGACATAATTAAAAGGAAGGG